>JAWZYU010000028.1:20640200-21890200 GCA_038380435.1 Ryuthela nishihirai | reverse complement strand
CAGTAGAAAGCCTTTCTTTATACGCATGTTCCTCGTGCCTTGTATGTGCCAAAGCAGCTGTTTTGATCAGCTTCCCAATCCAGTATTTGCATGAGTCATTTTGTGATTCGTTTGTTTCTTCTTTGATACTTTTATATTATTTCAGGAAATTTTTAAAATTATTTCTGAACTTTTATTTTTCCCCATTCGCTCTTTTGCAATTGAGCCGTGTTTCTATTCTCACAAGACAAGCCATTCAACAGCACATAAGTAGTGTACAATCAGCTTCCAGTGGTTGCTCTGAGCGATAGTGGTGTGAACCTATCATCATGGGCTGATGAGTTTAGTGGCAGGACTGAATTAATTAATCCTAAACATGAATTGCATGGTTAATTTTGTTTCAAAAAGGAGCACATTCATTCATTTATTCATACTCCTCAAGCAGCCTGTGGCAAGGTGGTTCAGTCGGTAGCGCACGAGGCTCATAATCTTCAGTTCCTAGGTCTCTTACCAGAGCCAGCTTCGAGATTTATCTCTGCAAAATTCCCAGTCTTGTCTTCAATCCCTAGGGACTGAAGACACCATTGGACTTGGAAAGGCAGCCGTCCGTCGAATGGGACGTCAAGCCTTGGCCTCGTGTGTAGAGAGTCATAACCCTGTGCGCATTAATGAATACGCTGGATGGCCTTGACGGGAGGTTACCGTCTCATTCCGAACAGCTGTCCTGCGGGTATCCTCCCCCCAACCTTCTCTGAGCCCTTGGGGTCCTTGTGACCTGGCCATTTTGCCCATTGTTGCAAAAAATACCACTCAGAGGTAAAACAACCCAATCCCCCAGCAGCCATGGGCTACAGGATCCAACCAGACCAGGGGTCGAGAACCAGCGGCTCCGTAGCCGAATGCACTTCTGATGACTCTAAAAAATGGTTCTTGACGCTTTTTGGTTCAACATTCAATTATGAAATTGTTTTTAATGATTTTCATTAAAAGCATCACTACAGCAGATTGGTAGACAATAATTTGAAAGTACTAATGCAATTCCAATGCTCTAAATACACTCCATATTTGATTAAATGGGTAGAGAAGACACACCCTAAAGTCGACTGATGAATACTAGCTGAGGCAGTTTTTTTTTTAAATAATTCTTTTCAACAGTTTTATTATATATATACTTGAATACCCTTATTTTAAAATTATAAGTTATTGTTTTATTTTCGTTAATAAAATAATATGCGGTTTCTCTTTTTCCGGTTACTGCTCTTGACCCAATAAAGATAATGATTTGCGGCTCTAAAAATTTGTTGCTTTACCTTTGTTTTTTTTGCTATTTTGGCTCTTGATCTGAGAAAGGTACTTGATCTCTGAATCAGACCTATGTGAAGTTGAGGGTCCCAGCTGGCTGGTAATGCTGGAGTGCTGTCGGGTGGCAGCCCTGATGGAAAGGACGAAGTCGAGGGCCATGCTGAACGGGAGTGGGATCCCCTATTAGACTGGCTCATCGATGGAAAAGCCATCTGAGAGTCTCCACCACGGTAGCTTCCCCCAGTACAAAAAGTTAGAAATGTATTATTTAAGATTGGCATTCTAAATTCTAAATTTACCATCAAAGTTCAGTTTCTGTTTATGTTTGGCAATTTATATTTGAAGGAAATTTTACTGATATGTTTGGCAACGCTCTGCTGTTTAGGCAACGCTCAAAATTCGAAAAGACCTCTCACTCACCTCGATGATTAAACAAACAGACATAGCATGATCTATCAGTAAGGTCTTGCTCGTCAAGACAGGTCCTTTCCCCGCTGCATGTTTTGCATTAATTGATTGAAGGACTCTCTAGATACAGATAGGGGAAACATGGCATCACCCAAAAAGATGAAGTGCCGTCTCTGAATAGCGGAACCTCGGATGTTGCAGACAATTGTGCGACATAGTTCTCCATATACGTCTATCCTGAGCTACAGCTGTTGCACTTGAGCACTGACGGCCTGTTTGATATTGTCCATCCATCGTATTCTGTCTCTCTCTCTTTCTTTTTAGAGATCTTTAGATACACTCAGGGTCGTGTTTAAACACTTGTGAGTCCTAGATACAAAGTCAAATGCAGCTTCCTTACAGCCTAATCTTTGGAGTGCATTCTATACACAGGACCTTACAGCTCCTTTACAGACACCTTACAGCTCCTTACAGACACCTTACAGGACCTTACAGACACCTTACAGCTCCTCACATATTCCTTACAGCCTAATCTTTGGAGTGCATTCTATACATAGGAAACCACTCAAAGGTGGTTGAGTATTTCTTTGTTTTAACCTCATCATTACATATATTTGAACCATCCAATGCCCAAGATAATGAATAAGCAGCTAGAATCAAAGGCATCAAGTTTCCTGTTATCTTCCTTACGAAAGGTCAGCATTTCACTACCGTAACAATCTTTAGAAAGGACTAAACTATTAAATAGCCCAAGTTTAGTCGTCCGACCTATACGCCTATTATTCCATAAACTCCACATATTATTAAAGGTCGCACGAACAATATCTATTCTCCTATTAATTTCATTATCTATATTACCAATATATGTAATAACACTCGCGTGATAAATAAAATGAGAAACCTGCTCCATAGAACAACTATTTAACTATTAGAGAACCATCCACATTAACAGTTTCCATCACTTTAGTTTTTTCTCTGTTTATAACCAAATCTACTCTATTACCAGTCTCATCAACATCTCTATTGAAAGATCTTATGAACATCATTTGCCAAAAGGGCCAAGTCATCAGCATAATTCATAAATTAGGAGGTTTGAAATCTCTATACCATTTAAGGCTAAAATATTTTCTTAGTAAATTATTCATAACAAGATCAATAACCAAACTAATGAGAAAACAAAACAAAATGTGACCTATAGACCTCCAGTGGCAATGCTAAACTGAATGCTACAAGAATTACGAACTCTCACACGTGTCTCAATGTTATTATAAAGAGCTTTCTTTATGTTAATTAACTTATTAGGAATGCCATATGAACTCACAATCAACCACAAATTTGACAGTCAACAAAATCAAAAGCTTTTTTGAAGTTTTTAAAGCAAGGACCAAAGGTTTTCGAAACGCTAGACACATCTTAAGAATCTGTCTAATCGTAAAACTTTGGCCTGTGCAGCCCCCCCCCCCCCCCCACCTACCGCTAAACCCACAGTGTTCATCCTGAAGTTATCCATCAACCAAATTTTCAATTCTGTTAAGAACAACAAAGGACAAGAACTTTACCTGGAACAATGGAGCAGATTGATTCCCCTATAATTATTACAAGGACTGCGATCTCCTTTCTCGAAAATGTAAAATCTTTAGGAACAACCCATTTATCATAGAAAATATTCAACACTACTGTCAGCCATTTGACAACATAATCATTGCTAGCTCTAAGCACTTGAGCTATAATTTCATCTACCGCTGGAGACTTGTGCAAGTTTAATTTAGAGCTAGCCAAAGTAACTTGAGATCATCTATCATTACCTGTGTATCTCGTTCTCATCAGAGACCTCTGTGGGGATATAACAACATATAGTAGTCAGGTTTTTAATCATACTTTTAAATTTAGCTGTGAGAAATCCTTCATTAATGCAGTCATATCCTAGAAGAGTATCACTGGCGTATCTATTGAGAAGCAAACCTACACCTTGGAGATGCTTTCTGTCCTCCCTGCCTGAAAAGAGAAATTTAAAGTTATTTTTAAGTATCTCACCTTTACCTGTCCATTTGATATTTTGCAAGCCCAGAATATCTAGGTTATAACGCTGAAATTCCTGTGAGACGACATCAAGAGAATAATCTCTGTGAAGTGTCCTCACGTTCCATGTGCCTATGGAAAGAAAATAATTAGTGGATTTTTAAATAACACTATGTTTGCTGAGAGAGCCAACATTGTCAAATGGTTCCCTAATCGCAGGGGCGGGGGTGATAACGGGCCAAAGACAGGGGCGGGGGTGGCTCAGTCGGTAGCGCGCCAGGCTCGTAATCTGTAGTTCCCAGGTTCGAGTCCCAGCTGGGTCAGCTTTGAGATTTATCTTCGCAAAATTCCCAGCCCTGCCCACGGTCAGTAGGGGACATCGATGGGCTTGGAAAGGCCGCCGTCCGTCGGATGGGGCGTTAAGCCGTGGCCCCGTGTGCGGGAGAGCCATACCCTGTGCACGTTAGAGAACACGCTGGATGGCCTTGACGGGAGGCTACCATCTGTCTCCCAACAGCTGTTCCAGTGGGTCCCCTCCCCCAACCTTCTCTGAGCCTTCGGGGTCCATGTGACCTGGCCATTTAGCCCATGGTGTGCAAAAAAGTGCCGCTCAGAGGTAAAACAACCCAACACAAACCGGGCCAAAGACCTTTTCCCTGTTCTGAGGCAATTAATGGTATTCCTTACCATCAGAATCCATTTCCCCCTTTCGAATGCCAACAAACCAATGTCTGAGACACATGACCCAGCTAGGTTTGGTGATGCAAGAACTAGTTTCAAGGGTTCAAGTACCTTCAATGGCTTCTGATCAGGATCATTTGCTAACGAATATAAAGTATCTTGTGTATCTGTTCAATTATGGGGTGGCAACCCATAAAAAGCAAAAAAAGAAGTGGTAGATTTTCTTCAGCTGAAACCTGTCAGTACATAAAGTCCAAAATCATAAACGTATCCAATTGAGTTGGTTTAGGTGGTCAGTGTTAAGACTGTGCATCTGACTACTCCTCAGCAGGGACAAAAAGAGGACAATATGACTTACAGAGGACAAATCAGTAGAGCCAACTGATCTGTCGGCCCTCCCTTTCCATTCCCTTCAGGTAAGAGAAAATCTCCTTGAAAGATACTAATGGCCTGCAGCATGAGAAAGCGGGGTCACACTTTTCTGTACATCATCACAGGAATAGTGCACAGTTTTCCTTCCAGTTATGCCTAGCTACCATGCCTTACCTCTTTACATTTTCCTATTCCTACATAATTCAAATTATCAATGTTAAAAGGAGCAAAAGTAGGAAAATATACACCTTCATTCTGTTTGTTGAAGAGCATACCAAATTTGACAGAAGGGATACGTATTTTTCTAGTTGCTATCCATTTCTCCCTCGTTCGGTTTATGGAATTGTCGCAGCAATTGTTCCATTCCATCTCCTTGTTACGGAAGCAATCGTAACGACTTACATCTCGAAGGAAAGGTTATGAAGTGGGATAACCTCTTGTGGTGTCAATTTTCCTGGTGGGGCGGGGGTGGCTCAGTCGGTAGCGCGCCAGGCTCGTAATCTGTAGTTCCCAGGTTCGAGTCCCAGCTGGGTCAGCGTTGAGGTTTATCTCCGCAAAATTCCCCGCCTTGCCTACGGTCAGTAGGGGACACCGATGGGCTTGGAAAGGCTGCCGTCCGTCGGATGGGACGTTAAGCCGTGGCCCCGTGTGCGGGAGAGCCATACCCTGTGCACATTAAAGAACACGCTGGATGGCCTTGACGGGAGACTACCATCTGTCTCCCAACAGCTGTTCCAGTGGGTCCCCTCCCCCAACCTTCTCTGAGTCTTCGGGGTCCATGTGACCTGGCCATTTAGCCCATGATTTGCAAAAAATTGCCGCTCAGAGGTAAAACAACACAACCCAATTTTCCTGCTCTTTTGCCCAATTTGCCAATTTTCCAAAAGAAGGAAGAGATAGAGTTTTTAATTGATGTCTTTCGAAAAGGATGAGGAATCACCAAATGCACGTTCAAAAATAGCAGGTGTTAAGCTGTTCAGGTTACGCTTGCGGATCACGGGATTCGAGCCCCGGCTAAGGTATGGATGTGGTCTTTCTGTCTTCTGCTTCTTTCCTCACCAATTTTCTTTGTGGCATACTAACAGGCTGCTGTCACTCCTCTGCAGCAAGCAGCTCTTGGAGGGAATCATTTCTTCTATTTCTTTTTCTTAATATCAGTTGCACCGAAAATTAATTATTTTTCCTTAACGAAATGTGATCTTGATTTTATTTTTACGTTTCTGTTTGTTTCCGAAGCATAGAATTCATATTTATTCACTAACATGAAAAAATCATTTCTGGATGTATTTTTTAAGTTTTCCTTTTTTTTACGTTTTCTTTTCGAGCTTCCTTAGCTGCATTAAATTATAATACAAACACAATTGTTGTATTCTCAACTGCTCTCATATATCTCAAAATATTTCTATCTTGAAACATTTTTTGCCCTTCTATCCCACCCCTTGGAAAATTAATATCGACTATACTAAGTCAAACCCCAAAAGGTTCCGCAGAATTTCCCGCCCTGCCCACGGTCAGTAGGGGACACCGATGGGCTTGGAAAAGCCGCCGTCCGTCGGATGGACGTTATGCCGTGGCTCCGTGTGCGGGAGAGTCATACCCTGTGTACGTTAAAGAACACACTAGATGGCCTTGACAGGAGGCTACCATCTGTTCCAATTGGTCCCCTCCTCCAACATTCTCTGAGCCTTCGGGGTCCTTGTGACCTGGCCATTTAGCCTATAGTGTGCAAAAAAGTGCCGCTATACTAAGTCAAACCCCAACAGGTTCCGCAGAATTTCCCGCCCTGCCCACGGTCAGTAGGGGACACCGATGGGCTTGGAAAGGCCGCCGTCAGTCGGATGGGACGTTATGCCGTGGCTCCGTTTGCGGAAGAGTCATACCCTGCGTACGTTAAAGAACACACTAGATGGACTTGACATGAGGCTACCATCTGTTCCAATTGGTCCCCTCCTCCAACATTCTCTGAGCCTTCGGGGTCCTTGTGACCTGGCCATTTAGCCCATAGTGTGCAAAAAAGTGCCGCTATACTAAGTCAAACCCCAACAGGTTCCGCAGAATTCCCTGCCCTGCCCACGGTCAGTAGGGACACCGATAGGCTTGGAAAGGCCACCGTCCGTCGGATGGGACGTTAGGCCGTGGCTCCGTGTGCGGGAGAGTCATACCCTGTGTACGTTAAAGAACACACTAGATGGCTTTGACAGGAGGCTACCATCTGTTCCAATTGGTCTCCCCCAACCTTCTCTGAGCCTTCGGGGTCCTTGTGACCTGGCCATTTAGCCCATAGTGTACAAAAAAGTGCCGTTAAGAGGTAAAACATCCCAACCCTAACAGGTAAAATCGTAGATGGCCCTTACCGTCAAATTCATTCGAAGGCTTTATTGGCATTCAATCGACGAACTGTTGACGGGTCACATTTCAGGAAGATTGCATCACCTCAGACAATAAAGAAGTTGGCAGCTTCTGTTTCGCTATTTCAGTCTCTACCAATTATAACTCACGTAGCTGACGAATTTGAGTGGAAAACCTCTTGCTGCAATCATTTTTTAATTAGAACCTCTACGTTTAAAATGTAGATTGTTCCGGAAAGGTGACTCCATGCTTGATGACCTCTTTTAAATTGAGTGTAACGAAGTGTTACGCGATTCCTCCGCCTGATTTATACTTTTGCCCTGCTCTCTTAAGCCGATTATTTTCTAAAAAGACGTCACCGATCTTCTTCGACAACCGGTTTCTGTTGGCCATTGCCCCCTGGCTTCATTGAAATGGAAAGAAGCGCAACTTTCTCTTCTCTTTCAAGGGCAGAGCATCCGAGGCCAGGCCTTGGCTGGTCTCGCATCGTAACGAAGGAGTTGCGAAATGACGTCAGAATTTCGTCTAAGCTGCATAACGATAACTTTTTTAATGGGAATGCTTAAGCTCAGAACAATTACAATCCCATGTTATACCAAAAGGAAATTTATATAGAAGTTCTATAATTTCCAACATAAATTTCTTCTGGGGAAATGTGACTGAAGATATATCAGAAATGTAATTGAAATCTATCTAAATCTCGATTTCCAGTGAAGCAATGGGTTACCGGTCTCCCGAACTCAAGACTGCGTCAAACAGTTATAGCAGTTTTTTGGGGCGGGGGTGGCTCAGTCGGTAGCGCGCCAGGTTCGTAACCTGTAGTTCCCAGGTTCGAGTCCCAGCTGGGTCAGCGTTGAGATTTATCTCCGCAAAATTCCCCGCCCTGCCCACGGTCAGTAGGGGATACCGATGGGCTTGGAAAGGCCGCCGTCCGTCGGATGGGACGTTAAGCCGTGGCCCCGTGTGCGGAAGAGTCATACCCTGTGCACGTTAAAGAACACATTGGATGGCCTTGACGGGAGGCTATCATCTGTCTCCCAACAGCTGTTCCAGTGGGTCCCCTCCCCCAACCTTCTCTGAACCTTCGGGGTCTATGTGACCTGGCCATTTAGCCCATGGTGTGCAAAAAAGTGCCGCTCAGAGGTAAAACAACCCAACTCGATTTCCAGAAATATAAGTTGGGTGTATAAGGAATTTCAGAGATTTGAATTTAACAGCAGTAATGTATAATACAACCAATACTCATTTTTGCACAGAATTCTAAAAACATACACTTATTTCATTAAACGGTTTAAAATACTACTTTTTTTAAGTTTAAGGTAAATTCTTATCAGTGACTACTTTTTTTTTTTGAATATTTTAACTTCAGTAATTATTTAAATATTGAACGATGGCCAAGTGATTATCTTGCTTGACTACTGATTAGAGGGATCTAGGTTTGAGTTTCTGCTGAGTCTCGCCTTCCTCACAGATCATCTCTATGGCGCATTAAACTGACAGGCTCCTGTCAGATATCTGTGGCAAGCAGCTGCTTGAGGGATACACAAATGCTTGCATACAAAATCCTCACGCAGCCATGGGCTACGGAGATCCTACCAGACTGCATAATTTAGTTCTCCAGATATGTCTGGCCTGAGCTACAGTTGCTGCATTTGGCCACTGTACGCTAATTCTAGCAAGGTCCAGTTTGACACTGTCTGCCCATCGCTGTAAGATCTCTCCCTTTTCTTGAGGCCTTTAGATACATTGTCCATAATCCTATTCGCTAATCTGTAATTTTGCATACGGGCAACATGTCCAAAATCAATGCAGTCTCTCTTTGCACAATATGCTATGTGAAGGAGGTTTCTGAGTCCTTCTTCTAACGTTATCTTTACTTACAAGTCAAACCATCTAATGCCCAAGATACTGCGTAAAGTATTTAGAATCAAAGGCATGAAATTTACTGTTATATTGATTACAAAGGGTTGGGTTGTTTTACCTCTGAACGGCACTTTTTTGCACACCATGGGCTAAATGGCCAGGTCACATGGACCCCGAAGGCTCAGAGAAGGTTTGGGGAGGGGACCGACTGGAACAGCTGTTGGGAGACAGATGGCAATCTCCCGTCAAGGCCATCCAGCGTTTTCTTTAACGTGCAAAGGGTATGGCTCTCCCGCACACGGGGCCACGGCTTAACGTCCCATCCGACGGACGGCGGCCTTTCCAAGCCCATCGGTGTCCCCTACTGACCGTGGGCAGCGCGGGAATTTTGCGGAGATAAATCTCAACGCTGACCCAGCTGGGACTCGAACCTTAGAACTACAGATTACGAGTCTGGCGCGCTACCGACTGAGCCCCCCCAGCCCCCGCTTACAAAGGGTCCATGTTTTACTACCACAACTAGCCCTAGAAAGAATCAAACTAGAATACAGCCTAATTTTAGTCTTTAAGTGTATATGCCTATTTTTCCACACTCTCCATAGATTCTTGAAAATCCTAGCAGCAATTCCTATTCTTCTGTTTATCTCATGCCGCATATCACCAATATCTCTTACAAGCTCTCCTTCCAGTGTGTGCCTAGCCTGATAGCTAGGTTTATACTGGTTACTTTTCAAAAGAGATACTCTCTTGGGGCTGCCGTCCCATGGCCGAGTGGTTAACGCGCTTGGCTACTGATCTAAGGGACCTGGGTTCGAGCCCCGGATAAGGCATGGTTGTATGTGTTGTTTTTCTGCTGAGGTCCTGCCATCCTCTCAGATCTTCTACTTTGGCATATAAACTGACAGACTCCTGTCAGACCTCTGTGGCAAATAGCTGCTTGAGGGGGTATTTATTTATTATTTATACTCTCTTGGGGAAGGGAACAGAGGGGGAGGGCTGCCAGATCAGTGACCTACTGATCTGGATTACTATGGCTATTTTTTTTTCGCTGCTGTGGAGTGATCAACTCCACACAGTCCTAGTGCTGACCATTTATACTCTCTAGACTGAACTGGTTTATGGCTTTGAGGGGTAATGCATTTTTATTATTGTCGAAAATTTATAGTTTTATTTGAGAAATGTTTAATATGTCGTTTTTTCATATTTTTCCAGAAAAAGCGTATTTCAATGGAGATCGGCTTTTCATTAACATAATATAGAAATTATCAAATGTTTTGATAGATCAGTATAGGTGACATTCATATTATTTCATTGATATAAAATGCTATTTTCATAAATTGTTGTCTCACGTTATATTTTGTTTATTATCGCTTATGCACACACACATCTATCAACTATAATTTGAAATATTCACATTATATGCAGTAGATCAGTTTCTCTCAAGCGGTGGTACGGTACCCAAAGGGTAAGCGAGTCGGGTTGGGTTTTACCTCTGAGTGCACTTTTGCACACCATGGGCTAAATGGCCAGGTCACGAGGACCCCGAGGGCTCAGAGAAGGTTTGGGGAAGGGACCCACTGGATAGCTATTACGTGACAAACGGCAGCCGCCCCTCAAGGCCACCCAGAGTGTTCATTAACGTGCACAGGGTATGGGTCTTCCGCACACGGATTTACGACTTAAAGTCCCATCCGACGGACGGTGGCCTTTCCTAGCCTATCAGAGTAGGGGCAAGCGAGAGATGCCTGGCGGGTACGTGAACAAAACTGAAATATCGGAATTTTTACGTTTTTATTAATTTTGTACTTTTTACATCCAAAAACAACCAGTTACGGTTACATTGTTTAAACAAATTTGTTGCAACGGTAGAAAAAAAATTGTGTTTCAAAGTTAGATACTTGAGGGTACTACAAAAAAAAAATGAAAATGGGTACTTTATAAAAATAAAAATCGGAGAAACATTGCAGTAGACAAGCGATTCCCAAAAGTATGGTACAGGAAGTTTCTGCCAAGAGCCGGAAAAAGAATTTTTTGGTCGCCGGCCAAATCTAAAAATGAGCGCCTCCCTCGATTAGTGCCAAGTTAACCTAAGAGACAGAAACAAATTGGATGCATGAGCAATTACCCGCAAAAATAATAAAAATTTAAAATAAATTTTGTTTTTAAGAGGGGAGAAAATATTTGAGTGATTTACTAAATGTAATATTTTTATTTTTATTATTATTATTATTTATTTTCAATTTTTCCAAAATTGCATCTACAATTTTACTCAAGAATTACAAAAACGAAGTCAATATTTTTAGGTGGTTAAAAATTAATAATAAAATTAATATATTAAAAATTAATAATTAAATTATATGTGAAAATATGCCAGAAGAAATTAGAAATGACACAAGAAGTGTTAATTGATTATGAAGCAAAAATGGAGATCTTCCCACAAATGTTCTTTATCAAAAGAGTGCGCAATGTGTTAAATGCAAAATACAACTGCCCCAAGTCCACAAGTTCAGTTTTGAAATGCATTGAAATATGAACACAAGGCCAAAGACCCCAACTTTATGGTTATTCATCTCTGATTGGTAGATATAAAAGTGCACTTGACTGATTGTAACGAGAACTTTTTCAATCCTAGTGCTTCTTTATGTTTGTAGCTGTATGGCTTTGCAAATATAACTCAAGAACTGTTTAAAATAATTGAAAAACTGAAAAAAATATTTGAAATTAATTTTTAAGAATACTTCAGAATTAAAAAACAGAGTTATATGAAGTTCATAATTTGATGAGTAGAAATTGGGTAAAATACAAACAAACACGGTATGTTCAGGACTTTTTGCCACCACTGTACTTATTTCGTGGTTTTGATATTATATGGCTGATGTATTTTTATGGATGTATTGATTTCGATGGTTAGACAGGTGATTCAAATTGCCTTGAATAATTTTCCTTCCAAATAAACTGCATTAGAAAAAATCGTTTACCATAAATGTAAAAGGAAAATAATTTTGAACTGTTTTAACTTGAAAGCGAGCAAACTACCCATAGTCACGTGACTCCTTCCACCTGACGTTAAGCAACAGCTGAAGCGATTGAAGCTGAAATGCCCCCTCGCAGCCAGAAAAATGGGGATCTCATACACAAATCAAGTTGAAGAACACTAACTGTAAAAATCACTACCAACCACAATACGAAACCTCTCTGAAAACAGACACCACAAATAGATACTACTCCAACATAAATTACGTAGAAGGAAGAATATCTAACATCAATATACCATCAGAAGATCTGCGACAAGATGGAAGAAAATGTACAAACGACATGCCTCAAAGTAAAAGTAAAATCACATGGAGTAATGAAGCAGGAGCTTATCAGGGGGAGGGGAGATCCTACTCACCCGAAATCTTGTTTCCCGTTAAAAAAAGGTAAGCTAATTTCAGAGATCTCCAAGGAAGCAAAAAATTGGAAGCATTGCATCAGTGGATTCTGTTTGTGACGTCATGAGACGAACTTCCAGGCCTTGAGTCATTAGGATAGCCTCGGCCAGGGTTTGGTTGTGTTGTTTTACCTCTGAGCGGCACTTTTTTGCACACGATGGGTTACATGGCCAGGTCACAAGGATTCTGAAGGCTCAGAGAAGTTTGGGCGAGGGGACCCACTGGAATAGCTGTTGGGAGACAGATGGTAGTCTCCCGGTCAAAACAATCCAGCGTGCTCTTTAAGGTGCACAGAATATGGCTGTCCCGCACACAGGGCATTGATATTCAGTTCTACGAACGATATTCAGATTTACTATTATATTACTGAATGAATTCGATTTGTTGCGAAAATTCATTATCCAGATAGAAAACGTTCTATTTTCGCACATGACTCTCGATCCATATTTGCATAATTTTTGCAACAAAATTACCTCTCAACAGCTGCTTGCCACAGAGGTCTGACAGGAGCCTCATGGTACATCACGCCATCTAGGAAGGAAGAGAGACTTTTTCAGAAAGACAACACAGGAAAGATGCATCCGTACCATGCGCTGATCTAGATAAATAAAGAAGCTAGGATGAGATGGGGGAATGATGCAACGGAGCATAAAAAACAGTAAAGGGGAGGGATTTCCATTGCAATGTAACATTTTCCACTTCGCTTTAAAGCTCTTGATTTTTTTTTCTGAAAAAATGCGTAATTAATTTGTTTTTGAAGAAACTGATTCTCTATGAAAAAAACTAAATAATTGGGAAATAAATGTTAAGGTTCAGAGTAGGAAAAAAAAAAACATGCTACAAAGGCAGAATTGCCACATATGTTTTTAATATATCGCTCCTATATGTTTTTATACATGTATATATACACCGAAGAGCCAAAATATCATGACCAGCGCGTCTTTATGCAAATCGAAGCAGTTGCAGGTAAATGACGGCGCGTGTGTCATGAAACGGTATAAATAACACCCGATACTGAGCTCTGTTAATCAGTGCTATTCTTGTTCTTCAGATGGGAAAAGCAGAGGACATAAGTGAATTTGACAAAGCCAAATTGTAATGGCCAGACGATTGGGTCAGAACATTTCCGAGATGGCAAGGCTTGTGGAGTGCTCACAGTCAGCCGTGGTTAGTACCTTCGAAAAGTGATCCGAGGAGGGAAAAACCACGAACCGCCAGCAAGGTGTGGGCCAACCACAGCTCATCGATGCTGAAGCTGAGCGTATTATTCCGTGTGGTACGAGCCAACAGAAGGGATACTGCCGCGCAACTCGCCCGTAATTTGAATGCTGGTGACGGGAGTAATGTGTCACAACACACAGTACATCGAACCCTGCTGAAAATGGCGCTAAGCAGCCGCAGGAGGCTCCGAGTTCACTGTCGATAGCGCCTACAATTGGCATTCGAGCATCATAACTTGAATGGTTGGAAGGTCATCTGGTCCGATAAATCTCGTTTCCTGTTGCACCATGTGAATGACCAGGTACATGTGCGTCGTTTACATGGGGAAGTATTGGCACCAGAATACACCGTGGGATGAAAACAAGCCAGTGGAGGAAGTGTAATGTTTTGGGCAATGTTCTGCTGGGAACCCTGGGTTCATGTGCAGGAAACTATGATGTCTACCACCTACCTAAACATCATTGCAGACCAGGTACATCCTTTCATGGCAACGGTATACTCCTCTAGTAATACCTTCTTTCAGCAGGATTAATGCGCTATGCCACACTGCCCGGATTGTTGGAGAATGGATCGTGGAACATGAGGAAGACTTCCAGGTTTGCCCTGGCCTGCAAATTCCCGAGACATCAATCTAATAGAGTATCTGTGGTTTGTGTTGGAACAGCATATCCGATCTGCGGCGGCTCAACCACGTAACGTACAAGAGTTAAAGGATCTGCTGGTAACGTGTTGGTACCAGATACCACAAGACACCTTTAGAAATCTTGTAGCCTTCATGCCTGGCCGGGTAAGAGCTGTTTTAGCGACAAGTGGAGAACCAACAGCATATTAGGCAGGTGGTCATAATGTTTTGTCCACCTTCCGTGCGTACAACTGCCGTATAGCGTGGCAATTTTCCAAAGGGACACGCCTATGGGAAGCGAGTGCTTGATTGGCTTGATTTACTCACTATTCACGAGTTTTATCTTTCTCTAACAGACATGAATACTCATCCGTCACTTTATTTCTCAAATTCTATACCTACTTAGATGTCCGGCCAGAAGAGATAACCTGGAACCAGGCTCCGATCTAGAAAAATATCGGAGGAGGATGGGAGACGGTGCTAGAAATAGAAGCGAGCTTAAAAAATGTAAAAGAATGGGCAGGAGACGTGATTTTCAATACAATGTAACATTTCCCTCTCCGTTTTACAGGTTTTAAAAAAATTCTTGACATATGCAAAAAATAAAAACAAGTTTAAAAGTTTTGCCTCTATTTCCCTTATTAGCATTCTGTTCCAGGTGGAGGGAGGAAGCCAAGAAACATAAACCCCTTGCTCCCCCCTTCCTAGATCCGGCCCTGGTTGCAACAGCTCTTTAGACAAATTCACAAACAAAATAAGAAACTGAAAAATTAAAATCGAAATGCAATTGGAAGACTGATGACAAAAATAACGAGCATAATGAAGACATGACAAATCTTGATTATCCATGGAGATGTACGAAACAACCAAAAAAGTAAGTGTGAATGACATTTGCTATTTAGGATGCTGAATATGAAATTGTAAATTTCTACATTAATAAAATACAATTGTAATACTGTCTATTACCATATATATTTTTTCCTTGAATTCTATATCTGTCTCTTGAAATCCATAATTCCGTTGCAATAATTAAGGCCACTTTAAACATGTCTGGTCTTTAAATGGTAGTTAGGTAGTCATTGGAAGGAGAGCTAACCAAGAAACCTCTGAGATGATGCACAGAATCGGCGAGGCCTAGCACCTAAAGTCCGATGTCGCCTTCTCGTGTTGCAAACAATTAGTACCTTTCAAAAGCTACTCTCTGGTGGAAGTGAACAGAAGAAAAGGGCTGCAAGACTTGTGTGGCCTACTGATCTGGACAACTATGGCTATTTTTCTGTTTCTATCTGCCCTGTTGAGGAGTGGCGCACCTGAATGAAATAATGGTTCTGAACTTGTTTATGGAACCTGTGGTGCACCTGAATGGAATAATGGTTCTGAACTTGATTATGGATCCTGAATTTGCTGCACTGGTGCTCTTCTGTTGAGTGAACAATCGTCCGTGTGTTTTCTGTTCTCTTATGGTTTGACAGCCCCAAGTGAATAGATTCACAGGATAGATTTTATCAGCTAGTGGATAATTCTGATCTGAGGTCATCGCAGACACCTGAACTCTTGCTTCTAAGGGCATTGTCAAACCTCATTGGAGGAAGTCTTACCTCACAAAAGAATTCCACCATTATAGCCTAGATATTCTCTTTTTTCAAGAGACCAGATGGTCAAATAAAGGGAAGATACTTAAAAAATCTGAAACTTCCCTTTTCAGGGAAGGAGGATGAAAAGCATCTCCAAGGCGTAGGTTTGCTTCTCAGCAGACACGCTAGGGATGCTCTTCTAGGATATGAGTGCATTAATGAAAGATTTTTTGCAGTTAAATTACAGACAAGCATTAAAGACTTGAATGTTATCTGCTGTTATGCCCCCACTAAGGATGCCGATGAGGATGAGGATAGGTTTTGCGGACAACTTTAGGATATTTTGAATTCTGTCAAGCAACGAGATATTACCCTTGTTCTAGGTGACTTCAATGTCAAAGTTTGTACTCACTCTGAACTTTGGGGAGGGGTGATAGGCCCTTTTGGTATTGGTAGCTGCAATGGCAATGGGCAACGTCTCCTACAGGTAAGTAAACTCAATGGTTTCAGAATAACTAACACTTATTACAAACACTGCGACATACATAAGTACACATGGGTTTCACCCGATGGGCTGCATAAGAATATGATTGATTATATATTGATTAACAGCAAATGGGCTAGTTCTGTTAGGAATACCAGATCATATAGAGGAGCTGAAATTGGACCAGGCAATTACCTTTTTAAATGTGTCTTGCAACTTAAACTTTAGAAGTGTTGTGTCACGCAATTTGAATGCATATTTATTTAAAGAATTGGTAGCTCTAGCTACTGAAAGACAAAGAAGAATGAAAGACAATGAATTATAAATAATGACATAATAATACTTATATTTTAATAATAAGTTTTTCGAGATTAAGCGTTGAGGATTTTAGCAACGTTCAAAGAATAAAGATACCAAACACTATAGAAGTCCAATCAGGACGAAATTTCATTTTCTACCTACAACCTTCTATTCTTGGCAGCAACTGTTGCATTTGTCGTTTGCAGTTTAATTCTAACAAGGTTTCGTTTGCCATTGCCCACCTAACTCATCATTAGCTGACTGCTAATCCATTTCGAATTGAAACACGAGAGCAGATGGAATGATTGCAATACGTACACAATTGTGCACTTTGGAGCCGAGATTGCAGAACAGTCAGTTGCCGATAACATTCCAGAGATAAGGAGTGAAAGAGATAACAGTCGCTTCTTTATTAGTGTTAGTAATTTGGATATTTGTCAGAAACAGAGCCGGATTTAAACTCTATGAGGCGCTAGGCGCACGTTGATTTCGAGGCCCTCTTGCTAAACATTTTGAGGCCCTAGGGGCACATTAGTTCGAGGCCTCCTTACCAAACTTTTTGAGGCCCTAAGCACACATTAGATTCAAGGCCCGTTACTTAGGTTTTTTGCAATATTTGTTGTTTGGTTCAAGCAAAATATTCAAAAAATTGTAGAAAAATAATCACAAAAATATAACTCAATCACAGTAAACAAAAGTATAGACATTCTAAGATTCATTAAAATATTTTTATCATGAATTGCAGTTTACTACCAAATTACAATATTGCTCATTTCTTGATAGGCATTTAAATATAACGCACTTCCCCACAAATATAACAATATCTATCTGAACTATTATCACAGTTATGAGTCATCACCAGGGCCGTTTTATCCATTAGGCCGACTAGGCACAGTGCCTAGGGTCTACGAACCTTTCAAGGCCTACAATATTTCACTTGAAAAAATAAGTAAACAAAAAAAATCCCAAAATAATAAAAAAAAAAATCAAATTTTAATTTAAATTGTTTATTTAGATATTTGAATGATAAAAATAATAATTTAAGTCGTCGCGTTTCTCAACAGCCTCAGTGATACAATCACAAACCCAGTAGTATGGGTCTAGTAGAAACTTTTAGTTTAATGTTTAAATATTCACTTTGCGACATTTTATATGTGCAAATTCAGAAATTATCTCATCGAATATTCATATATAATTATCTGATCGAAAATTTGTCGCCTCACATCATTTTCAATTGAAAGTTGTGAAAGGGACGACAATCGTCGCTGCCCCATTGTTGATCGGAGAGTTGAGGAAAACGATTCTTAGAAAAGAATATTTGAAATTATTTCCAGGGTTATGTTGTTATACGTACAACCTTATGAGTAGTTGCATTGCACGTATCGCGAACCAGTGGCGGATCCAGGGTTTTGTGTCAGCAGAGGTTCAGAGGCGTTCACGGTGCATTAAAATTTTCGTGTTTTTTTAAGTTCATAAATTGTGCTTTCTGCGTGCAAACGATGAAATTAGCAAAAAAAATGAGTAAAAATATCCCACACACAGTCTCTAGAAATGCAAATGTCTAGGGCCTACGAAGGTCCTAAAACGGCCCTGGGCATCAATACTGCTGGATTAAAACTGCAAGGATCACTTGTGTTCTACTTATGACTCAGGGGTAAATGGGAGTCGCTCAAAAGACTTGCTCACCCTACGAGAAGTCGCTTACAACTAACGATTGCATCATCCTTTGTCCACGACCGTAAAACCACGAAGTCATGATTCAACTACATTGCATCAATGATGCAATACCTCCGGGGGTTGTGTGTATTGGTGGCTGATCTGGAGGCAATCTGGAGTTTTAAATATAGCGTTGCGAAATGGTTACCTATGTACTCAATGCGGACTGAGTCGTTTATGCATCACCATCTCTGTCTCTCCTAAACAAGAGCCAATCGACAAACTTTATTGTCATTTTCGTGTTCAGAACCTCGAAATTAGTAAAAATTGACTATTTTCATTTCAAAGCCTTTTTGTGTGTTGTCCAGTGTTGTTATAGTGTTAATCTGGTAAGAACTGGTGGTTGAGAAATCCATGTTCCTACCTAATTCCTTGGCTCAGGAATTTACCCTTCCGAATTCGGCGGATGGAAGTAATCGAATAAATCCATTTCAAATCTTCGTTGGTTCGGTATTCTGAGATAGATGCTTAGTTTATGAAACGCTGAAGTCTGTCATTTAACGGTTAAAGTGAGAATGGATTTCTGATTGGTTGAAGAAAGTTGGTTCTTGATAAAATTTGCTCTCGGAAGGTCGCCCTACATTTCGTAGCTTATGCAACTGTGAATGGAGTAGAAAAAATAGGATTTTCAGAAGCAGAGTTCGAAAATCTTCGATGCGACAAAAATGTGTTAAACGTGTTCGTGTTGGATGGCAAACCAACGGAAAGATTGGCAGGACCTCTCACGTGCCGGAAGCTCAGCTATTACGTCGGAGGGAAAGGAAAAAAAATCTGTTTTCTGAAGAAAAAATTTGCAATTGGATCGAAATGAACAAAAAAAAAATGGTATCTGTCGAAACATTTCTTATCAGTGTGGATAAGAAAAGATAACTTTACGATACTTAAATCAGAACAGGATCTAAAAAATAATAAAAGAAAGTAGGAAAATAAAATAATAAAACTAAAAATTAAGCGTTTTGAGTTAATTAAAAAAATTATTTAATGCTACTCAATGTTGTAAATGAACTGTGGTTCATTTCTGACCAGGGCCGCATTTACCATAAGGCGCGTGCTGGGGCCTCACTCTCTATGGGGCCACATTTTAAAACCTTACTCATCACAAACAACAATATATAAAACAGCCTAGTTATAGTTGCAAAATAAAATACTTATTTTTAAATACGAAATTCACTAGCGCAAACTAAAATGTGGAATTTATCTTTAACGTTTATTGAATGTGAATTGACAGATTCTTTAAATTGTGATGATTTAATTGACGGTTTCGCAATTTTTTCAAATCAGCAACGCATCATGGCCATGCCATGATGCGTTGCTGATGTTGTGAGAGCAAAAGTTGGACCCATATGTTATTAGTTTGGTATATCGGTTTTCGACTTCCTGGAATGTTTGAAACCATCTACCTCGAAGAAAATGAGCCAAGAAGCGAAAGATGAGGTAGTTGGAAGGAGCTAGATCCGAACTATACGTTGGGTGAAGAAGAAACTCAAACGCCAGCTCAGAAAATTTTTCTTCAGTCCGCAGTGCAGTGTGCGATTTTACGCTGTCTTATTGGAGGAGTATCTGGCATCTGTTTATCAATCCTGTTTAATGTTGAAACATCGCAGAGAGTACATGCTCCAATTGTGCCGAATGGAGGTCGGCATTGCTGGCAGGTCCATTGGGAATCAGTTCGAAGTGCATTATACCATCAAAATTCTACCAAGCACACGACATTGCCTTCGTTTCAAATCATCTCTTTGGGACAGGAAGAACGGACTTCAAACCACAGCTTTTTGGTGTTGGAATTGTTGAAAAAGATCCACTTTTCATCGCGCCTAAGCATTTGCTGGATGAAACGGTGGACCTGCGAGGTGATTAGTGAGGCGTTTCCTGAAAACTTCAGAACTAAGGTTGGGTTTGTTCAGTCGTCATGTTCATGTGGAACACTTCGAAAACTCCTCGCTACCTTAACAATTTATTGCAAATGCTCACTAGATTTCCTTGCGAGCAACTAATTTTTCGGAGAGATATTGTGAGTGCTTGTTGATTGTTGGCCTTCAACAGTGAGGCACAGATTGTTGAGATATACGTACAGTCGCTCAAAAAAGTATCCGAACACTACGGTTGATTACAGAATTCAGAAAAAATATCTGGCAACGATTTATTTTAGAAATTAGTGATCTGGCAACCTTCGTGTACAGTACACAAAGACGGATATTTTTGAGCGACTGTACATATTAAGATACATGAACAAATCAGTACAAAAATGTGAAAAGAACATATACCAAATTTTGAAACAACATATACAACACACTTGCATAAACAAAGATAATTAGAGAAATAAAATAAAGAACAAAGTAACATCATACAATGTGATTAGAAATTTTTTAGACATTGTAAACAAGTCGTTATGTCCAAGGAAAAAAAAGTTTGCTCTTTCGTAAACAGTTAATATTACTTGACTTGGCTAATCATAGACGTAGTAATAAAATAATATCGCATTAAATGAGTCGCGAGATTAGGCGATTTCCGCAATTTAATCCTTAATATTCCAGAGGCAGACACCGTTACAAAAAACTTTTTGTGTATTACACCTGTCGATTCTAAAGAAATTTTGGTAGTTTATTTTTGTTGTTTATCTAAAGTGTTTTGGCTATTTGGAGCAAAGGACAAGAAATAGTGTAAATCAATTTCTGCAACTGAAAGATTGGCGCTAGCAATAAGGCAAGATGTATTTAGAGTTGTCCTTAGCTCGTTTTCCAAAATAGCTAACCTTTGTAATCTGTCTGTAGACAGTCAATATTTTTTGTTTGCAGAAATAAATTAAAAATTTCCTTTTGGTTTTGATAAGGCTGATGAACTACTATTATGATGATTCTCTTAGGAATTTTTTTCAAATCTCCTAAGAGTTTTAATGGCGCTCTGTAGTAAACGATGTAAAATTTTGAAAACTCTAAAATTTTAAACGACTATGAAAATAGGCTGGAAATTTTGGTGGTGGAATATGAATGCCATGAGGTTTGCATTGAAAAAAAATAACAAAAATAAGTTGATTGATTATCTGCATTATCTTCGGATAGCGGGAGGGCAATTTTTTGCTTTAAAAGATAATTGAAAAAATTAATTGGATTAAAACTCCTTGGTTGTTCATATATCATTTATTGATCGTTTCATTTAGTTTTGAGCTTTTACTGTTTTAATGGTCTTTGTAAAGTGTTGCATTGATAATGTATTTGACAAAGTGTTATATTTTGTGTTTATTGTATTCATGTATTTCTCCATGTTATGATAAATTTGAAATCGTTGGATAACTATTGATGAAATATTATGATTCACAGTTCACATTTTCTAATCCTGAGGTAGTTTTTCCATCTTTAGACAACGCAAAATCTGAAAAATGCGAAACTTTAAAGGAATATTCTAAGCGACCTACTTATGTAGAAATTCGAAATTTCGGCGGTAAAGTGTCAAGAGATATTACACTACTGGCAACGACTTAGTAACTTCATTTGAAGTAACCAATCCATCAGATTGTTTGGAAAAAATAATTGAAGGATGATAAAAAAAAGCACTGTTTTATTTTTACAAAATTATTCTCTAGCACTTTCTCCTGCATTATTTTTAATGAGATTTGAAATAAGACTACTGTAATATAATATAGCTAAATTATTTCCTTTTTGAAAGCTTTCTAAAGGTCCATACCAACCACCTAATGTGTTGCATATTATTTGCTACACTAAAAATAAATGTCTTGACAGGATGGGAATCATAGACATATACACTGATAGGTCGCAGACCTATTGATATCGATAATTTTAATTTTTTTTTATTTCTCTATCCTGATGCAACCACTTAGTATCTAACGGAGACGTCTTGGGGGGTTGATGGGTGTTAGACCTTGTTTGTGAATATCATTCAGAGTTCGGTTTCATCTGTTTACGTTGATCATCTTCAAGAAAAAGCTTCGCTGGTATGTAAACGACAGGAAGTCGGACTCGTGTGGAACCATTTCATCTTGTGCAAAAGCAGACATTAACCTTCGGAAGGAATGCCATGTCCTGGCAACAAGACTCCGTTCCACTTGTGAAATATGGAAATGGATGTTGTGTTTTGCCCGGGGCTTGCTTCTGATTGGCCTATAGGGTTGGAGAATATCCGGGGTTGCCAAAGAGATATTTTCACGCTTCAACTGGAGAAGGGAGTTAGGTGTGGGGTGATCGCACTAACACGACCAGGGTTCGGATATTATTATAACCGAATATAGATAGGTAATATAAATTAATATTACCTATCTTTCTTTTGCTCTCTTCGCTTAAGTTCGATTTTAGTGGAAATCACTGGACTGACTTTAGGCCATATTTCAGGGAGGAAAATTTTTAAATAGACATCTCTTAACTAGAGAGATTGTAAACTTTTACTTAAATGAAGAGAGACGAAATTTAACGAAATTTGCTTTGCGTGGGAAAAACCACGAGCAGAGAAATCTGGAGTGGGTGTTTCATGTAATATATTCCGAGTGCACATTATAGTAGCTTAGCAGAATACAGTTCTTGTTGCGGAGACGTCTTCAAACATGCTATAGTTATTTTAATTCACTTTATTCTGATTGTTGTCACTTTCAATTTTGATTGTTACTTTAAATTAAGTTTACTTAAGTGGAGTGGGTACTTATTAAAGTGATTGTAATGTAATCTCATCCAGATATATAAGCCAGTGGTAAAACTCTGTTGATTCTGAAATTTAAATTTTTTTTGTTATTGTTCAACAAAATTTGTATCTTTGTCCATCATGTGAAATCTCTACTCGTCGCAACTACAGTTAAAGAATACGGGACTGCGTATTGCTAGCTTGTAGATTGTTCCTAGTTCGAATCTAAATCTTCTTTTGGTCACTCTTTCAGAAATATTTGTTAGAAAGCGCTTTTTTGAAGTCAGATCATCAAGGTACTGATATGCAGTCCTAGATATGTTTTAAATTTGAACAGTTAATTATTTTAATAAACGCGGAGTATATTTAGTTCATACCGCATGTCGAAGAGAAGAAAGAAATGCAGTACGGCATTATTTGGACCATCTCAACTTTCCAATTCTATAAATATTTATAAATTTATTTCAAGTTTCAGATATTCAGCATATGCAATCAGGCAGACATTCTGTTTACATTGGAGTAAGCAGTAATTAAATAATGCACGATAATGCATTAAAATCAGCATACCGAAACATTACTCATATACGATATTATGGAATGCAATGTCTTCCGTTTCGTTCCTTTGTGCAAATAATCAATTTCCTTATCATCAAGTGGAACAGCTAAAGTTAAAATTTTCGCTGTATGCTCGGCAGCGTGGTTAAAAAGGGAGGGGGGGGGGTATCGCCCAAAATGTATACGTTTCAAATTTTATGTGTATTTCTGTATTTTTACAATTTTTAGCTAGTCCTAGAAAAAAATCACACTGTTATGCCTCAATTATTCTTTCAACCTAACGAGCATAATTAAATCCAAAATTCATTTTCCCACACCAGCATTCGCCCGACCCACCTGCTTTCCCCCCTCAATAGTGGCTGGAAGGAGACACGGCCGGTGGGCACAGGAAAAGGACCCCCGTAAGTTCAACCCCCTTGACACCAGAGAGGGGACGTTTGCAGCTCACTTTATTATGTCCGACTCTGTGTGTCAAGAAGCTGCTGGACACGTGTGGCGTGAGCCGAGGTTGAAGGCCAGATCGCAGAACCCTCCATTGTCACTCGACACCACTGCCCAACTCATGTGAACCACTCTGACGAGTAGATCATGGGAAGCTGCTGACAGCGACCACGTCTATCATTGGAGTGGAAATGGTGGTATAAAACAGGGGACAAACAAAGGGAGCAGAGGAGAGACCCACATACATCCTAAGGAGAGAGACACGTTGCTCCGAGATGCCCCAAGAAGAACGCTGGAGAGAGTCACCAACATAAGCTCCGGGGGGAGAGGCCCACACCGACTGGTGCACTGAATAATCACCGATGACGAGATATGAATCCATTTACGCCTCCCAAGCTAATGAAGAGACCAGCCAGGCAGGATCAGTGGAAAAGAACTTCCCACCCTTAGTCCCAAGGGACAACAGCAGGACGCTTTAGCCAGCAACGGACCATGAAGGAATAAGATACGATCCCTGCTTCTCCTCTGGTTAGAAGTTTAGTCACTTATCAATTAAATACTGTTTCTTCTCAGTGCCTACTAATATAATATTAGTGTGCATAATCTCTTTAATTGACGGTCATTTATCCCATGAAAAAAACTTGTTTAATAAATT
Organism: Ryuthela nishihirai; assembly: GCA_038380435.1. Taxonomy (NCBI): domain Eukaryota; kingdom Metazoa; phylum Arthropoda; class Arachnida; order Araneae; family Heptathelidae; genus Ryuthela; species Ryuthela nishihirai. Next base: position 21,865,602 of record JAWZYU010000028.1, on the reverse strand, counting down.
CTGTTAACATTGTTGCAAAATCAGAGTATCCAATTCATTCTCAAATTACTACACCTCCTTCGTCAAGGGAAGGGCTTTGGTTTATGCGGCTTCTACTGAAATAAGAAATCACAACGCAATTAAATTATCTACAAGTTATTGCACCTCCAACCGAGGGGGTGCATAACAATACTCCTAAACATATTCCCAAAACTTTATGTGTGGTTAAAAAAGAAAAACTCGCTTAATGTTAAAGATTTTTATATGCAGATATTCCGTTAGTTTAATATCTCCAAATGCTCACCATCTATTTTCACTTGGCTGTTCTGCCCCTACGAGAAATGGCAACAGAGGACAAATGGAATATATTTTTCGAGAAAAATATCCTAACTTTTCATTTTAATGGTTTTGTTATGTTAGATTACCTTTGGTTTTTAATCAGGTTCTCAAATAGGTGTGAAAGGAAATTCTGTCTCTTAAAGTTTCTTTACGAAATAGTAAAAATTCTCCTACTAAGCTGTGCGATAATGATCCTATAAGCTTAGGATTTTTCTGGAGCAGTGAATTGAAATGAAACATATCATTACGGTAAAAATAAAAATATTATAAGGATAACAACATAATTCTTCTGAATAGAACATCAGAAAAGAAGTTTGTGGCTTCGATGTTAAGCTTCAATTATCTTGGAGGGTAGAGGAGCTAAAAAAAGAAATCTTCTATTAGACTTTTAAAATTCTACATAATCTGAGTTCAAATTGGCATAAGTCACATCGATTTCTGTCTAGAGTAGAAATCGAACAATCTTCCTGTGTGAAAGATTCAGGACTATCAGATAATCAACTCGTTGTTTTGAGTAGCATTCTGTCGCTCTTTCATGCCACCTTTTCGTACCATTTGCCCAGAGAGCGAAGTTCTCTCGCGAGCTCATTTAACTCTTGGAGTGGCACCCAAAAGTTCCATTAGTTGACGAATGTCGTCACGTTCTCTTGTGTGACATTAGAGTAAAAATACTGCATTGTTAGACTAAATAAAAGATTGGTAAGAAACTGGAACAGTGTTTCTTAAAATTAATGAAAACGATATTGCGATATTTCCGCTATGTTTTCTAGACCAGATTTCGCTATTATTGATCAGTTAAGTTCTTTTGGGAGTTTTTTTGAAACCCAGTTTAAAGAGTTTTTAGCCTTCGATTTGCTAATAAAAAGAGCTACATAATTAGATGATCAACTAAATTCAGTTAAGATTGCAATAGTGATCAAATAAGTTAAACTTATATACTACAAAGTGCTAATTCTTGGAATTACACCAGATTTTTTTTTAGTTTTTATACGTTAGGTTAATACTTTGGGAAAATATATTGGGCAAATATACAAAAGTATTGGGGAAATATGAGGATGAGAATTTATTCAGTGAATAGCACAGCAATCTCGTAATCTGATGTTAACAGGTTCTTATCTAACTCTGTGTTGAGATTTTCTCCACTAAACTCCTTTTTGCCCCTCGGGGAGGAGCTTAAGACTAATGGGTTTTCATGATCATCCATCTTTTGCATCGGATGTTCAGCCGCTGCCTTGTTTGTGCGAGGGAGTTCAAAAAGTTCTTGACATGCATCTGCAGAAGAATAACCATTGCACTTACCACAACAACACTTTTATTCCCCTTTAAAATACTCCCAGCATCTATGCAACTTTCAGACATCTGTTTCATTTCTGGAAAGCTTTGTTCCTGTCCTGTTGGGGAATACCCCGCTACTCTGAATGAACGCATTTCGCAAGATCTTGCACCCTTGGAAAAGGCTTCCCATCAATCAGGCTCCTCTTTTTAATTTTTTCGAAACAAAAAAAATCGCATTTTGCAAAATTTTTTCCTGATCCCGATAGGCCATAACTTGCAGGGTTTTGTGAGCATTGCCATGAGGAAGGAGAACTCTTGACAAGCCTTTGGTTGGAAACTGATCTCTTATCTCCTTAGCCATTTCGAGCAAAGCAATGTTGGTGCGATATTGGCCATTTAGAGTCATTTTTTCAGGTATCAATCCTTGGGAATTGAAAACAATTCTGCTACCACTCCTTGGGAATTGAAAACAATTGTTAACATCCTCTTTCTTGAGCGAAAGTCTTGTCGCAGAATTTGGGGACGAGGTTCATCATCCGCAACCCAAACATAATTGTCTTTCTGGGGGCCGTATAGTAATAAAAGCATGCCTCATCAGCTATGACAATGTCTGTTAACCTTTTGGGGCCACTAGGTTCAAACATTATCAAGATCTCCTACCACGACTCTAGCTCTTTTTTTTTGAAACAAGTGTTGTAAATAGGTTGTAATAGGTAATTTCGAAAACAGTGTTATGAATTTGTTGTGGAACGGTTGACAGCTGTCAGTAGACATACCGTCACAACTGTTAGAAGCCTACCGTCAAAACCATTCAGCGTGTTCATTAAACTGCACAGGCGATGGTTCTCCCACACACGGTGCTACGGGTTGACGTCCCATCCGACGGATGGCGGCCTTCCCATACCCATGGTTGTCCACCACTGGCCGACGGCACGGTTGTGATGGTGGTGGTAGCGGAGGGTGGACCTAAATCTCACCTCTGGCCCAGCTGGCCAGGGTATAATGGTGTGTTCCATTCAGTTTTGTAATTCAGCTACTTAGTTGTATTTTCCAGTAATTCTTGTGAGTTTTGTTTGGCATACGCATATTTTTTCAAATGCATGTTCTAATTTTGTTGGGTAGTTATATTTTACAATAAGTGTCGTTTTTTCTTGTTTAACTGTATTTTACAGAAGGTGCTATGATTTGTTGTGTAATTGTACTTTCTAATTAGTGGTGTGATTTGGATTTAAGCGTATTTTCACCAGAGCCTCATTAGCCATCAAGAATTGATAATTTCCCGATTGATGATTAAGTGATTTTAGCTCTGTTGGAGGGAACATAAGAGTAAAAGAAATAAGGTCGTAGTTTCGACACTTTAAGTAAGAAGGAGAAATTATCAGCCCTTGATGTTGCCCGCCTCTCACTGCGTGGAAGTTGAGGTTGGATTTTGAGAGGCCCCACCACCCACCACTCTATGCTCGTCTGTTGGTTTTTGCGACGCATAGAACCTGAAAGACAGAGAGAAGAGTCCGTTAGAACATCAGAAGGACGTTTTTCTTATTCGTATAAGGATAATATATTGCTAAACTTACAAAACATAAACTTGTAACTAGGCAAAAAGTAGGGCGAAATATAAAGCTTGGATATAACTTGTTATTAAATGCATTGTGCATGAAATCCTTATCTAATAAAGCAATAAAAAATAGAAAAAGTAGAGACAAAACGAAAATTAGGAAAAACACTAACAATTGGTTCTGTCGTAAAATCTTAGACACCCCCTTGACAATTTTTCTTATTTCTGGAGTTCCAATGAGATAGATGGAATTATCACTGGTACTATCCTGAGCAGTGCTAAAGGATACTATACTAATGATGTTTAAAAAACTTTTTGAACTTGTTGAGCTCTTTCCTCAGCCTCAAATTGTAAACACTTGATTTTCATCGCAAAATTACGAAATCTGGCTATTTGAACTATTATGACCACTCTGCGAACTTATAAAATATTTCGATTCATTTAAATTTTTTGATTCTTTAATTGAGAAAAGTCAGGAATTTTGTCCACAGGTCAGGGAGGGTTATTAATTTTTTTAGCGCTCTGTTCCTACTACGGTGGCTCTTCAAATCATACTCTGATAAAGATATCACAAGAGAATTCAACACTTTTGCTGAAATTCGATCACTTTAAATCTTTCGATAAAGAGAATAAAATACCAAATTTTCAACACTCTACATAAACTGACTCTTTAGTATTAGGGCAATTCAATCAGTGTTCCCAACTGAAAGAATTTTTCACAGAACCTGGATTAATTGTTCTTATTTTTAGATACGTTAAAGCAAATATATCAATTTATAGCTAGCCTTTGAAATATTTTGGAGAGTTATTCCAGTGAAAATATTCAAAAAAAGGAATTTTCGTTAGTCATTATGCTGGATCTGAAAGCTTATTTGTAGAATAGTTTTTAAAAAGTAATGTTTCCATTATGTTTAATAATAATAATATTGATAAAAAAATGGTTCATTTGAAATAAAATGCCGAAATAAATTCTTTCATTAAAACTAATGAAATGAATTGCCACATACAGACAGGCGAAATTCTAAATTAATCAAATGCTTTTAATGTGAAATATTTTTGTTGAATTACAACATCCAGAATAACAATTTCCCCATTCTGTCGTTGAAGACCATGCAACAATTTACCTCTTGAGGTTCTTTATAGGGCATCTGTCTGGTTATCAGATTTTTAAGACAATTTCTTGGTTTGAGGATACAAAAGCTCTTTACAATATTCTCTTATTCAATTTAAATACAATTTTTACCAATGATTTTATGCCTTCCAGCCAAATACGTTAATCATCTCTGCCTATTGACATTAGTAATACAAAATAGGAAAACTATGAAACCACCTTAGCAAATGCTAAAATGAAATAATTTGTTTTTCAGCAAGAAATCAAAGAGTCCGAATCATTACCTTTCTTTAGATCAACCTTTCGTTGGCAAGAGAGGGGACGGCATTAGGAAGCTTGTCTTTATCATCTACAATTGGGATGTTAGTTTTCCCAGGATCTATCGGTGAATACGTTTTCTGCACTTTCAATCCAGATTTCAACTGTAAAAGATCAAAGTATTGAATCATAGCAGAAAATAAAAAAAGAGTATCATGGTATAAAAATAGTCTGCAAAATTCTGATGCATAAGGTAAAAAGAATCGAACGCTTCCCTCTTGAAATTGTAAAATCTAAAAAAAAAGAGAAATTGTAATATTAAATCTGAATATAGGTAATCGAAACATACACTCAGTGTTCATTAAATTATCATCACTGCACTTCATGTTAAGGTTCGTAATCTGCAGTTTCCATGTTCTGTCCCAGCTGAGCCAGTGTTCAGATTTATCTCCGCAACACCGCCCCCCCCCCCCCGCACTGCCCACGGTCAGTAGGGGACACCGATGGGTTTGTAAGGGCCGCCGTCCGTCGGGTGGGATGTTAAGCCGTGGCTGCGTGTGCTGGAGAGTCATACCCTGTGCATGTTAAAGACCACGCTAGATGGCCTTGACGGGAATCTATCCTAATAGCAATTCAGTGGGTCCCCTCCCCCAACCTCCTCTTATCCTTCGGGGATCTTGTGACCTGGCCATTTAGCCCATTGTTGCAAAAAAAGTACCGCTCAGAGGTGAAACAGCCCAACCCAACTTCATGATAAGGGAACGGAAATCTAATTTGGATGCTTTATAACTTCTAAAATAAGCTTTTAATGGTAAAATATCCCTCGTGGTAAATTGCAGCATTTAAAAACTACATTTAGCTAAATCTCGATTTCCAAAACTATGCATTCATTATTTAAATAGTTACGAAAGTTTAAACATTGAACAACAGCAATGCGAGACAAGAATTTACCTAAAAAGTTTAGATCTTTTATAAATAAACATTATTTTAAATCCTTTAATAAGAAAAGTGAACATTATAAAAGTTTATGTAATATTTTCAATCTTCGTCAATTTTGTATAAGTTCCTTACGATTGCATTACTGATATTAATTATTCGCAGTGTCATAACTCTCTATATAGTGAATGAATAATTACGAAAATTGAGGTTTAGATAGACGTAGTTAAGACCTGCAGTTTATCATCAGTGATGGTTAGAGAGGGCTTGGCAACTGATCGGAGGGACCTGGGTTCGAGTCCTGGGTAAGGCATGGATGTTTCTCTGCCGAGGTGTCGCTTTCCTCACAGACTTCATTCTTCACGTCTGCTTGAGGAATTTTTACTTATGTTTAATTTTACCATAAGAAGCTTATTTTAGAAGTTATGGTGAATCGAAACTTTTGCATTGCCATAACATGGAGAGGAATGGCCATAATTCAACGAACACTGAGTGTATAGCAAACATCAGATTTGTCAGATCTACACTAAAACCAGCCGTTCAAGACAAAAATCACATGCGTTATATTCATTGTGTCTAATGTTGCCAACTCTGGCAATAAATAATAAATGGACAGCATTACAACAATACAATTGCGAAATGAACTCGTAAAGAATCACGAGAAGCAAAACCATTATCAATGAACTCACCAGTTTTTTCAGAACTTTTCTATTGAAGAAAGAATGCGCCAAATAGGTTTTATGTCCGAGTCGTTGCTCGGGATCTTTCAACAGCAGCTTTCTTACAAGATCTTGTCTACTTGCATCTAAATCGAGTGGAAAGTCAGTGCGCCCTGCTGCTATTTCTCTAAATGCAAGCTTCCTGCAGGCACTGTCGTTATCCTTAAGACCGAGGAGTTTTAATTTGTACTTACAGGGGGAAATTCCATATATCAACTGATACGCAGTTATGCCTAAAGAATAGTAATCGGCAGCAAATGAGTATGGTTTGGCATTCTTTTCCACACGATGAATCTGCACTTCAGGAGCCACGTAGTATGGTGTGCCACAATAACCTTTAAATGAAGTACCAATGGCAGACAATCCAAAGTCTATTACTTTTATCTTACATAGATCATTAATCAATACGTTGTCACCTTTGATATCTCTGTGAATAATATTTTTACCGTGAAGGTACTTCAATGCCATTCCCATCTGTCCCAGAATCAGGCGAATAACATCTGTATTGATACGATACAGGGTAGGAAATTGCCGTAAGGTAACACTTTGGAAATGCTGAAAGAACAGAAAGTGCTTCTGCACATCTGAAGAAACTTGGCATTTCACGTAACTATCATACTGGACACACAGAGGATTCTCTTTTACAGTTTGCAGGATTTTAAGTTCGTTCTTTACCATCTCATCATTGCTAGTCTTCCCTGAAATTACTTTTGCCGCCAGTTCGATTCCCCTTTCTAAATCTCGAACAAAGTAAACGCATCCAAAGCCTCCTGCTCCTAATTGAGACACCGAAACCATTTTTGTTTCGATGTATGTAGCATCAACACATCTACTAATCTTTCTCCGTCTTTTTGGATAATCAGGAAACTCTTTCATTTTGGTTTCATTAATTTCCTCTATTGGACATGGACACAAGCCTTCAATCCTCTGAAATATAGCTCGCTTCCTCATGAAGCATTTCGACCGACACCAGTTGGCATGCTGTTTAGCACCATCGGGTCGAGAATTTTCACCACGATCATGAATTGGCTGTCCAGCATCTTCTATACCATCGTCTTCCTTTGTAACTGACATGCAGCAAAACAACGATGAAATGCCGCCTTTCGCTCTCTTTTTGCGAGAGAAACGGGACCTCAACCAGTCCCTCAATCTGCGGAATGTCATTACTATGTCCCCTCTCTAAAGCATATATATCTTATGCACTTTATAACACTTTAATTGACTTTGACTTTATAAATATATTTCATATCACGTACTAATCATGCACATACCTCTTAACTTGTCGGAAAATCGAAATCGATTGAATCGGAGATCAGCTGTGAGCAGCAATGGTATCCCTGGCGACCATTGTTAGGCGAAACTTTCTTTGTTGACAAGAAAACTAATTTGTTACGATATTACGGCATTGTTACTAACTGAAGGAAATACAGCCATATTATTCTAAACCGCTTATTTGCGTATTTCGGAAAAAAAGGAACATAAAGTCATATTGTTAACATTAGTTTCGTAAATAAATATAAATGAGAAGTTAAACTTTCCGGAGAAATGTTGATCATAAAAACATTTTTCTGATATTATGTGAAGCAGTTTCTGTGGTTTATTTTTAAATCACACTTAAGTTTTAAAAGTTGCCATTTATATGAATATCATTGCCATTAAATATTCAAGAAATATGTAGAAAATGAATGAATCGTATTTTTTAATTCAATATGTAATTCATTTTGTAATTTATTTGAATTGTTTAATTCAGCATGTAAGAAGTATTAGAAAAAAAAATTGATGAACCATTAATACTTTCGGAATTTTTTTAATTAATAATAATTGAAAAAAAAACTGAAATCTATGTTAAGGATTTAGAGATTAAACTATATAATATTCCTGGGCAGGCCCAATCTACAAAAAATAAATAAAGTGGAGGGGGGGGATCCACAAAAAACTCAATCGAAAGGAAAAACACAAAGGGGGGGATACACTTGAATTTAATTGCAGTATAACATTTTCCCCTCCGTTTTAGTGGTACAGTCGCTTGAAAAAATATTCGAACACTATGGTTGATTACAGAATTCAGAAAAAATATCTGGCAACGATTTTCTTTTAGAAATGAGTGATCTGGCAACCTCCGTGTCACGTGACACAAAGGCTGCCAGATCACTTATTTCTAAAAATTTTTTAACAAATTTAAAAAAATTAAACTAAAACATTTTTTTTAAATGGTTGCCAGATATTTTTTCCGAATTCTGTAATCAATCATAGTGTTCGGATACTTTTTTGAGCGACTGTACAGCAATCCCTTGATAAAGGCTGCCTTTTTGCGTCTAATTTCTAAATGATTCAGCAAAACAGAGTACTAAGTGCTAGGCGAGCGACGTATTTCCGTTAAAAAATATGTTATTTAGGTAAGTTCCGGACATTCCGATTGGTTGTTTCCATAGTTACGTTGTTAGTAGCGCAAGTAAAAACTTATAGAGCAGTATGGAACACTGTTGAAAAATTTTAACCTCCATCTTTGAAATTTCTGGATCTCCACTTGCAGCTTCTCCCTGGATTAATCCACTGCACGAAGTGGAAACGTCGCGAATGAAGTGATGAATAAACCCGAAACTGATAGGACGGAAGGTATGAGGATCAGATGTGCGAAGGATCATAGATTTCGCTTATTGCAGATTCATCAGTGCATGTTAGGCCCACCTTGGGCGGTAGCCTGTAGACGCGGGCCCTGGGGACCTTGGGCGGTAGCCTTGGGCGGAAGCCTGTAGACGTCTCGACATTACTTTAGCCAGATGGTTAATGGTGCCTTCAGGTTTGGTGTTCCAAACAGCATGCAATTGTACCAGGTTGGTCGTCGGAGGGAATTGGCGAACCATAAGGTCGGAAACATGCTCAATGGGTGCTAGGGGAGTATGGAGGCCATGGCAGAATGTCCACACCTTGGAGACTATCCATCGTTGCACTGCAGTGTGTGGGGTGGCGCTGTCCTGCTTCAGAAGTAATCCAGGCATGGTGGTAAGAAAGGGTCGTGCCACGGGATTAACAATGCCATCGATGGGATGTCTCGCTGTTAGAAACATGGAGCCAGCTGCCATATGTGATGCCACCCCATACCAACGAAGTATGGTGGCTAATGGAATAGGCTTCCTCATGTTGTTGACGACACCAACGCCATGCAGACAAACGGCCGCCTAGCATGCCGAAACAGAATTGGTACTCGTCTGTGAACAACTCTCTCCTCCCTTCCCTAGTCCAACGTCGCCTCACTCGACACCAGTGGAGACGGCATAACCGGTGATGTTGCTGCAATGACTGACTGGACGCCTCATCCTCATTTCTGCATCAGGCAAACGTTGTCTAATGGTTTATGGGGAGACCATGGCACCTGTAGCAGTCCGCAAATCACATTTCAGCACAATCGCTTTGGCGAAAGTGTCGTGAACAGCCCTTCTACGAAGCAAGCAATCTTCATGTCCTGTGGTGTTGTGCTGGTCCTGTACCTGTCCTTCTTGCCATTTGATGACCACGATGTTGCGTGAGTGTGCTCACATTGCACCCCATGCGTGTGGTGATCGGGTGCAGGGGTGGCTCAGTCGGTAGCGTGACAGGCTCGTAATCTATAGTTCCCAGGTTCGAGTCCCAGCTGGGTGGGTGTTGAGATTTATCGCCGCAAAACTCCCCGCCCTGCCCACGGTGAGTAGGGAACACAGATGGGCTTGGAAAGGCCGCTGAAAGTCGGATGTGACGTTAAGCCGTTGCCCCGTGTGCGGAAGAGCCATACCCTGTGCACGTTAATGAACACGCTGGATGGCCTTGACGGGAGGCTACAATCTGTCTCCCAACAGCTGTTACAGTGGGTCCCCTCCCCCAACCTTCTCTGAGCCTTCGGGGTCCATGTGACCTGGCCATTTAGCCCATGGTGTGCAAAAAAGTGCCGCTCAGAGGTAAAACAACCCAACCCAAAAATGTGGTGATCGCTCGAAGGCTGAATCTGCCCCTTCGCATATCGGCGATTCGCTCTCTCTCAGGTATCAATTGCGCATAAAGAGTCTGCCGCCGTCTCCAATTGTCCTCACTGTCATTGGAGCAACAGTGAAGCACTCCAACCTCACTGTCGCTCGTTCTGTGAGCTCGTGGGTGCCTGGTGTTTATCTACGACTCGGCTGTGGTGTCACGTGTCCATTCTCTGCGGAACTTTGATCATTTCAATATCTCCGATGACCGATGGTCTCCTTGCGATTTACACATCTCTACATCCATTCCTTCTTGGTGTTACGATTTTCACTTGGAGCAGTGGACAGCCGCTCAAAAAAGTATCCGAACACTATGGTTGATTACAGAATTCAGAAAAAATATCTGCCACCGATTTTTTTTATTAATTAGTGATCTGGTAACCGACACGAAGGTTGTCAGATCACTAATTTCTAAAAAAATCGTTGCCAGATATTGTTTCTGAATTCTGTAATCAACCATAGTGTTCGGATATTTTTTTGAGCGACTGTACATTGTGGAGGTTAGAGCGCGTTTCAATTATGTCGAACCATCCCTTACTAGCCGTAAATGGTTCCACAGATTTCTCAGGCTGGCTTTTTTTTTTCAGATCTTCATATAGGCCTTTTCTCGAATGAGATTTGACTTTAAGGAATTTTACGTCGGGAATTATCATCGATGAAAATATTTTGAAGTCTCTCCATTTCAGTCATAATAGTGAACTTGTTGATTTTGTTGCCTGCAGAGGAACATCTAACTCTTACGCTGCTAAAATAATTGATTCTTTATATTTTTATAATTGTTCATACTCTTTTATTTGACTACATGATTGCACATATCGTCTTCTTGTTTTTCAAGGGCACACTAGAAGGTGAGATGCCCTTGTGCTCTTATCCCCACCCATTGTCGCAACTTAAAAAACGACCTAACTACGTATTAATTTTGTTCGAGAAAAAGGGCTAAAAAAGTGACGTGCGAAGTAAATGCATACCTGATCCGTTTTAGGAAACCAAAGGATTCAGTTCTGTTGCCAGATCCATAGCTGTTTTTATTTTTTTAATATGTCGCAAGAGAGTTATAACAGCCTTCATAGCGAGCTGAAACAGCGCTTGTTGTTGTGAGGTTGTAACACAATGGCAGCATTATAACGAATTAACTCGAAGCGAACAGGGTTATACCAAGGGATTACTGCATTTTGAGAAATACCTTAAAATATACATATTTTTAACAATATTTCGACCCTATTACCGTTACTAGCATTTTGGAAAGTAGGTGGGGTAGGGCCCCACTAAATCCGTTCTTCTCATCGTCAGTTGTAGTTCTTACAATTGATCACGAGGTATATAAGTTAGGGATACTTTATCAAACTTTGTACAGTCTGCTATGAACACGAATACCGCTTGATTGACTACATTAGTGTGATAGTGATAATAATTTCTCAGTAATGTTAATCTATAGATCTCATGCTTAAAATATTAAATTATTTACTAACGAATTTTACGCCATTTGAAAGATATAAAAAGTAATACCGTTAATATAATTGGTGATATGATGCATTTCTGGCTTTAATGTTGCCCTATAACACAATCTGAGGTTATTTTGGCGATTTCTAAACATTGACTTCATAAATCCCCAGGGTGGATGAAATGACTACGGAAATTCTTAGAGCTGGGAATGTTTCGTTACCACTTGGATGACTGAAATTTTGAATTCCTAAGGATTTTACCAGAGCTATTGTTATCCCTATTTTCAAAAAAGGTTATCGCAGTTCTTGTGATAACTATAGGGGTATCAGCCTACTCTCTGTTTCAGGTAAAGTTCTTTCCATGATTGTGCTTAATAGAATTAAGAATCTGGTTGACAGTCAATTGCGTGATGAGCAATGTGGATTCAGAAGTGGTAGGGAATGTGTGGATCAGATATTTTCACTTAGGCAGATTCTTGAGAAATGTTTAGAGTTTCAGAAACCTTTGGTTACTAGCTTTGTTGATTTCAAAAAGGCTTTCGACTCTGTTGATCGTCATAATTTGTGGTTGATTGTGAAATCATATGGTATACCAGACAAGTTAGTTAACATAATGAAAGCTCTCTATAATAACACTGAGTCGTGTGTGAGAGTTGGTAAGGCTTGTAGCAATTGGTTTAGCATTACTTCTGGTGTTCGACAAGGGTGCATTTTGTCTCCTTTTCTCTTTAGCTTGGTTATTGATTATGTTATGCGAAATTCATTGCAAGGGAAAGATTTTGGCCTTAAATGGGCTGGAGATACGAAAATTTCTAATTTAGATTATGCTGATGATTTAGGCCTTTTGGCAAATCATGTTCATGAGATGAACTCTTTCATTCAAGCTGTTGATGAGACTAATAGTAGAGTAGGTTTGGTTATAAACAGAGAGAAAACTAAAGTGATGGAAATTGGTCAGGCAGACGGTGATTCAGTTAATCTGAATGGTTGCAGTCTTGAGCAGGTGTCACAGTTTAATTTTCTTGGAAGCTATGTAACAGATACTGGTGATGTGCGGCATGAGATTAACAGACGAATAGGGATTTCTGCCGGAACTTTTAAGAATCTATGGAGAGTGTGGAGAAATAGGCGTTTACACCTAAAGACCAAAATTAGACTGTATAATAGTTTGGTTCTTTCTAGGGTTAGTTATGGTAGTGAGATTTGGACGCTTGTAAACAAGATAACAAGAAACTAGATGCTTTTGATTCTAGATGCTTACGCAGTATCTTGGACATTAGGTGGTTCAACTTTGTATGTAATGATGAGGTTAGGCAAAGGAGTCGGCAACCTCCTTTAAGCAACATATTGTGCATGTAGAGACTCCGTTGATTTGGCCATGTTTCTCGTATGGATAATTAGAGATAGGCGAATAAGGTTATGAACAGTGTGCCTAAAGGCCTCAGAAAGAGGGGGAGACCTAGGATGCGGTGGGCAGACAATGTCAAACAGGACCTTGTTAGAATTGGTGTGCAGCAGATGTAGCTCAGGACAGATATGCTTGTAGAACTAAATTGCACGGTCTGGTTGGACCTCCGTAGTCTATGACCGCTTGAGGATGATGATGAACATTCATTTATTTAAAGATGAAAGTAATGTAAATTAATATGAGGATTGTTGGTGATAACTGAGCTTTAGACAGTATATTAATATTCCCACAAAATCTGTAGAAAATAGTGCTACTTGTATAGCCAAGGTTTAAGTTTGTGAAAATTTTGTAACTCTCACCATAGAGGTTGTTTTTATGTGAAACTCGTATAACTGATCATTTGCTATTAGTGCTTATATTCGATATCGAAATAGGTATCGTACAAAAATCTTATATACCAAATTATTCTTAAAATTATGTATAAAATTAGAAGTACAGTGTATGTCTTAAGTACTTGAATGTTAACGTTCTTTATTGAAATCCTACAGTGTGTGTTAGCTCAAATTGAAGCAGTGGTCAGCAGGTGACTTCGTTCTTAGTAGGGCATTTTTTTTATAAGAAGGCCTGTAAACATAGGAGCAGCTTCTAGGATTGGGTTGTTTTACTCTGTGCGGCACTTTTTTGCACACAGTGGGTTAAATGGGCAGGTCAAAGGACCTCGATAGCTCAGAGAAGGTTGGGTAAAGAAGACCCACTGAGCAGCTATTAGGAGAGAGTAGCCGCTCGTAAAGGCCATCCAGCGTGTTCTTTAACGCACATAGGGTTTGGCTTTGCCACGATTTAACGTCCCCTCCGACGGAGAGTGGCTTTTCCAAGCCCATTGGTGTCCCCCAGCTGACCAAGGACATAAATCTCAGCTCTGGCCCAGGTGGGACTCGAACCTGCATGCTACCGAATGAACCACTCGCGCCTCTTTAGCTTCTAGGATTCTATTCTGTCCTATATGTCGAAATGAAACAAAAATGGCTTTTTCATTAAATGATATGTGTCAAATTTATATTAAAGAGAACTATGGGAAAAATAAATAGATCACAATTGAAATTATCCATTTAATCAACATGAACAAAAATTGTATATGAAGCATAATAGATTCATTGGAAATCTTGAGCTGAAAATGGAGTATGAAAATCTAAATAAATTCTTTAAAATTAAATTCAAATTGGCTAAAGAATATTTTCGTCACACAGAATTTAACAAATGTGGAAAAGATTCAAGAAAGCAGTGGAAATGCATTGATGAAATTTTGGGCGTAAATCCAGCGATATATATTTTACCGGGTAGGTACAGTTGTAATTTTCCATATTTTTTGGATGTAATGTAATCAATCGCACATCTCAGTGTATGCTAATAGCTGCCTGCGTTTCAATAAAATGGCCTTAATCCTTCCTGGTGTTGCAGTTTCTTTTTCCTGTAGTGTGTTATAATTCCACTCTTGAACGCGAGAGGCAAATGCTCCACAGCACAGGCAGAACACAAACCACGTGCTCAATTCCAATAATGATGGCTGAATGCTGCAATCCTGACAGCGATTTTAAAGAGCTATAGTTTTGCCTATTTTTAAGTCTGGAGACAGAAACTTGTTTTTTAACTATAGGCCAATATCAATTTTTGTCACTGAGGTATAGAAATACTAACAGACGAAATAAATTTTCTTACGTTTTCACGAAAGCTAAAAAATTGAATTTATGATTTTGAGGATATGGAAAAAACTCTTTAAAATTAGGGAATTTGTTCCTAATTTCTATTTTTTAATATTTTTCTTCTTTCTTTTGATCTCTCTTTAAGACATTAAAATTTTGAATTAAACAATTGCAGTTTTTTTAATTAAATCTGTTGCCTTCTATGCCATTGATGTGATCATGATAGAAAGCATTAATTTTGTAATATGTTAGAAATGCTTTTTTTTATTGTTGATTTATCTGTTTTTTAACCTGCTAATTCAGTGTGAGTCTTTGAACTCTTCTGGTGTTCTGCATTTCCAAAATTATCTTGTAAATAGTTATATTGCTTTATATATAATATGAATGGAAATAAAGACTACTGCTAGCCATTAATGGAAACAAGATGTGAAATTTCTAGATTCTTTTGAATTTTTAGACGCATGCATCATAATCCATGGCCTTATTGTTCCTATTTTTGGAATATTCGAGTTCTTAGGATGATAGGAGGTAGCAACCCGATATCAAGGAGGAGGAGGATTTGGTGGACGTTATTAAATTGCCAGCTGCATCTTCATGTTAATAAACAAAAGCAGAGCTACACATGCTCTGTGAACCCACCTATATCACGTAAAACAATTCTAACTAGACACATTCGGGTATTTACAGCTTGTTTCGTCAGAGAAACCCCCTGATTCTATCGGAAAGCGAGAGAACTTGACGTCACTTCTTCCTTAGGAAAACTTGCAGCATCTCCTCCTCCAAAGCGAGCTCAAAGCGAGCCCATGCTCTGATGCGCTAACAACCATTACGTAAGACCCACGGTTGCTACCTACCGGGCTTGTGCACTTAATCGGTAGAGTTCATGGTTTCTTAAAGTAGTCCTCAACAGACTTGGTCCTGCTAGATTGAAAGTGAAGTGTGATGAGCGAAAGAAGTTAACGAAAGAGCAATTAAAGCACAAATTGTAATGTGATAGTGGCTTATATTTGATATCAGTACTATTGCATACTCGTATCTTAAAGTGCATATCTTTAAGAGTATTTTTGCATGTGCAACCTGTTAAGATTAAGTTCATTAAACATCTTTTTTATTTTCCTAAATGCCAGACATCAGTATATTTATGTACCGAGTCAAATTAGTGTCCGAAATGTAATTTCCCTGATAAGTGGTCCTAAGTTTCGGTTACGGGACGGAGGTTGGCAGCGTGCCAGGTTCGTAATCGGCAGTTGAGATTTATGCCCGTAGAGCATCAGCAGTTATGATTTATGCCGTTTATCCCCGTTGAGATTTACCTCCTCAAAACTCCCTCCTCTGCCTTCGGTTACTAGGGACACCGATGGACATGGAAAAGCCGCCAGGCGGGACGTTAAGATGGACGCTCGATGGCCTCGACAGAAGGCTACCACATGTCTCTCAACAGCTGTTCCAGTGCGTCCCTTCCACCAACTTTCTCTGAGCCCTCGGGGTCCTTGTGATAGGGCCATTTAGCCCATGAATGAATAATTTTGAAAATCGAAATTTAGATAGACGTAGTTCAGACCTTCAATTCACCATCGCCTCCAAATGCAGAATCGATTCGTTTCGATTCTATTGCAGTGTAATTGACGTATCATCACCAGTGTTAGCTTATGCTTTGGCTGTTCAACAATTTATGTAGGACACCGATGCAGTAATAACGGGGTAATGGGTGCTCTTGGGATGCATATTTAAAAAAATAAAAAAACCCTCAAGCAGCTGCTTGCCACAGAGGTCTGACAGGAGCCTGTCAGTTTATATGCCATAGTAGAAGATCCGAAAGGATGGCAGGACCTCAGCAGATAAACAACACATACATCCATGCCTTTACCCGGGGTTCGAACCCAGGTCCCTTAGATCAGTAACCAAGCGCGCTAACCACTCGGCCACGGGACGTAGCAGATCATTATTTAGGGCGGAAAAGAATTATTCTGTGACCAAAAAGGAGCTGATAGCCATAGTCAAACTCAACGAATATTTCCATCATTATCTCTGTTATTATTATCTTTATATTGAGTTTTATATCATTAAAGGTTTTTATATCCGTTAGCTTAGCGTTCCTGCGTGCATGTGGCATCTGAATGGGATTGTTTTGTGAGTTGTTACAGCAGCAGCAAATTAATGGTCTACGGCTGTACCTGTAATTAGGATATCGGTGGCAGCGCTTGCGCATTACTGTCAGGTGAACATTCGGTGGTCGACCAATCAAATGGACGGATATATTCTCAATTCCATCGAGTCCAGCACTGCCAAAGTAATGGCAAAATTAGAACTGGATTCGTAAACAGTAAATAGAACAAATTTATGTTTTTATGTATTTAATCATGATTTATTAGTTTTTTAAGTTAATATCACACGTGAAATGATACTTTTTAACATGTAATGCAGTCATATAACGATTATACTGTTAAAAATCAAAATAATGTCAACAATGCATTACGACATTTCAACTTCAATGGTTGATCACATGACCTTGAATTCAGGAACAATTGATTCTGTTGTGATGAAAAGAGGGAAGATGTTTCATTGTATCGAAATAACTTACAGCTGGCTTGACTTGGTTTGAAACTAAAAAACAAAGAAAGCAGCTTTGCATCTCCTATACTATGGGTATCAAACCATCACTACTAAGTGGGGGTGTCTATGCAGGGAATGGGGCGGGGGTGGCTCAGTCGGTAGCGCGCCAGGCTCGTAATCTGTAGTTCCCAGGTTCGAGTCCCAGCTGGGTCAGCGTTGAGATTTATTTCCGCAAAATTCCCCGCCCTGCCCACGGTCAGTAGGGGACACCGATGGGCTTGGAAAGGCCGCCGTCCGTCGGATGGGACGTTAAGCCGTGGCCCCGTGTGCGGGAGAGCCATACCCTGTGCACGTTAAAGAACATGCTGGATGGCCTTGACGGGAGGCTACCATCTGTCTCCCAACAGCTGTTCCAGTGGGTCCACTCCCCCAACCTTCGGGGTCCATGTGACCTGGCCATTTAGCCCATGGTGTGCAAAAAAGTGCTGCTCAGAGGTAAAACAGCCCAACCTATGCAGGGACGGACTTTGTTCTTCTGAGATCATAAGCTATATAACAAATTTAACAGTCCCTAAGTTATGGTGGGGCGGGGTGGCTCAGTCGGTAGCGCGCCAGGCTCGTAATCTGTAGTTCCCAGATCAGAATCCCAGCTGGGTCAGAGTTGAGATTTATCTCCGCAAAACTCCCCCGCCCTGCCCACGGTCAGTAGGGGACACCGTATGGGCTTGCCCGTCGGATGGGACGTTAAACCGTGGCCCCGTGTGCGTGAGAGCCATACCCTGTGCATGTTAAAGAACACGCTGGATGACCTTGACGGGAGGCTACCATCTGTCTCCCAACAGCTATTCCAATGGGTCCCCTCTCCCAACCTTCTCTGAGCCTTCGGGATCCATGTGACCTGGCCATTTAGCCTATGGTGTGCAGAAAAGTGTCGCTCAGAAGTAAAACAACCCAACCCAAACCTAAGTTATGTCAAATTGAAGAAGCCTTAAGTTAGGACAAGTTTAAGAAGTCCTAAAATTCGAAAGTCGAAATATATATTAATTATTCTGATTGAAGGGAAGATTAAGAAATTGATGCGGTGAAAATATTACACCGGAATTTATATGCAATGATGACTTGGTAAAGCTAAGACGAACAGTGTTTGCAAAATAGGTAAATTTAAATATTAACAATTTTTTTGCCTGATATGGTAAAACTTGAAATGAATTTCTTTGAGGTCTCTTATGTCTCGAGACCCTTAAGCTTAGCTTAGTTAGCTTATACACAAGTCTTACCTTCGGATATGTTGCCAGCACACATTTCAGAATGTTAGCAACAGGAACAGGGTCCAAATGAAATAACAAATTGCACATAGAGTTAGAGAATAACTTTTAAAAGACGTCTGAAATGGAATGGAGAATTATGTACCGGAACGGCCTGATTTTTCCACATCCTTTCATAATAGCCACAATGCTTAAGAGTCTGATCTCTTCTGGGCGCAGGTTCAGTGCAATTTGTAGAAAAGGTTTGAAAAGTGAATTTGTGTTACATCCAGCTCCAAGCTTTAAAGTGTCATTAGAAGCACTAAATACACGATAAAAATAATATGGAGCATATATTATATAATACGGAATATTATAAAAAAATATTGAATGTGAAATGAACTAAATACAAGATAAAGAAAGATTTCTGAAGCAGTCGATGAAAAATCAAAGATTAAAACAATCCCAGATTCCTGCATCAGTGGTTTCTTCTTCAATAAACATTTATTGCTTTTGAAACCACTCCGAATGTACAGTTGCTCAAAAAAGTATCCAAACGCTATGGTTGATTACAGAATTCAGAAAAAATATTTGGCAACGATTTTCTTTAGTAATTAGTGATCTGGCAACCTTCGTGTCACTGACACGAAGGTTGCCAGATCACTAATTTCTTCACTCTTCCCCCCCCCCCCCCCCAAAAAAAAAATTTTTTTTTTTTCGGACACTTTTCGGGGGATCAGCCCCGACCCACGGTAAATAGGAAACCGATCTGTTACCCCAAGAGAATTAGAAAGAGTGGGGCATCCCGTGAAATTTGAGACCAATTTTGAAAAACACGCTGGATGGAAAAACACGCTGGAAGCAATCGCGGAATCACAGGAAGGCTGACAATTTCTGTCCCAGATGACGTCACACGTGTCGGCCCGTTCACTCGTCATCCCTCCCGTCCGTCCGTTCGACAGATAGAACAGATTTACATAACAGATGTAATCTCAACTGCCGAGTGGTGTGTAGTACTGCACGTGGGGCAGCATATACACGTTTTACATGAATTGGGCTAAATATTACTCCTTTCTGGTAATTTGGTTTAATCAGACCCGAAACCACTTTACTTACTTAAGTAACAATAACACAAAGATTCATTTTCCTTCGTCAAGATACGTAACAAATTACCCTGCCAGGGATTACTTTTCTCTGCGCAGGTTTCTCGCTATTTTAATTTTTTACAAATATACCTGGCGCCCGTAAGTAGGATCCCCAGCGCTGACCTCCTGAGCACGACTACCCAGCAGACTGACCTCAAGTTCCTTTTTCCTTGTTCATAGAGGGCTTTTCTTTGTCCCTTCTGCCCTCGCGCTCGGGCTTGTCTAGCTCTGCTAATTCTCGTGGAATGCAAGTAGGGCTCCACCTTCCCTGCTCCTGTACATACGGAAAGAGAGGGGCCGCATATTGTCCCAGCTGACCTGGTAGATCCTGACAATAACATACTTCGCAAAGAATCTTGATTGGCTGATTTTCAATTTTGTTCTTTTATTACGATATTCTACATTGGTTTAATCCTTTTTTTTATTTGTTCAAGTATATTTCATACATGTGACTCATTTTAATGGAATGAAAACAATGGCAAGGATGGAATAATCCTTTTCATAGTTTTTTATTGTTTTCTTTTTTGAAGTTATTATCTCTAGTCAGAGCAACCTTTGAGTAGGGTTCGCACAGGGGTGTAGCTATGGGGGGGGGGTTCCCCTCAAAGTAACTCGGAGTTGGCAAAATTCGAAGCAACTTCGTAAAATCTTGGTGAGTTGTGAAAATTTCTAATCTTTTATTTTATAAAATTAAGTCAAAATCGAGGCAACTTGGCAAATCTAGGGCAGTTTGGAAAATGGAGAGACGGCAAAATCTAGAGCAGTTGGCAAAATTCGAAGTCACTTAGTAAAATACAGGTGACTTGTTAAAATCTTGGCGAGTTGGCAAAATTCGGAGTGACTTGACAAAATCTTGGGGAGTTCTCAAAATTCGGAGTGACTTAGGAAAATTCACGTGAGATGTAAAAATTGGGATTTTTTTCTGTAAAATTATGGCGAATTGGCAAAATCTAGGAGAGTTGGAAAAACTTAGAAAGTTGGCAAAATCTAGGGGCAGTTTGCAAAATTCCGAGTGACTTGGAAAAATTGTGGGGAGTTGGCAAAATTCAAGTGAGATGTAAAAATTGTGGGGAGTTGGCAAAATTCAAGTGAGATGTAAAAATTGTAATTTTTTTTCAGTAAAATTATGGTGTGTTGGCAAAATCGAGGCAACTTCGCAATATCTAGGGGAGTTGGGAAATCTTGGGAGAGTTGGCAAAATTCAGAGTGACTTTGCAAAAATCAGGTGAGATGTAAAAATGGGATTTTTTTCTGTAAAATTGTGGCGAGTTGGCAAAAATCTAGGGCATTTGGAAAAATTCGGATCCACTTGGTAAAATACGGCGAGTTGTGAAAATTGGGATTGGTTTTGCGAAATTAAGGACAGTTGGAAAAATCGAAAACTCTTAGCAAATTCTGGGGAAGTTGGCAAAATTCGAAGCCACTTGGTAAAATACAAGGGAGTTGTGAAAATTGTGCCTTTCTTGTGCAATTAAGGAGAGTTGTAAAATTCGAAGTAACTTGGCAAATTCATGGAAGATATAAAAATTTCGATATTTTCTGTAAAATTACGGCGAGTTGGCAAAATCTAGGGTAGTTGGCAAAATTCGAATCTACTTGGTAAAATATAGGCGCTTTGTGAAAACTGAGATTTGTTTTGTGAAATTAAGGAGTGTTGGACAAATTGAGGGAAACTTAACAAATTGTAGGGCAGTTGGCAAAATTCGAATCCATTTGGAAAATACGGGCGAGTTGTGATAATTGGGATTGGGTTTGTAAAATTCAGGATAGTTGACTAAAATCGAGAAAACTTCGCAAAATCTTGGGGAGTGTGAAAAGTTTCAAGTGATTTGGCAAATTTAGGAGAGATGTAAAGACTGATTAGTTGCGTGAAATTAAGGAGAGTTGGCCAAATCAAGGGAAAATTCACAGTGGTTTACTGCAATTCAGACGATTGGGATTATTTCTGTGAAATTATGGTTAATTGGCAAAATGGGAAGTCAAATGGCAAAATGCAGGAGAGTTGTGTAAATTGCCTCCCCCTCCCCTCCTCCCCCACAGAGCGAAAATCTAGGGTAAAAACGTGACAGAGACATTATTTGCTCAGTTGGCAAAATTTGATTTTCGAGTTGGAAAATTTGTTATTTCTACCCCCTCCCCCTAACCATAGTCCTTCGCTACGCCCCTGATTGCCAGCGCCATTCATTTGCATTCAATACCTCAATCATGCGTCGCATTTCTCACACTGTACACGACTTTCGTGTATTTCTCTCGTCTGAGTTTTTGTGTTTTTTGCATTTGTTCCTTAATTTCTTGAAACCAGTGTACTAAAAATTTGAACCACCTCAATAGAGTGACCACTGAAATTTCATATTGATGCAATTGAGTGTTCGATGTCTTTGTTTTAAAGTATGTGCATTTTCATGTTATATAGCAAATATAATGAAGTTTGTGTTTTCCTTTTTTTGGTGTTTATTGATCATATTAATCATGCCGATTACAAATATATCAATGGTTTGTATATGAGATCAACTAATTATACAAAAATAATGATATTTATATAGAACATATGAATATGTAGAACATGTAATTGCCAAAAGCATTCCATGATTGTATCGAAATGAAGAAAAATGTATGCTAGGCTATTGTTACATAAGAAGTAAGCTTTAAGGCCTGATTCAAAGGTGAACATTTAACACATAGGTTCCCAAACTTATCTGTCCTACCGCCCCCCTTTTCAGAAAAAAAATTACTCAACGCCCCCCTGGAAATCTACCTTCTTTAAACGAACAAACAGAAAGATGCAGTGACAATTTTGCGTTCTTTTATGTACTTACTTACTAACATATCAACAATTGAATCTTCTTGCTACCAGGAATCCACCCAGTAGCAAACTCATTCAGAAGCATTTTATAATCAGTAAAAAAATATATATTTATTTATTTATTTTTTTATTATTTTTTATTTATTTATTTATTTATTTATTTATTTATTTTAGTTTATTTATTTTTTTATAATATATGAAACATATGGATTTGTTTAATATATGTTATTAATAATTTATAGAATTTTGCTTTTTTTTTTGAATTCTTAGGCTCCAAAATGCTTTTAAAGTTGAAATTTGAAATATTAAATTTTCTCAAAGCATTAAAATATTTTTCTCTTTCTTGATCATATTTTTTACACTTGAACAATATATGTTCAAGATTCTCATATTCCATACATTTATTACATGCCGGGGAATCATTTTTTTTCATTCTATATAATCTTGCTTTTGTGTTTGCTGAGTTTGTTTTAATTTTCAGAATTATATTTATTTCTTTTTTATTCAAACCAAAATTGTTGAATTTATTTATAGCATGTGAAATATCATATCTAAATGTGTTATTTGCATTTGTATCATACCATTTTTGTGTATCATTTATAATATTTACTTTATTTAGTTTTTTAAATAAAAATATAAAAAAGGGTGTGTTGTAGTTAGGAATTATATTTATTGCTGTTTTTGCTTTTTTATCTACTATTTCATTATATTTTATTCCTACATGACTAGGTATCCATTGTATATGTATAATATTTCTGTTGCTTATATGATTTTTTGTTATGATGAGAATGTCATTTATAAAAATTTTGAAATTACTTTTTGAACGATCATTATACATTGTTTCTATCGACGCTTTACTGTCAGTGAAAACTACAATATTTTTTTTTTAAATTTTAAAGCCCATTTAATGCTAAAATGATTGCAGATATTTCTGCAGTTAAAATGGGATGAGGTTTGTTGAATTTAAAAAGATATTCATAGTTTTCTTCTGGGCATATAAAAGCTCCAGCTAATTTATTTCTATCTTCACTAAGAGATCCGTCCATGTATATGTGTATAAAATCTTTATATCTGTTATTTATTTGCAGTTCTGAAAGTAGTTTAAGAGTATCAATATTATGTGCTTTTTTGGTTTGCATATTATCAATATTTGTGTTTAAAATAGGGAATGTTGAAGTCCAATATGGAATTTGTATATTATAGTCTCCACTTTTCTTATTTAAAATTAATTCATTAATTTCATTCTTGTTTACTAAGTTAGTCGTAAAAGTGTCATTAAAATTATTTAATATTTTATCAATGATTGGATGTTTGTTATTTTTTGATGAAATTCTGAAAATTAGATTATTTAATAAGTATTTTTTTTATACTTATTGGTGGTATAGCAGTTTCTGCATAAATATTTAAGTTATTTGTATGTTGATGGAGTCCTACACAAAATTTTAATATTTTTAATTGTATATTCTCTAATGTTTTTAGTTTAGTTATTGATATATTATTAATTAGTTCTATTCCATATAAACATTTTGGAAATATTATTGCATTGTATATTTGTAAAAGATATTTATTTTCACATCCCCATTTTGAACTTCCCAAATATCTGAGAAAGTTAAATAGTTTGTTTGCTTTGTCTTTTGCTGTTTCTATATAATAATTCCATGATAATTTTGAATCAATTTGTAGTCCTAGAAATTTAAAATTATCTACTATTATTATGTTATTATTTTATGTATCTATATTTCTACCTACGTCCTACAACACAGTAAAGAAAGATGTTGTTGTAAATAAGACACCTTGAAGCTTGAAATTATTTATTAATATCAACCATAGTAACATTCGCATTACACACAGAAAATTAAGATAACGAAGGATAATTTATGTGTTTATTTGGAAAATAAAATAATCACTATGACTTTATGTTACACAACAGATGAAACATGTACGAACGGTTTTTCAAAATTTTCTTCTCCTCCCTTCTTTCTTTCTTTATGCTTCCACCGTCCCCCAATTCCACCCGAGGCTACTACCGACCCCCTGGATCGTTCCAGCACCCCCCAGGGGGCGGTATCGCCCACTTTGGGAAACATTGATCTAATATCTGTGTCATTTGTGCATGGATTCATCGGTTATTTTGCCGTTTGAATTACTGTGAAAACTATAGGTCCCAGTGTAGGCTACGTCCTTTCCCAATTAATGGGCTTCGCTGCATCAATACTTCTCTGCACTGCAGCAGATTCGCCGTCCGTATTATAAAAAAATTACTATAAGAAAATAAAGTATATAATTCTGTGATATTTCTTATATAATGTCGTGGGCTGTATCTTAGAAATGCAAGAATCGGTAGGAATAAAAAAAAAAACGCTCTAGATGCTACCTGCTGATGGCGGCCATTTTACATATATTTGTGACCGTCAATTTATACGTTTTCAACGCTCTCATTGAATTCAAAAAATAATAAATCATTTGTTTTAGGTTTTTTTTATAAATCTGGATGAAAGCCTTCACTCGCCTCACCGAAATTTGATCAAAAGAAGTCCAGGTAAGTCTCTTATTGTGGCCGAGAAAACCATGCGCTACTTGCCGAAAAGCCTGCCAAGCATTCCTTTCTGTAAGTCATTTTGTCTTCCAGTTCTTGAGTTGTTTGTTTGGTTTTTTTTCTTCTGAGCAGCACTTTTTTGCACACCATAGGCTAAATGGCCAGGTTACAAGGACCCCGAAGGCTCAGAGAAGGTTGGGGGAGGGGACCCACTGGAACAGCTGTTGGGAGACAGATGGTAGCACCCCGTCAAGGCCATCCAGCGTGTTCTTTAACGTGCACAGGGTATGGCTCTCATGCACACGGGGCCACGGCTTAACGTCCCATCTGACGGACGGCGGCCTTTCCAAGCCCATCGGTGTCCCATACTGACCGTGGGCAGCGCAGGGAGTTTTGCGGGTTTGAGGGGGAGGAGTGGGAGTTGTAAAAATAAAAAAAAAATATAGATATACAGATATATAAGTTTCCAGATCGATGGGGTGCATGGAACACAGACAATTTCAGCTTTGCTAAACTGAGATTTGAAGTTTACCCTCAAGTGGATTAGTAAAAAGCCGATTCATTTACTGTATATTTTAAAGATTGACAAGGAACAATTAATTTATTAGTGATAATCCAACTTTAAAAATAACCTTGTAAAGTTATTAAAAAATAAGGTTACCTTAAAATTAACGTTCTATGAGGCGCATTCTCGGGTTGGGATATTTTACCTCTGAGCGGCAATTTTTTGCACACCATAGGCTAAATGGTCAGGTCACATGAACCCCGAAGGCTCAGAGAAAGTTGGGTGAGGGGCCCACTGGAACAGCTGTTGGAAGATAGATGGTAGCCTCCCGTCAAGGCGATCCAGCGTGTTCTTTAACGTGCACAGGCTATGGCTCTCCCGCACACGGGGCCACGGCTTAACGACCCATCCGACGGACGGCGACCTTTCCAAGCCCATCGGTGTCCCCTACTGACCGTGGGCAGGGAGGGGAATTTTGCGGAGATAAATCTCAACGCTGACCCAGCTGAGACTCGAACCTGGGAACTACAGATTACGAGCCTGGCGCGCTACCGACTGAGCCCCCCCCCCCCCTCAGTTTTTGAGACTGAAGCATCCATCGTATTTGTGATGCAGTGAATAAGCCACCCTTTACTTTTGCTTCAGACATGTGAGGGAACATAGAACGTATATGCTGAAACTCAACTGATGTGTTTCAAAGCATTGACCAACTGCTGCACCGTAATGTGAAGTAGTGGCAGCAAGAGCTTGTCAGTTAGAACAAGAGTTTCATGAATAATATTGCATGTACCTGGAGTTAATTGTCTTTTCTCTTCACATAATGCTTGTCTGATGTTCTATGGGGCGGGGGTGGCTCAGTCGGTAGCGCGCCAGGATCGTAATCTGTAGTTCCTAGGTTCGAGTCCCAGCTGGGTCAGCGTTGAGATTTATCTCCGCAAAATTTCCCGCCCTGCCCACGGTCAGTAGGGGACACCGATGGGCTTGGAAAGGCCACCGTCCGTCGGATGGGACGTTAAGCCGTGGGACCGTGTGCGGGAGAGCCATACCCTGTGCACGTTAAAGAACACGCTGGATGGCCTTGACGGGAGGCTACCATCTGTCTCCCAACAGCTGTTCCAGTGGGTCCCCTCCCCCAACCTTCTCTGAGCCTTCGGGGTCCATGTGACCTGGCCATTTAGCCCATGGTGTGCAAAAAAAGTGCTGCTCAGATGTAAAACAACCCAACCCAAAATGTTCTACTGTCCCAGAAGTATGGGAAACAGATATGATTGGTAAAGAAATCCTAGCATCTTGAAGTCCCCAAAAACATCTCAATTATAACATTTATATTTTGTTTTTTTCCAACAGTTTCTTGACATTCTCAAAGTCTTTTAAATGTACTGAATTCTCTACCGTAATGGAGGGAAATTGGTTACAGTTGTGTAGCAAAACAGCCTTCAGACTTCTGGTTGAGCTGTCGATGCTATTCATCGACAGCTCAACCAGAAGTATGAATTATAATCAACCAGAAGTCTGCGTGAATTTCGTGGTTCATCAAAAACACCATCGATATCACAATACAAACTTTCGGTGAAAAAGAGAAGGACGTAAACGTGAAATGACTGCTGACATCTTATATATTTTGCATATTTTACAAAGTAAGTTTAGTGAACACAAAATGCTTAATTTCGTGAAAGCCGATTTTCTGTAACATTTTTGCCAATATTAATACTAAAGCAAAACCACTGGTAGATTTGCAATCATCACACACTCATTTATCAAAGAAACACGTAGGAAGCAGCATAACAATTACTTGTTACATAGTATTATTCATGTCTCCAGGGGCGTAGGGAAGGACTATGGTTGAGGGGGGGGGGGGAGAAATCGAAAATTTTCAAACTCGAAAATCAAATTTTGCCAACTGAGAAAATAATGTCTCTGTCAGGTTTGTACCTAGATTTTCGCTCCGTGGGTGGAAGCTTAAGGTAATTTTCCCAACTCTGCTTAATTTCACAAAACCAATCCCAACCCTAAATTTGCCAAGTCAGTTCAAAATTTTCGATTTCCAAGATTTTGTCAAGTTGTCTACTTTTGGCCAACTCTAATTTCACAAAACATCCCAATTTTCACAACTCGCCTGTATTCTGCCAAGTGGATTCGAATTTTACCAACTATCCTACATTTTGCCAACTCCACATTGAGAATGGGAAAAGGCAGAAATTATGCTGCTCACAAAAATTAGGGGATATTTCAAAATGAATATGAAGCGAAGAAATATCCCCTATTTTTTGTGAGCAATGTATTTAACTTGTGTGCATTTCACATATTTTTGAAGAAATCTAAATCGAAGTGGAAAATGTTATACTGCAATGGAATTCCAATCTCTTGGCCACCCCTTTTACATTTTTCCAGCTCAATCGAGTGGCTTACCCCCCAACACCCATTATTTTTTTCTAGGTCCTGGCCTGCTGGTACAGTCGTTCAAAAAAGTATCCGAACACTATGGTTGATTAGAGAATTCAGAAAAAATATCTGCCAACGAATTTTTTCAGAAATTAGTGATCTGGAAACCTTTGTTTCACGTGACACGAAGATTGCCAGATCACTAATTTCTAGAAAAATCGTTGCCAGATATTTTTTCTGAATTCTGTAATCAACCATAGTGTTCGGATACTTTTTTGAGCGACTGTACCTATCAGGTGATCTCCGCTGACCTCACCAATCACCTGCCGCCATGACTAACCAGTTTGGCGTCGCTGGTTACCTTTATCAGTCATGGCGGCAGGTGATTGGTGAGGTCAGCGGAGGTCACCTGATAGGTACAGTCGCTCAAAAAAGTATCCGAACACTATGGTTGATTACAGAATTCAGAAAAAATTATATTTTTATCTGCCTGACATCTAAATATTTATGTGAAAAAAAATTATTGCCGACGCGGCGGAAATCGAACCCTCCAGATACATATTCTAAAATCTCCAAATTCATATTTCTAAAAAACTCGTTGCCAGATATTTTTTCTGAATTCTGTAATCAATCATATTGTGCGGATATTTATTTGAGCGACTGTAGCAATGATGCAGAGATTTATGCTGTCACCTGGTGAAATAACTACCCATACCATGACACTACCATTTTCACAGGGGGTGGTCGAGTCGTCGGTAGCATTCCAGTCCAGCCTCGGCTGGATTCAGAGTTGGAATTTATCTCCGCAAAACTCCCTGCCTTGCGCTCTGTCAGTAGGTGGCACCTATAGGTTTAGAAAGGACACCATCCGTCGGATGGGGCATTAGGCCGTGGCCCCGTGCATGTGAGAGAGCCATATCCTGTACACATTAAAGAACACGCTGGATGGACTTGGCAGGAGGCTACCATCTGTCTCCTAACAGTTTTCTAGTGGATTCCCTTCCCTCAAATTTCTGTGAATCCTTGGGGTCATCGTGATCTGGCCATTTAGCCCATTGTGTGCAAAAATATGCCACTCAGAAGTGAAACAACCTAAGTCTCTTTCATAAGCTTCTCTCTGGGCAATGGATCCTCCAGATCGATATCCATCTTGATTTGCCATGCTGGGTAAATTTTGACTCGTCAGTGAAGATGCCCAGACTTGTTCAGTCACTTCATTCTGTGGGGTGAGAAGCACATGAGGGTCAATGATGGAAGTGGAAACAAAGGTTCCACTAGCCCCATCAATCATCATCATCTGCGTTCTCAATTGAGAACGCAGTTGAGCCAATGTTGTGGGATTATATCCTCGAGCTGTAAGTCAAAGATTCCTGTCCTCATTTGCTGCTGTTGCTCTGTTCCTTAATGATCTTCTGGAATCATCTCTATCTTGAAATTATTATATCTTGTTGATTACAGAAGGGCTCACACTGATCCATCTTGAGACCAATGCTTGTGACTGTCCTCTAATCGCCATCCATCTGTGCTTTCTGATAAATGTCTGTTCCACTTTGTAATAAAAAAATCACCTTTCAATAAACTGTTACTCAGCTAACAGAATTCCTGCGAAACGTTTGACTAGGCAGCAACGAATGATTCGAGAGTATTTTTCAGGATCAGACGATATGCATCTGCGCATGTGCACAACAGTAGTAACAACTACTCTTTGGCGTGTTAACCTTGAAAAGGCCTCCTGAGCATAGAAATAGGCTGAGAGATGTTTCGCTGAGTTTCTCTTAGGTTTCCTAATTTTTTTTGGAGGGACGTGTCCGAAATGACGTCATCGCTGTATGTTCGCTGGATGCTTTCTGTTGCTAGGTTTCCCCTTTTTTTAAGAGGGGCGTGTCCGAAATGACGGCCATTTAGCCCATGGTGTGCAAAAAAGTGCCGCTCAGAGGTAAAAAACAACCCCGAAATGACGTCATCGCTGCGTGTTCGCTGGAAGCTTGAGGGGTCGTGACTACAGACTTTTTTCTACAGTGTTGTTTACTGTCCCTATTTTTTACCCCTACTTCAGTGTCGGTGTTGACCTAAAGAGGGCTTTATTTATAATCGGTTTTCCACCCCCTTTTCCCCTTCACTACCACTGGAGAAAAGTTCCACAAACCTCTAAGTTTCTGTTGCTAGGTTGCCCTCCAGTGATGTCCTAACTTGGATTCCATCGTCGGTGAAGAGTCCGACATCTAGGATGGGTCTACGAAATTTATTTTTAGATGGATCAGTGTCCCCCTCACTGTCGCTGAAGAGACAATAAAATACCAATAAATAATAATAATCATAGACCCATCCTAGATGTCGATTATTATCAATAATTAATTTTTATTTATTATCAATTATAGACCATTTAGGATGGGTCTACGAACCCCCTCACTGTCGCTGAAGAGATGGGGTTCCCATGAACGCTTCACACAGGTGTTCTCTAAACGCGTTAGCATCAGTGAAAATGTCAGTATTGAAAGGTTAGGCTAACGGTCCAGGTTCTATCATTCTCATTGTTTCTTGAGTGTCATTCCTATCCTGGGAGGTCCCCTCATTCAAGAGCGAGGTGCTTTGAGAAGCATTGGAAAGCAGCATTGTACTTAGCAAATGTAACAGCTCCCTATGACAATGCTCTTGAAGGAAGCGTGTCTCTGAATTGTCGCTGTGGACGAATTGCTTCGAGGGCGGCTCTGTTGACAAAATAAATTTTAGTCGACGTGTTACCTGCTACTTAGACAGGTAAGCCTAATAATAGGGAGGGCGACAATGTCCTTCGGGGTCCCTGCAGTAAGGATTGCGTTGTTCAAGTTGTAAACGTGAAATAAGCGCGAATGTAACATACCAAGGAGGTGTGTCTCTGAACAGCGCCCATACCTGTCACCTAGTATCTGATTGTTGACGAAAAAGTCCCGTAACTTACGTCACCAAAGGAGAGGGAGGAAAAAAGTGTTCGTTGGAGGTCGAGTGCAGTAGCTAATACAAGTGGCTGTACAATAAACCAGGGCGTTGAATGACATAATGTGAGAGCGCTAAAAGAGGTGTGACAGAAAGCCTGTTCTGTCGTGAAATAATTATAGGGGTCTGTCGCTTAGACAGCTATGTACACTGATAACAATGTCCTTTTGGGATGCTTCTTAGTCAGGGATCCTTCAAAGGGGAGTAACGTCCACTCAGAAGGGTCATTACTAACTTATTAATCTTACCCAACGACACGTTCCGTTTAACAGAAGGGACTTAAACGGAACGCTACTGACAATGAATGGGAATGTTGGGTTGGCGATAAGAAAGCGGTAATCGTTTAGAGAAGCCCTAAGGGAATGTCTTCTCGTCGGCGCGTTGCTCCATTACAACAGAAGCGGGGGAGGTAACGAAAAACCCCTAATTCACGTCGAGGAGAATGCAACCCTTCACCTGCCGTACACTTGCAAACAAGCGGTTTGCAATGACAAAGACGGCGTGGAAATACAGCAGTTATTCGGAAAGCGGCTTACCGAACTACGGCTTAACGTCCCATCCGACAGATGGCAGCCTTTTCGAGCCCATGTATCTCCTGTACTGACAATGAGTTTTGCACAGATAAATCTCGACACTAGTCTAGATTTGACTCGAAACTGGGAACTACAGATTACAAGCCTAGCTCGCTAACTACTGAGCCCCCCCTCCCCCCCATAGTCTCTTCAAGTTTAAGTAAAATGAGTTAGTTCCAAAATACAATTCACTGAATACATTTGATTTCATTCACAGTTTGGATGGTGCTAATATTCATTCACGGTTTGAAACTGTGCTAAATATTTGTGAAAACGGCATTTATTCGGAATTTTAGCATAAAATATATCCAGTTTTATATATAGCATTTTTTATTAAAAACAGTTAGCGCATTGTGTACAAAAGTGTCCCACTCAGAGGTAAAACAACCCAACCCTATCACCCCCAAAGGTCAGAATCAGTATGAACTTTGCATTGAAATCCACCTGTCCCCCAACCTTCTCTGAGGCTTCGGGGTCTTTTTGCCCTGGATGAACATCTTATTAAACTTTTTCCGTTGAGAGAAATATCTAAAGTAGACGATGAAGCAAATAAAAAAAAGTATTCAATTACAGGCTATCACGTGCAAGAACTGTTATAGGAAATGCATTTGGCATGATATCTAATAGATATTAGAGTGTTGCGACTGCAATTAATTTAAATCCTGAAAAAACAGATTCCATCCTCATGGTCTGCTGCATATTGCATAATAATTTAAGAAGCTGTAGACCGACCTATTCACCTGAAAATTTATTGCATTGAGTGGATACAGAAACCAGAAATGTAACGCATGGAGAAATGATGAACCCATCAATGATTTAGAGGTGGGTAATCATCGTGTGTGGTAATCAGTTGTGGGTGTGGCAAGGCTAGAAAATGTCCAAAGAGAAATGTGGAATATTTCAATGGGCATGGAAAAGTACCATGGTAACCCAAAATGGTGTTGCAAAAATTTTGTAACAGTCTTCGTTGCTGAAGTATAAATAGTCCAGTCGCTCAAAAAAATATCCAAACACTATGGTTGATTACAGAATTCACAAAAAATATCTGGCAACTATTTTTTTAGAAATTAGACAATTATTGCCAGATCATTATTTCTAAAAAAATCGTTGCCAGATATTTTTTCTGAATTCTGTAATCAACCATACTGTTCGGATATTTTTTTGAGAGACTGCACATTAACCTACCAAAATAGAGAATTTCAATATTATGTAAATGGGATATTTCGTTACAATAATGAGTCGTAAGATTTACCACAGAAATTATTTAAAACTTATTAAGGACTGTTTCAAACCAATTAATAGACATATGTTTTAAAAATTTGCTTAATAATTATTTCAATATTAGAGAATTATGAACGATTTTCATAAAATAAGCTCTCTTAATTCTTTAAATGCTTAATAAATATTTTAAAAAAATTGAGATTTAAATAGACTTGATTATGATCTTTATTTTATCTTCAGTCACATTTACCCATTAAATGCATATTTTAGAAGTTATAAAACTTCGAAGTTAGATTTCACGACATAGCAAAAATTCTCCAATATTTTGATAGGACAGTGTATACGTTTATTTTAAAAGCATGAATTGTTAGCCGATTATTTTTATATTACTATAAACCAAAAAATGCGCATTCAGCAATGGAGGTACCAATTTTTCACATGTAAAAAATTTTTTTATGTCAGTTATACCTCGAAAATATGTTGTGCACACGCAAATTCTTTATAGCAGTTTATTTTCGTATGCAATATTTTGAAAATAATAATATCGATAGAACCAAGTAATAAATTCGATGGCGCCGAACAATCATTTGGTAGTACACAGCTTTGTTTTAGTAGCAAACATGGTGAGTGAAAGTGAGAGCGCATGCGTGTGGCGCTAGGGCCAAGGTGAGCCACTCCACACATGGTCACTCTAGCTTTGGGCTGTGCAATGGGAGGACCAATGGGCAGAATTTACCCTTCGTGCTTGGACTGACGCAGCTTGACCTTCAAACTGCACCCCCATACACACTCGCGCTTGGACCGAAAGGGGGAGCTGACAGGCCCGGCTTGGCTCCAAGACCATCGTGTATGGCCAGTTGTGGGTCTGCTCGGTCATGGAAACTAGTTTCGTGCAACTCCCGAAGAACTGTTATGGTGCTGGGGTTGCTTCCAGAAGCATTTTGGGACTCGGCAATGAGTGTCCGACTCGGCAACCGAGGACAGGCAATTTCGTCGCCCCACCCGATTCAGCACTCGGCGGCCCCGTTCTGTCATTTTACGAGGCCTACTGAGTTGCAATTTGCGCTGTTGTTGCTCCTAGGCGTTTCCATTTCACAATAATATCACTTACAGTTGATCGGAGCAACTGTAGCAGGGCCGAAATGTCCCGAACTGACTTGTTGCTAAAAGGTGGCATTCTATGACTGTACCACATTGAAAATCACTGAGCTCTGCCTGTTCATGCGTGTCTCCATTCTCCATTCATCCCATTCTCCTGTTCATGCGTGTCTATGTGGGTTGCGTATGTGGATCCCTTTGAACGAATAACAGAGAATTTCTTTAATTATTAATTTGTATTTAACATTATATTCCATAAAAGGGCATAAATATCCCTTTCGAAAGCCCGGAAATATTTCGCCAATCCAATGTATTGGAAGCCGTCCCATGGCCGAATGGTTAGCGCGCTTGGCTACTGACCTAAGGGACCTGGGTTCGAGCCCCGGGTAAGGCATGGATGTATGTGTCGTTTTTCTGCTGAGGTCCTGCCATCCTCTCAGATCTTCTACTGTGGCATATAAACTGACAGGCTCCTGTCAGACCTCTGTGGCAAGCAGCTGCTTGAGGGGGTATTTATTTATTATTAATGTATTGGATATTATGCACATTTTTTTCATTAATTTACTTAAAAAATTCTTTTTGATTAAACATATAATGCAATGCAAGTATACTTTGGACCCACGAAGTTAATAGCTTATCCGTAAGAAATTGAATAAAACGAACATGTAATAAAAATGGTTTGTTTTAAATTATAAAATAATTTATGATTTTTATAATTTAAATTATTGGATTATAATAATTTAATTATTTATCTAATATAATTAGAAAAATAATTAATATAAATGGATATCAATGTTGAATCAATCATCAATAATTTTTTAAAAAACTATAGATGAAATAAAGCACCAAATTACACAATGTTAACAGTTTTATCCAAGAAACAACAATATTAAATATAATTTAAGCAATGATATGTATTTTATATATCAGAAGGAAAGATAATTTAATTTGTATTTTACTCAAAGTCCAGGCATTAAAAATAACGTCGTTCTATTCAGCGGACCAATCAGCAGAAAGAGCGCTTACGAGTTTTGCGTTCGAAGTGACGAAACAGTTCGAAGAGCGTTGCTATTGGCTGCAATATACGTCAACCGCACGAAATTGAAATGTCCGTTCTCACGTTCCATGATGTCACTAAATTGTCGATTTGGAACATTGCAACCGCATCTCTGTGTCATTTGGTGATTTTTGTTGCTTGAGTAAATAAGTGTGTTATATGTGCTTACGTTTGATACAAAACGTTATAGGTGATTTTCCAGAAGAAGAGAAAGACATGATGATTCAGCCAGAAAAATAGAGTGTAATTTATCCTTTTTTTAAACAACATTCAACTGTAGTTTTGTTTTATTAAAATTATTTCTAAATTAGAATTCCTCTAACTTCATCTTTAGAATTCCTCCAACTTAACCAATT
The DNA here is from genome assembly GCA_038380435.1 of Ryuthela nishihirai. Lineage (NCBI taxonomy): Eukaryota > Metazoa > Arthropoda > Arachnida > Araneae > Heptathelidae > Ryuthela > Ryuthela nishihirai. The sequence goes on along the minus strand of JAWZYU010000028.1, from coordinate 21,830,434 downwards.
CAATGCTCAAAAAACTTTAAAATTTGTTTCATTTACACAATGGGTTGGATTTCTTTTCATTAGAGTTATTATATTCTATCGTAAAACATAATTTTGAGGCTGATTTAGCGATATCTGTATAAGTATACAGTAGATCCCATTTCTTTCGGTTTTCACTTCCATCATACACCCACGTGCTATCCACGTGTTGCAATAAATGCCATATGGTATACACAGAAACATTTGCTGCCTTAAACATTTCATTATCAAACAAAAACATAAAATTTAGATTACAGGTTTATGATGTACTCGATTGGAAAAAGCAAACTTCTGCAGCGTTTTAAAAGCAATACTGTACGTGGAATGATCCGTGTTTAAAATTAAGACTATTCATTTATATCATTAATCCTCAAATCATGAATAAAATCTGAGTAGTTTTGAGCAATATGTTTTAGAAAATTACCCTTTATTGTATAGGCATTAAAATTATACTCAAATCCAGTTGTTTTCATTTATGCGTAAAAATTCGTTGTCTCGGTAATCGTAAGAATATTTCACTCCCGTAGTCTCAGCGCACTATTTGATGTTTATCACTTACAGTTTGCTTCAGTTTATATAAGAATGAATCAAAATTGTATGTATAGATAAAATAAATACACTTAGTCCTCGTAGTTGTTCCTGGAAATGGTAGCGTAAGTGAAAAACGCTCAAATGGGGATCTATTTAACATGTATTCCAATGTAGGGCGTAATAACTTGAGGTGATTTCATAATTTATTTTAATCCGAATATATCGGAAAGCGAAATTTATTAACAGTATAATTGGCATTTAAACATCCGAAACAAAATTAAATTTGTTAAAGATATCTCGGTTAGAAAGAACAAGAAGGTTCATCTCTTTATGAAGCTGCATTGCTCTTAAGCCTCTTTGCTCATCTCTTCCTTGTATTCTTCGGGTGGGGGTTCACTCAGTCGGTAGCGCACCAAGATCATAATCTGCGGTTGACAGGTTCGAGTCCTAGCATTGAGATTTCTCTCCGCTAAACCCGCACACTGCCTTCAGTCAGTAGTAGACAGCGATGGGCTTGGAAAGGGCGCAGTCCGTCAGATGGAACGAAAGGCCGGTGTCCGTCAGATGGAACGAAAGGTGCAGTCCGTCAGATGGAACGAAAGGTGTGGGAGAGCCATACCCTATTCATGTGAAAGAATGCACTGGATGATCTTGACGGGAGGCTACTACCGGTCTCCTAACAGTTGTTCAGTGGGTCCCCTTCTTCCAACCCTCTCTGAGACCTCGGCGTCCTTGTGACCTGGCCATTTAGCCCACTGTGTGCGAAAACAGTGCTGCTCAGAGAAAAAAACCCAATCTTGTCTTCTTTCATAAGGTTTTCTACATTCACCTCTTGAAATCCTATCTTCTTTTCTAAGAGGTGAAAGCATTTTGAAACGCCGTTTAAGTGAAATTAATGCTTTTTGAAATCGTAGTTCACTGAGCGCTAGAAAGAAATTGCAACGAATGTTTACACGATTCCCTTTTTATGCAGATTCTGAATTTGATGAAACGTTTTCGCATTTTTTTTTAACATGGACACGACGAAATTCTTTTTGCCAAATGCGCATCTCTAAAAATCTTTTCGAAGGGATATTTTTCTTTGAAACGTGCATTTCAGAGAAAATGTAAATGGAGAGTGCATAAAACGAGAATTGGATGTATTTGAATCTTGGTCATACACAAAATCGGTCAAACACTTAAAATTCCCTCTTTTTTTAAAGATTGCCTTAATTCTAAAAAAATGGCGCAAATAAATTTTTCTTTTACCAAAAATTCTTTGTACTGAAATTAAAAAATAATTGAGTATTTTTCACCTAAAACCAAAATATTCCTTAGGATAGTTTTTCGTTTACAAACTATGCCACTCCTCTTGCAAAGAGAAGCCAGCTGCTGAGGTAAAGAATATGTATTTCTCATCCTGTGCTAACCTAACCCCTCTCATAACAGTTAGGCTATTCCTTTCGATATGAACCCAGTCCTTTGTCAAAAGAATAAGTAACAATAAAATACATAAAAATGGAAAATCCCAGCAGATAATCTATACTTGGGGGAAAAAGTTAAAAACTTCATCTTAATGTTGTGTAGGATCCTATGTGCATTCAGAACAGCTTAAATTCGATGAGTATTTGAAGGTGTGAGGCGAAGCCATTCTGTTCTAACAGAGAATCCAGTTCCTTCAGTGGCATGGGCACGCATTGCATGATTGTCTGCCTCGTCCACTGCATAGCACAGATTTCAATAGGGTTCAGATCAGGTGATTGGGTGGTCAGAGAAGGTGACAATTCTCCATCATGTTTCTTAAACCACTCATACACAGATTTCACACAATGGACTGCTGCATTATCATTCTGAAACTGCCTCCTTCACGGAAGAAATTAAACATAGCAGGATGATCGGATATCCTGTTTAAATATGATTCAGTGTGTTGTCCATCCTTCAGAAATATATTAGTGGATTTAATCCGTGCCATGTTACTATTCCTCCAAACCACGATTCAGCAGCTTATACATTGGATGAACACATGGGGTTTGAACGACACTTTAGCTCTGCCATATGTACAAAACAGCATATATCGCAATTCAACTGACCCACAACCTTTTCCCAATCTTCTGCAGTCCACTTACCTCATCCGACATCACTTTCGGTGCTTTTCGCAGCCATAAAAGTTTCCGAATAGAGTATCGACTGCCGAAATGCAAATATCTGACTTCTCTGCGCACCGTTCAAGTTAATTGGGTTGATCTCGGCTTCTGTTGGAAGCAATGGTCATTGGTGCATAGCAGGGCCAGATCTGGGAAGGGAAAGGAGTTTGCATCCCCCACTTTTGAGAGTGCTAGTATGGGTAATGGAGTCAGAAAAACCTTAAGTTGATAGTATATTTTATGCATTTAAAACCAATTAAATTATTACAGCTTCTGTTGGTGTCCTTGAAAAAGACAGAGATCGAAAACTCAGAATTAACTAATAGATTAATCAAATGAGGGAGATGAATTAAAATACCTAGATTCTTTTAAAAGGAACTGTCGAATTTCCACATAAGAATAAAGGAATGATCCTGGGAGATGAAAACCATCAACTCGCTATGGGCATACGAAGGCAGACAATAAATCGAATCAGCCAGGCCTTTTGAACAGGAAGGTATTTTGTTTCATGACGACGTCCGCCTCCATACCGCCCATATAATAATAACAGCAGTAATAACATTGACAAAGTATATTTGTGTGAGCCTGGAACACTCTCCGTGCAGTTTTGTCCTCTACTCGTGCGACTTTAGGTATTCTAAAAAGAAAGCCATGAACTAGAAGAAAGTTGTTCTGAGATGCAGTGCATCGTTACTGAAGTCCTGAAACAACAGTCAAAGTCGTTCTAAGAACAGGGTATTATGTTACTAACCACGTTGGGATGTCATAATACAAATGGAAAATATCTGTAGATAAATCCTTCAGTGCTTGTTTCCACCTTTTCCAGTTTTCATTTGAACGACACTTATATACTCTACATACCAAATATTTGTTGGCCCCCTTCCGGAACCTTTTAGCGTTACTACTTAGGAAACTTTTTTTTTTCTACCTTTTACGAGAGGCGTTCAAAAGTTCTTGACATGCATCCGCAGAATAAAAACCATTGCACTTATCTCAATAAAACTTTTTACTGTCCTTCAAAGTATTCCCCTGCAGCATCTATGCAAAGTTGTAGACTTCTACGCCAATTCTAGAACGCTTGGTGGTAATCCTGTTGGGGAATATTCCGCAACTCTGAATGAACGCATTTCGCAAGGATAGCCTTGGAAAAAGCTTCACAGCAAATTACTTTTTAATTTTTGGAAACAACAAAAAATCACATGATCCAAGATCAGGTGACTATGTAGGATGGAATAACCGTTTGTTTTTTTTTACTGCTCCAGATAGGCCTTACTTGCCAAGTTTTGTGAGCATTGGCATTGTCATGAAGGAGAACCTTGATATGCCAATTGTTGGATGCTGCTCCTTCATCTCCGTAACTATTTTGGGCAAAATAGTGTTGGTGTAGTATCAGCCATTTATAGTCATTTTTCAGGTGAGATGTCCACGGCTACCACTCCTTGAATAGAAAAAAAAAAAATTGGGAACATCCTCTTTCTTGAGCAAAAGTCTTGTTGGAGGATTTGGGGAAGCGGTTCATCTTCCGCAAGAAACATAGTTGTCGATCTTTCTTACATCTCATCACCTGTGACAATGTCTGTTAACGCTTGGGGTCACTAGGTCCAAACATTATCATCATCTCCTTGCACGAATCGACTCTAGCCCTTTTTTGCTCTTCTGTCCGTTTGAGGGGTACCCATTTGGCACAGACCTTTCGGAAGTTTAAATGTTGAAGAATAATTGTTTCCACACTCCCAATTGATACACTGACATTTAAACTTGTTACCTGAAATGTGATGTGTGGGTTTTCCTTAATGAGTTCACGAACACCTGCGATGGTTATCTTGTTCAAGGCCACCTTGATATTCTTTGCAGGAAGGAAGTCTTCGAAGCTCTGTCGTAATTCTCTGAATTTACGCATCCATCGGTAATAGTGCCATATGAACAACCATGATCCACATACACTTGTGATAAATGGGCATGAATTTTGTTCGCTTTGTCCACAAGCAGCATCTTTGTGAAAATGTAAAATATTTACCGTGTTTAGTATGCTCCATAACAATAACACACAAAAAACGCAGCCCGAACTTTATGCGCCGCTAGCGAAGAGAGATATAATGATACAGTTTTTGTTTTCAACACTTAATGACAAGTTTAGACAAGCTTTTGAAAAAGTCGTAGCTCGTTAACTTCGGAGGAATGAGTGCAAATCTACAGATATATGTCGAGAACTTTTTGAACGTTCTCCGTATGAACAGCAGAGCACCTCAATTTACGTGGTAGAGAGCATCATATGTCTAGTTGCAAAATGTGTTCCAATTTTCTTGAAATATTCTTAGTCTGTGTTTCAAACCCATGAATGTTTATTCACATATTTATTTTTTAATTAACCACATTTCATAGCCGTTGAGGAATCATTTTTGGAAAGGGAATACACAAGGTAGTTTTGAATGCTATTTAATGATTCCTAACTGTGGATAACTGTGGATTAAAAACGAAATGAATAGCAAAATATGAAATAGTTCTGCACTTCCTTAATCATTCCTCTTATCCGACCACATCAGGTGGATAAGGATCACTTATCCACCTGATGTGGTCGTGACTTCACTTTACAAACACACCTTTAAATGTCATGAATGAGTTTACTTTTGCTAAATTTAAGAAATGTTTCTTGACATACGAAAAACATATTTCATATCAAAAAACACATTTTTAATTAAAACTAAAATTACTATAACGGTTGCTCTCTTGATCTTTCAGTAGCTCATATCTTTGGGATTCATCTCTGGATTATTCAAGTGGATACTATGGTGACGATCCATCTTGGGTCAACGCAGCAACATCACAAGGAGGCGTTCCCTACCCACCCCAAGCAGAAGAAATACTTCCTGTGGTAAGTATTCCATATAATAATTATTATGAACAGGTAAGTATTCCGCTAATTTATTATCCTAATGTATATCATGAAATAAGTCCTTTTTTTCAGGCTTGTTATTATACCCCATTCGTAGCAGCTGACAGTTTTGTTTTTACTCCGTGTTCCCCTCCTGTAAATTCTTTTGGATAGTTTGATTCACCTGCAGAGGACATGCAGCTTGATAATTTCACAGATCCCCCTTCCTCTCCACAACATTGAAGAGGATGATGCAATGGATTGCGATATCTACATTTATGAAGAAACTAAAGATTTACCTAAGACAGAAGAAGAATGCAAAGAACTGGATTCCTCAGTGCCTCAGGAAAATGAAATGGATTTTGAATGTTGGGTTCCTGGAGAGAAAGAAGATTTCCTGCAAATAGAAGAAGAAGAAAAGATAGCAAAGAATCTGAAAAGCTTTGATGATTTACCTCTGCAGGAAAATGAACATTATACCCTTGAAGAGGATCCAGGAGTACAGGGAACAGATGAAGAGGAGTTCCCTTTCGAAGAAGTGAAGATGATGAAGAAGAAACCAGGAGATGATGCGAAGGTTATTGATACCGTTACCAAAGAAGAAACTGTTCCGACAATGTGTTCAAGAAGCCTCTCCTGTGCTGCAACACCACCTTCGCACCCTGCAAGTTTGGATGAAGCCGTTTTAGCATTGGATGATGATTATAGCCTGGACGATGTCTACAGCCCAGCACTGGACCACGATTATTCATCTGATGAAGAAGAATCCGACGAAGACCCATTGAATGTTGGCAGGAGGATTAAGCAAGCGAGGAGACGTATAGATTATTTAGTTGCTCGATAAATTTAAAAAATAACCATTGTTGGAGGGTCTGTAACTTATTTACAATTAGTTTTTAAGTAAAATGTTTATAATATGCGTTCAAAACTATTTTTTAATAAATTATAATATTAAATTCAATATTAATAAGTAATATGTGTTTAGTACTTGCATTTAGAGTTAAAATGCTATTTTCAGGGGAAATTTTAATTATTGATGTTGTGTAATGTTATTGGTGTTGTGTAATTGTCTTTTTGTTTGCAAGAAGTGGTTTGAGACCGTTACTCCGACATACATGCCCGGATCTAGATTGAAAAAACAACTAAAGGAGGACCAAGTTATTCGAGTGAAGGGAGGGGGATGAAATGGAAATTAACGGCAAAACTGTTCCGTTTTACTTTTTTCGTCCTTGTTTTTATTGTCCTAAAAAATGTATTGAAAAATACGGGTAATATATATAATTTAGAATCATTTCGCCTCATTCTGGTCACTAATATTCCGGGGGGGGGGACGCATGGCCCCTTGACTTATATATATATATGTATATGTAAATATGTAATACATACAGACATACATACATATATACATGTTTCAAAATCATTGTTTTAATACATATATACATAGTCGGATAAGGGGGGGGGGACAAGGGGTCTACCCCCTTTTAGACTAAAAAGGGCCCCTACCCCCTTTTAGAATGCTAATAAGGGTAACAGAGGCAAAAAATTTTTAAACTTATTTATATTTTATGAGCTTTTCAAGAAATTTTTTCAAGAATTGTAAAACGGAGGGGGGGGGGATGTTGCACTGCATTGGAATTCCAGTCTCTTGCGCCCCCCCCCCTCGACTTTTTCCTAGATCTGGGCCAGCATACATACATATACGCACATACACGTAGTATATACATACAGGGTAACCACTGACCTATCCGAAATCTATAACATCAATTAACCTTTAAAATAGTTAAATATAAATATCCAGGGACGGATTTGTAAGGGGAGGAAGGGTCAAGGGATCATTTCAGCCCTCTTGTGAGAATGCTGGTAACAGCAATATAGGTGAAAATTGTTTCAAAAATAATAAATTATCTCTCAAGCAGCTGCTTACCAGAGAGGTTTGACAGGAGCCTGACAGTATAATACGCCAGAGAGATCTGTGAGGAAGGCGAGACCTCAGCAGAAAGACAATACACACACAAAAAAAGAGCATCCATACCTTATCAGGGATCCTTTGATTAGCCAAGAACGCTAACTACTCTGCCACCGAGCCAGTTAAGATTATTAAACATGAGCATTTTTCTGACGAATATTTTAAGGACATTATTATAATGGCGATTGACATTCTATGTTGTAATAGTCTCTTACCCGTCCCCCCCCCCCCACTTTATTTCATTCTAGATCCCTTCGGGTATTAAAACCATACTTTAAAGTTATATTATTTATTATCCGTAAATTTCAATTTAATTATTAAGCGCATATATACATTTTTTTTTACGCAACTCACGAGCCCCGGGTAAGGCATGGATGTTCGCGTTGTTTTCTGCTGAGGTCCTGCAATCCTCTCAGATCTTCTACTGTGGCATATAACTGACAGGCTCCTGTCAGACCTCTGTGGCAAGCAGCTGCTTGAGGGGGTATTTATTAATTTTATTTATATTTAAGCATAACCATTTATTAAGTATTAATACCTAGAAAACCTGATGATAAATCTGGAATCATTAAAGTTATTGTTTGCACTTTTAATTATATCAATGTGAAGAATTTTTTGCGTTTAAAAGTGAAATATTCGTACTGTTAAATGCATAAATTTAACTTCAGAAATCAACTGATTTTATGATGGAAGAAAGGAAGCTGCAAAAGAAATAATTTGTGGTTTTGAAAAGTTAATAATTGTTTAGCATCGGTTCCTTTGAAAGTTATAAACGGTGAAAGTTGTATGAGTGATATTATATGGAATGCAAAGAAATGATATTAATACTGGAAATAAGAGTCGATGCTTTTTGATTTCTAGACCGTTACTCCGACCTTTATTTGAGTTGGAAAGCGACTCCGTATTTGATTTCCTTTTGGGGCACTTCTTATGGTACTAAATGAATTGATAACAGTTGGGTGACAGTAGGGGTAGAATTTCGTCTTTGATATCTATGCTGGTGTTGTGCTTGTAAAATGATTGTAAATTTATCGCAGAATAAAAGCCTAAAGCAGACACGTACCAGAAAATATTTCTAGGAGGCAGACTTAATTGTTAATAGGGGTGGAAGGAAAGTTTATCGATATAATTACGATTTATCTTATTACTGACAAAACTTGCTATTACATGCAGTAGAAAAATAATCTGAAGGAAGAAGAGCCTACCATGAATTTAATTCAATTCGTTTGCACCCTCTCTGACCATATCTTGCACACTTCCCCTCCCCAAAATAAATAAATAAATAAATAAAATCAAAATGCAGAAATTATTTATTGATATTACTGTGTTTTTTTTGTGTCAGAATTTGAGAACCATTTGGGAGAAAGAGAGGGTGTATGTGTGTGTGGGAAGGGGAAGGGGGTTCAACTCTCTGGTATGTGTCTGGTTCAAGGCTATAGTTTATCAGGGTTGTAAATGCAGTCAAGACAAAAGCTAAACGTGACAGATATTTATATACACTCCCTGGTCAAATTTTTACGAATACATGACTCATACTTCATCAAATGTATTATAGTACAGTTGACGAATTTTCAAGTTTTTAATTCTCTGCGCATAGTTCTCGTTGAAATGGGTTTTGCAGTTCTGCAAGCGATCATCTCTTTCAACTGATGAACTGGAGCAACTCTTGCTGCACAGTTCGTGCCAACAGATGCCAGTCTGTCAGATCTTTTTTCCTCCTGCATTTGCCATGATTGGATGATGTTTTGTGAGACCGTTGCCATTCTCCATATACTTGGGATATTGTTCCCTGTGATTTTCCGCTGTTCTATTACCTCCCTTAAGGATGCTCCTGCCCTTCGTGCTCCAATGAAGAGCCCCCTTTTGAAGTCAGTCAGATAGATTGTTTACCCACCTCGCACTTCACTTGGCTTTCCCCATGATTTATGGCTTTATAGGTCTTCACAGTGACACAGAATACTTGAGTAAGAAATTTTGCATACGTTGAGATGTTTCGGGGACTTTGCGATCGATGCAGTGTTCATAACAATTTGGCCATGCAGTGTACGTTGGTTTCAGGTGAAATAAGAAAAAAATCAGTTTCTGAAGAGTATTACTGAAACAATTTTAAAGCCGCTGGTGTAGACCATAGGTGACCAACCTGTGGAATAGGAGTCTTTTCAGTCGTAAGCATTCGGATTTATGAGAAATAATTGGAAGTTTAAAATTTTAACTCTTTTATAGAAAGATATTGATATTCGTCCTTCGTTACTTCTTCTCCGATATTCAGAATTAAAAGTAGAAAGAAATTTTAAGAGGTGCAAGAGAAAGGCAATAGGTCGGTGTGTTATCGACAAAATGCTAAACTGAAATTACGCACAAGGAAAAATCATGGCAAATTTTTTTACATGGAACTGGATAGGAAACACGTTCGAGTATTTTATAGATTTCTTAAAACTGGAACATGGTGTTAAAAATGATGAAAGTGCATAAGATGCAAGAGGAAAGAGGATGCAAGTGAAGAGTAATGAAGAAGAAAGAGGATGCAGAGGGAAGAGTAATGAAGAAGAAAGAGGATGCAGAGGGAAGAGTAATGAAGAAGAGGATGCAGAGGGAAGAGTAATGAAGAAGAATGAGGATGCAGAGGGAAGAGTAATGAAGAAGAAAGAGGATGCAGAGGGAAGAGGAGGCAATAATGAAAGAAAAGGTGTACACAAGGGAAAGAACATAAATAATAAGAAATAGTTAGGAACAGCTGCAAGAATGCTTTTGAGAATAATTGAAGTGATTTACTTTTAATCCAGCTAGCAAGTTTGCAGTCTGTGATTCAAGATTTCATTACATGACTTTCTTTCATTTACCTTAAACAGATTTACCTGCCGTAGCTCGTGTCCTTACCTCAATTATTTGTTAGTAATTTTTTAATGGAATATCCATGAAGCACATTTATTTTTCTTGATCCCCATAAACCATCATTTTTGACACGTTGAAACAAAAAGTGCTATAGTGAATTTTGATTTCTAACAGTGCTACAATTTCATACCTTGAAAATTGATTTAATTGTTTCAAAACAGAGCATTACTGTAAATTTTTACCATTTTTATTTCTTTTATATGTAAGATTTCTTGAGAATCCATCCAATCGCAAGTTGATCTTTTGCATGCATGTTATGTCAAATGTGAGGAATAGAGATGAGTTCGACTTTAGTTTTCGAGCCCGAACTCTCATCTCGGGACCACTGAGAACCAAAACTATCCGCCACCAATGACGCCACACAGCGGAAGTACGTGAGCAAGACGGAAGTACAAGAAACGCGTGCCCACTCATTCGTCCGCCCACCAGAATTATACTTATTATACAGATTCTTCTAATAGTGTGAACTTTTGACAAATTAAACATTGCTTTATCAATATGTTTGTTCCTTTTTACGTTTTTGAATAATTTTTTTGCTTTTTTAAATTAAAATTATTTTAACGTTTTAAAATTATTGTTGTATATCATTTGTTTTATTTTATAGCTTTTTGGAGTAATTATGATAAATATAATTATATTTATACGCACTTATTGCATTATATTGCTGTATTTAAATTGCTATAGTAAGCAATTTAAATACAGCAATATAATGCAATAATTTCTGCATGTAGTTTTGGACAACTGATGCAAACTTGTGTCAATTTATTTGATCCATACACAACTCGTCTATTGCGCCTTTGAGTATGAAACTTTTATTACCGCGCTATTTAAAAAGAAAACTCAATTTTTTTTCATGTTTATAAATGTCGTACTAAATAAACGTTTTTTTTTTTAATGTGATACATTAATTGTTGTTTTATGCCATTCAAAACAAGAAGGAAAAGTCCCCAAAATCTTGGAACCTATGTGGGGCTCAATAGGTCTTAATCGGACACTAAGGCGCAAAGTACAAGGGACAAGAAGTCCAAAGACTTCTATCCTTTAGAAAAGCACGAATTCAGCAAGAGAAAAATAAATAAAAAATGCAAATATAACTAAGAAAATAGATGAAAAGTAGCGGTGGATGCTGCGGATTTTTTCATATGTAGTTGTTTTCTCCCTCTATAAAACAAAATGAACTAGATAACAAGTCCAAAACATTCGCATTTCTCTGTTTTCATATTTGTCTGATGTAGCAAGGCCCAAACAACCACCTGGTTGGTTGGGGTTTTATGGTGCAAGAGGAAATGAGGCTGTATTAAGTTGATCACATAATCCACAATCAAAACTTAAACACAACTGACACGTAAATCAACAGATTAAAAAGCTAATATATATATAAAAAGGTGTAAAATCCACAAGTTAAAAAAAAACAGGTAAACAACACGAACAATAAGTGAGATCCATGAAAAGCGAATAAAAGAGACAATGATTGAAATATAGGGATTAAAAAGGAATGATCAGATAAAGGATGTTCGAGTGTTATAAGGGGCTTGGACACTGTACAATGAAAAAAACTAAAATAAATATGACTTTAAAATATGAACATTGGATTAAATGTATATTTTATAGTTAAATAGATGAAACCAGGGCCGGATCTGGGGGGTGCCCCACCCTTTCAGAATGCTAGTATGGGTTATGAACGCAAAAAAAAAAATGATTAAACTTATTTCTATTTCATGCATTTTTCAAGAAATTTTTTGTAGCAGGCAAGGGGTGTTGCAAACTGCATTGGAAATCCAGTCTTTTGCCCCGCCCTTTACATTTTCCTGGCTGGATTATATTCCCCCCCCCCCCTCCTTATTTCTTTTCGATCCTGGCCTCGTTGAAAGGGTAATTGATAGAAATAGTCAAAAGAATCATTCTGATCAAAAATGTAAAGATGATTTTGAAAGGTAGACAACCTCTAAATCTGAGTAATGGAGTGGGTGATGTTTGTTGCCCTCAAATAGGGAAACGTGCCTACATGGAAGGAACTGATGAACAGCAGAATCAGTGGCAAATATCGGCTTCAACGTGATAGACGTTGTGTGGATTTCAATCAAACCTTCCACGTGGAAAGGGGCGGGGGTGGCTCAGTCGGTAGCGCGCCAGGCTCGTAATCTGTAGTTCCCAGGTTCGAGTCCCAGCTGGGTCAGCGTTGAGATTTATCTCCGCAAAATTCCCCGCCCTGCCCACGGTCAGTAGGGGACACCGATGGGCTTGGAAAGACCGCCGTCCGTCGGATGGGACGTTAAGCCGTGGCCCCGTGTGCGGGAGAGCCATACCCTGTGCACGTTAAAGAACACGCTGGATGACCTTGACGGGAGGCTACCATCTGTCTCCCAACAGCTGTTCCAGTGGGTCCCCTCCCCCAACCTTCTCTGAGCCTTCGGGGTCTATGTGACCTGGCCATTTAGCCCATGGTGTGCAAAAAAGTGCCGCTCAGAGGTAAAACAATCCAATCGTAGAGCATCAAGAGAGATGAGTGGTCAAATTTTGTTAATATATATGACGAAGTCATGAAGAAATAATGTGAAGTCTTAACATTTGATGTTGATGATGAAGAAACATTAATTAATGCTACTGATTATCCAAATATCATAATTCTAAAAGAAAGAACGCATACACAAAATGAAATAGATGAAAATTAGAGGGTGGATATTGCGGTGGATTTTTCATCTATATCTTTTTATTTTAAATTCTTATGGGTTTGGAAAATTTGAAGAAGTCATATTCTTATTGTATTAACGTTGGTGGAAGAGCAGCTCTTCTTCTTTCAAAGTAACGATTATGTTTCTTGATTACATGAAAATTAATTGCTCTGTACTTCCAATAGAGGGAGCCAGATCTTGGTGGTGATGGTGTGGGGGAAGGGGTAATATCTCTCTCCCCTCTTCGAAAATGGTAGTAATTGGAACGGAGGCCAAAAATAAATATTACCCATATACAGTATTTCCCGAGTTTTCTAGAAATTTATTAAACACCACTAAAACGTAGATATTAAGTTCATACCTTCATTCCGACTCAATCTGTCCTTTTCGTCACTCACACAATCACTTCTTTCACCCCCCCCCCTCTCCAAGTTTTTTCTACATCAGAATCTGTAGCAATATAAAGTATTTTTTTGCATAAGACCCTGAGATAGAGCGTGGCATTTCCAAACAACGCAAAAGCAACATTAGTTGATGTTTTATCATGTAAATGCATTCATTTCCATTGTAATTCCTCAAAATAAGATATTCTGATGGGAAGCGACGAGTTAAGCCAAACCTCTTCTATCCCTACTGAAATTTTCCTATTATTTCACCAATAGTAGGATCATAAGTGTGTGGCTGCTTCGGTCCTTACCTAACCCATAAGTAATGCTTCTTCATGTCATCGTCGTATAGAGGCAAAACTTGACCACTCATCTCTCTTAGTGACCGAAACTTGGTGACTCATCACAAACTTATGCGTTATGTGACAAAAGTCTAACCAGTTAAAGCAAAAAAATTCAGTATCACAAAGCGAATGTTTGAGCTCAGGTTAAAAAGATTATCATTCGCATAATAGTTTCAAAAATACAGGATGCAACAGGATTGCCACCTTGGAGACATAATGGGTCAATCGGTAGCGCTCCAGACTCGTAAAATGTAGCTCCCAGGTTCGAGTCCCACCTGTGACAGCGTTGAGATTTATCTTGGCAAAACTTACCGCCCTGCCCTCGGTCAGTAGGGAATATCGTTGGCCTTGGAAACAACGCTGCCCAGCGGATGGAAGGTAAAGCAGTGCTCCATGTACAGGAATACCATACACTGTGCACGTTAAAGAAAACACTGGGTAGCCTTGACGAGGAGCTACCATCTGTCTCCTAACAACTCTTCAGTGAGTCACCTCGCCCCAACTTTCTCTGAGTCTTGTGACCTGGTAATTTAGCCCATTGTGTACTAAAAAGTGCCGCTCAGAGGTAAAACAACCCAACCTTGGAGACCGAAAAATTCGGGACATTTTTTCAAATGATCTTTCTCCAGCCTACTTTTATGGTGTACTTGATATCAACTCAACACAAAATATTCCCTTCATTGAACATTTTAAGGATAAACTTCCTTTGGACAAAGAGCAAGATATCTCATAGTAGACAGTATCCCCACTAAGAGGGAGGGTCGAGCCACAAAGGACTGGCCTTGATCCTGGAGAGTCGGTACATCCCCAGGCAGCAGATGTTATTACCACTTTTCGTTCTTGTCACATTTCGTGTCAAAGGAAATGGGATCTGAGATTCATTTCACTAGGGATGGAGATTCAACTGAGTTGTAATGACTTGGTTTGCTTTTGTTAAGAACGAAGTCCCAATGAATGGAGGTTCAACAATTTCTTTAGCACAAGATGCAGGCGTTTATTCCAGAGAGATTGGAATGCAAAACAATAACTAAAAAATTACATCTAAGCCTCTCGCGAGTTTGAAAGCTCCTTTTCAAATAGAATGGAGCTTTTCGTTTTCAAAGAGAACGGAGCTTTTCGTTTTCAAAGAGAATGGAGCTTTTCGTTTTCAAAGAGAATGGTGCTTTTCGTTTTCAAAGAGAATAGAAGCTTTTCGTTTTCAAAGAGAATGGAGCTTTTCGTTTTCAAAGAGAAAGGAGCTTTTCGTTTTCAAAGAGAATGGAGCTTTTCGTTTTCAAAGAGAATGGAACTTTTCGTTTTCAAAGAGAATGGAACTTTTCGTTTTCAAAGAGAATGGAGCTTTTCGTTTTCAAAGAGAATTGAGTTTTTCGTTTTCAAAGAGAATGGAGCTTTTCGTTTTCAAAGAGAATGGAGCTTTTCGTTTCCCACAATTAGCACTCTCTGAGAAGTGGAAATTGGAACTAATCGATGATTGGGAAAAGGCAAATAAAAATATTTTACTAATTCTATAAAAGTGTAAAAGAACCCTTTATTCATATTTTTTAAAAAATGTTGGTTCCCCAATTTCTTTTAAAGTTGAAAAGTTTTTTAAGTGAGGAAAATCATTAATGTCAAGGTAAAGATCTTTACAATCTTACCCTAAAAGCAAAATTCCCAATTTTCAGCATACATTTTTAGCATAAATATTTTTATCATTTGCAACATTCGTTAAACATTTTGTACTTTGTACATACCCTGCTCGACATTGAAAATGCTCCACCCAGGACATATCGTACAAACATGCAAATGGGAGGGTGGGTGTGCGCAGTTGAGATACGCAAATGATGATAATCTGGAGCCAATGACGTGTGTGGCTCAAGAGATAAAAGATGCAAGAAAGAACAGGGATGGTATTGTGTTTATGCAGGTGGAAGTCATGCGAACGGATGAGATTAGGTGGTTCCACTTGACTGAGATTAGGTTGTTCAACGAAGACCGAAAATATCCGCTACACTCAGTCAGCAAGTTTATCACCATTTGGATGCTTTTGATAAGGAAGAATTAAAGGCCTATGTGAAGCTGGATGGACTACATGTCGTGTTGCTGCCCATGTTTATCAGTATGCATGAACTGTTGGACGCTGTTGGCAGCAGTGGCTAAATGACGGTTCTAGCGTGCATCGCAGAGGGAATGGTCCCATTCCACAGACGTCAGCACGGCTTGTAGGCGCATTGTTAGACATGCTCGTTCATCACCACAGAGCACTGTAGGCGATATTCAACGAGCTGTATCAGCAGCCATGGACGTCCCCATAATGACCCGAATGGTAAACCAAAGGTTGCATGAGGCACACCTGTGCTCTAGGCAACCGTTACGTCGACTGCCATTGCCTGCCATCGCAGCACTCATCTGACTTGGTGCCGAAGTCATGCAAACTGGGGCACTGTGTTTAGTGATGAATTCTGTTTCTGTCTGGGTGCTGATGATCAACAGGTTCGTGTAAGGTGACAGCCTGGAAAGAGGACAGATCCAGCTTTTGTTCGCGACCAGCACACCACCCATCAGCCAGCCATAATGGTATGGGGTGCTATTGGATATGACAGTAGGTCACCTTTTTTCTGCATCACGGGACCACTGACAGCTGCACAATACATTAGCGCGGTTCTGCAGCCCGTTTTGTCACTGTTTCTGGGAGGCATGCAGCAGCCCATTTTCCAGTATGACAACGCCCATGTACACACTACTAGGGTATCCAGACAATGTTTGCAACATGTTCAAGTATTGCCATGTCCAGCACGATCTCGATCTCGAAGAATGGAAGATTACTTTGAATAACTACAGAACACAAAGAGAATTTTTCATTTATATCCGAAAACAAAAAGTTGTGTCTCACACCCATCTGCCTGGGAGAAAGGGTAGAAATCATTAATACGAACCTTTTGATCATCATACCCAAGCACCAAAATCTCAATTTTCGAGCATAGATCGTTTGCAATATTCGCTTAAAATTCTTGCATTTTTCAGCCTTTTTCGCCACTAGATGACGCTGTTAAAGCTTTTGGAAGATACGGAAAATGTGAATTTCATCAAAACCTGTGAGCCCAAATTTTATTATTACCTGTGAGCAAAAAATTAATATTTTCAAAAGCACCAGGACAACCTCTCAAAAGCACCAGGACTTCAATAAATGCGTTGAGTGCTGTGTTTATGAGAAATTTATCAGTACGGGATGAAATTCTAATTTTTGCTTTGCAGAGACGGAATCTTTCACTACGTAGATTTTTACAGAGAAATAATCGAAATTATTGCATCCGCCATTTGGCGATGAAGGAATTTATTATCAAGTGTTTTAGAGCAGATTTTACTGATTATTAATACCTTTCAGTAATAACATACGGGGAGAAGGATAATTTCTCTACGTTATATAATACAGAGGAGTGTAGATGAATGATATATTTTCATGAATTTTATATACTTTTCCTATGAGTAAGCCATGTCAAAGTGGTGTCGTTCTTGCTACCCAGACAGTCCTTGATTTACAGCAGTGATTCCCAACCTTTTGGAAGACACCACAGAATAGAAGAAATAAAAAGGTTGTCACAGAAAATTCCATTAAATTTATTTTTTTGACCGCCCCTCTTGACTGCGTCAACGCCCCCCATTTGCCTCTGGATCCGCTAGCGCCCCCATGGAAGGCTCCAGCGTCCCCACTGGGAATCTATGATTTACAGGAATTGTTTTTAGAGAAAGAAAATTTCATTTTCCTCCTACTTTTCCCAAGACCGTCTTGAAAACCTCTTTTCAAGTGTTCGTGCAATTCATCCAGTACCCTCAGCATTGCAACTTAAATGCAATTTAAAGTTAATTTGCATTGCCCAATATTTAAGAAATGTATCAAATGGAAACTACGATGAAGATGACAGAGGGTTTTTAATTGAATTCTTAGACCCTTCCAAATATGCAAATCACGCTGAAAAGCCTGAAATGTCACACAAAAAAGTATAGAATAGTGCTACCAAATAATTGGAATACTCATTCAAATCTGTCATTGTCAGAAAAGAATATATCGCATTTCAGGTTATATAATATCAAGAGTTCTTTCAAATGAAAAAGTTTTTTCTGAATGTTGTAATCCATTGAAAAGTAAAACGATCTTGACTACTGAGTATGCTTCACTAAAACGATCTTGACTACTGAGTATGCTTCACTAAAACGAACTGAGAAGCTATAAAAATACTCTTTGGTGAAGGCTAGTGCAAAAATTTAGAACCTGTTCACAATGTGTGAAAAATATTTTCGTAAACTTCAACAGATCTACAAACTTGAAAACTTCCCAACATCAAAAAGCATTGCTGCAGAAATATTAAAAGAAATTGGCTCACAATTTCAGCTTCCAAATTGTCATAATATTAAGCAGAAACTAATATATCGTTTTATCGTGTTTCGTATGAGAATTTGGATAGTAGAAATGAAGCAGCTTTTAAAAGGGCAGAAACAAAAATGAAAAGTCAAGCAAAAGTGTTGCAATGAGATTGATAATTTCAAAAGTAAATTAATTACCAAAACTGGGTAGGTGGAATTTTTCTTCTAGTTAGTGATATATTTATAAACAGCATAGTGTCCGAGTGGTTAGCGTTCTAGGCTACTGATCAAAGGGACCTAGGTTAGGGTAAGACATGGGTGTTTATGTTGTATTTCTTCTGGGGTCTCACCATCCTCACTGATCTCCTAATATGGCATATTAAACTGACAGGCAGGAGCCTGTCAGTTTAATATTATATAAGCTTTATAACTTAAATAAATACCCCTTAAGCAGCTGCTTGTCACAGAAGTCTGACAGGAGTCAGACCTCTGTGACAAGCAGCTGCTTAAGGGGTATTTATTTAAGGGTTATTTATTTATATTATTCTAATGTAATAAAGGAATAAAATTCATTTAGAATGTTCTAGTTCTTTATTTATATATATCATAATTTTGACAGATTTCAGAATATGTAAAAATATTTTCATAAAGCTTGCTTATGCTACAAATGTTCAACTATTATTTTTGAATAGAATTTGAATATTAATTTTGTAAAAGCATAAATCTGAGCCCAAATTAAAAATATTGCCGTATCTTTTCAGGAATGTTAAACATTTTTACTTTTTAAGTAAAAATTGAATATCTGAGACTGAATATATGAAAGTTATTGCTTTAATTTTTATTATCTTAAGTAATTCTTATTAACTTAACAATCAATAAATATTAGTATAAAATACTGAGAGCAGAAAGCATTTCCATAATTTTTAAGTAACAAATCTTATTACATAGTTTCTCCGTCCTCATGTGTGTGTTGACGAAGCTAGATAACAATCAGCAACGCCGTTTGCCAACCTCCCCCTATATAGAACCATTAGGGTCACGTGACACGAAGGTTGCCAGATCACAAATTTCTAAAAAAATCGTTGCCAGATATTTTTTCTGAATTCTGTAATCAACCATAGTGTTCGGATATTTTTTTGAGCGACTGTACAATGACAGTATCTTTCAGCCCTATGAAAAGCTTTTCAGGAGCGTTATTGATTCCCACTAAATTTGATGGACGATAATGTCCACCCTCATAGAACTCAGACGGTCTTTGAATTCCTCGAAAGTGAAGATATTTAGCAGAAAGAAAGGCCATCCTATTCTCCGGGCTTGAACCCTAGAGAGCAAAGTTCAGGAATGGGGTCCAGGATGTGTGAGAAGAATAATTGGAAATCGAATTTTTTAATTCCATTTATTTGATAAATAAGCCAAACAAAGAGACCTGTAAATGGAGAGTGAGATTTCCATGCATCCCTGTCATAAGAGGTTCAGGATCTGAAAAAGTTTAAGAATTCCTTCTACAGAGCGTATGTGGGCTGTGCTGGCAATTTAAGAACCATCTGCGGATCAGCTCCTGGGAAATATGGGATCTACTACCCAGACCTCATGGCCAGCCATGCAAACAGTATGAGAAGTCGTTGTGATGCTTGTGTAGCTGTTTGGGGGTCAGAACACTCCTTATTAACCACTCCGTTCTGCTTTCCTTTGCCTATGGATAGTCCTGAATTTATTTGCAAAACCCATGGAAGTCAAGCGATTGGTTTGCTGTATGCCCCATTACCTATTGTGTCATATAACAATGCATTTGGGCGGGGGTGGCTCAGTCGGTATCGCCAGAATCGTAATCAGCAATTCCCAGATTCGAGTCCCAGCTGAGTCAGCTTTCTGAGGATAAAATGCATTGAGTGATAAAGTTACTAGGGATTAGAAAAATCAATGTCTATCATATTAATTTTTATTATATTCATGTTTATTACAAATTATTTTTCAAAGACGTGATTCCTAATTTGTAAATTTATTTTGAACTTTTCAGTTTTTAAATGTTTTTTCCGTCCGCCAATAAAACGTGGTTGAGAATGTGCGCAAAAATTTATTTCTTGGTCTGTTTCATTTAGTTCTCAAATTGGGAAAGTATTTCCAATTACGCTGATAATTTTTATTCCTAAGATGTGTACTTGGAAAAAATACTGTTTATTTCTCGGTCTCTTTCGTGGTACCATCCGTCAATAAAACATGGTCCCGTGCAATCACAGGACGATAGGAAGGCGAAAAAATCGGACTTTTTAATACTCTGATTGTTGAAATAATGCTTTGGGTAGCGACGGCCATCAATAAAACGTGGTTCTGTGAAAATGCAGGATGATAGGAGAGGATAAAATCAGCCACCGGCAGAATGTGGGCTCGAAAATTGGGACTTTTGAAAACAGTTATTTCTTTTTCAATCATTGATTTCTGTTATTGCGATGTCTGGCTATGAAACGTGGTTGAGAATAAAAATGTGAGAGAAAGATATAAATTTTTGGTCGGTTTCGTTTAGTTCGCAGAATGGGTAACTTTATTTCTAAAAATATTTCTCAGAATCGCACCACTAGTGATGATAAGGAGCGAAGAGCGTAATTCCCGTGCGATAAAATGTTGATTTTGCGGGACTTTTCAGATTCATCCGTCAATAAAACGTGGACCACGGGAGGGGGTGAGAAGTCAACGTGAAATAAAAAAATTATAAGAAATATATTCCCAAGTTAAACGTGATTTTTCAGGAATAAAAATTCCAAGTTAAATGCGATTTACACGGAATAAAAATATAATTATTCCTATGTTAAATGTGATTTTTCTAGAGAAAAAAAAATTCATTGAAATAATTATTCCCAAGTTAAATGTGGTTTTCTAAGAATAAAAAATGCGTTTATTCTATTTCAAAGAGATTATCTGTCTTTAAGCATTTTAAACCATATGAAACCCGTGGCGTAGCGAATTAGAGCGCTGGTTTTAAACTCGTTCGTTCGCGGGAACGAGCCCATCCGTCGAAGACATTCTTCTTAAAAGTATAGTACTTGCTAAAATATAGTATGTATTTTAAACACTAGATGGCGCCAACAAAAATAAATTACAAAATTCCTGAGTTAGGCAAATTCGGGGACTTTTAGGGGGGGGGGGGGCTTAAAAATACAGTTGGGTCAAAGGGTGTCTGTAATGAAGAAAAATTGGTACTTTTCGAGAAGGGGCGTGGCCGAAAGCACGATGTCGGAGCCTTAAACGATTACGATTATTATATCGATATAGATCGATTTACTGATACGCATAGTGTCTTGTAACTACTGCCATACCCTGCGTACGGAACACCGATGAGCTTGGAAAGGCCGCCGTCCATCGGATGGGACGTTGAGCTTGGAAAGGCCGCCGTCCATCGGATGGGACGTTAAGCAAAGACGGGAGGCTACCATCTGTCTCAACAGTTGTTCCAATGGGTCACCTCCCCCAACCTTCTCTGGGCCTTCGGGGTTCATGTGACCTGGCCATTTAGCCCATGGTGTGCAAAAAATTGCCGCTCAGAGGTAATACAACCTAACAATGCATTGTTCCTCCAAATTTGAATTGCGTGTTTGCGAGATCTTCCAACATTTGTATCACAGGCTTAGCTTTTGGACACTAGTGTAGTTATTGTAGCAATGGAATACACTGGAACCGGTTGAAAGCAAACAACAACACATTGGAAGCACAAAGAGATGGATAATGCAAAAAGCTTTTATTAATTTTTGCAAATTGTATAAACCAGTGTCTCGCAAACTGTGTGCCGCGAGAGATTTTCAAATTGACACTAGATATTCCAAAGATTTCATTTTGACTTGACTTGTGTTATCGACGTGCTTTAATAAAAATCTTTCAGATTTTATCAACTGGGATCTTGTAAGTATTTATCAAGCTTTTTCCAAATTTTGGTATTAATTTTTGATTATTTCAAGCCAATGGACAAATATTTAAAACAAACACCGAGTTATGAATTAAAGAACGAGAGCAAAAATTCAAGTAAAACCAGGTTGATGACTTCAACAAAGCGCAAATATAATGACGATTATATAGAGTTTGCTTTTATTCTTTTTTAGGTGTGCCGCGGAAAAAAATAGATTCAATGTGCCGCGGAAAAAAAATTAGATTCAGTGTGCCGCAGAGTAAAAAAGTTTGCGAGACACTGGTATAAACAGAACTGCGTAGTAGCAATAAAATTTTGTTCTTTCAAGGAGGCAGTACAAAGCATATACACTTGCATTAAAGAATGCAGAGAACGGATGCCATTAACAGGAACTGAAGAAGCAGGGATCGTCTGCTGTCTGTACTTGCTATGCTGTTCACGAATACTAAAGAGAGTAAACAAACAGAAGGAATCATTCAGAGAACAACAATTCATTCACTTCACAAGCACACAATTCTTAAGAAACAGATAATTTCCCTTACAATACTGTTGTGAACTGAACGGGAATTAAAAAACATGGTATTTAACAATTATAATTCTAAAATGTGTAATTTATTACAAAAGTATGAATTACATAAATAAAAAGTACATAAATAAAAATAAAAACATTTATAAAAACTCAACTAATATAAATATATTTCAGTATGAAAATAAATCTTCAAAAGAACTTAGCACCGTGTTACCATTCTTACTACCTACACAAAAAGCATAATATAAGGCTTTTACGGGGCGGGGGTGGCTCAGTCGGTAGCGCGTCAGGCTCGTAATCTGTAGTTCCCAGGTTCGAGTCCCAGCTGGGTCAGCGTTGAGATTTATCTCCGCAAAATTCCCCGCCCTGCCCACGGTCAGTAGGGGACACCGATGGGCTTGGAAAGACCGCCGTCCGTCGGATGGGACATTAAGCCGTGGCCCCGTGTGCGGGAGAGAGCCATACCTTGTGCACGTTAAAGAACACGCTGGATGGCCTTGACGGGAGGCTACCATCTGTCTCCCAACAGCTGTTCCATTGGGTCCCCTCCCCCAACCTTCTCTGAGCCTTCGGGGTCCATGTGACCTGGCCATTTAGCCCATGGTGTGCAAAAAAGTGCCGCTCAGAGGTAAAACAACCCAACCCATAAGGCTTTTACATCAGTCGATAAGTGGCACAAACAACCTGCAATCTATCGAGAATAACCTTACCAATTACTAAACAACTAAATATAATGATGAACGCTTCCTACAGAAAAGTTTAGATCAGCTCTGTTTTTTCGACTAACATATGATCACCTCAGTCACATTTTTAATATCCTAAGCATCCTTCTTTTTCTTGCAGTCCGCTAACATGTTCAACACTTATAAACTTATTTAATCTACCGCTAACACATCAAATAAAACGTCTCTTCTTTTTTTTTACTATACCGTACAGACTAAAACAAACTACGTTTTTCTTCACACTCCAATTCCTCTTAATTACAACAACTTATTCCTTATTTTTAAGTTAAGTTCGTTCGACGTAGTTGGGGGCGTAATTCTCATGCTGTAATTTACGCGAGCATCAAGACGAGACATCACATCACAAGTCGTAACAATACTTTTAAAACAAAGTTAAATCAAAGAATAAAAGTTGGAGCACATTTGTAAACTTACTTGTTGATAATGAATAAGGAGTAGAAACATTCGCTGTGGGTCATGAATATATACTGCTAATGAGGACCAGATTTAGGTGGGGAATCCCCTCCCCATCTTTGAGAATGCTCTTAAGGGGAATGGAGGCCAAGAATTATTAAACCTGAGCATATTTCACGAATTTTTTTATGAAATCTTTTTTTTAAACCTCTAAAACGAAGGGGGGAAATGATACGATGCAATGGGAATGCATTCTGTCGATTGCACCCCAACTCCTTAATTCTTTTCTTTATCCGGTTCTGCTGCTAATCTAGAACGAATTAATAAATGCACATTGCGAAATAGATTTCGACACATTCCATCAAATGTCTGAGGAAGATACAAACATAATTTGACATCACAAAAATTTAGGCCAAACTGATTTAAATGTACCCTAAAACTAACGAATAAAGGGAAGGACGTGGAATAGGGGAGGTGGTTTTGAATACAAAAGGTATAGTCAATAGGGTATGTGGTTTCCTTTAGAATTAATGTAGGTCTGACAGCGTCGTTTCATGTCTTCGAAAGAATAATGCAGAGAATGGAAAGGGAATTAAGGCATTGAGAATAAGAACGACATCATCAGAGGGTATTCTATGAAATGTTTTTAGTTGACATCTGCAGGGGATGCAGGCAGCTCCATTTGTTGGATATCTTCCTCAAGGTATTGGTCAGCCAGTCTTGCTCAGTGTAGATTGGCCTTATCGTTCATTAGGAGAAAATCGTCAGCTACTGCTTCAGCATAGGGCTTGACACAGCGATTAAAGATTCCATTCCGATATCTATAAAGATTCATAAAACCTCCGTGAAACACAAGAAAGTCGGTATGGCCACCCAATGAAAGTCTGACACTATCAGATCTCCACAACCAAGTTCCCTTTTCACAACGATGCTATGGGTGATGCTAATTAGTGATCTGGCAACCTTCGTGTCACGTGACATGAAAGTTGCCAGATCACTAATTTCTAAAAAATTCGCTGCCAGATATTTTTTCTGAATTCTGTAATCAACCATAGTGTTCGGATATTTTTTTGAGCGACTGTACCAGATAAGTGAGGTAGGTACAAAAATAAAAAGTCTGTTACCTCCGACTCCCATTCGCTTCTCCGCTTCCACACTGCTGAAGGAAGGAAAATCTGCAGAAGCTTCGCATTTGTAGGTCCCAGCTGTGGAGAAGTCGACGCTCTTTAGATACACAGAATTCTCGGTGGATTTCTCTGCCTTTTCAGGAAAGAAAAGAAATCGTTCGATGTTTCGTTCCATTTTTGAATGCATTGCAATCACACATCTTTAGAAGACATGAGTGATTAAAAAATATGGATGATAATCACTAATGTACAAAAAAGGACTAAATCATTCAGTATGACAATATACAGAACTCCCAAATTAAAGTTAAAAAAAATTCCCTCAAGCAACTGCTTGCCACAGAAATCTGACAGGAGCCTGCCAGTTTAAACGTCACAAGTAGAAGGTCTATGAGGATAATGGGACCTCAGCAGAAAAAGAACACGAAGACTCATGCCTTACCAGGGACTCGATGACCCAGGTCTATTTGGTCGATAGCCAAGCAAGCTGACCACTCGGACACGGGGCGGGAAGATAAGAATATAAAATCCACATTATAGTGAGAAGGGACAAAGCAAACGATAAAAGAATCCAGCCAAAGAATTGTTTCACCATTTATCCTCTCTCTCTCTGCCACTTATGCATATTAATTTGGTTGCTCGTCTTAATTTAAACAGATTAAGACGAGCAAAGACGAGCAACCTAATAATATTTTTCACAGATGTTACACATTTTTTGAACAACTGACTGATATTGAGTCATTTCCTGTAATGACTGCAATGTTAAAATTCTTCAGAATGCTTCCTCTTTGAAGTCATTCGACAGAGAGATTTAGAGAACTTGGGATATTGAGTTGTTTTACTTCTCAATGCAAAAGGGCTAAATGGCGAGGCTGGAAGGAACCCCAAGGGCTCTGCGAAAGGAAATTGGCTCCACCTGTTAAGAGATAGATAGAAATTTCCGCTGAGGAACGTCCAGTGTGTTCTTTAACGTGCACAGGGTTTGGCCTTCCTCTCACTTCCACCACGACTTAAAGTTCCATGCAGAAAATGTATACAGAAAATATTATTGACATGAAATTTTTTCACATTTTATTTTGATTGCTCGTCTTAATTTAGGCAGTCGAAAGATTGAATGTTTAACCATGATCCCATATCATGCCAAAATAAGGTTATAAGCATTTGGGCATCTTATCCAAAGAGCCAATGGCAAACTTTGTCGTAATACTTCGGAAGATTTTTGAGATCCGGCAAAAGAATATTGCGTTGAGTCCGAGTGTGGTTCCGAGTCTTGTTCCTAGTTAGTGACCGAAGAAGCGTCAGATCCCACTGAGCCAGATAGAGCCCATTGCAGTTGTAACCCCAGCCGCAACCTCTGCCTTAACGTCGAAGTTTTCCTTAGCTTCGAGGTGAATCTCACAAGTTAATTCAAACTTAAGAAATAAGTATAGTTTCAAACCATTTAATAAAATATGCGCTGTCCCGTGGCAGAGTGGTTAGTGCTCTTGGCTACTGATCTAAGGGACCTGGGTTCGAGCCCCGGGTAAGGCATTTGTGTTGTCCTTCTGCTGAGGTCCCACCATCCCCACAGACCTTATACTATGGCATATATATTGATAGGCTCCTGTCAGACCTCTGTGGCAAGCAGCTGCTTCAGGGGGTATTTATTATTTTTTTTAATAAATAAATAAAAAAATAAATAAATACCCCCTCAAGCAGCTGCTTGCCACAGAGGTCTGACAGGAGCCTGTCAGTTTATATGCCAAAGTAGATCTGAGAGGATGGCAGGACCTCAGCAGAAAAACAACACATACAACCATGCCTTGATCCGGGGCTCGAACCCAGGTCCCTTAGATCAGTAGCCAAGCACGCTAACCACTCGGCCATGGGACGGCATAAGTACGTAATTAATTATATAACGTTTTTAATAAAATAAGTAATTTTTTAGTAAAATAAGTTTCAGAATTTTGTGGAAATAGTTATTTCAATAATTGTCAATTTCATACAAGTTTCTTAGACCTGACTTTGTTGTTTTTAAGTATTTCAGTTTCCATAGCTCTTTAAATACCTAACAAATATTGTCGGAAATCTAGATTTAGATAGATTTGAATGATATTTAAATTTATCTAGTTCTATTTTTCTATAAAAAAACTTATTGTAGAAATTACGGAACTTCGAATTTGACTCTCCATTGATTTAACATGGAAATGTTTCCATTTTTCTGTCCCGTATCTGTAGTTTACCACACGGAAGCAAAATGCATTGCAATATAAATGTATACATTTATAAATATTCGCCTGGAGGTGAAAATGTTAAAAGACAGACAACTTACGTCAACTTTGACTCCTGGGATTGGGAAAAAGTGTTTATTTGGGTAATCCTTCGGCATGTAACGATAAAATTCGACGTTATCCTTGTACCACTTGAAGCTGTAGAGCAGATCTCCATCGAGGTCTATATTGCAAGAGAGCACGACATCGTGGCCAACAAGGGCGGCTCCTGGAACACTCATCTCTTTCAGTCGCAGAGCAGACGTCGCTGAAAATACACGGCACTCAATAATCAAGAATATTAAAAAAAAAATTTTTTTGACTCAGACAAAATTGTCTTTTTCTTCAAGGATAAAACGAACGCGTGGTTCGCTTTTCAATTTCATCAGAAACACGTCAAGGCTAAATCTGTACTGGGATTCAACCATTACTTCCAAAGGCATGAGTAGGATCCCATCACCACATAAAAGTAAAGTAGTCTGTCTTAAAGTAAGTTTACTAGGTAGAGAGTGGGAGGTTTTTTTCATTACAATCCCTAATATGGACGATGCAAGGGAATTCCACTCTCATCCCATTCCCTTTCGACAGTCTCCATGCAAGGGATTTCCCCTCTCATCCCATTCCCTTTCGACAGTCTCCATGCAAGGGAATTCCAGTCTCATCCCATTCCCTTTCAACAGTCTCCATGCAAGGGAATTCCACTCTCATCCCATTCCCTTTCGACAGTCTCCATGCAAGGGAATTCCACTCTCATCCCATTCCCTTTCGACAGGCTCCATGCAAGGGAATTCCCCTCTCATCTCATTGCCTTTTCGACAGTCTTCATGCAAGGGAATTCCCCTCTCATCTCATTACCTTTTCGACAGTCTCCATGCAAGGGAATTCCCCTCTCATCCCATTACCTTTCGACAGTCTCCATGCAAGAGAATTCCATTCTCATTCCATTCCCTTTCGACAGTCTCCATGCAAGAGAATTCCATTCTCATGCCATTCCCTTTCGACAGTCTCCATGCAAGGGAATTCCACTCTCATCCCATTACCTTTCGACAGTCTCCATGCAAGGGAATTCCACTCTCATCCCATTCCCTTTCGACAGTCTCCATGCAAGGGAACTAGCAACGTCAATCGTCAGCGGCCATTTATTTGGCTATTGCTTGCGATTGCTTGCATATAAATAAATATGCGTAATAGAAATAGAACCTATTCCAGCTGTGGTCGTACGGTGGCTAGAAGAGCGGAAGTGACACTTGACTACCGACTCCAGAAGATGCGCAGTCTTCGAAAACTCATCCTTGCAGAGCGGCGAGCGGTAAGTGGGAAGGCTGACTCTCTAGAATACAATTTAAGTTGAGGTGTTATCTTCTTTACTATATCAGGTCTGAGTAAGGTCACATTCGCACCAGTATATATTACGTGTGACAAGGCCCTTGTCTCCATAATGCAGTGCTGAAACGTTGGCGACTTCCCCTTGGGTCAACCAATCAACATCCAGACTTTGCCACTTCTGTTTTCAATTAGATGGACTTGGACTTCTAATTTACATGCGTTTCTTGTTTCAATTGACTCGAATATATCCGGTTTTACCGAAGCTCAACACTGACGTTCTGCAGAAGTCCATGGAGAGCCACTCTTAATCTCTTTAAGAACAGATAGGATGGCTTTGGTGAGCTCTTGTAAGTCATCATCTATTCTGAAGTTTCTTCAGAAGTTTCAATTCTGACTCGAACCTCGTGAAGGGTGTCTAGCACACTCAAACTTCACGACATGCACCACAGCTGACTTCAGTGATTCCCAGTCCAACATTCTAAGAGACTCTTGTGTGTCAGGTTCAGTGACAGTATAAACATTCTATTGCTGCGCTAAGCTATCTTGAACATCTCGAGAACAGTGATTGTAGGCTAATCTAGCCGGCCATTCACTATCACAGGCAAATTTTTCCAATCTCACCAGGTTCTGTACTCAGTGTTTACTCTGGGAAACATAACACTGATTCATATCTATCACCGAATCTTAGCTCTAACGCAGACATTAAACTGTGATAGTCAAATCGTTTCTCTTCTGATTTAGCTTCCAAAACCTCTGCTGTAGAATTTTTCAAAGACGCTGCTAAGAAACTGAACTTTTCAAGCTCATTCCATCCATTGGCTTTAGCGAAAACTTCGAACTGGTTACGGAACACTTCCCAAGACAATTGGCTATTCATAAGGTGAAAGGCTTGCCATTTGGAATAGGTGTGTGCAAAATATTATCAATAATATTACTATTTGACTACATAGAACAAGAAAATAATTCAGTGTTAATAGTTTGAATCCGAAGTTCACAATCTGTTTTAACACAAAGTATTTTGGTACTCAAGTCACATGTATTTCACTAATATTACTCTTTACCCAATTAGTTTCATCCTTTAAACAATTATATTTCTCTTAAGTTTTTAGTTCATTATTTTGATTATAAATCTCACTAATTTTATTACTCATATTAGTATTTAGACTAGATATTTCTGTCATCTTATTTCTCATATCACTAATTTGAACCCCCATTTCGGCTTTTATAACAGTTACACACTTAAAACACAATTTATTATACACACACAATCATCTTAGTTGGGTACGGAGGAGAGAAAATTTGTGGCACACCATCCACAAACTTGCCCTACTCTGACACAATAATGTGGTCAAACAAAACCCTGCGCATTATCAGTAGGTCAGATAACTCATCATCATCATCATCATCCTCAAGCAGCCATGGGCTACGGAGGTCCAACCAGACCGTGCAATTTAGTTCTCCAAGCAAGTCTATCCTGAGCTACATCTACTGCATCTGGCCACTGCACACCAATTCTAACAAGGTCCTGTTTGACATTGTCTGCCCACCGCATCCTAGGTCTCCCCTTCTTTCTGAGGCTTTTGGCACACTGTTCATAACCCTATTCGCCAATCTATAATTATCCATAAGTGCAACATGGCCAAACCAACGGAGTCTCTCTCTGCACAATATGCTGCTTAAAGGAGGTTGCAAACTCCTTTGCCTAATATCATCATTATTACAAAGTTGAACCACCTAATGCCCAAGATACTGCGTAAGCATCTGGAATCAAAAGCATCTAGTTTCCTGTTATCTTGTTTACAAAGTGTCCAAGTTTCACTACCATAACTAACCCTAGAAAGAACCAAACTATTATACTGTCTAATTTTAGTCTTTAGGTGTATACGCCTATTTCTCCACACTCTCCATAGATTCTTAAAAGTCCCGGCAGCAATCCCTATTCGTCTGTTAATCTCATGCCGCACATCGCCATTATCTGTTACATAGCTCCCAAGATAATTAAATTGTGACACCTGCTCAAGACTGCAACCATTAAGATTAACTGAATCACAGTCTGCCTGACCAATTTTCATCACTTTAGTTTTCTCTCTGTTTATAACCAAACCTACTCTACTACCAGTTTCATCAACAGCTCGAATGAAAGAGTTCATCTCATTAACATCATTTGCCAAAAGGGCTAAATCATCAGCATAATCTAAATCAGAAATTTTCGTATCCCCAGCTCATTTAAGGCCAAAATCTTTCCCTTGAAGTGAATTTCGCATAACATAATCAATAACCAAGCTAAAGAGAAAAGGAGACAAAATGCACCCTTGTCGAACACCAGAAGTAATGCTAAACCAATTGCTACAAGCCGTACCAACTCTCACACACGACTCAGTGTTATTATAGAGAGCTTTCATTATGTTAACTAACTTGTCAGGTATACCATATGATTTCACAATCAACCACAAATTATGCCGATCAACAGAGTCGAAAGCATTTTTGAAATCAACAAAGCTAGCAACCAGAGGTTTTTGAAACTCTAAACATTTCTCAAGAATCTGCCTAACTGAAAATATCTGATCCACACATCCCCTACCACTTCTGAATCCACATTGCTCATCATGCAATTGATTGTCAACCAGTCTTAATTCTATTAAGCACAATCATGGAAAGAACTTTACCTAGAACAGAGAGTAGGCTAATACCCCTATAGTTATCACAAGAACTGCGATCATCTTTTTTGAAAATAGGGATAACAATAGCTCTGGTAAAATCCTTAGGAACCATGCCTTTATCATAAAAGATATTCAGAATTTCAGTCATCCAAGTGGTAACAGAAACATTCCCAGCTCTAAGCATTTCCGTAGTAATTTCATCTACCCCTAGGGATTTATGTAGTTTAAGTTTAGAAACAGCCAAAATAACTTCAGATTGTGTTATAGGGCCAACATTAAAGCCACCAACGCATCTATCATCATTGCAAACAATGGGAGTAGAGCTAACTACATTGTTTAGAACATCACTGAAATGCTCAGCCCACCTAGCCATGACAGAATCCTCCCCTTCTATAATACCCTTACCTTGTTTATCCTTCAATCCCTGTATGTCTGTCCGTTTTCTACCATACAAAACGTTAACTATCTGGTACAGCTCTCTGCTGTTGTGCTGTCTAACTGTTTCCTCGGCTTTTTCAGCCAAACCATCAAGCCAAAGATTCTTATCAGCAGCTAACTGATCTTTTACACGTTTATTAAGTTCTCTGTAATGCTTTCTATTAGGACTAGTAGGGTACTGATTAAGGACATTCCTGCAGTTCCTTCTTTCTGAAATAAGCTCAAGTGCCTTATCACTCAGAAAATTCTGTCTCTTCTGCTCCTTTTTTCCTAAAAGAGTACTGTTAGTGTCCAAAAAAGCCTGTTTAAAATGATCCCATTCTTCCTCAACTTCAGTAGTAAGCATACCATGACTGTCATAATGACTAAGTAACCTATCATGGTAAGCTTTGGCTATAACTGGATCTTTCAGAGCTTCAGTATTAAAAGTAAATTTTTTAACCCTAGCACAACACTTTTTAAGTTTAAGTTGCAAGACACTTTTAACAAGGTAATGGTCAGATCCAATTTCAGCTCCCCTATATGCCCTGGTATTCCTAACAGAACTAGCCCATTTGCTGTTAATTAATATGTAATCAATCATATTCTTATGCAGCCCATGAGGTGAAACCCATGTGTACTTATGTATGTCTCGGTGTTTGTAATAAGTGTTGGTTATTCTGAATCCATTGAGTTTACTAACCTGTAGGAGACGTTGCCCATTGCCATTGCAGCTACCAATACCAAAAGAGCCTATTACTCCTCCCCAAAGGTCAGAGTCAGTACCAATTTTGGCATTGAAGTCAACAAGAACAATGGTAATATCTCTTTTCTTGACAGAATTCAAAATATCCTGAAGTTGTCCATATAACCTATCCTTCTCATCCTCATCGGCATCCTCAGTGGAGGCATAACAGCAGATAACATTCAAGTCTTTAACGCTTGTCTGAAATTTTGCTGTAAGAAACCTTTCATTAATGCACTCATACCCTAGAAGAGCATCACTAGCGTGTCTGCTGAGAAGCAGACCCACGCCTTGGTGATGCTTTTTGTCGTCCCTCTCCTGAAAAGAGAAATTTAAGATTATTTTTAAGAATCTGACCTTTATCTGTCCATCTGGTCTCTTGCAAGCCGAGAATATCTAAATTATAATGGTGGAATTCTTGTGTGAACACATCAAGAGAAAAATCTCTGTGCAGAGTCCTCACATTCCAACTACCTATGGAGAGAAAATGGTTAATGGAATGTTTAAAGAAACTATGTTTATTGAGAGAGGGAATGCCGACAATATCAAACAGCCCCCTAATCGCAGACATGGGCAAAGACCCGTTCCCCCACCACTAAAGGCTGAAGCCATCTACACTGGAAGACTTCCTCCAATGTAGAATTTGACGATGCCAATAGAAGCAAAGAGTTCAGGTGCCTGCGATGACCTCTGCTCAGGATTATCCACCAGCTGATAAACATATCCTGTGAATCTATTCACTTGGGGCTGTCAACCCACAAACAAACAGAAAACACAGCGGAAGATTTTCCCTCCACAGAAACCCACCAGTGCAGCAAAATCAGGATCCATAATCAAGCTCAGAGCCATATATCTGTCCAGTCCAGTGGGTTTATATGGTCAGCACCAGGACCCTGTGTGGTTGACCACTCCTCAGCAGGGTAGAAAAAAAAAAGAAAAGTAGCCATAGTTGTCCAGATCAGTAGGCCACACTACTCTGGCAGCCGTCCCCTTCCGTTCACTTCCACAAGAGAGTATCTCTTTTGAAAGGTACTAACGGTCTGCCCCACGAGAAGGCGGGGTCGGACATTAGGTGCTAGGCCTGGCCGGTTCTATGCATCATCACAGGGGATTGGTGCATAGCTCTCCTTCCAGTGACTACCTAGCTACCATTTACAGACCGTCAGATAACTACCTGCTGTCTATAGTGTACCTGCAATTGTTATGATGGGTAAACACAATGATCTGAGTGAATTCGATTATGAGCAGACAGTCAGTGTAAGGTGAGATTGCAGGTCATCTGGGATTTCTGCATGAGCCTTTTCACATATGTATACCAGGACCACGTCAAAACTGGCTAAACCTAAAGCCAATGAAGAAAATGTGACCATAACCACGCCACTGATATTCAAGGTGAACACCGACTCTCCCATATCATAATATTGGAACGCAGGGCCACAGTGCAGGTGATAATGACGACACTTAACAATGGGCCAATTACAAAGGATTGTGCAAAGACCATTCGACACGTACAGTGACATGACTGAGCTAACACTTATTAACAACAATTATTCCATTCTTTATCGTCATATTCACCAGAATTTCTAATTTGGAGTATAAATATATCGTTTGCAATATACTTCAAGTTTAACATTTTCTACATTTACCATTCTCTAAAGCAGTGGTTCCCAAACTTTTTACACCAGAGGACCACATTCCCAAATTACATCTGACGACTTACATTCTCAAAATTTATATATTATTTGATTTACATTGTCATATATATATTATTTGAATTACATTGTCATCAACATATTTTCTTTTTAAAATATCCAAGAGTTTAATTTGCTTACTCATTTTCAATGGAAGGGATAAAAAATAACATTTGAAAAAGAGTCCCTACTAAAACCATCCACAATAACTAGTCTACTCATTTGCAAGATGGACTAGATGTTAACAAACATTTATCACGTGATAGATGTGTCGTCGTGTTGCGATTGGTCTCCCCACTCTCACACATGCAGCAGTTCGGTTTCGGTCCCAATTTTCTCTATGCTCAGGAGTCGGCAGCGGGGGTTGAGAATTAGATTAAAGATGAAAATTTTTATATTATTGGCACCGCAGTCACGGACCACAGGTTGGGAAACACTGATCTAACGGACCTGTGTTCGAACCCCGGGTAAGGCATGGTCTACCCAGTCTCAAACATGCAGCAGTTCGCATTTCGGTTTTGGTCCCAACTTTATCTTCTTTATGCTCAGTAGTCGGCAGCGATGGTTGTGAATTAAAGATGAAAATTTTTATATTATTGGCACCGCAGTCACGGACCACAAGCTGAGAAACACTGCTCTAAACGACGCTTAAAACCCTAAAATGCTGGTGTTATCATACGTAGACGTTTGCCATAAGTTTATGATTTAATGTAATTTAGTTAAGGTACTCAGTCTTGTCAAATTCTGTATCGAATTTTTTTATTTTATGTGAATTGTATTATATTAACTAGCATAACATCTTTTTATTGCAAAATAAAATGCAAATAAAATTATTATTATTACTATTACGATAAATTAAGAATATTTATTTGGAGTATTTTACAACTGTGAATCAGCATATTTCGTTAGTATCATACCTATTCAATTCAAAGAGAATTTTTTATGAATATCTCAAAGCAAAAGGTTACATTTTCTCATCTGCCATGGTGGGAAAGGGAGAAATTGTTTCTGCCAGTGTAAATACCCTTGATCACCACTAAAATATCATATTTCAAGTCCAAACATATCATTTGCAATATTCGCTTAAAATTTTGAAATTTTCAAAATTTCTCATCTTCAGAAGGTGCATTTAAAGCATTTGGGAGATCGTAAAAGCCTATCAATATCTAATTCTATGACAGATATTGATAAACTATATATCCAAACTCTATGTATCCAAAATACGATTCCCAAAACGAAGTTTCAATACATCTCTAAAAGCAAACAATTATCACATAAAACACAAAAATTGCATTTTTCCACCCACTCTCTGGATAAAAGTGAAAATTTTTGTTGTCAGTTCTAACTTCGTGATATTTATATTTCAGAACCAAAATTCAGAATTTCTAACATAATTTCATCGCTTACAATACTAATTTAAAATTTTGCAATTTTCAAAATTTTCCACCGTTAGAAGCACAATTTTGGCTTTTGGAAGATTCCAAAAGTATGAATCATAATACTTCGTCAATACCTATCACCCAAAAAGAATTTTTAATTTATCTATTAAAAAGTTCGATGTCTACAGGCGGACATACACAACAAAGCGAAAATAATATCTCGTTTTATCTGAAAACGATATAAAAATAATATAAGAGCAGCAAAGGAACAGGAAAAATTAAAAAAAATAGTGATAATATTGGAAACACTAGTAGTGTAGTAAATGAGAGTTCTGGAAAAATGTTAAATAGGGAATCCCATGTTAACCTATAAGACACTTTTGGGGAGATGAGCGTTGACATGGTTTTTGGGGGAGACGTTCTGTGTAAAAGACAGGACACGAGTGGGTTTTGTTGGGAAAATGTTGCAGTTACAACACTTCACTGAATTATTGAGCTGTTGGGGGTGTAAAATCCGGTAAATTCAGTGAAGTGTTGATAACCACAACATTTCAACAACAACCCCCCCCCCCCGTGTCCTGTCTTTCACGCAGAGCGTCTTCACAAAAACCACGTCAACACTCATCTCCCCAAAAGTGTCCCATAGGTTAACATGGGATTTCCTGTACTTTAACATTGTTCCAGAACTCTCATTTACTACACTACTAACACTTCTGGTTAACAAGGAGAGGTCAGAGTTAAACAAGGGAGGTCTTGAAAGTTAAACAGTAGGTTGCACATCGTGAGAAATCTTTAGTTGGAGGGAAAAATGTCGTCACACTCGACTGTCGGGTCTTATGTTAACGAAGTTTACAGCCAGGCTCTTGCATTAAGGCAATGAGTTCTGGGCATAAGAAGAAAGGAGAGGATTTTCTAATAGGAAAAACGAAGCTGGTTGTTTACGGTCTGTTATTATTCGTTCAAAGCTACAGCAAAAAATTCCGGGCTGTTCCTTTAAATTACTTAAAGTGGAAATCGCAACACCGTGAAGGAAGTGATGTATACGCCTGACACTGATAGGATGGAAGCTATGAAGGTAGGTGTGCAAATGATCAAAAAACGGAAGGTGTGAATGCAAGGTACGTGCATTTATTGCAGTTCATCAGCACATAGTATGTCCACTTCAGGCGGTAATACAAGCCTGTAGATGCCTCAGCATTCCGTTAATGAGATGGTTAATGATATCCAGAGGTATGGCGTTCCAAACAGCATCTAACTGAGCACATAACTGTACCAGGGTCGACGCCGGAGGGAGCTTGTGAAGGCGGCAAACCATAAGATCCCACACATGCTCAATGGGCGATAAGTCTGGGGAGTATAGAGGCCATGGGAGAATGTCTACACCTTGGATACTGTCCATCATTGCACTTGCAGTGTTTTGGGTGGCGTTATCCTGCTGCAGAATCAGTCCAGGCATGGTGGTAAGGTTGGGTTGGGTTGTTTTACCTCTGAGCGGCACTTTTTTGCACACCATGGGCTAAATGGCCAGGTCACATGGACCCCGAAGGCTCAGAGAAGGTTGGGGGAGGGGACCCACTGGAGAGACAGATGGTAGCCTCCCGTCAAGGCCATCCAGCGTGTTCTTTAACGTGCACAGGGTATGTCTCTCCCGCACGAAGGGCCACGGCTTAACGTCCCATCCGACGGACGGCGGCCTTTCCAAGCCCATCGGTGTCACCTACTGACCGTGGGCAGGGCGGGGAATAATGGTGGTGGTAAGGAATGGTCATACCACAGGATAAACAATGTCATCGATGCAACATCTCACCGTAGGCACGCCAGAAACGTGGAACACAGGTGTCAGATCACCATATGTGGTGCCACCCCATATCATTGTAACACGTGGAGATCCATACGGCAGCTAATGGAATAGGCTTCCTCATGTCATTGACAGCGTCGACACCATGCAGATAAACAACTGTATAGTATGCTGAAATAGAATCGGGACTTGTCTGTGAACAACACTGTTGTGTGCCAGTTGTATGGATAAAAGATGCAGGTTTTTTCTTTGTCGCGTTAGATATTCTGCTTGAACTGCACCGAATGTGGTGTTCGGCCAGATGACAAACGATTTACCCACTCTATAGTATAGGACGATCAATTAGTCTTTATGATTACGTTGACCCTTATTTCGATGAAATAAGAGGTTTGAGGGTGGTTACACCCATACTGATGTATGCCTCAGACTTGCTTCACCAAGTGACGTACAGAAATATGCCCAACAATTCATACACAAGAGGACGACACAGTTTATTCACACTTATATACAATCACGTGCTGGGGAAGCTCTCAACTCCGTAGACCTTTGCTGTTTTGGTGCTGCAAACAATTTTGCAATGAGGTTGAGAACCACACTTTACAGATTCTCGCTTTACCGACCTCAAACTCGGCGAAAAGATATTTAACCTTTTCCTACAATGTGGTTCACACAGAACTCACTTCAGTTCCACAGAACTGTATTTGATTCACCAAGAATCTTGACTCTCACATAGAATTGAACCCGCTCCTTAAGGATTTTGTTTAAGTAAGAGCGGCGTCCCGTAATGCGTGTTCAAACAACCTTCCCGTTTGACAGTGACACTCAAGAGTGTTGTTTATTATTGCCCGACTCATCTCCATTGCTCACACTCGCACCCCAAGCTTGTTATAAAAGGCCATAAAAGGGCTCTTTTGGACTCGTCGTGTGCAGGCAGCCAGCTCAGACCCGAAAACAACATCTATGAGTCACATCCCCACAATAGCAGTTCCAAAAACACACTTAATACATAAAAATATTTACAACAACAAAAATACAATAAAAATACAAAAATAAATAAATAAATTAGAGGCACTCTCCTCCATTCCATAATCCACTGTTGCCTCTCTCGACACCAGTGGAGATGGAGTAACTGGTGATGTTGCTGCGAAGGCAGATGCCAGACTCGACATCTCACCCTTATTCCTGCATCATACAAATGTTGTCTAATGATTTGCATAGAGACAACGGTTCCCATATCGGTTCTCAAATCACTCTGCATCACAGTTGCTGTGGTCAAAAGGTTATAGCCCTCCTAAGGAGCATGAGATCTTCACGTCCTGTGGTGTGACATGCTGGTCCTGTACCTGTCTTTCATGTCATTTGGTGCTCCGTGATGTTGCATGAGATGCACAGTTGCACTCTGCTCAAGTTGTGCCCCATGCATGCGGCGATTGCCCGAAGGCTCAATCTGAGCTCTCACATACCAATGTGCTCTCTCGCTCAGTAGACATCAATTGTACATAAGGGTCCTGCCAGCATCTCCAAGGTATGTTCCGAACGTTTTCGCATCATGCACTCCAACCTCACTGTCCGTTGTGCTATGATACGAGCTCGTGGGCACCGGAATTAATTGACTGCTCAGCTGGGTACGCCATTCGCTGCGAACTTTGATCATTTGCACATCTATGATGGCCGATTGCCTATTGTGATTTACGTACTTCTGCTTTCATTCCTTTTTGGTCATTTACACTTTGAGTAGTGTAGTTGTATATCAAGTTTTACCATAAATTTTGCATTATTTTTTTGCAGGGGCCCCCACCTAACCGTTGGGATCCCCGCATCGCTGGGATTGCAGTACACCTCTGATGCCAATAATTCCAAAGAAAGAAATTACAGAACTCAGAGTAGCAAGAGACTCAACATATAAAAGTAGAAGAACGCATATCGCCTATGGCGAATATGGGAATCTCGTTTTCGAAGAGAATGAAATTTTTATTTACCTACTATTTTACTCTTTAAAGTTTTAATTTGAGTTAATGGGATGGGGGGAGGGGAATGCAAATAGTATTTTATTAACAATTATACAACATAAAAAGTTGTTATGTTGTATATTTCTCAAATTTAAAAAGTTGCATTTTCCACACCCCTATGAGAAAAGTTGGCAGTTTATTGTTATAAGTGGAATATCTCACGAAAAGTTACCAACGAAATTTCCAATTTCTATCACATACAAATCGTTTCAAAAGTCGTTAACAGCTTTGCCTTTTCCATATTTAGTGATCTCTAACAATATAATTAAAAACTATCGAAGTATTTGAAAAATGCGTATTTTAATATTTTATAAGTACCAATCCAAATAAAAGAGAGTTTTCCATTTATCAGTTTAAAAAAATGGAGTTTTAAAAGTACAGTCTCCCAGGGGTGGAAAACACAGATAGTCAATGCTCAATGGAAACTTGGTAATCTTCACATTCAACCACGAAAATTTAAAATTTCTACATTAAGACATCATTTGCAATATTCGTTTAAAACTTCGAAATTTTTAAAAAATGACACTATTAGAGGACGCAATATAGCTTTTGGGAATTCGGAAAGTGCAAATCGTGATATTTCATCAATACTTATCCAATCTAAAAAGAAAATTTAATTTTTCTTTATAAAAAAAATCATCTTTTGAAGCAAAAAAAGGTCGACTGTTTCCACCCGCCCTGGGTTTAAGGGGTCAATTAATTGTTACCGATTTAAACTTCATGACGTTCACATTCGACCATCAAAATTCAATCATCAAAAATCAAATATTCAAATTTTCCACCGTTAGAGGGCGCAATTATAATGTGCGGAAGATTCCGAAACTGCGAATAATAACATTTCGTCAATTCCTGTCTAACACAAAAATAATTTTTCATTTATCTCTAAAAACAACATTTTTTTGTTAAGTGTGTTTTTCCACCTCCCTGGATTAAAGAGGTTAACACATTCTTGACAATGGAAACTTCATGACCTTCATATCATTCCACTACCAAAATTTCAAATTCTAGTATAAATATATCGTTTGCAATATTCGTTTAAAATTTTGTAATTTTTCAACTTTTCCCATCTTTAGAGGGCGCAGTTATAGCTTTAGGGAGATTCGGAAAGTGCAGATCTTAATATTTCAGTAATACATACCTATCCAACAACAGAAAAATAATTTTTTAATTTCTCTCTATAAACAAAAGAGTTCGATATCTACAGATAGACAGACAGACAGGCAGAAGATAAAGCGAAATTATTTTCTCGTTTTCTTTAAAAAAAAATAAGTAATAATTTGAGCAAGGAAAATGAAATTTAAAATCAGAATTTCAATACAAATCTTTGCTGAATCACCCTACTCCCAGAATAAAAATATTGCCTTGGAATCTAACATTAAAATTCTTGAAAGGAAATGAATATTTTTCAGAATTTAGACTTGTTTTTTTTAATTTGAAAAGAGTTGGAATAATTATTTTCCTCTCCTTCCACATGGTTGGATTCTGTTGGGTTGTTTTACCTCTGAGCGGCACTTTTTTGCACACAATATACTAAATGACCAGGTCACAAGGACCCCGAAAACTCAGAGAAGGTTGGGGGAGGAGACCCACTGAAACAGCTGTTATGAGACAGATGTTAGCCTCCAAAAAAAATATCAAACCTGGATGACCTTATGCCAAGGTCATCCAGCGTGTTCTTTAACATGCACAGGGTATGGCTCTCCCGCACATGGGGCCACGGCTTACGTCCCATCTGATGGACGCGGTCTTTTCAAGCCCATCGGTGTTCCCTATTGACTGTGGGCAGGGAGGAGAATTTTGCGGAGATAAATTTCAATGCTGACCCAGCTGGGACTCGAACCTGGGAACTACAGTTACGAGCCTGGCGCTTCCACGTGGTTTCCCTGTCGGATCCAGAAAAATCCAAAGACACAAGCCATTGTCAATGAACACCTCCATTCTTTTCTCTGAGGCAGTTTCTTATCAGCATTGTTAAAAAGGGCTATTTTGAATACCAGTATTCTTGTCTGTTTTCTATCTTGCTCAGGTTACTTTGTATAAGATTTTCACCCCTTTGGCAATGCATTCCACAGTAGCAGCAACAGGAAGTCAGCCAAAGTTAATCTACATATGGAGGTCTATGGAAGATTTTAACGTCTACCCCATGGGCTGGAAAATTTTTTAAAAATATCTGAAACAGAAGTCAAATTCAGTCAGCAGCAGATACCACAGTCATCTGGAATTTGATTTAAAGGCATATGGGTACCATTTTGATGTTAAAGGGGAAACTCATTCATCTCCAAACACACTTGAATAAAGTAAAATAAAAATAATATATATTTTTAACATGTAGAAAAAACATTTTTGATTAAACAATGCAAAACTTTCCCAGGACTTCAACTTGAAACACAAGGCAAAAAAATAAAATAAGAAAATATATACCTATCTTCCTATAGGGCCCTAAAAAGTAGAAAATAAACCTAAAGCGTATCTATGGTGCAATCAATCACTGAGTTCGTATTCACTTCAAAATGAAGATGGGACGCTGGCAATCGTGTTGAGTAGGTAAATCGATGCCCTATCTTACTTTGAAGTGAAAACGAACTCAGTGACTGATTGCACCATCAAAATGCTTTAAGTTTATTTTCCACTTTTTAGAGACCTATAGTAAGATAAGCATTTTAAAAATTTTTCAATTTGTTTATATTTTTTTGTCACTAAAACAACTTACCATTAAAAACTTTTATTTGATATATGACTCATAAACATCGAGCATTTTCCCCTCTTTTGGAGTCATGTTTGAGGTAACCCATGACATTGGAGACACTTTAATTTCAGATACGACTCGTTAAAGTCTAACCCCACGAAAATCTGGCCCTCCCCAATTCCATTTTATCAGGAGGAATAGTGGGGGCAAAATTCGAAATAGTTTACACCGTCCCGTGGCCGAGTGGTTAGCACGCTTGGCTATTGATCTAAGGGACCGGGTTCGAGCCCCAGGTTAAGGCATGGATGTATGTGTCGTTCTTCTGCTGAGGTCCTGCCATCCTCACAGACCTTCTACTCTGGCATATAAACTGACAGGCTCCTGTCAGACCTCTGTGGCAAGCAACTGCTTGAGGGGGTATTTATTTATTTTTTTATTTATTTACACCGTCATTACACAAGCTTTCATTTGACACCTAACTCATAACTGTAGACCTTCGCGTTTGGAAGATATAGTAGAACGACTTTCACATTCCCCACTTTTTAGGGGGGAAGAAAGCATGGGGGGTCAATTATTTATTGCCTATCACACTCCCCGCCTCACAAGCATTAATTCGACACATAGCTCGTTACTTTTTGCACTCGCATTCTGGAGATATACGGGAACAATCATTTTCATATTTCCCCTTTTTTTAGGAGGGAAGAAAGCACGGGTGATCAATTTTTCGTAACCTAGGACACTCCCCGGGTCAGAAGCATTCATTTGACATATCACTTGTTACTTTCGGCATTCGCGTTCTAAAGTATAGCAGAAGAATACTTTTCTTATTTCCCCCTTTTTAGGGGAAGAAAGCATGGGGGGGGATAAATTTTTTATAGCCTATGACACTTGTC
Source organism: Ryuthela nishihirai (assembly GCA_038380435.1). Lineage (NCBI taxonomy): Eukaryota > Metazoa > Arthropoda > Arachnida > Araneae > Heptathelidae > Ryuthela > Ryuthela nishihirai. The sequence goes on along the minus strand of JAWZYU010000028.1, from coordinate 21,787,752 downwards.
ACATCGTCACAAGCTTTCATTTGGCACATAAATCATTAAGTTTCGCCATCACGTTCTAAAGATATAGTGAAATAACGTTTTGTCAAATCCACAAACCAACCAACCGACAAATGTCAAAGCCCAAAGCAATAGAAGATATATAATAATAACTTAATTCTCATAAATTTCTGAACAACAATAAACTATAATAACGACTTGGCAGCTTTTCTCCGAACTTAATTGATCAACTAAAAGAAAAAAAATATAATTGAATACAATACTTTTGTCTTCACATCAGCGAGTACAATACTTTTCTCTTCACATCATCGAGGACAATACTTTTCTCTTCACATCATCGAGGACAATACTTTTCTCTTCACATCATCGAGGACAATACTTTTCTCTTCACATCATCGAGGACAATACCTTTCTCTTCAGATCATCGAGGACAATACTTTTGTCTTCACATTATCGAGTACAGTTCCTTTACAGTATTCATGTAGATCAAGCCATATGCTTCAGGTAGATGAAGGAGGACATTCCCCTCCGCTGAGGAACATTTAATTAGAATAATGAGTTGGGTTGTTTTACCTCTGAGCGGTACTTTTTTGCACACAATGGGCTAAATGGTCAGGTCACAAATACCCCAAGCGCTCACAGAAGGCTGGGGGAAGGGGACCCACTGGAACAACTGTTGGGAGACATATGGTAGCCTCCCATTAGAATGTTTATATCAAACTGTCTTCATACTATTTATATCAAGAATGTCATCAGAATGTCATCAGACTGTTTATATCAGTCAGTTGCTAATCTGCACTGACTGATATAAATAGTCAGTGCATTACTGACAACTGATACAAAGAGGCAATGCATACTAGCGACTGATACAGTCAGTGCATATTGGCGACTGATACAAAGAGTCAGTGCATTCTAGTGATTGATACAGTCAGTTTATACTGGTGACTGATGTAAACAGTCAGTGCATATTGGCGAATGATATAAAAAGTCAGTGCACATTGGCGGCTGATACAAATACTATTAGGGCCATCCTGTGTGTTCTGTAACGTGCACACGGTACGGCTCTCCCACACACAGAGCCACGGCTTAACATCCCATCCAAAGGACGGTGTCATTCCAAGCGCATCAGTGTTCCCTACTGACCATGGGCAGGGCTGGGAGTTTTGTGGAGATAAATCTCCCAGCTTAGTTTACCTACCCTTGAATCCAGCTGGGACTCGAACCTGGGAACTGCAGATTATGATCCTGATGCGCTACTGACTGAGCCACCCCCACCCCAAATTTCAACAATAAAATGTATTTTGTTTAAGAAGTACCTACACAGTAATTACCTCGAGATTTTGAGTGTTATTTGCAAAAAAAAAAAAAAATATATATATACAGGGTGATTCAAAACTCTTGGACCAAACTTTAAGGGGTGATAGAACACACCTAAGCAAGCACTTTTTATCATACAGTGCATGGTCAGAACTCAAGCGATGAAGCGCTAGAGGGCGCTTTCCAGTGAACACTTATAAGCGCTGGTTTTCGCACTCGTCGTCATTTCTACCATGGATTGCAGAACGGATGGATTGTTTCATGAATCAGGAGAAGGTGGACATGCATTTCACATATGGAGCTGCGGACAGGAATGCGAGGGAAACCCAAAGACTGTATCAGGAGCGCTTTCCAACCAGACGCATGCGTGATCATAAAAACTTTCAGCAATTGCACTGGAAACGGGCTCCTTTGTCAGCGGCTTGCAGGATTGCAAGGAGTGTGAGGATGCCACATGTTACAGAGGAAATTCTATGCAGGGTTGGAGATCATCCCGAGAATATAGCACGCGAGCAATTTCCAATGCCATGAGAATACCCCAATCGATGGTGTGGGGAGTTCTACGAGACGAACGATTACACCCCTACCATGCACAGAGGGTGCACACCTTGACACCTGCAGATTTTCGGCCTCGTGTGGATTTTGCATAGTGGTTCCTGCAGCAGACTGCAGCGCAACCGGACTTTGATGCACATGTCTTATTCACTGAAGAATGCACCTTTGCACGTGAGGGCATTTTTAATACCCACAATTCACATGAGTGGGCCACCAGTAATCTGCACGCCATACGTCCACATTTGTACCAGCGGCGTTTCTCCATAAATGTTTGGGCTGGAATCCTCCATGACCATTTGATTGGCCCATACCTTCTGCCAGCACGACTGAAAGGGAGAACGTACCTCGTATTTTTGCAAAAAGTCTTGCCAGAATTACTGAACCCTGTTCCAGCAAACATTCAAACTCGTATGTAGTTCCAACATGGTGGAGCGACACCCCATTTCAGGGTGGATGGGCAAAACGCCTTGGATGCAAAATTTCCAGGATGATGGATTGGTCGGGGTGCCGCTACGATCTCTCGATCTCTCATGTCTGGACTTTTTCCTATGGGGCCATATGAAAAGCCTCATCTGCAATAGCCCCATCGATTCCAATGAGGATCTTGTTGCCAGGATTTCTATTGCCGCTGCCGCTATACGAGAAATGCCAGGTGTTTTCGCCCATGTACACCGATCACTAAGTCGAAGGTGTAAATCCTGCATTAATGCTGGTGGTAGCTCTTTCGAGCAGTTTCTATAATTTGTTCAATAAAATTCTGTACTTTCTGTTCTGCAATTTCTGCAATTGTTTCAAACCTCTTCTGTCATTCTTATGTTTCTTCATTTCTTGACACAGTAACTATTAACCCCTAGCGCTTCATCGCTTGAGTTCCGACCATGCATTGTATGACAAAAAGTGCTTGTTTAAGTGTGTTCTATCACCCCTTAAGTTTGGCCCAAGAGTTTTGAATCACCCTGTATATAATACCTTTGTAACGTATACAGAAACGTAAACTGACGCATGTACTTTAGCTATATTTCTGAAGTTTTGCCCAACTATTCGGCCATGACACTACCTCCTTACTGATCCATGGCGTCCTATGGGGCATCCGTAGGAGATGGCATGTGTTCGACAAATAGCTATTTACCACCAATAACTGCATATGGAAGACATAAGAACATTAAAAATTTCATATTTTTTTTGTTTGAGTAGGTGGGAGAAAATATAAAAATTTTATATGACCTGTTACTCCTCACCTCATAAATTTTCATTTGATAGAGAACCCATTACAATCAAGTCCTAGGTTAGGAAGCTGATCAGAATATCTGCTTTGACAAATGCGAAAGCACCAGGAGCATGATATTTAAAAAAGATTTTCAACTGTTAAATGTATTTCTGTATTAAGAATAAGCTGCACAATAATTACCCTGACACTTTTGGGTTTATTTCTAAAAAAAAAATTAATATAATGGTTTCGTAACTTGTATAATAGACTACCTACACAGATATACGTATTTGCATAATAGAAAACTTGTATAATAGACTTTAACTAATAGATATATGTATTTGAGCTACGTTTCTGGTGATTTGTTCATCCCTACGAATTCTGCCTATAGTACATATATATAGAATTCTGTGGTCAGGACACATGCAATAGTAACTTTATGACAACTTACCGAGCCGATTAATTGCGCACTACACGAAATCAACCTTTTCAGTTCAAATTCCAAACTAAACTATCAATTCCATTAAAAATATAACGTATTCCTCACAATAATTAAGTAGAGTACTTCTTAATTCAATGCACACGCTTCTATGAGCAATTCTGGCACTTGGCTCCAGTATTTTGCAATTAGTCAGTCAGCGTGTAACGTTAGTACTACATTCTGGTCTGTTAGATCTGGCTAGGGTTACCAAATGACAGTTTTATAAAAGGAGGACAAAAAAAAACAAAAAACCAGAAATGGAGGACAAATGAGAACAATAAAGCGAGAAATGGAGGACAGAGGAGGACAAAAGAGGAAGTGCTTTTATTTGTGAAATAAAATAAGTTTTTTCCTACTAAGTTTTATTATGTCAAGTACCGACGAACCGTTGAGTGAAAATCACTGTTGACCATTACTTCAGTCAGGGTTCAACAGTGATTCATTCTTGATATGCAATCAAGAGTTATTTTGCTTTAAGTGGCATGATGCTAGTAAGTATCTACTGTGACAGAAGACAAAATATCTGTTTCTATGAAATCTGACTGAGGTAGTGGCCAGCAGTGATTTCGGTCTTGGCAGGGCATGCTCTTGTATGAGAAGCCACAAACAAGATTGCTATAAACAAGCTAGTAGCTACTGCTTGTTTATAGCTATAAACAAGAAGTAGTTCCTTAATTCTTTAAGGAACTGCTATAAACTGAAGTAGTTCCTTAATTCTTTCGACGTCTTTTATGTTGGAAAAAAGTGCTCTCAACTTTCACAGTTTCATACATCTGTGGGCGGAAGTAAAAATTTTTGCAGTTTTCAAAAGCTCATACTTTTTTAATCTGACATGTAAATTGGGCATATTGAAATTACAAAAAAATATAACTTTTACAACATTAACAGAGTTAATTTAGCATTCACGAAGTGTATTTACAGTAAATTATTTCACGGTTAACAGTAAATGTTAATATAATCATGAGCTCAAGAAATTTGAAATAAGGAAAGTACAAAAAATGAGTGCTTAGATTTTAGTTTGAAACATGTTACGAGTTTAAAATGGAAAACATGAAATGTCCTTGAAAAAGAAGGATATTTAATGTTTTTCTAAAATTCTGGGAGGATATGAGGTGAAAATGGAGGACGTATGGTAACCCTAGACTTGGCACATTTGTCAATGAGACTTCTCACATTCCAAATTTCGTTTTATAGATCCGGATATTGAAATAAACATTCATTACATAGAGCTTCCACGGGGTTTGATGACAAAATAAAATTGAAATCGCAGTTCGAAGGATATCATGTAATATTTGCTGTTTCTTAGAAAAGGAACATGACCATATAAATCAGAGAGTCTAATGTTCTTTGCGACTAAGTGTTTAATGAGTTAAAGACTGAATTTGAATATTAGTACCTAAAATGACATTTAATCTTGGTTATTCTGTGAGACTACCGATTAAGACTTTTTTTGTTGTTGATATCAAACATTCTTTGTAAGGAGATATATCCAATGAAGGAACAGGAAAGACTACACGGAGAAATAATATATACAGTATCTTTCAAACTAATTGAATCTCGAAAGAAAATGCGATTATTTTCCCCGGATTAAAGCAAAAGAAATTATCATTCAGGGTGAAGAAAATATTTAGTGGTTTAGAGAGTAGTTAAGAGTACTAATATTTTACCACAGTTGTTATATCTAACTCTATAGATAGTGTTTCATTAAAATTTTTTTTATATTCTTTCAGAAAGAAGACGGAGCTCGTAGTTCGCTGATTCGCTAATGTTCAGACGCATGCGCATTAAAGCACGTCATTTCTGATTCCGCAGCGTCCGTGGAGAGAAGCGGCTTTTGGCTTTGTCAGTCTTTACCGCCATTTTGTGGAACAAGTGGGAAATAAGGTAAGCTACTGCTTGAAAGTTGAAATTTCTATATTTGTTGTTTTGTGTTTTGATTCCCTATCCTTCTATTTTGGATTAGTGAAAATGGTATTTTTTCTCTTTATAAACTGTATAATAAGTAAAGAATCTGAAAAATATTCTCTTCTCAGCTTTCTTTGTTCTTTCAAGTTGCGATAGCAGACATTTTGAAAAATCTTTGTGTTTTTAAATAGAATAACTCGATAAGTTTCAGATGTAAATCATTAGATTTAAAAAGTGTTAAAATTTTATAATCGCCGCTCTGCAGTGACTGGTAATAGTGTATCACTAAAATAACCTACTTGCAGACTTCGTATTTGTAATATTTCAAACGAAAAGGATTTGCCGGTAGAGCATAATATTGTAAACTAATATAAAATTTAAAGCTCATAAATTGTTTAATTTGTGTGATTGCAGCAAAATTAAATACCTCTTTTCTCGTATTTCTTAGTAATGTAAACAGTTTTCACTGTGATACTTAATCTTTCATTTTATCGGTCTTAATACAGACAACTTGACTAGCCAGTACGTAGTATAAGCCCTCTTGAATCAGACTGCAAAATAAAAAAACAAATATTAGAGATGCTGCATGTTTTTAATATTATGCACAAAAGATTGCTTTTTATTACCTTAAAGTTTAATTTCCCATAATTTGTATATAGGACCAAATTGGCAAGGTCCAACTTCGATTTTAAGGGTATATCTTTTCACTTGCTTTTGTTTCCAGTTTTTGAATTCTGAAGTCTACATGCCTGAATTTGGTTTCAACAAAAGCAACACTTGTATACCATTGTTATTTTTAGTATTACATTTTGTATTCATAAATCTTAATATTAAAAAAGTAATTGTTAGGAAAACCTCACCAGTATTTTCAAAGGTTTTTAAAAAGTTTAAATTGTAAATAGTTACATTTCAGAGTAGTAGACTGATTTTTAAGTGCAGAATGAAAATATGGCATAAATGATAAATGTGTTAATCAAACCTGACGTTAATCAAACAGTAATAACCAATTGTTAATAGGTTTAATAATTATAATTTTTTAAATAAGTATAAATTGTAATTCTATGATGCTTCAATACAGGGTGTTACTAAAATGCCAGACTTAAAAGAACACGTCTCTCATGTATAAATAAAAATATAAATACCCCCTCAAGCAGCTGCTTGCCACAGAGATCTGACAGGAGCCTGTCAGTTTATATGCCATAGTAGAAGGTCTGTGAGGATGGCATGACCTCAGCAGAAAAACACACACATCCATGCCTTAGTGAGGAAAATGTTACTACGAACATTGGACCAGAAATGTTTCCCTTTTGTAGAGCTGCTAACTACTCTGATTTTATTGGATTTTCTGTGAAGTTTGGTTTGACCAAATTGGTGATTAAAAAACTAATTTTCAGGGTTTTTTCAGTTTTTACTGTTATGGAAATCTGCTCCAAAATTTAATATTGTTTTCCTTTTTCTAAACTGAGAATGTTAATGTAAGGAAAGCACCTGTGCACCAATTGGAGGAGTGTAGTTGGTGTCTACGTAATGGGAATGCCTGCCGATTTCAAGACATGAAGCGACAGCAATGCTAGTTACATTTTTGTCCATTTGGTGCTGCTACTTGCTTCGTAGCAGTATAAGTTAGTATACTGTTTACCACATGCTTGAAAATTGGATTCTGATATGGATTTGTTCGTATGTGATTATTTACTGTTCTGTCTACTTTCTGCTGTCTCTGAATGATGATGCAGTATTGTGATGTTTTGCAGAAGCAACACTCAGTTTCAATCGAATCTCTTCCAAACTGGAACTGCAAGACAGGTGGCTGTATCAATATGTGGGCAACAAAACGATGACCTGAGTAATTAGAAAAAAATTGAGATCACTTTTGAATAAATATTTTGGAATTGCAGAAAGCTTTACAATATACAAAACTGAGTTACACTGCCCTAACAAAATATTAGAGAATTTTTGTGTTATGTGAATGGGAATGTTACTTGCAAGCTCTGTAACTTCTAACATATTCATTTAATGAAAAAATGTTACTAAAAATAAGTTCTAGATCATAATCTTATCTATTTAAATCTCAATTTTCAATAACATTTGTCTAGTATTTAAGGAATTGTGGAAGTTAGAATATTTCACAACAGTAATGGGTCATGAGAATTTATTTCAGATATTAATTAAAATTTAAATAATAAGTATTTCTTCAAATCATTTAATAAAATATAATTTTTAAAAGTTGCATAATGATTATTTTAATGTTAGATAATTATGAATGATTTTTATAAAACAAGATAATTTATTAAATTTTCCAGTTCCATAACTACTGAACGGATACTGATGATAAATAGAGATTTCAATAAATTCGATGATCTTTAATTTCAGTCAAGTTTTCATTAAATGCATCAAATGCAAAATCTGAGTGTGTTTATCGGCCACCTAGATAGCAGCAGCATCCTGACAAAGTAGAGACAAGTACTTTCTGCACACATGAGCGGCTCGAAAAGAATCTAGCCCTGAACAGGTCTACAATTACTGATCTTCATCACATTTCTCTATTAAATGCATATTTTAGATGTTATAGAGCAGAGATGACTAAACAGTTGATCGCGTAGCTGTCAGTTTTATGTGGAAAAGATTTCAATGCAATGATGGCATGTTATGTTTGATATTAATTTTTTTTTGTTTTATGCTTAGCTGGTCAAGCAGTGTTAAATCATTATTATGTATGTACTATGGTCGATTGCAGAGTCTAAAACGGGTGGGCAATCTTTTAAAGTGTGTGTGCCAAAATTGTCAAATCTTTGATGCAAAATTTTCTCACGTGCCAGCCAAAATTTTGGGAACATATATGCATTCCATCTAATCACATGCAGATAATACTTCATTTGGCCATGTTGCCCGTATGAATAATTATAGATTGGCGAATAGGGTTATGAACAGTGTGTCTAAAGGCCTCAGAAAGAAGGGGAGACCTAGGATGCGGTGGGCAGACAATGTCAAACAGGACCTTGTTAGAATTGGTGTGCAGTAGATGTAGCTCAGGATAGACTTGCTTGGAGAACTAAATTGCACGGTCTGGTTGGACCTCCGTAGCCCATGGCTTCTTGAGGTGGAGGATGATGATGAATCCTGAATATTGATAATACATTTCACATAGCTTTAACAATAACTTATGTTTATGCTAATATAAAGAAAATTTATATCTAATAAGTTAAACATTAATTGACAATAAATACTTACAATCCATATTTTAATGACTTACAATTTAATTAAATCCAAATTCACATATATACTCACTTTAGAAAACCGATACACATATATACACCTTTAGAAAACGATAAATTCTTTATGAAATGCGAAAAAATATATAAAATGATGATAAAGGAGTCACACCAGGTCCGACTGCCTGGCGAATGATGCAACAACTGAACGGGACAAAACTTGTATGTCAGTATATCGCGGAGATGGCTTAGAAATGGGATGTTTGTTGCATTTTCTTATTACTTATTATTACTAAAATAGTTGACAGTGTTTGTTTCTTTACTGCATTTTTACTTGGTATTGCTGTACTTAATAAAATTGTATTCTGTTAAGTTAAAACATACGACTCAGCGAAGCTGTTGAATATTTATTCTTTTAATGTGAGCCCTGGGTTGCGTGCCGGAAAAAAGTCTGCATGCCATGTTTGGCACATGTGCCACGGGTTCCCCACCCCTGGTCTAAAAGCTTGGTCCTCCTTGTTATAGAGTGTCATAGATTCCCATTGAAATAACATGGAAAGATAATGCTATAACTTCCTTTTAGCATAATATTGTTACAATCAATTTAAAATTTTTCACTAATTAAAATATTGTGTTACTTTAAAACAATAGTGCAAGGTATAGTAGTAAAAATGTCGCTCATTTTCTTCGAACCCAGATACTCTTCCCCCCCTTCCCCCCCAATGTTGAAGTTTGTATAATACTTTGTGATCTTTCTGAACTGCACAAATATGTGTATGAACCAGGATTCATTAAACAATTAGGAGACCTGGAACAAAGTTCTAAATTAGAGCTATATTCTAAATGGAACCCATTTTATCCTTTTAAACTGAAAAATAAAAATTGACTACTCTAAAATTGTTAATTGACATGATAAAAAAATAACGTTTTTAAACAAGCAAATAAACAGGAGGGGTCTTGTAGGTTGGGAGAAGTAATTGAAATAAAAAGACTAACATATAAAGAATCCATTATGTACTGCAACATAAACTTTGTGCCTGTTTCATTTAAAAAACTATTACTTTTAATTTTTAATTATAATCAGTTATGCACTTTATGTTCCCTACTATTATGTTACTTATTCATTTTGCAATTGCAAAATTTAAACAATGAACTGCCATTTCACACTCAAAAAAGCCCTAATGCCAAAAATCATGCATCTAACCTCATACCCAAACCACACTCCTTTTTTCTGAACACTTATCACCCCCCAATATTCATAATCCACAACATTAACATCTGGTAAAAATTTTAAAACTCTCCTGTATTTCCATTTGTATTTCCATTAGCACAGTCCAGCACACTCCAAAAAACTTAAAAAAAAAGAAATACAATTGCATGTCAAATTTTCCACAATACCTTTTGAATGAATAAAATTCCACCACATATCAGAACTACTTATTTGCAACATTAATGCACTCTTCTCGATCACCAAATTTTTTTTCATACCACAATCTGATGTTACTTCATATCCCCATGCCTCTGCCGATTCACTGTACTCACAGTTTCATACACTTAACATTATGACAACAATAGTATCACACAATAAAAGAATCCCTTGCAAAAATGCTTCTTATTCCATATCTAATTTTAATTTCAAAAAGGAACCTTCTGATCTAAGTTTAGATATCCAAAATGCATCACGATTTCAAACCCTCAATTCAGTACCCCTTTATTCAATTATATACCCAGTTTTGTTTCACTATACACACACATTTGTACATGCAAAATCCTCATGTAGCCTTGGCTACAGAGGTCCAAGCAGACTAATTTTTCTCCCCAGACCAAAAAACATGAAAATTGGAAACAGTGTACCACCGACCGAATTATAAAAAAAGCCACAAAACTAAATAATGTCCTCCAAGACAACACAAACCAAAAAACATGAAAATTGGAAACAGTGCACCGTCGACTGAATTATAAAAAAAGCCCTAAAACTAAATGTCCTCCCAGGCAACACAAACCAAAAAACATGAAAATCAGAAACAGTGAACCGCCGACCGAATTATAAAAAAGCCCCAAAACTAAATAATGTCCTCCAAGACAACACAAACCAAAAAACATGGAAATCGGAAACAGTGCACCGCCGACCGAATTATAAAAAAGCTCCAAAACTAAATGTCCTCCAAGACAACACAAACCAAAAAACATGAAAATTGGAAACACTGCACTGCCGACTGGATTATAAAAAAAGCCTCAAAACTAAAATCTGACAAAAAATAATCTTGCAGCTCAAATAACCCTCCCCTAAATTACATTGTCATTTTTCCTCTGAGCCCCCACTTTTTTCCCACACCATGGGCTAAATGGCGAGATTACATGAACCCCGAAGGCTCACAGAAGGTACGGGACCCACTAGAACAGCTGTTGGGAGACAGTAACTTCCCATCAAGGCCATCCAGCATGTTCTTTAACGTACACAGAGTATAACACTCCCACACACAGGGCTATGGCTTAACATCCTAACCGATGGACAGTGGCCTTTCCAAGCCCATCGGTGTCCCCAGCTCTGACTCGAACCTTGGAACTACAGATCACAAGCCTGGCACGCTACCGACTTCACCCATAAATTTTTCATTCTTTCCTGACTCCATCAAAAACTGCCGTTTTTCACAACAATTCTACAATACCCATAATTACATCAAAAAGTCACCAAATGCTTCCACATATTAACGATAAATCATATAATTAAATTTAAGACTCCTAAATATACAACAAAATTAATAAATCACTATAATACATTAATAATTACCATACTACATGTAACTACTAAAAAACATTCAATTCACCCCAAACTATTCTAACGAAATACATGTGTTCGTTACTATCGCCATTTTCAATCCCACATGCAAAAACTTGCAACATTCTTTCCCCCAAGCATACTCCCCCCACTACATGGGCCCCAAAATATCTTTAATAACTAATTATAAACCATATCTTAACCAATTTTCAAAAAAAAAAAGCTAGAACATATTAATTATTTGTATCCTACCTATCACTGAACACCCCCCCCCCCATATTAAATATATAATACACACGAACTTACTCTAACCATATAGGTATGTTATCCAAAGATGTCATTAAGCAAAAATGACGAAAAAAACCAAACATAACTTCACACTCGTCAAATCACACACATAACACGCAACTCCACATTACCCACCCAAAAGAAATAAATCAAAGAGCCATAGGCCACCAACAATCAACAGTTACGTTTCTACGTCATACTTTACACTTCGGTGTCACACACCACTTGAGCAATGCCATCTATCGGCTGAGGATCGTAATTACTACACGGGCCCCTCCTTTTTTTTGAAACCCTTAGGCACACTGTTCATAATCCTGTTTGCTAATCTGCAGCTATATACGGGTAACATGGCCAAACCAATGCAGTCTTTGCACAATATGCTTGATGACTCCTAACCTCATCATTACTTACAAACCACCTAATGCCCAAGGTACTACGTAAGCATGTAGAATCAAAGGCATCAAGTTTCTTGTTATCCTGCTTACAAAGGGTCCATGTTTCACTACCATAACTAACCTTGGAAAAAGAACCAAACTATTATACAGGCTAATTTTAGTCTTTAGGTGTACAAGCCTATTTTTTCACATACTCCATAGATTCTTAAAAGTCCCAATGGCAATTTTTATTCTATTTATCTCATGCCGCACATCACAGTAACTGTTACATAGTTCCCAAAATAATTAAACCATTCAGATCAACTGAACCACAGCCTGCCTGACCAATTTTAGTCTTCTCTGTTTATAACCAAACTTACTCTACTGCCAGTATCATCAACAGCTCGAATGAAAGAGTACATCTCATCATCATTAGCCAACAGAGCCAAATCATTGCATAATCAAAATCAGAAATTTTGAAATCTTTAGACCATTTAAGGCCACAATCTTTCCCTTGCAAAGAATTTTGCATAACATAATAATCAAACAGAAAAGGAGACAAAATGCACCCTTGTCTAACTCCACTAGCAATGCTAAACCAATCGCTGAAAGACGTACCAATTCTTGACTCAATGTTATTATAGAGAGTTCAATAAATATTTAGCAGAAAAAAATTTATATTTATTTATTTATCAATGCCAAAAGAGCATCAGGTCATGCTGCGATTATCATCTATATTTAAATCATTAATAACACTAAATAGCATGATGAGACTATTATTTATTTCCATCTCACTCTGCAATATATCGGTAATGATTGCCACCCAAGATCATAGATGGCGCCAACAGTTGGCCCACAAATCTTGAGGATGAGTTTAGTCTTAAAATAAGTGCAAAAAAAGACAAGCTGGCATTAGTTCAACTGGTAAGAACATTCTGGCATGTTTCTGGAGAGATGCGGGTTCAATTCCCGTATGTCGGAGAAAATTTTTTCCGCTAAATATTTATTGATTTATCAATGCCAAAAGAGCATCAGGTCATGCTGCAATTATCATTATGTTTAAATTATAGATAGCTTTCATTACATTAACTTAGGTATTCCATATGATCTAACAATCAACCACAAATTATGTCGATCAACTGAATCAAAAGCCTTTTTGAAATCTATAAAGCCTAGCAACCAATGGTTTCTAAAACTAAACATTTCTTAAGAATCTGCCGAAGTGAAAATATTTGACCAATACATCCCCTACCACTCTGAATACACACTGTTCATACAGTTGTCCATCAACCAAGTTCTTAATTCTATTAAGTATAATCAAGCAAAGAACTATACCTGTAACAGAAAGTAAACTAATTCCCCTATAATTATCACAAAAACTGCATTGCCTTTTTTTAAAAATTGGGATAATAGCTCTAGTAAAATCCTTCGAAACACCTCTATCATAAAAAATATTAAAAATTAACAGTAAGCCATGTGACAGCACAAATGTTCCCAGCTCTAAGCATTTTAGTGGAAATTTCATCCACCCCTGGGGATTTGTGCAGTTTTAATTTGGAGATAGTCAGTGATTCAGAATGTAATATAGGGCCATCATTAAAGTCAGTAATGCATCTGTCCTCATTACAAACAACGGGAGTAGAAATAATCATATTAGAACTTCTCTGAAATGCTCAGCCAACCTAACTATCACAGAATCCTCACCTTCAACCACCTTGCCATGTTTATCCCTTAATACCCATGTACCTATATGTATCTTCCTACATAAAACAATAATCTGGTACAACCTACAACAACAAAATTCCCCGCCCTGCCCACGGTCAGTAGGGGACACCGATGGACTTGGAAAGGCCGCCGTCCGTCGGATGGGACGTTAAGCCGTGGCCCCGTGTGCGGGAGAGCCATACCCTGTGCACGTTAAAGAACACGCTGGATGGCCTTGACGGGAGGCTACCATCTGTCTCCCAACAGCTGTTCCAGTGGGTCCCCTCCCCCAACCTTCTCCGAGCCTACGGGGTCCATGTGACCTGGCCATTTAGCCCATGGTGTGCAAAAAAGTGCCGCTCAGAGGTAAAACAACCCAACAACCTACAACCCCCTGCTGTTGTGCTGTCTGCTTCCTCAGCTTTCTCAGCCAAGCTATCAAGCCAAAGATTCTTACCAGCTGTTAACTGATCCTTTACACGTTTATTAAGTTCATTGTAATGCCTTCTGTTAGGACTAGAAGGTTGATCTACCTACTAGTCTTAACAAGTTATTAACTGCATTTTTCAGAAAGAAGGAAATACAGTTGTTAACTGCAATTCCTTTCAGAAATAAGTTCCATAGTGTTATCACTCAAATAATCGTGTCCTCTTTTTACCAAAAGAGTACTATTGGTTTTAAGAAAAGCTTCTTTAAACTGATTCCATTCTTTCAACTTCAGCAATAAGGAAACCATGATTTTCATAGTGACTAAGTAGCCTATCATGGTATACTTTGGCTATATCAGGATCTTTCAGACCTTCAGTGTTAAAGGCAGCTTTCTTAAGCTTCAGCTGCAAGACACTTGATGAGGTAATGGTCAGACCTAATTTCGATTCCCCTATAAGATCTAGCCCATTTGCTGTTAATTAAAATATAATCTATCATATTCCTCTGCAACTCATCAGGTGAAACCCATGTATATTTATAAATATCCCAGTGTACCAGTATGTGTTAGTTATTTGTAAACCATTAAGTTTACTTACTTGTAGATGTTCCCCATTGCCATTGGAACAACCAATGCCAAAGCAACTTAACTCCTGCCAAAAGATTAGAGTCAGTACCAACTCTAGCATTGAAGTCACCTAGCACAAGAGAAATATCTCCTTCACAGAATTCAAAATATCCTGAAGCTGGCTGTAAAATGTATCCTTGTTCTCATCAGAGTCCTCTAGGGGGCATAACAGATGACATGCTGAGAAGCAAACTTACACCTTGGTGATGCTTTCCAACTTTCCTGCCTGAGAGAAATTTAAAGTTATTTTTAAGTATCTCACCTTCGTAAAATGGCAGCTGATCTCAAGAGATATGTATTTGGATTGTTTTATGTCCAAGCTGCATGAAAAAGGCATTCCAATGAGATTATCTTGTTCTGGTGTATTTCTAATGTGGATGGTGGTGCATTGTTTACGATATTTAATAGAATATTTAGTTCTGCGAACTTTTTTGTACTGCAGATCAGGGGAGAATTGTTTACGATAGTAATACAACTGTTTAGGTTAGGAGTTCTTGACGCGGTAAAATTTTTTGGGGTATGCCTTGAAAGCTCAAAAGTTACTAGATCTAGTAGCAAAGTAAAAATAACCATTGTTAACTATAGTTTTATCTATCTATACAAGGGGTACGTGAAGCATAAAAGATTGAGAACCACTGGTTTAGGTTATTTGTAGACTTTCTAAGAAGTTGAATATTCTTCCTAATGTGATATTGAAATGCATTTTTTCATTAGTTTAAAATGCATATTTAATGGCTTTTTTTTAAAAGTAAATATGAAGGGTAAAACAGTGCTGAATTAAAGCTTGATGAAGAATACTATATAAACACTAGGTGCTGGCTAGTCATGTGTTATTGTGACAATTGGCTCATTGACACTGATGTGATAATTGATGGTCATAAATCGGGGCAATGATGTTTAAGGTTAGTCATACTTGAATTTTCTTTGTTTTTCAGAGGTAGCTTTGTCGGTTGTTCAAAGAGGACAATTCCGGTTGTGTGCTGTTCTTGATAGCTGATATTTTCACAGGTCCAGTTTTGTTGCTTTTCATTTGATGATAGTTCTTAAGCATGATGGTGTTGCACTTTGCTGCCTGTGATATAAATGTTTGCTGCTTTTGTGGTACCCAGAGGGAGCAAAGTGTAACACCACAGTGCTTAAGAACAATCAAGTGAGAAGCAATGAAACAAGACCTGTGAAAATATCAGCTACTGAGAACATCACACAACACGGAATTGTCCTGATTTAGCAATACAGATTATGAGTGATACATAGGGTGACCAGATGGTGATCGGTAAAAATGAGGAGTTATTGTAAAAATGAGGAGTTATTTAAATGTTCCGACTTCAGTGCGTATAATTTGAAAATGATAAATTATGCTTAATTTTTTATCAGTTCTATAATAATGAAATGCTAAATGGGCTAATATTTGGATTAAAATGATATGTTTAATAACAATATCATATATATAAAAAATAATGGAAATGACTGAAACTTAATGGGCTAATGTAGTCTAAATAAGCAAAGATGCTCTTTCGAATTTAATGAGTTGAAAAAATTGCGCATACGCAAGTTTGAATTTAGTTGATTTTAATGAAGTCGTATTCATTGCTGATGAAATGTTATCGTAAAATAAAAAAAATTTCGTCATAAATAATTTTGAATATATAATGATTTAAATTGAAAAGGGCTAAGTTACTGACATAGTGATTAAGAGAACTGAATTTATGTTTTAGAAGTACCAAGTGTATTACTTTTGTGAAGTTTAGTAAATGAAAACCATTACAGTTTCTGTTATTGGATTAAACATCCGGCAACCTCTTATGCCTTGCCCAGTTCTTCAGATAATATCAGCAAAGAAATATTTTTCCTCAAAGATTGAAAAATGGAGGCAATCACATCACAATTACATCAGTTTTCACGTTTTGGAATAATTTTTCCTTAATTATTATGGAACAGTTGACCATTAAAGCATAATTAACTGTTTTCAAGTTATACGAACTGAAGTCAACATTTAATAACATGTTCTGGTTTTTACTGGTCGGAATAAATTTGTTTCCTTAATTATAGAACAGTTGACCAAAAACAAAACGTAATTTACTGTTTTCAAGTTATGCGAACTGAAGTCGGAACATTTAATAACATGTCCTTGTTATTACCGATCGCAATCTGGTCACCCTATGTATCACTCAAACATCTGTATTGCTAAATTTCTTCCTTCTAAATATTGGACTTCTTCATTTGCTCCTCTGAAAAAAAAAGAATATGAATATGAACTTTTATCAATAGCAGCATTATAGCTGCAAGTTGCAGCCAAATGCTAGTTGTAGTTACAAAGTCGTGCTTGAGTGCAAAAGCAGCAACATCAGCCTTGAAGCAGTAAACATATCAGTAGCCTCTCCATACACATGCCCAAGAACATCAGTGTGGTCCCCTAAAGTACATTATTATAATATAAATAAATAAAGACCCCCTCAAGCAGCTGCTTGCCACAGAGGTCTGAGAGTAGCCTGTCAGTTTATATGCCAAAGTGAGAGGATGGCAGGACCTCAGCAGAAAACGACACATACATCCATGCCTTATCCAGGGTTTGAACCCAGGTCCATTAGATCAGTAGCCAAGCGCGCTAACCACTCGGCCACAATGTGATAACTCAGAAGGGAAATGTTTGGCTCAATATTCATAGGAACTTTTAGGCAGGCTGTGATTCAGTTAATCTGAATGGTTGCAGTCTTGAGCAGGTGTCACAGTTTAATTATCTTGGGAGCTATGTAACAGATAATGGTAATGTGCGGCATGAGATTAACAGACGAATTGGGATTGCTGCCGGGACTTTTAAGAATCTATGGAGAGTGTGGAGAAATAGGCGTATACACCTAAAGACTAATATTAGACTGTATAATAGTTTGGTTCTTTCTAGGGTTAGTTATGGTAGTGAAACTTGGACACTTTGTAAACAAGATAATAGGAAACTAGATGCTTTTGATTCCAGATGCTTACGCAGTATTTTGGGCATTAGGTGGTTCAACTTTGTAACTGATGATGAGGTTAGGCAAAGGAGTTTGCAACCTCCTTTAAGCAGCATATTGTGCAGAGAGAGACTCCGTTGGTTTGGCCATGTTGCCCGTATGAATAATTATAGATTGGCGAATAGGGTTATGAACAGTGTGCCTAAAGGCCTCAGAAAGAAGGGGAGACCTAGGATGCGGTGGGCAGACAATGTCAAACAGGACCTTGTTAGAATTGGTGTGCAGTGGCCAGATGCAGTAGATGTAGCTCAGGATAGACTTGCTTGGAGAACTAAATTGCACGGTCTGGTTGGACCTCCGTAGCCCATGGCTGCTTGAGGATGAGGATGATGATGATGATGCACTAGTGATGGGCAAAATGACTTCAAAAATTTGATTCTTTTGAATTGGAGCATTAAAAGTTGTTCAAAAGACAACTCTGGTGTGTCAGGTTTACTGTTACAGTGAGTGTCACTCAGAGAGATTCAAATCAGTTGCTATTTAGTGTAAATATAGATGCTAATTAGTATTTCATTTTTTTATTTTATTAACTAAATTTATCTCATTTCATCACATTGTGGAAAAAGTGGAGGAAAATTTTGGAAATTTTAGACAACTTCAAATATGTGCACATTGCTAAATTTATTTCTATTGTGCAAGCTATCCAGTCATATATTAATCGATTTTTAATCTTTGTATGAAAATTTGAAGTGGTTTCATTTAACTGGTTATTAAAAAAAGTAAGTAAAAAAATAATACAAAAAATAACAAAAAATATTCAAAACCAAAGGATATGTAAACACATCTCGCTCATGGCAAAACCAATTTTTTTCAGCTCATTTATTTCGTGATTTCCATGTCCACATGATCCTGTGATTCTTTACTACTGATGTAAACAGTTGTTTGTAACTGCTTTATTTGAGCAAATGACAGTGTTTTATTCAAATTATCGCAATTATTAAAATTCATTTATTGATTTAAGTCAACCATTCTTGGGCATTATATTTATTGATTACTAGTAAATATATGTGATTATATTTATGATTACTAGTGAACCTTATTGGTTCACTAGTAATCAAAAAGTAATTAAAAGAATCATTTGAGTAGAATTCTGTCCCCTCTTATTTGCAAACAAAAAGAATTGTGTTTTGTATGAGCTGTTGAGTCAATTCATTCTGATTTGACTCCTTTGCAAATGATAGGAGTCAAAGGAATCAAAAAATTCATTTGAATGATTTAGTCAGTACAGTTGATTTCATTCAATCCGATTCTTTTGAAATTTTGCATGGGGAAAAAAAGGTGATTTTTAATCGTAATAGTTTTAGCTCAGTAGTTTTTCTATTAATTAGAAACTGGGTATGAAGAGTTAAAAATAATCAATTAGGAGTTGAACTGAATCTTTCAAAAAAAATGATTTTCAGATAGGAGTCACGAACAAATGACTCATTTACATGACTAGTTCATTTTGAATGAATTGTTTGCAAATAACTCCTTTCTCTACTGTGCTCAACAAGGAACTTCTTGTTTCTGAAGATATATATATATTGAAAAATTGACCTTTTTATTTCAGTGAATAATAAGAATTTTTGTTCATATTATTCACTGAAATTGAAATGACAAATCATTTAATGGGTGTTAAAAAATTAACTAAGAAAATCTAGTGTGAATAAACGAAATATAAAATACATATTTTCAGTACAAAACACATTGAATTATCACTTGTATACAGTCAACAGATGGCAGCACATATATTCAATATCAACCATTAGAAGAATTAACTATTTTAACAAGTGCAGAAAATTGTATTCATTGATATGTACCAGTCAGCACAAAACTAAGATTGCCATATGTAAT
This sequence comes from Ryuthela nishihirai, assembly GCA_038380435.1. Taxonomy (NCBI): domain Eukaryota; kingdom Metazoa; phylum Arthropoda; class Arachnida; order Araneae; family Heptathelidae; genus Ryuthela; species Ryuthela nishihirai. The sequence goes on along the minus strand of JAWZYU010000028.1, from coordinate 21,768,041 downwards.
CACAAATATTAAATGTTTTATATACTAATAAATTTTTAGTCTCCTAAATTCTTTCAATAAACCATAATACATATTTTTCCCACTGTTGGAAAATACTCCTAAAAAGGACAAAATGCTCATTGAATTACTCAGCCTAATGCAACACTGTATAACCTTGGTTATAATTTTTTTTAAATGCAAATTACAAATCTGAATTTTAAGGCAAATATTTGTAGCCTGCTGAAATCATTGCACTGTATGTGGAAACAGTTCCTTACTATTGAGTGTAATGAAATTCAGATACTAATTAATTTTAAATATTTACATTTTCTGATTTTTATTAAATTATATTTAATTGCATTTTGGAAAAGTGATTTGTAGTTAAATTTTTAATTTTCAAAATTTTAATTGTTAAAAATTTAGGCAATTTTAAATCTTTGCATATTACTAAATCTATCATGTTTTGTTGAGAGCTGTTAACTGAATTTCATCTTCATGATGTACATAAAAAGTAGTACAAAGAGAACCTTGGTAATTTTTTTTAAAATCTAACTTGTTAGGCTTTACCTGAAATTATTTCATTTAATGGGTGTTAAAAAATTAAGTGAGAAAATTAGTGTGAATAACAAGAGTGAGTGAATATAACAACATAACTGTAACAAAATTTATTCAAAAAATATGAAAACAGCCTTTTTTAACTGCTTTATTTGAATAAAGGAATGTTACATTCAAATCATAGCAATTAACATTCACTTTTATTGATTTAAGTCAGAAATCAAGATTCATTTGAATCAGTTCAAAGGAATCTGATTTGCAAATGAAAGAATTCGTTTGAGCCATTGTATCAATGTGATTAATTCATTCTGATTCTTTCAGCTCCTTTGCGAACGATGAGTCAAAAGAATCGTAGATTCATTGAATACAAGAAATGGAGTAGCTGTGAGATTTATCACATAATAAAAGTGATTAGCTTCTCCATAAATTGTTCATTAGTTTCATTGCCCAAAGCAACCTATGCATTGACAAATGAGACCAGAAAATAGCCATTATATATAATTCATGATTTTGCATGACATCACAACTCTTAGGCAGTTTTAAAAAAAATTCTCAAACTAAAAACTTTAGCTAATAAACATATGGCATATTCTATGCAATTCAAAATGGTCCTTAAGGTTATTTCTCAGCATTTCTTTGAACAAAAGACTTATGCATACCATTTGCCAAGCAATTTTGGACCAAAGATTAATAAAGACATCAACAGACCAACTATTTTACCAAGGTCTGGTTTACTTATAACCAGACCTTGGTAAAATAGCTGGTCTGGTGTACTTATTCTGCTTTTTAGTTTAATGCCTGCAAATTAAAATTTATAAAAGACAAAATAAACCTATGAGTAGAAAGGAAATTTCTATCTGAATAAAAGGAATCATCTTGATTTTAAAATTTTTGATAATTACCAGGCAAATAAGAGAAACATTATTTTCAGCATTTTTTTTTACTTGTGATGCGAGCTTAAATCAGAGGTTTTGCTCTTAAGAAACTAAAAGAAATGGAAAGGGATATTGCCATATATCATATCTGAAATGGTAATCAGAGCACTGGAAGAAATTCTCTCTTAAAATCTGCATGTATTGTAAAAGATTAGTATTTTACAAGTTTGAATATCTACTTTTATGATATTTAAAGTTCCAAACAGGAACTCAGGAAATCCATTCCAGAGAAATCAACTGTAAAAAAAATTGTAAAATGGGGCAATAATGAACTAAGAAAACTGCACCTTATGGTAAAATGTGTAGTGAATTTCCCAACAGTGGGAAAACGTTCTTTAGCTTAAGTAGATCCTAGCCTGTGAGTTACGAGTAACAGCTGACTTAGTACTCAAATATAAATAACAATCAGCTGTAAAAGTTTGTTTTCTATATTCATGTGATATGCATGGTATGCTGTAATAAGAATTATGGTAAGATGTGAGTTTATAATGCCATAATGTTAGATGTTGAACCAAGTATTTAGTATAGCAGTGAGGATAATTACTGAATTATCAATTATGTAATTTATATTAAAATAACTTAAGAATGTTGCATAAAAATTATTTTTGCATTAAAACAGTATAAGATTATTGCATAGAAATTCTTTAAAAAAGCTAAAACAATGTAAACAATTTTTTTTTCAGGTCTTCCTATAGAGATAAAATGGCTGCTGCACCTGTAAGTACCGTTTTTGTGTTTTAAGAGTAATGTGCAGGTGTGCACAAATTGTGTTTAGTCTTGTGGGAGTTGCACCATTATTGATACACTCAAGACACTCGTGCATGTGAAAACCATTAGCAGGGTTGTTTGAGATGCTTGTAGAAAGTCTGGTACCAACTACTTTGCCACCTTGTTCAGTCACTTAACCCTTCCCAGATCTAGCTATTTTTTCACTGGTTAGGTAAAAAAATTTTCACTTTAGAATGTTTTTTGCCAAATAATTAATGAAAGGAATATGTTAAAACTAATGAAAAACCAAATAACTAATGAAAGGTTATGTATATTGCCAATGAAGTGTTTTTTTTTAGCCGTACATCCCTTTTGTGTTCTTTTATTCTAGTTCGGCAGGTTCTTTCGTTTTGCCATAGTAAGGTTTATTGTTATTGTTTTCTTGTAATGGTATTTTATATACTCCTGTTTTCTCGTTCTGGTCCCCGATCGGTTTTAATTAAATTAATTATAGTGTTGCTGGTTTTAATTGGCACTCTGTAATTGTAAGGGTTGCATTGCATTATTCAAAGAATGTGCTAGCCATGGGATGTTTGGAATCCCTGTGGTGAGCTTATTTTTTGGGGGTTGCTGCGCTAGGTGTCGGGATATTTTTTCCAAGTTTGTCTTACCATATTTTCGGCAAGTTTCAATATTTTTAGCAGGTAACCCGCATTTTGAGCATCCAAGTATATTTTTCTTTTTCATAAAACTGTGGTGTGGAAGCATATCTCGTGTTTCTTAGGAATGCAGTTTTTAGTGCACTTTTTTGTGGGCTGGTGGCTGTTGGGAACCATATGGGATGATAATGTATGGTGCTGTAGGCTTATGGTAAACTTCAATTTCCAGTTTTTTGCTCCTGCTGATGTAGTAGCATGTCCAAAAATGCATATCCATTTTGCAACAAGGTCCGAAATTCACGTACCCCCAACAGTTGCCTCCTGCCATATCCATGGTAGCTAACATAGAAGTCATTAGACCCATCCCTCACCACCTCAAAGACAGCTCGATATAATATATAGAGCATATAATAATAATACAAAGGAAAACAACTTTCAACTGCAAAATGCAAAAGAACAAACACAAAAATTAAAAAATATTATAAAGACATTAGAATACTAGCTGCAGACAAGTCACAGCAAATTGTCATTATGGACACTAATGAATTCAACACTAAAGTAGATGAAATGCTTCAAGAATTAAATTGTGTGAAAATAGATCATGACCCTACAGATAGGCTCATAGTGCAAATAGCCAAGATAAAAAATCACGAACACCTACTGCAATCAATACAGAAATCATGCCTTTCGCCTATGTACCTGTGTGTTCCGTAACTCTTCGTCAAAGCAAAGACCCATAAACCAGGAATACCATTAAGACCACTAGTCAAAAATAAACCCCAATGATCAACCTGGAGAAAGCACTCTACACCTACCTTAAGAATTTCTTCCAACCCACCGACCTCACCCTCAAATCACTGTGTGAAGCTTTCGAACAGCTACAATGTCTTCACTTGCATCCTCAAGATAGACTAGCATCACTAGATGTAGTGTCACTGTTTCCCAATACCTCTGTACAAGTCCTAAGCATAATCCAGTATAAATTAGAATGCCAAAACAGAGGTCCCTCACCCATAACTTGGCATGATAAAAACAATAGTTTTTCACAGAAAATAATTTCTTCAAAATAAACAAATCTACCAAATAAAAAGCAAGGGGTACCTATGGGATCCCCCTTATACCCACTACTGGCAGACATAGCACTCCAGAATATTGAAGAAACTGTTATTAGAAACTCACTCCAGCAATTAAAATATTATAAAAGATATGTAGATGATATCATAATTATACACAGACAAGATTCAGAAATTTTACAAGAGTTGCAAGCACAAATTGATGGTGTCTATCCAACCATTCAATTAACCACTGAAAAGGAAAAGGACGAACAATTAACTTTTTTGGATATGCTACTACATCGGCAGTAGCAAAAACTGGAAATTGAAGTCTACCATAAGCCTACAGCGCCATCCATTATCCCATATGGCTCCCAACAGCCACCAGCCCACAAAAAAAGTGCACTAAAAACTGCATTCCTAAGAAACATAAGATATGCTTCCACACCACAGTTTTATGAAAAAGAAAAATATACTTGGATGCTCAAAATGCGGGTTACCCGCTAAAAATATTGAAACTTGCTGAAAATATGGTAAGACAAACTTGGAAAAAAATATCCCAACTGACACCAGTGCAGCAACCCCCAAAAAATAAGTTCACCACAGGGATTCCAAACATCCCTTGGCTAGCACATTCTTTGAATAATGCAATGCAACTCTTACAATTACAGAGTGCCAATTAAAACCAGCAACACTATAATTAATTTAATTAAAACCGATCGGGACCAGAATGAGAAAACAGGAGGAGTATATAAAATACTGTTACAAGAAAACACTGACAATAACAATAAACCTTACTATGGCAAAAAGAAAAGAACCTGCCGAACTAGAATAAAAGAACACAACAGGAATGTACGGTTAAAAAAACAAACCACTTCATTGGAAAGAGTGGTCTGTAATACCGGAATGATTCCACAATTTGACCTCACCAAAATTATTTGTGCTCCCCCGACTAAATTTCAATTGGATCTCGTTGAACAACTGGTGATATACCAAAATAGAGAAGCGTGCGGCAACGAAGAAATTTACCACCCACCCCACCCATGGAAACTGCTCCTGGATCAGCACAGCATTGCTAAAGCATCCACGCCCCACCCCTACCTGATGCACATGGGCAGGACATGAAACCGCAGCAGTGCCACCCTGCTGCAAACCATACGGCGCAGCCACACAACTCGCACACATACAAACTTCGAAGTAGAACTATTTACCCAACTTCTGAAAATGATGTTAATAGTTGAAACATGTCAAGTTGCGGTGCTCTAAATATCGTGCGTGATCCATGCAACAGGAAAGGACTTCAAATATTTCGACAATAAGTGAATAACATCCCTACTGTCCTGTTTTCACTGATCAAAATGCTATTTTTATCGGTGACAGTTTTTGATATTAATTTAATTCAGCTGTGTTTAATCTGTTATACTTGTGAGCTTAAATCAGGTGATTTCTTCAGTACAGAGTAATATTAAGCAACAAATCGGCGATACCATATAGTGCTTCTAAAATATGACAATCAGATGGCTTTTCGAATTATATTATGATTTAATAAAATATGCATCAAACGAGAAAAGAATAGTTTTCTAGCTTTGTGTTTTAAAAGATATATGTAAGAAAATTTCAAATGGCAATTTTAAAATAAAAAGAATTTCCTGTGTTGTACGAAAAAACATCGACGTCCTTGACCTGGGAAGGATTGAATCTTTTTATTGTCTTGGACATAGCTACACACACAGAATCCCTAAATATCTACTTATCTGCTTTAGCATGATACAAACACGTGATGCTATCAGTGAAAGAGCAGTTTGCTTCATGGAAAGGCTAGGTGTACTTAGTAAAGTGCCCATTTATGTCATTAATACTTATACTTGGGGATATTCAACTCAAGAAAATGGAAAGATATATTTTTGCTCTTAAAGCTCCCCATTTGCTGTTTTATCCATTATTTACATTATTACATGTTTATTCCATTATTAATGAAATTCATGAAACAGAATCTTTAAATGGAAAATTTTATGCAGAAAAGTATTAATTTTCACTGAGCTTTTGATACCAGTTAGTATTAATACACATTCTTCAGGTTTGTTTACTGATTTTCTTTGGATTGCTGTATTGTTGCTAGCTCTGCCTCCATTATTGTAATGTTATTATATTTGTATCCCATTTTTTTGGTCCATCCTTGATATATATATATATATCACCTGTAGACAGGGTGGGTGTCTATGGTAAACTGTCAGGGTTAGGTTCTTTTCAAGCCTCCCGAGTGAGGATGTTGCTATCTAGGTGGCAGATAAACACAAACTCAGACTATATATATACACAATTTATGATGCATAGAACAGATTAACAATTTAATATTTTCACGATAATGCTGTCATACATAAATTATTAAAGATCCTTAAACTAAAATATTTTCAAATTTAGAGGAGTGCTTAGCCTTAATAATTAGCTACACAAAAAACCTGCGCTATTGGCATAGCGGTTCGAAACTTTTTGATATTCCATTAACACCCTATGTTACTATTCTACTCTACATAATGCTTTTTACAAAGGCAAATAAGAGTGAAAGAAGACTATATAGGGGTATTTACCAGTGTTCTTGAGGCTGGTACAGTTGCATTATTTGGCACAAGCAGTTGGATTTATTGGCGATGTTTAGCTGAATGCTACCAGTCCTTAAGATTGAGCACATTATTTTTAGCACACGCTGTATATGGCGGTTGTTAGATGGTACATCCTCCTTTCATATAGTTGTTAAGATTGCAATCAGCACTTATAGTTGACATCTACATTCTTTTTGAGTGATGGCTCCCTTATACAAGCAGTTCCTTTTTGGGGCTGGTACACTTGCATTTATTAGCATAACTCAATGAAGTTAGCTGAAGCCGTTATATCTTATTCTACCAGTCTTTATAAAGTTGCATTAGTTGACTATATGCAGTTCTGCTTAAAATTGCTGCACTCAAAGTTGATAATCACTCACAGGAATAGGATGTTTAGGAATACATTGGTACAAAATTTGTAAATGCACTATCCTCACTATTTGAACATTTAAACTTTAAAGGAAACACATAAAGGAAATTCACATGGTATAGCAATAGCCAACCATAAAAACATTCTAAAAACAACCAGTCTCGTTGCTAGTGTTACTCGTTTCACCACTCTTTCCTGCGGCATCTTCAGGCTATCGATGCTAGACGTTTGTCATCTGGCTAAATAGTCGTATTTGTGCGTGTGTATAGTGACGTTGACTGACAGGTGTGTGCGCGCGCGCTTGGCTGTTGATGCAACAGGAGATTCCATGCCGCAGGAAGGGGCGGTATCTCCATGTTGCATACATTGTCAAGGCACTCGTGAATCATTAGGTTTTTGGCATATTGAAGTTGATACTTTGTTTTTGGGGCCAGTAATGGTTTGAATTTGATTTCATCAATTGAGATTTTGTTTTCAATTATAGTCTGGGCTAATGCTGTTGTTGGATTGTTTTTTACGATATCTCTATAATGCTCTTGCATTTGTATTTCGTACTATCAAAATGTTTTCCTTATGTATCTTTCCCTCTAATACGTTAGAAGGATCGGGTATAGTTATTTCGTATATTCCACCTGATTGTATAGTATACAATTATTCGCAAAAATTAAATTGCATAAAGAAAGCATGCCATTTAACCTCTAGTTAATAAATGCAAATCGCCCGCTTATAATCTTGAAACAGTATTATATAAATTCTTTAAAAAATATTTTCCACTCACTGAATACACATTAACTTCATGTCACGAAGCTCTTATTAAAACACTGTTATTACACCTAATACAACAATACGTTCCCTTGACTTTGTGTCGCTGTACCCAAATACTCCGGTATTGGATGCAGCGATGCGACTAAAGGCTGAATGGCTGAGGGTCGCAAGACTCACACACCCACAATATTTCAGTATGCATGATGCACTGGAGTTGGCGACAGAATCTAACTTCTTTGACATCAATGGTCGCAATTGGATCACCTTTGTCTGGACTCATGGCCGATTCATCATGAGACATGTCAAAGGAAAAGCTTTGGCACAGTCCATCTTGAAACCTACATTATACATGTGTTACATAGACGACATATTGATTTTTTGGCCCCACTCTACAGATAAGTTACAAGAATTAGTTGAAATATTCAATAGCATAATACCCTCCATTAAATTTATTGATGAAACTGAAGTTAACCAACAAATCGCATTTCTAGATATTAAAATAACACGGAAATCCAATTATTGTGAAACAACAGTTTACAGAAAATCTACTTATATCCCTAACTACATTCCTGTCAATTATGCCCACCCACTAAATATAAAAAAGCTAGTATACTTCCATTTTATATCGGAGCTTAAGATATTGCTCACAAATGGAAACGTTCCATGATGAGATACTATATATCAAACTGCAAAAGAGGCTGGATACACTACAAAATTATTACAAAGATGGGAAAAAACTGCCAAATATATAGTTAATAAGCAGCCACACCCAAAACAAACCCATAAAGAGAAAAAATATGCAACTAGCTTCCCATATATAAAAGAATTAACAAAAATTATGGAAAACACGCTGGCTAAATATAACATAAAACTACCAACTACGATAACTAATTCCATAAAAAAACCTTATTTTGAACGATAGTGTGTGGATAAAAAAATACCTGTGGGATAAAAAATATCCTACAGGTGGAATATACAAAATAACTATACCCGATCCTTCTAACGTATTAGAGGGAAAAGATACATAGGAAAAACCTTTTGACATTACGAAATACGAATGCAAGAGCATTATAGAGATATTGTATAAAACAATCCAACAACAGCATTAGCCCAGACTATAATTGAAAACAAAATCTCAATTGATGAAATCAAATTCAAACCATTACTGGCCCCAAAAACAAAGTATCAACTTCAATATGCCGAAAACCTAATGATTCATGAGTGCCTTGACAATGTATGCAACATGGAGATACCGCCCCTTCCTGCGGCATGAAATCTCCTGTTGCATCAACAGCCAAGCGCACGCGGCACACACACACACACCTGTCAGTCAACGTCACTATACACACGCACAAATTCGACTATTCAGCCAGATGACAAACGTCTAGCATCGATAGCCTGAAGATGCCACAGGAAAGAGTGGCGAAACGAAGTAACACTAGCTACGAGACTGGTTGTTTTTAGAATGTTTTTATGGTTGACTATTGCTATACCATGTGAATTTCTTTTATGTGTTTCCTTTAAAGTTTAAATGTTCAAATAGTGAGGATAGTGCATTTACAAACTTCGTACCAATGTATTCCTAAACATCCTATTCCTATGAGTGATTATCAACTTTGAGTGCAGCAATTTTAAGCAGAACTGCATATAGTCAACTAATGCAACTTTATAAAGACTGGTAGCATAAGATATAACAGCTTCAGCTAACTTCATTGAGTTATGCTAATAAATGCAAGTGTACCAGCCCCAAAAAGGAACTGCTTGTATAAGGGAACCATCACTCAAAAAGAATGTAAATGTCAACTATAAGTGCTGATTGCAATCTTAACAACTATACGAAAGGAGGATGTACCATCTAACAGCTGCCATATACAGCGTGTGCTAAAAATAATGTGCTCAATCTTAAGGACTGGTAGCATTCAGCTAAACATCGCCAATAAATCCAACTGCTTGTGCCAAATAATGCAACTGTACCAGCCTCAAGAACACTGGTAAATACCCCTATATAGTCTTCTTTCACTCTTATTGCCTTTGTAAAAAGCATTATGTAGAGTAGAATAGTAACATAGTGTTAATGGAACAGCAAAATGTTTTGAACCGCTATGCCAAAAGTGCAGGTTTTTTGTGTAGCTAATTATTAAGGCTAAGCACTCCTCTAAATTTGAAAATATTTTAGTTTAAGGATCTTTAATAATTTATGTATGACAGCATTATCGTGAAAATATTAAATTGTTACCAAAGTAGCTGTGTCTAACATCATTTTATTAGGACAGATTAGTCAAAATTCATGGTGAAATTGTCCTCCAATGAGGGGAGGGGTTCCCTAAACCCAGTAACAGATTAGTAACTGCCCACCCAGTACAGTCACATTCTCATTAGCAGCAAGCTGCAAGGAGCTTCAGTGGTCTCACTGCTAGATTCAAGAAAAAAATACCTAAATCCAGCCTCAAACAATCCACCTGACGTGCAGATGGTTTCGTTATCAGAGTGTAACTGACTTTGTTCGAAACTGTTCTCCCGTTCAAAGGAACTGCCAGATGTGGTCAAGCTATGTTTTCTTTAGGGAGGTTAGGTTATCTTGGCCAATGTGACAACACAATTCCTTGTGCCATGTCATCTCTTTTGTTCTCATGTAAGGAGTTGCTGGGGTTTTAACTAAACACATAGCATTTCTGCAGCCATTCAAACTGGATCTACTGCTGGTGCTCTGTTGCTGCCAAAAATGAGGATCCTGGCTCTCCCTTTCTGCACTAGCTGACCAAAGTTACACCACAAGTGCAAGATGTAGCTTTATCAGATTGGTCTCAGTGTAGATGATTTCATCAGTTTTTATTGATATATCTTCCTCTAGAATTTTTGCATTTATTTCGTACCCAGGTAGTTTTTTTTCTATCTTTGGTCATTTTCTATAATGTTAGTCAGAATACACATCCATGTTGGATGTGTATAGGGTAGTTATTTTTTATTTATACGGGCTTTCATTTCTTCAAATAATTCATTATTTTTTATGTATTCAGTCTTTTTTTATTCTTGTTTTTTTGCCTGTGGGTTTAGTCCTTGATTTGTTGCTATTCTTATATAATCAGTCATAATTAAATATTTTCATGTAAATTTTTTTGATCATGCTCAACTGTGCAAAGCACATGACTTTTAAAGAATAAAAGCAATATGTCATTCATTCCCATTAAACTGGGTGATACAGTGTCAGCAGCACCAAATTTGATGTGCAGCAACGTAAAGATATATAGTAAGCATTTTTCAAATGTCTCTTAAAATTGTTACCTATGAAGTGAAGCTCTTAGTATTTCCTGTTAAATGTAAACTTAAAGGCTGAAAACTATGACTGATAAAAAAAAGTAGCATTATTGTAGGGAATTGAAAGTTTATATACTTCAGTTTTATAGTACACTGATCAAAAAAATAACCATATTTTTAGTGTGCCCGTAATGCAGTAAACAATTAGAGCAGCAGTTGTAAAATTATTAAAACACTATTGTTTTGAAGTCTCTGAAAAAATCTGCTTTGAAAGCAAGATTAATATTGAAACAAAAAAGTGGAATTTACATAAATACAATTTGATAGAACAGAATAACTTCAGAATTCAAGTGGAAAGGAGAAAAAAAAAAGCAAAACCATTTCAGTCAAAGGGCCATTTTATTAGGTGGTTCCATGTTATGTCAATAGTAACTCATACAGAATTTCAGTAACCTTTTAAATAAGCTTTTGTGAAAAAATATGACTAGATAATTTAAAGATCTCTAATTCCTATTCCCCACTATACTTTCAATATTTTAATAAGTTTAGTGTTTCTGCAAAATATTGTTCAAAATTGGTGAAAATTACATTAACGACCTTTCCTTAACTCTGTAAATATCAAACAAATATTGTTGAAATTTTGAGATTAAAATAGATTTGAAATATTTAAATTATCTTCCGTCACATTTTTTCATGAAAAACGTATCTCATACTGTTGATATAATACAGTACTATATCTGATAAAGTGGTAGCTGAGTGTATTACAGTACTTTCCTAACAGTTAAACATTACTAAATTTTAATTTTTCACTTTTTCTGCAAACTTATCTATTTTTATACTCATATGATTTATTTACCAGTGACCACCAAGAACAACTTTCATTCAGTAGCATCGCCCTATCTTCATTCACCTTGGACCTCATTGTATGTCTATTGTTGCTTTGAGTTGAGCTAATGGGTTTATAATGCATTAAAAAACATTTCTATCGCTAGAGTTGAGGCAAATTTGCAGCTGGGCAACTGCATTGTCCTTTCGATTGGGTGATCAAAGCTCCTCTCTTTGATTTCAGCACTGTAGTCTGTTCTTACATCTGCACTTTGTCATGTGCTTTTGTGTGTAACATATTTTTGTGTTAAATTTTTTACTATGCTTCCTAAATGTTTGCACAATCAGAAATATTTGGTGAAATATTTCCAGGAATTTAAATTTGTGAAATCATTGCATTAAAGGGGAAACATTTGCTTTTTCAAATTCTGTAAGTGTGATATCTGGCATGGAGAACTATTTTACTGCATAGGAATGTTAGTTTTGTTTCACCATAACTTCATAACCTGGCAACTGATTACAGGAAGTATGTTTGGATTGTTTTCCAAGTTATTATTAGCTATTAGGACAATTTTCGTTATTATCAAAAACATAGTACTGCTGCGAGCACCATTCCCTGTGTTGGATATGAAGCTTGACACTGCCAGCGATCACTAGAGAAAGGGGTACAATAATTGTTACTTTTCTCTGTATTGTAATATTAACTTTTGCAATATATCTGTTATATAGGTGTATTGTTGATTATTAGTGACTAAGGTTAAATTTCATTAATATCAAAAGTTACACATGCCATAGATTTTCTGCTCTGCAAAAATGCAACTAAACATATAAGTTTTTTGTTTTATAAGATAGGAAATTTAATTCATAATCAGTTAATGGGTACCATAAAATGATCACTGAACTCGCATTGTTTGAATGGGAAGGCTAATTAGTTAACACTGTAAGCCAATCGAGACTCACAAAGTGAAGACTTTTTTAATATAGTATGCAAATTTATTTTAATTGCTAATGACAAGTAACTAATAAATAATATTTATTGATGTACGATTAAATAATTTGCATTTAACTTGCATTTTATCTCCACTTTGTAAAATTGGTATCATTGCATAAGTAAATCAAAATTTGCCAAAGCATTTTTAATTTATTTTTAACTACCAAGTTATATAATACACAATTTTTTACTGATACCAGAGAATGCTTACTTTATATTTTGAACACTTCATTCTCCCTATAAATAAGCATTGTCAGATGTAGTGAAAGGGTAGAATTTGACATCACCTAGCTCCCAATTTTTACCTATCTTCCTATTGCTTTTTGCTTGTCATTTGTTGGTTTACCAGTTTGTTTCTCAAAACGGTTAGACCCCCTTAACAAAGGGAAATATGCCAAATATAACAAGTTGTATGCTAAATGGAAGCTTGTGATGTGGGGCATGTTATGGGTTATAATAATTGCTTCCCCCTAAAAAGGGTAAATGTGAAAATCATTCTATTAAATGTGAGGCCCATAATTATGTGTCAAAACTTTTGAAATATGCCCTCCACCATTCTCCCAAAAGGGACATATTTTGTCAGGGTTGAGATTTAACAAGTTATATCTCAAAGCTTTCCACATCTACAATGTCGTGGGCTACCTCAAATATTTCCCCCCCCTCTCAAAAAGAGGAAAAATGTGGTTGATGTTTTAGAGTAATAATATATCAAATGAACTTCTAAAGATATTTTTAAATTTTTTAATTTATATTTTTTCTTTGTCACTAAAAAAAAACCTATCTGCACTCTAAAAAGTAGAAAAAACTAAAGCATATCAAGGATGCAATTAGTGAATTTGTATTCACTTCAGAGGCAGATTAGATGCTGACTTACCTACTCAAGATTGCCAGCACCCTATCTTCCCTTGAAGTGAATACAAAATTCAGTATCTCATTGTGCCATTTATATGTTTTTATTTTCTACTTTTTAGAGCATGTGTAGTAAAAATGCTACACAGAGAGATCATTGTGCTGTTTGAGCATTATGAATTGAAAGTAACCTGATAAATACTTTATGGAAAGAAAAGGTGAATTGAAGCCATTTGGGTTAAGGGAAGACTAAAAGTTTGCAAAAATATTTTTAAGCTAATTGGCTTTTAAAATAAAACAGATCCAAAAAAAAAGTACTGTGTTCAACCCAGTTACAAATCTGAATATCAAAAGTTGAGTTTATATAGATTTCCCATAAATTTGCTGTATAATTCTATTGTCTATTATATTGGAAAAAACACTATGGGAAAGGTTCACAGAGCATCAGATCAACCAAAATAAGGTAACAACTGCTGTTGTTGAGCTAGCAATACAACACACAATTACCATAGACTTGAAAGCACATCACATTGCTTGCAGTGCATATATTGGGTTGTTGCAAATAAAATGGCTGATTTTAAGGATAATTGAAAAAGAAGAGAATATAAAGAATACCCGTTTAATCAAAGTAATCCAGCAGCATCAATGCATTGTTGCACATGTGTGGCAAAGTGATTTATACCATGTTTGTAAAAATCAGTGTCTCTGGAAGTGAAGTCCTCCACTGCCCGATCAATTGATGCATTGTTGGCAAAGCATTTCTTGGATAAAAATGCTCAAGTGCCTCAAAAAAATGGTAATCTGTTGGGGAAACGTCAGGAGAGTATGGAGGATGAGGCACAATTTCTTATCCCAAATTGTTGATTTGCTGTATGGTTGACACTGCCATATATGGTCAGGTGTTATCCTGAAGCAATAGGACTCCATGTCTATTCACAAGTGCTGGTTGCTTAAGGCACAATTTGTCATGCATTTGCGCATATCTGTACAATATCGAGCTGCATTTATCATTACACCTCGTGGAAGGAATGAGTAGTGAATAACACCAGCAGAAGACCACACTACAGTAAACAACATCTTCTTTGGATGCAAAGGTACCCTTGGAGTTCTTCCTGGAGCGTCTTTCACTCCCAACCACTGCGACGAACGTGCACGATTGTCGTAGAATATCCACTTCTCATCCACAGTCACAATTTGTTGCAGGAACCTTTCTTCTTAAGAGAGAAGAGGACACTTCCAAATGCCGTGCTTTGTTTTCATTAGTAAGTTCGTGAAGCACCCACTTGTCGAGCTTCCTTACTTTTCCTATTATTGCCAAGTGCCGTGAAACAGTTGAAAAGTGTACATTTAGTGTCTGGGCGATCTCTCGTACAGTTTGTCGTGGATCTGATTAAATTAAATCCTTTAATTCATTCGAATCAATGGAGGAAGGACAATGGCCACGGGGTTCGTTTTGTAGCTTCAAATCTCCTGAGCGAAATTTTGCAAACCAACGGCGAGTGGATCTCTCAGTTGTTCCTCCACCGAATGCTTTATTGATGTTTTTTACTGCAGCCACTGCAGAATTTCCCAATTTGAACTCGTAAAGGTATAGTAACCTTAATTGACTGGGTTCCATAATTGACTTGATGTCGGTAGTATTCAATGTTTAATGGTCGTTGAACAAAGCAAATACTACAATTGCATCACCGACGTATGACGTTGCCACTTGACAAAAAAATTGCATGAATCTCAGCACTTGCTTTCTTCCGCAATCAGTAGAAACCTGATGTCATTCAATGGCCATTTCATTTGCAACAACCCAATACTTACTATGGAACCATTGTTCACGAAGCAGTTGAAATAATGACCTCTCTCTTCCCACCTGCAACCAAGACACTGGAATCACCCTTCACAACATGTGGAAAGAAGTTCTTAACAGTCCTAATTTTACTGCATAATGTCACTTCACTGAAGATCGAGTGCTGTCCTTGCTCCAAAAAGCTTCTGAATTTGTTTCTAAAAACTTATAGGCAAATAGTTTGAAGTATGAACTAAAAAACTTATAGGCAAATAGTTTGAAGTATGAACTAAAAATTTTATTGGTCAATGACAGAACTTTATTGTAAAAGATTCCAGTACATTTTCACTGTTGCACACCTGATGTACACAGGTATATCGAAATAATCACTAGCATATGCAATGACCTTAACCCAACATTGCTCTAGGTCAAAAATAAAATTTCTGATGGAATTGAGTATTTTGGGTGATAAAAGTCTAGCTCCCTCTCCAAAGTATCTTGGTTACAGAAGTCTGCCACATATAATTGTCCTGTAACAACAGTGGACTATGATGATTCGCCAGAGCAGGTTGTAACTTTTTGAGTTGAACATGCACTGTCATACCCGAGTACATGACAACAATGATTTTCCCTCTGCTTCCACAGCTCATAGTACACAATACTGGCCATTGACCAAAACAATCAACTGCAACTTGCAGGGATGCAAGTTGAGCTTTAGTGCCTTCTTCCGTGATTCCTCCAATGATAACCATTCTTATGACCATTGGCTGTTGTCATACAGGATTTATTTTTTTCATCAAACATCAGAATCCTGTGGAGTAGAGGCTCACATTTAAAACGTAAGAAAGGAAGTTCAGTAAGTGCATGAAGAACCCATTTGCCTAACTTTCTGACCTTTACAAACTATCATAGGTGGTGCTGCAGAAGCATGAAACTTGGTGGCCATCTTACATGTTTATAGGTGGTAGTAGTGGTGGGGGCATCCTTGCTTGAGCATTGCATGTAGGACCTTTTTTGTCCAGAACAGTAGCCCATCTTGATCTATTGCCTTCATGAAACTGCTTGAACCAGGTCTGTGCTTACACTACCCTATCCATATATGGTTTGCATATGCTACACTGCTTGGACTTGACTCCCCAAGTTTAAACTCTTTGCAGTAATGCACCAAGAATTTTGATCTACAAACTCACCATAATTGCATCAACACCATTTGAAGAGCCAATTCATTGCAGTAGCAAATGACACCTGATCTCGTATCTTAAATGATCCACCTCCTATTGGACCAGTTTCATGGCACATAGGACTGCATTTTGATTGGACTGTGCAAAGCACTGGAACTTTTTACATTACTTGATAAAAACTAAATTTTGGTTCTTACAAAAATAACTAAAGAAGCAAAAATATTTTGAGAAAAATGCACTTGTTGCCCAAAATTTGTAGTGATCCATAAAGGGTTAAAAAGATTTTTGTTACTGTTACTGAGAAACTAATTTTACACTATCTTTTTCAAAAAAGGGAAGAATTTAAGTGTATAAAACACAGTGTGCTATTTTTTGTTGTTTCTTTAAAGCCAATATCTGCACTGTTGTTTGGCCCAGCCACCATATGACCAAGCATCATCATAAAGAAGATAGTTACCCTTAGGAAATATCATTTGGTGATAGCAGGTATGCTCGTCAAGGTTCCTTGCTGTAATCAGTGGTTCTCTGCCTTCCTCATGCTTGTGCTTGCTTCTGGAATCGATACCTGGCAGTCCTGGTTTAAAAGCTTGAGACGGAATCAGTACATGCACATACACATGTCCAGAGATGACTTTGACACATTATTAACACAACAATTTTTAATATAAATGTGAGATTTACATGCTGCCCCCAACAATAAATTTGGAAAGGCACTCAACAAATACTTGCAGACGATATACCCAATCAATGACAATATCTTAATTAATGGACAGCAATTAATTATGACTTAAAACAACTCGCAATCACAATAGTGACTGATTGACCTCCCTTGATGTCACCTCAATGTTTCCAAATATTCCATTGGATGAAGTACTAAACCTTATACAAAGTAAGTGTCAACAGGAAAGAGGAATAAATCCTTGCTTGCACACAAGGAGTCATGAGGGCTCTGGCATTTGTGGTACGAAATAACTTAAAACAAACAATAGTATATTTTTGCAAAAGAATGGTGTACCAATGGGTTCACCCTTATCAACAACATTGGCAGACATAGCCATGAGAGACTTAGAAAGACGAATAATAACACCACAGATGAATGTAATTAAATACTATAAACATTACATTGACAATATATTAGTGATTTTTAATCCCGCAGATTTAAATATAGTTATTTTATTAAGACAACAAATGAGTAATATATATACAACCATTAATCTATATAAATGGAAGAAAATGACCAACTGCCATTTTTGGACATAATGATCAAGAAGGATAAAGCATCATGCCATACTGAAGTACAGTATACAGGAAACCTTATGCACTCACGACCTTTATACCATAGGAATCGAACCAACCCATGAAGCAAAAAATAGCCGCAATAAAAACAGCCTTCATAAGAAATCTATGATACTCATCCACAAATATTGCAAAAGACAGGGAAAATACACGTTTACAGCAAATAGCACTGCAAGCTGGATATCTAAGAAAGCTTGTAAATAGAATAAAAATAGCTAAAAACACAAATAGCAAACTTCTCAACCCCCAGCAGCACAAACCACTAATAAGACTAAGAAACCAAGATATACAACAGCATTACCACAGATACCTTGACTCATTAAAACAATAAACAAAATAGTAAAACCATACAACCTTATAGTACCGGCCGCTGCCAGTAAAACTAATTTAAAGCTCATTAAAACAGAGATGTAAATATACTAATAGGTTAGTATACGAGGTGTTGCTCAAAGCCAAAGCATTCAACTATACATCGGTAAGACAAAAAGAACGTGTGAGATAAGACTTTAGGAACATAGGAGTGACATCAAACACAAAAGATACACCACTGCACTGGCCAAAAAAACAAAACAACCAGATTTTTATACCGCATTTCGAGCAAACAAAAAAAAATATGCACCCAATTCCAATTTCCATCTGGGCTTAGAACAATATTACATCTTTCAAAAGAAAAAAGAATGCATAAATGACATCGTCCAGCCTCTGCTACCTTGGAGACTGCTGTTGCAACAGGACTCACGAAGGATGCTTCCACCAATAGGGAACACCTATTGAATGGCTAAACAACGTCGCGGATGCATCGTTTATATATATTCGGCAGTAACGTGTCCCTTACACTTTCTGAAGAAGCTCTAGTGGAGAGCAAAACGCATTAAAGCTTTAACTTTCTAATTTTTAAAGCTTGAAGTTTTTTAATGTAAATCTTGCATTTATATTAAGAATTATTGTGTTATCAATCTGATACAATTTTGTGCGCTGCATGTGGCCTGTGGGTTGGACACACCTGATGTAGAGGAAAAATTGTCATTTATTCAACATATCACTAACAGATACACATCTCTGATTTCCTATTATTTTGATGTTAATCCTTACGCTTGATACATGGTGTGTGAGCTTAAAAAATCATGCCTCTTGATGCTTGTGGGCTGGTTGTGTCCCCTAGTCTGTAAAGTGCTTTAAGACCAGTCTTCAATTCCAGTGACTAACTCTCTCACTAATAGAGGATGATTGTTTGGCAGCTGGTACCTCAGCAGTTAGAGCACCTGACATGTTATTGGGATTGTGGGTTCAGATCCCATTATTAATCAGTGGGAATCATCCATTGTTCAATAAACAACTTATCTAAGTATAGCATAAATTGGTAAGAAGAAGCTTTGCAAATATCAAATTCTGATCACCAGTGTTTTTTGAGAAAGTGTATTGATGGGTAGTTGTGACTCAGGGCAAATGCACCATGTGGAATAGTGGCAGTTTAGCTGAAATCTGCGACTTGCAAACTTTTTGATATTATTGAAATTTATTCCAATTGTTTTTCCCCCTTCCTGCGATTTTTCCCTGTGCAGGACGGGGAAGGCCTTTACACCCGACTGTGTGTATCAGCAACTCTTTGCCATCCATCGTGCTGCGCACCCGGACTTCTTGCCTGTCTTCACAGATGGTTCAAGGTCTGGCACTTCAGCGGGATCAGCCATGGTCTGCTGTGATGTAATCATTGCAGACCAGATCCAGCAGCAGTGTTCCATCTTCCCTGCAGAGTTGCATGCTATCAGCATTGCCTTGAACCACATAGCAGCTAAGCATCATCGTCAGTGTGTGGAAGTTGTTTGCTCGGCTCCGCTTAGGTCATTCGTTTATAACTCATTCATTTCTTCTCAAGGCGGACGACGACACTAAGTGCGAGTTTTGTGACACCATTTTAACGATCAAACGTATTTTACTTTCATGTCCCACTTTGAACATCGACTATTTTAACTTTCACGATTTTACGTCCAAGCCACTTACGCTCGGACAACTTTTATCTGATGACTCACTTTTAACACCTGTCTTTGATTTTTTTACATTTTACTGGATATTTTACGCGTTTATGAACCTTTTTTACATTGTTAACTTGATTTTACACTTGTTTCTGTTTTTTACTGGGTCCTATACACCCATTTTAATTGTCGATTTTTACACTTCTACTTTTTGCCATTTTTACTTATCTTTCTTGTGCTGGTTATGTTTCTGTGTCTTTTAAATTTGGTTGTGGGTTAAATGACTTTTATCAGTTTATATCTTTTTGTTTGGTCCAATATAGCCCTGTTGCTCTTGTGCCAAAAAAACCCAAACAATCAACCAACCAATTGCTAATAATTAGTATGTATTTATGCTTTGATTAATGATATATTGCAGAAACTGCACAAAATGCTGGAATTAGATCATAAAAGTGTTCAAATGCTCTAGTGTACATGATCTGACATAAGTTTGATAGCAGTGTAATTTTTGTGACTGCTTACTAATTTCAAGTTTGTTAATGAAGAAACCTGCAAAGAAGACATAACCATATTCAACCTTTCAATCTTCCTTGATGAAACTTAGGGGGCATAGGAGTTTCTCGGTCATAAAAATATGCAATTTTCATAATTTTTTTTCGGCGCAAATAAAAAAGGTATAACGACTTATTTTTTAAAGTACATCTCATGTAGTTATAAAAAAAAATTTTGAGTCATTAAAAAAAAAACCTCCACCACAGCTCCGCCGATACTGGCCTGCACATCGTACAGAGGTCTGTGGTACTGGTAAAATCGCCCTGCACGGTCATCTGAAACAAACAAAAGAAATTCTTAAAGTACGTTAAATTTTGAAGTCCATATCGGTTTGGATTTTTAAATTTCGAATTTTTAACAAAATGGCGACCTTTCAAGAAAAGTGTCGATTTTTAGCTCTTTTTTTCCCAGTTTTAACTATAAAAAATATAAAAAATTAAAATTTTCAAAAAAGCATCCGATAAGGACTAGGGAATTTTATAAGCTATAAGTAGAAAAAAGAAACAAGTCAATTGAGTGATTTGTTATTGAGTTATCACCGGTACCGACTTTGAAAACAGTTTTGAGAAAAATGCATTTGGAAGTTTGGAATAAATTTACACCAATATAAATCTGCTTTTTTTTCAAGTCCACGTGAACTTTCAGTTAGAAATTTAACATCGCCATGCAAGTTTTACACTGCACAATTTGCGATAATTCTTTAAAAACAGATAAGTTCAAAATCCTGTAGTCAATGTTGTTTTCCAGCACTAACACATCAGAAAAAGATTTCACTTGTTTCGTGGCCTTTTCGGTCATCGCAGTTTCTTTCTCAGCGTCCCAATGATTGACCAAAAAACGTCTTTTTCGTGAATAATCCTTCCGAATTGCAACACTGTATTAGGCCTCACGAGAACCTTTAGCTTTACTCATATTTTACTTTTTTTTATTTGAATTTTGCACGCCACAATAACACGACACTCTGTCAGCAGACTCTAAAACAACTGTGAACTTAGTTTAGAAACTGCATTCACAAAAGTAAAACGATTACAATGCCATCTGTTGAAAAAAATATGAATGCTTTTACCCACAGATAACTTGCTCTTCGAATAAGGACAAAAGAAACCATTATTTGATGGGTCCAACGTTCCAACCTACATGCTGCAGTGAAATGGGCTCTCCGAGCCCATGCATGGCGCTCGACATAAAGTGTTATATCTTCTGTAATATTTCAATATTTTAAAAACGGTTTTGGATTCTCATTCTTAGGGGTAAAAACTAAAATCTATCAGAAAATGCAAAAAAAAAAATTGATTTTTTTCAACCCGAGAAACTCCTATGCCACCTTAAACCCTTCCAGTGTCCAGCCTGAAAAACTGGTTTACATCCAGAGGTCAAATTTAACTTTAGAACTTTTTTGCCAAATAATTACTGAAAGGAATAATTTTTTTCTGAAAATAAAATATTTAACAAAAAAGACTGTTTCATTTTAATAGGACTTTTTTAGAGTCACATAGTAAAAAAATGCATCTGGCAACACAAATGAAAATTTATATAAAAAAAGCTAATAGACAAAAAAGATTATAATGCACATGAATAGAAAGGCTATTTATTTCTAAACAACAACAAAAAAATCGTGTTTAAAGTAAACATTTCTTCCATTTTGAAATTTTTTTCTCCATACTATGCTTTGAGAAAAAGTCCAGGCTTGTTAATAAAAATAAATACCCCCTCAAGCAGCTGCTTGCCACATAGGTCTGACAGTAAGTAGCCTGTCAGTTTATATGCCATAGTAGAAGATCTGAGAGTATGGCAGGACCTCAGCAGAAAAACGATAGACATCCATGCCTTATCCGGGACTCGAACCCAGTCCCTTGGATCAATAGCCAAGCGCCCTAACCATTCGTCCACGGGACTTGTTGCAGTCTAATAAACAAGTCACATTTAGAATATTTTTAATAAATAACTAATCAACAGAAATAGTTCATGTTATATAAATAAAAAAATACCCCCTCAAGCAGCTGCTTGCCACAGAGGTCTGACAGGAGCCTGTCAGTTTATATGCCACAGTAGGAGATCTGAGAGGATGGCAGGACCTCAGCAGAAAAACGACACACCAAATTAAAAAGAATTTAATTCTGAATTTTACTGAAGTAAAAAATTTGAACACTGTAGTAACATTAATTTTAATAACAATTTTTACAGTGATATACCAAAAAAAGTACACATTTCATAATTATTTCCAAAATTTTCCATTTTAAAAAGTAGAATTTCTTTGATAATTATCAGGAGATTTTAAAGACTTTTAAGGAAAAATTGGTTGATAATAGTTCAAATCAAACTTCTGAGCTTAAATTACTGGATTGCCTTCAGCACAGAGTAATGTTAGCAAACAAATTGGCAATACCTTATATAACTTCTAAGAAATGGCAAACAGATGGCTTTAACAAATTATTTATGTCATAGTTTAATAAAATATGCATCAAATAAAAAAAAAGAAAATATTATTTATCAAGCTTAAATTACATATTTTTTATAAGATATCTATTAAAAAAATTTAAAATGGCAGTTTTAATTTTTTTAAAAATAGTTTTATTGTACTAAAAACGGATATATATATATATTCTGGACACTGTAAGGGTTAATACACTGCTGGCCATTAAAAGTGCAACACCAGGAAGAACTCGTCAGATTGCTCTGAAATATGCGAGATGGGTAGCCCACGGGAGAACATATAAATGATTCAAAGTGCAGCACATACGCACATCATGTGTAACAGTAACACCCCCTGGAAGTGGTATAAGAGATTACAAAGCTGGTGTAAGGGATTATGTTTGTTGGAATTATGTTTGCTTGCAGTTCTTGCGCACTAAAGGATCAAGGGAGAATTGTGGGATTACAGGAAGGCAGATTATTGTACTGCGACATTGGTGTTCTTATTGGATGGAATGCTGCCACAGTGATGAGAATATGCTGTCAGTGGGTAGAGGTGGAACAAACTCACTGATGTGAGGGATCTCAACGGCCTTGTCACCAAATGAATGAGAGGACAGACATCTTGTGTGCATGGCTTGATTGTACAGCCACATCAAACACCTTAGCTCAACAGTTAGGGTGTGTTGCACATTAATCAGTGTCTGCATGTACGGTTTGACATCGTCTGCTGCATTGGGGCATCTTTGCTAGGTGGCCATTGCTTCGGCTAACATTGAATCTACAACACAGGCATATGCGACTGCAATGGTGCCTAGAATGATGCTCATGGATGTGCGAATGATATCCGCATCATCTTTTCAGATGAATCCCACTTCAGTATGCAGCACCATGATGGACGAATCTGTAGCTGGTGGGTGGTACTGCGGCAACTTTCCTGGTGTTGCACTTTTAATGGCCAGCAGTGTAAAATGATGATTGTCAACCAATCTACAAACATCCATATAGATTTCAAACATTCTTACAACATGCAACTTAAGAATTATTTTTTTAAATGCCCACCCAAAAAAGTATTTTTAGTCAAATAGGGTACAGTGCATGTTGCCAATTCTTGTGTCCCTCCATTGGAGCACCTACAAATATTTGCTCAGGCCACCTCCTCCAGATGACACTTTTTTTTTCGATTTAAAATTTTTGTTTAAGATTCGAATATGCATATTTTCAGTTTTGCTCTTTTTTTAAAAAGAATCTGCTAAATTATACAGTCCTTTTGAAAAATGGAGAATGAGAAAGGGAAGATTTGGTTCCATTTTAGCTCCTTTACTGTACTAAATGGGTGTATACAACTTAACCTATCCACATTCTTCCCCACTCTGAATAACTCAGATTACTTAGAACCTCTGTGCATTGCAGCTTCATGGTGATGAAAATCACACTCAAAGATTACAGAACGTCCTAATCTGTGGATTATGCTTGGCATCGCAATGGGACACATGCATGTTTCTTGTTATCTAGGTTGGTTTATCTGCAAGCTATGCAATACAGTTTTTGTTCAGTTATTGCAAATTTATGTAAGATATATTAATTATGAATGGTGAAGTAAGTTTTGTTTATTGTTTATCAGCAGTTCAGTTAAATATGTTAAGATCAAGAAGTATTCATGCCACAGGATTCATTGTCATGGATGCTGCAAGCCATTTCTGTCCATGCCACCATTGCTGGATGGGCCAAGCACTTCCTCAAGAAATCACTGGAGAAAGACACAACAGCATTTGCTTTTTGTATTGTAATGTGTATATTTGCAGTTTATCTATTAATCTAATACTTGAATGAACATGATGCAGACTTCAGCACTACAACAGATAAACAGATTTAATCTCCTTGTTAGAGAAGAAATTACAAATCACCTGTGGTTTTTTTTTTTTTTTGAAAGTGCTTGGACCTTCAGTAGTGACTTTTAGGACGTGCCAGCCACAGCCAAAATATGTCTTGTATACTTTTTGATATTGTTAAAATTTAACTTACTTTGCAAATAAATAAGTAAGCATGTATTCATTATGTTTTGCTTAATAATTATATTACATAAATAGCACAAACTATTGTAATTTAGCTATTTTT
This sequence comes from Ryuthela nishihirai, assembly GCA_038380435.1. Classification (NCBI taxonomy): domain Eukaryota; kingdom Metazoa; phylum Arthropoda; class Arachnida; order Araneae; family Heptathelidae; genus Ryuthela; species Ryuthela nishihirai. The sequence goes on along the minus strand of JAWZYU010000028.1, from coordinate 21,743,186 downwards.
AATTACTGGAGATAAATTATTAATATCCTGTTAGCAATATTTGTTAGGTATGTGTCAAATTCCAAAGTGTAGTTCTTAGCATATGAAATAGTTTAGAAAACTTTTGTAATAGCTTATTGTTTCTCCTGCAATATTGTAGAAAACAAAAATATTTGTTGGCCACCTTCCTGATGGTTGCAAATCAGAAGATTTACAAGCTTTGTTTGAAAAATATGGAAGTGTCAAAGAGTGTGATGTCATTAACAAGTATGGATTTGTGGTATGTTGCAGTAAATTTTATGATGGTATTTAAGTTCTAAATATTTAGCATATTGCTTTTTCTGAGCAGCAGAATATATTTATAGCTTTTGCAATAAAATATGCCCCACTTTACAGCCATTTTATATTTTTTGTTTAATTGATCATTGAAGACCTTTTAGATATGTGTACAATGCATATCTTATTTGAGATATGTGTTGTGTAATTCTACTTCAGGAACCAACTAAAAGTTATTTTTAAATTACTGTTTCAAGAATTTTAAGTTGGATCTTAACACTTTCAGGGTTCCACATCAATTACACATGTCGACAGAATTCGAAATGAGATGCTGAAGACTGCTATATCAATTTATAATACAACATATAACATTTCAGTTTTCTGAAACAGAAATTACTATTTGGAAATTTTTGCATATTTAAAAAAAAATACTTCAAATAAAATATTTCAAACTTTAAAAATATTTTTTTTTCATTTGATGAATATTTTAATTGAAACAATTACAGTAGAAAAAACCTGGCCTTGGATGTAAACCAATATTTCAGGCTGAACCCTGGAAAGGTTTAAAAGCATACACTGCATCAAAGCTACATTACTAGATGCAGTGTGGTTGTTTTTGAAACTTGCTTTGTAGTAATTCAATTACATTAGAATTGTCAAAATTGTGATTTTTCTAATCTGGAAAAACCGCTTTTTTTGAATCGCAGTAATATGACTTAGTTCAGTTTTGTAATTATATGACTTGTGCATAGTTAACTAAAAAAGAATTCACAACATGAGTGTGAGTGACTAAACATTAATTTCCAACATGTGAGATAACTTGTTTCCCATTCCCAACCTAGATGGTGCCATGTGTGAAACTCAATTATTTTCAGCTAACTCCTCATGAGTCCCATGTCTACAGGGTATCTGTAATACTCTGCAAAACTGTCTTGCCCCACAGTCAGTAGGGGACACTGCTGGGCTTGGAAAGGCCACTGTCCGGTGGATGGGATATTAAGCCATGGCCCATGTTCAGGAGAGCCATACCCTGTGCATGTTTAAAGAACATGCTGGTGGATGGCCTTAATTGATGACTTCTGACTCTTAACAGCTGTCAATATGTACCCCTTCCTCAACCTTTTCTGAGTCCTTATGTGACCTAACCCTTCAGCCCAGTTTGTATAAAAAAGTATGCTCAGAGGTAGCACAACCCAACCCTGTGATACACTATCACTGAGCTAATGTATCTGTACTAAAGTGGAATCAAGTTAGATAAATAGGTAACCTCAGATAAGAATGAGTAGTCTCATCGTTTTTCTGTAGAGTTGATTAACAATTTTATCTTTTCCATGCAATAGCATTCATTGGCTTTGGTAACAAGCAGTGGCTTTTTATTTTGAAACTGCAAAGTCACTTTGTGGCTATAATATATAGAGGGAATTTTATTTAGTACTTCAACATGAAGCTCTACCTAAACATTTTTCTACCCAATTGAAAAAATTTTCTACAAACTGAAAAAACATAGTTACACAAATTCAAACATTACATTTATACTAATTAAACCCAAACCAAAAGTTTGTCAAAAATCGTATTGGCAATTCAGTAAAGAATCACAGGATGCATCCTATAGACATGGGACTCGTGAAATAATAAGCCGGAAAAAGGTTTTGCCACATGTACTACTCACAATGTACTACTACATTCACAATGTAGGTGATGGCAATGCCCCCAGAAGCTTTGAACACTTTTTGAGGCTTGCTCATGACCCACGACAGCTAGAAACCTGATCTATTCCCTAACAGGGTTGGAACTAAGTGGGATACCCATGAAATTTGGGACTGATTGCTTAAGTACCTAGGAAACCATAGGGAAACTGCCAATTTCTGCCAATGATATGTCTCTACCCATCTATTTTCCCCCTTTGAAATTATAATATCCCATATGATTAGTGAATGATTTGTTATAACAGTTATGTTTTATCTTTTGCAATAAATTTTCATAACTAGCAGAACATAATTAAATGTTACAGCTTCCATAATTCTTTAAATAGTAAATGAAGATTGTGGAAACTTGAGATTTGAGTGATCTACAATTTATGTCCAATAATATTTTTTCATAAACTTATTTTCAAAGTTGGAGCTTTGAATGTGGCTTTTCATTCAGATATGTCTGGTTACTTTTTTTATAATATAGTGTACATTGTAACTTGAGACAAGTGTAAGTGAATTATCAGAATTGATGTATGGTTAAAAACATTAAAAAATGACATTTGGACTTGCCAAAAGCATATCTCTTCTATTAGCAATGAGTTTGGAATTGGGATGGCTCAGCCTGTAATGTGTTGGTCTTGCAATATGCAGTTCCGAGTCCCAGCTGGGCCAGCATTAAGATTTATCTCTGCAAAGATCTCATCTTGCCCTCAGTCAGTAAGGGATACAGATGGACTTGGAAAGGCCACCCTCTGTCGGATAGGATGCAAAGCCATGCCCTGTGTGTGGTAGTCATCCTATGCATGTTAAAGAACACACTGGATGGCCTTGACAGGAGGCTACCATCTGTCTCCTAACAGCTGCCCAATGAGTCTCCTCTTCCAACCATTGAGTCCTTGGGGTCCTTGTGACCTGACTATTTAGCTGATTGTGTGCAAAAAAAAGTGCCCCTCAGAGGTAAAACAACCCAAAAAGTTCAAAATTGAGGGCTTGAAACAAGCAGTCTAATTTGAGGTATGCTTTTTCTGTATTGTAGCTTTACTGAATGCATTTGTGGGTTCCAGTTTATTAGCCAGATATTTTTTGATTATTGAAACAGTTCTTATTTGTATATATTAATTGGCTGAATATTTAGTGTTATAGAATCTTGCTGCAACATTAATTTTATTATTACATTATATATATATAAAATATTTAATATTATATTTATATGTATTATTCACCTACTTTAAAAAAAAATTTTTCTAGCATATGAGTACATCAGAAGAAGCAGATGAAGCTATTAAGAACCTCAATAACTACAATCTTATGGGATCATGCATTAGTGTTGAGGTAAAAATTAATCATGAAGCTGATTTCTCTTATAAACTTAAAAGAAAAAAAAAGTTCATAATGTGTAAATCTGGGGCTATAATTTAATGTATTATTTGCCCAGGATAAAATGACTGAAATTACTATCATTTATTTGCAGTAGGTTTTTTTTTACACAAAAATTGCAGTTGTTTAATGGCTTATGCTATTGTTAAATTTTGATATGTCAAATTGCCATGTGATTAGCATAAACAATACATACACACAAAATCTTCATGCAGCAATGGGCTGTGGAGGTCTAACCAGACTAATTTTCCTTTCCAGATGTGTCTCTTTTGAGCTACAGCAGTGGCAATCCCTATTCTATTTATCTCAATGCGCACATCACCAGTATCTGTTACATAACTTCCAAGACAGGCAAACTGAGACACTTGCTCAATAGTACAGCCATTCAAAGCAACTGAAGCACCATCTGCCTGACCAATTTTCATCACTTTAACCAAACATCACCAGAGTCTACTCTATTACCAGTCTCATCAACAGCCCTAATGAATTCATCTCATCAACATCAGTAGCCAACAGGGCCAAATCATCTGCATAATCTAAATCAGAAATTTTGAAATCTCTATACCATTTAAGACCAAAATCTTTCCCTTGCAAAGAATTATGCATTACATAATCAATAACCAAACGAAAGGAGACAAAATGCACCCTTGTCTAACTCCACTAGCAATGCTAAACCAGTCGCTGCAAGACGTACTAACTCTCAAACATGACAATGTTATTATAGAGAGATCTCATTACGCTAACTTAGGTATTCCATATGATCTAACAATCAACCACAGGTTTCTGAAACTCAAAATATTTCTCAAGAATCTGCCTAAGTGAAAATATTTTATCAATACAACCCCTACCACTTCTGAATCCACACTGTTCATCACACAGTTGTCCATCAACCAACTTTACCTGAAACAGAAAGTAAACTAATTCCCCTATAACTATCACAAGAATTGTGATCACCTTTTTTAAAAATTGGGACAATAATATAAATTCTTAGGAACCAACCTTCTTGGGTTCTTGTGATCTGACCATTGTGTGCAAGAAAACTACTGTTCAGAGGTAAAAAGTCCAACTTAAAGAAAAAGAAGTTTGCCAAAAACATGAAAATTACAGCCAGGTGATCACAGTACAGTTTTACTGACAACTGCTCACTGAGAAAGTGGAGTGTAAATCCCATGATCTACAAGAGGTAGATGCAGTACAATGTCCATGTGTGCAAATGTTGTTTTCTGTTATTTTAAGGACCCGTAAATGGGAACCCTCTGCGATGCCCTAATTTGCATGGAAAGTTTGGAAACTCCTTTGTCTACAGAGTCATTCCAGGGTGTGTGCTTTTTGATAGTGAAGTGCAGAGGCAACAATTAGCAAGTCCCAATGTTCCCATACCCCTCAAAGACAAAGAAGTACAAGGACATTTCCATACTAAACCACATTAACAGAAAAAAAATTGTGTGGATAAAATGATTTAATAGTTGGTAACTGTAGTTGGACAGGCAATTTTTCAAGCCCTACGAAAGGATGTTTTTTCACTAATAAATTGTTTTGCATGATTTTAAAGTATCTTGTCAACAATATAGGGCTGCATTAAATTAAACAGGATGCTTAAAAATGCTCATTGTGGAATATTGGTAACTTTCTATTGCAAGTGATGAAATACTATTCAGTAATATGAAATCATTTCCCACCATCACTGGCTGTGTGAATTAACTTTCCAATTTTTTTTTATAAGTTATTAGATTTTTAGAGAAGAAAGGAATAATATAGGAGAGTTTTTTTAAATATAGAGTTTCAAGATATTTGCATTTGCAATATCTATCCCTTCTTTAAAATTTTTTGTTTTAGAAGTTCAGAATATGAAGTCTTGATTTAAAAAAAAAAACATTTAAAAGTAGTTCCATGTAGATATCTCCATTTAAAAGTTCTTGGCAGATAAAAAAATAATTCAGGGTTATGCAGTTTAATTAAAACTGGGTAAAAAATTTGAAGCAAGGATAGTACCTCAGATTTAATAAAAAGGAACATGGGCAAACATTACTACATTATTGATGATTGACAAGTGAAAAAATACTTCAAATAATGTGTGTGGGGGGGGGGGCTGATTTGAAAATTCAGTAATGATACTCATTGGAAAAAGATTACTGATAAATTTACAAATTAAAGAACTTTTCCTATGTGAAAGAAGTAATCTTTTTTGCCTAAAAAGAATATAAGTTATTACTTGAGTGTTGCATAGAAAATAAATCAAATCTCAGTTCTAATTAGTAAGGTGTTTTGAAATACTTTCTATCAGCTTTTTCTTTTTTACAAAGTATTTTTAAATTATTTTTCAAGAAATTTACACAGTACACAAATTTTATTCATAATGACAAGTCAAAACGATTGCTTATCTGCAGGAATTTGAATCATATTTTGTATATTTATATGTATAAGAAAACATAATCAAATAGAACATTTGATAACATTGAGATCTTAACATTTAAGTCTATTTTCAGTAGTGTTTGCTTTATACTTAGATTTATAGACTTTGAATATTTTATAGCAACAGCACAAGTCTTAGGAAAAGTGAAAAATATAAAAAAAGTTATTTGCATTAACTTGTTTCAAATATGCATCTGTTTTATTAAATGATGTGAAATAATACTTATTCAAATTATAATAAACTTGTGAGTTAAATTCTAATATTAGGCATTGCTGTTGTCAAATATTCAAAGTTCCATAACTCTTGATCTGGTGGGAGATTCTCATAATATATGAATTGGCTGGATGAAAATCTCATGAGCTTAGTCACCCATGTTATTAGTCACACTAGTTGGATTCACCTAATTGATTAATAAAGAATCAAGAAGGCAGCTAAAACAATGTTACAATGTAATAATTTATTCAGTAACTATTTTTTCTGTACCTTTATGTCATAACATTGATTTGATATTGTATATCTACATTAGTTGCTGCTTTTTTCCCTTCATTTCTAGCTTTTTCCCAATTTTTTTAACTGAAGGGCAGTAATATTCTTAAATGTAGAATAAAATTTTTTGAAATAGTTGGCAGAGTCTGGCTTTAGTTACATTACACCTGAACCAGTGTTGAGATTTATCTCTTGCAAAACCCCCATCCTGCTATCCAGTAGGAACACCAATGAGCTTGAAAAGGCTGCAGTCTGTCAGATGGTTTGTAAAGCCATACACTGCATGTTAAAGAGCACTCTTGATTACATAGGCTACCATCTGTCTCCTAATAGCTCTCCATGGGTCCTCTCAACCTTCTCTGAGTCCTTGGGACCCAGCAATTTAGCCCATTGTGTGCAAAAATGGGCCACATAGAGGTAAAGCAACATGACTTAAATGATCCAAAGTTTTTTTTGTAGACATAGACCTCTGAAAGTATTGTATCCTCTGAACTTTTTGTCCGATGAAGAAAACATAGTTTAAAAATGTCTGTTTAATTGTATTGATCTTCACATCTTTCTATGTGCCATTCTTGTTTGGTGTATTCATGAAATTTTATTTTAAATGATTCATAGAAATTAAGAACTTCTGAATACAGAAATTGTAAAAAAAAAAATCTAAAAACATAATTTACATTACTATTGCAGATTATTAGCAGTAATGCAAATGGCGATCAATTAGGCTTAATCGAAATTGGAACACCACCCATAAAAATTATTTAAAATATAAATGATGTAATAAATAATTGGTGGTATGCCACAGTAAAACTTCTTTTGTATTTAAAATAGAACTACAAATCTCCAAACAAGCTTTGCAATTTGTGTAAAATTTTACGTTTTCTGGCAATATCTATCTTGTGAGTGTTTTTTGAATGGTTTCACTTTAATTAGGAAAATCTCAATAATTAGAAATGTAATAAATACTAGAATTTGACGATGCCAATAGAAGCAAAGAGTTCAGGTGCCTGCGATGACTTCTGCTCAGGATTATCCACCAGCTGATAAACATATCCTGTGGATCTATTCACTTGGGGCTGTCAACCCACAAACAAAAAGAAAACACAGCGGAAGATTTTCCCTCCACAGAAGCCCACCAGTGCAGCAAAATAAGGATCCATAATCAAGCTCAGAGCCATATATCGGTCCAGTCCAGTAGGTTTATATGGTCAGCACCAGGACCCTGTGTGGTTGACCACTCCTCAGCAGGGTAGAAAAAAAAGAAAAGTAGCCATAGTTGTCCAGATCAGTAGGCCACACTAATCTGGCAGCCCTCCCCTTCCGTTCACTTCCACAAGAGAGTATCTCTTTTGAAAGTTACTAACGGTCCGCACCACGAGAAGGCGGGGTTGGACATTAGGTGCTAGGCCTGGCCGGTTCTATGCATCATCACAGGGGATTGGTGCATAGCTCTCCTTCCAGTGACTACCTAGCTACCATTTACAGACCAGATAAAGGTCAGATTCTTAAAAATAATCTTAAATTTCTCTTTTCAGGGAGGGACGACAAAAAGCATCACCAAGGCGTGGGTCTGCTTCTCAGCAGACACGCTAGTGATGCTCTTCTAGGATATGAGTGCATTAATGAAAGGTTTCTTACAGCAAAATTTCAGACAAGCGTTAAAGACTTGAATGTTATCTGCTGTTATGCCCCCACTGAGGATGCCGATGAGGATGAGAAGGATAGGTTTTATGAACAACTTCAGGATATTTTGAATTCTGTCAAGAAAGGAGATATTACCCTTGTTCTTGGTGACTTCAATGCCAAAGTTGGTACTGACTCTGACCTTTGGGGAGGAGTAATAGGCCCTTTTGGTATTGGTAGCTGCAATAGCAATGGGCAACGTCTCCTACAGGTAAGTAAACTCAATGGATTCAGAATAACTAACACTTATTACAAACACCGCGACATACATAAGTACACATGGGTTTCACCTGATGGGCTGCATAAGAATATGATTGATTACATATTAATTAACAGCAAATGGACTAGTTCTGTTAGGAATACCAGGGCATATAGGGGAGCTGAAATTGGATCTGACCATTACCTTGTTAAAAGTGTGTTGCAACTTAAACTTAAAAAGTATTGTGCTAGGGTTAAAAAATTTACTTTTAATACTGAAGCTCTGAAAGATCCAGTTATAGCCAAAGCTTACCATGATAGGTTACTTAGTCATTATGACAGTCATGGTTTGCTTACTACTGAAGTTGAGGAAGAATGGGATCATTTTAAACAGGCTTTTTTGGACACTAACAGTACTCTTTTAGGAAAAAAGGAGCAGAAGAGGCAAAATTATCTGAGTGATAAGGCACTTGAGCTTATTTCGGAAAGAAAGAACTGCAGGAATGCCCTTAATCAATACCCTACTAGTCCTAATAGAAAGCATTACAGAGACCTTAATAAACTTGTAAAGGATCAGTTAGCTGCTGATAAAAATTTTTGGCTTGATGGTTTGGCTGACAAAGCCGAGGAAGCAGTTAGACAGCACAACAGCAGAGAGCTGTACCAGATAGTTAATGTTTTGTGTGGTAGAAAACGGACAGGCATACAAGGATTGAAGGATAAACAAGGTAAGGTTATAGAAGGGGAGGATTCTGTCATGGCTAGGTGGGCTGAGCATTTCAGTGATGTTCTAAACAATGTAGTTAGTTCTACTCCCATTGTTTGCAATGATGATAGATGCATTGGTGGCTTTAATGTTGGCCCTATAACACAATCTGAAGTTAGTTTGGCTGTTTCTAAACTTAAACTTCATAAATCCCCAGGGGTAGATGAAATTACTACGGAAATGCTTAGAGCTGGGAATGTTTCGGTTACCACTTGGATGACTGAAATTCTGAATCTCTTTTATGATAAAAGCATGGTTCCTAAGGATTTTACCAGAGCTATTGTTATCCCTATTTTCAAAAAAGGTGATCGCAGTTCTTGTGATAACTATAGGGGTATCAGCCTACTCTCTGTTCCAGGTAAAGTTCTTTCCATGATTGTGCTTAATAGAATTAAGAATCTGGTTGACAGGCAATTGCGTGATGAGCAATGTGGATTCAGAAGTGGTAGGGGATGTGTAGATCAGATATTTTCACTTAGGCAGATTCTTGAGAAATGTTTAGAGTTTCAGAAACCTTTGGTTGCTAGCTTTGTTGATTTCAAAAAGGCTTTCGACTCTGTTGATCGTCATAATTTGTGGTTGATTGTGAGATCATATGGTATACCAGACAAGTTAGTTAACATTATGAAAGCTCTCTATAATAACACTGAGTCGTGTGTGAGAGTTGGTAAGGCTTGTAGCAATTGGTTTAGCATTACTTCTGGTGTTCGACAAGGGTGCATTTTGTTTCCTTTTCTCTTTAGCTTGGTTATTGATTATGTTATGCGAAATTCACTTCAAGGGAAAGATTTTGGCCTTAAATGGGCTGGAGATACGAAAATTTCTGATTTAGATTATGCTGATGATTTAGCCCTTTTGGCAAATGATGTTGATGAGATGAACTCTTTCATTCGAGCTGTTGATGAGACTGGTAGTAGAGTAGGTTTGGTTATAAACAGAGAGAAAACTAAAGTGATGAAAATTGGTCAGGCAGGCTGTGATTCAGTTAATCTGAATGGTTGCAGTCTTGAGCAGGTGTCACAGTTTAATTATCTTGGGAGCTATGTAACAGATAATGGTGATGTGCGGCATGAGATTAACAGACGAATAGGGATTGCTGCTGGGACTTTTAAGAATCTATGGAGAGTGTGGAGAAATAGGCGTATACACCTAAAGACTAAAATTAGACTGTATAATAGTTTGGTTCTTTCTAGGGTTAGTTATGGTAGTGAAACTTGGACACTTTGTAAACAAGATAACAATAAACTAGATGCTTTTGATTCCAGATGCTTACGCAGTATCTTGGGCATTAGGTGGTTCAACTTTGTAACTAATGATGAGATTAGGAAAAGGAGTTTGCAACCTCCTTTAAGCAGCATATTGTGCAGAGAGAGACTCCGTTGGTTTGGCCATGTTGCCCGTATGAATAATTATAGATTGGCGAATAGGGTTATGAACAGTGTGCCTAAAGGCCTCAGAAAGAAGGGGAGACCTAGGATGCGGTGGGCAGACAATGTCAAACAGGACCTTGTTAGAATTGGTGTGCAGTGGCCAGATGCAGTAGATGTAGCTCAGGATAGACTTGCTTGGAGAACTAAATTGCACGGTCTGGTTGGACCTCCGTAGCCCATGGCTGCTTGAGGATGATGATGATGATGAATAAATAAATACTAGCAAGTTATTACGGGGACTCCTAAATTTGGTTGAAGTGAAAATTCATAAATTGCAGAGAAGTTGGAAGAATTATATTTTTATTGCATGTAATCAGTATTGTAAAAAAAAAAGCATGCAACAATATGACAAACATTAACTTTGATATTTTTCTTTACATATTAGCCTTCAAAAAGCAAGCTACATCCTGAACCTGGTGCACCAGGTAGAGCAAAAGGAACATTTGTAAGGTAAGTGAATCACTGCAGAGTTAGCCTCAATGTGTTGTTGCCACAAGTTGAGGCTAACTGTTAAAAGTTGGTAGTCTTTTACACTTTTTTTTTTTCAGTGTTTCCTGTAATATATAGTGTGACATAGCAATGATGTATTGTTTGCTGTATTGGCTGATGATATTGTAAAACACAGCTTGGTTTTCAGCAGATCTTGAGGACATTTAGTTTCAATGGATATTGTGTATTGTCATATATAGTCTTGGCATATTGATATTTTATATTCAAATGCAGTGTAGTTTTCACGCAGGATTTGTTACTTTATGCAGAGGTAATGCTCTTTCATGTAATGGATGTCATGGATGAAACAGTGACAAGAAAAATAAGTCGTGAGAATTAGTAACTCTTGTATGAAATGGTTTAGTATAGTTTCTGGTGTTCAACAATAGTGCATTTTGTCTCCTTTCCTATTTAGTTTGGTTATTAGTTGTGTGAAATTCACTGCAAGGTAAAGATTTTGGGCTTAAATAGTCTAGAGATGTCTAAAAATTTCTGAATCTAATTTTCGGAAATTTCTGATCTAAATTATGTTGATTTGGACCTTTTGGCAATTGATGTTGATGAGATTGAACTCTCATTAGGACTGTTGATAAGATGTAGAGTAGTTTTGGTAATAAACAGAGAACTAAAGTGATGAAAATAGGTAAGACAAGCCGTAGTTCAGTTAATCTGAATGGTTGCAGTCTTCAGCAGGTGTGTGTTTAAATATCTCGGGAGTTATTTAACAGATGCTGGTGATGTGCGGCATTAGAAAAACACCTAAAGACAAATTATAGACTGTATAATTTGGTTCTTTCTAGAGTTATGATAGTGAAACTTGGACTCTTTGCAAACTAGATAACAGGAAACTGGATGCTAATGCAGTATTTTGGGCATTAGATGGTTCAATTCTGTAAGTAATGAGGTTAGGCAAAGGTGTCTGCAACCTCCTTTGAGCAGCATATTGTGCAGAGAAAGACTTTTGTGGTTTGGCCATGTTAGCCATATGCATATAGATTACCAAATGGAATAGATTATGAACAGCATTATACCTATAGGCCTTGGAAGGGGGGAAAACTTAGGATGTGGTGGACAGACAATGCCAAATAGGACCTTGTTAGAATTGATGTACAATGACAAGATGCAGCAGATTTTAGTTCAGGAGAACTAAATTGAACAATCTGGTTTAACCTCCATAGCATATGGCTACCTGAGGAGGATGTTAAGTGCACTAATATTAGAATTTATTAGTTCATATAAATGTTAAATTGTTCAGAATTTTCATTATTTGATATTGTAATTCTTGTTATAAGGTTTGCAGCTCTGATTGCTGTTGACTTCAACTAAAATCTTGATTTAAATCTGACAGGAAATGTAAAACAGGACAAGGTTTTGTGCAAATGTTTATTTTAAGAGATCACACTGATAGCAAAGCAATTAGTATAAATATGTAAAATTTTACTATCCAGGATAAATTCAAAAGTCTCAATATTTTTCCTTTAGACTAATTTTTGAATCAGAATTCTATTTTCAATACATTAGACAAGTGGTACCAAACCTTTTTACACCAGAGGACCACATTCCCAAATCACATTTCAGTTGTGGACACACCATTTGGCCCAGTTTCACATCTCTCATTGTCATCAACATGTTTTCTTTTTAAAATATCCAACAGTTTAATTTGCTTACTCATTTTCAATGGAAGGGATAAAAAATAACATGTAAAACAGAATCCCTACTAAAACCATCCACAATAACTAAAGTCTACCCATTTGCAAGACTGCTAGATGTTAACAAACATTGGCACCGCAGTCACAGACCACAGATTGGGAAACACTGCATTAGACTATTTAGTATAGTGTGAACAACCCAACAGCATTTGTTTATATAGATTGTTTAGTTAACATTATAACATGAATAATAAAAAAAGAAAGCTCAACCTTTATCTCACATTAATTTAAATATGAAGATCCACACATCAGTTGATTGTGGTTGTGGCAGACTATTAATATTCTTGCATTTTTGCAAATATAAAGGCAAGATTTCATTTAAATGCAAAGGAAAAACACGTTTACTACAATACAGTACAAAAAGTGTACTAACAATACAAATTTGAATTCAAAACTTTATCATAGAACTCTAAACATCCAAAATGATTATTCAAGAAATTTAAAAAATCCAAGATTGTAAGTGAAATGTATAACTTTCATTTTATCGTAAAGGATTAATACTGCACCAATATAATTTTGAAGCTCACTAGGTAAGAGATTAAAAGAAAATATAAAATGTTATGTAATATTTCCTTTTTTTTACAAGTGGGGGTGTGAACTTCCTGTCATCTGAATGGAAACTATATTTTTAATTCAAAGAAATTACTGTGCTTATAAATATAAATCATCAAATTATAAACAAAGGGTGAATGAAGGGCCAGTTTTAAAATTTGACACTTTCAGATCTTTTTAATGATTTTATCTTAGAGGGAAGTCATTGGTTTTGGGGTTTACCTATAAGTACTACCATACAATCCATAATACACTGCAGAATGAATCCAAAAATAATAAAATGTAATCAACGTTTGGTGATTCATGATTTTTTTTAACTAGAGCAATGTTGTTTAAAGTATACCAAGTTTTTGATTAACTTTTGAATGTGTGAACTCCCATTCAGATTTTAATCAATTGCTAGTCCTAAATACTTCATCCACTCTCTCAATTAGGCACATAGCAACCATCTTTGTTAATACCACAATTTCTTGGATTTTTTACCATTTAAATTATCTACAATATCATATATATTTTGCCTTAGATAAATTTAGAGTTGGCTTATTTTTTTACAATTTTTTAATTTTAAACTATTATACAATATCAGTTAAATCATCATGCTTTGAAGCAAGAGTTTTTGCTTTAAATGTAATAGCAGTATCATCTGCAAAATTGTTACCATTGATTTTTAAAGAGCAGAAACATTTACATACCCAGGACTTGAAACAATTTTTATTCTACAACCAAACATACTAATTGCAATACTTTACCTTTAAAAGTGCCAGATGATTTTTCACTTTTCAAAAATCCTTATAAATGGGCCTACATGTTTTTTTTTTTTTGAATGCTTATTTGATATGCAGCATATCTACTTTTGTTAGTTTCTTTGATAGGGGAGATTTGCCATAGACAAAGCAAGTGTTGGTGAAGTCTTGCTTGCTTGGTGAAGCTTCGTGTAAACAGTTTGCATCAAAACTGCCCTCCCAGCAGCTTCAGAAAACCACAAAATTGCCCAGCTGACTTTTGTCCTGTAGTGCAAGATAGTGGTCATCTGTGCTATTATAACTCTTCAATGACCTTGCGCTTTTCTGTGTCTAATGCCTTCTGTCTGTAGTAATGTGGCGATCTCTCTACAGCATCACTCTATGACTTTTAATAATCATTGATTTTTACATGTCTACTAGTTCATGTTTTGATTGTATGCATTTTACCAGTTGACTTCTGAATCATAATAAAAAAACACCCCCTCAAGCAGCTGCTTGCCACAGAGGTCTGACAGGAGCCTGTCAGTTTATATGCCAAAGTAGAAGGTCTGAGAGGATGGCAGGACCTCAGCAGAAAAACGACACATACAACCATGCCTTATCCGGGGCTCGAACCCAGGTCCCTCAGATTAGTAGCCAAGCGCGCTAACCACTCGGCCATACTGTATAATAAAATGTATTATTTTGTAAATTCATGTTAAGTGTTTTGCATGAAATTCCACACCTAGTGCTTTAGCAATGAATGACAATCCTTTTTTTTCAGTAAATGTTACCTAAACTGGCATTAAAACTATATAAAATAACTGTTCAAAATTTTTAAAATCTTGTATTGTTTAGCATTTTTTTGTGCTTTAGATTAACATAATCTTAATATGAGATGCATTTCCTCTAAAATATTGTTGGCTGTTTTGTTTTTTTAAAGGAGAGGAATGCCACCCCGAAATGGATTTGGACCAATGAATCGTGGTGGGTTTACAGGTGGTTTTGCAAATGGATTTCGAAGATTTGATGCCCCCCCATTTGGAGGACCAGCTGGAGATTCATATTATGATCGACCTTTTGGATTTGGGCGTGACAGAGTGAGACCATATCCTCCACCTTATGAAAGGCGTAGCCCAAACATACCACCATTAAGAGATGATTTTCCTCGACGGCCTCTTCCACCACCAGGACCAGCTGATCCATACTCACGACCTCTACCTCCTTTGGGTGCACGTGAAGATCTGTATGAGAGACGACCTCTAACAGATAGAACAGATTACTTATACTCACGCCGTTCCCCACCAGCAACATCTATGTCTCACAGGTAATATTTTTGAATTAATGCTGAATGCAGTATTGCAGAATTTTTTTGAAAACAATAACACGAAACACTTGCATGGCAAATAACTTTGCACTAGCATTTGAATGCCTGCCTTGTTTTTTCATTATTAATAAATTTTTAGTTGGTTTTTTTTTTTCTTTACTGGAATAAAGTAGTCTGTACCAAAGTTACTGTTAGAGTGAAAGGTTTGCTTTTCACATCATTCCAAGCATGTAGAGAAGAGTTACTCATGCAATATGTAATTGTTTATACACTGAAACTTTCACATTTAAGAGATAAGAAATCTCATGTCATGTTCTAAAATAATTCATTAACTTAAATATTGAAACTTTTTGCACAGACTACAGATGCAGTTCTCTGTCTTACACTTTGGATCAACTGATTCATTATTTGTGAAACTACTTTTTCCTGCACAGTGGACAGGAATTAGTGTAAAAACAAGCACAAAAAGAATTCACTCTTTGGATCAACTGATTTATTATTTGTGAAACACTACTTTTTCCTGCACAGTGGACAGGAGTTAGTGTAAAAACAAGCACAAAAAGAATTCACTCTTGGGGGATATCTGGGTGGAAGCAGATGCATGTTCATGTAATTGTTTTAATGCAGATCTAGAAATATGTGTTAATTGTACACAGAATTGTACTATTTCCACCAACTTTTAATTTTCTCATTTTGATTCTATCATAAACTATCACAGTTCAGATATGCATTGCTTTCCCAATCTCCTTACTGCAGCTACTGTTTCATGTCTCCACCTCATTCCATTATTCACTTTCAAATGTGTGTGTAGCTTCAATTTAATTTTGCAGAAAATTTTCTCCACTGTTTTGGCTGTGATAGATACTGAGATTGCACTGATTCTACTCTGTTAGACTAGACTTCATGTGTAATTTGAGACCTCATGTAAACAAATGGCTCTTTGTCTATTGGTTAAACATCTTATTACTTATAAGTACTTGTTTGTGTAATTACCAGTGATTTTTTTTTGCAAAATATGAATATTAGTTTTCATAACTGCTTAGATTTCTTATGATTTTTCATTCTTCAAAAATGTAATTTTAAGTCTTTGCAAGGTTGGCAGCTCTGTCCTTGCCAAATATTTCCACTGACAAATGATTGATTTTTTCTAATCACTTGAACAGTTTCAGGGAGAGAATTACATTAACTTGGTGGAGAAAAGAATAAAGGGTGAACCCTCTCCCAAATCACAATTCATGTTTTCTGAGGATGGTTAAGGATTAGCCAATCTTGTGATTATGCCATAATGCTCAGAGTAGGGAAATTTAAAGTCTCTTTGTCTGGTTGTATCATTTTCATAGACATGCCATAAAAATTTAGGGTGAAAGTAATTGAGTTATTTGTCAGGGGAGATGGTCTACTTAGGCATATCCCCCAATTTAGAAACAGTGTCATGTTAAATGCTGCGGTTGAAGAAATTGGTGTGTTCAAGATTTTAGATGTGTTCATGTGTTTAATTTTTTTGCCAAGAAATTCCCAATACACTTTAATATAAAAAAAATTCATTAAATATTCTCCAGTTCTATGCATTTTAGCATAGATCTTCCAGCTACTATTAAAGAAGAAAGAACTGATGTGTAATGAACTCTAGTGGGGAAAATTGAAATTTGTTTGATTCCTTTAAATTAAATTTTTTAATTTCAATTTAAGGGAATACTGATTATTTCTTATAATCGCTGACTTTGAGAGAGTTCTGCCAGTTAAAACCAGATCAGATTTTGTCTTCGTTATCTAACAGCATTCAAATGTAACTCCAAATAGCAAAGTTGAGAGAATAAGATCTGTTTCGAATAGGTGTTTGATCATGAATTTTTAAAGAAAGTAAAAGGTGCAAACTTGGTGATAATAAAGTAACTCCTGGATGGCTAGGCTGAGCCTATATATTTACATTGACTAGTTTGTTTATATATATACTATTTTTATATATTCATAGCATTTTTTTTTTTTATAAAACTGCCTGTTTTGGAACACTGAAAAATTGGTATGATTTTTGCATCTTTATAGTGGCTTTGTTAATTTTGAAAATAGTTCTTTTTTCCCTAGATCTTACTGGTATGACGATTCTGTTGGAGACTGGTAAGTGGTAAGTTTATTTTCAGCATGACTGCTCTAGATATAATTGGTGACTTCATTCTTAGGTTCATTGAAACAACTAAATAAACTAACATTCCTGTCTATCTTAATGACGATGGCTAACAATTCACTGGGGTTGCATGTTTTGTTATTTGTACAGAGTATAATTTTTAAACTTCTAAAGCATGTGGAGTACTGACTTCTAAATTTCAACCTGATCTCATTCTACTAATATTTTTTACACTTAAAATTTTATGTTATCACATGTTGAAAGATAGGGTAAATGTTTAAAAGTTTTATTTATGTGAAAGTGATTACCAGAATATTAATGTCTGATTGCTCTTACTGACAATAACTTGCACTTCATTGTGACTATATTATATAAATTAAAGTTGCTTGGATATAACTCCAAAGGGAAAATTTTATATTTAAAAAAAAAAGCAAAATAATATGAAAAGTAGATTAATGAATTAACAAATGTCTACTTTCTGTGGAGGAAGTGTGCTGTCATTTTTTTCAAGAACTCTAGATGGCTGTGCTCTATGTATTTGTTTTTTTTTTACTTGGAAATTTTCAGATTCTGCCAGTTTGGAATTTTTCTGTAGTGCACATCAGTTTCTCATTATATAAACTGGTGACCAAAAGTTATGTTACTTCAATGAGAGATAACTATGAAGCTCTGATTTCAAAAATAAACATATGAAACAATGTGAATGAAGATATGTCTGAAATTTATCAGTGAAATAATAGTTTTTTCAAAATATCCATAGTTATGGAAGTTTGAGTATTGGATGACAGTGATGCCAATCAAAAGAATTTGCCTCAATTTAAAGACTAGTTTTGAAACTAATAAATATATTTTTATATGCTTATAAATAATTTTTGTTAACTTTTTTAAGACTGTCTGTTAAATACTCCAGCTTTCATACAAGGTGAACACCAAGTGAACATTAAAAATGGAAATTTAGATTTGAGAGCTTTTAACATTTTTCTGTAAATTTCCTCCCATTGATTCTTATGGAATTGTAATTTAACTTTTGTACACCAATGTATCTTGCTTTAATCATTCTTGACTACAGCAAAATATTTCACAATTTATAAGGATGATTTTAGTTTTTTATATGCTGTATTTTCTTGTATTTTTGTCAAAGGGACCACAAACCACTATTCCTACAGATAAGAATAAAGCATAGTTAAATGTCTTGAGCAGCTTTTGTTAGAGATTTTATTATGGACAGCAATAGTGAAATACATGTCAAACCAACCTGTTTCTAGAATGGAAAAAACATAGAAATTAAAGCAGTTTCTCTCTTAGTCATCTTTTACAGATTTGCATTTGTAGCAATTATAACTAAACTTTGAAAAATTATAAAATTTCTATTTTGTTACTGAAATATCTTTACTCAATGCAAATAGTATGCTAAAAATGTTATGAACTAAATTTATACAGGAAAAGGTAGCTTTTGATGTCTTAGATGTGTTTGACTTTACACACATAATAGTTGCACTTTTTATTCTAATTTTTTTGTGTGGAAGACTGGATATGATCAGTACATAAGGTTTATTTTTTTATTTATAAATGTGGGAATCCAGTGGAATTTTGTATTTCTACAAAATAATTCATCTCAGCTTATCCACTTTGCCACTGGGTACACACAGATTTAAAGAAAATTATTGTTGGCTCTTCCATTTCCAAGAATTTTTGTTTGACAGTTCATTTGTTTTGGGTGAATCTAGGCCTACATGGTTTTGTTTTAATATAATTTTTTTTACCCTTTATGGAAATTGCAGCAATTGCTATTAGCGTGCTTGGCTACTGATCTAAGGGACCTGGGTTCGAGTCCCGGGTAAGGCATGGATGTATGTGTCGTTTTTCTGCTGAGGTCCTGCCATTCTAACAGACCTACTATGGCAGATAAACTGACAGGCTCCTGTTAGACCTCTGTGGCAAGCAGCTGCTTGAGGGGGGTATTTATATATTTTTATTATACTTGTTAGGTTCTATTTACCCTTTCACCTGCTGGTGTCTTGTCACCTGACACTAAAATGTGGTCATTAAATTGCCCATCATTCACCCTGTATAAAGTTTTTCATTCTTTGTTCTTAACTAAAATAGCATTTAATAAATGTATGGGTAGAAATGTGCTGAACTTAAAATGGTGCTTGTACCACAGTAAGGAACAGGTGGATAGTTTATATGACAGCCACTGATCTGTAAATCAAGAAACAAATGGTCCAGATGAGATTGCTTATATGTCAACAGCTGATGACATTTTCTAATGCCATCAAAGACCCTTTTATTTATTTAACACTAATAATTCTTGATGTATTTTATTATAGCCATTATGTATGAATCATTAAAATCTGGTTTTGTCTAGTTTTTAAATTTGGCTTTGGGTTTTTTTACTCTAGTTACTGATGTGCCATTAAAATCAGATGAAATTACTTTTAACATCATAATAGGAAGTTTTGTGTGAAGTTTCTGTTTTTTTGTCCCAATAGCTTGAAAGATTATGGAATAATCCCAGAATAGCTTCATTTCTGTGCTTTCATTTAAAAACTTTTTAATAATAAATTTAACATTCATGTATCATATTAGTCACATAGGGTTAGTTTCCACACATGTGATACGTGTGGAAATTAAACTAACAGAAATTAGATTTATTGTAGTCTTTTGCAAACTATATTGAAACTTGTAGTACTTCGTTAAACAATTGGTGAACAGGGATTGAGTGGACAGAACTAATGGTATGGAATTGCTTATTAGTCATAGGAACATGATCTATTATGGTTAACAACTTTTAAGTGTTGCACTGAATCTGAAAGACCAACAAATAACCAGTTAACCATGATATGTTACATAGTCATTATGACAATCATGTTTTGTTTGCAACTGAGGTTGATAATTTGTTTTGCATTCTGGACAAAAAAACAGAGCAGATGGTCACTTGAGTGATTAGACAGCTAATTTCTGGAAGATCTTCAGGTCTGAGCTAAATCAACACCGTATTTCAGGAATGTTCTAAACAATGTGATTTTATTCCATTGTAATGAAGATGGATTACTATCTGTAATGTTGTCCCTATTTTGCAATCTGAAGTTACACTGTGGCTTTCTCTAAATTAAAACTACACAAGTCACTAAATAAAATTTCTAGAGTGATTAGTGAGCTGGGAATATTTATTTTGTTACATGGCTAACAAACATTATTGATTATTTTGTATAAAGGTGTAAATGACTTTATAATGGTACAGTATGTTTACAAGTGGAAGGGGCTGCCTGGACTGTTGTTTTTTAACTTGGTTTTTTGTGAAAGATCTAAGTTGTAAAAAAAACTGGTTTAACATGATTTCAAAATAAAATATGCAGTTTCAAATATCAGAAATGCTTGGACTCCTGATTGGTGTAATTTGTGGTTGATTGGGCAACTGCATGTCATAACTTAATGCACACTTCAGTAGCAATGCCAATTGTTACTGGAGTGTGAAAAATTGCATTTTGTCACTTTTTTAATTTGGTAATTGATTATGCAGAATCACTGCAGTGCTGTTACACTGGAGCTGTAGTCTAGAGTAGGAGCATTCAACTGGTGGGTCATTTTTCAATAGAGGAAGCAACAGGACATGCCAGAGCATTAATTTAGTATGCTGAATGAATGCATATATAAAGATTTTACAGTGAGCTAATTTTATTTTAAAGTTCCATTACTGGAAACCATGAGTATGGTTACTTGTACCTGTAGTAATGTGCTGATTTAGTTCAGCTGTGCAAAAATATAGTCTATTCACTTGATGGGCTTAAGAAAATCTGCTCTATGGGGTTGTTTCAGCTCATGAACCATAGATTTTTGTTCCTGGTTCAGAGATCGTAATATCAGACTTAATTATGTTAATGATTTATAAGGGGGTATCTTTGGTCTTCCATCTGTTATTACAGTTGCTGATGAGACTAATAGGATATGTTTGGTTGTCTAAAATTGGTCATGCTGTTGTTGCCTTCAGTTCTGTTAAATGACTACTCTTGAAGTACTTATTTTATCCGAGTTGTGGGACAGATACTGGTATGTGTAACAAGATAAATAAGAGAATTGGTTCATATCATTAATAGAGATCCTTGACTTTGGTTAACTCAGTGGATAGAGCATCTGGCATGTTATCTGGAAGCCATGGCTTCATATCCCACCCAATTCAAAAACGTTTTCCTCAATATTTGAGTTATATAAAAGTGATTCATCGAATTTCAATTAAATCAACATCAGTTTCTTAATATACTTAATTTTAAATGCAAAATACCTTTTCCAGGTTAAAAATTTAACAAAGTAATGTATATATAGGCAATGAAAACATTCTAGTGTGTGAAGATCCAATCCCAGCTTTGACACTTCTTCGAAGAATGCTACCAAAGTTTTCCTCCTGAATATGAGCATACCATCCATGCTTGCCAATGTGTAGTGTCCCAATTTCACCCTGGTTAGATTGCAGTACCTTTTAGGTGCCTTATGAAATAGCAGTTACTGCATTGGTTTTGAGAACTGAAAACAGAAACATATCTAAATATGCAATAAGTTTTCTTCCAGGTGATTCAAATACACAATGAACAGAACTTATTGAACAAAATGTGTATTCATTTTATGCTGGGAAATGTAACCTGTAAACAAGAAAAACATGAATATTAGTCTGAAAATTATACTGATATAAAATCTATATAAAAAAATGTGCAATTATTAAAATAAAATACAGCAAAAATAGTTTGTTTCAAGTTTTTTTCAATACAAAGAAAAAAAAGGTCAATTTTGATCATCTGCTGTTTTAAGGTTATTAGCCAATGACTTGTAAAAAAAAAAGAAAGAAATTTATCCGTTTGTGTTCAATTTTAAGGCATAACAACTTTCAGGAGTTAAAATAGCATCATAAAAAGCATGAAAAATAAGCACTTATCTGTGCCCTATTCATATCTCATGGTATTTTTGTAATACTGGATATATTGTGAATGCGATTACTCTGTTTTAAAAGAGTTGAATATAAACATTAAAACTGTGTAAAGATAATCTAGATATTCTGTCAGTAAAATGCCTAAAAAATAAAAGTAGCAATTATTTGATCCATGAAAGGTCTTGGTTATATTAGTTTTTTGCTGCAAATCTGGTCAGTTTACTTCATTTACTTAAAAAAAAATGTACGACACTGCAACTTATTTGAGTTCGTTCTTTTAGATGAAACAGTAATGTGTAAAGATGTTAAAGAAGCTGAAATTATTTGCGCAGTTGACTGTGAAAGAAAAACATCACAAATTGTTATTCACTTTGTGTTTTCAGTTGTTGCATTTTCAGCTAAAATTCTATAATATGGACTGCTGCTCAAGCTTTTCTACAAATCCATTGCTATGAGAAAACTTCTTATAAAGCTTTTACTAATGCAGAGTAAGAATATGTATAATAAGTTACAAAATTGTATGCTTAGATGAAGGTGAATTTGTTTAAAATGTGAAATTTGAATTCTGTAATGAGTAGAACTTCATTCAACTGAGCTAATGGTGATATGGGCACACTTATAGGAAAAATGTACGGCTAAAAATTTTTTGTGTGTGCGGTAGTACTGTATAAAAAAGTTACAAAAATATATAGTACAGTGTATTTTTTGTCAAATGCATATCTAACTAGAAAAATTTTATATAATGTTGGTTATTCAGATCATGTATTTTTTACACGTTAATATTTAAAGAATTTGTCAGTTGATACAAATATTTATACCGTGACATAATTTGTTACTGCTGTTAAAATGAAATAAATCATTTTGTTGTAGAGTACATTAATTTTTTGCTGACCAGTTGTCATTAGGAGAAGAATGTTCTGTGGTCAGAGGACTAAAAGTCCAAAGTATGTGCAAGACATTTGAATTAGTGTTTAAACTTTTTGTGAATTTGTCATGCATAAAGCTTGAAGTGAAATTTTTATATGAAATACGTAGTTTTGTGCTGTAAAATTTTATTAGGTAATAGATTGACAGGTCCTAAATTGTTATTTCCGTAATACCCCAACTATTTTAAACTTGATTATGAAATTTGTTAGTCATTGTTGCTAGTGACTTTTTTTTTAAATGCAGCCTCAACTCTTTCCTCCCCTTTCCCAAAAAAGCAAGTTTTATGGTAAGCTGTTTAAATTATCTGATAATGGTAGCCACAATTGCATCCTAACCCATTTTAATTAACAAGCTTTTAATTTTACTGAATAAAAGTAATTGTTTAATCTTGTGAAACTTTGCTTAGCACTTAATGTAACTTGTCTGCTTTCAGATGTTAACACATATTTGAAGTTCTACTGAATTGCCAATATTTAAAACATTAAATATAGATAATTTCAGGATTTCCTCCCTACTCAAAATTAAATACCCTGCTGGCTGATCTAATGAACAGCATGTTTGGATGTGAAATAAAAGGACATGTTAAAACCTGGAGAAATTATAGCTTTCTTCTGCCAAGGACTTGGCACTCTTCAAGTCATTTTTTATGGTTTACTGATAAGTTCCTTAAAACAAAACTGGCAAGTTGCCTTCCTGAAGGAAAAATCTCTCAATACTCTGATACTCTTTGCAAATGTATTTTATATACAACAGAAAGTTTTTGTTGAGGGATTCTTAATTCATAACACTATAGAGCAGTACTTTAAAAGTTATTTGCTGCAACTCTTATATTTTGGTTTTGGCATCGTTAAGGGTTAAGTTTTTAATACTTTTTTCTGGCAGGAAAAAAAAATTGCAATTTCAGCTATTAAACCCATCAAAATGAACATTACTTTAAACTTTCTATAGTCATGCATTTAAGGAGGTAATGTAATTTTATTCAAATTTGCTAAGCCACACATGCTACTGATGTTTTATCTCAAATATGTTGATTTACAATGATTGGATGGGACTTGGAAGTTGTGGCCTCATGTTCAAGAGAGCCATACATATCCTATTCACATAACCTTGATAGGGCACTTCCATCTATTTCCTAATAGCTGTCTGTTGCGTCCCATCCCTCCAACCTTCTCTGAGCTCTTGGGATCCAATGTAAAAAATGCTGCTCAGAGGTAACCAAATCCATATTTTTCTTTACATATATTTAGATTGGCCCGCAGAAAATGTAATTTTTTTTTTCTATTCAGCCCAATGCCAAAAAATTTTCATCCCTGCTTTTTATAATAAACCATTTTCTAAAATATATTTAAAATTGATATTCATAAATTTTAGGCATTTCTACTTACTATTTTCCAAAATGCCTAGTGTATGAAAATGAAAAATAAACACTTATTGATAAAGGTAAGAGTACCTTTACCTGCTGATATATTAGAAAAGCTGTTTGTTACTTTTCTAAGTGTAATACTGCGTTACTAGCATAATATTAAGCACATAATGAAATGTTTGGCATAAGTATAACAAAACGAGTAGTGTAGACATTTTCCAGATTGTGTGTAGACCGAAGAAACATTGTCATTTAAGTAGCGCCTGCATTTAGTTAAATTACCAGATGTTTTGTGCATCATAGTGCGAGGTATATTCACATAGTTGTGACAGATACGATGGTAATTTTAATACAGATATGTTAGCATTACAGTGTAGTTGACAGTTACAGTGCAATGACTTGCAACTTACGTACGTAAGATGCTGTCGAAAATTTATTTGATAATCATTAAGTTTAAAGTATTCAAAAAAGTAAATGATACAGTTCTTTAATTCAATCGTTTTTTGACATTCACTTGCATTTAATAAGTTACAGAAGCTGGAATATTTAACAGCATTGATGCCAATGTTATAAAACTTTTTCATATTGGTGAATTTAAAATAATTTTTTACAAACTTTAAAATGTTCAGTTACTCTATAAAGGTATAGGGTAAATGATGAAAGACATGAGGTTTTTTGCAGCCAATCAATCAGGACAGACCATTACGCTATTGTGATCAAAAGGGTTGCTTTCTTTGATATAGATGCAACAGGTTCCCTGCTATCTATCTTCAGATGAACAGAGTTTTTAAACTGAATCTGGATTCATCTGTTATTTACCCACTGACCTGAGCTTAAAAGCTGAAGTTAATGGTCATTTCTGTTGTTAAATCGTTCATCTTGTTAAATGGTAATTTCTGCTGGGGGGATAAAAACTATTGATTGGTCTTTGCATACAGTCCTCATTCTTGTAGCTTCCTGTAACACATTATCTTGAAACTCATCCCTATGGCTGCTGCTGCTGCTAACTCTTTGAAACAGTTGCCTATTTATAATTTTGCTGTGTCATCTTGTGATTAAAGACTAGTAAACCTGAATGATTGTGGCCCTGTGATGAACTTGTCTTGGTCTAGGACTAACCTCCCCTGTTTCTTAAAATGTTGCCAGAATCTTAGAGGAAACTTTGTTTTGCATTTACTCTATATACCCTAGTCTGAACATACATTGTCTTTGTATATTCAGAAAAAAATCAAGTAGCTTTCCAAGTTAATTTCCAGAAGTCTAACAGAAATGCCATGGCAACTGCAGCCGCGCACTAAATCAAATCTAATTTGCATTTCATGCTCATGTTAGTATTGGCTAAAATTTTCACCATCACATTTTTATTTGTGCCTTATATATTAGTTTAATGAAAAATGTGCACTTATTTTCTTCTGTACATAAAAATTAACATGCACATTGCATTTCATGTTATTCTCTTATATACATTTAGAGGTAACGATATCCTTAAATTTTGAGCATCAATGTAAATGCTGAATTGAGAAGAGAATTTGAGACTGCAGTACAGTGTTCTATGATCTAAAAGGTTTAGAGCCAGTATGAAGCAGGGTAAAGTAGAAATGTCAGTGAAGGGAACAATGCTGTTTAATCATAATTTAGAGCAGCTGTAAAAAAAAACAGAATTGTTCATGTTTCAGTTTAAACTAGCTATGCACAAGTAAGTTATCTGAAACCAAAAGAAAAACATGAAAATAGTGACAATTAGGCTGAAAGCTGCAAGATTAAGATCTGAACCCATTATTTGTTCTTCACTTGTTCTAAGTTGATATTATGATAGTGTGAAACTATTCTGTGTGTAGAGCACTATTAATTAAAAAAAAAAACGATTTGAATAAAGTACCATTTCCTCACAACCAGCTATTTTAGTGAAGCCTTTGTCTTCCCTCATTAGGAAATTCCCAAAATGGTCTAACAATTTCTTCAATTAGATTAAATTAATTGTATAACTTGGTTTGATCCAAAGATATATTGTAATAAGCAAGGGTAGTGTATTTTGGCTGGTATAAGCAAGGGAATTTTGGTTTGAACTGCAAATTTTTTCACCTAAAGTTTTGAAAGCTTTTTTGCCATGGATCATTGTAATTGCAGAGTATTTTGCTAATCAGCACTAATGTGAAACTAACAATTTAGAATATGGTTGAATTTTGGCTTTATGAAGGTTATTTCAATAGTAATTTCATTTAATAATAAAAATATAAATAATTTTATAGTAAGGCACAAATTAAAATGTGATGGTGAAAATGCTGCCCATTCCAACTTTATACCTGTGTAGAGCACTGAACCTTACAGAATGTCATAATCACTAGACTACCTATAATTATTGATTTCATTATGGGTGGTCAATGAATAAAGTAATATTATTGAGTTGTTGCAGAACAGAAACATCGAAAATTAAATTCAAAAAGGATCCAGAGGAAACAGCCACACTTGTTAAATCTAAGGTGTGGCTCTTTATTACTCCCAATATTAAAAACCTACTTTTATTAGGTGTTAAAATTATTTAAAGATTCAGTGAACTGTTCAGATTGAAAACATTGTTACAAAGAATATCCTTGGGAATAGAATAAATGCTTCAGTCAGGGTTCAACTTTCACTACTAATACAGGCCATGTTAGAACTGTGGAATTTGCAAATGCACCCACTAAGAGGGATTGGGAGGAGGTACAATATGCAGAAAAATATGATTTTTTCAATGTAGATTTATTATGAAAATATTTGAATAAATGAAAACTAAACACAATGAAAAAAATTTGAAGGGTTTGATAAATTTTTTTGCCAATTTAATAAATCTAAATTGACAAAAAGCAAAAAATATATATTTTAAAAATTAACCCTGAATATTATGTTGCTTGTGAAAATCAAAACGTTTCAAGTGGACAAGTGCAAAAATTAATGCTATTAACAGTCAAAATTGTAATTCACCCTCATGCTAAAAGACTGCATTCTTGCTAGTCTTTGGGGTCCTATCTTTAGCACTAGCAGTAGTGGATGTGTGTATTGAGCTGAGTGCTATCGTAAAATTGTGCTGCAAATAGGAGCGAAGTCGGTGAAACCCTGCAGAATTGTAGGCATGCACCAAACGAGTTTCCATGTAGTGGCATATACTACAATGTTTCAAAATATTCCCATTTTGTCCTGTCAGAAACAATGGTATTAGACTTGATAAAAAAATATTTTAAATCATTAACTTAAAATTGTGTTGGCTATCAGCATTTGCTGACAGGCCAATTTTATAAATCCTAAATGATATATGAGCCAGTTGAAAAGGCAATGTGTATGGTACTGTTCGCTACTGCCAAATTTGTTGTTGACCTCTGTCGTCGGTGATATATTCTTCATGGCTTTTGTGAAATTAGCTATTTCTGTTTCTCGCACTCTGAGTACCAAAACCAACAAGTGTATGTGATGTAGGTCAGTAATTTTCAGTTTTGAAAGTTTGTATAAATGAATGTGTATTAGAGAAGTTGCATGTTAAAGGTATGTGGTACGTTGAATTTCTGATTTATAAACATTTTGTATAGTAAAAAAGAAATATGTCGGTTTATTGTTAATCCTACATAACTTGTTTGGTGAGATTATTTTTTCCTTTCTGATCGTATCTTATGTCAGTGTTTTTAAGCATACAATTAGGGAACTGGTTAGGATGAAGCTTCTTAGAATGGTTGCTGAATGCAGGATTAATCAAACAAGGTTTGTAGTCAGAAATTCATTAAGGATCTTGTCAACTGTACAATTGCGAGGTGATCCAAATGAAACCATAGCTTGAACCACTGAGTGATATCATGCACAATATCTGCTTATGGTGAAATATTAAATAATCTCAAAACAAAACGTTGGCAGTGCCAGTTTGTTGAGCTTGAGGCAAACTGATACGTGTTTTCTGGGAAAACAAAAGCTCTGCAATGAAATTGTTGATTAAAAATGCATTCTTAATTGCCATTAATTTCTTTTCAAAAATATTAGCAGTTCATTCATTAACTAAGAAAAAAGTTGATTCGAAAACTGCACATAGTTTAGCAACATGATTTTGCCTTTTATCTCTTTGCCTTTAACTTTTTGTACTCTAATTATTTTCATTTATTACATATATTGCTGGTTCACAAAATGATATTTTTTAAATCAGTTCGAAACTAAAACATTATTTAGAAACTGCTGTTCTCCAAGACCACATGTGGGAGGAGTGTGTGTGTGTGCGCGCAAAAGCAGCACCTACATGCTAATGGTGGCTAACTGTGACTGAGATTTAGCTAAAGATTAAGCAGGGCTGCCAACTGCTCAGAATTTTTTGAATTTTATCTTAATTTTGGGTTTTTGTCTCTTTCCCCCTGTATATTTTTATAAAGAAAATTGCTCTTAAATATGGCAATTTTCTTTTCATGAGTTTCTTACATTAAAGGTGCACTTGTCTCTGCCATTTTCAGGCAAAATAAAGTGTTCAGATTATCCATGAATGAGCTTTTATGTAAGTAAAATAATTCTGCTGTCTTCATTAATATCAAAATAGTACATACAGTATTTTGGCCATGGCTGCTGTTCGCGTCGTCCCGTGGCCGAGTGGTTAGCACGCTTGGCTACTGATCTAAGGGATCTGGGTTCGAGCCCCGGATTAGGCATGGATGTGTGTGTGTCGTTTTTCTGCTGAGGTCCTGCCATCCTTTCAGATCTCCTACTGTGGCATATAAACTGACAGGCTCCTGTCAGACCTCTGTGGCAAGCAGCTGCTTGAGGGGGTATTTTTTTTTGCTGTTCGCTACTGCCAAATTTCATTAGTATAAAAAATAATTGCATACAGCTGACTTTCTGAACTGCAAAAATGTAAAATCATTGTATTTTTGTTTTTAGATAGGAAATTTTTTAATCAGTTAATGGATGCTGTAAAATGACCATTGCAAACTTTGATGATTTGAATGTAAAATCTTACTTTGGTCGTGCTTGTAAAGTGACTAGGGCTATCAGCATGTGTATTTTTTATTTGAAAATTTAAATTGATCTCTAATTGTAGTCAATAAATTGACCCTTACAGTGTTGGATTTCTGAAACTGAACTCACTCTGGTGACCAAATAAATTTTGAAAAATAAAATAATCTCTTCCTGAGGAAATTAATAAACAGAAATAGGTTATATACCAAAAGAAAGTATTTAATTGTGATTAATAAAATGGCTTTGCTGCAGTTCTTGCTAAATATTAGTAACCCTTGCATCTTCCTCTGTTGCCAGTTGGAAGAACAAACTCTGGCTAAGAACTTTATTTGTTATAGATTTGAGAATTGGTCAGTTTCTGGTTCTTACTTAAATGTAGAGTGTAAGATTCAAAATAGACACATTCGTCAAAGTTGGCTAAATGCCAAGTCCAGAAGGACCTTTCTCCAAGGACTTTTTTTTTTAAGGAAGGTTTAATAAAGGAAGTATTTACAGTAGACAGCTGCAAGGAGACGATTTGAAAGTTTGTCAAGCCATGCAATGTCTTTGAAACACAAAGAGTAACTCCTGTATCTTAGTCGGTAGCATGCCAGGCTCATAATCTGCAGTTTCAAGTCCCAGCTGGGTCAACACTGAGATTTTCCCCCGCAAAACTCCCCGCCCTGACCACGGTCAGTTGGTGACACCAATGGGCTTGGAAAGGCTGCCGCCTGTCGGATGGAACGTTAAGCCGTGTCCCCATGTGCGGGAGAGCCATACCCCCTTTATACATATGTAAAGAACATGCTGGTTGGCATTGATGGGAGGCTACCATCTGTCCCAATAGCTGTTCCCCTCCTCAACCTTGTCTGAGCCTTTTGGGTCCATGTGACATGGCTATTTAGCCCATTGTGTGCAAAAAATGTGCCACTCAGAACTAAAAGATCTTTAGTAAAATGTGCTATGTAGCAATTCCACTTAGCATTAAATTGCAAGATTGTCATGCTTTGTACCACACAGTTGTGTTGATCAATTGATATTTACTCTGAGAACAAAGGAAGTGGTTGTGGCTGCTCTGCCAAAATTGCCCATTTTAGTTGCAAGCATGCTGTTATGCCATACTGCAACCATTGTGGCATAGGTGCTACCAATGTACTTTATATACAACAATACTGTTGTAACAAATTATAAATGTAATTATTCTATATCCTGCAGATAAGCTTTGTGGGTCACCGGTAACGATAAAATTTACTTGTACTATGATCAAAGAATAATAATAAAGGCATATGCAGGAGAACCTACTGGATTGTGCTGGCCATGACTAGTTGTAATTTCAGAAAGTATGAATGAAGGTTAACCAGAGAACTTGTGCCTTCCACAAAATGCATTGTATGGGAATTCTAATGCTAAATGGGGAAAAGCACTTAATGCTGAGAAGGATTGCTACTGGTGGTGAGTCCTGCATTCATCACTTCAACTTGAATCCAAATGTGCCTCAATGCAAATGTGCAAGTCATCCACATTCATCTTGAGAAAGTTGGTGAGGTTTTTTGGTACCTCCATGGTATTGTGCCCT
This sequence comes from Ryuthela nishihirai, assembly GCA_038380435.1. Taxonomy (NCBI): domain Eukaryota; kingdom Metazoa; phylum Arthropoda; class Arachnida; order Araneae; family Heptathelidae; genus Ryuthela; species Ryuthela nishihirai. The sequence continues at coordinate 21,712,244 of JAWZYU010000028.1, read as the reverse complement.
TAATCACAAAATTTTGGATGTAATTTGCAGGAAAGAGTAGGGACTCATTGTGAACATGCATGACATTGCATATAATTACATATTACCCCATTAAACTCTGGAAATGTTATGATGGTAAAAAAAATTGTAATATGTAGATCGAAATTTTAAGTGCGTAAGTATTTTATGAATGTTAACAGTAAATTTCTGTTTCAAAGATTTATAAAATGCAAACAGTTGAGATTAGGGAATATGTAGGGACGCTATATAGTGACCAATTGCAAAATGCCAACGGCACAATTCTATATATTTTTAGGTAATAATCTGAAAATCTTGGAAACAATTTACAGTTGTAACTGCTCAGTTAAATGAATGTAGAATTGTAATTTAATCTTTCTAAATATTAGGCTAGGTCACTGAGTGATAATTTTAATCCTCAATGTGCCAGAAGACACTAGTTCCCAGAGTGTAATTCAGTCTCATATCCAGTGGGAACTATAATTCCTAAGAATATGATCCTGAATATCTATAAATTAAATTTGATAATAAAAATTCCTGATTATTTAGTATTCTGTAAAGTTTAATAAAAATAAAATTATGCTACTGTGGAAGCAATTTTTATTACCTCATTTTGCACCATTCGACTTTTTTTTTAATCTTTTGGAATTCCCTCAAAAGAAACTGGTAAAAGAGGATGTTTTTAAGTAGAAGATATATGCATCATTTCAAAAGAATGCATATATCGAAGTATTAAATTTTTACTATATTTCTGGTTGTTAAAATGTTTCATAAAGTAATAAATACCCCCTCAAGCAGCTGCTTGCCACAAAGATCTGATAGGAACCTGTCATTTTATATACCATAATAGTAGGTCTGTGAGGATGGCAGAGTCCTCAGCTGAGAAACAACACAAACATCCATGCCTTACCCAGGGCGCTTTTAAGTTATTAAAGGTTTCAGAAGGAGGTTTAACCCTTTTAATGTCCAGGTCGTTTGTATACGTTCGGAGAATCTGAATTGAGAGGCCAAGGACGTTTACATACGTTTTTTTAGTACAACAACAACAACAAAAAAATTTTTAAAAATAAAAATTGCCGTTGTAAATTTTTTATATATATATCTTACAAAAATATATTCAGGCTTTAAAAATATTTTGCTTTTTAATTTGATGCATATTTTATTAAACTACAATATAAATAATTTTATGAAGCCATTTGATTTCCATTTCTTAGAAGCACTAAATGATATTGCCGATATGCCTGTTAATGTTCCTATTTGCTGAAGCAACCTTGTGCTTTAAGCTCACAAATTTGATTTTAGCTATTATCAACAAATTTTTCCTTAAATTTTCGAAAATCTAAAAATTAACAAAAAAAACTGCTATTTTAAAGAACTATAGATTTTGAAAGTAATTACAAAATACGTACTGCAATTTCCCCCCCCCCCCCATTTCACACATTTTTCTGTCATAAACCTATTTCAGTATTCCCACGTTATTTTTATCATATTTCCCAGCAATCTATGCATCTTTTCAGCAGCCTTCAAAATCGAAACTGAAAGTAAACGCATCCTTCTTAGAAATTCTGGTTGCAGCTGCATTTAATTAGTTATGCTTCACTGAATCAACAAGATGCAGGTGGCTGAAATATGATATCTCCATTGTTCCGTGTGCTGTTTTTTTTCAGTTTTGGTCCAGCATATTGGATACTCTTTGTCAAGTTAGTATTTTTTTGTATTTAAACCTTAGTTTTCATTTCAGTAGATTTTTCATGCTACATCGAATGGCCGGCAACAACTTGTTGCTATGGATATTTTAACACCGCACTAGGCTATATGTTAATTTTTATTTTATTATTTATTACTTTTCCAGTAAAACTTTGATAATAGTATCATTTTCTGAAAATAAATGAGGTCTTGGATATGAAAGCAAATTCATTTCTGTATATTTACTACCGTTAGCTGTCTTCAATCAGCCGATTTATTGATCTTTACGAGTTATGCTAGATCGGAGGCCAGCTTAAAAGTTGTTGCGGATATTTTAACATCCCATTAGGTTATATGTAATTTCTCTTTTATCATTTGTTTTTTTAATAAAAAAACTGAGCTTGTATCATTTTCTGAAATTCAATGTCTTTGATAGGGGAGCACTTCCTCCGGAAATCGGCCATCATTTGGGAGGGCAATTTCGGTGCACAAACCTTTCTGAACTTATCCAAGATCACCAAACTTCACCACCCAAAGAAAAAATTCATAATGTTTAGTAATAGAAAACTTCCTTGGCTGTTTTTTATTTCATAACCAGTTCAGAAAAATCTCGTGAATGTGAGAAGTCCGAGTAACTTATAACACTGTCCATGTTTAAAATATACGTATACGATACTGAAAAGAATCATTAAAAGAAATAATCATATTTCAGGTTGAATATTATTCGGGAGGAAATTTCCTTTCGATAAATATATAATTTAACTATTTTGATTCATCAGGTTTTCCAAAGTGAAGCCTTAATTTTATAGTATGATCTTTATTTTTCACCATATCACATTGAAAAAGGTTTATTAAAATCAATATGCTTGAAAATTTATTATTTATTTTTATAAAATTGTAAATTCTGTTTAATTTGATATATATAACATGACCTATTTCTGTTGGTTATTTTTTAAAAAAATTCTAAATTTAATATATTTGACTTGGCACAATTGGCTAAAAGCCTGGAATTTTCTCAAAGTATAGTACCGAGAAAAAAATTGCAAAACGAGAAATATTTACTTAAACCAAAAAAGTTTTTTGTTATTCAGAAATATATAGCCATTCTATTCATGTGCATTGTAATAATTTCAGTGTATTGGTTTTTTTAAATAAATTTTTATTTGCATTGCCAGATGCATTTTTTTATTACATGACTATTAAAATGAAACTGTGTTTTTTTGTTAAATACTTGATTTTCAGAAAAATCCAGAATTAAATGCTGATTAATTTGGCATACAACATGCTATAATTCTTTCATTAGTTATTAGGCAAAAAAGTTCTAAAGTTATTTTTTGGCTGAGCATAGGCAGAAAATAGCTTAGCCCCTGGATGGAAACCTGTTTTTCAGCCTGGACACTGGGATGGGTTAAATCCAAAAAGTTTTTAAAAATTGCTATTAAAATTAGTACATTTGCTGTTTTCAAATATCTTTGTGGCTTGGATTCCTTGTAACCTAACCATTAAGTCTACTGTGTGCATAAAAGTGACTCATGAAAACATGTCAAAATTACCCCAGCCACCAGGGTGAATTCTGCTCTATGTTAAGTAAGGGATAAAATGTAGAATTTTTTGGATTTAAATTAGTTTCCTTGTAATGTAATTGAGATCATATTTTTTTGCCTACTGAACAGTAACAGTCTAGTTAATTTCACTTAGTATTACCAAATTATTACAAAGATTTTACTCTGCAAAACTACTGCTTGCTGTCAGTTTGTTAAAAATTTAAATTTAAATAGATTTCATTATGATTTTTAATTTATCTTCAGTCACATTTTTCTAATAAACACCTATTTTAGAAGTTATGGAGCTTCAAAGTTAGAATTCAACGAATATTTGTGCGAAAAAAAATATTGTTGAATTCTATATCTACAGGTAATCTGTATTTATTATGGATTTTACTACAAAAATATTACCTTAAAGTTTATTTCTAGCACAAAAAACTTCAGGAAACTACAATTGTGCTGCTGCAATGTCCTAGGAATAATGATAATTGTAAAAGCCGGTTTCGAACAGATTTCAAGAATTTGTATTTTGATGATAATCAGTTATAAAAATGATAGTACTAAATGAAGTTATAATAACGTATAAAATTGTGCCATTGTTTTGCCGAGAAAATTGTCTAGGCCTGGAATTTTATTAAATATCTGAATTTTGAATATTTGGTATTGCAACTGCAGTGTCTTTTTTCAGTTAAAAGTACTTATGGCAAATCATCCATCAACTCTCCAGAAATAAATATCCTGATAAAACAATATTACTATATTTCCCTAGATTTAAGCTCAATCCCCCTTTACCATGTTTTCAGTTATATTGAAAAATACCACAAGCGGGCTATTAGTCAATTCAAAGCATAAATTTAATCTGATTTGCAGATAAGGTAAAAGGCTGCTATTATCAGTGTCAGCAAATGTCATATGAAAACTTATTTCTTCTGATGGCAACAAGCTAATAAGTAATCAAGTATAATAGTTGGATAAAAAACAAATGGTTTAAGTAATTTTGATGTTAAAATGTCGGTTTAAGAATTCTAAAATTTTACGTATCCATGGAAAAATGTATTGCATATAATAAAATTTGTACAGAAGTATTTAGCAGAAGTTGCTATTTTATTGAAATTCAGTAGTCTGTCAGCTTAGAGAATGTAAATCTTAGCAAGAACCAATGAAAACATTTTCTAAGCATATGGTTGTGAAAACAGAAAAAGTAAATGTTTGTACATGTGTTGGTAGTTTTCCCATATAGGTTGTATTTTTTATTGCTAATGTCGGCAAGTTTTTTTAAAAACTGAAGTTGATGTGTGAGTGTCATTGACAATTTTTGCTGAGCAATGAACCCACAAGAATACAGTAGTGCAGGCATATAACCAAAGGTGATGAATCAGAGTTCCCCAAAATTCTAGGAATAAAAAGTTAGAAGATTAAAGAAACTAATTTTTGTGTCTATTCAGTTGTAATAATTTTCATTATTATGATTATTATAGCGAAATTGAATTTTATCCCCCCCCCCACTTCCATTTATTTTATTTCCCCTGAAGTGTCTGTAGTGGTAGATTCAGAAAATTATGCAATAGTAAAACATGGGTTAATGGACTAATAAGTATCTGTATAAATTATAACATTTTTGATACTCTTTAAAACAGCTTTACATTTCACAAAGTATAACTTCAAGCAGAAGTCTTGAACCTTTTAAGGCTGGGGACTATTAAATTATGTGTGGCTCTAAAGGATGATTATCAAGAACCATCTGATCCCAAAAATATGCATTTTTCTCTGCAAATAGCTCTTTAAGACTGACATAAGTATACTGGGAATTTTTTTAGCTTTTAGGAGAGATGTAGATGGTTACATTAAAAGGGCTCTCTGTAACTTGGTTAAGACCATTGCTTTAGAGCAGAGGTTCCCAAACTTATTTGTCCTACCCCCCCCCCCCCCCCCCTTTTTTTTTTTTTTCAGGAAAAACATTACTCAGCACCCCCCTGGAAATCTACCTTCTTTAAGCGAACAAACAGAAAGATGCAGTGACAAATTTGCGTTCTTTTATGTATCTATATTCTACCTACGTCCTACAACTTAGTAAAGAAAGATGTTGTAAACAAGACACCTTGAAGCTTGAAATTATAAAATTATTTATTAAAATCAACCATAGTAACATTCACATTACACACAGAATATTAAGATAACGAAGGATAATTTTATGTGTTTATTTGGAAAATGAAGTAATCACTAAGACTTTAACTCTTGTACACAACAGATGAAACATACGAACGGTTTTTCAAAATTTTCTTATCTTCCCTTTTTTTATGCTTCCGCCCCCAATTGCACCTGAGGCTACTATCGACCCCCTGGATCATTCCAGTGCCCCCCATGGGGCCATATCACCCACTTTGGGAAACATTGCTTTAGAGTATTTTTTACACATAATACTTTAAATTACAATAATGAAATATTAAATGTAAATAATGTTGTGGGCTGCAGAAGTTTCTATTTTTTTTTGTGATAACTTAATGTCATTAAAAATTATGAGAAAGTAGTTTTATATTAGATTTGCATAGTGTTTCAAATTTTGCATCTCTGATAAATGAACATTTGAAATCTAATGCAAGAAATTGTTAATGTAAATAATGGAGAAATATTAGAAATAATGAACATTACTGATATCATTATCAGATTTTAAGCCCTTACTTGTAGTCAGCTGGCCCAACTGTGCTAACCCAGTAAGAGTTTCTTCTATTGTTAACTTAGGTTATCCTGGTACAACTATCTCCATCTTTTGTAGAGTAGATTGGCAGCAATTTAGGCCATCTGGATGGTAACCTTATTCTATTAGTGCATAAACTTCAGAAAGCAAACTTCCATAACATTTAATCTTTTTTTGTTGCAAGGAGTAGGTAGAAATGTTCTAAATATGTTGCATTTTGGCAGTAGTTGTTTCCAAATGTACATGGCTGTAAAGGTAATTCTGTATTTCGTTTGCCGTAACTTTGTGAAATAAAATAGGTTAAAATTTTGGATCCTTGATTCTTGGCCTTTGCTGTGGTTCTTTTTTTTTTGACAAAATTTGTAGAAAGGCACAATGTCAGAGCTGTATATTATCTACTGTATAATATTTCAGATTTAGTTTAAAAAAAATGTAGAAGTTATTTTCTGAATTTGAATGTGCAAAATTGATGTAAATTCAGTTGAATACGACCTTAAAATCGTTTTTTAAAATATGCAATACATTTGTACCATATTGGAACATAAGTTTTCATGATAGGTTTTATATATTGCTGACCACTGATGCAGAACTTTCTTCTGCCTGTTCTGTATATTTTCATCTACTGTAAAGTTTCTTTACAGTAGTTTTTCTAATAGCAACATCTGCCATTTTCATAAAACTCAACTGAAAATATCCCTTGTTAGGTTCGCACGCAGGCCTAGAGAATTGAAGTATATTACATGCACCAGAGACTGAAGGATGTATATGTAAAGAAGAGTATAAATGTAAGTTATGAAGTACAAAATATTAGCTTGTTAAAAATAGAAGATATATGCGATCAAAGACCTTATTTTTTATAATTAGACTGGAGTACACATAAGTCAATAGTATTTTCAAGGGAAAAAAACATAAATTTTTAAATGTACTTTTTCTTATTGTCATTATTAAACAGTACGTAAATAGTTAAAACTGTTTCAAAAATGCAGTAAAGTACTTAGTGATGGATATTTTATGAAGTAGTTGAACGATCATATTGCATCCATATTAGTCGACAGTTTTTATTCCAGCTGGTTTAGTTTTGCCTGCAATGCTTAACTGGAAATTTTTCTGTTTGAAGTGTTTTTCAACTGTGATAAACTGTTTTTCAACTGCTCAGATAGCAAAAGTTCTGTCTGCATCTGCAAGGTCTTGACTACAAAACTTACCAATAGTTGCTTAAGTTGGCTACTTAAAACTGTCGGTTTTGCAAATGCTTTAAGTCTGATGTACGTTTGTGAGTAAAAGAAATGAGTAATAATTTCTTAATAACCAAAAGTGACTGGAAGAAATTAGTGATAAAAAAGCCTGTATTTCAGAAAAAATATTTTTTGCTAAATATTAGATAAAATTTTACCAAATGTCAGAATCAGAAATTCCTGGTAGATTTTCCTCTTAAATATAGTTAGATGTGATTATTACTCCTTTTCATTAACCATCTCAAACTCCTTTCTCCAGGCTGAAGTTTGCACATTTCTTTGTCTTTTATGCACAGAACACTTTTAAATGTGTATTTCTGCACAGTTCTTAACTATTGGTTGTGGATAACTAATATGTTTTAAAATCCAATAAAGAGGAAGAAATTTTTCCCATTTGTTTGATGTCACTTTTTTAGTATGGTCATCTTATATTAGTATACCACCTTTTAAGTAGCAGGCTTCTCAACTGAAATAAGTTATCAATATTGGGGAGGGTGTGACTCAGTCAGTAGTGCACAATGAACTTAATTTGCAGTTCTCAGGTTCAAGTCCCACTGGGTCAGCATTTGAGATTCACCTCTGCAAAACTTGCCACTCTTCGTGCACATTAAAGAACATACTAGATTACCTTGATGAGATGCTTCCACCTGTCTCCTAACAGCTATCTAATCTAATATTGCAACAATTGATTTATTCTCAAAGAAGTAAATAACTAATGTTTCTTTCACATTTACATGGACTGTGGCAAAAATATGTTTGCAACTAACATGTTTGCCATTACCAGAGAGTTAAATTTTTTCCATCAGTTTGGATTTCTTTTTCATACCTTCTTTGAAGCTCAATATTATTCTATATCTTGAATATATTTCATATTTTAAAGCTCTAAAATTCATAAAATGTATAGACAACTATGGGAATAAACTGCAATGTATGTTATTCATTCCAAATTTTAGAGCTATTGTAAACCTCCATATATATATATAAGATACAACTTCAGTTCACATCACAAAAAAAAAATCCAATAGAGAAAGCTTTACCACTTATTTTTACAGATACAACTTTTTTGCTTACCTTATTCACAATTTATGAATGACTGATCTTGAAGTGAATGAAAAATCTTTGTAAGAATTGGCATTCATGGGCAATTATTCCCCTAGATATATTCCTAAGATTTACAATCGAATCTGGCAAAAGCAAATCTTGGAATCATTATAGATGACATAAAGTATTAATATATTTTTCAAAAATATTAAATTCTTTCCACACCAAGCAATAGCTAATAGTAAAGCTTTTTTATGCACAAAAATTATCTTTGGTTCCTTAAAACTTGTAATCTGCAATTCCCATGTCCAAATACCAGCTGTCAGTATTGATATTTTTATCTGCTAACCATCCATTTGTCAGTGACAAACAATATGCTGATGGGTTTAGAAAGCAGCCATTGTTTTATGGAATGTAAAGCTTTAAAGTTCAATATTGTGAGTTTTTATTTCTCAAGTGACATGACCCTATGCCTGTTGTCTGAAATAATAATAAAAAAAAAGTTAATATCAGCTGACTCTGAGGTAGGTTTTAACTGCCCTGGCATTATGCATTTATCGCTCTGCTTTTCAGTGCTGCAGCTGGAGGATCTGCTTGGAGGGTTTAAAAGTCTTTCAGAAAGTAAAATCAGTAATCAAGAAGGGTAATGTTGCAAGTCCACCTTGTTTGGTTTTTCTAACATCTTTGACTCAAATTTTGTCTTGCTCTCAATGATTCATAAAGATGCATAGATAAGGTCAGTGAGTAACTATAAATATTTAAATCTCTTAGATGAATGGATGAGAGATTTGGGTTTGACTGGGTGTGAAATTTTTTACTAGTGTCTTCTTTATGGTATGTTTTACTGACAAACTGTTAGAGTTAAACCAAGGAGCTGCTTAAGGGAAAATATTTGATTCTAATGACAAATGTAAGGAAACAAGTGACAGGTTCATGTAAAAGTCAGTTCATGGTTTTGTTTTAACTGAAAGGAAATACATTAAGCACAAAAACCATAAGCTAGGGCCAATTTTTTTTAACCCTTTCAGAACCATACCATCCAAAAACTGCCAAGATTTTAAATGGGCTCATCCAGTCAATGCTATTTCTTCATCTTCACTATTTCTACCTGCAGTTTGGGCCAATGGTGGAGAAGGGTTAAGGAATTTATGTAATTAGAAGTTTAGATAAAAATCAGATTTGACTGTGTTTTGGTATATTTTGAGCACTTCAGTTCAATATCTTTGCAAATGGCAGACAATTTTCAGGAAATATTTCTATGTAGATGAAATTCCTTAACTGGGTATTTAGTCTTAGAAGTGCTTTTGTTGTCAAAAAAAAATATTGCAAGACAAGTGCAATTCTTTAAGAAAAACTAACGTGGAATGCCAATTTTACAAAATATTACACAGTATGAAGATATAATTGTACTACTGTGTTGTGAATATTGACAAATTAATCTCGAGAAAATTAACAGTGAACCTAGTAACTATTGCTTAATTTTTTCTTTTTATGTTACTCTTGCTCTGTATAACAATATGGGAAATCTAGTTTTTGTCAGTAGTGGTATTTAAATAGTTGTTAACCATTGATGAAATATCAGCATGGTACCGTTAGCTACACATAAGATTTGTATTCCGTTACTTCAAACTGCAAGTATAAAGCAACCAGAATTATGTAGTTTATAAGTAACAGCATGTGTGTTGTTAAATGTTTAAGTATGAATGCAAATATTTGGATGGGATGCTGCCAATCAGTATGTTACAAATGGTGCGAAGTGAAAATGTGTCAATTACGTTTCATTTTATCTGGTTTTACATGGCATGTCGGCTTCCACATGGAAGAAACAGCATAAAAATTTAGTGATTCCTCGCATTCAGTATCTTTCAACATCTGATTAATTGTTCTGATCTACATCTTGCTTTGCTTATAACATGCATGAATTGATTTATTGTTACATTATTGACATAAAAGTGAAAGTGATGCATGATATTGAGGAAAGTAATTGTTCCAAGTAGGTTAAGTTTACAATTTATTAAATTGTGATTAATGCAGAATTCTTTTCATCCGACGTATTGCCAAGGAAGTTACGCTTCTTAACAACTGGGTTATAAAAATTGTTAAAGCAATGCATAAACCATATTGATCTGAATTCAGGATGACCTGATGTTTTTTCATTTGTGTTTTGTGCACAGTTCATATTAAGTAGTAATTTGTAACAGGAAATGAAGCTGAATCTAGAGCTTTCCTGTGTTCATAATATGGCATACATCTAATCTAACCTATCATGTTTATAATAGATAAATAAAATAACCCCTTATTATTAAGATGCTAAATGAGAAAAACATCTTAATTTTTCATTAAGATTAATGTATGTTTAAAAACAGTTATCTGTTAAGCAACATTTGTTTCATTTCACTGTATTGATCTGTCTGATTGTTAAGCAATGATACATGAAAGATCATACCACATGTATTTAGAAACGTTATTTGACAAGCGGCTCCCATCTGCTCTTAAGAGATCAAGTGAATTTTTAATTCTGTAATGGGTTGTGCTATCAAATTGTTTAATACTTTCAGATGGTATTTTATATATTAAAATGTTTCCAAGAAGGGATTGTGCGATTTTAGGTGTAATTTCATTTTTCTAAATTTAATCCCATAAAGGGTAACAGTAAAAATGAGGTAACAGTAGCATACAGTTGTTTTGTAATTGAAGTTCATTTGACAAAATTTTGGTAAATATAAAAGTAATTTAAAATTGTTATCTAATAATAGATAAGCATATTATCTGTTTCAGAATATTGTTTCGTGTGTATAATGTTTCGTGGAATGCACTCTTTCCCATTTCCTAAAGAATTATAAAGGGGATATTTTTTAGAAGCAGTATTTTTTTTACTACCCAGTATTTGAGGATTCCGAAGGTTTGGGAACTTTCTTTTTCTGAAGTAATGCCCTTCACATGCCATACATTTTTGGCAGTACTCCACTAACTTCTCAAACACTTGCAGTATGCCATTTTCAGATATCCTGCATAAAGTAGCAGTGGTGGCTTTTTTTCACTTCTGTGTCGGGGCTGCATTTTTGTCCTCGTAGCTTATGTTTAAACATTGAAAATGCCAAAAAATCACATGGTTCAGCATCTGGACTCTTCTACCAATGTCTGCTAGCAGCTTCGTCATCACATTTGAAATATGCATTGTCTTGAAGTAGAAACCACCACTGTCAGTTAGCATAATATGCTACAGAAATCTGTAAGAAAGGCAAGACCTCAACAGAAAGATAATCCATACCTTATCCAGAGCCACTCAGCCAAGTAACTATCCTTAAATAGTTTTTAAATGCATTTGCATAATAAAATCACCATTCGCAGTTTGCTTCTGAGGTAATCAGTGTGAAGAATATCATTTCAATCAATAAACAGTAGCAAAACTTTTCCAGACAATGGTGGAGGAAAGTCTGTTTCCAAACACTTGATTACTGTTTTTATTTGTCCACAATGTCTTATCAAAACAAAATCATCACTGGTGATTATGGACAATAAAGGTCAGGATTTTGTTCAACAGTTTCATCAGCAGACTTTCATGCACTTTTCTGCTCATCACTTGAGGTCATTAGGAATTGTTTGGCACATATTTGACTAGTGTCCAATTCCACTGTAACAATATGGTGAACCCTTTTGAATGACATTTTAAACAGCGAGTTCCCTTAGCAGTCATCTGCTAACCTTCAGCAACTGAGGTTTATCAGTATTCATTGCTTCAGTTAGAAAATTGGTTGATGAACTCCAATGAAGACAGTGTTTTATCATCCAATTCAAGGGTCATCCACCATTTTCTCTTTAAAATGTTTTCATCATTGGAACTTTACAGCTTGACTCATTGCTTCTGTTCCATATGCATTCTGTAACATCATATCTGTTTCTTGACTGCTTTTTCCAAGCTGCACACAAAATTCTATTGTACATCTGTAAAAGTTTGAAATTTGGCTCTGCTGTTCTTCTATTGGAAAATAAATTTCTTATGAAAGCTTGCACACACATACATTGGAAACGTCGATCCATGCATTAGTAGTTAAACTAAAGTAAGCAACATAGTGCCTTCTCAGTGAAGTCCTGAAGAATGACATTATATTTTCAAACTCCACATGTGTTTTCCTTATATTTCCAAAGTTATAGATTTTACGTTGATCATTCATAAGCCAAGAATATGTAAGACAGTTTGACCATATTTGCATAACATTTGTGGTTGGATCTTAATCAGTCCTTTTAGGAATTTGGAATTTTTGGAATCCAATCAGTATGAATCTTACAACAAAAAAGCCCCCTTTTTTAGATCCTTTAGTAATGCGTAGTTATATTGAAGTTATAAATGTGGAGTCTGGAACAATATTTGAGCAGCAGTGCATGCAGAGAAAGATGTGTGGATTGCCCATGTTACCCTTATACATAACTACAGATTAATAATTATGAAGTATGCATAAAAGTCTCAAGGAAAAGGGGGAGATGGTTGGCAGATGCAGTGTGGAAACAGTATTAGAATTGGCCTGCAGTGGTCAAATGCAATAGCTCGGGATATAGATGTGTTTAGATAATTAAATTACAGTATGGTTGGACTCCAGTAGACCATTGCTGTGTGAGGATTATGTATGCATAATTATAGTTTAGCTTTTCAGAATGAATGAATTTCACACATGGGTAGTGTATCCCATGTTTCTTAGTGTTACGCCAAGGAATTTTCACTTTGTAAGTCGATTGAAATTTTTAGAGGAAAAATTGTCTTGAGCCGGGTGGGATATGAACCCACGACCTGATAAGTCAGGTGCTCTGGACACTGAGCTACCGGCTGCTGATCAAGATCTCCTCTAATTGACACTATGAACATTTCTATTATGTCACATATAGGGCGCTGTTATGTCACTCTTGCCATAAGCGGCAGATATTAGTGTTTTTTTGTGGATCAGCATGCAGTATGACAACTGCATATGGTAGCCATGATGAAAAGTTGTAGTGATGTTTAATGTAATTCTATGAAAAGTGAGTTCAGTATGATTGGAGTTTTAGGGATTATTTTATCCCCCCCCCCCATGTACTTTAGATATAATGGGGTGACTCAAACTTCTTTAGGTATTGAGATATATATTATGTTTCTGTGCAAACTGCAGGTTCAGTTTCAATTTTAATATTTTCAGTCAATGGTAATTTGATTGAAGCAGTAGTTTGTGCTATTTGTATCCATTTAGAGAATTATTTTATTAGGAAGGCAAAAATTGCTTTTCAATTGGAGTTTTTTTTTTAAGCAACAAACATTCCTTTGCCTATTTCAAGTGCTATATAGAAAGAGTAAAACGCTTCCATGTTCATAAACGTCTTCTGTATTTTATAGTGATTGGCGATAAACAGAATAATGGAAATGTCCTATTTTTTCACTTGTGCATGTACCTAGCATAAATTTCCAAAATTTTCCAATATATAGGGATGCAATTTTTTGACCAATTTTATAATAAAGTAAATTGTAATAAGGGTTCGGAGGCTCGAATAAGTTATAAATGTTATTTAGTAATTTCAGCTAGAAGTAGAAGCCATTTTTTTCTCTTGTTTCTGATAAACTTCTGGATTATGCGAATTTTTCTTTGTCTGCAAAATAGAAATACTAATTGAAGTTCAGTAAAAGCCTGTTTCTTAGTTTCTCGGAGTTAATATTTTCCATATAGTGCACAGTTATTACCTATTGCTCTGCATTCCGTGTTTTAATTTCTTTCAATGATTTAATTTCGATTTTTGATGCATTGATAAATACAAAATTTATTCCATACATGAGCTTCATTTTCATGAAGCACAAGTTAAACCAATCGTAAGTGGTAATATATTCTGATTTATTGAATGCTTTGCCACTGCCTTAATGAATTAAGTTTTTATTGTATGCAGTATGTTATACTGTCAACCATTATAATAAGCGATTAATTTTTATTGTTATAAAACTTGTTTTTTATTATTATTGGTAGTCCTGTTCGTTTTGAGAGCGACGGAACTCCGCCAGTTTTACGCAGTTACTTATCGAATCTTTTTTTTGTTCTCCACAGCAACAGCCGTGCTCCGCCTCCGCCAGTCGCCACTCGAAGGCCCGCTTATTTCTGAATACATCTACACCGAATGATCGCGTCGCTGACGAAGATCCGTTCGATTGATTTCCCGTCATCAATTCACCCGCCGCACAGAACCTCCCATTAATTTGCGAACATAAAGATCGCTGTTTAGGAAGTAACAGTGATTTTTTTTTTTTTTTTTTTCAATGTTTTTAGGACATTACATATGGAAGTATGAGTGCTTTGTTTGTCCTTCAAGGCTCACGTGTGTCTAATAACTGTGTAGTTCATAATATTAATGTTGTGAAATATTGAAGAATCAGGCTTCCCTTCATGCGTTCATAGTTCATTCATCGTAGTGTTTCATCAAATCACTCTACTTAGGCATTTAAACACGATGTCTACTATACTCTGTACTTTCAAGTGTCGATATTTTATAATTTTATTGTTCAGGCCGCATTAATGCCATTTATTGGTGATAGTCTTGTTTTATGTTTTCCAGTCGTTTTAAAAAACGTCAATAAAACCGTTAAAAATAAGAATTGTTCTTCTTCTTAAGATTTGAAATTCTTTTAGTCGTTAATTGTGTGGAAGCGTTCTAGAATGAATAAATTTCATTCTCACATGGTTAGTACCCCACGTTTTTAGTGTTATATACCATGATTATATGAAAAAAAATTAAGTTTTTTTCCCAAGGGATTTTTTAAAATGTTTTGGGATAGGTGACGTTTATAAGTACATTGTTGAAATTCACATTACGTATAAAATGGCTTATATTTCTGCATCAGAGAGATACAGGGTCATTATAGCTGAATAGCCGTACTTTAAAGTGCTATATTTTAATAAGTAATTAAAGTAACAAAAGTTAATTGACTACAAAATGTTGAGAAACTTTCAGTTTAGTTTTGTGTCCAACAGACTTCAAGGTGGGCACCAGTGCTGGTGACGTTTTATATTCAGCCATACTTAGCATGTCTGATGTAACACTTTGCAACAGCTGCAATGATTCTTTTGAATGCTGTAAAGGAATTTTTTTTGAGTAAATGTTTGTAATGCAGCTCCAAAAAATTCCGTGGTATGAATTTCTCAAGGCCACGAGAATAGTCCACCTCTACCAATATGAACTGCTGTCATAAAGAACTAGGTTTTTTGAATTTTTGTTAGATGATTACTTTTGTATCTTAATTGTTTAATGAAATGTAATAGTTTAAAATAAGTTCTTTTATAATGACCCTGCATATTGGTAAATATTCTAATACCCATAATAAGCTTTAGTACAGTTTCAAAATAATGTAGAATAACAATTGAGAAATCTATTTGTGGGCTTTCATATGTAGCGTGCATAATGGTGAATTTGTTAAATATGCGAGAGGAATATTTTGAACCCAGGGTTTTAAATTGATCTATTGAAAGGATTAATAAGAGTAAATATCTTTCAAATAAGCCAATTATGTGGCTGAATGCATTTGATTATTGCAGTAATTTTTTCAATATTTTAGTGAGTAGAAAAACTATAACTCGGTTAACAATTTTTCTTTATTTGATCTTGAAAACCAATAAAGGTACTGGTTGTGGAGTGTGTGCAAACTGATTAGGGTGAATCGGTTACGAGTTATAATAATGTATAGGACTAGAATACAATGCTATAATACTGTACAGTGGTTACAGGAAATGCATTGACCTTCCTTATTGACTTCCTACACAGTGAGTTATCAGCTAACTGAAAATCAAACCAGCATGATTCTGGGGAGTTTTTTTTTATCTGATTCAAGTGAGCTGGTGAAATATCTGTCGGGGGTGGAATTCAGTGGGAATTTGCTCTCCTCTAGACAGGATTCTTGGTAAGAGCATTTTGAAGAGATTAATGTTTAAAAATTTTGAAATGAACAGAGTATATCTATTTCGGTATGTTATTTACTGTTATGAATTAGAGTAGTTTGCGTTTACTTATGTGATAAAGGTGGCACAATATTAGTTACCACTGCAATGTTCTTTCGTGTAGATGTGGCTGAAAAACACTTTTAATATTAATGACAATTACAAAGTAGTTTTACAATTCCAAGCATTTGCAACCACACTATTTGTCATATGAAAGGAAAACAAATGATATATGAACAGAGAAATGTATCAAGTTTTAAATACACTTAGTGTTGTTGGTACTTAGATGATGCAGCAGGCATCAAATGAAATCAGTCTTGCACTATGGATCATATGGGAGTTATTTCGAAGATAATAATCCCTTTATAATCCCTTTAGTTCACAATGGATTTTTGCTATGGATAATAAATTGTATATTTGCAACCCCACGAAAAAATTGAGTAGTGTAATGTGTGGTGAATGAGGCCACTTACAAAATTACTATGATTGATCCAGTGACCTGAAAATTTCTGTTTGCACATCTCCACATAACGTAATAGGAATGTCTGCTGCACTTGATGCTGACTTATTTCCTTCAAATGAAAATACATGCTTTTTCTCTATGTAGTTTGAGTTTTCTGGATTTCCAGCAGCCTTTTTTTTTTGTTGGATTAGCTTCAAATTGATTTTATTCTCTTCGTTGTTATGTCATTTGTTTCCCTTTCATGTGCTTATGTATTCATCCAGATGGTCATGAAAAAGTTTAAAATTTTCGTATTTTCACAACATTTAACAATTGTATTTTATACTAATGGATGCTTGCTGATCTACACAAGAAATCTTCTGTAGCAGTTCCATGTGAAAATTCCTTTATGCTAATTCTGAAATACACCATAAGCCACTACTCGTTTTTGTCCCCTCTCACGCATAAAAAAAAACTTAAATAGGTATGAGAGTCCCTTTGTTTCACTATAGTTGAATTATTTGTCAATGTTGCATAGTTTCTTGTTGAATAGCATAGTAGATTGAATAATAGGAAGGCTAAACAACTTTTTAGAAGTTTATACATATTTTTTTTGTACACTAATCTTGAAGATGCATAAAATTAAAGGATGAGTTGATTGTCAATAGTGCAACATAATATATAAAGGATGTGATCGATTTCGTCCTAACTATTAGCACCTCATCAGACATAAAATGACTAGAAATTACATTTTGAAACATAAGTAAATCTCAAAGTTCTACCTTCTGCTTGAAATTGTAGTTGTACAGAGATCAGATGCACAAGTCATGCAGAATGATGTGCATGGTAGGCTGTCATGGGAGGTGCTGGTGATTGTTGGAGTTATGGTTGGTTGATGAATTTTTGTTTAATAACTGTTGGCAAATAAATATTATTTTGTGGAAAATTTTGTAATAGAATTTTCCAAGCAGGATATAGTTGGGCTTGGTCAGATTACAAAAAATAGTTTTTACTGACAAAAATTTAGATTTTTAGTAAATGATAATTTGACAGCTTGGTTGAATAGAGGTTTAGCTCCTTCAAGAATAACAGTAGATGAAAGGACTGTAGTTTGCATTAAATTGATATTTCTTTGATGTTCCTTTATTCTTTCTTGAGTTCTCCTAGTTTCCTTTGTAGCGGAGAGGTTTGGAAGAATTGTAAGAGTCTTATTTAGGTAAGTAATGGGTACAAGATATACACCACCTGTGAGTGAATATGTATATCTGTCTTGTTTCACAAGAGATAAAACCAGTGGTAGGAGATTTTGGTAGGCACTTTATAATTATAACTTTTCATAATATTGTTGATGACTGGAAAACGTAAAATGGATGAGGTATATTTTACATCTTGAGAAGAGTTGTCTTGAAGATGGAAGTTGTTGATTTTATTTCTGGTGGATTCTCTTTATGAATTACTGAGGATATCCTGCATCTTGACATAGAGAATATATAGAGGAAAGTTCTTTATTCAAAAAGTACTTGTTGCTGCAGACTTTATAGGCTCTGGAATAATGAAACCATGGTAGAGATATGTGAAGATCTGTTGTGAGATGAGTTGAAAGGTATTAAATTGTTGATAAATGATGGTTTTCAGTAATGGTGTCGGGTCTCTTTTAGCTATTATTTGATGTTCATCTTGCATAATTATGTCAGTTAAAAGTCCTAATAAAGGTGAACCCAGTGGAGTGCCTTTAGTTTGTTGGTATATTATATTATTAGATATAAAGTAGTTGTTATTCATTATTAAATGCAAGGCATCAATTATTGCTTTGCTTAGGTTTGGTTGATATTTATTTGAAGATTCAGCTTGCTTTTTTCGAAGATCAATCACTATCTGTAGGAGTGTTTGGATAAAGGCTAACTGCATCAAGAGATAACATGCAGCAATGTTAAGTTAAATTTATATCTTTAATGCAGTTCAGAAAATGAATGGTTGAGTTTACAGTATATTTGGTATCTGTATAAAATTATATAGTATATCTTATATAAAATTGGCTTAATTCATTGAATAAGCCCTTTTGTAGTTTATATGTAGGAGAATGTCATTTAGAAACTAATGGTCTGGCAGGATAATCATTTTTGTGCAGCTTGAGAGAAAGTTGTTGAAGTTTCCTTGGATAAGCAAATTTGGGACCTCTGCTAAGAGCTCTTTTTTCAATACTGGATAGATTGAGGTTAGCTAGGTTAGCGAAAGGTATAGGTTTTGTATTTCCACTTTATCGTTCCACATTTATATGTTCAATATAAGTTACTTTCAATAATGCTGATTTTGGATCTTTGTTTTCTAATTAGAGCTTTCAATATTTTCATTTATGCTATGTGAATAATTTTAGATTGATTAGAAGATATATGCCTATTGTAGTTAATTTTAATAAAGTTTGGAACAAGATTGTTTCTTTAATAGATTCTGAAAAAAAATTCATCGCCGCCACGGCGGGAATCGAACCCGCATCTCTCCAGATTCATGCCAGAGCGCGCTAACCATTGCACCACGCGTCGGACAACGAATATTTTCAGAATATGACCGTATAAATTTTCTTCTTGAGACGTGACTGAGACAGCGCCATCTACTAAAGGAGATGCAACTTTTTCAGTCGTTGCATTTGAATATCAGATGTTAATGAGAAGGTCGCTAACGCTACCGCGTTAAATATATAATTATAAGGTCATATTCTGAAAATATTCGTTGTCCGATGCGTGGTGCAATGGTTAGTGCGCTCTGGCATGAATATGGAGAGATGTGGGTTCAATTCCCGCCGTGGCGGCGATGAATTTTTTTTCAGAATCTATTAATGTTTCTTGACAGGGAATACTGTGCATTCACTTTGGATTGATTTTAATTATATATTTAACGTGGTAGCAACCTTCTCATTAACATCTGATAATCAAATGCAACGACTGAAAATGTTGCATCTCCTTGAATATAGATGGCGCTGTCTCAGTCACGTCTCAAAAAGAAAATTTATAAGGTCATGTTCTGAAAATATTCGTTGTCCGACGCGTGATGCAATGGTTAGCGTGCTCTGGCACGAATCTGGAGAGATGCGGGTTCGATTCCTGCCGTGGCGGTGATGAATTTTTTTCAGAATCTACTAATTAATGTTTCTTAACAAGAATACTGTGCATTCACTTTGGATTGATTTTAAGATTGTTTCCTTCTGAGAAAGAAAAATCTCTAGTGTGAAGCATGGTTAAAAATGAATGATTTAAAATTTTCCTATATATATTCTCTATGTCAAGATGCAGGATATCCTCAGCAATTCATAAAGAGAATTCACCTCTACTAGAAATAAAATTAACTTCCATCTTCAAGACACCTCTTCTCAAGATGTAAAATATACCTCATCCATTTTACATTTTCCATCCATCAACAATATAAAGTGTCTACCAAATCTACCACTGGTTTTATCTCTTGTGAAACAAGACAGAGATACATTTTCACTCACATGTAGTGTATATCTTGTACCCATTACTTATCTAAATCAGACTCTTACAATTCTTCCAAACCTCTCCGCTACAAAGGAAACTAAAAGAACTCTTCAAGAAAGAATAAAGGAACATCAAAGAAGTATCAAATTAATGCAAACTACTACAGCCCTTTCATCTACTGTTATTCTTGAAGGAGCTTCCAGCACCTCCCATGACAGCCTACCATGCACATCATTCTGCATGACTTGTGCATCTGATCTCTGTACAACTACAATTTCAAGCAGAAGGTAGAACTTTGAAATTTACTTATGTTTCAAAATGTAATTTCTAGTCATTTTATGTCTGATGAGGTGCTAATAGTTAGGATGAAATCGATCACATCCTTTATATATTATGTTGCACTATTTGACAATCAACTCATCCTTTAATTTTATGCATCTTCAAGATTAGTGTACAAAAATAAATATGTATAAACTTCTAAAAAGTTTAGCCTTCCTATTATTCAGTCTACTATGCTATTAGAGACTGTGCAACATTTGACAAATCATTCAATTATATAGCCATCCCATGGCCGAGTGGTTAGCGCACTTGGCTACTGATCTAAGGGACCTGGGTTCGAACCCCGGGTAAGGCATGGCTGTGTGTGTCATTTTTCTGCTGAGGGCCTGCCATCCTCACAGACCTTTTACTATGGCAACTGACAGGCTCCTCTCAGACCTCTGTGGCAAGCAGCTGCTTGAGGGGCTATTTTTTTTATAGTGAAGCAAAGGGACTCTCATACCTATTTGATCAATTTTTCACTGAAATATATCTGTATTATATGATTAAACTGTGAAAGTCTGAATTTCCTTTTTTTATCCATCTTGCTTTTTGCTTGTCATTAGCCAGTTTGTAATTTTTTGAAAAAATATTTGTTCCACCATATTTTTCGAACGTGATGGACAAACTTTATAAATTTTCAAATGAAAGCTTGTGAAGTTGGGAGCATTATAAGCTATAAAAAATCGATCCCTCATGCTTTCTTCCCCCCAGAAAAAGGAGAAATATTAAAACGATTGTTTTGCTATATCTTTGAAATGCAAAGTCCAAATAATGTTATGTATCAAATGAAAGCTTATGTGAGGATTGTTAGACTACTTCACTACCCACCATTCCACCCAAAAGGGGTCGGAGATTTCTTGGGAAGTCAACTTTAAGATGACTACCTCAAAGATGACTCAAAAAAACGGAGGAAAAATGTAGTCAATGTTTGTCATATCAAAGTTTCTGATGGGTATTTTTAGCAAAAAAACGCTTTATGGAAAAAAGCATTTTTTGGGCATTGCATATAGAATTCAATTTTATTAGCACGACTAGACTTTATAAGGAGGTCTGAAACCCTTTGAATTTGTCCGAAGTATCAATCACTTATTAATGTATAGCATGAATTAAAAGTTCTTTTATTTCGAAATAAAACTCGTACTCAAGCGTTCATTTGCATAAAGTCCTCTCCCCATAGAGGAAAGGAGTGGACATATTTCAAGGTACTGCATGATACTCCATGCATCAAAAGTTTCTAACATAAATACTCCTTGTACTAGCTTCTGAAACAATGGCTTGATCAGGGGAAAGAGAAAATAAATTGATGCATTCATTATAAATTTGTGGGTGACAAGTTATTTTTTACTGTTACTAGTTAGTATCTGGGGATATAAAAAAATTAGAATAGGTTTTGTTTGATTCTCAGCTAGTTTGCACATAACCTTGACTCTTCCTGATGGTAAAGGGAAAGTTTAATGCAAAGTTTGGTGACACTAGCTCTGGAGACAGTGTATAAGTAGACAAGCATATTGAATGATAATGACATATTTGTGTGCAACTTTGAATGTAAGTTGAGGTTCTCTTTTTAAGATTGCAAGGAGTTGTCAGAAGTTAAATGCGAAGGGATTAATTTTACGTAATTTTGCTCTGAAGATATTGACATTTTTTAGCCTTGGTCCGCAACTTTTCAGCACTTTGCCGAGGTCCCCAAAATATAACTCAAAGAAAAAAAAAATCACGATCATTGTTTAATAAAAAAAGCAAAGTGTTCCTCTGCTTCATGAACAGGACAGAAAATATCATGTGAGCAGTCCACTGGGCCATGTTTAAAATATACCAAGCTTGGAGCAGTGTTAAGATTTATCTCTGCAAAACTCCCTGCCCTGCCCACGATCAGTAGGGGACACTGATAAGGCTGCTGTCCTTCAGATGGCACATTAAGCTGTGGCCCGCATATGAGAGCCATACCCTGTGCATGTTGAATACGCTGGATGGCTCTGACGGGAGGCTACCATGCGCAAAAAAAAAGTACCGCTCAGAGGTAAAACCCAATCCTAAAATATACCATACTGAAAAAAATAGTGGTGGTGGCGGCTCAGTCGGTAGCATGCCAGGCTCTTAATCTGCAGTTCGCTGGTTCGAGTCCCTGCTGGGTCAGCATTGGATTTATCTTCGCAAAATTCCCCGCCCTGCCCACGGTCAGTAGAAGACACCGACGGGCTTGGAAAGGCCGCCGTCCGTTGGGCGGGGCTTAAACCGTGGCCCCATGTGCGGGAGAGCCATACCCTGTGCACTGGATGGCCTTGACGGGAGGCTACCATTTCATGCAACAGCTGTTCCAGTGGCTCAGAGGTAAAACAACCCAACCTAAAAAGAATTATAAAATAGTATTCCTGGTAAATATTCAACAAGAAACTTCCTTTGGTTAATGTATGATTTAACAGTTTTCATTAATCAGGTTTCCAAAAAATTAATCATAATTAAAATTAAGGCTTGTAAATATGCTTAAAATTTATTTTAATGAAATTCGAAATTATGTTTCATTTGGTATATAACATGACTTAATTTCTATTGATTGGTTATTTGTTAGAAAAATTCTGAAGTTGTTTGACTCTTCACATTTGATGAAAAGCCTGAACTTTTAAAAAAATATAGTACCAAGGAAAAAAGTAATTATCTTGTTTCAAGTAAAAATTACTTCTTATTCAGAAAAACTTTTCTATTCATATGTAATATATACATTGTAATAATTTTCATCTATTAGTTTTTTTAAGTAAATTTTTATTTGCCCTGGCGAGATGCATTTTTTTACATCTTAAAAACTACATACCTATTCAAATTAAACCTATCATTTTTTCGCTAAATATTTTATTAAATCCAGAATTAAATGCCAATTTGGTATATTAACATGCCTTAATTGCTTTTACTGGTTATTTGACAGAACGTTCTAAATAAAAAAAAAAATAAATACCCCTCAAGCAGCTGCTTGCCACAGAGGTCTGACAGGAGCCTGTCAGTTTATATGCCACAGTAGGAGATCTGAGAGGATGGCAGGACCTCAGCAGGAAAACGACACACACATCCATGCCTAATACCGGGGCTCGAACCCAGGTCCCTTAGATCAGTAGCCAAGCGTGCTAACCACTCGGCCACGGGACGGCAAATAAAGGTTAGTAAATAAGAAATTTTGAAGTAGATCTAATTCCCAGTTACGATCTGAAGTAACATCCAGCAAGTTTAACCAAGGATGTAGAAATGATGCATTTATTTGTGATGGTGTTTCACAAGAAGAGTTAGAATGTTCATTGAGTCATGTTTGTTTCGTTTCCTCAGTTTATTTGGTTTTGTTACTAAAGAACTTGAATCTGGTCGAGGGCAAAATCGATTCTCTCTGTATTTCAGGCTACATTTTAAGCAGTCATATAGAGGCTGAAGCAGTTATTGAGAAAATATATTGCTGCATCCTGTTTTAAGCAGTAATATTCAAAACACAATTGGTATATATTTTCATTTAATACCAAAGCACAAACCGTTAAATGTGATACAATAAGAAGTGCATGGTGCTAGGGCAATATGGCAACGCTGCTTTAAAGCGTACTAGCACTTGCAGAGAAAGATGATTCATATATTTTGAATCTCCCAACAGTTTTAATTGCACCCTCTTATGGGGAAATTTTTTTATTGCAGCCAGTCTGGGCTAGAAATTCTAGTGGTAGAATGTATAGGATCAAATATGTATATACTGCTCACAAAGGGGTGGGGGTGGCTCAGTCGGTAGCGCGCCAGACTCGTAATCTGTACTTCCCAGGTTCGAGTCCCAGCTGGGTCAGCGTTGAGATTTATCTCCGCAAAATTTCCCCGCCCTGCCCACTGTCAGTAGGGGACACCGAGGCGCTTGGAAAGGCCGCCGTCCGTCGGATGGGACGTTAAGCCGTGGCCCCGTGTGCGGGAGAGCCATACCCTGTGCACGTTAAAGAACACGCTGGATGGTCTTGACGGGAGGCTACCATCTGTCTCCCAACAGCTGTTCCAGTGGGTCCCCTCCCCCAACCTTCTCTGAGCTTTCGGGGTCCATGTGACCTGGCCATTTAGCCCATGGTGTGCAAAAAAGTGCCGCTCAGAGGTAAAACAACCCAACTGCTCACAAAAATTATGGGATATACTATCGCTTCATATTCATTTTGAAATATCCCCTAAGTTTTGTGAGCAGTATATAAATTACACTTCTTTAGTAATTCGTGTTTTAATTAAATCACTATTTAAAGAAACCAGTTTAATTTTAAAAGTTTTGCCTTTCAGTGGGACATTAAACCGTAGGCGTACACGCATGCACGTTAAACACCCACTTGATTGACTTAACGGAACGATTTAATATGACAACATCTGTCAGCTGTTCAGTGGGTCTTATCAATCTTCTGAGCCACTGTGATTTAGCCCATTGTGTGCAAAATGTTGCTCAGAGATAACCCAACCCTCGGACAGAATAGAAATTCATTATTCTAAATATTTGGTTACTCTGGCATTCATTATGTTGCTATTTTATTGTATTATATTTTTAAAGATAATGCCAAAAAATATGTTAAGTGATGAGCAGTTTATTCAGACCTTAAATCATTTGGCCAAAATGATTCAAATTTTGATTCTTTTCAGTTTTTCCAAATATAGTTGCGCCTTTTGCGGTAACCAATAACGTTTTTCTAACGGAGAATGCTGTTTAGTTCCTTGCATTAGGTCTGGATATCTTGCGGAAGGCCTCGATCTATTTTCTAACATCTGGTCAGTGGATCAGTTTTATTTATTCAGCGTTAAGATATTTGAATTCTTGTGACCTGCACATTAGTTCATTGGCGTCACTCAAAGATGATCTTTACGAATAAGTTAACTTTAAATTTCTCCTTTAAAAATTTATGATTATTTAAATTTAGTAAAATTTTAATAAGCAATTTTTTTTTATATTCCTATTGCTTGTTTGAATTTGTGGAAACGCTTGTTCCGTCACATCTTCCCAACATTTCCTATCCTTTCTCTTTAAAAAAGAAGAAAATGTGTAAACTATTTGTCTTTGGAATATGATGGCTGAGTATTTCTTATTTGTCAAATGACAGCTTGTGATGTGAGAATATCAGACTTGTCTCTAAAAGGGATATGAGAATTGGAATGTGGTTTCATCAATCAAGTCATGTCAAAAGCTTAATAATGTGTAGAATAACACTGGCAAAGTAGTGTTTTTATTGAAAAGTAATGTTATTAATGACAAAACGAGTTTCTTTCCAAAAATAATTTTGATGGCGCTGTGACGCGGCACACATTTAAAAAAAATTAAAAGGAGGGAGATTACGTATTATAATAAGCTTTTGTTGGTTACTCTTACACTATACAAACAAGTATATGCCTGCTGGAATAGTAATCGGGTATGCCACCCACTAGGCCAGGTAGGGTTAGTTCTTAATATGCTTAGTGGTTTTTTAAAGACTTGTTTGAGAGTAAAATTAAATCACTTCCTTTAATAGGAATAGTGTGTTATTGACTGAAATTAGATTTCGACTAAACCCATTAATAATGAAATTCGGAATATCGTAATTTTTAACGAATTTTCTTTACTGTTCAGTTTCATAAATTTGTTATTCAGCCAGAGCTGTCTCTTTACATTAGGTCAAGTAAAAATGGGTATAATTTGCCTATAGATACCTTATAATGCTGTTAAAATAATTTGTACTCGACATGAAGATGGGGCCCCAGGCCAGGGGTCGCTCAGTTGGCTGTGTGCCAGACGTCTAATTTTTATAATTAACCCTTTCCACGTCACGGACGTTTATAGTGGTTTTTTGTGCAACACATGAAACATCTATTTTTTTTCAAACTGCCGTTTGAAAGTTTTCTTATATCTTTTAAAAATACATAATTCAAGGTTATGCATACTTTATTAAACTGCAATATAAGTAATTCGATAAAGTCATCTGATTGCCGTATTTTAGAAGCGTTATACGGTATTGCCGATTTGTTTGTTAATGTTACTCTGAATTGAAGCAACCACTTGATTTAAGCTCACAAGTTTGATTTGAACTATTGTCAACATATTTTTCCTTAAATTTCAAAAATCTAAAAAAACTTATTTTTAAGAGCGGAAAATCCTAAAGTAATTATGAAGTATGTACCTATTTTTTGGGTATACCACTGTAAAAGTGTTACGAAAATTAATGTTATTACAATGTTAATATTTTTTCTTCAATAAAGTTCAGAATTAAATTCTCTTTAATTTGGTATATAACAACCTATTTCTGTTGATTAATTATTTATTAAAAATATTAAAAAGTTGACTTGTTTATTAGACTCTGCAACAAGCCTGAACTTTTCTCAAAGTATGGTAAGGAGAAAAAAAAATTACAAAACAGAAGAAATGTTCAAACAAGAAAATTATTTTTGTTATTCAGAAATTGCCTTTCTATTCATGTGCATTATAATCATTAGTGTTTTTTTAAATAAAATTTTATTTGTGTTGCCAGATGCATTTTTTACGACATGACTGTAAGAAAAGTCCTGTTAGTCGTCTTTTTCGTTAAATATTAAAAAAAAAAATCCAGAATAAATACTGATTAATTTGGCATATAACATGCATAATTCCTTTTATTAGTTACTTGGCAAAAACGTTCTAAAGTTATTTTTTTTTTCCTGATCAGAGTGAAAAAGTAGCTGGAACTGGAAGTATAATTCTGTAATTTGAAATAGTAATCTATGTAGTTAGCAGCAATCCCTGGTAGTGCAATATCACGAAGTATTGGTGGTAAGACCCCTTATCTATACTTTTCACACCAATAAGCTTAAATTTAATAAGTGAACCTTTAATTAAGGAGATGTAAGGACAAGTGTGTTGGCACCTGTTAAAAAACATTTCATTCAGTTAGGGGAAAGAAACTGGAACCTTTGGAATAGTTATTTCAGATTTTTTTTCTTAATCTTGTATAGAGCTGCTAATTGCTCCTATTTGTCAGTTTTCATACGAAGTTCAATTTTAAAACCAAATTTTGATTTGATCTGTCCCACCCACAACACTTTTTTTTAAGGAAAATTTCCATAATTAGTATTTTTCCATAAGGAAATGGAAACAGTTCTTCCATTTTGCTATCCCTTTCACTGCAGAGCCCTTGGGTCACTTTTTTTAGACCATTATGTGCAAAAAATGCCGCTCAGAGATCAAACACTCCCATTTGCTAAATTTTCTGAGTTAGCGTAAGGAAACGAAAGAAACGATCGTGTTCCGTTATTAATACGCTGAATTCAAAGCCTATTCCGATTGCATTTTTTGACAGTCATGAAATATGTAACATCCAAGATAATATCCACAGGAAACGCGATTCTTTAAAATACATCTGTTTGAAAATCAAGCATACGACAAATGGTTAATTAGGCATTTCCAAGTATTAAAAATTAGTCAAATTATAACTAAATTTATTACATTTACAGTAAAAGTACGTTATGTAGTCCATTTTACAATTTTCACTCTTCAAAGTTTTTTCGAAAACAAATAACATTTGGTGTTTTTCAAAATACCGGTGGGAGTGGCTCAATCGGTAGCGCGCCAGGCTCGTAATCTGTAGTTTCTAGGTTCGAGTCCCATCTGGGTCAGCATCGAGATTTATCCGCAAAATTCCCCGCCTTGCGCACGGTCAGTAGGGAACACTGATGGCTTGGAAAGGCTGCCGTCCGTCGGATGGGACGTTAAGCCGTGGCACCGTGTGCGGGAGAGACCCTGTGTGCACGTTAAAGAACACACAGGGTGGCTTTGACGAGAGGTTACCATCTGTTTCCCAACAGCTGCTCCAGTGGGTCCCCTCCCCCAACCTCAGCCTTCGTGGTCCTTGTGACCTGGCCATTTAGCCCATGGTGTGTAAAAAAGTGCCGTTTAGAGGTAAAAACAACCCAACTCAAACTCACCGGCGAGAATATTTGATTCGTGGCTAGATGGAAGCTATTTGAGTGCTTGTCATATTGCTGAATTATCAAAGAATCCTGTCATAAAGATGAGAAGAATAAAAAGTCAACGTTTTACATGAATGAATACTGCACCCAGATCGGCATGCAATTTCCATGTCATTTCAAAGGATGGGTTTTTTTTCGCTCTCAGCAGCATTTGTTAGCTATGGCGATTTGAGACCTAACCATTTTTTTTCCTACTTATCAACTACCTACCTACCACCAAATTTCATTTTTATGGCAGATTTTGAGAGAGAGAGCGATTGAAAAAAAAAACGTTTAAATGAATTTGGCATTTTTTTAAATTTACAAATGAATATCTCTGGATTTACTTACATTAGGATTATGAAATTAGTTTCCATTTTAAAGCTCTTCTGATTCTTTAAAAAGGATATATATTTGAATTAGTTTCTGGCGATAAACAGTTTCAAGGTCATTGTACCAAACTTCTGACTGTGGATATTTCAAAACACGGTCCTTCACTATTGTATTTTTCTATTTAAACTTGACAAAAGATGCAAATTAGACGTATTTATCTACCTTTACAACAGAGGCTGAAAGTGATTTCCTGCAACCTGGTTGCAGGTTCGTACCCATTTCATGACATTTGCAGCCATCTTTCGTAATGTTTGTTTTTTATGTTTAAAATTTCTGTCAATGTTAGTCTTCAAGTGTATGAGGATTGTTTTGAAACACTACACATTTGAGATATCCCATAGGAAAAAATCTGGAGGAGTAAGATCTGGGTATCTTGAGGGGGCCACAAATTTTTTGAAATCAAATGATCACCAAAAATTCCTGCAACATGACCATTGCGACCGCCCATACTGCAAATGACACAGCCAACTCGAAAATAAAATTTTGCCAGCTGAGAAAATAATGTCTGTCAGGTTCGTACCTAGATTTTTGCTCTGTGGGGAGGGGGGGGTTTGAGGCAATTTTCACAACACCTGCATTATGCCAAACCCCAAGATTTTGCGAAGTTTTCTCGATTTGGCCAACTGTCCTTTATTTCACAAACCCAATCCCAATTATATGATCCCTGAATTTGCCAAGTGACTACAAATTTTATCAGTTCTCCCTAATTGCACAAGAAAGACACAACTCCCCTGTATTTTACCAAGTGGCTTCAAATTTTGTCCACTCCCCTAGATTTTGCGAAGTTGCCTCGATTTTACCCTCTCTTTAATTTCGCAAAAACAATCCCAATTTTCACAACTTGCCAGTATTTTGGCCAGTGGATTCAAAATTTTCCAACTCGCCACAATTTTACAGAAAAAAAAATCCAAATTTTTACATCTCACCTGATTTTTGCAAAGTCACTCTGAATTTTGTCAACTCCTAGATATTGCGAAGTTGCCTCGATTTTGCCAACATGCAAAAAAAAAATAGGAAAATTCAGGCGAGATGTAAAAATTGCAAACTTCCCAAGTTTTGCCAACTCCTAGATCTTGTCAACTCGCCATAATTTTACAGAAAAAAAAAATCTGAATTTTGCCAACTCACCAAGATTTTGCCAGTAATGGTCGTTCGTGAAAAGTTTGAGGATTTTCACTGCTCCATATTCGACTGTTTTAACTGTTCACATACCCCCATCCAAGTGAAACCAAGCCTCGTCACTGAAATAAACATGGTCCAACACCTCGATTCCATTTTCATCAACAAAAGTTCCACGAACGACACCAATCCGGTAGGCATGAAATTTTAATTTCTTTGTAGCCTTGAAAACTAGCTGGTGACAGTCCAACCTGTGAAGATAACTTTCTAAGAGATTTTTTGGGTGAGTGAGTCAAACGCTGAGACGCATTATCAAGAACTTCGGCAGTTAACGGTGATGGCTGGGCTCTTTCGATCCTGTATAGACCCAGTGTCACGAAATTTATCAATCAAAGGAGATATTTGTCGACTTGTTGGGAACTGCAGACTGAGGAAACCAACTCAAACTCCTCTCTCACGTTTGTAAGATTTGTACGCACAATAAGTCTCAACTAAAATGCACGTTCGTTTTTGGAAAACGACGTAGCTGACACAACACAAAGGAATGAATGTTTGTGTGAGACTAGCGCGTGACAAGGTCATTTCAACTGCTAAAGGCTGCTAACCTTGACTACAGTAATGCCAACTGACTAATATTATGGCATAAAATGTACATGTCCTTTTTGAAACATCCTGTACATTTTTCATAAAAATAACACTTGTCTCTAAAATTCCAATTTTTAAGTTTTTCAACATATAACTTTTGTTGTCTGTTTCATAAGAAATTTTATATCATGAGACCTCCATGCGTTCTTCAGTTACACATTTTTGAATTGGGTAAATTTGAGGCCCCGTAGAGAACAGTAAAAAAAATTACCTCTGAAGCAGCTGCTTGCTACACAGGTTTGACGGGAGCCTGTCCTCGGTAGAAAGAACAAAGTTTGAGTTTGCGGGACTCAAGTTCAAATCCCTTTCTTTGATCAGTAGCCAAGCGAGCTTTGAAATGATGCAAAGGTAGATTTGACGAAAAATTTTCTGTTCTAGTAAAAGTTGTAACTAAAATAAATGCGTAGACCACTCTCAATGATTTTTTAATCAGAAAAAAAAGTTAGTTACGGGAAAAAAACTAAAGTAGAATTATTTCTACTTCCTTAAAGTATGTGGTTCTTCCAGTAGATGGAGTCTCCGTGTAAGGGTGACATACTGTAATATATACGGAATCTTCAAGCAGCCAAGAGCTATGGAGGTCCAACCAGACTGCGTGATTTAGTTAATGAAACAGGTCAGACCTGAGCTACTTCTGGTGCATTTCATCACTGAAGGCGTAATTTAACAAGTTTGACATTGAGCACTGCATCCTAGGTCTCCCTCTTTTCTTGGGGTCTTAGGCTCACTGTTCATAACCTTATTCTCTAATCTGTAGTTATTCATACGGCAACATGTGCTACTGAAAAGCGGTTGCCAACTTTTTTTGCCTAATCTCATTATTACATACGATATTAAACCACCTAATGCTAAGTTATAAAGTATCTAGAATCAAAGGCATTGACCTTTCTGTTGCATATAAAGGCTCCAAGTTTCATTACCATAACTAACTTTCGACAGGAATAAATAATCGGACTAATTTCAGTCATGCCTATTTTTCCCACACTCGACAAAGATTCTTAATTCCCAGAAGCAATTCCTACTCCTATATGTATATCTCATGCTCCTAAACACCAAGTATCGTTAACGCAGCTCACGAGATAATGAAACGGACAATGTTCTAGGGTAGGGGTTCTATGGCGTGGGGTACGCAGTGAGAGCTCAAAAGTCGCTAGATATGTCATATATATGTTTTATTCCCAATATTATACTATTCTTTCTATACAAGGGGTACCCCAGTTACATACACATTTCCAGGGGGTATGTGAAGCATAAAAGGTTGAGAACCACTGCTCTAGGGTGTAACCACTATATTCTGCTAATGTTGGATATGGGGGTGGGGGGATGGTTGTCTTCAAATCTTGTGGGATCCAAATCGACGAACTCCTAATATATTACGGGTTCGGATCCCACTCAGCTCAAGACAATTTTTATCATATCCAGTATTAGCAGAATAAAGCGAAGATGGTAGCATGGATATAAATCATATGATCGCTGTAAATTTAAAAGAATATTTCTATTGGTTACTAACATACCAACATGCATGAAAAGGTCTAAAAAATAGGTATTTATCTTCCTAAGTACTCCCTAAAAAGTAAGAAAATAAACATGATGGTGCAATCACTGAATTCTTATTCACTTCAAAAGGAGATGGAAGAAGATTGATGTACTCACCGATATTTGCCGGTGCCCTATCTTTGATGCGAATTCAGTGACATTGCACCATCGATATACTGTACTTTTATTTTATACATTTTAGTCCGCATATAAGAGGTATTTTGTAATTTATATTTCCTTTGTCACTTAGTTTCCATTTTTTTTAGTCCGCATATAAGAGGTATTTTTTAATTTATGTTATTTTCTTTGTCACTTAAAACACCAATCTTCAGAAAAATTGCGTATGACACGCTCTTAAACATTTTTCCTATTCCTGTGTTTTGGGGATGTCGCAAGCATTAATTTAAAATATAACCCGTTAACAATGATAAACACACACGAACAAATTTTTACAATAAATAACACGTTTGTTGAATAGCTGAAAAAAAAATACATGCATTAGAAACCTCGTTCCAGTCCGATACTGCTAATTCAATATCCTCCTCCCAAACAAAAAAAAAAAAATTTTTCCTCTACATCCAAGGCCTTATTTATATGAGCCCTGCAGGGTTCATGTCGATTCTAAACGTTGACAGAACCCAATGGGAGATTGAAGACAATTACATATTTTTAGTACATTTCGTTTTCCTATATTAAAGCACCCTCCTGATTTAACCTCACGAGTTTAATCTGCACTATTGCGAACTCGATTTTGATTTCTCTAGACTATTAAGTATAAATAAGGTTCATGATTTTGTATTTCCGGAGATCTATATAAGCATCGATCTTTTGGAGTTATGCTAAATCACTACTTATGACGATGGCTGGCTTACAACTAGCAGATATTTCCGTGAACCAATATTTTGCTCTCTAGTATTGATAATAAATTTGACCTTGAATATCCCATTGGATCTAAATTTTCAAAACGTTTGAGATCTGAGACCAAAAGTAACCACAGCCACCAATTTTTTAGTTTTCTAGCACCGGTAGGATCTATATTTGGTCTTGAAGGACCCATTGCATCCAAAATTACATATTTCTGAAATCTACAACCCAAAATACTCCCAATCACCAATTTTTTTTTAGCTCTCTAGCATCAGTGTCAACATTTGCCCTCAAAGGAACCGCTGATTCGAAATTTCTTGATACAACCCCAAACACCAATTTTCATGTTTCTAGCAGTCGTTGAACAAGGTTTGACCTCAGGTCAGAGGGCAAATTGCGGATTTTCCCTGGGATATACGACCCGAATTCACCTAGGTGCAAATTTTCATAGCTCTAGCCAGTTCTTCACTCATAGTTAGAATTAGCGTTATCCCCTGTCACACAATCATCTATAAATAGGTACTGGATAAAAAAAAATGTAAACATTTCCTTCCATGTTATCTCAATAGAAAATTTCATTTGGAGCTCATTAACTTCAATATGTTTTTTAATGGAAAATGTTGCTGGAATATTTAACAGGCTACAAAAAAAATTGACCCCAAAATTTAATCAAACAGGTTTATTTTGTTTCCATTTTTCCGTCCAGTACCTGTATATTAGATGCATTTTTTTCCTCTCGGTAAAATGAGCAGTTGCGGTGATTGAACAACCGACATTCCTTGCACGTATTATCTAGCCACGGTCAAACTCAATTACGTCGCTGTCTTTACCCTGTGATTACTTTTCCGTGACTGGTGGGACAAGGTGGTACAGTCAGTAGCACACCTAGCTCGTAATCTAAAGTTCCCAGGTTTGAGTCCCAGCTGAACCAGTATTGAGATTTATCTCTGCAAAATTCCCTGCCCATGGTCAGCACATCAATATCCCCTACTTACCTTAAGCTGTGGCCACTTGTGCAGGAGAGCCATACCCTGTGCATGTTAAAGAACATGTTTGGATGGCCTTGATGGGAGGCTACTGTCTATCTTCCAACAGCTGTTCCACTGGGTCCTTGTGACCTGGCCATTTAGCCCATTGTATGCAAAAAAAGGGGCCGCTCAGAAGTAAAACAATCCAACCATGACTGGTTTCCAATGCGTAGAGATCTGCTCCATTTATAGGTATTGCTATTTTCATTGTGACTGGACGTGATACTTATGCTTTGCATATTGTTATTGGGGTGTATATAATAATTGTCCATTTAGTGTATATATTCAAAGAAATTATTTTTACATCTTCATCTGTTATTAAATATAACAAAGCATTTGAAAATTTAAAATTCAATATTAAATATATTAATTATACATTTGTAAAAGTGGAAGGCAATACATTGAAATATATATATAATACCCCCTCAAGCAGCTGCTTGCCACAGAGGTCTGACAGGAGCCTATCAGTTTATATGCCACAGTAGGAGATCTGAGAGGGTGGCAGGACCTCAGCAGAGAAACGACACACACACATCCATGCCTAAATCCGGGGCTTGAACCCAGGTCCCTTAGATCAGTAGCCAATATATATATACCAGAAATACCTTAGGATTGAGAGTCAAATGGTATGGCACTGAATGAAAGAAACGTTGAAAAAATTTAACTTCTTTTAAAATATGGGAATTTACAACCCTTGAGTACTGGTAGATCTAAATATGACGGGCACCATTCACATTTCTAGCACTCGTAGTTTGACCTTGAAGGCACATTTTGGAGGTTAGATTTTGGATTTTTTCCGAGATCTACGATCTGATTATCTCCAGGTGCAAAATTTCAGAGCTCTACTCTTTCTTCATCATAGTTAGAATTAGTGTGATTCCCTGTCGTCAGCTGTCAAGCATTAACAGTCATCTATATATATATACACTACAAAAAAAAAAATTGCAACACCTGGAAGGATTAATGCCATTTTATTGAAATGCAGGCAGCTGTTAGCATACACAGATGTGTGATTGATTACATTATTAAAAAAAAAAGGAAAATTACCATTTTACCTACCCGGTAAAGTGGTATAAATAGTACGATGTTGAACTGCTCCACGCAGCAGTGCATTCATGAACACGACAGGGAAGGACAGGGACACTCAGCTCTATAATGTCATGAGGGATAGAACACCAAATGGCACGAAGTTGTTGGAGCTGTCGGCTCATGATGTCCCAGACGTGTTCAATAGGTGAAAGGTCTAGTTAGTGTGCTGGCCATGGTAGTACCTAAATCTTTTGCTCCTGTAGATACTGCAGACTAATGTGGGCTGTGTGGGGATGGGCATTATCTTGCTGGTAAAAGGTTCCGTGCTGCTGAACAATTTGGACAGCCACTGGCTGCAGAATGTTGGTAACATATCATTGGACAGTTACAGATCCCCTTATGATATGACCTGTTCTAACCAAGATGTCCGACTAATGGCACCCCACACCAAGACGCCAGGTACTGGAGCCGTGTGACGATATTACATGCACTTCCTTTCACCTGGATAGCAGCGAACACGTCTACCGTCATGTTTACTAAGACAAAAGCAAGATTTGTCATGAAATGTCGTGATACTCCACTCTTGTTCATTCCAGTTCCGTCTGAGGCAACACCACTGAAGATGTCCTTATATGTGGGCAGATGTGAGGGGCAAACACAGTGCCAGATGATAGGCTCGCAATGAAAACTGTAAAAGCCTGTTGTGAACATCCGCCTGGTAGGTATTCAATGTGTTACCTTTTGCCAGTCCTGTTGTAGTTGCGAATCTGTCAGGCAATGCCATGTGTCGCAAATGGTGGTCTTGTCGCTCTGTGGTCATATGTCATCTTCCTGATCCATGTCGACATGGGCTGGATCCTTCTTGAACCCACTGGTGCCATATGTGTACGATGGTGCTGGGATTGTGACCAACCTTGTTGGTCACATCTCTGTACGACAAACCAGCTTCTCTAAGGCGTATGATTCTTCCACGTTCAAAGTCGTTAATTGTTGGAACAGCTGTCGACGTCTGCATAAGGGCATCTTCAGCGGTTTAGAACAATTTCCATGTTTTGTCGACCAGGGAGCTTTGGTTGCCTTCATCGGTGTTTGACTGCTCTGCACCTGTGAAGTCACTCTTGCCTGTCCAGTCGTTTTGATCATCCTGCAAACCTAATCATTTCCACACATTTCCATATTCTACTGACTCCTTAAATTTTCTCACATTTGCATAACTTCTTGAAAGTGTTGCATTTTTTATTTCCTGTAGTGTATATTAGATAACTAAACATGTTCGTAATAGCTTTACATACCCTGTGTTTTGGGGAATAGGAGTTCTTCATAGACTTTCAGTACCACAAAAAACTCGTGCGTCTCTTTTAACTCTTTAAAATTTTCAACAATTTCTGGGTTTTATCACTGAAAATCAGAAAGAACTTATTTGAACAGTCTTCTTTTAAAGGTAGGGCAGTGATGGTTCAGTCGGTAGCGCACCAGGCTTGTAATCTGTAGTTCCCAGGTTCGAATCCCAGCTGGGTCAGTGTTGAGATTTATCTCCGCAAAATTCCCCACCCTGCCCATGGTCAGTAGGGGACACCGATGGGCTTGGAAAGACTGCCATCTGTTGGATAGGATGTTAAGTTGTTGGCTCGTGTTCGGGTGAGCCATACCTTGTGCACGTTAAAGAACACACTGGATTGCCTTGACGGGAGACTACCATCTCTCCCAATAGCTGTTCCAGTGGGTCCCCTCCCCCAACCTTCTCTGAGCCTTCGGGGTCCATATGACCTGGCCATTTAGTCCATGGTGTGCAAAAAAGTGCCGCTCAGAGGTAAAACAAACCAACTTCTTTTGAAGGTAACACTATTTTCAGTACATCAATTGCAATGATTTTTATGCCAAATGAAAGCTTGCAACATGGAGAGAGCAATCTTGTTTTCTTTTTTTGATTTGCGACATATAGGACAGAGAAGAATCCTAGAAGCTACTCCTAGCTTTTACAGGCCTTCTCATGCAAAGACATTCCCTACTAACACCGAAGTCACTGCTGACAACTAGCCTTAGAGCTAACACAAAGTTTGCCTTGCTGGAACAGTCGCTAGCTGCCTAACCACTATGCCAGTTAAGGCTACTATGCCAGTTAAGGCTGTTGAATCTGCTTATATACTGTAGCAGGTGTACCTGGTGCTGCTCCGGGTCTAGTTTTACATGTTACTAGCAGATTTACTCGGATTTGCCCTGTTTCTGAAATATATTTACTCTTATTAATTCAAAGTATAGTCATTATATTTTGCCATCCAGATTACTTATAGTACTAAGCAAGTAGCCTCTCCATTGGTAACTTTTCCTGGCAAAATAGCAATGTAGCCCAAGCGACACCCACTCTTCCACCATGCCAGATCCCCAGCATTCCAAAGAGGTTAATCCCTTCTCAACATGGGACCATACAGCAGGTGCCAGCATAACCAAATTGGGCCAGTCAGTGAAGTATCTGGGAATTTATTTGATGCTGAAATCTGGTGTTGGTTGGGGTTTTATGGCGCATTGGCAACTAAGGCCATTTTGTGCTAAGCAAGATTAGTAATAAAAGTATAAACTGACAAAAAAATCATGGAAACCCAAAACCAAAGTTAAAAACAATACACAAAGAGGACGATAGCAACAGAAATGGGAAAAAAACACAAGAAGCAAGTGTAAAACAAACAATCATGCTACACCCAGAACTTGAACTTGAACTGAGACAGTGCTATGCCCCTGAGTCACCTCGAAATCTGTCCATGAAAGTTTTTCAATAATTTGTATATTTAAACCAGTACACATGCTATCAGATAGATACATTGTCTAAAAGGCGGAGGGTAGAGAAATATCCTGTGCGCATTAAAGAACACACTTAGGTGGTCCTGGCATGAGGCTACCATATGTGTCCCAATAGCTGTGCAGTGGGTTTTCAACCTTCTATGAGCTTTTGGATCATTGTAACTTGGTCATTTAGCCTGTTGTGTGCAAAAAAAAAAAGTCACTCAGAGGTGAAACACCCTGCCAAAAGTTTGGCGTGAAGCATTTTTCCTTTGATAATTTTTGCCACTCTTCCTCAGTAATGTACTACTCCTTCTTGTCATAATTCTCTTGTCATAACTTGCGCAGCCAAGACTACAGCAGCTTATCCAGAGATTTTGGACACTCGCAATAGGTTCAATCCCAAGCCACAGCAGTTAGGAACTGGAACTCAATCGAATGCAGGGCAACACAGGGAGAGCCAGTACACCAAATCTGGAATCAGTTGAAAGTATCAAGTGGAATTACAGGGTGTCAAAAAGTGCTACAATGCAATGACGTCAGCATGGACATTTTAATACGTTTTTTCTATAATGAAAAATTTATTATGTTTTTATTAGCGAAAAAGCACATGTTACTAGCATTTCAAACAACAATGAAAAGAATAGTAATGTTACTGGAACCTCCAAGTGGAAATAAGGCTGAATTAGCATTGTGGCTGGAGGTTACTCTTAAACGAAGGTTTCATTTTTAAGGTGGAAAATGTGTAGAATTTTTGAAAAATTCAAAGATGAAATCGAAGTAATGAAAACCCTCACCACCACCCCATGAATATCTCTTAAGATACCTAATATTATTGTCCTATATGCATAACTGTAGATAATGTTTGGCAAGCAGCAGCTTGAAGAGTTATTAACTTCTTTTATTTCTCATAAAATGAATGTCGTAAGTTAACATTTGTTATTTTAACAAATTTTGTGAAATTATACTAGAAATTTCATGCCGATTCAATCCATAAATCGCCTTTTCATGAGGCAGGGGTGACTCAGTAGCATGCTTGTAATCTGCAGTTCCCAGGTTCAAATCCCAACTGGGTCAGTGTTGAGAATTATCTCCACGAAACTCCCTGCCATGTTCAGTAGGGGACACCGATAGGCTTGAAAAGGCCACCATTCTTTGGATGGGACATTAAGCTGTGTCCCCGTGTGCATGTTAAAGAATATGCAGGATGCCCTTGATGGGAGGCTACCATGTTTCGAAGTTCAGTGCTGCTTCAGGGACATCAGTCTTGATGATGTCACCAGTCGACGGGTGAGCCACATCCACCATGGCTAACAATTTCCCCTTCCTATAGTTTGTCTCTGCAGAATGAGTAATGCTGTCGTGCCTTACTGTGTATCAGCAACTCTTTGCTAGCTGTCACCTGGGCATCTCTTTACAAATGACTCAATGTGTGGCTCAGTCAGTAGTGTGCCAGGCTCGTAATCTGCAGTTCCCAGGTTTGAGTCCCAACGTTGAGATTTATCTCCGCAAAATTCGCCGCCCTGCCCATGGTCAGTAGGGGACACTGATGGGCTTGGAAAGGCCACCGTCTGTCAGATGGGACGTTAAATCATTGCCCCGTGTGCGGGAGAGCCATACCCTGTGTATGTTAAAGAACACACTGGATGGCCTTGCAGGAGGCTTACCATCTGTCTCCCAACAGCCGTTACAGTGGGTCCCCTCCCCCAACCTTCTCCGAGCCTTCGGTGTCCTTGTGACATGGCTATTTAGCCCTTTGTGTGCAAAAAAGTGCCGCTCAGAGGTAAACCAACCCAACTCAATGTCCGACACTTCAGTGAAATCTGCCATAGTTTAATGTGATGCCATTGTAGTGGACCAGATCTCATAGTACTGTTTTATCTTCATAGTGTTGCACGCTATCAGTCTTACCTTTGACCACTGTGGAAGAGCATCAATATGTGCCTTGCACCAATGTGTGGCTTGCTGTAGCCTTTGATCTCTGTGAGACCTCACCTTTATCATGGTATCTCCAAGATTTGCCAGTAGCTCCATCACCTTGGATAGGGATTAGTTCAGTTAGTTGTTCATCAGGCTCGTACTCTGCAGTTTCCAGGTTTAAGTGCCAGCTATGTGCCAATTTTGAGGTTTATCTATGCGAATTTCCACCATTCTCTCATTGAGAAAGGGGGGACACTGATGGGATTGGAATGGCAGTTTGATGAGATGTTAAGTCATAGCTCTCTGTGCAGGTGAGCCATACCCTGTAATCAGCAGTTCCCAGGTTCGTGTTCCAGCTGGGAACTGCAGATTCCAAGGGTGAGATTTATCTCTGCAAACTTCTGCCCTCTTGTCGGTAAGGGACATTGATGGGCTTAGAAAGGCAGCCCATCTGTCAGATGGGATGTTAAGCTGTGCAGTGGAGAGCAGTTTCTCCCCTGTCTGGTGGTCCCATGTGTGGGAGAGCCATACCCTGTGCACATTAAAGAACATTCTGGATGCTTTTATCTTTTTCTTTTGAAGTGAGTGTTTTTATGATTACTATGCATTTAATTTTTTTTTAAATTTATATATTTTCAAATTTTTTTTAAGCCTTCAACGATTACATGTCTTTTGGTTTTAAAATTGGGTTTTTCTACTTAGCTTCATGTAAAATTATTTTTATTTTTCAAATATATTCTTGACATTGAAATTACCTCACCCAACAGATGCAGTCTGATTTGCATACAAATTAGCATGTGAGTGCAGGGATATATACAAATGATTGCTTCCATGACAAACACAATATTTGTGAGAGATCACAGGACGAATGTTGTGTGGCTAAGCCAAATTCTTCAGGCACTAGTTGTTTGAAACAAGCTATGAAAAATTAACAGATATTGAGAATGGTTGGGCATTGTTGGTACCAATGTTCTTAAGAAATTGAAGCAATTCCAGAGCTGGGATCAGGGTCAGGCACTGTGAGATGTCCCACAGCATAGGAGAATCACCAGATTTGTCAGCAGGTGGTAGCAGATTCAACTGCAGATACCATTCAACAAACTGTAATTTCTGTTACTGTCATGACCAGAACCATATCCAAGAAGCTGGCAGATGGAAGGCTGAGAGCATAGCTTTTATTTCAAGTACTGCCCTTGTCCACGTGATACCATCGGACTTTGTTGGGGTGTGAGGCAGTCAGTGCACCAGGTTCCATAATCTGCAGTTTCCAGATTGCAGTCCCACCTGTGCCAGTGTGCGGATTTATTTTCACTAACCCCCCCCCCCCACACACACACACCACCACCACCCTGCCTCCTCAGTCAGCAAGGGGATAACGATGGGTTTGGAAAGGCTACCGTTCATCTAATGGGATAACCTATGTAGGAGAACCATACTTTGTGCATATTTATGGGTGGCCTTGATGGGAGGCTCCCATCTGTCTCCTAACAACTGTCCACTGGATCCCTTTCCCTCAACCTTCTCTAAGCCCTTGGGATCCTTGCGATATGGCCATTGTGTGGAATAAATATTCACCACTTCTTAAGTTGATTTAATTATAGAGGAAAAATTGTCTTGAGCCAGGTGGGATACGAACCCACAACCTCCTGATAACATGTCAGGTGCTCTGGACCACTGAGCTACTGGCTGCCGAACAAGACATTCGGTTTTATTCGATATTTAATAAATCGTCGAATTTATTCAATATTTAATAAAGTGTGGAATAAAGTGTCACTTGAGGTAGAACAACCCAATCTGCTGGACTAATGTCAGGTTAGAGTTACCTGAATAAGGAATGGCAACATGTCTTCAACAATTAGTGCTGATTTTGCCTGGTTGCTGATAATCATTGCATCCCTGACTGGAGATGACAGTCATCATTGCCTCCTGACTGCAGGTGACGAATCCAGCCATCACATGTTAATCCCATAATGCTC
Source organism: Ryuthela nishihirai (assembly GCA_038380435.1). NCBI lineage: Eukaryota > Metazoa > Arthropoda > Arachnida > Araneae > Heptathelidae > Ryuthela > Ryuthela nishihirai. The sequence continues at coordinate 21,670,653 of JAWZYU010000028.1, read as the reverse complement.
ACCACAGGCGGGGGTGGCTCAGTCGGTAGCGCGCCAGGCTCGTAATCTGTAGTTCCCAGGTTTGAGTCCCAGCTGGGTCAGCGTTGAGATTTATCTCCGCAAAATTCCCCGCCCTGCCCATGGTCAGTAGGGGACACCGATGGGCTTGGAAAGGCCGTCGTCGGATGGGACGTTAAGCCGTGGCCCCGTGTGTGGGAGAGCCATACCCTGTGCACGTTAAAGAGCACACTGGATGGCCTTGACAGGAGGCTACCATCTGTCTCCCAACAGCTGTTCCAGTGGGTCCCCTCCCCCAACCTTCTCTGAGCCTTCGGGGTCCATGTGACCTGGCCATTTAGCCCATGGTGTGCAAAAAAATGGCGCTCAGAGGTAAAACAACCCAACCCAAGCTCACCCACAGAGTCTTCATTTAGAGAACCATCAGTTACAACAGCTGGTCACTTCTAGTATGTGTAATCAGTCCTGGCAATATGGCACTGATGTACCACATCCAGTCACACTACCATTTCAGCAGATATCCCTAATGCCATTTTCCAGCAAGATAATGCTTGTAAATATACTGCTACCATCTCCAGGGTGTGTGTACAAGACACCCAGACTATTTTGTAGTCAGTCATGCCACAGACATTCACCCATCAAGTATGTTTGAGATCTGATTGGATGTTATCTGCAAGCACACCCCCAAGGGGTCTAAAATAAAGTTGAACTATGAGACCAAGTATATGTGGTGTGATAGGACATCCTACTGGACATGGTCAGAAATTTTTCTTACTGGGCATAGTCAGAAATTTGAAACTATTTCTGAATATGTCCAGTAGGGACATACACTAGTTTCACTACACACTAAAAGATTATTTTGCTGTATGCTGTTCATTTAATGTGTTGCATTGAGCTGTAAATGAAATAGAGTCAAACCGTTAATATGTATCTGTCATGTTTCAGAAGATTATGCTCATTCCTTCTAGGTGGGGCACTTTCAGTGTTGAGTTGTGTCTATTGATTGCAATTAAAAATAATGTTTAATAAAGTTTGTAGATAATTATTACAAATCTAATTGATGGTATTCATTAGATTTTGCGCACATCAAATGGTGGCTACCTCAGGTAACATCGGATTATGCTTAAACTCTATTTTTAAAAGGTATTATTTAATTTAGGAATGTTTTTAATTAATTTTTAAGTATTTCATAATTAATATTAAAAAATTCTGATTTTTTAAAGGAAATTTTTGCCATTGAACTTTAGTGCATCAGAAATGAATCTTGATCCTGAAATTATTGGGTATCAGTTTCAATGTTTCACGTAAATTTTGCATGCTTTGAAATGTATTTATTGAGTTTTTGTTGCAGTCCTGTAGCTCATTTTTAGCCAACACTTTGGGACCATGTGGTTTAAAAGGCAAAAAAAAAAAATTGGTTAAAATGCAAAAAAACAACAACAAAAACTCAAGTTTATACTGCAGACATGCATAACTCCAAACTTGCAGCTAGCGAAGAATTTATGTTGATATTGCAGTTAGAAAAACTGATTTTTTAAATTTCAAGTTAGTGCATGTAATTACCTTTTTTTTTACCTTGGAGAGGAAAGTGAGATAATACATTACTATCTCCAGCTACAGGGGTTTATCAAAATAATGGAAACACATACTGTTTGTGAAAAATGTTTTATTAATAAGCTGTAGGCCCACCTCGGGCATTCAGAACAGAAGCAATTCGGTGTGGAATAAACTTATACAAGTCATGCACATAAGGTAATGGAATGTGGGACCATTCTTCCTGTAAAATATAGGGGTGGGGGTGGCTCAGTCGGTAGCGCGCCAGGCTCGTAATTATGTAGTTCCCAGGTTCGAGTCCCAGCTGGGTCAGTGTTGAGATTTATCTCCGCAAAAATTCCCCGCCCTGCCCACGGTCAGTAGGGGACACCGATGGGCTTGGAAAGGCCGCTGTCCGTCGGATGGGACGTTAAGCCGTGGACCCATGTGCGGGAGAGCCATACCCTGTGCACGTTAAAGAACACGCTGGATGACCTTGACGGGAGGCTACCATCTGTCTCCCAACAGCTGTTCCAGAGGGTCCCCTCCCCCAACCTTCTCTGAGCCTTCGGGGTCCATGTGACCTGGCCATTTAGCCCATAGTGTGCAAAAAAGTGCCGCTCAGAGGTAAAACAACACAACCTTCCTGTAAAATATGGCCCAACTGTGCCAGTGATGCTGGAGGTGTTAAGTGTGATCTGACCTTGTACTCCAGATATTCCCACAAATGCTCAATAATATTGAGGTGGCCAGGGTAGCTGCTGTACCTCATGCTCCGCAAACCACAACTTGACATGTTTCACACATTGGATGGGTGCATTATCTGCTCATTAAGGACCAATGCCCGCAACATAGGGTGCAGGTGGTCCCTGAGAATGGATTCATACGTTGTGGATGTGACACAACCCTGCAGAATAACTAATGACTCTAAAGAATGCCTTGATATGCACCCCACAGCATCAGGGATCCACCTCCATGCTTCACAGTTGGGGTGGTACGCTTCACTTCTGCAGGTTTTTGCCAGATATACACTCTGCCAATGATGGGAAACAATGTGTAGCACAATTCATTAGACCAAATGACACATTGCCAATCTTTAGCATCCCAGTTTTATATGCTTTGCACCATCTTATATGTTTTGTTGCCTTGATGCTGGTAATCAGAGGTTTGTGGATTGTAGCACAGCCATAAATACTAGCATAATGAAGTTCCCTACTAACTGTTATGACGGAAACGGGATCATTCCGACTGTTGTTCAACTCTGCTGCTATTTTAAGCGCATTGGTCTTGCGCTGCCATTGTACAATCTGTGCCAACATTCACCTATCTGACAACTTCGTATAGCGTCCACGATTTACACGTTTGGAGGCAATGCGCTACCCTTTCTAATAGTGATAATCTTTGATATAGTTCCTCATGTTACACCTACTATTTCTGCTGTTCTGTTTGCTGAAGTTCCTGTAAGATGCGCACCAATGATCATGCTTTTTGGAGGTCACTGAGATATGACATTGTTGATAATTACATCACAACAGCTATTTCACCTGTAGCACTGCTGTGTGATAGCCGACATTGTTTTTCTCCCCTTTATATACCTCACATTGCTGGTGACATCATTCCTGTGATATGCATACAGCACATTGCATGTCCTCCGATCGTCTTTAATGTTTCCATTATTTTGATAAACCTTCGTACTTGGAGAGAAGAGAGCAATAGTACATGTAGTATTCACAAATAATTATTAAACTCAACTCATTAAGTATTCACTAATAATTTCCACTCTGTAAATTGATTCAAATGTTTAGAGGAAAAACTGTCTTGAGCTGGGTGGGGTACGAACCCACAACCTCCTGATAACATGTTGGGTGCTCTGGACCACTGAGCTATCGGCTGCCAATCAAGATCTCCTCTAACTGATGTTATGAACATTCTATTTTTGAATCTAATATTTGAATCAATTTACAGAGTGGAAATTATTAGTGGATACTTAATGAGTTGAGTTTAATAATAATAATAATTATTTGTAGATTGCATACTCGTAAGACATGCATTTCCATCTACGAAAAGGCATTAAAAGCTGCTTGAGGCAGGATTGCATGAACACTTCCTACATATTAGGAAAGTAGGTTGAGAATGTTCATAACATCAGATGAGATCTTGAGCAGCGGCCAGTAGCTCAGTGGTCCAGAGCACCTGACATGTTAATCAGGAGGTCATGGGTTCATATCCTACCTGGCTCAAGACAATTTTTCCTTTAAATATTTGAATAATTTAAAGAGTGGAAATTATTAGTGGATACAGGTAGTATTGTTGGGTGCAAAATGTTAAATTATCTATTTTTTTTAAGGCAGAATAATTTTTTGTCACTCCTTCATTAGTTTTACAGTGTGGCTATCAACATTTATTTGCATAAATTATTAAAAATTTGAAAAAACTGAGGAAAAGATAAATTTAAGAAATGGAAAATGTTATGAACCATTTTTTCTTGGAATAATAACACATATTAGCTCTAATGAATATGGAATGATCATTTAAAAAAATGTTTTTCATTTTGTGATTATTTTGTTCTCTAATGGTGTAAATTCAAACTTATGGATGATTTGAAAAATGCAAACTGATATTTTATTAATACTTATAAATCACAAGAAGGTTTTTCATTTATCTGTTAAAATAAGACATTTTTCTCATGAAGCACTCCCAGCAGTTAAAATTCCAACTTGAAAAATTTATCCTGAGATAACTAATAGACAGAAATAGGTTTTTGAAAAAATAGTAAGACTGCAGTATAAAAGCCAGTATATGAATGGAACCATTATTTTTATTATTTGCAATAGTGCAATATTCAAAAAGAATATATATATGTTTGAAATTTTGCAGTGTATGTTTTAAAAGTGTAACCATGAAAAACTAGCTAAAGGTAGAACACATGGCCATCTATTCTGAATGAAATCTCAGGGATACACATTTTGTTAAGAATTAATCACTAAATTCATAGGAATGTTAAAACTCTTCATCACCAATTTCTCTCAAAATAAATATATGACTATTCAATTGAAAATTATTTTTATTCAGCATTATATTCTGAAACTTACACTAAACACTCTACAGTTAAGTGCTTTCATATAGTACTACTTTCGAATTATTGGCCAAATTATTTTTCTCTTTGTGCTGCTGAAATTTTGAATGTTCCAGACAGCTATTTTTTGGATCCTGCTGAATCAATTTTATAGGATAGTAAGATTTATATACCCATCTCTCACCTCACCTGTTTGAAAAATTGATTCACCATGTGTGAACAGGTGAGTGTATTTTTCCAGCCATATTTGTAATTTGCAAAAAAAACTTTATATGCATAATTCGTAATCGAAGGATGTTTCTAGTTAATCAGACAAAAAAAAAAGCATGCTTGAATTTTAACGTTAGATTGAAATTTCATAAGCATAGTGTAGTGTTTATACTTTAATGTTATCAAAATTATCACATTACTTAACAGGTGATGAAATAGATCTTCTAAGTGATTAAGCTGAGATCATTGCAAGTGTGTTAAATTGAAAGGGAATAATGGAGACTGTGGATACCAAAGATGACAGATTGCAATCTTCCAGAGGTCAAGAGGTGAGTCATGCTGATTTGGATCGCATGGAATGAGCTGTTCTGCAGAGGTTAAGCGATAAAAAAAAATTATGTTTATGACATATTGCATCTAAGAAAACCTATTCCACTACACTCCTTATCAAATCAGACTATGTATATGAATGCAGAGTTTTAAAGAAGTATCTATTTCTAAGAATAGGAATGCTCTCGTCAGAATTGAATGTTCTGTAACATTATAATTACTCTTCTATGCCTTATAGCCAAAGATTCAGGTCTTCAGCCTTGTTCTTAAGTCTTCTACAACTATAAATAAGCCTTGTGTGTCCTTGCCATTTACCCCTTACAGTATTTGATTTCTGTAACAACTCATACTTGTGACTAAATTAATTTGTGAAATATTTTCAGAAAATAACTTTAGAATCTTATCCTAAACAGATCATGTTAATGTACAAAAAGAAAGTGCATTTAATTGTTATTAGTAAAATGGCAAAAATTAAAAAAAAAAGTGGAAATTTTTTGTGCATTTCTATCAAAAATGGCAAAAATTAAAAGTGGAAAATTTTTTGAGCATTACTATAAATGGCAAAAATTTACTGTATTTTTTTTCACTTTAACCAATAATTTTTAAAAGTAATTTTTTACATCTTTTTTAAATTAATAATAATGAAATGTTAACTATATAATTGTTTTTTCTCATATATTGAAGTTTTTTGCTGACAAGGCAACTCAAGACCAGAGTAATACCACAAAATTTTTTCACTTTAAAAATAAGGAAATTTAAATAAAAACTGATAGATACAACTGAAAAGATGTAAAAAACTGAAAAATATTAAAATCTTGCAAATCCATAATCCTACGTTATCGGAGACAGTTTTGATGCCACCATTTTGTGACATAGTATATAGTTTAAAAATAATGATGGTTCTCTTAATTGCAGTATATATTTGAGAAGGAATTAAAAATAATTCTTAAAGGAAAAGTGAAAACCCATTTTAAAAATTGAAAGTCTAATATATATATTAGTTGAAAGCGATATATATATATACTTGCCTTGGGCGGAATTTTTTAATTGCGCAATATATTTTAGAAGCGGGAGTAAAACTACGTTTTTAAAATCGAAAGTATATTAAATTATTGATTGAAAGCGGTATATATATATAGTTGGTGGATGATAAAATTTCTGTTATTAATAAATAAATAAAAATGTTACATCAAAAGCTTAGAAAGCATTGCAGCTTTGCTAGATGTAAAATGACGTCAACAACTTTGAGGCCAAAACCAATTGATAATCAACTTTTGGAAGGGAAGAAGAATCGCATAAGCGTCCGCCATTTGCACTCATTATGGTTATATAGGCATGCAAGTTTGATTATTGCCAATACAAATGGATTATGTGTGAATTTTGCAATATATAAAAGTGAAATTAACCAGTAAAATAATGCCCTTTTCATATTTCATTACAAATAAATGGCTGATGTTTGCGCAAATTTTTTAAAAGTACTTTATGCTATGGAATTGAGATATCGTTTCATAGTCACTAGAATTCGAAAAGTGCATATATCAGTTTCTGACAGGCAAAGGGGCGTTGTGTCATTCACTGATTAACTGATATTAATTTAATCTTATTAGTTCCTTTTGCAAACAATGCTTACTGTTTTTATTATGGTTCTTTTCTCTTTAGAAAAGTTTTTACACCTACTATAAATAAAAATAAATGTAGCCTTAAACGAAGCAAATGGTAAATATATATCCGTGTAATTCAACGTACTTAGTAATAGGAGTATATTAGAACAGTAGTTACTGACTTGGTCTGCACATCCACAGAAGTCTGGTTTTATTGCAGTCAGACATTTAAGCTGTCTTACAATTTAGCATACTTTATTAAATGGAACAAAATCTCATTTAAATGCATTTCAGTTTTAAGTGTTTTATAACCCAAATATATTATACATAATGCTGATATCAAGAAGAAAGATGTGAAATACGAGGGGTGAGCATTTAATTTGTGGACTGACGCCATAAGTACTCGTTATGTATGCTTTTTCCAAAGTAACTAGATGGCACTGTGCGTGACTGCTGTAAATCTTTGGTATGAGTTCCAAGATCATTTGACATCGACTGCTGTTGTGTTAAGACTGCAATTTGAGTTACGCGTCATAGATGTTTGTTCAGAATGTCGGAAATTTAGATGGAACAGCGATAGCCCATTCGTTATTCTGTTAGGCGAGGCCTAAGTGCTGCTGCGATTGTTGAAGAGATGAGTGAATCCTATGGTAATGACTATCTTCATAGGTCTGCCATTTTAAGTGGCATAAGCCATTCAAAGAAGAACGCGAAGCTGTTGCTGATGACCCAAGACCTGCCAGCCTTCTTCCTCAGTAACTCCTGAGGAAATCAAAAAAGAGCCCTGTCAATCCTGAATGAAGACGGACGAATAACACTTTGTGAAGTGGCTGCGAAAATGTCAGTTTCATAGAAAGTGCTCACACAATTGTGAAAACCCATCTGAAAATATCACATCTGTGCTCAATGGATTCCGCACAGTTTGACTCCAGAACAAAACGAAAAAGGGTACAATTGTTCAAGGAGATGCTTAATCGTTTTGAAAGCCAGGGTCTAACCTTTGTGAGTCGAATTGTGACTGGCAATGAAACTTGGATCTTTCACTACGATCCTGAAACAAAACAACAGTTGAGTCAATAGGAGCATCCCGATTCATTGAGACACAAGAAAATTCGGGTTTCTCATTCAGCAGGGAAACATGGCTCGTGTTTTTTGACATCAAAGGTGTTCTCGTTACTCACTTTGTGCCTTGTAGAACAACCCTGAAAAAGGAAGCCTACTTGAAGGTTCTCAGAACCAAACTTTGGCGTGCCATTCGTGAAAAACGTCCAGAACTTTCTGGTGTGACTTGGTTTCTCCATCACGACAATGCTAGGCCCCATATGGCTAATCTGTAGTTTCCAGGTTCGAGTCCCAGCTGGGTCAGCGTTGAGATTTATCTCCGCAAAATCCCCCCCTGCCCCGGTCAGTAGGGGACACAGATGGGCTTGGAAAGGCCGCCGTCCATCGGATGGGACGTTAAGCCGTGTCCCCGTGTGTGGGAGAGCCATACCCTGTGCACGTTAGAGAACACGCTGGATGGCCTTGACGGGAGGCTACCATCTGTCTCCCAGCAGCTGTTCCAGTGGGTCCCCTCCCCCAACCTTCTCTGAGCCTTCGGGGTCCATGTGACCTGGCCATTTAGCCCATGGTGTGCAAAAAAAGTGCCGCTCAGAGGTAAAACAACCTAACCTTATGACTAATATTGTGCAGCCAGTGATCACTGCCATAGGTGCTGAGGTTCTGCCACATCCTCCATATTCCACTGACTTAGCACCCTGTGATTTTTTCATCTTTCCGTGACTGAAGAAAGCTCTGAAAGAGAAACATTTTGCATCCAACGATGAAGCTTGCAGAACCACAATGACAATACTTCGCACGCTTTCGAAAAATGGCTTCAGATGCTTTTAATGCATGGGTGCAACGATGGCAAAAATGTGTGAAGTTCAAGAGAGAGTATATCGAGAAAGATATGCCAGGATGATTCAGATGATGATATTTAATGCAACATTTTTCTTCTGTCCACGAATTAATTGATCACGCTATGTATTTCAGACATTACTGTTTGGCACTATCAACTAACCTACTAATTATTTGCAAAATAATTGGAAGCCAATAGAAATTTTAAAAATGTTTATAAAATGACTAAAAATTTCTTTGATATGTGTAATATTTGTTTGAAATGCCTCATATTAGTATATTTCATTTAATTCTATTATTTTTGCTCTAATATTTAGTTTTAGTAACAATTTAAGTGAAACACTGCAGACAACTTTGCTAGGATTATTGTGGGAAAATATTTGTCCATGAAAACAATAACAGCTGTTACAGTGTTCAAAAACCAGGATATAATATAGTTTTCTGTTCTTATATTTCAACGGTTAACAATATACCCTTTCTGTTTATGCAATTTTGAAGGTCATTTATGTGTATAGTGGTGCTATTTGCTGGTAATTTTTTTTTTCTTTACTCAGTACAGCAAAATGTCAGTGTAATGAATGCTGAAGTAACAAAATATTCAGTAAAACGAAAATATTTTCCATCCCCTTCCATTCTATTAGGCATCTTTATGTTAACATTATAATGAAATTTTGAAAAGATAATCCATAACAGTATGATGTACACTTTTTGATCTTTACTGATCTTGGGGTTTGGCTTCTGAACTAATTCATCATCATCCTCAAGCAGCCATGGGCTACGGAGGGCCAACTAGACCGTGCAGTTTAATTCTCCAAGCATATCTGTCCTGAGCTACATCTGCTGCATCCAGCCACTGCATACCAATTCTAACAAGGTCCTGTTTGACATTGTCTGCCCACCGCATCCTAGGTCTCCCCTTCCTTCTGAGGCCTCTAGGCACACTGTTCATAACCCTATTCGCCAATCTATAATTATCCATACATGCAACATGGCCAAACCAGCAGTCTCTCTCTGCACAATATGCTCTCTCTGCACAATATGCTGCTTCTCTCTGCACAATATGCTCTCTGCACAATATGCTTCTGCACAATATGATGCTTTAAAAAAAGGTCTCTCTGCACAATATGCTGCACATTTCTCCTATGCCTAACCTCATCATTAGTTACAAAGATAAACCACCTAATACCCAAGATACTATGTAAGCATCTAGAATCAAAAGCATCGTTTCCTGTTATCTTGTTTACACAGCGTCCAAGTTTCACTACCATAACTAACCCTAGAAAGAACCAAACTATTATACAGTCTAATTTTAGTCTTTAGGTGTATATGCCTATTTCTCCACAATCTCCATAGATTCTTAAAAGTCCCGGCAACAATCCCTATTCGTCTGTTAATCTCATGCTGCACATCACCAGTATCTGTTACATAGTTCCCAAGGTAATTAAACTGTGACACCTGCTCAAGACTGCAACCATTCAGATCAACTGAATCACAGCCTGCCTGACCAATTTTCATCACTTTAGTTTTCTTTCTGTTTATAACCAAACCCTACTACCAGTCTCATCAACAGCTTGAATGAAAGAGTTCATCTCATCAACATGATTTGTCAAAAGGGCTAAATCATCAGCATAATTTAAATCAGAAATTTTCTTCATATTTCAACACCATTTAAGGCCAAAATCTTTCCCTTGAAGTGAATTTCACCATAATCAATAACCAAACTAAAGAGAAAAAGAGACAAAATGCACCCTTGTCGAACACCAGAAGTAATGCTAAACCAATTGCTACAAGCCTTACCAACTCTCACACACGACTCAGTGTTATTATAGAGAGCTTTCATTATGTTAACTAACTTGTCTGGTATACCATATGATCTCACAATCAACCACAAATTAGACGATCAACAGAGTCTAAAGCCTTTTTGAAATCAACAAAGCTAGCAACCAAAGGTTTCTGAAACTCTAAACATTTCTCAAGAATCTGAATTTCTCACGCAATTGACTGTCAACCAGATACTTAATTCTATTAAGCACAATCATGGAAAGGACTTTACCTGGAACAGATAGTAGGCCGATACCCCTATAGTTATCACAAGAACTGCGATCACCTTTTTTGAAAATAGTGATAACAATAGCTCTGGTAAAATCCTTAGGGATAACAATAGCTCTGGTAAAATCCTTAGGAACCATGCCTCTATCATAAAAGATATTCAAAATTTCAGTCATCCAAGTGGTAACCGAAACATTCCCAGCTTTAAACATTTCAGTAGTAATTTCATCTACCCCTGGGGATTTATGAAATAGCCAAAATAACTTCAGACTATGTTATAGGGCCAACATTAAAGCCACCAATGCATCTGTCATCATTGCAAACAATGGGAGTAAAACTAACTACATTGTTTAGAACATCACTGAAATGCTCAGCCCACCTAGCCATGACAGAATCCTCCCCTTCTATAACCTTACCATGTTTATCCTTCAATCCTTGTATGCCTGTCCGTTGTCTACCACATCAAACATTAACTATCTGGTACAGCTCTCTGCTGTTGTGCTGCCTAACTGATCCTTTACATGTTTATTAAGCTCTCTGTAATCCTTTCTATTAGGACTAGTAGAGTACTGATTAAGGACATTCCTGCAGTTCCTTCTTTCTGAAATAAGCTCAAGTGCCTTATCACTTAAATTATTCTGTCTCCTCTGCTCCTTTTTTCCTAAAAGAGTACTGTTAGTGTCCAAAAAAGCCTGTTTAAAACTGCCCCATTCTTCAACTTCAGTAGTAAGCAAACCATGACTGTCATAATGACCAAGTAACCTATCATGGTAAGCTTTAGCTATAACTGAGTCTTTCAGAGCTTCAGTATTGAAGGTAAATTTTTTAACTTTAGCACAACACTTTTTAAGTTGCAAGACACTTTTAACAAGGTAATGGTCAGATCCAATTTCAGCTCCCCTATATGCCCTGGTATTCCTAACAGAACTAGCCCATTTGCTGTTAATTAATATGTAATCAATCATATTCTTATGCAGCCCATCAGGTGAAACCCATGTGTATTTATGTATGTCGTGGTGTTTGTAATATGTGTTAGTTATTCTGAAACCATTGAGTTTACTTACCTGTAGGAGACGTTGTCCATTGTTATTGCAGCTACCAGTAGCAAAAGGGCTTATCGCCCCTCCCCAAAGGTTTGAGTCAGTACCAACTTTGGCATTGAAGTCACCTAGAACAAGGGTAATAACTCCCCACTGAGGATGCTGAACTAATTCACCATATTATTAATTCATAGTGTCTTTCATTATAATTATTTTTATGTATATATCATTCTGACATTTTTTTTATTGTGTCACTAGCAAAATGTCATTGTAATCAATATATTTTGATCGTCTGCACGGCTTTGTTATGTGACATTTCACTGTAGTTGTGGTATTTCTCCATGGTTATTGTGGTCTGTAGGGATTAACTTCCATGTTTCAATGGCTATGTTTTGATTTTGGAAACATTTGTTCAGTCATCACGTATTGCAGCCAAGTTTGCCTAGCATACTGCATCAAAATACTAGCTGCAAAGCCATTGAGTACCTCACCTTGTGACACTTTTTACATAACTTATATATGTTAATGTTCTGTTTACTAGGGGTTCTTTTTTATGTAGGATCTCTACACTAGTTATTTTATTTTGTTGTCTATATCAGTAACTGTGGTATTTTAGCTTCGTTATTTATACAGTTTCTATCTTTATTGTGCTATTTACTTCCTGGCCTTAAATTTTTGAAATCTTTAAGAGTTCCAGAGTTTTTAAACCTTTGAGGTCCTATATTAGACTTTAGTCTGACTATACTATTTCTTTGCTCTGGTTCAGTGTTGGACAGTAACTTAAAAGTTACAATATTTGATGCCTTTTTTTTTGTAGTAAAAAATTAAATTAAAAAAAAACATAAAAATGGCTTGCAGTAACAATTACACACACACACACACACAAAGGACAATTGAGGGTTAATTGGACTTGTAGGGGGGGGGGGGAATCTGACTGTAAAGGGTTAACTTTGTTTTGTCTTTTTGCTTTTAATGTGCTTTGTGTGCCATTAAATTACAAACAGCGTTTTTTTTTTATACCTCTGTATAAACCTACTGGACTGGACAGATATATGGCTCTGAGCTTGATTATGGATCCTGATTTTGCTGCACTGGTGGGCTTCTGTGGAGGGAAAATCTTCTGCTGTGTTTTCTGTTTGTTTGTGGGTTGACAGCCCCAAGTGAATAGATTCACAGGATATGTTTATCAGCTGGTGGATAATCCTGAGCAGAAGTCATCGCAGGCACCTGAACTCTTTGCTTCTATTGGCATCGTCAAATTCTACATTGGAGGAAGTCTTCCAGTGTAGATGGCTTCAGCCTTTAGTAGTGGGGGAACAGGTCTTTGCCCCATGTCTGCGATTAGGTGGCTGTTTCATATTGTCAGCATTCCCTCTCTCAATAAACATAGTTTCTTTAAACATCCCACTAACCATTTTCTCTCCATAGGTAGTTAGAATGTGAGGACTCTGCACAGAGCTTTTTCTCTTGATGTCCTCACACAAGAATTCCACCTTTATAATTTAGATATTCTTGGCTTGCAAGAGACCAGATGGACAGATAAAGGTCAGATTCTTAAAAATAATCTTAAATTTCTCTTTTCAGGGAAGGACGACAATAAGCATCACCAAGGCGTGGGGTCTGCTTCTCAGCAGACACACTAGCGATGCTCTTCTAGGATATGAGTGCATTAATGAAAGGTTTCTTACAGCAAAATTTCAGACAAGCGTTAAAGACTTGAATGCTATCTGCTGTTATGCCCCCACTGAGGATGCCGATGAGTATCAGAAGGATAGGTTTTATGAACAACTTCAGGATATTTTGAATTCTGTCAAGAAAGGAGATATTACCCTTGTTCTAGGTGACTTCAATGCCAAAGTTGGTACCGACTCTGACCTTTGGGGAGGAGTAATAGGCCCATTTGGTATTGGTAGCTGCAATGGCAATGGACAACGTCTCTTACGGGTAAGTAAACTCAATGGATTCAGAATAACCAACACTTATTACAAACACCTCGACATACATAAGTGCACATGGGTTTCACCTGATGGGCTGCATAAAAATATGATTGATTACATATTAATTAACAGCAAATGGGCTAGTTCTGTTAGGAATACCAGGTCATATAGGGGAGCTGAAATTGGATCTGACCATTACCTTGTTAAAAGTGTGTTGCAACTTAAAAAGTGTTGTGCTAGGGTTAAAAAATTTTCTTTTAATACTGAAGCTCTGAAAGATCCAGTTATAGCCAAAGCTTATCATGATAGATTACTTAGTCATTATGACAGTCATGGTATGCTTACTACTGAAGTTGAGGAAGAATGGGATCATTTTAAACAGGCTTTTTTGGACACTAACAGTACTCTTTTAGGAAAAAAGGAGCTGAAGAGGCAAAATTATCTGAGTGATAAGGCACTTGAGCTTATTTCGGAAAGAAAGAACTGCAGGAATGCCCTTAATCAATACCCTACTAGTCCTAATAGAAAGCATTACAGAGACCTTAATAAACTTGTAAAGGATCAGTTAGCTGCTGATAAGAATCTTTGGCTTGATGGTTTGGCTGACAAAGCTGAGGAAGCAGTTAGACAGCACAACAGCAGAGAGCTGTACCAGGTAGTTAATGTTTTGTGTGGTAGAAAACGGACAGGCATATAAGGATTGAAGGATAAACAAGGTAAGGTTATAGAAGGGGAGGATTCTGTCATGGCTAGGTGGGCTGAGCATTTCAGTGATGTTCTAAACAATGTAGTTAGTTCTACTCCCATTGTTTGCAATGATGATAGATGCATTGGTGGCTTTAATGTTGGACCTATAACACAATCTGAAGTTATTTTGGCTGTTTCTAAACTTAAACTTCATAAATCACCAGGGGTAGATGAAATTACTACGGAAATGCTTAGAGCTGGGAATGTTTCGGTTACCACTTGGATGACTGAAATTCTGAATATCTTTTATGATAAAGGCATGGTTCCTAAGGATTTTACCAGAGCTATTGTTATCCCTATTTTCAAAAAAGGTGATCGCAGTTCTTGTGATAACTATAGGGGTATCAGCCTACTCTCTGTTCCAGGTAAAGTTCTTTCCATGATTGTGCTTAATAGAATTAAGAATCTGGTTGACAGTTGCCTGATGAGCAATGTGGATTCAGAAGTGGTAGGGGATGTGTGGATCAGATATTTTCACTTAGGCAGATTCTTGAGAAATGTTTAGAGTTTCAGAAACCTTTGGTTGCTAGCTTTGTTGATTTCAAAAAGGCTTTCGACTCTGTTGATCGTCATAATTTGTGGTTGATTGTGAGATCATATGGTATACCAGACAAGTTAGTTAACATTATGAAAGCTCTCTATAATAACACTGAGTCGTGTGTGAGAGTTGGTAAGGCTTGTAGCAATTGGTTTAGCATTACTTCTGGTGTTCGACAAGGGTGCATTTTGTCTCCTTTTCTCTTTAGCTTGGTTATTGATTATGTTATGCGAAATTCACTTCAAGGGAAAGATTTTGGCCTTAAATGGGCTGTGAGATACGAAAATTTCTGATTTATATTATGCTGATGATTTAGCCCTTTGGCAAATGATGTTGATGAGATGAACTCTTTCATTCGAGCTGTTGATGAGACTGGTAGTAGAGTAGGTTTGGTTATAAACAGAGAAAAAACTAGTGATGAAAATTGGTCAGGCAGGCTGTGATTCAGTTAATCTGAATGTTTGCAGGCTTGAGCAGGTGTCTAAGTTTAATTATCTTGGGAGCTATGTAACTGATAATGGTGATGTGCGGAATGAGATTAACAGGCGAATAGGTATTGCTGCCGGGACTTTTAAGAATCTATGGAGAGTGTGGAGAAATAGGCGTATACACCTAAAGACTAAAATTAGACTGTATAATAGTTTGGTTCTTTCTAGGGTTAGTTATGGTAGTGAAACTTGGACACTTTGTAAACAAGATAACAGGAAACTAGATGCTTTTGATTCCAGATGCTTACGCAGTATCTTGGGCATTAGGTGGTTCAACTTTGTAACTAATGATGAGGTTAGGCAAGGAGTTTGCAACCTCCTTTAAGCAGCATATTGTGCAGAGAGAGACTCCGTTGGTTTGGCCATGTTGCCCGTATGAATAATTATAGATTGGCGAATAGGGTCATGAACAGTGTGCCTAAAGGCCTCAGAAAGAATTGGAGACCTAGGATGCGGTGGGCAGACAATGTCAAACAGGACCTTGTTAGAATTGGTGTGCAGTGGCCAGATGCAGTAGATGTAGCTCAGGATAGACTTGCTTGGAGAACTAAATTGCACGGTCTGGTTGGACCTCCGTAGCCCATGGCTGCTTGAGGATGATGATGATGATCACAGTTAAATGTCTTTGGGACATTTTGAGTTGTCCCAGAGTTAATCATTCAGATTTTAAGCAACATATTAATTTTTGTAAGTCGGATAGATCGTTTAGTATGTCATAGTTAACCCATATGACATGAATTGCCAATATGGTCTTAGGCATATTTTTCCTATTTTGGTTTTGGTTTTAAAGTACTTCTTTGTGTTTTGTTATTTTCATAATTGTTTACATTTATCAATTAGACTAAGAACAAATGTTCCTGCAATATAAATTGATGTTTCTACTTTTGTCAATATATGCTAGCAGCTGGGGTTTCTTTCTAACCCATCAACACTACTCTCCATTGACATGCCCAAATCTAGAAAAAAATAATAAGGGCCGATGGTTAAGGACTGTATTTCCTTTGTAGTATAAATTGCCCCCCCCCCCCCCTAGCAGTCTATAATTTTTTTTTTTTTGAAAAAATACATGAAATTCACATGTTCAGTAATTCTTTTGTGCTGTACCCTTACACTAGTTCCCCCCCCCCCCTCATCCTATTTTCATCATATATTGGCTTCATCATCCTAACCCAAGTTAAGTTCTTTGGAGAACTCTTACCTCATTTTCTTAGTTAACATGTTTAATGTAATTGCAATATGCTACTTTTTGTAATGAAATAACATAGTTCTTCTCATAAAATGTTTGACACGTGAGCCATGAACCTACATTTTCCTCTAAGTCAGAAACTGAATTTCGATTTCCCATAGATCCTTAGTATTGGTGATTAATCACAATGTTCTCCAAAAACATAAACACTCCAAATTATGTAAGCCTAACTGTTGTTTTTTTCCTTCAATTTTTAACGGTAGTTACTTGTACTTACAGTTATGATTTTTTATGCTTCAGAAAAATTAATCCAGAAAATATAGATGCAACTACACCACACCACAATCGATATTGTGGTTGAAGGATTTTATTGTAAAGCTGATATTTTTCCAAATAGTTATTTAATTATCTAAAATAGTTTTGAGGGAAATTTTCAGGAAATAAATATATCAGCTCATATTCAACACTTTTTTTTCTGAAAAGTAATTATGCAGTCATACCCCCACTTAACGTTGCTAATTGGTTTCAAGAAACACAACGTGACATGTGAAACAACATTATAGGGTACAGTTCCATAAAAGCAATATAAATGAAAGATCAGTTCTTTGGCAGCCAATTTTGGATTATAAATAAAAAAAATACCCCATCAAGCAGCTGCTTGCCACAGAGGTCTGACAGGAGCTTGTCAGTTTATATGTCATAGTAGAAGGTATGTGAGGGTGACAGGACCTCGGCAGAAAAACTCATCCATGCCTTACCCAGGACTCGAACCCAGATGTCTTAGATCAGTAGCCAAGCGTGCTAACCACTCGGCCACGGGACGGCATTTCGATTATAAATGCTTAAAATAGATCTTTAGAGAGATTCGATGCCTATACATATATAATATTTTTTTTTATTTAAAGACAGCTATTTAAAGTAAAACTGATTAAAACATTTTGAACTTGAAACTATGTCTTCCTTCAAGAACTTATGCTTATGTGAATGGATATTAATGTAATGACTTCCATAACTCTGAAAATGTTTTTAAATAGCTCTTTTAGGGATTTAGATAGACTGCTTGGAATCCTCAGTTTAGGAGACTTTATTGTGTGTATGGGTAAAATAGCTTTATAGTTGAAGTATAACATGGACTTAAATATAAATAACCAATGTTTATACATACAGTAGGCATTCACAGCTCTGGACAAGTTGCAACTTGTGGGACACCAGTTTGGATCGTCGTCGGCTAATGATATCGGAATTGCATCGAGGAGAATGGCGCTATGAGTTATATTTGTAATGTACAAACAATGTTGCTGCGAATCGGCTTTGTTGGGGATAATGTTAACTGGGTATGACTGTATTGGAATACGGAACTCTAAAAAAAACAATGCAGGCAATCTTTATATTATTTAATACTTTCCATTTAAATATAATAATGCCACATGTTTAGTATGATGACTCTCGTCAAGTATTAGTTAACACCATGATCTGCACATTATCTTTTTGTTGGAGACGAGACTCTAAAAAATTTATAGTACCTTATAGCATAAGATTAATCAGTCTTAATTTCGTGTGAAAAAAGAAAAGGGAGCGAAATTTTTAAGGAATAATAAATTACACTGTTAGACTACAATGGTAATTGATTGAAAGCAATTTATTGATTGGGGAGTAAAAGGAAATGATTCATAACCAGAACTTTCAAACTACGTGAAAAAAATGCTACCTTTTATGAATAACTTACAGACTACTGGATGAATTCACCCATACATTTTTCATCAATTTTCTTGTTTATGATAGGTGTAATAATAATTAAAAATGTGTGCTCTGGAATAAAATTTTTATTGAAGTATTTTGTGTCTTTGAAATATTATAAGTATGTTTTATTTTCAGGAGAAATCCAAAACCGCCCTCATGGAATCCTCAAGGTGTTAGGCAGCAGCACATCAGCAGAAATCCCTATATTCAAAATGAATTGAATGTACTTTTTAATGATCCTGATTTTGTGCATTACTTAAATGTGTTAAATTTAATGGAATAAACTAGTTCTTGTTTATTAGTCGGACAAAATATGTAAAATTCTTTACTTTTATGCAGTTTTCTCATAACACGGGCACTAGCAGAATGTTTGAAACCGCCCCATATCTTTAACTAAAACATGGGACCATAGGATTTCTAGTCAATATGCTGTTTACCATACCATTGAATGGACAAAGAGGCATTCTCCAACCAATCATGTTATCTTTATGAATTTAGAGAAAATTGAAAAGAATATGATTGTTCTATAGATTATGATCTAAATTAGAGATAACAGACTATTTGCTCAGTTGTTGTAGGGCAGTCATTGATAAAGCATGATGCTTATATTTCCTTTTTATAAGTCGACAATTCACATTGGCATCTTTATCTGTCATTCGTGGAAACTAATTATTGAGGAACAATTTAGGGCAAAATGACTACATGATTGTCCTATATGATGTATGATCTAAATTAGGGATGGCAATATACGGGTGTATCTGTTCAGTTGTAGGGCAGTTCTGGATAAAGCACAATACCTACATTGCCTTTCTTGACATACAATCTATAACAATACACACTTATATTTTATTGGAAATTATTGAGGAGCAAAATTATTTTTTTCTAGAGCCACAGGGCAAGCAGCTTGCTTCATATTGATGTTAGATCATGTGAATGTATGGTTTTGTCATGAAATCAACTGATACTCAATGAGGAGAGTATTGTGCTTGTGGCAGTATGTGCTGCTGCCTTCTAGTATTTGTTAAAGCTATCAAGCTACGAAATAAGGTTATCCACTTAAGTATGAGAGTAGTCAGTAGTTTAATGCCTGAAAATTTCTTGTTTTTGTTTTAAACGCAGCAGTTTTTCAGTTTGTTCTTAACAGAAGGTATAATTATTATTTTTTATAAACCAGTTCTGATCTAGCTTTCGGTC
This sequence comes from Ryuthela nishihirai, assembly GCA_038380435.1. Lineage (NCBI taxonomy): Eukaryota > Metazoa > Arthropoda > Arachnida > Araneae > Heptathelidae > Ryuthela > Ryuthela nishihirai. The sequence goes on along the minus strand of JAWZYU010000028.1, from coordinate 21,651,088 downwards.
ATGTTAGGTTCATTGGCAGCCATATCAGTGCAACCTTTTAGCTTGTAGTGAGCTATTTTTAAGTTATGTTTTGAACAAATTACAATTAACATTCTCTTAGTATTTCTCTTGTCATATACGACTAAACACTCTTAGTTCTTTATACTTCTCTTTTTAGAAGAGTGGTCTAATCCATGAACCGTTTTGTGGATGATGAAATTTCAGAAATAATGAAGGGTTGCAGATGCACCCAATTTTAAGTGTCATTTTCCAATTACAGAAAGCCATTTACAGCAGAACAGCACATTTTGACCAAAATTCCAATTGCAAAGAGTGTTTTAATGTGTTAAGGTAAAAGAGTAGTTTCCGCTCTTTGTAAAAATAATTTCTAAATCCTTTGTACACATATACTCTGTGAAAAAGTAATTTATTCTCCCTAGTGCAGTGTATTTCATAATATATAAGGGTTTCACCCCGTTACTGGGTCACCGCCGGGTACCGGTCTTAAAGACAAAATGTCAATTGTGTCAATTTTGTGTATATTTATCAATAAATACATCAGATCTAACATAGATTGTTAGTTTATTATTTGATTTCATATTTCTATAGTTAGTTTTGCTTAAAGAATTAGTTTTGTTTAAAACGTTAATACTTCAGATACCGTATCCCTTGATTTAAATAGTAAACGTTCTTAGAAAGTGGTATTTAAATGAAATATTTAAACAAACCACTTTTAACAGTACTTTGAAATAGTACTCAAAACTACTGTTTTTCTCTGACATTGCTAATGCATAATATTCGGTAGAATATAGTAAGTGTTATAATACAATACTGCCCAAAAAGTTTGTTTCTCGTCAGTATGCAGATTACGAAAAAATTTGAGGTTTACCCCCCCCCCCTCCCAATTTATGTGTAAATATTCAATCCCAATTTTCGAAACTCACCTGTATTTTACCAAGTGGATTCGAATTTTGCCAAGTTACCTTATTTTGCCAACTGATTATAAATTTACAGAAAAAAATCCCAATATTTACATCTCGCCTGAATTTTGCACAGTTGTCCCGATTTTGCCAACTCTCCTTAATTTCACAAAACCAATCCCAATTTTGCAAAGTTCTTTAAATTTTTCTAACTCTTCTTAATTTGAAAAAGAAAACTCAATTTTTCAGAATTCATCTAGATTTTACAAAGTCGCTTCAAATTATGCCAACTACGATTAATTTGGGGGGAGCCTCCCCTTTTATAGCTACGCCCCTGCTTCTACTGATTCATTGGAATAAAACCATGTCAGTGCATCATAAGCTACGCATTAGAAAATTAAGTAGCAGTTTCAAAAATTGCTATTGAAGACTTGAGCCGAGGGGAGAAATCTCTGAACAAGATTACGATGAAAGCTAAAGCAGTGGATAAACAAATGAAAATTGATACAGCAGAATAAAAACTTCGGAATCAAAACAAGGAAGAAAGTAAGACTGTTGGATAATTCCAGGAAAAATTTGTAGTAAATTGAAAATTATATTTACCCCACGTCACATCAAACGTTTTTTGCAAGGGACAAAATTTAAACCACTAACTCTGACGAAAAATTGCATTTTTATATTCATTATGATTTTACCAACTATGTTAATAATTTAAAATAAAGATATGATTTTTCTAATTCGATGGAATTTCAAAGCGCAAGATCGGAATAATTTCTCAGCTTCTGATAGAAATTCGATATGATCTAATTATGATATTCGTAATATCAACGTATATTCAAAGGGCCATTTTATTGCGTATAGTTCCATATTATGTTAATAGAAACGTAAATATAGATCCTTAATATTTTTATTAAAAAATATAAAAATAATTGTAAGAATGATAAATCTAAAATCTAGATTTCCAATAATGTGCTTTCAGTATTTGAAGAGTTACGGAATTTGAAAAGCTTAGCAAGTTAGCTCTTTCTGAAAAAGATTCAGATTTAGCGAAAATTAACCTAATTTTTAGGTGAACTGCTGAAAACATGGACGTAATTAGTAAAACTTGAGCGTAACGGTTATTGCTTTAGTTTTTAGCTTTTGAGAGCAATTAAGTTAGAACTATTATTGCTAAGTATTCCAATTTCCTTAACTCTAAATAGAGAACAAATATCGTTAAAAATCTAGGTTGAAATTGATTTCAAGTCTTTAAATTGTCTTCAGCCACACGTTTTCAAAAAAAATAAAGATTATTTAAGATGTTCTGCATCTCTTATTGATATAACGCGGAACTGTACCTAATAAAGTGGCTGCTGAATGTGTATAACAAATATTTCCGTGATAGACCTCAAACAGTTAAAAAGAAACGAATTTTGATTTTACACATTTTCTTCCAACAGAAATTATCCGTACGCTTTATTATAAGCTATGCCGTCGTTTCCCCGCTGTGACCGGCAAAATGCCTAGCCAATGACCGTAAAGAAACGCTCTCCTGCGAAGTTGCACCACTCTTCACCTTGCCATTAGTGACAACTAGGTAATTTGCCGCCAGCGGCAAGTGATTTACTGCCTCCCATTTCCAGTAGCATAATAAAACGCGTGAATTCAAACTGCTTTGGAAGGCCAAATTATTTTATTCCAACGGTAACGTCATAGCTGACGCTACTGTTGCAATACAATCGTCAGTTGTGTGAATTTTCAAGTTCGAAAAATACCTTTTTATATTTTAATATTTATTGAGAAGAAAATACAGAAATATACGCTAACATCGTTCAAGACACTAAAAACAAATATTTACATTTATTGTGGTTTACACTCGTACATACACCAAAGAACCAAACACAACCAGCGAGCATCTATGTAAATCGAAGGAAGTGCCCGTAAACGACGACCCTGTGAAGGTCGTGAAACGATATAAATAACATCTGATACTGAATCCTCTTAATGTTATTGTTCTTCAGATGGGAAATGCAGCGGACATAAGTTTGACAAAAGCCAAATTGTAATGGCCAGACGACTGGGTCGGAGCATTTCCGAGACGACAAGGATTGTGGAGTGCTCGGATCACCTTCAAAAAGATCCGAGGAGGGAGAAACCACGAACTACCAGCAAAGTGAGCCGACCACGCTCAACGATGCTAGAGGTGAGGAAGGCTATACCGTATGGTACGAGCCAACAGAAAGGATACTGTGATGCAACTCTCCCGTAATTTGAATGTTAGTGACGGGAGTCATGTGTCGTAACACAGTGTATATCTGATATATTTAATTAATTTTCTGAGCTCCAAGCTTAGGGCTTATATCTCGAAGTCTAAAATAGTGCCTGATTGGCAATAACAAATGGTAAAATAAACACGGGGGTCACAAGGGTAAAATAAATTTGCTAAAATATGCGAGTATCAAACACCAATATCTGGAGCCTTGATTTACGAGACAAAGGATCTGCTGGTAACGTGTTGGTACCAGATACCACAAGACACCTTTAGAAATCTTGTAGCGTCAATGCCTCGTCGGGTAAGAACTGCTTTGGCAGCACTTGGAGGACTTTAGGCAGGTGGTCATAATGTTTTGGCTCTTTGGTGTAATAACGAAAGTTAAAAGGAAATATTTTAGAAATTTGGCTAAGTTGACTAGTTAGTCGATCTTTGAAAATACACAAAGTTGGGAAGAACACATCAGGGGGTAGAGGTCCTGTTCCCATTGGTTGATTGAATCACGTGGTTTATGGGCGCCATATTGTACTGTAAGACGGAAGCCTGTGAGTTAATATATACCTAGTTAAAGCTCAGTTATAGTTTTATACCATTTTTTTTTGTCAATTGAATATACTTTATATTAATCCCTCATTGCGCTGCATTTGAATGTAAAAATTCCATTCGTGAAAATAAAAAATTTCCGAGAAACTCCGTTAGAAGACGGCAATCGGCTGCAAAAGTGAAACGAGCTAACTGAAAATCAAATATATTTTTTTAAGGTTCGTTTGAAAACAAGCTAATATTTTCATTTCGTCGTCATTGTTCGTTTGAAAACAAGCTAATATTTTCATTTCGTCGTCATTGTTCGTTTGTTTGTCTTTCCACCTGTCTATAGACATTTTTACTTTTACAGATAAATGAAAAATTCTTTTTGGGTTGGATAGGTGTGGAAGAAATATTGCGATTCCCAATTTTGAAATCTTCCAATAACTAATACCGCCCTCTAGTGGTGGAAAAAGATGGAAAATGCGTTGCAATCACGCTATTTCACTGGAAATCTGAGATTTTGGTAGTGATATGGTCAGAAGGTTTACAATGCAACAAGGCTTTGCCTCTTACCCCAAAAAGGGTGGGGAAATAAAACTTAAAGAGAAAAAAAAAATATTTTTTTCTGTTTTACAGGCACTACCAAAATAATTGCATTTTTCGATATTGTATTAATATAAGAAATTAAAATTTGAAATTTCCACTGTTAGAAAATGCTGAATGTGGTAAAAACTCGAAAGGTGGCCTCTAGCGGCGGATAAAGCTGAAAAAAAAAAAATCTTTGGACGAATATTGCAAACAATCTATTCTAGAAATTAAAATTTTGTTGAAAGAATTCGATGGTCAAGAGGCTTACACTATTAGTAATGATACCCATTATACCAAGGGGGTATTGGTAAAAGGCAACTTTTCTGCTTTCAGAGATAAATGAAAAACTTTTTGTGTTGTACAGATACTAATACAAATAATAGTTTATTTTCCAAATTATGAAATAGTTTGAATTTCCACTGCCAGAGGGTACTGAATGTGTAAAATTGGAAGAACGTATATCGCCTCTGGCGCATATGGAAATCTCGTTTTCAAAGAGAATAAAATACTTTGCCTACTTTTTCACTCGAATGTTAATTATGGATGTTTGTGTTGTTTTTCTGCTGAGGTTCCGCCATCCTCGTGGACCTTCTATTATGGCATATAACCTGACGGGCTCCTCTCAGACCTCTGTTGCAAGTAGAAGCTTGAAAAAATATTTTTTAATGTATGATAGGGGTAAAAGGCACGTAGTATTTTATTAGTAATTATCAGCATAAAAAAGTATCTTTTAGTTCTCAAATTTAAAAAGTTGCTTTTCTCCCACCTTCTGAAAATAGTGGGCAGATCATTGCTGTCAGTGGAATTTCTACTATAATATAACTCTACCGGCGAAATTTCTGCGACAAATAGATCGCTTGAAACATTCGTTAAAAGTTTTGTCATTTGGATATTTAGTGATCTCTAATGATATAAATTAAAATTAGCTTTGAAAATGAGAATTATATTTCATTAGTATCAGCTAAAATAGTGATTCCCAATTATCTCTGAACAAAACTGTTCCGTTTCCTATCTACCATGGGCATAGGGGTCAACTAAAATCTTCAAGAGTGTCAAATTTCACATCAAAATTTCTAGCATAACTACATCGTTTTGAAATTTCTCTATTTTTTTTCCACCGTGTTAGGGGGCGCATTAAGTTTTTGGGAGATTCGGAGAGTGCAAATTGTAATATTTTATCAACACCTGTCCAACACAAAAATAATTTTTAATTTATCTCTAAAAATACAATTTTATGTTAAAAAAGTTCGATTTTCCCTCCTAGGTCTGAAAATTAAAGCTATTATTGCCAATGCCAACTTCGTAACCTTCATATTTCAACACCAAAATTTCTAACATAACTACATCGTTTGGAATATTCGTTCGAAATGTTGGAAATTTCAACTTTTTCCACCGTTAGAAGGCGCAGTCGTAACTTCTGGGAGATTCGAGAAATGCATATCGTACTATATCATTAATGCCTATCCCACACAAGAATGATTTTTTTATTTATGTGTGCATAAACATAAAATGCCGGATGTCTATAGACGTCAAAGCGAAAATTATCTCTTTAAAAAAAAAAAAACAAATTTACTTTTCCTTTTTAGCCGTTTTTAAAATGCTTTCAATTGCGAGAACTGAAATGTGTATCAAATATTACCTTATTCTTTTCCGGAATCCATAAGTATCCGTGCAATAGCATTCAGCTTTGCACTCCAAACCGAACAACAATAAAACATGGCGTCCAATTTTAAGATGGTTAACCTCTACCTATATGGGGCATCTAGAGGGAGAGAGTTCGAATCAAGACCAACTGCATATGAAGGTTATGACGCCGCTTTAAACGTTATATCAGCAAAGTGTAGACAATGTGCCAAGCGTTGAGATCGACAAAAATGCCAACCGGGCGGTATAATAGCACGTGATATATATAGAGCAGTGACAGATATTTCGCTGCGTTTAAAAAAAGTGAATATGAAATATTATTGCTGTGTTGCCAGATGTTAAAATATACACATTTGAAGATTTTCTTTAAAATTTCCTTACCTGGTCATTTTTTTTGTATCGGGATAAATTTCTATTTCGTTAAAATGAAATTTTTTCTATAGATGTTATAGTAAATTGGCTGGGGTCGGTGAAAAATTTCGTTATTCTGGTGGTCGTTGTATTGACATTTCACTCTGTTCCTAAACTAATATACATATTTTAAATACGCGCGAAATATGCATATTACGTAGCAATGTAAATAATTGGTTAGTGCTGAAATAGAATTGGTTCAGTTGCAGTTTGCGAGGCTCGTAATAGGCAGATTCGAATATCAGTAATGTCTGCATTAACCGTAAATCCCGTTCTGCCCTCAAGAGAAGAACAAGTGACGATGAGAAAAAGACGGGCTTGAAAGGTTGCCCAATGTATTGGGAATTGAAGCCGCTCCGTGTGCAGGAGAGAGATGATCTGTGTACGTTCAAGAACGTGCTGGATGACCATTAAGCGGTGTTTTATACGAGCTACCAAGTGAACCTTCTGGTCCTTTTGAAGTTATTTGGCCCCCGTCCCACCAATGGAGATCTACTAAGTGATTGGGAATGAATGTGGTAATTTAATCAATATTTCAAAAAAATTGCATGTTACACCACCCGTGGATTTGATCCAACCCTGATGAGAAAGGGGACACAATGGGTTTGGGAAGGTCGTCGGATCCGATTGCTATGCAGGAGAACCATACTCTGCACGTTAAAAAGCATGTTGTGTGCTCTTGATTTGTACAGTAAGCAGTCCAGTCTAATGGCATCCCACATCCGTCTCCTAACCACTAGGTCCCCAACGTTTCTGAAGCCCTTATGACCTGGTCATTTAACCCGTTGTGAGCACAAAAGTACAGCTCAGTACAATGGTGAAGTGTGATTTTTTTTGAATAGGGGAAGCAATTATCAAAGAATGGCTTAAGTTCAATCGGAACTCCTTTCCGTATTTATGTTTCTAAATCAATGAACCGGAACGGCATTTGAGTTTTCCAAATAATTGGAACAGAATAATGATCAAGTATTTGATGTTTCCTAATCACTGAGTGCGGGTAGTTCTATAGTTTTTAAAGCAAGTATTTTTGAAGTATATTTCTTATTCGTAATTATTTTTTACAAATTCCAGACATGTTTAAGTCAATATTGACTTTGCAAAAAAAGCAAAATTTAAACACATGAGAATCCGATCTTGTGATGAATTTGATGATTGAGGATTGTTCAACAGAAGCTGATGTTCCCATTAAACAAAAGATAAATTTAATAACATGAAGAAGATTAGCAACCGAAATAGTATTTTCTCAAAAATGCTTAAAAAGTTCTACCAATTTTTCGTCACCTGTGTTTCTTTCTTCTCCCAGTGTTTCTATTCCAATTAAATATAAATTGCTTTGCAAATTAGTGTTCCCCAAACTGCCAACAATTCTAGCGATTATGCAAATTCATAATAATATCAATTGCCATTCAATAAAGAAAGTCGTAGACAAAAGGGAAAGAATTAAAAACCGTATTTGGGGGGGGGGGGGGTGTTCTGGACAAGAGCTCAAATTGATAATCCTATATTATATGCAGCGCAAGTGGGGGGAATGAGGTTTGTTCCGCATCCTCCCACTTGCTTAGCGTCTTTGGAGGAATTTATTTTTTAGAAACCATTTATCAATTTGCTTTATTAAAAATATTAATCTTGTGTATACTACTGATTATACAATGTATGAAATTTGTGTTTCGCTTTGTCGTCTGTCTGTAGACATCGAACTTTTTTTGGTTTATAATGATAAAATTTCTGTTTGTGTTGGATAGATATTAACGAAATATTACAATCAATACTTTCTGAATCGCTCTAAAGCTATAATTTCGACCTGTAGCGGTGGAAAAAGTTGAAAATTCCAAAATTTCAAACGAATATTGCCAACGATGCTGGAAATTTTGGTGGTGGAATGTGAAGATCACGAACTTTTCATTGCCAACAATCAGTTGGTGTTTTAGACCCAGGAGATGGTGGGAAAACAAAATATTTTTGCCTTAGCAGATAATTGTTTGTTTTTAGAGATAGAAATTCTTTTTTGGGTTAGATAGGAATTGATGAAATATGATTCGCACTTTCGGAATCTTTTTAACACTATATAGCGCCCTCTAAGGTGGAAAACGTTGAAAATTTCAAACAAATATTGGAAACGATGTAATATGTTTGAAATTTTGGTAGTGGAATGTGAACGTCATGAAGTTTCCATTGGAAACAATGAAAGTGAAAATTAGAAAAGTCATTTTTTTTAGTTGTACTGGTACTAATGAAATACAGGTGCTCAAAATTAAAGGGTAATCGACAAAAACGTATACATATAGCTGCCTATATATGTAAAATAATGCACTGAAAATGGGCGAATATGGAAAATATGCTACGTGGAAAACTATCCCGCACTCACAACTGCCGCATATAAGCCAGAATAGCAAATTAGGAATGCGTTAAAAAGATGCGCGAGTCTACTCTCAGCTTGTAGCTGTTCTACGCAACTTTTGCTTACACTTCAAAATTGGTATTCCACATGTGCAAGTCACACACACAGATAATTAATTTCACATAAAATTAATAAATTCAACAATTATGGATTACAAAAAAGGGAAATTAGCATAATATTAGGAATCAAAGCCAACCTAGCACTAACAAAAACCATGCTCTTTAAAATGAATAAAATAAATTCACCAAATTGTCTAAAATGTAATGAACCACAAACAATAGAACACATAATTTTTCAATGTAAAGAATTTACGGCGAAAGAAATACTTCCAAAAACTCAGAAAACATAAAACTAAGCTATTTAACTTTCAATCAATCCTTGAACCAAAAGAAAAAACACTTAAACCCATATACTAGAATCTACTAATTATTTTTCTAAAGAACTTAGACTGTTTAAATTCCTTATAAAAATTAAAAAATTAATATAAATATTAATATAAAAAAAAGAAAGGAAAACTATCAAAAGTGTCTGAATGAGTCTTCGGGGAAACGAGAGTTATCCTTGAAGGAATATTCAATTGTTGATGTATGATATGTATGTCAGTGGCACGTAGAGCTGATTATGTCCCAAAGACATCGTATGGTTAATTTTCAGCGATGGAGAGCGATTGGAAGGATGGAAGAGGTCAATGCTAGATGGAAGTTCCCAGAGCATTGAATAGTCGACAAAATATCCTGTCAAGACTCTGGAGATAGTTTCAACAGACAGGAGATGTTCGTCGTCGACCAGGACAAGTCCGTCCCAGAGCCACAACTGCTGCAGCGATCGCTATATGAGTCTTACTGCCAGACGAGAGTGATGACCTCTAGGCAACTGTCTTTCGTCGTTGCTGCAGCTTCAGGAATGAGGGTTTCAAGGTATACTGTTTACAGGAGACTTCGTCACCAATGCCTTTATGCCAGGAGACCTGTTTTTTGTGTCCCTCTAACTCCCGCCACCCGGCGAGCTCGTTTAATGTGGAGTCGCCAACTTTGGGCGCATGTGATATTCACAGATGAATCGCGATTCAGCTTAAGTACTGATTCGCAATGTATTCGCATCTGGAGAGAACCAGGTACCCGCAACAGTCCATCGAACATCAGAGAAAGGTATTACTCTGGTGGCCGTGGTGTTATGGTTGGGCAGGAACATGACGAACGGGCGTGCAGACCTGAATATCTTTCCGAGTGGCTCTGTTACTGCCATGCAGTACAGAAACAAATTCCTGGACCCATATGTCAGGCCATTCCGGGGAGCCGTCAGTTTTATGGACGTATGGGGAGCCGCCCTAATCGAGCTGATGTGGTCGACGATTTTCTCGAAATTCGTTGAATGCAGGGGCCACCCAGATCTCCTGCCCTCAATCCCACTGAGCATGTATGGGGTGCTCTGGGGAGACGCATTGGATGAATGCACACTCCACGAACTCGTAACAGCACTTGTCGAGGAGTGGTCATTAATCTCAAGACCTGATAAATACCCTCATAAACAGTATGAGGAATCTTTGCTCGAGTATTGTCCCATGGAATGCTCCTTCATATCAATTGCACGATTATGATCTTAACGTATGCACATTATACTATTGCGAATTTCTTATCCTTGATTTACATTTGTAATGTAATAATAAACCTCTTCACCAAATTTTACTGCATTCCCTTAAAAATACTTCGAGTTATGTACGAATTTATACATTTTAATTTTGAGCACCAGCGTATTATTTCGCATTTTTCAAATACTTCGGTAGTTCAATCATATAGTTAAAGATCACTAAATATGGTAATGGCATAGCTATTAACGACTTTTGCAAATAATATACTACAGAAATTTCAAATTTCAGTGGTAGCTCTCCAAGAGGTTTTCCACTGAAAGCAATAATCTACCCGCTTTTCCGAAAAGAGGTGTAGGAAATGTAACTTTTTACATTTAAGAAATAAAAGATGAATACTTTTTATTTGTGTAATTTCTAATAAAATACTATTTGCATTTACCCATAATCCGCTGGCTCAAATTAAAACTGTTAAGGAGTGAAAAAGTAGGTAAAGGAAAAGCTTCATTCTCTTTGAAAACGATATTCTTATATATGCTCCAGAGGTGATATGCGCTCTTCCAGTTAAATTATAGTGTTTCTTTGTTAGGTTTCGACTATTGGTGAAGTACTTAGCGTATCTTCATGATTTTTGGTTGGAAGATTACAGAAATATATCTGTCACATCCAAGCCCGGATCTAGCAAAAAATCGGTGGAGGTGGGGGGAGGCAAGAAACAAAATCGAGCCGTAAAAGGTAAGGGGGGAGATACACAGGATTTCCATTGCAATATAACATTTCCACCCCGTTTTCATCATCATCATCATCATCATCCACAAGCAGCCATGGGCTACGGAGGTCCAACCAGATGGTACAATTTTGTTCTCCAAACATCAATCGTGAGCTACATCTGCTGTATCCAGCCACTGCACACCACTTCTAACAAGGTCCTGTTTGACATTGTCTGCCCACCGCATTCTAGGTCTCGCAATCTTTCTGAGGACTTTAGGCACACTGTTAATAACTGTATTCGCTAATTTATAACTATGCATACAAATAACATGACCAAACCAACGGAGTCTCTCTCTGCACAATATGATGCTTTAAGGAGGTTGCCGACCTCCTTTGCCTAACCTCATCATTGGTTACAAAGTTAAACCACCTAATATCCAAGATGCCGTAAGCACCTAGAATCAAAAATATCTAGTTTCCTGTTATCTTGTATACAAAGAGTCCACGTTTCACTACCATAACTAACCTTAGAAAGAATCAAACTATTATACTAATTTTAGTCTATTGGTATATACACCTATTTCTCCACACTCTCCATAGATCCTTAAAACTCCCGGCAACAATCCCTACTCGTCTGTTACCTCGTCGCACATCATCACCAATATCTGTTACATAGCTCCCAACATAATTAAACGAAGACAGTTGTTCAAGACCGCAACCATTCCGAGTAACTGAATCACAGCCTTTCTGACCAATTTTCATCACTTTAGTTTTCTCTCTGTTTATAACCAAACCTACTCTAGTACCAGTTTCATCAACAGCTCGAATGAAAGAGTTCATCTCATCAATATCATTTGCTGAAAGGGCTAAATCATCATAATAATATAAATCAGGAATTTTCAGATTGTAGACCATTTAAGCCCAAATTCTCTCACTTATAGTTAATTTCGCGTAGCATAATCAATACTCAAACTAAAGAGAAAGACAAAATGCACCCTTGTCGAACACCAGAAGTAATGCTAAACCAATTGCTACAAGTCTTACCAACTCTCACACACGACTGAGTGTTATTATAGAGAGCTTTCATTATGTTAACTAACTTGTCAGGTTTACCATATGATCTCACAATCAACCACAAATTTTGACGATCAACAGAGTCGAAAGCCTTTTTGAAATCAACAAATCTAGCAACCAAAGGTTTCTTAAATTCTAAACATTTCTCAAGAATCTGCCTAAGTGAAAATATCTGATCCACACATCCCCTACCACTTCTGAATCCACATTGCTCATCACGCAATTGACTGTCAATCAGATACTTAATTCTATTAATCACAATCATGGTAAGGATTTTACCTGGAACAGATAGTAGGCCGATACCCCTATAGTTATCACAAGAACTGCGATCACCTTTTTTGAAAATAGGGATAACAATAGCTCTGGTAAAATCCTTAGGAACCATGCCTTTATCATGAAAGATATTCAGAATTTCACTCATCCAAGTGGTAACCGAAACATTCCCAGCTCTAAGCATTTCCATAGTAATTTCATCTACACCTGGGAATTTATGAAGTTTAAGTTTAGAAACAGCCAAAATAACTTCAGATTGTGTTATAGGGCCAACATTAAAGCCACCAATGCATCTATCATCATTGCAAACAATGGGAATAGAACTAACCGCATTGTTTAGAATATCAGTCAAATGCTCAGCCCACCTAGCCATTACAGAATCCTCACCTTCTATAACCTTACCTTGTTTATCCTTCAATCCCTGTATACCTGTTCGTTTTCTACCACATAAAACATTTACTATCTGGTACAGCTCTCTACTGTTGTGCTGTCTAACTGCTTCCTCGGCTTTGTCAGCCAAACCATCAAGCCAAAGATTCTTATCAGCAGCTAACAGATCTTTGTTAGTTTATATCATCATCATGTTTTTGTTTATGTGTTTATATCATCATCATCCTCAAGCAGCCATGGGATACGGAGGTCCAACCAGACTGTGCAGTTTAATTCTCCAAGCATATCTGTCCTGAGTTACATCTGCTGTATCTAGCCACTGCACACTAATTCTAACAAGGTCCTGTTTGACATTGTCTGCCCACCGCATCCTTGGTCTCCCCTCCTTCTGAGGCCTCTAGGCACACTGTTCATAACCCTATTCGCCAATCTATAATTATTCGTACGGGCAACATGGCCAAACCAGCGGAGTCTCTCTCTGCACAATATGCTGCTTAAAGGAGGTTGCAGACTCCTTTGCTTAACCTCATCATTAGTTACAAAGTTAAACCACCTAATACCCAAGATACTACGTAAGCATCTAGAATCAAAAGCATCAAGTTTCCTGTTATCTTGTTTACGAAGAGTCCAAGTTTCGCTACCACACCTAACGCTAGAGAGAACCAAACTATTATACAGTCTAATTTTAGTCTTCAGGTGTATACGCCTATTTTTCCACAATATCCATAGATTCTTAAAAGTCCCGGCAGCAATCCCTATTCGTCTGTTAATCTCATGCCGCACATCAGCAGTATGTTGCATAGTTCCCAAGGTAATTAAACTGTGACACCTGCTCAAGACTGCAACTATTCAGATGAACTGAATCACAACATGCCTGACCAATTTTCATCACTTTAGTTTTCTTTCTGTTTATAACCAAACCTACTACCAGTCTCATCAACAGCTCGAATGAAAGAGTTCATCTCATCAATATCATTTGCCAAAAGGGCTAAATCATCAGCATAATCTAAATCCGAAATTTTCGTATCTCCAGTCCATTTAAGGCCAAAATCTTTCCCTTGAAGTGAATTTCGCATAACATAATCAATAACCAAACTAAAGAGAATAGGAGACAAAATGCACTCTTGTCGAACACCAGAAGTAATGCTAAACCAATTGCTACAAGCCGTACCAACTCTCACACACGACTCAGTGTTATTATAGAGAGCTTTCATTACGTTAACTAACTTGTCAGGTATACCATATGATCTCACAATCAACCACAAATTATGACGATCAACAGAGTCGAAAGCCTTTTTGAAATCAACAAAGCTCGCAAACAAAGGTTTCTGAAACTCTAAACGTTTCTGAAGAATCTGCCTGAGTGAAAATATCTGATCCACACATCCCCTACCACTTCTGAATCCACATTGCTCATCATGCAATTGTCTATCAACCAGATTCTTAATCATATTAAGCACAATCATGCAAAGAACTTTACCTGGAACAGAAAGTAGGCCATATCCCTGTAGTTATCAAAAGAACTGCGATCACCTTTTTTAAAAATAGGGATAATAACAGCTCGCCCTGGGGATTTATTAAGTTTAAATTTAGAAATAGCCAAAGTAACTTCAGATTGTGTTATAGGGCCAACATTAAAGCCACCAATGCATCTATCATCATTGCAAACAATGGGAGTAGTACTAACCACATTGTTTAGAACATCACTGAAATACTCAGCCCACCTAGCCATGACAGAATTCTCCCCTTCTATAACATTACCTTGCGTATCTTTCAAACCCTGTATACCTGTCCGTTTTCTACCACACAAAACATTAACTATCTGGTGAAGCTCTCTGATGTTGTGCTAACTGCTTCCTCGGCTTTGTCAGCCAAGCCATCAAGCCAAAGATTCTTATCAGCAGCTAACTGATCCTTTACACGTTTATTAAGCTCTCAATGATGCTTTCTATTAGGACTAGTAGGGTATTGATTAAAAACATTCCTGCAGTTCTTGCTTTACGAAATAAACTCAAGTGCCTCATCATTGAAATAATTTTGCCTCCTCTGCTCCCTTTTACCTAAAAGAGTGTTGTTAATATTTCAAGAGAAACCTGCATTCTTCCTAATATTCAGTAGTAAGCAAACCTTGACTCTTGAGCAACTGCCTCTGTATATTATATAATGACTAAATAACCTATCATGTAAGCTTCAGCTATAACTGGGTCTTTCAGAGCTTCAATGTTAAAGGTAAATTTTTTAACCTTAGCACAACACTTCTTAAGTTTAAGTTGCAAGACACTTTTAACAAGGTAATTGTCAGATCCAATTTCATCTTCCCTGTGTGACCTGGTATTCCTAACAGAACTAGCCCATTCTCTAGCTTTTGCTGTTAATTAATATACACTGCTCGACATTGAAATTGTACCACTCAGAAGGTTGGGTTGTTTGGGTTGGGTTGTTTTACCTCTGCGTGGCACTTTTTTTGCACACCATGGGCTAAATGGCCAGGTCACAAGGACTCCGAAGGCTCAGAGAAGGTTGGGAGAGGGGACCCACTGGAACAGCTGTTGGAAGACAGATGGTAGCCTCCCGTTAAGGCCATCCAGCGTGTTCTTTAATGTGCACAGGGTATGGCTCTCCCGCACACGGGGCCACGACTTAACGTCCCATCCGACGGACGGCGGCCTTTCCAAGCCCATCGGTGTCCCCTACTGACCGTGGGCAGAGTGGGGGAATTTTGTGGAGATAAATCTCCACTCACAAGGACATATCATACAAACGTGTAAATAGAAGAATTTGTGTGCGTAGTTGAGATATGCAAATTATGATAATCTGTAGCCAATGACGTGTGTGGCTCAAGAAATAAAAGGTGCAAGAAGAAACAGGGATGGTATTGTGTTTATACAGGTGGAAGTCATGCGAACATTTGAGATTAGGTGGTTCCTCATGGAAATTGTTCAGTGAAAGCCGAAAATATCTGCTACATGCCGTCGGCAGGTTTATCGCCATTTGCATGCTTTTGAGAGAGGAAGAATTATTGGCCTATGTGAAGCTGGATGGACTACACATCGTGTCTCTGCCCATGTTCAACAGGATGCATGAACTGTTGGCTGCTGTTGGCAACAGTTGCAAAATGTAGGTTCTAGCATGCATTGCAGAGGGAGTAGTGTCGTCCGACAGACATCAGCACAGCTGGATAGGCGTATTGTTCGCCTATCAAGCTATCGTCACCACAGAGCATTCCAGGCGATATTCGACAGGTTGTGCCAGCAGCCGTGGACGTCGCCATAACGACCCAAACGGTAAACTGAAGGTTGCATGAGGCAGACCTGCGCTCTAGGCAACTGTTACATCAACTGCCATTGAGTGCAAACCATCGCAATGCTCGTCTGGCTTGGTACCAAAGTCGTGCGAACTGGGGTAACGAATGAAATACTGTTTTGTTTAGTGATGAATCCCGTTTCTGTCTGGGTGCTGACGATCGATATACTTGTCTGAAATTTTTCTGTAAGAAACCTTTCATTAATGCACTCATATCCTAGAAAAGCATCACTAGCGTATCTGCTGAGAAGCAGACCTACACCTTGGAGATGCTTATTTTCTTCCCTCCCTGAAAAGAGAAATTTAAGATTATTTTTATGAATCTGACCTTTATCTGTCCATCTGGTCTCTTGCAAGCGAAGCACATCTAAATTATAACGATGGAATTCTGTGTGAGGACATTTAGAGAATAATCTCTGTGCAGATTCATCACATTCCAACTACCAATGGCAGGGGTGCTCAGCCTTTTGGAAATCACGGGCCAATTTGAATATTTGGTACATGCCACTGTTATATATATTTTTTAAATATTTTTTTGAAGCTTCATCATGTTCACAGGCCACAATTAAGGGTCCAGCGAGACACATGTGGCCCGAGGGCGACGGTTTCAGCACCCCTGACCTATGGAGAGAAAATGGTTAGTGGGATGTTTAAAGAAACTAGGCTTCTTGAGAGAGGGAATGCTGACAATATCGAACAGCTCCCTAATCGCAGGAATATGGCAAAGATCCGTTCGCCGACTACTAAAGGCTGAAGCCATCAACACCGGAAGATTTTTTCCAATATAGGTTTGACGATACCCGTGGAAACAAGAGTTCAGGTACCTACGATGATCTCAGATCACGATTATCCACCAGCTGATATAGCATATCTATGAATATTTTCACTTGCGGCTGTCAACCCACAAGCAAACAGAAAACAGAGCGGTAGGTTTTCCTTCAACAGAGCCCACCAGTACATCAAGTCCAGGATTCATAATCATGCTCAGAGTTATTATTCTAATCCTGTTGATTTATATGATCAGCACCAGGACCCTGTGTGGTTGACCTTCCTCAGCAGGATAGAAAAAAAAAAAGAAAAGTAGCCATAGGAGTCTAGATCAGTAGGCTACACTGATCTGGCAGCCCTCCCATTCTGTTCCCTTCCACAAGAGAGTATCGCTTTTGAAAGGTACTAATGGTCCGCACCACGAGAAGACGGCGTTGGACATTAGGTACTAGGCCTGACCGGTTCTATGCATCATCATCATAGGGGATTTGTGCATAGCTCTCTTTCTAGTTACCATTAGTGGTAACTAGTGGCTAACTAGTTACCATTTACAGACCCCCCCCCCCTGTTTTGGTGTCCCGTCAATTCGTCGCGACGTCAATTCATCGCACATCAATTCATGGTGCTCAATTCATCGCTGCGTCAGTTCATTGCAGCGTCAATTCATCGCGACGTCAATTCATCGCACATCAATTCATGGTGCTCAATTCATCGCTGCGTCAGTTCATTGCAGCGTCAATTCGTCGCGACGTCAATTCATCGCACATCAATTCATCGCTGCGTCAGTTCATTGCAGCGTCAATTCATCGCGACGTCAATTCATCGCACATCAATTCATGTGGCTCAATTCATCGCTGCGTCAGTTCATTGCAGCGTCAATTCATCACGACGTCAATTCATCGCACATCAATTCATGTGGCTCAATTCATCGCTGCGTCAGTTCATTGCAGCGTCAATTCGTCGCGACGTCAATTCATCGCACATCAATTCATCTCTGCGTCAGTTCATTGCAGCGTCAATTCGTCGCGACATCAATTCATAAAAGTGATAGACGTGGTTTGATTGACTTTCTGCATCTGTAGATTGCTCAAATTAACTCTAGAGGCAATAATTTAGACTTTAAAAGGTTAAACATGCGTCAGAAGAATTTACCTCAGAAATTAATTAAAAGGATTGTTTCAAACCATTTAATAAAATATGCATTTTAAACGTTTGTCTAATATTTAAAAAATCATTACGCAATCATTAATGATATTTATAAAAAATAATTTATTGTGAAATATTTCAGATTCCGTGACTAAAATACTGAACGAATATTGTTGAAAATCGAGATTTAAATGATTTGATGATGATCTTTAATTTATCATCAGTTACATTTTTCCATTAAATACATATTTTCGAAGTTATAGACCACCAAAAAAATATATATAATCGAAAACATACGTATAACCAGTGTAAAAAAAACGAAACATAAGCTATATAATTTTATTAAAGTTAATTATTTTAATGAGAATTTGCTTCGTCGAAGTTCGACTTCTTGTCCTATATACGTTCTTTTTCTCTTTTGCAAATGTAATTGATTTGTCATCAGTAGCTCTATGGCCGGATGAAAGAAATGTCTGGCAGTAATTTGTCCAGGATTGCTCCAAGTAAATTGTTCGAAAATCAATTGATATAAACTGACTTTGGTCAGAAAGGGGACATCAATAGGGCTGGAAAGGCCGCCACCTTCGGATGGGACATTGGGCCGTGGCTCCGTGTGCAGGAAAGTCATACCCACTGCATATTAAAGAACATGCTAGATAGCCTTGATGAGAGGTTTCAATCTGTCTCCTAACATATATCCAAGGAGTCGCTCAGAGGAAAAATAACATAGCCCTCTGTTACTAAAGTGGGGCCAAAAATATATGAGTTTTAGTTACTTCAGGTAACAATAGGTCAATGTACAAAATAGCTCCCCAAAATACCAACCAAAATTGACCTGCCAAAATAGAAAATTCCCATGTTATGTCAATGGGAATCTAGCTTCGAAGCTCTCTAACTTCTATTATATATATTTAATGGAAAATGTGACTGATGAAAATTATAGATCATAATCAATTCTATTTAAATCTCGATTTTCAACAATACTCGTTCGGTATTTAAAGAGGCACGGAAGCTGAAATGTTTAACAACAGATTATTTTCATAAATTTCATTAATGATTGCCTAATATTGAAATAATTATTGCCAAAAGTTTTAAGATGCATATTTTATTTAATGATTTGAAACAATACTTATTATTTAAGCTCCTTTCCATCGATTCATCAGTATCCTCATTCTTCTAATTTTCAAAAACACTTTTAGCCTTTTCTTGGATAGACATTTGGCTCATTGGCATCCTCCATTAGTTGTTGTCTTCAATCCGTATACCTAATAATTTTTCCATTCTTTCCATAATGCTGCTTCTTTGGCGAGTTAATTTTTAGACACTTAAAGGTACAGCTGATTGCGCATGTCCTTTAATTTTTCTCTTGTTATCGCGTATTGTTTGAATAGTAGACTTCACAAGTCTCTAATACCTTGCAAATTTGAACAATTTTTTCACCAGTTTCAATTCGACGCAAAACTTCTAGTTTAGTTTCTAGTGTGACAGTTTTTCGGCTTCTATTTTTATTTCCATCATTCTCCAAATTCGAAGAAAGTTTCGGCGGCATTTTGTCTTCAATAACTGGATTTTATTTAAAGGAAATAATCAATGGACATCATCATGATCATCATCATCCTCAAGCAGCAATGGGATACGGAGGTCCAACCAGACTGTGCAGTTTAATTCTCCAAGCATATCTGCCCTGAACTACATCTGCTGTATCTAGCCACTGCACACCAATTCTAACAAGGTCCTGTTTGACATTACCGACCACATCCTAGGTCTCCCCTTCCTTCTGAGGTCTCTAGGCATACTGTTCATAATCCTATTCGCCAATCTATAATTATCCATACGGGCAACATGGCCAAACCAGCGGAGTCTCTCTCTGCACAATATGCTGCTTAAAGGAGTTTGCCAACTCCTTTACCTAACCTCATCAGTAGTTACAAAGTTGAACCACCTAATGCCCAAGATACTGTGTAAGCATCTAGAATCAAAAGCATTTAGTTTCGTGTTATCCTGTTTACACAGCGTCCAAATTTCACTACCATAACTAACCCTAGAAAGAACCAAACTATTATACAGTCTAATTTTAGTCTTTAGGTGTATACGCCTATTTCTCCACACTCTCCATAGATTCTTAAAAGTCCCGGCAGCAATCCCAATTCGTCTGTTAATCTCATGCCGCACATTACCATTATCTGTTACATAGCTCCCAAGATAATTAAACTGTGACACCTGCTCAAGACTGCAACCATTCAGATTAACTGAACCAGAAGAAAGATTAACTGAACCAGAACACCAGAAGAAATGCTAAACCAATTGCTGCAAGCCTTACCAACTCTCACACACGACTCGGTGTTATTATAGATAGCTTTCATTATGTTAACTAACTTGTCTGGTATACCATATGATCTCACAATCCACCACAAATTATGACGATCAACAGAGTCGAAAGCCTTTTTGAAATCAACAAAGCTAGCAACCAAAGGTTTCTGAAACTCTAAACATTTCTCAAGAATCTGCCTAAGTGAAAATATCTGATCCACACATCCCCTACCACTTCTGAATCCACATTGCTCACCACGCAATTGCCTGTCAACCAGATTCTTAATTCTATTAAGCACAATCATGCAAAGAATTTTCCCTGGAACAGAGAGTAGGCTGATACCCCTCTAGTTATCACAAGAACTGCGATCACCTTTTTTGAAAATAGGGATAATAATACAGTACTGTGCAAATTAGTTGGGACAGTAGGAAAATGCGGTAACAAAGAACAACTAAAATATTTATTTGTTTAATAGTGTACATAGTTAATAGTGAATGCGACCCCCTTAGCTTTAATTACTTCTTTCACCCTCTCAACCATTGATGCCACTAGCTTTCCACATATCTCCTTCACTTCAAGGTCGTGGTACCACACTTTCATGACACTTTCTATCATTTTGGTTTTTGTCGTGCAATCTATCTTAGATTCGCGCGCTTTAATAATGGCCCACAAATTTTCAATGTGGTTTACATCGGGTGAATTTCCTGGCCACTCCAATACCTTCAAATGTTGCTGGGTAAAGAAGGTCTTAGCAAATTTAGAATTGTGGCATGGAGCCAGATCCTGTTGAAATACCCCATCACCGTTAGGAAACAGCTTCTGCAGTGTTGGGACCATTTTCGCCTCCAGAACGCCTATGTATGTACAGTCGCTCAAAAAGGTATCTGAACACTATGGTTGATTACAGAATTCAGAAAAAATGTCTGGCAACGATTTTTTTAGAAATTAGTCATCTGGCAACCTTCGTGTCACGTGACACAAAGATTGCCAGATCACTAATTGCTAAAAAATCGTTGCCAGATATTTTTTCTGAATTCTGTAATCAACCATAGTGTTCGGATACTTTTTTGAGCGACTGTACTTTTTGCTGTCCATCATTCCTTCAATGGAGGTGAAGCGTCTGTTAGATTAGTTTAGACTTGCAGCAGAAGGTTACGAACAAGTTTATACTTGCAGCAGTTTAGACTCTGCAGCGGAAAGGACTTAGCGTCCCTTCGCTTGTCCCAACTAATTCGCACAGTACTATAGCTCTTGTAAAATCCTTGGGAACCATGCCTTTTTCATAAAAGATATTAAAAATTTGTCATTCACATGGTAACCAAAACATTCCCAGCTCTAAGCATTTCCGTAGTAATTTCATCTACCCCTGGGGATTTATGAAGTTTAAGTTTAGGAATAGTCAAAATAACTTCAGATTGTGTTATAGGGCCAACACTAAAGCCATCAATGCATCTATTATCATTATAAACAATAGGAGTAGAACTAACCACATTGTTTAGAACATCACTGAAATGCTCAGCCCACCTAGCCATGACAGAATCCTCAACTTCTAAAATCTTACCTTGTTTATCCTTCAATCCTTGTATACCCGTCCGTTTTCTACTACACAAAACATTAACTATCTGGTACAGCTCTCTGCTGTTGTGCTGTCTAACTGCTTCCTCGGCTTTGTTAGCTAAGCCATCATCCCAAAGATTCTTATCAGCAGCTACCTGATCTTTTACACGTTTATTAAGTTCTCTGTAATGCTTTCTATTAGGACTAGTAGGGTATTGATTAAGGACATTCCTGCAGTTCTTTCTTTCCGAAAAATAAGCTCAAGTGCCTTATCACTCAGATAATTCTGTCTCCTCTGCTCCTTTTTTCCTAAAAGAGTACTGTTAGTGTCCAAAAAGCCTGTTTAAAATGATCCCATTCTTCCTCTACTTCAGTAGTAAGCATACCATGACTGTCATAATGATTAAGTAACCTATCATGGTAAGCTTTGGCTATAACTGGGTCTTTCAGAGCTTTAGCATTAAAAGTAAATTTTTTAACCCTAGCACAACACTTTTTAAGTTGCAAGACACTTCTAACAAGGTAATGGTCAGATCCAATTTCAGCTCCCCTATATGACCTGGTATTCCTAACAGAATAGCCCATTTGCTGCTAATTAATATATAATCAATCATATTCTTATGCAGCCCATCAGGTGAAACCCATGTGTATTTATGTATGTCGTGGTGTTTGTAATATGTGTTAGTTATTCTGAAACCATTGAGTTTACTTACCTGTAGGAGACGTTGCCCATTGCCATTGCAGCTACCAATACCAATAGGGCCTATTAACTCCTCCCGAAAGGTCAGAGTCAGTACCAATTTTGGCATTGAAGTCACCTAGAACAAGGGTAATATCTCCTTTCTTGACAGAATTCAAAATATCCTGAAGTTGTTCATAAAACCTATCCTTCTCATCCACATCGGCATCCTCAATGGGGGCATAACAGTAGATAACATTCAAGTCTTTAACGCTTGTCTGAAATTTTGCTGTAAGAAACCTTTCATTAATGCACTCATATCCTAGAAGAGCATCACTAGCGTGTCTGCTGAGAAGCAAACCCACGCCTTGGTGATGCTTATTGTCGTCCTTCCCTGAAAAGAGATATTTAAGATTATTTTTAAGAATCTGACCTTTATCTGTCCATCTGGTCTCTTGCAAGCCGAGAATATCTAAATTATAATGGTGGAATTCTTGTGTGAGGACATCAAGAGAAAAAGCTCTGTGCAGAGTCCTCACATTCCAACTACCTATGGAGAGAAAATGGTTAGTGGGATGTTTAAAGAAACTATGTTTATTGAGAGAGGGAATGCCGACAATATCAAACAGCCCCCTAATCGCAGACATGGGGCAAAGACCCGTTCCCCCACTACTAAAGGCTGAAGCCATATACACTGGAAGACTTCCTCCAATGTAGAATTTGACGATGCCAATAGAAGCAAAGTGTTCAGGTGCCTGCGATGACCTCTGCTCAGGGTTATCCACCAGCTGATGAACATATCCTGTGAATCTATTCACTTGGGGCTGTCAACCCACAAACAGAAAACACAGTGGAATATTTTTCCTCCACAGAAGACCACCAGTGCAGCAAATTCAGGACACATAATCAAGCTCAGAGCCATAATTCAGTCCAGTAGGTTTATATGGTCAACACCAGGACCCTGTGTGGTTGACCACTTCTCAGCAGGGTAGAAAAAAAAAGGAAAAGTAGCCATAGTTGTCCAGATCAGTAGGCCATACTAATCTGGCAGCCTTCCCCTTCCGTTCCCTTCCACAAGAGAGTATCTCTTTTGAAAGGTACTAAAGGTCTGCACCACGAGAAGGCGGGTTGCTCTTTTAAATACAGTTATCAGCGACTATGGGTAGATACTACTTTTTATTACTAAAGTAACTCTCCTGTAAAACTTGGTAATCTCCCAGACTGAAATTTTCATTCCACTGATATTTAATTCCCGTTTTCTGCGTAACATCTGATTAATTTTTGGAATTTGTATTCTGTTTTTAATGTTTTTTTCACATTTTTTCAAAAAGAGAGTTCCTGTAATTTTTTTTAACTTGTCGCTGTATCCTAATGGACGTTTCTTTTTTTAAGCGAATGTCATCATTGAATTTTCAAATCAGGTTTCTTTTAAATTATCAAGTAGTTTTTCGCTCATGTCAACCATCAATAATGCAATAACGTTGGCTCGTGTTTCTGCATATCTCATCATATACGACATTTATACATCCACTGTCATATACATATACTCCACTGTCATTTATCCGCCATCCACTTTAACATCAGTTTTTTTATCCGCTGTTTTATCTGCTATCTGTGTGAAGGTTAAACTTTTTCCGCCCAGAGCTTTTAAATGTTGATATACCTCCACATGAGCCGTCCCGTGGCCGAGTGGTTAGGGACCTGGGTTCGAGCCCCGGGTAAGGCATGGCTGTTTGTGTTTTTTCTGCTGAGGTCCTGCCATCCTCTCAGATCTTCTACTGTGGCATATAAACTGACAGGCTCCTGTCAGACCTCTGTGGCAAGCAGCTGCTTGAGGGGTTATTTATTTTATTTTTTTTTATTATACCTCCACATACCTTGTTATCTAGAAAAGAGAACTTAAGAATTATTTTCCTAGACAGGCATATTTTACCATCAATACAAAATAATTAAAAAAATTAACCTTTGTATCAGAAATACATCGATTCTTTTAATAAGTGAAAATAGAGAACATTACGAACGAAATTTACTCAAGTTTTACAAAACAATTAGGAATCACGAACATTTTACTTAATGTTACTTTAAACAGAAAACCACATTATGATCATTTATAATAAGAAAGAAATGTTCAAAAAATACGTTAGAGACATAATATAGAAATATATGCACTTATCTCTTTTAGCATGCCTTCATTTCAAGAAATGGCTGAAATGTACCAATAAGAAGGAGGGAGACAATCATCAGAAATTCTATCCTCAAAATGCGGCTGTCTCAAATGACATCGATTATGGATTACGTTGGAAAACTTGATTTTTAAAAGGTATGATTTAAAAAATTGTTGATGAATTTGCTTTTGTTTAGTTAAAAATTTCGTTTTAGGGCTATGGAGTCTAATCACAAGTCGGATTATTTAGAACGCCGTGCCCGGAAGCTTCAAGATGAAGGAGGTTTCATAGGGAAACAATCAGCCTCGTTTTCCTTGCTAAAAATTAATCACTTTAATAAATCTGGCCTGTGGGCCAGAGCTCATATTTATAAAATATTTTTTTTAAGAAGGAAAAGAAGATGTTCTCTTACACAAAAGGCAGAAATAACCTAGAAACTCTATTGGGCTTGTCGCGGTTTTTCATAGAGCATACTATATTTCAGATATTTTCACTTAGGGAGATTCTTGAGAAATGTTTAGAGTTTCAGAAACCTTTTGTTGCTAGATTTATTGATTTCAAAAGGCTTTCGACTCTGTTGATCGTCATAATTTGTGGTGGATTGTGAGATCATATGGTATACCAGACAAGTTGGTTAACATAATGAAAGCTCTCTATAATAACACCGAGTCGTGTGTGAGAGTTGGTAAGGCTTGCAGCAATTTGTTTAGCATTTCTTCTGGTGTTCGACAAGAGTACATTTTGTCTCCTTTTCTCTTTAGTTTGGTGCGAAATTCATTGCAAGGGAAAGATTTTGGCCTTAAATGGTCTGGAGATACCAAAATTTCTAATTTAGATTATGCTGATGATTTAGCGCTTTTGGCAAATGATGTTGATGAGATGAACTCTTTCATTCGAGCTGTTGATGAAACTGGTAGTAGGATTGGTTATAAACAGAGAGAAAACTATAAAATAGAATAAATACCCCCTCAAGCAGCTGCTTGCCACAGAGGTCTGACAGGAGCCTGTCAGTTTACATGCCATAGTAGAAGGTCTGAGAGGATGGCAGGACCTCAGCAGAAAAACAACACACACAACCATGCCTTACCCGGGGCTCGAACCCAGGTCCCTTAGATCAGTAGCCAAGCGTGAACCACTCAGCCATAAGTGATGAAAATTGATCAGGCAGGCTGTGGTTCAGTTAATCTGATGGTTGCAATCTGGAGCACGTGTCACAGTTTAATTATTTTGGGAGCTATGTAACAGATACTGGTGATGTGCGGCATGAGATTAACAGACGAATAGGGATTGCTGCTGGGACTTTTAAGAACCTATGGAGAGTGTGGAGAAATAGGCGTATACACCTAAAGACTAAAATTAGACTGTATAATAGTTTAGTTCTTTCTAGGGTTAGCTATGGTAGTGAAACTTGGACGCTGTGTAAAGAAGATAACAGGAAACTATATGCTTTTTATTCTAAATGCTTACGCAGTATCTTGGGCATTAGGTGGTTCAACTTTGTAACTAATGATGAGGTTAGGCAAAGGAGTTTGCAACCTCCTTTAAGCAGCATATTGTGCAGAGAGAGACTCTGTTGGTTTGGCCATGTTGCCCGTATGAATAATTATAGACTAGTGAATAGGGTTATGAATAGTGTGCCTAAAGGCCTCAGAAAGAGGGCAAGACCTAGGATGCAGTGGGCAGACAATGTCAAACAAGACCTTGTTAGAATTGGTGTGCAGTGGTCAGATGCAGTAGATGTAGCTCAGGACAGATATGCTAGGAGAACTATATTGCACGGTCTGGTTGGACCTCCGTATCCCATGGCTGCTTGAGGATGATGATCATATAAACACATACACGGGCAGGCACATACCCAAGAATTAATTTTTAGTTTACGGGGAGAAAGGAGGGGAGGGGAGTCTGAGAATAAGAAGAGTAAGGTTCCTAATTACTAAAATATTCCACCGGACAAGAACGGTGAAAATGATATTCCATAAGGAATAGAATTTTATAGTTTTTTTTTAAATCCAATTTTAATGTCAAGCATATACTATGGGGCTAAAACAAAATTGTACAAAGCGGCTTGTTTCGTATTACAAAGCAGGTAGACAAGTTTGAGATTTCGTATAAGGCGTCAGGATTTTCGAGAGGTGGGGTCCTAACCCCTGGTCCTCCCTTTATACCTCTCTATATAGAGTGACTGGACTTTATGTGGGGGAGGGGGTGGCAAGGGGGCCATGCATCCCCTTAGATCTTCTTAGATCTGGATCCGAGATCAATGACTCCTTTGAAAATGGTGGTAAGGGTAACAGAAGGAAATAAGTAGAATAAATATTAAACTTACGAATATTTCATGCTTTTCCCAAGAAAATATTTCAGGAAAAATTTTCAAGATCTCTAATTTCGGACGGAAAATGTTATACTATAATGGAAATTCAGTTTTTTGCTCCTCCCCTCTTTACTTTTTTCCTTCTCCAATAAGTTTCTTGCCCCTTTCCAGTCAAAAAGTTATTAATTTCAGTGTAAAGTTCATTGTAATGTAGCCTAAATAGTAAGTAAGTAAATAAGTTTATTTTCTATTTTATATTCACATACAGTGCATGGTTCATGTAAAGAAATGCTTAAAGTAACAGTTCTTTGTCTTCCTAACAATACTACATAGAAGCTGGAATACATGTTTTACATTTATATAATTTTGAACTATGTATTCGATTTCTTACAACCAAAGAAGAAGTTGGTATTGTGCATTTGTATTTTATATTTTCTGTCATTACAGTAACATTACCATGTTCAATTATTATAATAATAGAAACATCCCACACGAATAAAACTCATTTGTGCGGTTTATATATCTAAAAAACATATTCACACATTTGGCATGATCTTTAATATTTAAAGAACAATTTTACATTTAGTGTCTATTTCGTTCACTCTTTTTTTTTAAATTAAAACTTTCAAAGTTTAGATATAAAATCCATATTTTAAGTTCTTTAACAAATTCGTTTACGTTTCTTAAATCTTTCACATAATTTGGAATCAAATTAAATAATCTGGGGGCATATATAAATGTAATGCCTGATGATAATATTATTTGTTGCAAAAAGCTCTTCAAATAGTAAGTTTTTCGATAATCTAATATTGACTGCAAAGACTCTGATGTTTTATTCATTCTAAGTTTTCTTTACATGTTTGATTACATTAAAAATACATAGCTTTTCTCACTTGCAGATGCCCAGTATTTTATAAGCCTGAATTTTACTTTCTCTTCTTCTCTTTCTTAGCATGCGCCTAATCAGGGGCGTAGCTAAGGTTGGTGGGAGGGGGGGGGGGCGGTTAGAAATCAAAAATTTTATCAACTCGAAAAACAAATTTTGCCAACTGAGAAAATAATGTCTCTGTCTCTGGTTCGTACCTAGATTTTCGTTCCGGGGGGGTGGAGTAGGGGGAAGTTGAGGCAATTTTCACAACTCTCCTGCACTTTACCATTTGACTCTAATTTTGCCAAATAGCCATAATTTCACAGAAATAACCCCAATATTTACATCTCGTCTGAATTGTAACAAGTCAGTGTGTGAATTTTCCTTTGATTTCGCCAACTCTCCCCAATTTCACGAAACTAATCCCAATCTTTACATCTTTCATAAATTTGCCAAGCCACTTCAAATTTTTAAAACTCCCCAAGATTTTGCCAAGTTTTCTCGATTTTGTCAACTCTCCTTAATTTCACAAACCCAATCCCAATTATCACAATTCGCCCGTATTTTCCAAGTGAATTCGAATTTTTCCAACTGCCCTAGATTTTTTTAAGTTTCCTCGATTTGTCCAACTCTTCTTAATTTCACAAAACCAATCGCAATTTTCACAACTCGCCTATATTTTACCAAGTGGATTCGAATTTTGCCAACTATTCTAGATTTTGCCAACTCGCCATAATTTTACAGAAAAAAATCGCAATTTTTACATCTTTTCTGAATTTGCCAAGTCACTTCGAATTTTATCAACTCTCCTTAATTGCACAAGAAAGGCACAATTTTCAAAACTCCCCTGTATTTTAACTAGTGGTTGCGAATTTTGCCAACTCCCCTAAATAGGGGCGGGGTGGCTCAGTCGGTAGCGCGCCAGGCTCGTAATCTGTAGTTCGCAGGTTCGAGTCCCAGCTGGGTCAGCGTTGAGATTTATCTCCGCAAAAATTCCCCGCCCTGCCCACGGGACACCGCTGGGCACAGTAGGGGACACCGCTGGGCTTGGAAAGGCCGCCGTCCGTCGGATGGAACGTTAAGCTATGGCCCCGTGTGCGGGAGAGCCATACCCTGTGCACGTTAAAGAACACGCTGGATGGCCTTGACGGGAGGCTACCATCTGTCTTCCAACAGCTGTTCCAGTAGGTCCCCTCCCCCAACCTTCTCTGAGCCTTCGGGGTCCATGTGACCTGGCCATTTAGCCCATGGTGTGCAAAAAAGTGCGGCTCAGAGGTAAAACAACCTAACCCAAAACAACTCCCCTAAATTTTCCCAAGAGTTCTCTATTTGTCCAACTCTCCTTAATTTCACAAAACCAATCCCAATTTTCACAACTAACCTGTACTTTTCCAAGTGGTTTCTAGTTTTGTCAACTCCCCTAGATTTTGTCAAGGTGCTTCGATTTTACCATCTCTCCTTAATTTCGCAAAAACAATCCCAATTTTTACATCTCTCCTGAATTTGCCAAGTCACTTTAAATTTTTCAAACTCCCCAAAATTTGCCAAGTTTTCTCGATTTTTTCAACTGTTCTTAATTTCACAAAAACAATCCCTATTTTCACAACTCGCCCGTATTTTACCAAGTGGATTCGATTTTTGCCAACTCGCCACATTTTTACTTCACATTTACTTTTTACTTCACATTTACCACATTCTTATCTTCAATAAGATGCTCTAATTAAGCTATTTGAGATAAATAATAAATAAAAATCCTCATCCAACTCTAGATAGTAAAAACACTCACAGTTTTAGTTCTTATATTTTCTAAGATTTTTCTTCAAGATGAAAATAAGTTAGAACTGCCATAAGGTCCAAGATTTTCTCCTCACGATCGATCTATAAAAAATAAGCTATCCCCTGACTTAGCATAATTTACCATGATATTAGAGTAAAGACTTTGTATAAACCATAGCGTAGACCCAAAATTTTTTAACTAATTTTCCAACTCAATTTAATTGAAGGCTAATTCATACACCAAACAAAATAAAAACTAAACCAACAATCTTCTCATATGTTCTAATTTTTACAGAAAATAAATCCCAATTTTTACATTTCACCTGATTTTTGAAAAGTCACTCTGAATTTTACCAACTCCCCCAAGATTTCCCAATTTTTATTATTGCGAAGTTGCCTTGATTTTGCCAACACGCCATAATTTTGCAGAAAAAAGATTACAATTTTTACATCTCACCTGAATTTTGCCAACTCTCCACGATTTTGCCAAATCACTCCGAATTTTGCCAACTGCCCCTAGATTTTGCCAACTCGCTATAATTTTACAGAAAAAAAAAAATCCAACTCACCTCTATTTTACTAAGTGGCTTCGAATTTTGGCAACTGCTTTAGATTTTGTAGATAAAGATCTCAATCAAATAAATCAATATCTCGATATTCAACAATATTCGTTCAGTATTTAATGAGATATGGAAGCTTGAATATTTCACAACAGCAATGCCAGTTTTAAGAAACTTATACAAAACTGAAGAATAGTGAAAGAATTCTTTACACAAAGTTCTAAAATGCAAACTTATTTTATTAAACACTTTGTTACAATACTTATCACTAAGTTTTAATTAACTTCTGAAGTAAATTTTTGTGGCTGGCATTGTTATCACTAAATATTCAAACTTCCATAACTCATTAAATTCTGAACGAATATTGTTGAAAATCGAGATATTGATTTAATTGATTGAGATCTTTATCTGCAATCACATTTTTTAAAGCAAAAAAAAAAACTTATTTTAGAAGTTACAGAGCTTTGACGTTATTTTCCCATTGACTTAACATAGGGATTTTCTTTAATCTATAGAAACCATGTATATATCATAAATTAATATTGTAAATTAAATATAACCAAAAGAAACAACTCTTCAAGAGATAATTTACGAAGAGTATTCAGTTTAAAATAATAAATATAAATTTATAATCGGAAAGGAGTTGGAAAAAAATAGTAAAACTATGTAGTAGACATATTTTTCACGAATAGTTTTTTAAAAATATCACCAGAACGGAGGGAAAAAAATCCATATATAAATATATGTAGATAATTATTATGGGAGAGAGGCAAAATAATGAAGTAGAAAGGATAAAAACACATTTCCGAGTTTGTTTTGTTTTCCCCGAAAAGTTTTTGCTTAATAATAATGTTTTTTTAGAATAGCTGAAAAAAAATATATTGTATATATAGGGTGAATCAGAAAAAGTGGGCAAAACTTTACGGGGTGGTAGAAAGCAGCTATACGAGCAATATTCGTCATAGACTGTATGGTCGGAACGCAAACGGCGAGCCGCTAGGTGGCGTTGGAAATGGTATAAAAGGGTCGGTCCTCGCACCCAACGGCATTTCTACCGTGGATTGCCGAGAGGATGGCTGGTTATACTAACCACGAAATGGCGGATATGCACTTTGTGTACGGTGCGGTGGACGGGAATGCAAGTGAGGCACAGAGACGTTACCGCGACCGGTTTCCGATGAGATGCACTCCAGATCGGAAAACCTTCGAGTTTTCCGATCTGCATTTGCAGATCGGAAAACTTTGCGATTGCATCGCAAATGTACATCGGTCCCTATCCCGCAGGTGTGAAGCCTGCATTACAGCTGGCGGCAGCTCTTTTGAGCAATTTCTTTGAGCATGTACCTCAATTACATTCCTGTTAATAAAATGTTTTCTGAAGTATCTCCTCTCCTTCTTGTGTTCATTCTTTAAATGTGACAGTGGAAAACTACCTTTTAACTTCTCACCGCTTGCGTTCCCCTCGATGCGAGAGCCTGTCCGTGGTGAGGGGACCACCCTCTGAAGGTTCCGCTGGCTCGGTTACCTTCACAGGGTCCTAAACGCTCGCCCGCGTGTTTGCCGTGCGCGGAGACCCGTGTCCCGGGAAAGGAGGATCCTGGCAGTTGCTCGGGGGTCCCCGTCTTCTCTCCTCAGCTCATGACTGGCGTGGTCCCCATTGGCCGTCTTGCCATTGGGGAGCCTGTCTGTCGCGGGGCTGGGCAGCGGATTCCGGGGCCTCTGCTATACACTGCTTTGGCCTCTGCTTCCGGTAAACGGGAGCTCCTGGGGTGGCCCCCCCCAGGAGCAATCGGCTGGTGGGCAGGTCCTGCTAGGGTCAACCGTGCAGAGCGGTGAGTAACCTTGCCCATGGTCCGGGTACAGGTTTGCAAGTTTCCTCACAACTTATTTTCCTTTTGTCGTTATCCTTTCTTTGTGAGGCCAGTTTGGCCATTCACAATTTTGTTATTTTACGCTTTGTTTCATTTGTGTAGAACGTTTTTGTTCTGCACATTTCTCTTTTTATTTTCCTTCTATTTATTTGTGAGGGCTTGGCTCACTGTCTGTGTGGGTATAGTGCCTGCGTAGCCCTGGTGCCCGACCGGGCGTCCCCTTGTTGGGCTCCGTGGAGGGTGGGGACAGCGGGCACTGAACCACACAAAACCAAACATGCGAGTGAATGATGAAAATGCGATCACCGCCAACAAGAGGGCTCGACATGAACCCCCGTCTTCGTCCTTGTCTCCGTTATCTCTGCCATCGTCTTCTGTGTCTGTGTCTTCGTTCCCAAAGTTCTTGATCATCCACTCCATGGGTGATCAGGTGCTTGGGGACATGTCCCCTTTTTTCGTCAACAAAGGTTTAAAAGGTCTTGCGGGAGAGCCGAAATCCGTTAAGCGCTTACGATCTGGCGACTTACAGGTTGAGACCGCTTCTTCGAAACACTCCGAACTACTCCTGAAAGTCAAAGAAATTGGTGGGGTGGCTGTCGAAGTCACTCCCCATAAAACTTTGAATTCCTCTCGGGGTGTGATCACCGAGTGGGGCCTCCTCAAAGTCACTGAGGAGGAAATCCTCTCGGAGCTCACACCTCAAGGAGTAACAGCGGTCCACCGGGTTTCGACACGCCGTGATGGAAAATTAACACCCACCCGGGTGTTGATTGTGACATTCAATACGCCACGCCTGCCTTCTTACATCAAGGCAGGTTATTTACATTGTGAGGTTCGGCCGTATATCCCAAATCCTCTGCGCTGTTTTCAGTGTCAGATATACGGTCATGCCCGCACAGCATGCAGGGGCAAGCCCACCTGTGCTCGCTGTGGCAGTAAGGATCATCTCGATCCTGACTGCACAGCTGAAAAGGCATGCTGTGTGAACTGCAGTGGCGAACATCCGGCGTACTCCCGCGACTGTCCGAAGTGGAAAGAGGAAAAGGAGGTACAACGCCTCAAAGTCGTGAATAACATCTCGTATGCTGAGGCGAGAAAGCTTGCTGCACCGCCCGCCCCACCTGGCAAGGTTTCCTATGCCAATGCAGTCATTGGAAAGCCCATCGTTCCAATGACTTCGGTTGCGGTGCAGACAGACATCAGTGTACCACCTACTGAGTCTTTCTCGCCAGCTGCGAAATACCTCCTGACGCAGGCGAGACCGAGGGTGGTGTCGACTTCGACATCAACCCCGGTTTCCATTCCTGCAGTTCAGCCTTCCACCTCCACCGGAAGGCCTCCTCCTTCCCGTCCTCAGACAGCAAGACCTTCCAAACCTAAGGGGCCCCCGCCGGGTCCTAAAAAGAAAATCACCGCACCTCAAAGGGCGGTCACCGATCCATGTCCCTCGGACGATTCCGAGGACATGGATACCGACCGCCCCCTATTCACTAAACCATCCTCTGCGGCGGTTAAGTTGAATAGGAATTCATCGTCCGCCCACTCTTCTAAGTCCTGAGATGGCCACACTCCTACAATGGAATTGTCGTGGATTCCAGAGGAATCTTGACGACATCAAGGCCCTCCTTCAGGCACACCAGCCCATCTGTGTGTGCCTGCAGGAGACATACTTGCAGCCAGTCACAGATCCCACGATCCGGCACTTTTCACTAGTTCGCCGGGACCGGGATGGAGATGGTCCGGCTCGCGGGGGTGTTGCCATCCTCGTGAGCAACCATTCTCCATCATTCCTGCAGTTCAGCCTTCCACCTCCACCGGAAGGCCTCCTCCTTCCCGTCCTCAGACAGCAAGACCTTCCAAACCTAAGGGGCCCCCGCCGGGTCCTAAAAAGAAAATCACCGCACCTCAAAGGGCGGTCACCGATCCATGTCCCTCGGACGATTCCGAGGACATGGATACCGACCGCCCCCTATTCACTAAACCGTCCTCTGCGGCGGTTAAGTTGAATAGGAATTCATCGTCCGCCCACTCTTCTAAGTCCTGAGATGGCCACACTCCTACAATGGAATTGTCGTGGATTCCAGAGGAATCTTGACGACATCAAGGCCCTCCTTCAGGCACACCAGCCCATCTGTGTGTGCCTGCAGGAGACATACTTGCAGCCAGTCACAGATCCCACGATCCGGCACTTTTCACTAGTTCGCCGGGACCGGGATGGAGATGGTCCGGCTCGCGGGGGTGTCGCCATCCTCGTGAGCAACCATTCTCCATTCCAGGTCGTACCACTCACCATCAACTTCGAGGCGGTAGCCATCCGTCTCTTCGTGGGGTTCTCGCTGACTGTCTGCTCTGTATATCTTCCACCTGGGAGCATCGTCTTCCAGGAAGACCTTGATGATCTCGTCTCGCAGCTGCCGTCCCCCTACCTCATTATGGGGGACCTCAACGGACACAGTCCACTTTGGGGCAGTGCTGACACCAATGGGAGGGGCGGGGTCCTGGAGCAGTGGCTCCTGGATCCTTCTCTCTCCCTGTTGAACACCGGTGTCAGTACTTACTTTCACTCCCCAACCCGCACTTTCACTGCCATTGACCTTACCATCTGCTCCTCCTCGATCCTTCCACTCTTTACATGGGAGGTCGAGGACAACCCGTACGGTAGCGATCACCTCCCCGTGGTCTGCACCATCTCCCATGGGGGGCCTTGCAGCCCTTCACGCGTCTCACGGCGGAGGCTAGATCAGGCTGACTGGGGTGGTTTCGAGCTGCTCTCTGAGCTCGATGACCACTCTGTCAGCCAGGAGCCAATCAATGTGGCAGTAGCGGAGATAACGGACTGTATCGTAGATGCAGCTGCATCAACGATTCCTCAAACTTCTACACGGTTTCCTCGCTTTCCGAAACCGTGGTGGAATCCAGATTGCACCGCAGCTCGTAAGGCTCAGAACAAGGCTTGGGGGGTGTTTCGGAGATATCCGACTACTCCCAACCTTGAAAATTTCAAACACGCCAGGGCGAAAGCACGTTTCGTCCGACGCCAGAGCCAGAAGGAATCTTGGATCAAGTATACGTCATCCATCACCCGCACGACTAATTCTAAGGTCGTGTGGGATAAAGTCCGGAAGATGAGTGGGAACTACACGTCCCACTCGTTATCGATCCTGGAGCACAATGGACAGGCAATTGCTGATCCCAAAGCAATTGCCGACACTCTGGGGGAGTCCTTCTCTTCCATCTCTTCGTCTTCCTCTTACTCCCCCGAGTTTCTGGCCCAGAAGGGCAGGGCGGAGCGCTCTCCGCTGTCTTTCCACTCGAATGGCCTGGAGCCTTACAACAGGCCATTCACAGCGGAGGAGCTTCGCCTTGCTCTGCACTCTTCTCGTGCCTCTGCTGTAGGGCCGGACAATGTCCATTATGCCATGCTCCAACATCTTTCACCATCGAGTAAGGATCGGCTGCTCCATCTCTTCAATCGCATTCTTCTCGAGGAGCAGTTTCCGGACTCCTGGCGGGAGGCCATCGTCTTGGCTTTCCCCAAGCCAGGCAAAGATCCCAAGATTCCTTCCAATTATCGTCCCATCGCATTGACGAGCTGCGTGTGCAAGGTGTTGGAAAGAATGGTAAATGCCAGACTCGTCTGGTATTTAGAACATCACAACCTTCTTTCCAACACCCAGTGTGGCTTTCGCAGGCAACGGTCAACTCTTGACCATCTGATACGCCTCGAATCGGCTATCAGAAATTCATTTTTAAGAAGAGAGCACCTGGTGTCAATTTTCTTCGACATCGAAAAAGCGTACGACACGGCTTGGAGATTCGGCATTCTTCGTGACCTCCACAGCTTCGGCTTGAGAGGTCACATGCCGATCTTCATCTCCAACTTTTTATCGACACGCTCTTTTCGTGTCCGTGTCGGTAACACTCTGTCGCGGCCGTACCCCCAAGAACAGGGGGTGCCACAAGGCTGCGTTCTGAGTGTTACGCTTTTCGCTGTCAAGATTAATTCTATAACTAGACAACTTCCTCCATCAGTAGGCAATGCCCTCTATGTTGATGACTTTAGCATCTTTTGCTCATCTTCCAGCATGAGGGTCATTGAAAAACAACTGCAAATTGCCCTGAACAATCTTTCGGTTTGGGCGACGGCAAACGGGTTTCGGTTCTCCCCACAGAAGACCGCTTGTGTGCACTTTTGCCACAAGCGTAATCTTCACCTGGATCCCGAGCTGCGGCTCGGGGGTAACATTATTCCAGTTGTGGCGGAGACCAAGTTTCTCGGTCTCATATTCGATCGGAAATTGACCTTTTTACCACACATACGTCATCTCAGGTCCAAGTGCACGCGGGCATTGAACATCGTCAAGGTCCTCTCCTCCCATTCTTGGGGGGCGGACCGATGTTCTTTGCTCCGCCTGTACTGTGCACTTGTCCGATCGAAACTGGACTACGGATCCCAAGTGTACGACTCGGCCCGGGATTTGGTGGTGAAGGTGCTGGACCCCCTTCATCATCAGGCTCTCCGTGTTTGCACGGGAGCCTTCCGCACTTCACCGGTCCAGAGTCTTTATGTTGAGACCGACGAACCGTCTTTATCTCTTCGCCGTCAGCAGTTGTCCCTACAATATGCTTCTAAATTGCGATCCCTGCCTGGCCATCCCACTTGGGACTGCGTTTTCAGTCCGAAGTGGGAAATGCTTTACAATAATTGGCCGACTGCCATTCGTCCTTTTGGTTTGCGAGTCCAAGGCTACCTCAGAGACATCAACACCAGTCTCGATAGCGTTGCACAGTCGACAGCTGAGCCACTTCCACCATGGCTCGCTGTTTCCCCTTCCTGCGATTTTTCCTT
Source organism: Ryuthela nishihirai (assembly GCA_038380435.1). NCBI lineage: Eukaryota > Metazoa > Arthropoda > Arachnida > Araneae > Heptathelidae > Ryuthela > Ryuthela nishihirai. The sequence goes on along the minus strand of JAWZYU010000028.1, from coordinate 21,614,172 downwards.
GTGCAGGAAGGGGAAGGCCTTTACACCCGACTGTGTGTACCAGCAACTCTTTGCCAGCCATCGTGCTGAGTACCCGGACTTCTTGCCTGTCTTCACAGATGGCTCGAAGTCCGGCACATCGGTGGGATCGGCCATGGTCTGTTGTGATGTAATCATTGCAGACCAGATCCCACTGCAGTGTTCCATCTTCACTGCAGAGTTGCACGCTATCAGCCTCGCCTTGGACCACGTGGCGACTAAGCGTCATCGTCGGTGTGTGCTTTACACCGACTCGCTTAGCTCGCTACAGGCTTTGATCTCGGTGAGGCATCGGCCTCACCCTGTTCTTACTAAGATCCGCCAGCAACTATATCGTCTGGCAGCCACCACCACCATCCATTTCTGTTGGGTGCCCGGTCACGTCGGGATTAGGGGCAACGACTTGGCAGATGCTGCTGCCAAGTCAGCCACGCCCCTATCCCGCTCTCCGTTGCCGGTTCCCTATCTGGATTTCCGGCAGCGTTTTACCACCGAGCTCCGGGCACAGTGGCAGAGATCTTGGTCAGAACAGCTTACAAACAAGCTCTTTGAGATCAAACCTCTCGTCAAACCATGGCAGTCTTGTTACCGCAGGAATCGCAAGGAGGAAGTTGTACTTGCTCGGCTCCGCTTGGGTCATTCGTTTATTACACATTCATTTCTTTTACGGGCGGACGACGAACCCAAGTGCGAGTTTTGTGACACCATTTTAACAATCAAACACATTTTAGTCGAATGCGAAGCTTTTAATAATGAAAGAAAATTGTATTTTATCTTTCATGATTTTGCGTCCGAGCCTCTTACACTCGGACATCTTTTAACCGATCATAGCTTTTTACCCTCAGTTTTTTCCTTTTTAAAATATTGTGGTTATTTTAATAGATTTTGATTTTACCTAATATTTTGTATAGCCCAGGTCTTTTACACCTGGGATTGATTTAACTTATATTTTTGACGTCGATATTTTACTGGATTTTGATTTTACCACCTTATACATTATATATATTTTCCAGGTCACTTACACCTGATATTCTATTGTTTTAGTTTGTATTTTTACACTTGTTCTTTGTTGTTTTACTTTTTTACAATTAGCTCATTTGTTTTTAAATTTTGTTGCGGGTTGCACTTCTTTTATCTTTTATGTTGTCTTTTGTTTGGCGCATTATGGCCCAGTTGCCAATGCGCCATAAAACCCAAAACAACCAACCAACCAACCGCTTGCGTTCCGACCATACATTCTATGACGAATATTGCTCTTATAGCTGCGTTCTACCACCCCGTAAAGTTTTGCCCACTTTTTCAGATTCACCCTGTATATATGCACTCTTGCTCACTGAATTATGGCCATCTCCCTCCATAGTCATGTCAGTGGAATCTAACTTCAAGCTCTATAACTTCTAAAGTAAGCGTTTTATGAGAAAATGTAACTTGAAGACGAATTAAAGATCTCAATCAAATTTAAATCTCGATTCTCAATAATGTTCACTTTGTGCTTAAATAAAGAGTTTTGGACTTTGAATATTGAACAGCAAGAATGCAAGTCTTAGAAAAATTTGAAAATATCAAAAAATTATTTATATTAATTTTTCAAATATACATCTGTTGTATTAAATGGTGTGAAATAATACTTCTTATTCAAATTATAATTAATTTCTGAGTTAAATTCTAACGTTAGGCATTGCTGTTGTTAAATAATCAAACTTCTATATCTCTTAAAACACTAAGGGAATATTTATTTAAAATCGAGATTTAGATTTGATTCAGATCTTTAATTTATCTTTACTTCCATTCTGTTACAAAACTCCTTTACAAAAGCTATAGAGCTTCGAAGTTAACTTCCACCGACACAACATGGAGTGAGGTGGTCATAATTTAGTGAACACTGAGTGTATATGCATTACGTAACGTCTTTTTAGTCCGATTCACTTCAATTCAATATGAAGCATCTCCCCAAAGTTATTTTCCTACCAAATTCATTAAATTCACAAATTTTAATTTTAATTTCTAAATTCAGAATATTAAATATATTAATTTGAGATTAAGAGAAAATATGACTGATTTTTTTTAAGGTAAAATTAAGTTTCATAAATCATTTATGCAATGACATACGTGTAATTGCCCAGTAATTGGTTCTATTGATAGTTATAAATATTTGGGTGTTATTATTGATCGGAAGTTAACATGGAGTTTACATGTAAATGAAATAATCGAAAGAATAAATTAAATAATACCTAATATTTATTACATAAGAAAATTTGTTGATTTGTCTGTTTTGAAGACTATGTATTTCAGGTGGGTTAAATCTTACTTATTATATGGTCTCTTATCATGGGGTCTCCTTTGGCCTTTAGAACAACTCGAATTCGTTGGGGCATGGAACTTACAAGATGCTGAATGCGTTCTGCAAGAATCATGCGGAAATGATCGTGTCGCGCAGATACTGCAAATTGGACCACAGCAGTGCCTCGCTGCGAACAGTCCTTTCCACCTCAGGGGCGGGGGTGGCTCAGTCGGTAGCGCGCCAGGCTCGTAATCTGTAGTTCCCAGGTTCGAGTCCCAGCTGGGTCAGCGTTGAGATTTATCTCCTCAAAATTCCCCGCCCTGCCCACGGTCAGTAGGGACACCGATGAACTTGGAAAGGCCGCCGTCCGTCGGATGGGACGTTAAGCCGTGGCCCCGTGTGCGGGAGAGCCATACCCTGTGCACGTTAAAGAACACGCTGGATGGCCTTGACGGGAGGCTACCATCTGTATCCCAACAGCTGTTCCAGTGGGTCCCCTCCCCCAACCTTCTCTGAGCCTTCGGGGTCCATGTGACCTGGCCATTTATCCCATGGTGTGCAAAAAAGTGCCGCTCAGAGGTAAAACAACCCAACCCAACCCTTTCCACCTCATCCCAATGATGCTCCGTAGGATTTAGCTCTGAGGACTGTGCAGACCAACGAAGCAAGGAATACTCGTCGGCATGTTCCTGGAATCATTCGGTGACGATACATGCCTTGCGAGCAAGGGCATTATCGTGCTGAACGTGATCATCGGAGCGAGGATAAACTGTGGCAGTGAAGGGATGAACTTGATCAGCAAAGATGTTCAAATACGCTGTGGGATTCAGATGTTCTGTGATAGGCATCAGGAAAACTATTCCCCACACCATCACAACGCCACCACCGGCCTATGCTGTTGACACCAGAAAAAATGGTTCCAGGTCTCATATTGCTTGCGATAAATTCTGACCATCCTGACTGACTGAATTCTTTCCATCAGCATGATGCAAAAGGAACCTGGATTCGTCCGACCAGGGCACATTTTTTTCAGTCTTCAACAGTCTAAAAAGCTCATTCGGAAATGATCTTCTCCACACCAATGTTTAATTGTGCTGTGATTTGCCTGGTTGTGGCCCATCTGTTCCCTTGCACGATTCTCGTCAGTCTCCCTTGACCTCTCTGATCCACGAGTAGTTTTCGTCCACAGGATCGCCGATCACTGGTATTTTTTTTTGCTTTTTTTCCACAGGATCGCCGATCACTGGTATTTTTTTTTTTTTTTTTTTACAGGATCGCCGATCACTGGTATTTTTTTGCTTTTTTCCCACAGGATCGCCGATCACTGGTTTTTTTTTGCTTTTTTTCCACAGGATCGCCGATCACTGGTTTTTTTTTTCTTTTTTTCCACAGGATCGCCGATCACTGGTATTTTTTTTTGCTTTTTTCCCACAGGATCGCCGATAGCTGTTTTTTTTTTTTTTTGCTTTTTTTCCACAGGATCGCCGATCACTGGTATTTTTTTTGTTTTTTTCCACAGGATCGCCGATCACTGGTATTTTTTTTTTTGCTTTTTTCCCACAGGATCGCCGATCACTGGTATTATTTTTTTTGGTTTTTTTCCACAGGATCGCCGATCACTGGTATTTTTTTTGTTTTTTTCCCACAGGATCGCTGATCACTGGTATTTTTTTTGCTTTTTTTCCACAGGATCGCCGATCACTGGTATTTTTTTTTGCTTTTTTCCCACAGGATCGCTGATCACTGGTATTTTTTTTTTTTTGCTTTTTTCCCACAGGATCACCGATCACAGGTATTTTTTTTGCTTTTTTCCCACAGGATCGCCAATCACTGGTATTTTTTTTGCTTTTTTCCCACAGGATCGCCGATCACTGGTGTTTTTTTTATTTATTTTTTTTTTTATTTTTTTTTATTTTTTTGCTTTTTTTTCCACAGGATCGCCGATCACTGGTATTTTTTTTGCTTTTTTCCCACAGGATCGCCGATCACTGGTAGTTTTTTTGCTTTTTTTTTTTCCACAGGATCGCCGATCACTGGTAATTTTTTTGCTTTTTTCCCACAGGATCGCCGATCACTGGTAGTTTTTTTGCTTTTTTTCCACAGGATCGCCGATCACTGGTATTTTTTTTGTTTTTTTTCCACAGGATCGCCGATCACTGGTATTTTTTTTTGTTTTTTTTCCTCAGGATCGCCGATCACTGGTATTTTTTGCTTTTTTTCCACAGTATCGCCGATCACTGGTATTTTTTTTGTTTTTTTCCACAGGATCGCCGATCACTGGTATTTTTTTGCTTTTTTCCCACAGGATCGCCAATCACTGGTTTTTTTTTTGCTTTTTTTCCACAGCATCACCGATCACTGGTATTTTTTTGCTTTTTTCCCACAGGATCGCCGATCACTGGTATTTTTTTTCCCACAGGATCGCTGATCACTGGTATTTTTTTTGCTTTTTTTCCACAGGATCGCCTATCACTGGTATTTTTTTTGCTTTTTTCCCACAGGATCGCTGATCACTGGTATTTTTTTTTGTTTTTTTTCCACAGGATCGCCGATCACAGGTATTTTTTTTGCTTTTTTCCCACAGGATCGCCAATCACTGGTATTTTTTTTGCTTTTTTTTCCACAGGATCGCCGATCAGTGGTATTTTTTGCTTTTTTTCCACAGGATCGCCGATCACTGGTATTTTTTTTGGTTTTTTTCCACAGGATCGCCGATCAGTGGTATTTTTTTTGCTTTTTTTCCACAGGATCGCCGATCACTGGTATTTTTTTTGCTTTTTTCCCACAGGATCGCCGATCACTGGTATTTTTTTGCTTTTTTTTTCCACAGGATCGCCGATCACTGGTATTTTTTTTGCTTTTTTCCCACAGGATCGCCGACCACTGGTATTTTTTTTTTTGTTTTTTTTTTCCACAGGATCGCCGATCACAGGTATTTTTTGCTTTTTTTCCACAGGATCGCCGATCACTGGTATTTTTTGCTTTTCTTCCACAGGATCGCCGATCACTGGTATTTTTTGCTTTTTTTCCACAGGATCGCCGATCACTGGTATTTTTTTGCTTTTTTCCCACAGGATCGCCGATCGATGGTTTTTTTTGCTTTTTTTCCACAGGATCGCCGATCACTGGTATTTTTTTTTTTGTTTTTTTCCACAGGATCGCCGATCACTGGTATTTTTTTGCTTTTTTCGCACAGGATCGCCAATCACTGGTATTTTTTTTTTTTTTTTTTTTTGCTTTTTTTCCACAGCATCACCGATCACTGGTATTTTTTTGCATTTTTCCCACAGGATCGCCGATCACTGGTATTTTTTTTTTTTGGTTTTTTTTCCACAGGATCGCCGATCACTGGTATTTTTTTTTGTTTTTTTTCCCACAGGATCGCTAATCACTGGTATTTTTTTTGCTTTTTTTTCCACAGGATCGCCTATTACTGGTATTTTTTTTGCTTTTTTCCCACAGGATCGCTGATCACTGGTATTTTTTTTTTGTTTTTTTTCCACAGGATCGCCGATCACAGGTATTTTTTTTGCTTTTTTCCCACAGGATCGCCAATCACTGGTATTTTTTTTTGCTTTTTTCCCACAGGATCGCCGATCACTGGTATTTTTTTTGCTTTTTTTCCACAGGATCGCCGATCACTGGTATTTTTTTTGCTTTTTTCCAACAGGATCGGCGATCACTGGTATTTTTTTGCTTTTTTTTTTTCCCCACAGGATCGCCGATCACTGGTATTTTTTTTGCCTTTTTCCCACAGGATCGCCGATCACTGGTATTTTTTTGCTTTTTTTCCACAGGATCGCCGATCACTGGTATGTTTTTCTTGCTTTTTTTCCACAGGATCGCCGATCACTGGTATTTTTTTGCTTTTCCCAACCATTTTCGGTAAACCCTTGAAATTGTTGTGCTTGAAAAGCCGAGGCCAGCCGACCGTTTGGGACGTGCTAGAACCGACACGCCTACTACCAACTATCATGTCACATTCAAAGTCGCTCGTTTTGCCCATTCTAACGCTCAATCCAACTCTAACTGATGCTCGAAGTGATGGTCTGCCTGATTTATGCGCACACTGCGGTCACGTGACTTATTACGCATTGCAATGAGCAGTTGTTTAACGAGGGGTGGTGTACCTAATAAACTGGCATCTCAATGTATATTTCAGTTTATAAAGAATCATCAGTCAAGTTCTCCCAACAAATAGAGCAAAATCCATTTCCTACTACGTCCAATTTCTGTAATTATGAACATATTCCTGAGAAAAAATTCAAAAGACCTCGAACAATTCTCTTTTAAATAGTTACCTTAGCTTTCGGTCTCTAGTTGTTCCAGTGCAGAGTATCTTTCGTTAAGGTTATCCCTAATTATTCCCTCATTGCCATTGCAGGACTACATTTCACCCGACGAAAGACGTTGTGGGCTTCCTAGAGGCTTCGTGCTCTCTTTACACTAATCAATGATCCAACTTCACAGAGTTGGGTTGTTGTTTTACCTCTGAGCGGCACTTTTTTGCACACCATGGGCTAAGTGGCCAGGTCACATGGACCCCGAAGGCTCAGAGAAGGTTGGGGGAGGGGACCCACTGGAACAGCTGTTGGGAGACAGATGGTAGCCTCCCGTCAAGGCCATCCAGCGTGTTCTTTAACGTGCACAGGGTATGGCTCTCCCACACACGGGGCCACGGCTTACCGTCCCATCCGACGGACGGCGGCCTTTCCAAGCCCATCGGTGTCCCCTACTGACCGTGGGCAGGGCGGGGAATTTTTGCGGAGATAAATCTCAACGCTGACCGAGCTGGGACTCGAACCTGGGAAGTACAGATTACGAGTCTGGCGCGCTACCGACTGAGCTACCCCCGCCCCAACTTCACAGAGACAAATGTCTTTGTCTATAATGATAATAAGTAAGATGTAATGTCAGAATATTAATTCATTATAAAAATACAAATGGTTTTGATAATAGTTCACGCTAATTGTACCTGATAATAAAATTGCACAGTTACTTCAAAATTTTTATGCAACAGTTGCATAAATATTTCATTACCAGGTACAGTTATCGCGAACTATTATCAAAGCCATTTGTATTTTTATGATGAATTAATGTTCTGACCAACGCTTAAGTAAGCTACAGCTTACAACCTCACAATATTAGGAGCCCCCCCAAAAAAAATTCATTTCTAGTTTTGCTGTATAGCAATTATGAATTTGTATTACTAAATAAATAAAATAATAAATACCCCCTCAAGCAGCTGCTTGCCACAGAGGTCTGACAGGAGCCTGTCAGTTTATATGCCACAATATAATGTCTGTGAGGATGGCAGGACCTCAGCAGAAAAACAACACAAACGTCCATGCCTTACCCCGGGCTCGAACCCAGGTCCCTTAGATCAGTAGCCAAGCGCGCTAACCACCTGGTGTTAGAAATAAATTAAGTAGTTACAAAATATAGTAATTTTTCAGCATATCAGTTTCCTGTGTATTTTTTTAATGTTCGCTTGAGTCAGAAAAATAAATATATATACAGGGTGAATCTGAAAAAGTGGGCAAAACTTTACGGGGTGGTAGAACGTAGCTATACGAGCAATATTCGTCATAGAAAGTATGGGCGGAACGCAAACGGCGAGCCGCTAGGTGGCATTGGAAATGGTATAAAAGGGTCGGTCCACGCACCCAACGGCATTTCTACCGTGGATTGCCAAGAGGATGGCTGGTTATACTAACCACGAAATGGCGGATATGCACTTTGTGTACGGTGCGGTGGACGGGAATGCAAGTGAGGCACAGAGACGTTACCGCGACCGGTTTCCGATGAGATGCACTCCAGATCGGAAAACCTTCGAGCGTTTGCATCGCAAATGTACGTCGGTCCCTATCCCGCAGGTGTGAAGCCTGCATTACAGCTGGCGGCAGCTCTTTTGAGCAATTTCTTTGAGCATGTACCTCAATTACATTCCTGTTAATAAAATGTTTTCTGAAGTATCTCCTCTCCTTCTTGTGTTCATTCTTTAAATGTGACAGTGGAAAAGTACTTTTAACTTCTCACCGCTTGCGTTCCGACCATACATTCTATGACGAATATTGCTCGTATAGCTGCGTTCTACCACCCCGTAAAGTTTTGCCCACTTTTTCAGATTCACCCTGTATATTTCCGACTTTCGAATTTATGGGGCTTCGACAGGTCAAAGTCCGGCCACGGTTCTCATCCGTAAGTGTAAAGGGTTTAATTACCCCTGAGTTAGGTCAGGCCCGGTTCTACATATTAGTGAAAAAAAAAAGTGTGTGTTTGTGTGGGGGGGTGGGCGTGCAATCGAGCCGGAAAAGTATTAATAGGGGGTGGAAAACACTGGATTTCCATTGAAGTGCTAAAACAAATTATTGAAAATGCGTGAAATATATTCAAAGTTAATAATTTTTTGGCCTCCATTACTTTTAGTAACATTCTCGTGGGGGGGAGGTCCCTTGAGGATGACGCCCCCCCAGATGCGACCCTGGTTAGAATCAGCGCTCGAAATGAGAACTATGGACTAGAGGTAGGAGAAATTGCGTCGCTACTACTATCCCCTAACCCCTCCAAAAAATATTATCCAAAATAACACTAAAAACAGCAGGCTAATGGGGACAGCAACGTGACTGCGTTTTATTTTTTTCGTGTCTTTCGTTTTTCATCTTTAGTGTTTCAATAGCTAGTAGTTTTTTCTTGTTCCGTACTAGTGGGACGCCGTCCTATTTCGTCCGACCCCATTTCCACCACTACAGTATAAAAAAAATGCATCTGAATTACAAGATAGTTATGAAGACTGACACACAAGACTACTGATGCTGGGGACCACTCACAGTGCCAAAATAAACAAGCATTGACATAGCACACGAAATCGAAATATCGACGAGTTATTGAATGAGCACATCATTGATAGAAAAGGGAAAAATATTTTATTAAAAGTGGAAGTTAATTAATCCAATAAAAGTTGTTAATCTCCAGCTTGAAGTTATTTGAAGCCGAGGTCGCAAAGTTGCGACCTCGGCTTCAAATAACTTCAAGCTGGAGATTAACAACTTTTGAGACGCCAGTGACACATGCTTTGGGAGCCAGTGACACATATTAGGGTCGTAGCTGACTCGGAGACTTATAATGGAATCGGAGCTTGAAAAAGGTGCAAATCGCCGGTTAAAAAACAAATGCGAATTTTCTGAAAGATATTTCTGCAGACTGTAGAATGAAAACGTGAAAAAAATACTTGCAGAGACAATTGAAAGCCACTTGAGATCAGGCATTCTTAACAAGTTGGGTTGGGTTGTTTTGCTTCTGAGCGGCACTTTTTTGCACACCACGGGCTAAATGGCCAGGTCACACTGACCCCGAAGGCTCAGAGAAGGTTGAGGGAGGGGACCCACTGGAACACCTGTTGGGGGACAGATGGTAGTCTCCCGTCAAGGCAATCCAGCGTGTTCTTTAACGTTGGGTTGTTTTACCTCTGAGCGGCACTTTTTTGCACACCACGGGCTAAATGGCCAGGTCACACGGACCCCGAAGGCTCATAGAAGGTTGAGGGAGGGGACCCACTGGAACAGCTGTTGGGAGACAGATGGTAGCCTCCCGTCAAGGCAATCCAGCGTGTTCTTTAACGTTCCCGCTTAACGTCCCATCCGACGCACAGCGACCTTTTCAAGCCCATCAGTATCTCTACTGACCGTGGACAGGGCTGGGAATTTTGCAGAGATAAATCTCAACGCTGACCCAGCTGGGACTCAAACCTGGGTATTCTTAACAAGTAAACGCTGACAAGAAATGAACATGAGCCAAAATTTGGAATTTTTATACAACGCTTTTTTCACTCTTAAGTAAAATTTTAAAATTTCGACCAATTCATTTAATCACGATAGACTACATATGAACATTAGATGCATTTGTCTTCTAGGTGTTTCTTCGTTATTCAGTGTGCGAAATCTCTGAAATTCTGAAGAAATATAACACCGAACACGAAACCATGGACATTTGTTAAAAAAACAAATTTTAAACAACTAATTCAAATATCTGAAATATCGAAAACATCCGCTATCACACCATCGTTTCAAATGATAGAATCTGCCTCTCAAAAACGCAGTCTGAAGCATTTTAATTGATATAATCTGATTTAATAATTATCTTGCTAATCTTGCATTTTTCAAATATGAAAACCTAAAAATTGTTTACGGAAAACAAAACTCATCATCAAATAATACAACAATTCAACAAAATTCCATTTCTAATTTTCACGATAATTGATTGGAAGAAAAAAACGGTTGTTAAAAACTTGTATCGACAGCAGAAGAATCTGGCCTTTAAACGTTTTGTTCCGCCAAACCTTTCCAAACACAAATGGTATTTTTCACATTTTCATTCTAAAGGCTGCAAAAACACCTTTCTGAATTTTTTTTTGTTAAACCAGCGGTTTTCATCTTTTTCAGGCTCCGATCCCATTATCGGTCTCTGAGCCAGCCACGATCCTAATATGTATCACTAGCGCCCTTTGTGATCCTAACATGCATTGGGTCGGGGGTGGCTCAATAGCGCGCCGGGCTCGTAATCTGCAGTTCCCAGGTTCGAGTCCCAGCTGGGTCAGCGTTGAGATTTATCTCCGCAAAATTTCCCCGCCCTGCCCACGGTCAGTAGGGGACACCGATGGGCTTGAAAAGGCCGCCGTCCGTCGGATGGGACGTTAAGCCGTGGCCCCGTGTGCGGGAGAGCCATACCCTGTGCACGTTAAAGAACACGCTGGATGGCCTTGACGGGAGGCTACCATCTGTCTCCCAACAGCTTGTTCCAGTGGGTTCCCTCTCCCAACCTTCTCTGAGCCTTCGGGGTCCATGTGACCTGGCCATTTAGCCCATGGTGTACAAAAAAGTGCCGCTCAGAGGTAAAACAACCCAACTCAACCTAACATGCGTTACTGTAGCTTTTCGCTTATCCAATATGAATTACTGGAGCACGTTGCTACTCCAATATATATTTCTGAGACCTAAGCATCCACAACAAATCCTCCGAGATTTTTAAAATTTCGGCCAATTCATTTAATCGCGATAGATTGCACTTTTGTTCAGCTTCGAATATTAACACTCGTTATTTAAAAAAATTTTTGTTTTTTCTATCTCTCTCGGAACAGGAGCAAATATTAACCATTTTTAGTTTCAGGAATACTGACACTACATCTAATTGAAAGTTTAATTTTGTCGTCCTTCTCCATGTGTGGAATTGTGCACTTCTTACGTAACAGGTTATATCAACAAAGTAACGGTTGGGTTGGGTTGTTTTACCTCTGAGCGGCACTTTTTTGCACACCATGGGCTAAATGGCTAGGTCACAAGGACCCCGAAGGCTCAGAGAAGGTTGGGGGAGGGGACCCACTGGAACAGCTGTTGGGAGACAGATGGTAGCCTCCCGTCAAGGCCATCCAGCGTGTTCTTTAACGTGCACAGGGTATGGCTCTCCCACACACGGGGCCACGGCTTAACGTCGCATCCGACGGACGGCGGCCTTTCCAAGCTCATCGGTGTCCCCTACTGACCGTGGGCAGGGGGGGGGGGAATTTTTGCGGAGATAAATCTCAACGCTGACCCAGCTGGGACTCGAATCACAGTAAGGGGTGTCCAATAGTCTGCATTGTAAAAGTTTACAAAATTAGATGTTTAATAATATGTAAATTTATTTAAAAGAAACAATTTCTTAAATCAGTGTCACCTAACCATTGGACCAGGCGTGTCCAACCCGCGGCCCTGGACAGCTAGTAATGCGGCCCACAAAATCGTAAAGTTTACGTGCTTACGACATAAGCTTTCAACATGATTATGTGATTTTCAGCAAGTTTTTGATACCCACTAGTTTTATGTTGCTCGTCTTTTAATTTTATAATAAAAAACATAAGAAAATAAATGAAGTTTTTTTATTCAAATACATTAACTATATTACATATTTTATGTGCGGCCCAAAACAGTTCATCTTCACTCACTGTGGCCCAGGGAAGTCAAAAGGTTGGACACGCCTGCTTTAGACAGTCGCGGGCCCTATTCTTAAAATAAAAATCCCCCCCCCCTTTAAAAAGAAATAAAAATACTAACAAAAGTATTCTTTCATGTTGCTCTCTAAATATGAAAATATACTCTATAGTCACCACGAAATTGTAATTTGAAGTTTTCATAATTTATTTAGACTGGAACTTTGCCGATATTTATAGCACTTATCTTTACGTACTGTATAAAAGATAGAGGTTGTGTGTCTATTTGTTCATGTGCTCCTAGACCAGGCCTGGGTAAACTACGGCCCGCGGGTCGCATGCGACCCAGCTCACGACATACTGATGACACATAAATTTGAAAGAGAGAAAAAAATGTGTATAGAGGAGAAGAAATCCAACTTCGGCACAGCGAATTCTCAATGAAATAATTATTTTTAATAAAACTATATTGTTTATAATTTACGTTAGATTTCGTTTTGCGTTGTTCTTCCATTTTAGTTTTTTATGCTTCCTTTCAGCAGCCGTCCCGTGGCCAAGTGGTTAGCGCGCTTGACTACTGATCTAAGGGACTTGGGTTCGAGCCCCGGATAAGGCATGGACGTTTGTGTTGTTTTTCTGCTGAGATCCTGCCATCCTCACAGACCTTCTACTATGGCATATAAACTGACAGGCTCCTGTCAGACCTCTGTGGCAAGCAGCTGCTTGAGGGGGTATTTATTTATTTTTATGCTTCCTTTCAACTGAAACGTTTGCCCAGGACTGTCCCAGCCGAACAGAGCTGGGACTCCCAAACTTTTGTTTCACCCCAAATTTTGTTCTTGTATGTTTTTTATTTTCATTTTTGACACTCGATAAAACCATAAATTTAAAAATAAATATGAAAACTTTGACCTACTTAAAACTGTATTTGATTAGTTCATAAAAACTAAGTGTTCCATAGTTCAGACGTAGCTTATAATTATGAACCAATTTCTGAAATTCACTATTTCGAAACGTTACACGAAATAAAAAAGCGATTAAAAAAATTGACAACTTACCAAAGATGGCTTTATCAATAAAACTGAATATGCTAATAATTTACCGACGAACTCTCTGGGTGTTGTTTTGACAGACGCCACAGTACATAATGATATATCGAGATGCATAAATCTTTAATTGCGAATTTTCTTTATAACTCTTTTTGCGATCTCTCTATTCGATGCACACTCTCAATAAAAACACCCTATTACATATTTACTAATGACATTTCAAAAGACCTTTGGAGCAAATGTTACACTCAACCCTACACGCGTTTCCGAAAATTAACATTCATTGTTTTTTTAACAAATCGATAGTTCCGTTAATTCATCACAGTTATTTCAAAAGTACCAGAAAACGAAAGTTTATCCAAAAGTTTTAAATACGCATTTCCCTTCCAGGACTTGATGCAGAGAGGAAGTTCTCTCTTTAGTACGATTCTACACAGATTCAAACGGAAATCAATAAATAATTACAATATTCGAAGTATATATCTTTTCATTACAATGCCCATTTAAACTGAAAAATTCGTAATTATCATGCTAGCAATGAATTCGGGAAGGACACTAATAATAATCCAATCTTAATGAACCGGCTAATTCCATTCGATTACAGATCTGCAGCAAATCTGATATGTCACTGCCTGGTTCTTTCGTCCAAACTGTTAAAAGATATAAAACCTTTTAACAGTTTGGTAACAAATAAAAAGCTATTAAATCTTTTCTGGATCCTTTTCGTGTCTGGTACATTTCGAAGTGATCTAAAAAAAAAAATGATTTGACGATTTGTTTCAAACCTCCAGCGTATAAAAGCTCTCTGAGGTATTACATACCTGCTATTATCTTCCTTCTGTCATATATATCATCATCATCAGGTTTTGGAAGGAACTGAGTGTCTTTAATTTTTATTAAAATCTGAATGGGGGAAAAGAGTAGTTATGGTGCGAAAAAGAAATTGGAATCGTTTTCGAATTATGTCGCTTCGACTCTCGAAAATTCCATGATTACTGGCATTCCACAGATCGCAAATGCAGGAAGTATTATTAAAAAAATCGTAAGATCTGTAGTTTTTGTTTTCTGCATGGCTGGATTTATTTACCAGTCCTTAACTTTCCTTGACATGTACTGGGAGTATCCAACAATTCTGGACATTAAAGTCACAAACCCCGAAATTACTGAATATCCAGCGATGACCATCTGCAATTTAGATGGGTAAGTTTTTTTCCCCCTTTTTATTACGGAGAATGTATATGACGAAGTGGAGAACATTTATACTAGAGAGTTGATTGCTTCTAAAAATGGGGCGGGGGGGGGGGGTGGCTCAGTCGGTAGCGCGCCAGGCTCATAATCTGTAGTTCCCAGGTTCGAGTCCCAGCTGGGTCAGCGTTGAGATTTATCTCCGCAAAGTTCCCCGCCCTGCCCACGGTCAGTAGGGGACACCGATGGGCTTGGTAAAGGCCACCGTACGTCGGATGGGACGTTAAGCCGTAGCCCCGTGTGCGGGTGAACCATATCCTGGTGCACGTTAAAGAACACGCTGGATGGCCTTGACGGGAGGCTACCATCTGTCTCCCAACAGCTGTTCCAGTGGGTCCCCTCCCCCAACCTTCTCTGAGCCTTCGGGGTCCATGTGACCTGGCCATTTAGCCCATGGTGTGCAAAAAAGTGCCGCTCAGAGGTAAAACAACCCAACCCTGCGCACATAGCAATGGAGATTTTCTTCTTTAGACCAACTGCACAGATAAAATCAGCTAACTTTCTGCTCCTCACAGATTCTTCAGAATTACTGCTCATCTATAGTTCTTGTTCTAAAGTTGTTCATCGTTCGAACTGGCTAGTGAAGCAATTCTCACTGCGGCACCATAGTTCCTACTTCACTGTTGCACGTTTTCATTTCGTTACAATATGCATATATAGACGAATGGGAGTGCTTGACTGACAGGGGATCAGGCTAATTCTTACTACGATGCAGAAATGGTAGATTTCTGAAAATTTGCACGTGGGGATAATCGGGATCGTGCATCTCGGGAAAAATAAAAAAATTGACCTCCGACGTCTTTCACGGTCGAATGGAGGTGAAACTTTGATCTATGAGTGCTAGAAGCGTGAAAAGCGATGTTTGTGGAGTGGTTCGGGCTTGGGTTGGGTTGTTTTATCTCTGAGCGGCACTTTTTTGCACACCATGGGCTAAATGGCCAGGTCACAAGGACCCCGAAGGCTCAGAGAAGGTTGGGAGAGGGGACCCACTGGAACAGCTGTTGGGAGACAGATGGTAGCCTCCCGTCCAGGCCATCCAGCGTGTTCTTTAACGTGCACCATTCGGCGTGTTCTTTAACGTGGTATGGCTCTCCCGCACACGGCACCATGGCTTAACGTCCTATTCGACGGACGGCGGCCTTTCCAAGCCCATCGGTGTCCCCTACTGACCGTGGGCAGGGCGGGGAATTTTTGTGGAGATAAATCTCAATGCTGACCCAGCTGGGACACGAACCTGGGAACTACAGATTACGAGCCTGCCGCGCTACCGACTGAACCACCCCCGCCCCCGTGGTTCGGGCTGTAGATGTCGAAAACATTACGAAATTTCGGATACAGGAAGGTACTTCGAGGTCTAAGGTCAAATTCAGATCTCTTGGTGCTAGAGAGCTTAAATTTTGTTCCTGAGTGTGTTTTGAGTCGTAGATATCAGAAATGTTTTGACATTTTGGCTGTGGTGGGTCCAAGGTTTAAAATTGGTGCCTGGGGGCATTTTGAGTGGCAGATCTCGGCAATTTTGTCAAATTATGAATGCGATTTGTCCTTGGAGGTCAAATGTCTAATTTTGATATATTAGTACTGGAGAACTAGGGCTGTTTTAGGCAGTAGGACTCAGCAATAAGAGGAATATTTAAATCCAATATAGATTATGGAATTCATGGACAAATGGGAGTTGGAGTTTCGATTCATTTCTAGTATAATATAAAATTACTAACCATATTTATCTACTTAATATAAAAATATACACCCAATTCTGTTTTTACACGGATTCTTTTTACACGATTTATTTTGATCTAACACGGTTCAAACGGCGCCTTTTTCAAAATCTCCATTTGAATTTAATTCTGAAAAAATATTTCTATTGAAGAAAACATTTATAGAATTTACATTTATAACAAAGATGCCGCATTTATGGTAACATTTTCCGAAGTATTTTAAATTTGAAAATGTACTATAAAAACACATTTTGTGCACTAAAATCCCCAAAATTAAAACTACACTAAAAATAACTACACACAAGTGTTCTCAATTTTATTCTCTATTTTATGGAAAAATTGTACAAAACCTAGTACATTCAGAATAAAGTGGCAACATTGAGTTCCGGGAATTCCCTTCAATTTTTATCTTCAATACATACGTTAGTCTTGGTCTCTCATTTCGTGTTTAAAGTTAGAAGTGTTTAGATGTTTAACACAAGAAATCGAAAATATTTTTGCTTTGTTTTTTGAACTTTTCTATGCGTAAAATAAATTTATTAAATTTTGCTAATAGGTAATTTGAAATTTTTTTTCATCTGAATTATTAACTACAATTCAAATATTTTCGTAAGCCTACCACGATGTCGGATAATTTAATTGATGAAGAGGTTCCACTCACTGCAGGTTTAATTAAAGAAGGGCTTCATAATGGCTAGTAAATTGGAAAGTCATTTTCTTACACATGATCCAATTGTCGAACGAGCTGAGCAGTTTAAACGTGAACTGAAATCATTTATGGCGCGTTATCAAGAATTATACAAAGATCTAGTCAAAGCAGAATCTCAACAATTGATTACAGAGTTGGTTATCAAAACTAATCAAACTCGAATCACTGGAAACAAGTGATAATTTGGTTCCCCATGCCACAGAGACATTTCACCATTGGCGTATGAACACGATGGCCAAAATGTTTCAAGCGATGAAAGTGATTTAATTCCAGTCTTTCGCAAACGAATGCGTCTATTGTCAGAAAGTGACAACGAATTAAAATCTAGTTAATAAGCATATATAAGTTTTTTTTTGTATTCTTGAATTAGTGACATATTATTTTCTTTATGAAGGATAATTTACTTTATATATATATACATATAATTATCTTTATAAGTTTATAAAATAAAAAATGTGTTTAAATGAATAAAAATCAAATAAAGATTTAATTAAAGATTTTGATATGATTTGTTTGAAAACAACTTATTATTTGTACTGAGTTATCACGTTTGGAACCAATCTTTTATTTTTTCACATGCACTGTATTTTTTTTTTACACAGGTTTTTTTTGCACGGTTTTTTCGGGAACCTATCTACCGTGCAAAAACAGAATTGGGTGTATAAATAATAATCATAAATGCTTCTTATAATTAGTTAGTAACTCTTTGTTGATGTTTATAATAATATAATACTAATGAACGCATTGCTGTAGAAATTTAATTACTGTGGTTGTGAACATATCGATATTTTTTGTAGTGACTCAAACTATGGCAGTGTTGACCAATCTGTTTAAAATTTCCCATCATAGATGTTTAAAATTTTATATTTCGTTCATTTAGGTATCAGAATTCAAGAATTTGTTCAAAGATTAAATGCTTGACAATAAAAGATGAGGATAAAGAGAAATATTGTGAAAAGTCTCCCAGATACTGTGTGGATGGAAAGCTTCCGGATGATTTTCAAGTAAAACATTAAAATATTTTTTTCTGCTTAAGAAATTTATGCTAAAAAGTGTACAGTCGCTCAAAAAAATATCCGAACACTATGGTTGATTAAAGAATTCAGAAAAAATATCTGGCAACGATTTTTTTTTGAAATTAGTGATCTGGCAAGCTTCGCGTTACGTAACACGAAGGTTGCTAGATCACTAATTTGAAAAAAAAAATCGTTGCCGGATATTTTTTCTTAATTCTGTAATCAACCATAGTGTTCGGATATTTTTTTTTCAGCGACTGTAACTTTTTTGTTGAATTTCTGACTTAAAGATTTTCTTGTACAGAGTGATTTGCGTTTTTTAAAATAAAGCTTTCATTATCGGGAATGTCACAAAAATACATTTGCACTCATTGTTCATTTGAATTATAATCACGCCACTCCAGGTTTTTTTGATGGAAATCTAATTTCGATGCTTCATAACTTCTAAAATAAGCCTTTTGTGGTACCACGATGTCGGATAATTTAATTGATGATGCTTCATAACATCTAAAATAAGCCTTTTGTGGTAAAATATCACTGAGGATAAATTGTAGATCTCAACTGTGTCTATCTAAATTAGATTTTTATTTAAACTATTCCCTCAGTATTTAAAAAGTTATGGAAGTCTGAATATTGAACAACAGCAATGCCAGACATAAGAATTTTTTTTATACTTAAAAAAAAAGGAAGAAAATAATCCTGTACACCAGGGGTTCTCAAAGTGGGGTACGCGGTAAAATTTTCTGGGGTACGCCGTGAGAGCTCAAAGGTCGCTAGATCTAGTAACAAGTCCATTTCACTGATTACCCAGTAAAATGATTATAATTTTATAAGATTTGTTAAAATGTTTGTCATTTTTATTGTGTGTATCGATATATGTAATTTATGAATACAAAATTTAATGTGTATACAGGGTGTCCCTGAATTCATGGCCCAAACGTGAGGGGATGGTAGTACACACCGGATCTACCAATATTCGTCATAGAATATGCGGCCGCAAACTCAGTGAGGAGTCTGAAATGAAGGACAGACACATAGGTTTCCAGAGTGACATTTATTGGAGATCATTACAGCAAATGCTGAAAAGTCCGCCCACTAACTTTGATACAGGCGGCACAACGGCGGAGTAGTGATCGTACAGTCGCTCAAAAAAATATCCGAACACTATGGTTGATTATAGAATTCAGAAAAAATATCTGGCAACGAATTTTTTAGAAATTAGTGATCTGGCAACCTTCGTGTCACGTGTTGATTTATCTTTGCAAAACTCCCTCACTGCCCTCGGTCAGTAGAGGACACCAATGAACATGGAAAGGCAATCATCTGTTGGATGGGACGTAAAGCCACGGCCCATGTGCAGAGAGTTAAATCCTATGCATGTTAAATAAAGTAACACTGGTGCCCTTGACGGGAGGCTACCATTTGTCACCTACAGTTGGCCAGTGGCACAAGCAACAGTTGGCCATTTGGGACAAGCAATATGAGGCCATTAAGCCCTTCTTCAAGCCTTCTCTGAGCCCTCAGGATACTTGTAACCTAGCCATGTAGCCCATTATATGCAAAAAAACGCTCAGAGGAAAAACAACCTATATCAGAAACATACACTGAAATGATAGTTTATTAAGTACACCACCCCTCGTCACATAAATGGTTCATTCTTACATGTGATCACAGTGTAAGTATAAATCAGGCAGACCTGCTCTTCGAGCATCAATCAGAGTTGGATTGAGCATCAGAAAAGGCAAAATGGGCGACTTGAGCGACTTGAACATGGCATGATAGTAGTTTGTTGCCAACCCACCGATCCCCCTTTGCACAGTGCTTTCCCCCCCTATGACGTCATCGACCACGCCCCCTATGACGTAACAGACCACGCCCCTATGACGTAACAGGCCACGCCCTCCTATGGCGTAACATTACGTAACATGACGTAATCATTACATAATCATTACGTAACAGGCCACACCCCTTTATTAATAATTCCTCCCCCTTTATTAAACCCCCCTTTCACCCCCTTTTCCCCCTCAGTGGCGCCATCTGTTGACAGTGAGAAGTACTATTTTCCCAAAAACCCTTTATTTTCACTCTAATTTCTCGTTTTCGGACCCCCCGGTCGACCTACCTATATTTTAAGCCCTCCCCCTTATTAAAAACCCTCCTGGCGCCATCTGTTGACAGGGAGAAGTACTATTTTCCCAAAAACCCTTTATTTTCACTCTAATTTCTCGTTTTCGGACCCCATGGTCGACCTACCTATATTTTAAGCCCTCCCCCTTATGAAAAACCCTCTGGTTGACCATTTTAAGGCCCCCACTCCTTCACTCGGCTGATGCAAGTCTCAGAATAATTGCATGGAACGATTGACTGTGTACTTTGCTACGTGTCACGCGTTTACCCGATGGGGTGATGTGTAAAGGTCACGGTTCTGGCTGTATATAACCGCTGAAAAAAGGTTTGGCCTTTTATTCTGAGCTACACGTTATGGACGACGACGACGACTTGGATTTTGGTCATAATTGGACGAGTGATGTAGACTCCGGCTACGAGAGCGATCCACAACACTTTCGAACGCGTATTCGTCGATTGCTACGTCGACCTGTGATTGTGCCACCTCCTCCGCCGCCACCACCACCTCCGGCCGTCACTATTAAGATGTTGCCGCGACCTGGGATTGGTGGTCCGATGCTACGGGCTGTTGTCGTGGAGGACACTACGCCGCCACCACCTCGAAGGCTGCGACGACCTCTGGTGATGAAGCCGCCCGAAACCTGGCCCCCGGGACTACCGCAGAGTGTTGTGCAGGCTCTGAGGCGTAAACGACAGAGACGTCTGTAGACCCTGCCAGTGTGAAGACGTCAAGTGTTTTCATCTCCAGATACTTGAACTAGTACAACTATGCAAAACATCTGTATGGTTCTAGACCTCGACGGTTTCCGTGTAAATGGTCGTTTCCTAGTGCGTGAACTTGGATATGCAACTCTGAATGGGAAATGTGGTGTCTATCGTTTCAATCTTCGACAGCACCAACCTTTGTCAGTAAAAGACAGAAGGACAGCCAACTACGTGTCTAAATATGTGATAGGTCTACCCTTTCATCCTCTGCCTCGAGAAAAGGTGTGGTCGTTAGATCACGTTCCTAACATCGTGAAATATGTTTACAAACTTGCACGTACTGAAGAAGCTACTGTGGTGGGTTACAAAGGAGGTACTGTGGAAAGAATTCTCTTGGAACAATTAAATCTTCCCAGTGTTAATCTCGAACTTTACGGCTGCCCCAAATATTGTGATCTCCCCAAAGTTTCTGAGTTCGAATGCGGATATCACACCGGAGAGGACGTCCACTGCTCTTTAGCAGAAACAGCTGCTTTCTTCGGATGGATCGATCGTCGAGAGCATGTCTCAACAAACACCTACTTATCAGCTCGTTCCTGATTGGTCGTCTCAGGTGGTGTGGTTCTCTAGTTAAATAGGGAGCGAGTGCTCTGTGCCACATTGTTCACGATGCAGCCTAGCAATCCAGATGCGTGGTGTCTCGGTGAAGATGTGTACGTCATGCCCTCACTGTTCAAAAATAAGTTTTCTGTGCACGTACGCCGCTACAAGAAATATGAAAATGGTGAACTCATCTACCCTACACCAACAGGGGTTACCCTCTCCATACCTGAATGGGAGGCTTTGTGTGCCGCGGTACCCCACATAGAGGACCAAGTGAAAATCGGTCCCGATCAACAGACATGGTACGTGATGCATGGTTTACGTGCCTACATGTATCGCACTGGAGGTGGTGAACGCTCTGTCGACTTCATCAAAGAATCTGCAGACCAGAGAACTCTACAGTTCCGTGTGGTGAGACGGTGTATAACATTGAACGCTTCGCAGTTGTTCACGCTGGCTATTCACTTAGACGAGGTGATCCGCATTGTGCACAACGTGTGCGGGACCCCCAAAAATCATCAACTCCGTACAACCATTATGGAACATTCTGAATCCATTCGTCCTTTCCTACTGAGTCCTGTTTTCGACGGTCCCGATTGTGTTTACCCGCTGCTGGTGAATATTTTTCAGCAAGAACTTACGCGCGTGATACCGTTAGATGGACTGCAGCCCGAAGAAAAAATACCGACCATCGTAGGGTGGTCTGGTGACCTGGACATTAATGGTATAGCGCAGGTATTTGTGGATACGGCCTGGAAGCGAGGTCTATTGAATTTTGTAGATTCTGGTTTTGTTTGCAATCTAAAATATAATGCTATTGTCGACGAGGCAAAAAATGAAATGTATAAATTAAATAAATAATTGTAACCTTATATAATGTGTCTGTCTTTTTCATCCTATGTCATTTTAGTCTTGGTATGGATAGGAGAAAGAAGGTGTTAGCTAGTGTGGGTAGTGTAATCGTGACATTGTTAACGATAGCCGTACTTGTATTAGAACTTGTAGCTCCTAGTAAAAATATTCAGTGTGGGGAGTCAAAAGCCTTGGACGGCGAATACAAAATTCGTGTGTGCAACTTAACAGTGGATATCAGACAGTTTATAGGTGACGTTCCTACAGTGACAGGTGTTACACTTTCACTACATCAATGGCAAAACCTGGTGGGGTACGACGTCTGGGTGCAGCAGAAAACAAAACTTTGGAGTCCCATTATTTCGACCCCGAAAGAGGATTCGGTAGTGTAAAAAAGTTAGCACAGAATACGGGACTGCCACTCAAACTCGTCCGAGAATGGTTAGAAAAGCAGCCTGCCTACACGTTACATAAACCTGTTCGCAGAAAGTTCCCTCGTAACAAAGTTTACGTCACAGGGCTAGACGAACAATGGCAAGCCGATCTCATGGTCGTGAAAAATCTAACTCGCTTCAATGACGGGTATCGCTACATATTAACAGTCATCGATGTGTTCTCGAGATACGGGTGGGCGGTGGCCATGAAGGCTAAAACGGGGAAAGAAATGGTCTCAGTTTTCAAAAAAATCCTTTCCAAGGGTCGATCCCCAATGAATTTAAATACGGATCAGGGTACGGAATTTACCAACAGAGTGTTCCAGAAATTCCTGAAAAAGAAAGGTATTCGGTTCTTTGCTACATACTCCGACAAAAAAGCAGCTTTGGTGGAGAGATGGAATCGTACCCTACGCGAGAGACTGGGGAGATATTATACACGCAATAATACCTACCGCTACCTGGACGTGCTGCAGCGTGTTGTAAGGGGATACAATGCCACCGTTCACAGTGCACACGATATGGCCCCCAAGGACGTGACCTTACGCAACGAAGACGTCGTGTGGGTTCGACTCTATCGCAATCCGACTGTAGTAAAAGAAAAACCAGCATTTAAAGTGGGTGACACAGTTCGACTAGCCAGTGTAAAAGCACCTTTCAAGAAGGCAGGCACACATTTGTGGACCGAAGAAATATTTATAGTCGACAAGGTATTACAACGACAGCCCCCTGTGTACGTCATAAGGGATTCCGAGGGAGAAGTGTTGAAAGGCACATTCTATAAATCGGAGCTTCAAAAAGTGACAGAACCCGAACTTTACACGGTCGAGAAAATAATCGAGAGAAAAGGTCAAAAGGCACTGGTTAAATTTCGTGGATACCCCAAGCCTTCCTGGATCCCTAAAAAATGGATAGTTTCTACCTGACTCTCCCCTCCACGGCTAGTCAGAATATTTATCCGAACAATTCGCAGACCGATTTCACAGTCCGTCTGGCACAACCCCTAAGACTGAGCGGAAAATGGAAAGTGGGACTAGCAGAAGTTCACTTACCTGTGAGCTGGTACAATGTGGACGGTTCTAACGACACGTATGAATATTACTCTCCTTCCACCCCCGAAGAATACAGGAAAATCAAACTTAAACCGGGTAAAATAACTCGAATGGAGCTGTTGTCTGTCCTCACCACACAGCTCCCCAAAGAAATAATAGTTTCCTATAACGGCGGTTACTGGGTATTCAAACCGAGTGAGGGGTACGGACTGATGTTTCCTAAAACGAATTTCGGTAAACTTCTGTGTATCGGCGAGGGAGAAGTTGACAAACCCTTCCACCAACGATTTGCCAGCAAACTTTGCAATACACCAACTTTCGACATAGATGACGAGTGTTATTTCTACGTGATCCCGCCAGGTAGTTTCCAAGAACGAAAGGTACCCCACGGACGATACGAAACTGCCGAATCGTTATTCGATGCAATGAACCAGATGCTACCCTACAGGCTGAGAAAAGCTTACCGTTTCAAGCAACAGGCAGATCACACCGTATTGATGGATACAGACAAGTCGCATTACATTAAATTTCCTCGATCGAACCCTGGATTAGGAGAAATGCTAGGAATTACTAAATTAGATATACCACGGAATAAAGTCCTGGGTGACTATCCCATCGATATGAACAGAGGAATGTATGGTATTTATTTGTATTCAGACCTGATTGCGCCTCAGTTGTTAGGTGATACTCACGGTGAACTGTTGCGTGTCGTGAACCCCGCCGTCAGAACCAGTAATAACGAAGCCATTGTTGCAGTGTATCAGCAACCTGATTACTACCCCCTTGCAAGGAACAGTTTCGAGAGTGTGAGAATCTTCCTTCGTACCGACACCGGAGAACCGCTGCATTTTAAATTCGGTAAAGTTTTAGTCAAGCTACATTTCCGCCATGAGGGTTAAATTCGTTCCCCCTTCTGCAGATGCCTATGTGAGTTACTACAAGAGCCAAACGGGGAAGGGTGTGTTCCGTGGTCCTCGTTATCAGAGAGGCGACGGGCTAGGAAGCATCTTTGCTAGGATCGGACGTTTCATCAGCCCTCTCGTACGCCCTCTCGTACGACCTGCGCTGTCCACCCTGCGTAAGGGAGGGCTACGGTTCGTTTCAGAGCTATCCCAGGGGCAAAACTTCAAATCTGCAGCCAAAGCGGGGCTCCGTGAAGCGGGTGCCGAACTCTTGCAGCGTGCCAGTTCAAAGCTGCAGGGAGGGAAAGGAATAAAACGCCGTCGTCAGCATCCCAAGGTTCATAAAGTGAAGAGACACTGTACTGTGCAGGACGTGTTTTCATCATGAGCATTCAGAAAATTCACGCTGATTCTGGCGACTGTGCCAATTCAGAACTGGACCTGTTTCTGGTTCCACCCACTGTCTCACAATTAGAAAGAGGCTGTTATGTCAATTATTTACCTGTGGCTTCCCTGGAAGGTAATGCACCACTCGAATTCATCGTGAAGGGGACGGACGATTACATTGATCTATCTCGATGTCACCTACGTCTCGTCTTGAAAATTGTAAAATCCGATGGTACAGCACCGTCGGAAGTGATTGCCCCCTGCAATCATTTCTTCCATGCCCTCTTCAGCCAGGTAGACGTCTTCCTCAATGATCACCTAGTGAGTGCTTCTCACACCCTGTACCCCTACAGGGCGTATCTAGAGACTCTATTGAATTACGGGACCGATGCCACATGAAGTCAGCTAGGCACCTCGCTCTGGTACCTCGACACCCCAGGTAAAATGGAACTGACCAGCAGGGAGAACGAGGGGTGGCATCAACGCAAGGGGTACGTCAAACCAACAGGTATCGAACTCGTCTCGTGGATCCACGCCGACCTGTTTAATCAAGATCGTTACCTACTCAATCAAGTCGACCTGAGACTGCGTTTGCTGAGATCCAAACCCGAATTCTGCCTCATGACAGGTGAAGCAGACCCCTCTTACAAAGTACAGATACACGAAGCTGAATTTTTCGTGCGTAAAGTCAAACCCACTTCGGGTGTCATCCTTGCACATGCTCGCCTGCTGGGTACGGAGAGTGCCAAGTACCCTCTGCGAAGAACGGATTTACGTATGTTTTCCATCGCTTCGGGCCTGACGAGTGTGAACCGTGACAATTTATTTCTCGGCCAGCTCCCTGTACGGCTTGTACTGGGTATGCTGGAAAGTACCAGCCTGAATGGATCGTACGAAAAAAATCCCTTCAACTTCCAACATTTCGACTTAAACTACATCAGTCTTCACATAGACAGTGATCATCAGTCCTACACCCCCGACTTTGCGAATGGGCGCTATCTCCGCTGTTACCAAGGATTATTGGAAGCTGTGGACGCCTGGAAATCCGATAGCGGTATTAACTTATCGCGAAAAGCCTATGGAGAAGGTTTTACATTATTCGGATTCCAATTGACCCCCGAGCAACGTGAATGCAATCAAGTATTTTCTTTAATAAAGAGTGGGAGTGTGAGAGTCGAATTAAAGTTTGCCAAGCCGCTACCCGCATCGGTCACTGTGATCCTGTATGCCGAGTACCAGAATTTGTTGGAAATCCCATTGGACCGTAAAGTCCTGTTTGAATACAGCTCATGAATTCCAATCAGCTAGAATCCATCCTTTCGATGTTACCCACAAGTCTCGGAGTGTTCCCCCGTGACAGACTACCTCACAGAATCAATCAGTCAGAAGCCTTGTTTATCTACAATACCGATCCGTCCTCCCTGCCTGGAACCCACTGGATAGCGGTTTACAAGAAAGGAGTGCAAGTGGATCACTTTGATCCCCTGGGTACGAGTCCCGATGCCTCCATGCAAGAATACTATAGTCGACTAGGCATACGTCACGTCTTACACTCCTCGATACCTCTGCAGGACCCCCTGGGAGACACTTGTGGGGCTCACTGTCTGTATTTCCTGTTTAAAAGATCGTGTGGTTCGACTCTTCCCACAGTACTGCATCGTGATTACACGTGTCGGGTAGACTTTAACGACTGCATGGTGGTGCGATGGCTCTCCGCACTCCTTCAAATATTATAATTGCAGCACCTTCACAGTGTGGGAAGACGACTTTCACTCTGAAACTCATCAAAGAAGCAGCTCAAGTATTCGAACCCCCACCCCAGCGTGTCGTTTACTGTTACGGTGAGTGGCAGCCTGCCTTTGAACCCTTCAAGAAAACGGTGGAATTTTATGAAGGACTACCTAAGGATCTGGAATTTGATCCTCACAGACCTACACTTCTGGTACTGGATGACTTGATGGAACAGTCTGTAGCCAGTGAGCGCATATCACAATTGTTTATTCGTGGTGGTCATCATAAAAATATCACGATTGTCCTGATCTTACAAAATCTGTTTTTAAAGGGAAGACATTCGAGGACTATATCGCTCAATGCTCACTACATGTTTTTATTTCGCAATTGTCGGGATGCTTCACAAATAACCCACCTGGCGAGACAAGTGTACCCCCATCAATCTAAACTCCTGACGGATGCCTATAGACTGGCTACACAGGTAACCTGCGGTTATTTGTGTGTTGACCTTCATCCCAGAACGTTGGACAGTGAAAGGCTCCGTGCAAAGATTCTTCCATCAGAAGAACCCGAAATACTTTACGTTCCAAATGAAAGTTAAATCTCAAGGTCCGTTCCTTCAGTGCTTACCAAAGCTAGGGGGAAAGCAGCGTACAGCTCTGATGAAGCACATCTCTGACCCCCAGATGTATGCGTTATGTGAAGTGTGTTCCAATTTCTTAAAAGGAAATATACCTGTTTCCCACAGAGTATTAAAGAATTTACGCCAGCACAAGACGGTCATAAGGAGTCTAGCGTCCAAACGTGCATCTTTACGCCACAAGAAGCATCTCCTGCAGCGTGGTTCAGGGTTCATTATACCACTATTGACTGCTGCCCTCCCCCTACTGGTCTCGTTATTTAGAAAAAAATGATTTCAGTGAAAGCAGTGCAGAGGAGAAACATAAGAAAAAAAGTGTGTGATTTAGACTCAGAGATGAAGAAAATATTAGAGTCTGGTGATGCTGACGATAAGTCTGAAAAGTATCTGACTGCTTTGAAAAATTATTTGTTATTCTCAAAACAGCTTGACACTCCACAGGAAGTAAAAGTCAACATTCCCAGAAATCATATAGCTGAAGAGCGGCCCCCAAAAGACATTGCTGTTCCCATCCGACGTAAGAAAAGAAAATTATCCGAGTGGACGGCGTATTGAAAATATCTGTAAAAAAAAAAAAACTTTCCAAGACTTGTGTGCTTGAAGACTTGTGTTGAAAACAATGTATTAAAAATCTGTATCCAATAAAAGAAAGTAAAACTGATAATTTGCCTTTTGCCATTTTTACGTCTCTTCCCATTCAATGTTTTCACACTGATGGTTCATTCAATGCTTGACATCCGGAAGTGATCTGCGCTCAGATGTACGTGCGCTGCTACACTCAGTAGTACAGCAGAGGGCGTTAGTGTCGATGGGCGGGGAAATGAGAATGCTGCTGCAGCAGCGAGACTTGGAGGGGCGCAGCGCGCGTACATCTGAGCGCAGATCACTGATAAGACTTACGGAGCACCTGAAAAAACAAAGTTACCTCTTGCTTTCTACCACCATAGTGTCTTCCAGTTCTGAGAAATAAAGAGACGGATTTTTTGAAACCTTTTTATTAAAAAATTTACATGACAGATCCACTGTTGCTTTCACATAACACAGCCAATGCTGGACAGTAACATACTGTAGGTTTCAAAAATACAAGTTTCAAAAAACTGCTGACGACGCCGAGTGCGAGGGCATTATGCGTGATAAATTAAAGTCCACTAAGGACACTGAAATAATAATAAATAAAGGTGTACAATGAAATAAATAAAGGTGTAATAAATAAGTTGAAAACTGTACAATGTAATAAATAAAGGTGTAATATGAAATAAATAAAGGTGTAATATGAAATAAATAAAGGTGTAATATGAAATAAATAAGTTGAAAACTGTACATTTACTCATCCATGAGTTGGATAAGGGTATCCAGGCCCAGGTCATTGTAACCATAAGGTACAGTGAGAGTCGAACCCGGGCTGAGATACCGCTTATCTAGGTTAGCCTTAAACCTTTTCACCATGGGCTTATTCGTAAGTGACCCATCCACTTTATTACGAATTACATTGAAAGGGACTTCGAAGGTCTCACTGGTTGGGGAGTTCCCTAGCACCATGGATTTTAGAAGTTCAAAATTGTATGTGCACCGGTTTTTCTTCGTGAGTGATATGCCCTTGGCGCGAAGAATTTCATCCCCGTTGCTCAGCCGAAGGGCATAACTTTTGGCCCCGGCGCTGACATAGTCAGTGATGTGCACACCGGAGCCGTACTTTGAAGAAATTTCATCTATGAGACCTCCGAGAAAGGGATGTTGTGGTGGTGTGTAGGTGTCGCGAGGAGACGTTGTATAAATTACTGAGTCAGTATCCGAGTACAATGCACGGCTATCTAATTTCGATAGAAGCTCGTACAGCTTTAGTCGGGCGTGACTCGTCACCATTGCGGCGAGAATCAGGCTTCCACGGGTGTTCGCTGGAGTGGCAGACTCCGCCGGCTTGTGCGTGACAAGCACGGCCTGATCACTGATAACAGCGACGTCAGTGATGACTAGCGATGCGTCCGTCAAGAGCTCCATGTACTTGACAGGACAACTCACAATGGTCGTCTGGGTTCGACTCATGTTCTGCGCATGCTTCCCCCATGACGAATTAAGCGAGACCTTGGAAAGTGTACGCTTAAGGTTGTTTTTTTCAACTTCCGAGGGGAGGATCCGAACCCCCTCCGCCTGGAAGAAGGCCTCACAGAAGGCTTCCTTTTGCTCCTCGGTCTGCACGTCAGGGGGAAACCCGGAGTAGCGCTGCTTCAGTCCCAGAAAAGTGTCTATGTACCCAGCATAGACACCTCCCTTTTTTGTTGTAGGATCGTATTGCAGGATGGTATTAAAGTGCCACACGTCGTGGAATTGAAGAAGTTTATATCCAGCACGCATCGCAGCATAAATTTCGAACGTAGGCCAAGATCCTGTCAATGCGCGCTGGTTCACGGTGTGCCGACAAGGGGGTGCCAGCTGTCCATCCGCACAGATCCTACAAAGGGGAAAAAGCAGCTTCCCATTACACCTATAGGGCAGTACAGGGATGAATAAACCGTCGGGGGGTAACAGTGTGGCGTGTGCAATGCCAAAATAGTGGTCGAGGTCCGTGGCGAAATCGGAGGTGATCCGAACCGGGTGACCTTTACCGAATGGAGCCTTCTTGCAAACATAAGGGTACAGGCTGTTGTAATCAACGTAGTTAAGGCTACATCCTAAGTCAACCGATGCAAAGATGGAGAACACCTCCACGCGCCCTCCGTAGAGGTAGTCACGGGCCCCTATACGCCTGATAGGCTCGACGGATTTATAAATTAATGCGACGGACTGGTTTTTGCGCATCAACTCGTCGAATTCGTGCTCCCACATAATTTTGCATGTGTACCCGTTCATCAGCACTTTCAAGGTCTCAAGACGATCCATGGTCCGGGTGTTTAGCAGACCAAATGGCTTTCTCGTGCGCTGATCTATTTTTTCAGGGTTGAAACATTTCAAGCAGCAATGATAGTAACAACCTAAAAATTCGTAATAACAACGGGTACTGTGGCACACGCCATCCAATTTGTACTGCCCTATCTTATACTCACCTCCGGGTGATCGCGCAGTTTGAATTACGATGTTGTCCTTGGAAGCCTCATACTCTAACCATGCGAGAGCTTTCAAGGACTGCCGGTCGTTACTCGCCGAATACCCTTGGGCGGGACACACACCGAGGGTATTCTTTTGCAGAAACTTCCCACGGAAAATTCGAAGACAAGCGCCGGCAATAGTCAGGTCACGCGCAAATGGGTCTACGCCTGTGAGATTTAAAAATTCCTCGCGGAAAGCTTGGGCGCCTCGCCGCAACAACTCTGTATCTGCCTTGCAGTAATACAGAAGCTGCTGTTGAAAATCCCAGGGTTCAAGGCTTGCTGCGACATACCACTCGTTGAATACTGACAGAGTTTCAGGCTCCATGTCTTCCGGCTGGAAAAAAAGCCGATCAGGGATGGGTCCTGCATACTGTAGATTTTCCTCCTTCACGAATTTAAAGGGGAAAAAGCCTTTCACCGTCTCCAAGTTGAAGGTCTTCGTGAATGATCGAAGAGGAGCCTGAATAAAGGACAACGTGTCGATGAACCTTATTTTAAGGCCAGGTAAAAATATACCTAAAATCTTGGATCCATCGAACACGAGATCCGGTTTTAAAAATTTTCTGTACAGGTAACTAATGATGAACATGCCGTCAAAGCCTTTCAGATTATGTGCGAGGACTGTGGCGTCCTTGAATCGTTGAACCCCAGGACGTTCTTCAGCCAGAATCCAATCCATAAAGGCGTCCGTTTCCGAGAATGAAGCATAGACCCACTCGTCGTCCACTTGATATGTGACCACACATAGTATCGGTTTTAGCAACCCGTCGGCACACTGCACAGTCTCTACGTCAAAGTAGAGGTAGGTCTGACCGACAGGATCAATTTTGCAGGGCTCGACGAATTTTAAGGTGTCAGCCTTACAAACGTGCTTTTTCAGGGGATCGTAAATGCTAATGCACTTAACACAGCGACGCCGTGTCTGACATGCCTTCAGCAGGTGCGCCTGAAAGCATTCAGCCCCGCGCAAATACACACAGCACACCGTGCAAAGCAACAGCTCCCCTGTATGAAGCACATCGACTGACAGGCACCTGTTGCAGGTTCCCTTGCAAACGTGGCCCTCTGTATTTAACCCCTTTAAGCAAATGTGGCAGAATTGTCTAACCCCAAAAAACCCTGATGGTTTGGTAATCACATCATAATGCCCTGCACTAAACAACAAATAAAGGTTGTCCCCTCCTTCGGGACCAATGAAGATGGGGAGGAAGGCGTCATCAGCAGAATACACAACAATCCTGAATTGTGTCAGGTGAGCTTGAAAGAGACGTACTTCCGGGAGTCCACAGGGACCCTCTGGTACGGCTGCATCCTGATGTAGTTGACGGGCTTCCTGCCTCTGCAAAGGGGAGCGATAATCGCTGATCCTAGTATAGTTGTGCGTCAGCCCCTTATTTTTTAAGCAAAGCTCTCGTGCGACGACGAGAGCCCTTGCAAGACAGATATCGTCACGGTTGACGATTCTCAAAACGCTCCCCTTCTTGACAATGAATGACCCGACGTCAGCGACGCGACGAGTCTCGGGGCCTGTACGTCTTCCATCTCCACCGCTACCGACCCGGTCCAGGTTGGCACAAACGAAGTCAAACTCCAATTCGCTCCCGGGACCAAGAGACTCATTTGACTGCACTACTTTGTCTAGTGCAGCCATGAATCTCTCCCCCGTCAGGGCATTACGCCGAATTAGTGCCAGGTTGACGGGGTTTTTCAAATCCCGGGAGCGTAAACACAACCGAACATGGCTATACTCCCCTGTGGGGACGACGTCGGTCAACATTTTCTCATGTAGGTCGTGCAGGACCGGGAGGAAATTATAAGGTTCCACATTCTCCATTCCGCCAAGCCGCACACTCATTGAAACAAATTGTGTGCGAAACTTGGCGGAGTTGTAGTGGCGTGTGTTCACAATGCTGTAGTAAGGTGCTGCAGCAGGTCTGACTGTGGTGGATGGTCCTGGAACGTTGAAGGACTCGACAGACCTAGATAGATAATTTATT
The DNA here is from genome assembly GCA_038380435.1 of Ryuthela nishihirai. NCBI lineage: Eukaryota > Metazoa > Arthropoda > Arachnida > Araneae > Heptathelidae > Ryuthela > Ryuthela nishihirai. The sequence goes on along the minus strand of JAWZYU010000028.1, from coordinate 21,581,659 downwards.
CTCAGAATATGCAGTACTTTACGCGTTTTTTATCTTAGAACTGAAGTTATAATGCTGTATTGCTCAGATACATACTTTTAAAGTATGTTGCTCAGATACATATTTTTAAAGTTTTAAAGTAATTAGGTTTTAAAGTATTACATTTTCCCCTGACACACATTTTTAAAGTATTACACTTTTAAAGTATCACATTTTCCCCAGATACACGTTTTTAAAGTATTACATTTTTAAAGTATCACATTTTCCCCAGATACACACTTTTAAAGTATTACATTTACTAATATTCTTCTTTATACATAGTTTGTCCAATAAAAATCATATATTTATTCACATATATATAGAAATTTTACCTACAGTACAAGTCTGAGAAAAAAAAAAAATGTTCCACGTGAGTAAACACTCGACTGTGGAAAAATTTAACAGTTGTAATAAAAGACAACACACACACACATTGCTAGTATAATTTTGCCTACAGTACAAGTCTGGGAAAAAATGTTCCACGAGAGTAAACACTCGAAGTTGGAAAAATTTAACCGTTGCTAGCTCAAGCAAAAGACCTAATTAAAATTTAACTAATTTATAAGCAGAATAAAGAAAGTAAAATGGCTTTACAGGCTACAAAACTATATATGCTTTAGTAAATGATTGAGCCGTTTAAGACCTGCTCAACATCAAATGAAATTTCATTTACCTGACTGCAGCTGAAGACCCCGCGCCTGTGAAGACTGCCGTGGTGCCGTCAGCACTGGCGGGGTCGTTGAGGGGCGTAGCCGGCACTGTCAATGACGAACGGGTCATGGGTGGCTGAGGCTTGGTTAGCACACTCTCCGTGGGGGCCCTACATTGATAGATAATTCAGTCTCAGAATATGCAGCACATTTACATGTTTTTTCATCTTAGAGCAGAAAAGACAATATGCAGTACATTTACTAGTCTGAGCAAAAATCTAAGTAACTAAAGTTTGAAAATTAGGTTTTAGAATAAAAGACAGCACAGTTTGCTAGCACGCGCAAAAAAAAAAAATCTAAGTAACTAAAGTTTGAAATTTATCATTTAGACTTTACTAGATAGAAACAAATATAAAACTCTATGTTGTGATAAAAGACAACATACACCACAGTTTACTAGCCTGAGCAAAAAAAAAAATCTAAGAAAATATTTAGCTAATTTATAAGTAGAATAAAGTAAGTAAAAATGACTTTACTGGATAGAAACAAATATAAAACTCTATGCACGTCAGTAAATGATTGTGTGTCTTAATGACAACATAGCATTAAATAAAGGTTTATTCACCTGCTAGCCGTTGAAGCACCCGGGACGGGTGAAGTCCTCATCTCCGCTGCTGCTTTTGCTGCGGCGATGCGCTTGCGGTGTGTTAAAGATAGCCTCAATATTTCCCCGGCCTCCATCTGACGACAGACACGCTTCACACTTCTGTCCTCTGTCTCCATGCTTCTTTTGGAGACATCGGAGAGGTTCTGGACTGCTGCGAGAAGTTTCTCAAAGCACTGCGTGGTGTTCCTAGATAGATAGATAATACGGTCTCAGAATATGCAGTACATTTACTAGCGCAATCAAAAATATCTAAGTAACTAAAGGTTTGAAAATTAAGTTTTAGAATAAAATGACTTTACTGGATAAATGGTTGAGTACCTTAAGGGCAACACAGCATTAAATAATTTATAAGGCAACACAGTATTAAATAATTCTTAAGTGCAGCACAGCATTAAATAATTCTTAAGTGCAACACAGCATTAAATAATTCCTAAGTGCAACACAGCATTAAATAATTTATAAGTAGAATACAGAAAGTAAAAACGTCTTAAGTGCAACACAGCATTAAATAATTTATAAGGCAACACAGTATTAAATAATTCTTAAGTGCAGCACAGCATTAAATAATTCTTAAGTGCAACACAGCATTAAATAATTCCTAAGTGCAACACAGCATTAAATAATTCCTAAGTGCAACACAGCATTAAATAATTTATAAGTAGAATACAGAAAGTAAAAACGTCTTAAGTGCAACACAGCATTAAATAATTTATAAGTAGAATACAGAAAGTAAAAACGTCTTAAGGACAGCATTAAATAAAATTTTAGTTACCTGTTAGCAGATGATGATCCCACCGAAGGAATGTTGGAGGCTCGTTCACCAGACATCTTGAGGAGTTTGACAATCAGGTGCCAGAGTATCAGCGTTGACAGTTGAATGACATTGGAGGATGCTGTCCTCCGCATTTTATACACACAGCCAGGCCGACTGACACGTATTACAAGAGGTCAAACTAACATCACGCGATCGAGACAACAACAACAATTTCTAGTTTGAAACCTTATCAGCATCATATGTAAACAAAGTGTGGTGCTGGACACTGCCCTCTTGAACCCTCACCGATCGGACCACGTCGCGTGATGTTTTTGAAAGTCTTGTTGCTAGCCCCGATAAGCACTTGAAAGGAATACCGCTTGCGATAAGGAGTTTGAATTTTCTGAGAGCAGATCATAACACGGCACTATTCGACAGCTATTACGAATAATTTAAACCATTCGTCCCGGACCGTAGGACGATTTTTAATGTGGGAATTTTAACCAGTGCTTAATTACTAGGGAGTTTAATAGCCGGGAATTTTAATTATAAGAAAATCGTTTAACCGTCTTGGTGGAATAAATACAGCTTTGCGAGTTTGATTTACAATTTGAGATCCTCATTCAAAAGAGTTCAGTGGTAGTGTCGGTTTTGATGTAAGAAATACATAGAAAAAGCTAGTTATAAAGAATGCTAGGTTAATATCTGACCCGTTCGACACGCATCTAAGCCACAGCAAGTACACGGCATAGTCCTGGAATCCACAGAGCGAGCGACGATTTTTTTTTTTTTCCGGTGAAACACATCTACAGAAACCGATTATTATTTCGACCGTGGAGTGATTTTAATAAAGGTGAGGAATATTTTAATCAGTGCTTAATTACTAGGGAGTTGATTAACGGAGTTTGAAAATTTTTCCACTGCAGACGCGTGTTATAAAAGCAGATTTAACATGTCATCCCTACGAATAATTTAAACCATTATTAATTTCACCCTATGGTATTTTCTATGGAAACAGTAAGAGTAAAATGAGTTTCAACTGTAGGATGATTTTTAATAGAGGTAAGGGAATTTTTGATGAGTGTTTAATTACTAAGGAATTTTGTATCATTCCTTTCTGTACAATTATTCTAAGACCAGTCAATCGTTCCATGCAATTATTCTGAGACTTGCATCAACCGAGTGAAGGAGTGGGGCCTTAAAATGGTCAACCAGAGGGTTTTTCATAAGGGGGAGGGCTTAAAATATAGGTAGGTCGACCGTGGGGTCCGAAAACGAGAAATTAGAGTGAAAATAAAGGGGTTTTGGGGAAAATAGTACTTCTCCCTGTCAACAGATGGCGCCAGGAGGGTTTTTAATAAGGGGGAGGGCTTAAAATATAGGTAGGTCGACCGGGGGGTCCGAAAACGAGAAATTAGAGTGAAAATAAAGGGTTTTTGGGGAAATAGTACTTCTCACTGTCAACAGATGGCGCCACTGAGGGGGAAAAGGGGGGTGAAAGGGGGGTTTAATAAAGGGGGAGGAATTATTAATAAAGGGGCGTGGCTTGTTACGTAATGATTATGTAATGATTACGTCATGTTACGTAATGTTACGCCATAGGAGGGCGTGGCCTGTTACGTCATAGGGGGCGTGGTCGATGACGTCATAGGGGGGGAAAGCACTGTGCAAAGGGGGATCGGTGGGTTGGCAACAAACTACTCATGATAGTTGGTGCTAGGCATGCCGGTTTTAGTAATCTCCCAAACGGCTGTCCTCCTGGGCTCTTCATGTACAACTGTTTTAAGGGTTTACCGAGAATGATGCGAAAAACAAAAAAAAATTACCGTTATCGGTGATCCTATAGATCAGTGATTCTCAACCTTTTATGCTTCACGTACCCCCTGGAAATGTGTATGTAACTGGCATACCCCTTTTATAGATAAATACTACTATAGTTATAGTATAACAATGGGAATAAAATAAAACATATATATCAGTGGTTCTCAACCTTTTATGCTTCACGTACCCCCTTGAAATTTGTATGTAACTGGCGTACCCCTTGTATAGATAGATAAAACTTTAGTTATAGTATAACAATGAGAATAAAATATAAATATCAGTGGTTCTCAATCTTTTATGCTTCACGTACCCCCTGGAAATGTGTATGTAACTGGCGTACTCTTTGTATAGATAGATAAAACTATAGTTATAGTATAACAATGGGAATAAAATAAAACATATATATCAGTGGTTCTCAACCTTTTATGCTTCACGTACCCCCTTGAAATTTGTATGTAACTGGCGTACCCCTTGTATAGATAGATAAAACTTTAGTTATAGTATAACAATGAGAATAAAATATAAATATCAGTGGTTCTCAATCTTTTATGCTTCACGTACCCCCTGGAAATGTGTATGTAACTGGCGTACTCTTTGTATAGATAGATAAAACTATAGTTATAGTATAACAATGGGAATAAAATAAAACATATATATCAGTGGTTCTCAACCTTTTATGTTTCACGTACCCCTTGAAATGTGTATGTAACTGGCGTACCCCTTGTATAGATAGATAAAATTATAGTTATAGTATAACAATGGGAATAAAATAAAACATGTATATCAGTGGTTCTCAACCTTTTATGCTTTACGTACCCCCTTGAAATGTGTATGTAACTGGCGTACCCCTTGTATAGATAGATAAAACTATAGTTATAGTATAACAATGGGAATAAAATAAAACATATATATCAGTGGTTTTCAACCTTATATGCTTCACGTACCCCCTGGAAATGTGTATGTTACTGGCGTACTACTTGTATAGATAGATAAAACTATAGTTATAGTATAACAATTGGAATAAAATAAAACATATATATCAGTGGTTCTCGACCTTTTATGCTTCACGTACCACCTGGAAATGTGTATGTAACTGGCGTACTCCTTGTACAGATAGATAAAACTATAGTTATAGTGTAACAATTGGAATAAAATAAAACATATATATATCAATGGTTCTCAACCTTTTATGCTTCACGTACCCCCTTGAAATTTGTATGTAACTGGCGTACCCCTTGTATAGATAGATAAAACTTTAGTTATAGTATAACAATGAGAATAAAATATAAATATCAGTGGTTCTCAATCTTTTATGCTTCACGTACCCCCTGGAAATGTGTATGTAACTGGCGTACTCTTTGTATAGATAGATAAAACTATAGTTATAGTATAACAATGGGAATAAAATAAAACATATATATCAGTGGATCTCAACCTTTTATGTTTCACGTACCCCTTGAAATGTGTATGTAACTGGCGTACCCCTTGTATAGATAGATAAAATTATAGTTATAGTATAACAATGGGAATAAAATAAAACATGTATATCAGTGGTTCTCAACCTTTTATGCTTTACGTACCCCCTTGAAATGTGTATGTAACTGGCGTACCCCTTGTATAGATAGATAAAACTATAGTTATAGTATAACAATGGGAATAAAATAAAACATATATATCAATGGTTCTCAACCTTTTATGCTTCACGTACCCCCTGGAAATGTGTGTGTTACTGGCGTACTACTTGTATAGGTAGATAAAACTATAGTTATAGTATAACAATTGGAATAAAATAAAACATATATTTCAGTGGTTCTCGACCTTTTATGCTTCACGTACCCCCTGGAAATGTGTATGTAACTGGCGTACCCCTTGTATAGATAGATAAAACTATAGTTATAGTATAACAATTGGAATAAAATAAAACATATATATCAATGGTTCTCAATCTTTTATGCTTCACGTACCCCCTTGAAATTTGTATGTAACTGGCGTACCCCTTGTATAGATAGATAAAACTATAGTTATAGTATAACAATGGGAATAAAATAAAACATACATTCATACACACACATTAAATTTTGTATAAAGGTTGAGAACCATAAACATTTTGTATATCAAAAAAATGACATAAACAATTTAACTAAACTTTAAAATTATAAACATTTTACTGGGTAATCGACTTTTGAGTTCTCACGGCGTACCCCAAAAAATTTTACTGCGTACCCCATGTTGTGAACCCCTAGTATATAGCAGTGGTTCTTAACCTTTTCTTAACCCTTTGAGAGTCTGGTGAAAACTACGGACGTATTCCCTCCCCCAATTCCCAGAAAAAACCATAACCCATAAACATATACATTTGCTCAAAAAAATATCCGAACCCTATGGTTGATTACTGAATTCTGTAATCAACCATAGTGTTCGGATATTTTTTTGAGCGACTGTACCCACAAAAGATTTTTCTCTCTGTTCACAGACTCCCTAAAGCCCATCCATGGACCATAAGGTAATAAACCTGTATAGGAAGAGAAACTTTGAAACACCCTAAATTTTGAAGGGAAATTTTCAGAATATTTGCTTATATGCGAAAAATAAATAGATAGAAGTATAGTTATAGTATATCTGGCTTCTAAAACAGAGCAAAAACGGAAATCTACATTTTTATTTGTCTGTTCTTGTATAACGTAATATTGACTGGTTTCAGTGTAATAAACAAATAAAATAAATATCTCCTCAAGCAGCTGCTTGCCACAGAGGTGTGAGAGGTGCCTGCCAGTTTAATACGTCATAGATAAGATCTACGAGGAAGCAGAAAGATAACAGCCATCCATGTCTTAAAGAGATTTTAAGTGATCACGGATATATGATTCCTCTTGAATGAATCTGTATTAGCCTTCCTCTAGAGTTGGGTCTCATATGGACTCTTCATCCCACTCATCTTCATCCTTTATCCTCCCATTGACGGCTATTGGAAGATAAGTTTGCTTCAGTCCACAGATTAACTAACTAGCACAGATAGACGACTAAAGACCAGACTGAGAAATTTCTAGCATAAATACAGGGACCTGCAGTGGCGTCGCGCCATTAGGGATTACCGGGTTCGGAGTTGTACACCAAACGTTTCGTTAGCAGAAAATTGTAACAATATAATTTTAATATCATAAGAAATGTGTAAAAGTTGCATGAATGATGTCTTGTAAGTGCACCCCTATGCTGGGATAGACCGGTCTCTATCCTCCATATATATATTTATTGTCGAAAATACCCCGTTATACCGTTGTTTCGCTTTACTTTGCCACTTTACAGTCCCTAACCACGACTTATATCGGGGACCCCCTCCAGCCTTACCTACCTTCGTACTTATTTTCGAGGGGCATGGATGGCTCAGTCGGTAGCGCGTCAGGCTCGTAATCTGTAGTTCCCAGGTTCGAGTCCCAGCTCGGTCAGCGTTGAGATTTATCTCCTCAAAATTCTCCGCTCTGCCCACGGTCAGTAGAGGATACCGATGGGCTTGGAAAGGCCGCCTTCCGTCGGATGGGACGTTAAGCCTGTCGTTCTGTATGCGAGAGGGCCATACCCTATGCACGTTAAAGAACACGCTGGATGACCTTGACGGGAGACTACCATCTGTCTCCCAACAGCTGTTCCAGTGGGTTCCTTCCCCCAACCTTCTCTGAGCCTTCGGGATCCTTGTGACCTGGACATTTAGCCCATGGTGTTCAAAAAAGTGCCGCTCAGAGGTGAAACAACCCAACCCAACGAAAAGAGAGAAAAAATATGGTCGATGTTAATGAGTCATATATTAAATGGAAGTTTCTGAAGGTAGGTGCTTTTAGTGACAAAGGAAAAATATAAATAAATTAAAAATTTAAAAAATTTTCATATATGGACCCTAAAATGTAGAAACTAAACCTAAAGCATATGGATGGTGCAATCAGTCACTTCGTTCGTATTCACTTCAAAGGAAAATAGGGTGCCGATTTATCTGCATAACAAGATTGTCGGCCCCCTATCTTCCATGAAGTGAATACGAAGTGACTGATTGCACCATCGATATTCTTTAGGTTTAATTTTTTGCTTTAGGGCGCGTATGGGAGGTGGGTAGTTTCAATTTTTTAATTTATTTATATTTCTAATTTCTATCTCTCTTCGTTGGCGAGTTAGGTTTATAACTTCTTAAATTTGCCACTAGGGGAAAGTAGCCATCCTGATCGAATGACAGCGACTATGCTATCATTCGATTGGGCATGGCCACTTTCCTGTAGGTAGACCTAACATTTGCACTTCTAGGACGCTTCGTTAAAAGTTATTTGGGTGTTTTTGGACTTAGCTTTCAATACTAAGAATGCAAAAGAAACCCCCCTCCCGAATAACACAAATATCTTGAGAACATTACTGTATGTGGTGCGCCGAGATTTTATTCATGGCTGTCAAAAAAAAGCTTAAGAAATACCTATCTTCCTATGTGCGTCCTAAGAACTTAAAAAGTAAAAGTACAACATAACGTTGGTGAAATTACTCGCTAAATTCGTATTCACTTCAGAGAAAGATAGGGGACCAGAAATCTTTTTCATTTCAAAAGGTAAATGGACACCCTATCTTCCTTTGAAGCGAATACGAATTTAGAGAATGTTTTCAACATCGGTATGTTTTATTTCTTTTACTTTTTAGGAAGTACGTATGAAGAGAGGTATTTTTAAAATTTTTTAACTTATTTTTTTTTACTTTGTCACTAAAAACGCCTACCCTTTTTTGCGGGGGAAAGAAGGAGGGTGCTTGATTTAAAGTATCCCACGGCATGCATTTGCACTATGACTCGTTAGGATCGACCCTCCACGAAATTTCCACTCTCCTTATGGGGTAAGAAGGGAGAGGGCAATTCGAAGTCGCCTATGGCAGTCCCCACATGAAAGGCTTTCATTTGAAACCGAACTCCTAACTGTGAGGCTTTCTGTTTGGAAGATAAGAGTAGAAGAACGCTATCATATTTTCCCTTTTTCAAAGGAGAAGGAAGCACACTCCCCGTGAGACACGTTTTCATTTGGCATACAACCTATTAGGCTCTCTCTTGAGTTCGAAAGATATAAAGTACAACGATTATTTAGACATTTATTCCCTTTTCTGATGCCGAAGAAGGCACGAGGGTAAATGTTTCATATCCTTCGATACTTGGCGCATAGCATATTTCTCTCAGCAATCGAGTTCAGAGTATACAGCGGAACACTCTTTTTCACGTTTCTCTTTTTTAGGTGGGAAGAAAGCATGGGAATAAATTTTTTATAGATAGTGATACTCCCCGCGTAGCAAGCTTTCATTTGACACATACACTATGTTGAAAAAAGAGTCCGGACACTCTCAAGTTATGTCAATGGAAAACCACTTTCAAAGCTCCCTAACATTTGAAATAAACCTTTTACGCAAAAACTGTTATTGGCGATAAATTGTAGATGTCACTCAAATCTCTCTAAATATATTTCCCGCATTATTCGTTTAATACAGTGGACCTTCGTTATAGCGCTGCTCGCTATACCGCGCACTCGGTTATAGCGCGGGCGATGTTCGCGATAAGTTCAAACATGTTTATACAGGTGTATAACGCGGTTCACCTTATAACGCGGGTGTTGTTTCCCGCCCGACATGCGCGTTATATCGGGGGTCCACTGTATTTAAAGAATGAATGGAAGCTGAAGCATTTATCTTCAACTTTTGACACTTGTGAAAAAATACTTCAATAGATAAAACCTCTTGTAACAATTTGTTCAATAACATAAATTAAATATCTGAAGTTTCTATGACGATTTTTTAAGATTTCATCAATTTGGAGACAATGTGATAGTGTCAATTTTCAACAATCTTCGATGAATATTTAAAGAATCATTGAAGGGGTACCATTTAACAGCAGATGACACTGTCACATTGCCTCCAAATTGATGAAATCTTAAAAAATCATCATACAAACTACAGATCAGTGGCGCACTCAGGATTTAATATTGGGGGAGCCAAGTTGAACGGATAAAGATATTTTTAATGGAAATTCAATAAAATTCGTTAGGTGATTATAAAAATTTATTTAAAGAATAAAATCCAGTTTTCTTTTCTTTTTACAAAGCTCTTGAAATACTTCAGTCGTGATTACATTAATCTCTCTGTGTATATATAGCAAAGCCAGTCCGTTCAATCGTGATTGTGTAATGGTAGATCTTAAATAGGTTTTTAAAATGCCATTTTAAATGCGTTTTTAAAATGGTTTCCTTTCGCTGATGCATGTTGTTACCGGAAGCGTTGCAAATATTTTTAATAAGTTATAGATGTTAGGATATATCATTTTATCACACTTCGAAACTGCATGAATGGCATTTCTGCATTGAGCTATTGCGAACGGTTTTTCAAATTGTTTTTACTACAACTTGAATTCGGCGTTCAAAATTGCTGGATTCATAGAAGGCAAACCACGGCATAAAATTCACACAACTGACGAAAATCTCCCATTGCACTGACTGTTGGAGCATCTTTTCCATTTGGTAGAAGAATAAAAAAAATATTTCAAAATGTTACAGTGCCGAGTGAAACGTTCATGAAGTTGAGTCAATATATGATCAGAAAATAGTTCTCCTGAAATACTTATCTACATAATCGGCTGGAACATTGGACCATAATGTTTGTTTTGATGCAGTCCTTGGCATTTTAATGTCAATATTAAAATTATTCGCTTTTATACATGCTTCATCATAAATATCTTTAAAAGAAGAATCTGGTGTTTCACTTACGGTACTTAATTGAGGCACAACATCATCAACAAAGTTTAAGGCAATTAAGCGGGCACTGTCAGATTTTTGCATTACACAATCGTAAGGTGTACGCAAATATATTTTGCAAGCTAAATAAAGATATTATAAAACCAAATTCACACAACAAATTATTCAAAAGTTTTGCGTTCTCTGTCTCCCCAAGAAATGATTGTTTCAAGACTATGACTCACTGCATCACATAATTCCGCCATGGTTATGTTGCTAAATGGCGTTCCATCGACCTAGTCAGGCAAATTTGGCGTAGTTTCTGTCTCTTAGCATTCGGTTTATGTTTATCAATATTGTCAACAAGGACGTTCTGTTTCTTAGGAGTATTGAAGAAAGTGTGTACATTAAAATGTTCAATTATGCCAATGTAATTTCTTATTTCAGTCACAGATACAGCATTTCCAATTTCCAAATTCAAGCTATGTGATACACAATGAACATATAAAGCTTGGGGATATATAGCTCATATGTGAGATTGGGCACCATAGTAGTTCAGGGTGTATTATATAACTTCCCGTGGGCATGACTCACGCATGCGCACAGTATTCCCGTTCTGACTGCCGTTGGTGAGGAGATCTCAAAGGCATTGCCAAAGTAAGTCGGGAGGGTAAAAGTGTTTGTTGGAGCTCGTAAGCTGGGCCTAAAATAATACGAGTGGTTGTACAATAGGTTTGTGTTTAGCGCACATTGTACTTAGGAAACGTGACAATAAGAAAGAAGACGATAGAAGCCACGTAACATCTAAGGAGGAGGTGTGTCTCTGAATAGCCTTGTCACCCACGTTTAGAAAATGTGCGGATGTCGTTCACCAACGCTAAAGGGGTGTGTCTCTTCTGAGAGCTTGTTCTAAGAGGAATGAAACAATATCCGTCGCCTCGAGGGGAGGGCTGTCGAGATAATAGACCTCGCGCGCTGACTGTTACTTAGCTAGGAGAGTACGCATTTTCCCTCACAAGACGCCAATGCTAATGAACTAAGCTTGTGAACACTAATTGATTTGAGTCCACACGGAGTCTTTGCGCCGTTCCAGTATCTCCTCATTGCGCATGCGTTTATCACCAAACGAACTACGTGGTTCTTCTTCGACCCTCAAACACCCCTCAAGGCTATGGAAGGGACGGGGGGGGGAGAGGGTGGATTGTCGCAGGAATTCCAACGGAATGCCAAATTTCCCCAAGTCGCGATGCCGTCCCTAGTGTAAAGCTCATTAAAGGGATGAGGAACAGTTGGTAGGAGCCACTTCGGGATTGGCGCGTAGGAAAATTGGTCCGTGTGGTGCGACCTTTAAGCAGCGGACCCCCGAAGGCATTGGCACGTTCTCCTAGCTAAGTAACAGTCAGCGCGCGAGGTCTATTATCTCGACAGCCCAGCCCTCCCCTCGAGGCGACGGATATTGTTTCATTCCTCTTAGAACAAGCTCTCAGAAGAGACACACCCCTTTAGCGTTGGTGAACGACATCAGTACATTTTCTAAACGTGGGTGACAAGGCTATTCAGAGACACACCTCCTCCTTAGATGTTACGTGGCTTCTATCGTCTTCTCTCTTATTGTCACGTTTCCTAAGTACAATGTGCGCTAAACACAAACCTATTGTACAACCACTAGTATTATTTTAGCCCCAGCTTACGAGCTCCAACAAACACTTTTACCCTCCCGACTTACTTTGGCAATGCCTTTGAAATCTCCTCACCAACGTCAGAGTCAGATCGGGAACACTGTGCGCATGCGTGAGGTTCTATAATCATGACCAACAACAGATCTGGAACGCTAGATCATGCCCACGGGAGGTTATATAATACACTCACAACTTCTCACCATCGTAACCTTGCCGACGTAAGTAGGACAAATCGAGGCCATAATTATTTAAGCTTTGTAATATTTTGTTGGATAAGTTTTATCCTGTAGTGCTTGTTACAGGAACAAATTGTAAGAATTGCTCACAAACTTCTTGTCATTTTCTTCGTCTAAATACCTGACACACAAGGAAAGATGTTCAGTGGTAGAAATGTCACAAGTTTCATAGGCAAGAATTGAGAAACATTTTGCCGAATTAATATTTTTCGACCAAACGGTTCAAAATGATTTCGTTAGTTGCATTTATAATTTGATTTTGTATGTTCCAGCTAATGTAGGTAGCGTTTTTGGCAGAATGTTTAAAATGTTTTCTTGTTCTTAACAAAGCTCGAAAATTGCCTTCATTGGCGATTGGCTCCTGTTCAAATGAAAATTCTCCATAATCACGATGTCCTCCCAAGGGTATATTTTGCCGTTAAAATCATTGTTTTAAATAATTGGTTCTAATCGTTTTCGATTAACTGTAACTTGTGTGCCCTACCTACATCAATTTGTCGATCGATTGGAATACATTTTCCATTTCGAATATCGTGTAGCCTTTCGAAAGTCATAATAGCCGTTATATGATATTTTGTTTTTTGATGAATCTAAATTATTGTGAGAATTAAATGTTTGTTCTTCCAACAATGCGACGTCGTGAGAATCATTAATAACTAAGGAAGTACTTTCCTCTGGATAATTCGATGGCTTTGTCTGACCTGCTACTGGGGAAACCGAATTCAAATCGGTATTGACAATATTAATAGAGTCGACATTGCTACTAACATTTGAATCATCCTTTTTCGTTTCATTTTTTTAAATAGTTCAATAAAATACCTCTGCGTACGTCTTTCAGCCATAATTTGAAGCACAAAATCTAAGAAAATTAAATCCTTTACAAATTTAACTTTAAAATGTTATTGAAGAATTTACGTACGGTAAAGGTTACTCTTTAGAGATGGAAAGCTAAGTTTCAAGCTCAAGATATGCTTTTCAATAAGCTCAATGAAAATAGCACAGAATACGAGTGTTGAGTAGATGATTTGAGAATACACACTACGCATCGCATACGACCTATGACTGAGCATCTGCAATGATCGCCAATATATGATAACCGTAATCTCCGCAGGCCGGGCCCGCCCGAGCACTACCTCGTTCGCCTTGTGTTCACAGCGGTCGTGATTCCCGAGAGCTACAAGGTATTCCCACCTTATGTGACCGCTAATTCATAAGTAGTATAGAAATAGAAGACACGACACAACATAAATATAAAAAATGAATTTTAATTAGGAAAAGATTTTTGGAAAATTTTCTAGTGTTTTTCTTTTTCTTTCTTTGTGGGGGGGATCCCTTGCCTCCCCCTCTGGGTGCGCGACTGCTTCAGATATTTAATTTATGTTAGTGAACTAATCGTTACAAGAGTTGTGTTTTATTTATTGAAGTATTTTTTCACAAATGTCAAAAGTTGAAGATAAATGCTTCAGCTTCCATTTATTCTTTAAATATTAAACGAATATTGCGGGAAATATATTTAGAGAGATTTGAGTGACATCTACAATTTATCGCCAATAACAGATTTTGCGTAAAAAGTTTATTTTCAATGTTAGGGAGCATGGAAAGTGGCTTTCCATTCACATAACATGGAAGTGTCCGGACACTTTTTCCAACACAGTGTAAATCATTAAGTTCAGTAACATAAATCAATAAGACGTCGCAATCTTTAATTTGAGATATAACTCGTTAAAATTCGCCCTCGCAAAGTTTACATCTCCTTTTGGGAGGGAGGGTCGAGGGGGCATAACAAGAAAGCCTACAACGTTCCTCACATAAACTTTCATTTGACACCTAATTCAAGACTGTATACCTCGCGTTTTGAAGATATAGTAGAACGACTTTCATATTTTCCCTTCTTAGGCAGAGGCGGTTTTGGCTCAGTCAGTAGCTGGCCAGGTTTGTAAGCTACATTTATCTCTGCAAACTCACCGCACTACCTTCGGTCAGTAGGGAACACTCATGGGCTTGGAAAGGACGTCGTCCATTGGATGGGCATTAAGTCGTTGCCCTGTGTGAGGAGAGCCATATCCTGTGCACGTTAAAGAACACACAGGAAGCTTTGACAGTAGGCTACCATTTGTCTCCTTATAGCTGTCCAGTGGGTCCCTTCCCCCGAATCTTCTCGGAGCATCGGGGTCCTTGAGACCTGGCCATTTACCTCATTGGGTGCAAAAAGGTAGCACTCAGAGGTAAAACAACATAACCCTTTTTAGGCGGGAAGACACTAAGGAAAGGGGCAAAGTTTGATATCCCACAAACCTCTCCATGTCAGAAGCTTCCATTTGACAAACATGTTACGTTTGGCCCTCGAATTCGAAAGATATAGTAGAACAATCCTTAACATATTTTCCCCATATTTCTGGAGGGGAGAAAGCATGAGGGGATTTATATAATCTGGGACACTCCCCATATGACAATATTTAATTTGGCTCATAGCCCGTTACTTTCGGCCCTCGATCTCCGAAGATATAACTGAACAATCGTTTTCATATTCACCCTTCTTTAGGGGGAAAGAAAGCAAGGAGAGTAAAATTTTTATAGCCTGTGATACTCTCCACGTCATAAACTTTCATTTGATACATAAATCATTAAGTTTGTCCCTTGCGTTCGAAAGATATTGTGTAACAACTATTTGGTAAAACACATTCTAAGAAACCAACAAATGAGGAACGAGAATAAGTAGGAAGATAGGTAAGACTAGAGGGGGTCCCCCAATATAAGTCGTAGTTAGGGGCTCTTAAGTGGCAACGTAAAGTGAAACGACATATAACGGGGTATTTTTTACCATAAATAACAGGGTGTTCCTGAATTCATGGCCCAAACGTGAAGGGATGATAGTACATACCGAACCCACCAATATTCGTCATAGAATATGCGGCTGCAAACGCAGTCCAGTGCCGGTAGGGGGCACAGACGAGGTGGCATGGCTTAAAAGCGCTGGATTGGCAAAACCCCAGCATTTTCAGCATGGACTGGACACGAGACGGAGCAGTTTACGAATGCAGAGAAAGCCGGTATACACCTGATGTACAGCGTGGCCGAGGGCAATGGTAGAAAGGTGTAAAGACTCTACTGTGAGTGATATCCTATGCGCTGTGTGCCCGATCATAAAATGTTTGCGCGACTGCACCGCCAGCTGTCTGAGGCAGGCACCATCCACGTCAGTCGACACGATGCCGCAGGAGCACGAATGGTCAGAACACCAGCTATGAGCGAGGACATCTTGCGTATGGTGACAGATAACTCAGGTACAAGCACATGGTCAACTGCCCAGAGCCTGGTGTGCATCGGAACAGTGTCTGACTAGTACTGCAGGAAGAAGAGCTAAACCCCTATCCCTTGCAGTAAGTGCAGGCATTGAAGCTGTTGATTATCCCTTGTGCATGGATTTCATCCAGTGGTTCCTGCAGTAAAGTGCTGCACATCTCGATTTCACCGCGAATGTGCTCTTTACAGATGAATCAACATTCTCACGTGAAGGCGTAGTGAATGTCCATAATGCGCATTTGTGGGCAGCCCAGATACCCCCTGGTACACGTCCAAATTCGAACCAGCAATGGTTCGCCGTCAATGTATGGGCGGGGATCGTGCATGACTACTTAATTGTACCCTACCTACTGCGGACCACCTTGAAAGGCGAATGTACCATATTTTTCTGCAACAAGTTTTGCCGGAATTCCTTCAGGATGTTCCAGCCGCAATTCGCGCCCGTATGTGGTTCCAGCACGATGGGGCACCCGCCCATTTCAACATGGACGTGCTTCAGTATCTTCATACCACATTTGGGAAACGATGGATTGGGCGCAGTGGTCCCATCCCGTGGCACCCCCAGATTGCCCGATCTTTCTTGTACCAATTTCTTTCTGTGGGGACATTTGAAGAGTGTTGTGTATGACACGCTCATGCAGTCTGTGGAGGATCTGGTAGCCCGAATGTCGCAGCCGCCGATATGAGCGACAAGAACAGTGTTTACGAGCAGGTACGCCGATCACTACTCCGCCGTTGTGCCACCTGTATCAACGTTGGTGGTCGGACGTTTGAGTAGTTGTTGTAATGATCTCCAATAAATGTCACTCTGGAAACCTCTGTGTCTGTCCTTCATTTCCGACTCCTCACTGCGTTTGCGACCGCATATTCTATGACGAATATTGGTGGATCCGGTGTGTACTGTCATCCCCTCACGTTTGGGCTATGAATTCAGGGACACCCTGTATATATGGAGGATTGAGACCGTAGGAATATTAATGTCACTTAGGTGAACTTATATAGGAACATTTTGCACTGTAACAAAACATGTAATTACAGTGGTATAGGGTAAGAGTCATTAAGTCGTTTTCCATTTTTATACTGACAAATGGTTTCGTTTTGATCCTGTTTCGTTTTGATCACGTTTTTTTATTTGGTAAACGATATAATGGTTATACTTTGTCGTCTGTCCGTCCGTCCGTCTGTCGACATCCAATTTCGTTGCTTCTTGAAAGAAACTAAAATTTTTTTTGCGCTTTGATTGGTATTGATGAAATGCTACGAATCGCACTTTCCGAATCTCAGAAAATTTTAATTTGTACCCTTGAGGGCTGGAATTTTTTTAAATTACAAACTCTTGAATGAATATTGCAAACGATATACAGTAAAATATCGATATAACGAACGCCAGAATAACGAAATATTGAGTATAGCGATTTTTTTTTTCTGACCCCAGTCAATTTACTATGCACTGCTATGTAAAAATGTTTCATTCGAACAAATACCAGTATAACGAAAATATCAGTTTAATGCAACAAAAATTTACCCCGATAAAAAAAACGAAATCTGCCAAAATAAAATCCTTAAACATATTTCGATCTTTATGTGCTTTTGTTTTAGAATCTGGCAACGTTGAAATGATTTAAACCATAATTTAAACACTGTGGAATACAGTGTATGAACCATGCGCTATTGTATTGTGTTGAACTAAAAGTTCGTATCTCCGCAAAATTCCCCGCCCTGCCCACGGTCAGTAGGGGACACCGATGAGCTTGGAAAGGCCGCCGTCCGTCGGATGGGATGTTAATCCGTGGCACCAAGTGAGGAAGAGCCATAGCCTGTGCACGTTAAAGAACATGCTGGATCGGATGGGACGTTAAGCTGTGGCCCGGTGTGTGGGAGAGCCATACTCTGTGCACGTTAAAGAACACGCTGTATGGCCTTGAAGGCTACCATCTGTCTCCCAACAGCTGTTCCAGTGGGTCCCCTCCCCCAACCTTCTCTGAGCCTTCGGGGTCCTCGTGACCTAGCCATTTAGTCCATGGTGAGCTAAAAAGTGCCGCTCGGAGGTAAAACAACCCAACCGAACCCCAATATAAAAGTTCGTTCAGATTTTAAACAAAAATTGAAACTAAAATATTATATTTTAAAAGTACCATTAATCAATAATGCATCCACCATTTTGTTCCAGCTTCAGGCAAAAAATTTTGATGAACCGATCAAGGTGGTTTTCGATGGCTTCCGAAGATTGGATCTCTTTACCATTCAAACAATTTGGCAGCTAAGGAATAAATGGTAATCCTAGGGTGCAGTGTCACGTAAATATGGTGGATGGCACAAAACATCCCAAACCAATTACAACAATTTTTGCCGGGAGGTCAAAGACACACGTGGTCTCGCGTTGCCATGGTGGAACACAACTCCTTTGCGATTCACCAATTCCGAAAGTTTCTCACCGATCGTTGTCCTCAGCCAATCAAATTGCAAGCAATACTGATCTTAATTAATCGATTAATTGCTTGGCAAGAGCTCATAGTGAAGAATTCCTTTCCAATCCCACTAAAAACAGAGCACGACCTTCTTTGGACATAGGCCACCCTTGGGTTGAGGTAATGGAGGCTTTCTCTCTTGCTCCAGGATCTTCTTCTTTGGGCGTTGTTGTAAAGGTTCCGTTTATATTGCCCATCATAACCGCTTCAAAGATTGGTAGTTTTCGATGCACTATAGGAGCGAATCAGAAGCAGAGCCTCGGCCTACGAAATGCACCCACACATTGCACCGTTTCACGTATTCAAGCTGCTCCAAATGCCTTACAACTGATGTTTGCGATATTTTTATTGTCTCAGGGATCTCTCTACTGGTGCTGCGCTGGTTAGTTTGGATTAATGTGGCGATTTGATCGTTGTCAACCGCAGAGGGCTTTCCTGAACTTGGGGCATCTTCAAGAAGAGAAATTCCCTGTTCGGAACTTCAGGAACCACTTCTGACACGTTCGGCTATTTACAGCATTGTCTCCGTACACCGCACAGATCTTTTTTCTTGTTTGTGTTGCGTTTTTAATCTTCCAAAAAAAAAAAGAGCATAAGATGGCGAAAATGCATTTTCCTATCTTCCATTTTCAAATTCACCCTACGCAAATATCACTCACTCAATCTGCGCGATTTCTTTTTCAGAACAGGCTAGCAACTGTCCCCTGTCCATGGGGCGGGGGTGGCTCAGTCGGTAACGCGCCAGGCTCGTAATCTGCAGTTCCCAGGTTTGAGTCCCAGCTGGGTCAGCGTTGAGATTTATCTCCGCAAAATTCCTCGCCTTGCCCACGGTCAGTAGGGGACACCGATGGGCTTGGAAAGGCCGCCGTCCGTCTTATGGGACGTTAAGCCGTGGCCCCGTGTGCGGGAGAACCATACCCTGTGCACGTTAAAGAACACACTGATTGGCCTTGACGGGAGGCTACCATCTATCTCCTAACAGCTGTTCCAATGGGTCCCCTCTCCAAACCTTCTTTGAGCCTTCGGGGTCCTTGTGACCTGGCCATTTATCCAATTGTGTGCAAAAAAGTGCCGCTCAGAGGTAAAACAACCCAACCCAAAGTCCCCTGTCGAAAGCACAGATTATTTATTGCTGCTAATGCACGTGGTCTTGCAGATCACGTCCAGTGACATCTCTTGGGGAAAATCCAAACGAACTTTCGGTTCAAACCAATAACATCGCCAGGCACGCATTTTTTTCGATCTCACTGCAGGGCACAAAAATCTCTACACGTAACGGTAAATACTTTACAACGGAATTGCCATATTATCCTAGCATAAAAGGGAATTTTGTAACTTTGAGATCTACACCATTATGACTGCACTGCATTTTATGCAACAGAATCATCAGCGAAAATGTTCCTTCAAAACAATTTCAATTCATGCGTTTTATTTTATCATTTGTCGAATTGCAATTTTTGTTGTATTTCTTCGTTATTATTATTGCTTTAATCAAGTTCGATAATTACTCTAGTTTCATTATTAGCAGCCAATATGGCTGCTAATATTTTAAGTAAGCTGTAATACATGGTAAATTTCTTTTATTTAGTGCTTTTTCATTGCATTTCAGTATGACGAATATATTTTGGTCAACCGCTCGATTTCGCTATAATGATATTTCACCAGAGGCGTCGCGTGACCAAACATTTATCCGAGGCTGATGCTTTTTAAATGTTGCTTTAGGCCCAACGTGCAGATTGACATGCTACGCTATTGTGTTAAACAAGTAGCAGAAATAACTCAAACGAAGTTCCTGCGACAAAAATAAATAAATTGGGGTTAAAACACTTAAAAGTTTGTTATTGGTTTTCTTGCTTTCACTTCGCAGTTAGATTCAAGATTTTACTTCATACCAATACTCATTGGAAAACACAGACTGAGTTTTGTAGGTCCGAATTATAGAACGAATTGGGTCACGTGCAGTGGCAGTTTTCCTTCTTCGGAGGATTGATCGAAAAAAATTAATTTCTGATGAACAATCTGGGTGTACCAAGACTGAATATCGTTTTTCAGGTAACGGAATGCAATTTAGATTTTTTTTACGTTTTATTTTGTTTTCGAAATTATAAATTCTTTCTTTCTTTAATAAAACGGAAAAACAATTTTTTCATATTAGTTTCAAAACAATTTTTTCCCATGTAAAACATGGAAAAAATTGCTGTTGAAACGTGTATTTTCAATAACAAGTTTCCCTTTTTTTTTCCGTTTCGTTTTCAGAGAAATCCTCAGTTGTATTATGGCTACGATGATTGCAACTGCGCTCAGTAATGAATGGCTTGAATTGGATATTTATATCTTAAAACCAATTTCACCCTCTCCCCCCCGCAAAAAATATCTTAGGTGCCCTTTTATTTCATTTAACGTGCACCATCGTGTACTCTACAAAACTCCCCGTCCTGCCCTTGTTCAGTAAGGCACACCGATGACCTCGAAAAGGCCAGGCCGCCTTCCATCGGATGGGACGTTAAGCCTTGGTCCCATGTATGGAAGATTCATACCTGTGTATGTCAAAGAACACTCTGGATGACCTTGACGAGAGACTACCACCTGTCTCCTAACAATTGTCCAGTGGGCCTCCTTACCCCCAGCCTTTTCTGAGTCTTCGGTGTCTTTGTGACCTGGCATTTAGCCCATTGTGTGTAAAGAAAAAAAGGTGCACTCTGAGGTAAAACAACTCAACTCAAGTCTAAAGTTTAAAACCATTCTGACCCAAATAGAGTGTCTAATTTGCTCAATCGAAATCATTTGTATGTAATATTATGTGTAAGCATTTTTTATGTGTATATGTTTAGTTTATATTATTTACATTTCTTTCAACTGATAGTTTTATTTTCCAAATTTGTTGAATTGTACTTGGGACATTATTAGCCCATTTTTAAAATCGGTCCCTAATGATTTTTTGTGAAACTGCAACTTATTTTTTGTGAATTTCAATAAATCAAATCAAAATCATCCATTAACTCCAATGGCAAATTAAAGTATTTGAAGACCCCAGGCGCAAAACTCTGATAAAATTAAAAAAAGCCCCCAACTGTACAGGGTGTGTGTGTGGGTGGGGGAAAGATGGATATACTCACTCTATTAAAAATTTGCAATTTACCAACGGAAAAATTGTCTGCAACTGGTTACATAAATTGACTTACAGAAATGTATAGAACAAAGAAAAAATGTATGTACACAAAAGTAAATATTTTTTTGCCTTTCTGCTGAAGTTTCGCATTCTTCCTAAATCTCCTGTATGGATATTTCAGTAAGTAGTTTGGGGCCATTATATCTATCCCCCTTTACACAGTGCTTTCCCCCTTATGACATCACCGACCGGAAATTGACCTGTGTTGCAATCGTTCACGTTGCCTTCTCAGATTGAACTTTGACCCCTATGTCGCAATCGACCAGAAATTGACCCGGTGTCAGAACTGTCATGGCACTCCTTATTCATAATTAATAATTCATAATTAAAAATTCCTCCCCCTTTTAACCCCTGGCGCTCTCTAGTGCCTATGAGGAACACTATTTTCCTGAAAAACCCTTATTTTAACTCTAATTTTAAGCCCTCCTTCTCGAATAGTGTCGATTTTTCTTTATTTCAGACTAACCTATATTTTAAGCCATGGTTTTTGCAAACCCCATGGTTGACCTATATTTTAAGCCCTGGATTTTGCAGAACCCCTGGTTGACCTATATTTTAAGCCCTACCCATATTTTAAGCCCCCTCCTTCCCTCGGACTGACTGATGCAAGCCTCAGAATAATTGCACAGAAAAGGATGATACAAGTCTCAATTGTAAAAACACCTCCAAAAGCTGTATTCTTATTAATTAAATTCTATTAAAAATCTTTTGCTATTCATTTTGCCAGGACTCTAAAAGATTCCCTTTTATTAAAACTCCTTCGGTATTCATTTTTTCCAACCCGTTAATCAATCCCCTAGTAATTAAACACTCATCAAAATTCCCTCACCTTTATTAAAATCACTCCAAAGTCGAAATAAAACGTTGTAAATCAGTTTACTCTAGATGCGTTTAATCGGAAAAAAAAATCCTTCCATCGCTAGCGTGATTCGATCTCGATACCTCCACATTAATTTTAGGAAAAAGCCTCATCGGATCCAAGGTCCACGTATTTTACTAGAAGAAGAAGGACACAGTAACTGTTCCACAGAAAATTAATAAAATCTGGTTTAAATTATTCGTAGGACTTGTATAGAAGATGTACCTTACAATAGACGTTCAGCATCGACCGTGCTTTATTGATGGATTTACTCTCAGCAGTCTAAAAATTTTCAAAGACCGTTATCACTGTATCTGAAATCGTACGTTACGTGTTGACATCCCTTCAAACCGCTTTTCCCCCCGTTTGACGTCACCACCTGGACTTTGACCTCGGTGTCACAACTGTCCACGTTGCCTTCTCAGATTGAACTTTGACCCTCTATGTCGCAACCGACCGGCAATTGCCCTTGTGTCACAACTGTCATGACATTCCTTATTAATAATTCATAATTCATAATTAAAATTCCTCCCCCTTTTAACCCATGGCGCCATCTAGTGCCTATGAGGAACACTATTTTCCCAAAAAACCCTTATTTTAACTCTAATTTTAAGCCCTCCTTCTCGAATAGTCTCGATTTTTATTTATTTCAGACTCACCTATATTTTAAGCCCTCGATTTTTCAGGCCCCCTGGTTGACCTATATTTTAAGCCGTAGAATAATTGTACAGAAAAGGATGATACAAGACTCAATTGTAAAACTTAACAGAAAATCAACTTGCAAAGTTGTATTTATTCCCTAGTAATTAAAACCCTTTCTATTAAAAGTTACCTCTATTAAAAATCCTTTGCTATTCATTTTACCAGGACTGCTAAACGATTCCCTTTTATTAAAACTCCTTTGGGATTCATTTTTCCAAGTCCGTTAATCAACTCCCTAATAATTAAACACTCGTCAAAATTCCCTCACCTTTATTAAAATTCATCCCACGGTAGAAATAAATCAGTGTTCTGTAGATGCGTTTCACCGGAAAAAAAAAATCCTTCCCTCGCAGTGTGATTCGAACCGACTATCTTGGGCTCGATAGCCAGATGCACTCGACTGTGGCTTGTACTTGATGTGGCTTAGATGCGTGTCGAACGGGTCAGACATTTCAGATATTAACCTAGTACGTTTTTTACAACCTTCATATTCTTTATAACTAGCATTTTCTACATATTTCTTATAATGAACCCGATAGTCCTTTCACATTAATATACGTATTTTCTATAACCGTCGTATTTTAAGTCCGTTTCAGTAACACTTATTTCTTTTAACTCCGTGACTGCTGGCTGTCGCTTACTAGGACTATCCGCAGTAACTGTTTTTAAAAGACTGTCCTGCAGAAAATGCTGATGGGTAAAAAAATTAATAAAAGAAAAAAAAATCTGATTTTATTCGTCATTATGTAAAATATTGAAGGTAATAGAGCCGACCTAAAAGACCCATGTTCGGATCCTCACCCCGGACCATGTTTTACTGATGAATAGTTAAGTCCTGTGAAATTAAAAAATTCCAAACGAGGATTCAAATTGACGGATGATTCTTGGATCTGTGCTGCTTTCGTATCAGGAGCGGTGTCTTACAACGTGAAAACCCACTGGCACTCTTTATCCTGGTTTTCGGACACGATATTTTTCCAACTCCAGAGACGGTTCTCTGCACTACCCTTTATGATAGGTTTCGATGTACCCCATGTAGACGTTAGAAATGACGTGTCCTAAACCTCCAAGTGCTGAGCTTATTGAAATTAGTCTCCATCGGGTTGG
Organism: Ryuthela nishihirai; assembly: GCA_038380435.1. NCBI lineage: Eukaryota > Metazoa > Arthropoda > Arachnida > Araneae > Heptathelidae > Ryuthela > Ryuthela nishihirai. The sequence continues at coordinate 21,557,495 of JAWZYU010000028.1, read as the reverse complement.
TGCTGCGTAGTAACGCTAATCCGAAGAAAAATCAACTAAAACAGTTTTAAAAATCTTCTCCCCCGCCATTTTAGTGCGAACGTATGCCTCATCACGCTGATGAAATCGGGTAAAAAATAACTTTTTTGTATGAAGTAGAATGTTATAGAAAGTAAGAATGCTAAAAAACTTTCATCATGAATGCATCTTAATGGAGTAGGGGACATTAGTTTAATACTTCAACTATAAAAACAATACATTGTCCCACGCGTGTGTATCCTCTCAACTTACCTGCACTAATCCACTGAAATTTTATTTGCAACTGGACTGATAGTCAAAATTTACCAAATATTTCAACTATAAAAATAATACATTGTCTCACGCGTGCGTACCGTTTTAACTTACCTGCACTAATCCACAGAAATCTTATTTGCAACTGGACTGATAGTCAAAATCTACCAAATACTTCAACTATAAAAATAATACATTGTCTCACTCGAGCGTACCCTTTCAACTTACCTGCACTAATCCACAGAAAGTTTATTTGCAACTGGACTAATAGTCAAAATTTAGCAAATACTACAAAGAATCCACCTAACTCTGACGACAGGAAAAAGTGTAAAAATCACATAAAAATGCACAGGGTGGGTGTAAAAATCGTTCCAAAAAGAGAACATTATAACTCAAATAGTAAGACAGAATAATTCAAAGAAAGTGATACATGTAACAGTCATAAACAAGGTGAAACGGGATTTCCTTTGCCATACCTTTTTAATGCATGTCAACTAGTGTGGAAAATAAGTGATCCTAATGACTAACTGATAAATGTCCCTCTTTAACAGATGACAGGCTTTCATAGCTAAAAGAGCGCGTGCTTTATGAGACGCTAGCATTATGTTTATATAATCTATCTTTTAAAATCTGACAAAACCATACGTACCCGTTAGGGTACAACGTTTAAGCAGAGTTTTTTTTTTTACCAAACCGTTCACAAAAAATGTAAGAGGTTTAACACTCTGTGTAAAATATATGTATACGACTAAATAGTTTTTAAGGAACTATTATGTAGTCACTTTATGGGTAGTATAAACTATTCTCATCATTAAAGGTTAACGTAGGGTAAATATGATAACCCACTAAACAGAACTCTGCGTAAATAAAAATATGGTAACCCAGTTAACACATTATAACTAAATTAGCATATAAACTAATCCGACACGCTCTAGGTACTCATGGAAAGTAAAATTAATTAATGTACAAAGCACACATAATGTTTGTTACGCGTTAGAGATAAATAGAAACGGTAACAAAACTCAACTACGTTATAGATAAAATAGTAATGGTAACAAAACTCAACACTATAGTTAAAAGAAATGGTAGCAAAATAGATATAAATCTTAAAATATACTCGCCCTTACACGTCATAGGGTACGCAGAGGACCAGGAATATGAAATACAAATAGAAAATTAAAATTTTTACTTACAAAACACACACACACACAACCAAACACACTGTAAGAAAGACAATCCTTTAACATATTTGGGTGGCTTTGAAAAAAGCCTTTTTGTTTTTTTCTTCTTTTTATTTTATTTCTTTCCGGTTACTCGATCCTCCTCCTGCGGGAAGGAGGCGCAGAAAACTCGATCCATACAGGGGAGACGGTTGACACTGTCTCCTTTGAGTCAAGCGACTGAACGCCTGTCGTGTCCACCTCAGTTTCTGATGGGCACTCCTCCTTTATTTCTGTCCCGTACTCCTCTTTTATTTCCGACACGTAACCCTCCGCGGTTTCTCGCTCTACCAGCGGGTGAGCGTAGCTTGGAGGGTTCGCGATGAAGCCCCTTAGGTGCCATACGGTGCTATGGGGGGAACCAGGGTGTAGTACTGTATGACAGGAGCATCGGCATACCACCCCACCGCAAAACGTCTCCCACGTGTCGTCCTCCATGGTGACATAGAGTGCTCGCTGCTCCGGTAACATCTGAACATCGACATTCGTATCAGCATGATGGATTGGTGAAGGGGCCCTCACCCCCAACCTTGCACCAACTGGAGACCTTGGACGTGGTTCGAGGTGGCAGGAACAATCGCAAAACCTCCTGCGATGGGTAGACGGTAGCCTGTCCCTTGGATAGGTTAGAGAGAAATAACTGTGGCGTACAGTAAACCTCATTTTGACACAAGTTAGAATGAGTTCACACAATGCTCCTCGTTATATACTGCATCTGTCTGGCCCATGCGGATGTTGATACAGTCTCAATCAAACTCTTCCGTTAAATGAAGGAAATAATTCATCAGGGCTTATCAGTTGTAAATATTGCAACATGCGAGCAAACATCGATCAACTTCCTCTCACTCAAATCAACATAACGATAAGAACTCTGACACGTGCACTACGGTAGAGGTTAAATCATGCTTTATATAGTACACGACTATGTCCGTGTCGAATTATGACTCACCTTTTAATATCCCTTCGTCTCGTTCTTAACGCATTTCATACCCTCTACAGGATTTTGGGTTTTTCTAAGTTTGAAAATTCTCGGATTGCCGTTAGTTTCTATCGTTTATCGTGTGCTGATAAGCTCGTTAGGGGTAGCTGATAGCTCGTTAGGGGTTTTGCTTCCAAGTTCTTAATCCTAACAGCTCTCATGTCATCTTCTATATTACCAAAAAACACATAGAAGATTGGCCCGAAAATGCACAAAGTACATGGTATCGAGTGACGTATTATCTTTAAAATATGTAGGAATGAAAATATACAGGAATACACAGTAGAATATTTAAGAGTGTTTAAAAACATCATCGTAAACTCTTTGAAATATAAAACATGTCTGCTATTCTTACGTCCACAAATGTTAAAAGATAGAAATTTCGGATATACAGCATGATACATGCAACAGTCAAAAAGGCGTTAAATAAAGAATTTTGTTGCTATAGAATTTAACCACGCGATCTATCGAGTAAAAGGAATCCTGAAAACTAAGACAAAAACACGTCTTTACTAGAAGGAGGAACAGCGGGAAAACCATGAAATATTACTGTACTAGGATCTAGAAAAATCACTGTTTATTACATTATTTTTTTTATTATATTCACGTATTTCACCCCATTTTCTTGTCAAGAGCTAAAATTATTTGATGAATGAACGACAAAATATCTTCAAATGCAGTGGACGCATGACAGAATAACTTCAAAATAAGTTACAATAGCTGAAAAAACAACTGTAAAAAAAATTAGATAAACACACACCGGGAAAGACAGAATTGCTTTCAAAACATTAAAATACCTTAAATGTGCGGCTAAATTAATGAAATAAAAGAGGCCTCTTTTTTGAAACTAGGATTTTTTCAGTAGTATTACGTTTTTTTCATCCTTCGTCCCCTTGCGCGAAACAACAGGATTTCGATCGTTTCAGGTCATGTTTCAGCTGTTAGTATCCCTTCACTTCGTTCTTAACCCATCACGATGTTGTGTTATTCTAAGTTTGAAATATTCTCGGTTGAATGTCCTCTTCTGTATTGTAAAAAAACACACACACACATACGATATCATATACACATAAAGTATGAAACACATACAGACACTTTAACACACATACACACAGAGAGACAAACATGAAGACGTATACACATACAGAGAAACGACTATGTGCACACAGACATCTTAACACATACGTCCGAAAACATATACATATAAAGAAACATATTAACATATATGAACATACACACACTCACATACGCACACATACACGATTCACTGAAACACACACACACACACCTAGAGAGAAACAAACATGCAGACACAGTTACATCTTGACATATATGCACACACCTACACGTACACACATTTCATAGTAACATACATATTTACACATAGACACAAACACACACACACAGAGAGAGAGAAACAAACATACAGACAGACATACGTAGAAGACAGTGTGCTTTAGTGTAATGCGGTGCCCTGTGAACTAAAGAATCTTTCTCAAACCCAAACAGTATAACTTTCACGTAGGTTCTGATGTCAAAGATAATGTGCTTTCCTGCAGTGCAGCACCCTCATGGGCTAAAAATCTTTCTCAAACCCAATCGTAGCGTGTTTTTTCACAAATGTGTTCCATGGGAAGTGATCGTTATCTCTATAGATTTAAATGTGAAGCATAGAGTGCGTATCTCTTTGTATGAAATCGCTTATAATGAGACAATATTTCCTTTAAAAATGCGCTGTGAGATATTTGAAGGTGATTCAGCCACACATTTAAGATATTTTAATGTTTTGAAAGCAATTCTGTCTTTCCCGGTGTGTGTTTATCTACCTTTTTTTACAGTTGTTTTTTCACCTATTGGAACTTATTTTGAAGTTATTCTGTCATGCGTCCACTGCATTTGAAGATATTTTGTCGTTCATTCATCAAATAATTTTAGATCTTGACAAGAAAATGGGGTGAAATACGTGAATATAATAAAAAAAATAATGTAATGAACAATGATTTTTCTAGATCCTAGTACAGTAATATTTCATGGTTTTCTCGCTGTTCCTCCTTCTAGTAAAGACGTGTTTTTGTCTTAGTTTTCAGGATTCCTTTTACCCGATAGATCGCGTGGTTAAATTCTATAGCAACAAAATTCTTTATTTAACGCCTTTTTGACTGTTGCATGTATCATGCTATATATCCGAAATTTCCATCTTTTAACATTTGTGGACGTAAGAATAGCAGATATGTTTTATGTTTCAAAGAGTTAACGGTGATGTTTTTAAACACTCTTAAATATTCTACTGTGTATTCCTGTATATTCTCATTCCTACATATTATTAAGATAATACGTCACTCGATACCATGTACTTTGTGCATTTTCGGGCCAATCTTCTATGTGTTTTTTGGTAATATAGAAGATGACATGAGAGCTGTTAGGATTAAGAACTTGGAAGCAAAACCCCTAACGAGCTTTGATCAGCACACGATAAACGATAGAAACTAACGGCAATCCGAGAATTTTCAAACTTAGAAAAACCCAAAATCCTGTAGAGGGTATGAAATGCGTTAAGAACGAGACGAAGGGATATTAAAAGGTGAGTCATAATTTGATACGGACATAGTCGTGTGCTATATAAAGCATGATTTAACCTCTACCGTAGTGCACGTATCCGAGTTCTTATCGTTATGTTGATTTGAGTGAGAGGAAGTTGATCGATGTTAGCACGCATGTTGCAATATTTACAACTGATAAGCCCTGATGAATTATTTCCTTCATTTAACGGAAGATTTTGATGAGACTGTATCAACATCCGCATGGGCCAGACCGATGCAGTATATAACGAGGAGCGTTGTGTGAACTCATTCTAACTTGTGTCAAAATGAGGTTTATTGTACGCCACACGGTTATTTCTCTCTAATCTATCCAAGGGACAGGCTACCGTCTAGCCATCGGTTTGCGATTGTTCCTCCCACCTCGAACCACATCCAAGGTTTCCAGTTGGTGCAAGGTTGGGGGTGAGGGCCCCTTCACCAATCCATCATGCTGATACGAATGTCGACGTTCAGATGTTACCGGAGCAGCGAGCACTCTATGTCACCATGGAGGACGACACGTGGGAGACGTTTTGCTGTGGGGTGGTATGCTGATGCTCCTGTCATACAGTACTACACCGTGGTTCCCCCTGTAGCACCGTAAGGCACCTAAGGGGCTTCATCGCGAACCCTCGAAGCTACGCTCACCCACTGGTAGAGCGAGAAATCGCCGAGGGGTACATGTGGGAAATAAAACAGGAATACGTAACAGAAATAAAAGAGGAGTGCCCATCAAAAACTGAGGTGGACACGACAGGCGTTCAGTCACTTGACCCAGAGGAGACAGTGTCAACCGTCTCCCCTGTACGGATCGAGTTTTCTGCGCCTCCTTCCCGCAGGAGGAGGATCGAGTAACCGGAAAAAAATAAAATAAAAAGAAGAAAAAAAAAATATATATATATGAAAAGAAGAAAAAAATATAAAAAGGAGAAGAGAAACAAAAAGGCTTTTCTCAAAGCCACCCAAATATGTTAAAGGATTGCTTTTCGTACAGTGTGTTTGGTTGTGTGTGTGTGTTTTGTAAGAAAAAATATCAATTTTCTATTTGTATTTCATATTCCTGGTGCTCTGCGTACCCTATGACGTGTAAGGTCGAGTATATTTTAAGATTTATATCTATATTGCTACCATTTCTTTTAACTATAGTGCTGAGTTTTGTTACCATTACTATTTTATCTATAACGTAGTCGAGTTTTGTTACCGTTTCTATTTATCTCTAACGCGTAACAAACATTATGTGTGCTTTGTACATTAATTTATTTTACTTTCCATGAGTACCTAGAGGGTGTCGGATTAGTTTATATGCTAATTTAGTTATAATGTGTTAACTGGGTTACCATATTTTTATTTACGCAGAGTTCTGTTTAGTGGGTTACCATATTTACCCTACGTTAACCTTTAATGATGAGAATAGTTTATACTACCCATAAAGTGAATACATAATAGTTCCTTAAAAACTATTTAGTCGTATACATATATTTTACACAGAGTGTTAAACCTCTTACATTTTTTGTGAACGGTTTGGTAAAAAAAAAACTCTGCTTAAACATTGTACCCTAACGGGTACGTATGGTTTTGTCAGATTTTAAAAGATAGATTAAATAAACATAATGCTATAGTCTCATAAAGCACGCGCTCTTTTAGCTATGAAAGCCTGTCATCTCTTAAGAGGGACATTTATCAGTTAGTCATTAGGATCATTTATTTTCCACACTAGATGGCACGCATTAATAGGTATGGCAAAGATAATCCCGTTTCTCCTTGTTTATGACTGTTACATGTATCACTTTCTTTGAATTTTTCTGTCTTACTATTTGAGTTATAATGTTCTCTTTTTGGAACGATTTTTACACCCACCCTGTGCATTTTTATGTTATTTTTACACTTTCCCCTGTCGTCAGAGTTAGGCGGATTCTTTGTAGTATTTGCTAAATTTTGACTATCAGTCCAGTTGCAAATAAAATTTCTGTGGATTAGTGCAGGTAAGTTGAAAGGGTACGCTCGAGTGAGACAATGTATTATTTTTATAGTTGAAGTATTTGGTAAATTTTGACTATCAGTCTAGTTGCAAATAAAATATCAGTGGATTAGTGCAGGTAAGTTGAGAGGATACGCACGCGTGGGACAATGTATTATTTTTATAATTGAAGTATTAAACTAATGTCCCCTACTCCATTAACATGCATTCATGATGAAAGTTTTTTAGCACTCTTACTTTCTATAACATTCTACCTCGTACAAAAAAGTTATTTTTTACCCGATTTCATCAGCGTGATGACGCATACGTTCGCACGCAAACTGCGGGTGAGAATATTTTTAAAACTGTTTTAGTTGATTTTTCTTCGGATTAGCGTTACTACACAGCACTAACCTGATGTAGACTAATTTTAATAAGCTCAGCACTTGGAGGTTTAGGACGCGTCATTTCAAACGTCTACATGGGGTACATCGAAACCTATCATAAAGGGTAGTGCAGAGAACCATCTCTGGAGTTGGAAAAATATCGTGTCCGAAAACCAGGATAAAGAGTGCCAGTGGGTTTTCACGATGTAAGACACCGCTCCTGATACAAAAGCAGCACAGATCCAAGATTCATCCGTCAATTTGATTCCCCGTTTGGAATTTCTTAATTTCACAGGACTTAACCATTCATCAGTAAAACATGGTCTGGGGTGGGGATCCGAACACGGGTCTTTTAGGTCGTCTCTATTACCTTCAATATTTTACATAATGACGAATAAAATCAGATTTTTTTTCTTTTATTAATTTTTTTACCCATCAGCATTTTCTGCAGGACAGTCTTTTAAAAACAGTTACTGCGGATAGTCCTAGTAAGCCACAGCCAGCAGTCACGGAGTTAAAAGAAATAAGTGTTACTGAAACGGACTTAAAATAAGACGGTTATAGAAAATAAGTATATTAATGTGAAAGTGAAAGGACTATCGGGTTCATTATAAGGAATACGTAGAAAATGCTAGTTATAAAGAATATGAAGGTTGTAAAAAACGTACTAGGTTAATATCTGAAATGTCTGACCCGTTCGACACGCATCTAAGCCACATCAAGTACAAGCCATAGTCGAGTGCATGCGGCTATCGAGCCCAAGATAGTCAGTTCGAATCACACTGCGAGGGAAGGATTTTTTTTCCCGGTGAAACGCATCTACAGAACACTGATTTATTTCGACCATGGGATGATTTTTAATAAAGGTGAGGGAATTTTGACGAGTGTTTAATTATTAGGGAGTTGATTAACGGACTTGGAAAAATGAATCCCAAAGGAGTTTTAATAAAAGGGAATCGTTTAGCAGTCCTGGTAAAATGAATAGCAAAGGATTTTTAATAGAGGTAACTTTTAATAGAAAGGGTTTTAATTACTAGGAAATAAATACAACTTTGCGAGTTTATTTTCTGTTAAGTTTTACAATTGAGTCTTGTATCATCCTTTTCTGTACAATTATTCTACGGCTTAAAATATAGGTGAGTCTGAAATAAAGAAAAATCGAGACTATTCGAGAAGGAGGGCTTAAAATTAGAGTTAAAATAAGGGTTTTTTGGGAAAATAGTGTTCCTCATAGGCACTAGATGGCGCCATGGGTTAAAAGGGGGAGGAATTTTTAATTATGAATTATTAATAAGAAATGTCATGACAGTTGTGACACAGCGGCAATTGCCGGTCGATTGCGACATAGAGGGTCAAAGTTCAATCTGAGAAGGCAACGTGGACAGTTGCGACACCGGGGTCAAAGTCCAGGTGGTGACGTCATAGGGGCGGATAAGTGGTCTGAAGGGATGTCAACACGTAACGTACGATTTCAGATACAGTGATAACGGTCTTTGAAAATTTTTAGACTGCTGAGAGTAAATCCATCAATAAAGCACGGTCGATGCTGAACGTCTATTGTAAGGTACATCTTCTATACAAGTCCTACGAATAATTTAAACCAGATTTTATTAATTTTCTGTGGAACAGTTACTGTGTCCTTCTTCTTCTAGTAAAATACGTGGACCTTGGATCCGATGAGGCTTTTTCCCAAAATTAATGTGGAGGTATCGAGATCGAATCACGTTAGCGATGGAAGGATTTTTTTTTCCGATTAAACGCATCTAGAGTAAACTGATTTACAACGTTTTATTTCGACTTTGGAGTGATTTTAATAAAGGTGAGGGAATTTTGATGAGTGTTTAATTACTAGGGGATTGATTAACGGGGTTGGAAAAAATGAATACCGAAGGAGTTTTAATAAAAGGGAATCGTTTAGCAGTCCTGGGAAAATGAATAGCAAAAGATTTTTAATAGAAAGGGTTTTAATTAATAAGAATACAACTTTTGGAGGTATTTTTACAAATGAGATTTGTATCATCCTTTTCTGGGCAATTATTCTGAGGCTTGCATCAGCCGGTCCGAGGGAAGTAGGGGGCTTAAAATATAGGTAGGGCTTAAAATATAGGTCAGCCAGGGGGTCTTTTTGGAGGTGTTTTTACAATTGAGACTTGTATCATCCTTTTCTGTGCAATTATTCTGAGGCTTGCATCAGCCAGTCCGAGGGAAGGAGGGGGCTTAAAATATAGGTCAACCAGGGGGTCTGCAAAATTGAGGGCTTAAAATTTAAGTAGGGCTTAAAATATAGGTCAACCTGGGGGTTTGCAAGAACCATGGCTTAAAATATAGGTGAGTCTGAAATAAAGAAAAATCGAGACTATTCGAGAAGGAGGGCTTAAAATTAGAGTTAAAATAAGGGTTTTTCAGGAAAATAGTGTTCCTCATAGGCACTAGATAGCGCCAGGGGTTGAAAGGGGGAGGAATTTTTAATTATGAATTATTAATTATTAATATGGAGTGCCACGACATTTGTGACACTGGGTCAATTTCCGGTCGATTGTGACATAGGGTTCAAAGTTCAATCTGAGAAGGCAACGTGGACGATTGCAACACAGGTCAATTTCCGGTCGGTGACGTCATAGGGGGGGAAAGCACTGTGCAAAGGGGATCGGTATAATGGCCCCATACTACTTCAGTATATATATAAAATCTCAGATATGTACATAAAACATAAATATACTAGAAATCAATCGGTGCTAAGTTCTAGTCTGTTACTCCGACCCCTATTTGACCTTGAACACAACACTGGATTTAAAAATTCCTCTTATTTATGAGTTCTCCCGCCTGAAATAAGCATATGCTCCAATGTTTATCTCTACAGCATCGGTACATTAAAATTTAAACTCGAAGTATCCGTAACATCCAAAATGTGGCTTACGTTCTGATATCTATGACTGAAAATATCCCCAGGAGCCATTTTTAGTTCTCTAGAACTGGTAGATATAAATTTGACCTTTGACCTCGAAGGACCCGCAGATCTGAAATTTTGTAACATTTCTGAGATCTACAACCCGAAACACCCCCCAAACACAAACTACACATTTTTTTTCGCTTTTTTAGCACACATGGGTCAAGGTTTAACCTCAACGTGACCTTCACTTGACCATAAAGGATACATCGTAGGTTAAATTTTGGAATTTTCCCCGAGATCTATGCTCCAGATTACCCCTAGGTGTAAATTTAAGAGTTTTACCATATCTGCTTCATTCATGTTTGATCATTTCTGCCTCATTCATGTTTGACCATTTCTGTCTGTCATCACCCCCGCTGACAGTGGATAGAATTAGCATAATGCCCTGTCAGCCGTCAGTCTCTCAGTCTGCCATCAATGACTCACAATCGTCTATTTATATTAGATATAAACAAAGAAAAGAAATATACACCCAATTCTGTTTTTACACGGAAAATAGGTTCCCGAAAAAACCGTGCAAAAAAAATACAGTTCATATGAAAAAAGTAGAAGGTTGGTTCCAAACGTGAAAACTCAGTACAAATAATAAGTTGTTTTCAAACAAATTATATCAAAATCTTTAATTAAATCTTTATTTGATGTTTATTCATTTAAACACATTTTTTATTTTATAAACTTATATAGAGATAATTATATGTGCATATATAAAGTAAATTATCCTTCATAAAGAAAATAATATGTCACTAATTCAAGAATACAAAAAATAACTTATATATGCTTATTAACTAGATTTTAATTCGTTGTCACTTTCTGACAATAGACGCATTCGTTTGCGAAAGACTGGAATTAAATCACTTTCATCGCTTGAAACATTTTGGCCATCGTGTTCATACGCCAATGGTGAAATGTCTCTGTGGCATGGGGAACCAAATTATCACTTGTTTCCAGTGATTCTGAAGTTTGATTAGTTTTGATAACGAACTCTGTAATCAATCGTTGAGATTCTGCTTTGACTAGATCATTGTATAATTCTTGATAACGCGCTATACATGACTTCAGTTCACGTTTAAACTGCTCAGCTCGTTCGACAATTGGATCATGTGTAAGAAAATGACTTTCCAATTTACTAGGCATTTGAAGCCCTTCTTTAATTAAACTCGCAGTAAGTAGAACCTCTTCATCACCATCACTTTTTTCATCAGGAGTCTCAAGGACAACTTCTATTATTTCATCTTTGCTAAGAGCTTTGTCAACCAGCAATTCATCAATATCTGTAAACGATAAATCATCGGATCCTTCTCCACCAACTGCATGTGCTAAAGTGATGATATTAGTATATTCAGTCGTATTTGAGGGTACAGGATTTTGGCTTTTTACACATTCTGGCCAAATAGCTTTCCAGCATGCGTTTAAAGTTGATGGTTTTAATTTTGATAACGTCAATCCAGCATGTCTGATATAATCTAAAATAGAAAATTTCTTCCACACATCAATAACTGTTGGTGTTTTATCCTTATTTAGTTTTTCCCAAATGTTTTGGAATGTTCGTCTTACGTAGTAAGTTTTAAATGCTGCAATTATACCCTGGTCTAGTGGTTATATTAAGGATGTCGTATTAGGCGGCAGAAAACAAAATTGCACATTTGGGTGTTCCAAAACAGAATGGCCAGGCGCATTTTTTTTATAATAAATAGAACTTTTTAATTCGAGATTTTTTTCCTTCAAATAGAGTTAACAAAAAGTTTATGGAACCATTCATTAAATTTTTTTTTTGTAGCCCAGGCTTTTTTGTTTGCCATCCAATACACTATCAATTTATTCAAATCTACACTTTTCATTGACCGTGGTCTTAGGGATCGATTGATGAGCAGCGGTTTTAACATACGATCTCCTGAAGCGTTGCTGCAAAATAGAAAGGTCACATGATCCTTAGTTGTTTTAAAGCCACCAACAGTTTTTTGTGATTTTGCTACGTAGGGTCTATTCGGAATTTTTTTTTCCAAAAAAAGACCAGTTTCATCTGCATTCCGAACTTGATCAGGAGTGTATCCACCATCTTTAATGATTTGGGCCAATTTTGGACAAAATTCGTTAGTAGCCGGCTGATCTGCAGATGCAACTTCACCTTTTATCTTTACATTATGAAACGCTGTACTTGTAGAAAATTCATAATTTTTGTTTAACTGAGCTGATGTGGTTGGTTCCATTTCTTGTATATGCTCATACGTTCATAATGTCATCTGTCTGATGGGAGTTCCGTCTAGACGTATTCTTTTTTCCGAGTTATCTTCTATCCACATTACTAATGCCTTTTCCATCTTCACTTTTACAATATCTCTCGTGTACGATGACGACTTAGCGTTCAATTTTGTTGCAGAAAGCACAGATTTTCTAATAGCATCTTTATTTTTCTTGATGGTTCTTACGGTAGCTTCGTTCAAATAGAAATATTTACCTATGGATGTTGAACCTTCTCCAGTTGCAAGACGATCTAAAATTTGGATTTTAGTATCCAAAGAAATAGCTTTCCCTTTCTGCTTTTGTATAGTTGAATTATCCGACATCGTGGTAAGGCTTAAGAAAAATATTTGAATTGTAGTTAATAAATCAGATGATGAAAAATTGTAAATTACCTATCAGCAAAATTGAATAAATTTATATTACGCATAGAGAACTTCAAAAAACAAAGCAAAACATTTTTCGATTTCTTCTATTAAACATCTAAACACTTCTAACTTTAAACACAGAATGAGAGACCAAGGATAGTGTATGTATTGAAGATAAAATTGAGGGGATTCCCGGAACTCAATGTTGCCACTTTATTCTGAATGTACTAGGTGTTGTACAATTTTTCCATAAAATAGAGAATAAAATAGAGAAAACTTGTATGTAGTTATGTTAATGTAGTTTTTATTCTGGGGATTTTGCTGCACAAAATGTGTATCTATAGTACATTTTCAAAGTTAAAACTACTTTGAAAAATGCGACCATAAAAGCGGCATCTTTGTTATCAGTGTAAATTCTATGAATTTTTTCTTGAATAGGAATATTTTTTCAGAATTAAATTCAAATAGTGATTTTTAAAAAGGCGCCGTTTGAACCGTGTTAGATCAAAATAAATCGTGTAAAAAGAGAATTGGAATTTTTTTTAAACCGTGTTAAATCAAAATCGTGTAAAAAAGATCCGTGTAAAACCAGAATTGGGTGTATACAATAATAAATATCTTTTTTGTCTTTTTTTTTGAGGTTTCGCATTTCTTATCAATATCCTCCATGGCGAATTAAACTTGTCAAGTTCCTGTCAGGCCTCTGTGGCAAGCAGCTGCTTTGAGAGAGAGTATATTTTTTATACAAAAATACATTACATTTGATATTAACCTAATAAAAAACACGAGATGTTACGTAAATAGTAGATTATACTGATTGTGAAATATTTTACTCAATAGTATATCGAAACAATTTCCGAGCATTGACAGTTTTGAGATGCCTCTAATAGTATCCCCTTTACATGTTACACTTTAGATGCCACCTTTCCGAGGTTCTGTTGTACTGTGGCTCAAAAAAGTATCCGAACACTGTGGTTGATTACAGAATTTAGGAAAAATATCTGGCAACGATTTTTTTTAGAAATTAGTGATCTGGCAACCTTCGTGTCACGTGATTACAGAATTCAGGAAAAATATCTGGAGCGTGTACAGCAACTGTACACGCTCCAGTTACCGTTCACAGCAAACTGGAGCGTGTGCAGTTACTGCACACGCTCCAGTTTGCTGTGAACGGTAACTGCACACGCTCAATATTTCCGTGAGTGAGCCCACACGATCTAGTATCAAAATGATATGACCACCTACAGTCGCTCAAAAAAGTATCCGAACACTATGGTTGATTACAAAATTCAGAAAAAATATCTGCCAACGTTTTTTTTTAGAAATTAGTGATCTGGCAACCTTCGTGTCACGTGACACGAAGGTTGCCAGATCACTAATTTCTAAAAAAAATCGTTGCCAAATATTTTTTCTGAATTCTGTAATCAACCAGTGTTCGGATATTTATTTGAGCGACTGTATAATATGCGCTATGTTGCAAAGAGTAACTAGACATTTATATGTTATGTGAATGGAAAGCAAAATTCAAAGATCCCCTAATTTCGAAAATAAGTTTTTTTTATGGAAAAAAATTTTTTTTTCAGTGGTAATAAATTGGAGATCTGAATTAAAATCTCTCCAAATCTCTATTTTTACCAATATCATTAATTTTTAAAGATTTATAGAAGCTGAAATATTTAACTACAACTTTTGCTAGCATGAAACTTTATTTCAAAAATTAAAACACAACTCTTGCAACAAATTGTTGATCAATATACACTAAGTGGACAAATTATTATATACACGCTGATAACAATATGCAAAGCAGAAGTATCGCGTTCAGTCACGTGGGACAGTACAACTGGAAATGCCTATAAATAGAGCAGGTCTCTAGGCATTGGTAACCAGTCACAAAAGAGTAATCATGGGTAAAAGCAGCGACGTAAGAGAGTTTGACCGTGGCCAGATAGTAAGTGCGAGGAAGGTTCGTTGTTCAATCACCAATACTGAATTGTTGGGATTTCCACATCAGACCATCGCATGTGTATACCAGGACTACATGAAATTATTATATACACGCTGATAACAATATGCAAAGCAGAAGTATCGCGTCCAGTCACGTGGGACAGTACAACTGGAAATGCCTATAAATAGAGCAGGTCTCTACGCATTGGTAACCAGTCACAAAAAAGTAATCATGGGTAAAAGCAGCGACGTAAGAGAGTTTGACCGTGGCCAGATAGTAAGTGCGAGGAAGGTTCGTTGTTCAATCACCAATACTGAACTGTTGGGATTTCCACATCAGACCATCGCATGTGTATACCAAGACTACATGAAATATGACAAAATTCCAATCAGCAGGGGAAATGTGGATGCATACGTGCAATTGACTCTTGAGGTGAGTGCAGACTGTCTCTCATCATTACAAGGAATCGTAATGCTACCATGGGGGAGCAGATAACATCGAATTGAATGAGGATGCGTCCACAAGCTTATGCATAAAGCTCTGTCTTACAATGGAAAAAATAGGCTATGGCAGTCAATGTCCACATCGTGTCCCTTGTTGACTGCAAGGCACCGAAAGATTAGGCACTCTAGTTGCAAAGGCCTGTAGCAACTGGAGTGCAGAGGACTGGAATCATGTCATCTGGTCTGATGAACCACGGTTTTAACTCTATCACGCCGATGGAGGGTGCATGTGTGGTGTAAACCACATGAAGCGATGTATCCAGCTTGCCGGGTTGGGGTCATACAGGCAGGTGGAGGAAATGTAACAGTTTGGGGTGCATTTACATCGGCTTCCTTGGGGCACTTGTACCCATCAAGACCTCTATCACCGGCACGACACCTCTGTCACCGGCATACAGTCGCTCAAAAAAATATCTGAACACTATGGTTGATTACAGGATTCAGAAAAAACCTTCGTGTACGTACACGAATCTTGCCAGATTACTAATTTCTAAAAAAATCGATGCTAGATATTTTTTCTGAATTCTATAATCTACCATAGTGTTCAGATATTTTTTTGAGCGACTGTATTCATGGACCATCTATACCCGTTCGTAACGCTTCTCTTTCAGCGTCATGACGCCATCTTTCAAAAGGGCAACAACATACCTCATACTTCCCGAGTGGCGACCAACTGGCTCCAGGAGTATCCAATTGAGGTTACCACACTCGAATGGCCCTATGATCGCCGGACCACAACCAATACCTCCTGAAAAGAACAAGCCTACCAACTTGTTTTTGACGTCACACACACTAGGCTATCGTTGTGTCTGCTCGCTGTTGGTTATTTCCGCACATCGTTTCATTTGAATGAAGTTTAAAGGGAAATTATTGCCGATGGTTTCGAATGTACCGATTTTTAACGCAGATGCAATTTATCAGTTTTTGAATAAAAATAATTCCTGGACAGAAATGTAAAGAACGGAAATTATAGCTGCAGAATTTTGCACTAAAGTAAAACAAACGTAGTTAAAATAACCGCTGTATCCTTTCTGATAACAATTTCAATAAACAATAAGGAACTTTTGGAATATTCTGATGTGAGACAGTAGTTATTCAAAATTCCTCTTGTAACACTAAACTGAAAACAAATGAATAAATTCTCAGGTAAAAACAATGTATCTTTCACGATTTCAAACAAACCAAAATTACAGTAGTGTGAAAATTATCAACTATTTCTGGTTTAAGTAATTTTTCATCAACATTTACATAAAAAATATTCAGCGCGATTAGCAACTATACCTGGAAAAGAATTACATAAAAGTAGCAAAATGGGTGATTCGTTTATACGGTATGTGCTATGAAAAGTTAGCTGTGGAGATCGCGACACGATCTCCACAATTAACCATTCTTCATGTGATGTCTGTAAGACAGCCATAAGCTCTTGGTGTGCCATATAGAGATTAAACTTTTGCATTTTGACCTATGTTCACGTCGGACACCGTCTGAGAGAATGTGACAATACTAATCATATCTTCATTTTATGTCTAATAACATTTTTACGTGAAGAGCTTGTTTTCGAAGTTAGGGGGCTTTGAATGTGAGTTTACCTAAGAAGGAATTGTCCAATTGTTTTTTGCAATTTGGTGTGTAAGATTATTTCTAAGAATTTTAGGTGTTTGAATACATGAGAATCTTGAAATACGATTTTAATTTCAGATTCCAACTCTTGGTTTTCGCCGGATTCTGGACAGACTTCCAATTGAAAAAGTAGAACAATATATGCAACCATTGAACTCACTCGTAACAATCTGTGAACTCAGACAAGTATCAAACGATAAGATGGTATCAGAGTGCAAGTAAGTTATTTCATTAATTAAATATAAATATTTTATTTGTTTCGAAGAGCATATCAGAACGTTTCGAGTCTTTTCATTGTGAAAGAATATTTCAGTATCAAGAGCTTTATTTGATGTTACAGAGGGCCTTAAGCTAATTAGATTAAAAAATTGGCCCCTCGGTGCGAGCTCCTGTACGCGGAGAGGAGACCACCCTGTGAAGGTTCCGCTGGTTTGGGTACTTTCACAGGGTCCTGAATGCTCCCCCACGTGTTTGCCGTGCGTGGAAACCCATGTCCCTGGAAAGGAGGATCCTGGCAGTTGCTCGGGGGTCCCCGTCTTCTCTCCCTGGCTCATGACTGGTGGGGTCCTCTTTGGCCGTTTTGCCATTGGGGAGCCTGTCTTTCATGGGGCTGGGCAGTGACTTCGGGGGCAGCTGCTATACACTGCTTTGGCCTCTGCTTCAGGTAAACGGAAGGTCCTGGGTGGCCCCCTCAGGATCAATCGTCTGGTGGGCAGGTCCTGTTAGGGTCAACCATGCAGAACGGTGAATAACCTTGTCCACGTCTGGGCAATGGTTTACAAGTCTCCCCACTGATTTATTAAGTTTGTAGTTTCCTTTCCTTTGTGAGAACGAGTTGTTTCTCACTTTTCCTGGTTTTTCCACTTTCCTCTTTTGTGAGTCCTCAGGTGAGATTCTTACATTTCTCCTTTTCTTTTCCTTTTGTTTTGTTGTGAGGACTTGGCTCACTGGCTTTGTGGTTATCATGCCCGAGCAGCTCTGGTGCCAAATTGGGCATCCCCTTGTTGGACTCCATGGTGGGTGGGAACAACAGGCACTAAACCATTGTAGGAGTGTGGCCACCTGAGATGGCCACACTCCTACAATGGAAGTGTCGTGGATTCCAAAGGAATATTGACATCAAGGTCCTCCTGAGGGCACACGAACTGATCTGTGTGTGCCTGCAGGAGACGTATTTGCAGACAGACAACGATCCCACTATCCGGCACTTCTCTCTCGTTCACTGGGACGAGGATGGAGATGGTCCAGCTTGAGGGGTTGTCGCCATCCTCATGAGCAACCATTCTTCATTCCAGGTCGTACCCCTCACCACCGACTTAGAGGCAGTTGTCATCTGCCTCTTTGTGGGATTTTTCGTTGTCTGTGTGTTCTGTCCATCTACCACCCGGAAGTATCATTTCCCAGGATGACCTTGATGACCTCTTCTCGCAGCTGCCATTCCCCTTCCTAATCATGGGGGATTTCAACGGACACAGCCCACTCTGGGGTGGTGTTGATACCAATGGGAAGGGTTGGGTCCTGGAGCAGTGGCTCCTGGATCCATCGTTCTCCCTGTTGAATACCACTGTCAGTACATACTTTCACTCCCCAACGTGCACATTCACTGCCATTGATCTCACCATCTGCTCCTTCTCGATCCTTCCACTCTTTACATGGGAAATCGAGGACAACCTCTATGGAAGCGATCACCTTCCTATGGTGTGCACCGCCTTCCGTGGGGGGGGGGGGGGCTGTGCAGCCCTTCACATGTATCCCAGTGGAGGCTTGATCAAGCTAACTGGAGTGGCTTTGAGCTCTTGTCTGAGCTCAATAAGCACTCTGTCAGCCAGGAGCCAATCAATGTTGAAGTGGAGGAGATGACGGACTGCATCGTCCATGCAGCTGCCTCTACTATTCCTCAGACTTTGACTTAATTTCAACGGTTCCCAAAACCTTGGTGGAATCCAGACTGCACCGCAGCTAATAAAGCTCAGAACAAGGCTTGGGGGTGTTTCGGAGATATCCGACGTCCCCCACCTTTGAAGCATTTAAACACGCCAGGGAAAAAGCCCGTTTCATCCAGCACCAGAGCCAGAGGGAATCTTGGATCAAATATAGCTCTTCTGTCACCTGCACGACCAGTTCTAAGGTTGTGTGGGATAAGGTCAGAAGATGGGTGGGAAGTACACGTCCCACTCATTATCGCTCCTGGAGCACAATGGACAGGCAATTGCTGATCCTCGAGCAATTATTGACACCCTGGGGGAGTCATTCTCCTCCATCTCTTCTCTGTCCTCCTACTCCTCCGAATTTCTGGCACTGAAGAGCAGGGCCGAACGCTCTCTGCTGTCTTTCCATTCCAATGGCCTGGAGTCTTAAAACAGGCCATTCACAGTGGAGGAGCTTCGCCTTGCTCTGCACACTTCTCGTGCATCCACCGTCGAGCCAGACAATGCCCATTATGCTTGCTCCAACATCTCTCACCATTGAGTAAGGATCGACTGCTCTGACTCTTCAACCGTATTTTCGAGGAGCAGTTTCAGGACTCCTGGTGGGAGGCCATCGTCTTGGGCTTCCTCAATCCAGACAAAGATCCCAAGATTCCTTCGAATTATCGTCCGCTGGCGTTGACGAGCTGCATCTGCAAGGTGTTGGAAAGAATGGTAAATTCCAGGCTGGCCTGATATTTGGAACATCACGGCCTTCTGTCCAACACCCAGTGTGGATTTCACAGGCACAGGTAATTCCGATTCAGGCCGATTCGAGGCGGATCAAAGCCTGTAGCTCGCTACAGGATCCGCCTCAAATCAGCGATCTGGAATTCGTTTTTGCGTTGAGAGCACTGGTATCAATTTTCTTCGCCATCGAAAAAGTATACGACATGGCATGGAGATTCGGCACGCAGTTTGCCTCCACAGGAGTGCATTCGAGGTCACATGCCAATCTTCATCACAAACTTTTTATCATCTCTTAATTTTCGTGTTCGTGTCGGCAACACTCTGGCTTGGCCTTTCCCCCAGAAACAGGGGGTGCCACAAGGCTATGTCCTGAGTGTTACGCTTTTCGCTGTCAAGATAAATTCCATTACATGGCAACTTCCTCCGACAGGCAATGCCCTCTATGTTGATGACTTTAGCATCTTTTACTTATCGTCCAGCATGGGGGTCATTGAATGACAACTGCAAACTACCCTGAACAATCTCTCGATTTGGGCGATGCCAAATAGCTTTTGGTTCTCCCCACAGAAGACCGCTTGTGTGCACTTTTGCTGCAAGTGTAATCTTCATCTGGACCCTGAGCTGTGACTTGGGAGTAAAATCATTCCAGTTGTGGTGGAGACCAAGTTTCTTGGTCTCATCTTCGACCGGAAATTAATCTTTAACACATTCGACATCTCAGGTCCAAGTGCATGCAGGTTGGGTTGTTTTACCTCTGAGCGGCGCTTTTTTGCACACCATGGGCTAAATGGCCAGGTCACATGGACCCCGAAGGCTCAGAGAAGGTTGGGGGAGGGGACCCACTGGAACAGCTGTTGGGAGACAGATGGTAGCCTCCCGTCAAGGCCATCCAGCGTGTTCTTTAACGTGCACAGGGTATGGCTCTCCCGCACACGGGGCCACGGCTTAACGTCCCATCCGACGGACGGCGGCCTTTCCAAGCCCATAGGTGTCCCCTACTGACCGTGGGCAGGGCGGGGAATTTTGCGGAGATAAATCTCGACGCTGACCCAGCTGGGACTCGAACCTGGGAACTACAGATTACGAGCCTGGCGCGCTACCGACTGAGCCACCTCCGCCCCAGTGCATGCAGGTATTGAACATCCTCAAGGGCCTCTCCTCCATCTCTTGGGCGGTGGACCAATGTTCTTTTATCCACCTCTACTGTGCACTTATCTGGTCAAAACTGGACTACGGATCCCAGGTGTACGACTCCACCTGGGATTCGGTGGTGAAGGTGCTGGACCCTCTGTACCATCGGGCCGTCCGTGTTTGCTTGGAGCACTTCACTGCTCCAGAGTCTCTATGTAGAGACTTACGAACCATCATTATCTATTTGCCATCAGCCATTGTCCCTACAGTATGCACCAAAATTGCGATCCCTGCCTGGCCATCCCACTTAGGACTGCGTTTTCAGTCCCTGGTGGGAAATGTTATATACCAGAATCGGCCAACTGCCATTCTTCCTTTCGGTTTGCGTGTCTGAGGTTACCTGTGAGACATTAACACCAGTCTCGATAGCATCGCACAGTCGACAGCCAAGCCACTTGCACCTTGGCTTGCTGTTTCCCCTTCCTGCGATTTTCCCCTGTGCTGGATGGGGAAGGCCTTTACACCCTACTGTGTGTATCAACAACTCTTTGCCAGCCATCGTGCTGCACACCCAGACTTCTTGCCTGTCTTCACAGATGGCTCGAAGTCCAGTACATCTGTGGGATTAGCCATGGTCTGTCGTTATGTAATCATTGCAGACCAGATCCCACAGCAGTATTCCATCTTCACTGCAGAGTTGCTTGATATCAGTCTTGCCTTGGACCACATAGCAGCTAAGCATCATCATTGGTGTGTGCTTTGCACCGACTTGCTTAGCTCGCTACAGGCTTTGATCTCGGTGAGGCATCGACCTTACCCTTTTCTCTCCAAGATTCGCCAACAGCTCCATTGTCTGGCAGCCACCACCAACGTTCTCTTCTGTTGAATGCCTGGTCACGTCGGGATCAGGGAATGACTTGGCAGACGCTGCTGCCAAGTCAGCCATGCCGTTGTCCAACTCACCACTGCTAGTTCCATACCTGGACTTCTGCAGCGTTTTTCCATCGAGTTCCGGGCACAGTGGCAGAGATCTTGGTCTGAACAGGTTGCTAACAAGCTTTTAGAGATCAAGCCCATTGTCAAACCGTGGGAGTCTTGTTTTCGCACGAATGAATCGCAAGGAGGAAGTTGTACTTGTTAGGCTCCACTTAGACCATTTGTTTCTCACTCATTCCTTTCTTATTAAGGCGGACGATGAACCTAAGTGCGAGTTTCGTGACACCATTTTAACCATTAAGCATATTTTAATTCATTGTCCATCTTTTAACTTAGACAGACGCTTATATTTTACCTTCCACAATTTTACGGCTGAGCCCCTTACACTCAGCTATATTTTATCTGATGACTCTCTTTTAACACCAGTTTTTAAATTTTTACGATTTACCGGATATTTTACTCGTTTATGAATTTTTACTTTTGTACTAAATTTTTACCTTTGTTTGTTTTTACATGGGTCCTATACACCTATTGTTATTGTTGACTTACACACTTGTTGCTTCCTTTTATTCTTTCTTATGCTCATCGGTTTTTTGCCATTTCGTTTGTGTCCATTTTAGCTTTGGTTGGGGGTTCTATGACTTTTACCCCCTTTTCAGCCTTTGTTTGGCGCAATATAGCCTTAGTTGCTCTTGCACCAATAAACCCCAAACAACCAACCAACCGACCAAATTAAAACATTTGTTCCCAATGGGGGTCACTTCTTAAGTTTTTGGTAGAAAGAGATTAATTAGAATATCCAATAATTCTTAGATTAATACAGATATGCATGTTTTTATGTCTGTTAATTCCATGTTGGAAATTTATGGATGCAAAATACTATTAAATTCTGTTCACTGCAAATATTAATTCAAATAGTGTTATACAGGGAAAATATTTTGATTTCCACTAATGGGGTCATAGAAACAGTAAAGGGTGCACTGGGTTCAAACGTTTGAAAACCACTGTGTTGAAACCTTAGAAATATATGATATACAGTAGGCGATAGAGAAAATATATACACTGAGATGCCACTTTGTTAGGTACACCAACCCTTTTCGCATAAATGGTTCATTCCAACACGCAATATGCCATGTGACAGCGGTTTGTGGTATGAAATCAGTCACTTTACAGTCCCTAACCACGACTTATATCGGGGACACCCTCCAGTCTTACCTACTTTCGTACTTATTTTCGAGGGGTGGGGGTGGCTCAGTCGGTAGCGCGCCAGGCTTGTAATCTGCAGTTTCCAGGTTCGAGTCCCAGCTGGGTCAATGTTGAGATTTATCTCCGCAGAATTCCCCACCCTGCCCATGGTCAGTAGGGGACACCAATGGGCTTGGAAAGGCCGTTGTCCGTCGGATGGGACGTTAAGACGTGGCCCCGTGTGCGGGAGAGCCTGTGCACATTAAAGAACATGCTGGATGGCCTTGACGGGAGGCTACCATCTGTCTCCCAACAGCTGTTTCAGTGGGTCCCCTCCCCCAACCTTCTCTGAGCCTTTGGGGTCCATGTGACCCGGCCATTTAGCCCATTGTGTGCAAAAAAAGTGCCGCTCAGAGGTAAAACAACCCAACATAGAGAGATGCATTGGAGATCGCCAGCCCCCTCCCAGAACACTCCACGAACTCAGAACAGCACTTGTCGAGGAGTGGTCATTAATTCCAAAAGGCCTGATCAATATACCCTCATAAACTGTAGGAGGAGTGGAGCTGCATGGCTGTCAGGGGTCATGATACTCATATTAAATCCCGCTTGTCGTACGTAAGAGATTTTAAATATTGTTCCATGGACTGCTCCTTCATATCAATTGCATAATTATGATCTTAATGCATGCACATTATACGATTATGAATTTATTCTGCTTGATTTACATTTATAATGTAATAATTAACCTCTTTAGTGTAATTTAATGTAATACTACACTGTCTAGTGGTTAGCATACAGCTGAGCATGTCTCTGTGTAAGTGTTTATATGGTGTATGAGAAACCACGACAAATCTTGTGTAGCTTTTAGGTTATCTCCGTTCTCTGTGTAGGAAAGTACCTTCTTCAGTAATAAATTATCGCAGGAAAAGTCCTGTAGACAAGGAACTCTGAATAGTTTATATAACACTGTGAGCGTGAGTGACAAATATTATTACCATCAAATATGTGGTGGCTTGGCTGCCCAACTCCTTATGTCGCCACTACTGAATCAAAACGGAAGCTTATATGTCACTTAGTTGGAGATTTGGTCAGCTTCTCTGTGGTCTAGTGGTTAAAACACCTGGCATGCTTCTGGGAGACCTGGGTTCGAATCCCAGTCAGGGACAACCAATTTTTTCTACTCAAGGAAGAAGGTACTAGTTCAGGACTAGTACCTTCTTAATCATGCCCTCTCCCCTTACAGCAGGGGTTGCGAGGCCTATCAGTACACCTCTGGTGATAGATAGAATATACAGGGTGATTCAAAACTCTTGGGCCAAACATTACGGGGTGATAGAACACACCTAAAGAAGCACTTTTCGTCATACAATACATACCGGTGCAATCGCTGAAAGGTTTTACGATCAGGCACGCGTCTGGTCAGAAAGCGCTCCCAGTACAGTCTTTGGACTTCCGTCGCATTCCCATCTGCAGCTCTGTACGTGAAATGCATGTCCGCTTTCTCCTGATTCGTGAAACAATCCATCTGTTCTGCAATCCACGGTAGAAATGAGGACGAGTGCGAAAACCAGCGTTTAAAAGTGTTCACTGGAAAGCGCCCTCTAGTGCTTCACCGCTTGAGTTCCGACCATGCATTGTATGACGAAAAGTGCTTGTTTAGGTATGTTCTATCACCCCTTAAAGTTTGGCCCAAGAGTTTTGAATCACCCTGTATAGAGTAGGTGATTTTGAGATCCTATGATGCTCCACTTTCATTTCCTGTAGATTGTTGTTTCGATTCCAATGTAGTGTGTTGGTTCGCTCGACACAAATGATAGCCTAATCCTCCTACCATTAGCTAATAATCGGCAGTCAAATAATTCATAACAGTAACGTTTATTTGCTAAAAATATCTAGTTATATGGAGGCAGCCAGTGGACATTTGTGCTATTATTTATATTACTGGTCACCACTGTAGAGGGGGCGGGGGTGGCTCAGTCGGTAGCGCACCAGGCTCGTAACCTGTAGTTCCCAGGTTCGAGTCCCAACTGGGTCAGCGTTGAGATTTATCTCCGCAAAATTTCCCGCCCTGCCCACGGTCAGTAGCGGACACCGATGGGCTTGGAAAGGCCGCCGTCCGTCGGATGGGACGTTAAGCCGTGGCCCCGTGTGCGGGAGAGCCATACCCTGTGCACGTTAAAGAACACGCTGGATGGCCTTGACGGGAGGCTACCATCTGTCTCCCAACAGCTGTTCCAGTGGGTCCACTCCCTCAACCTTCTCTGAGCCTTCGGGGTCCATGTGACCTGGCCATTTAGCCCATGGTGTGCAAAAAGTGCCGCTCAGAGGTAAAACAACCCAACCACTGTAGAGTATTTTTCATATGGCAGATTACTATCTTATGTAGTACCAAATTAAGAAAATGCAGAAGTATGGGTTATTTAATTGCACAGGTCACCTCAGCCCATAGAAAATCGCCTTGCATTCAGCTCGAAATTGCGTCCGGCTTCTCCAAGTCAAAAGTCGTTATTCCCAAACTCAAAGTAATAACTTTCTCTTCGGTCTGCTGACAATATGCTCCGCCATCCATACAAAGTTAACACGAAGCAGTTCACTGGCTCCCATGGACTCTATTACAGGAAAGGAGCAAATGTGCTATTTGTCACAGCAATAAAACTTCCCCTTCCGTCCATTTCTAGTGTTTGAGGGTAACCCTGGGCCATTGCATGGATCACACAGATAGATCCATCACATCTATCGCCTATTGTTGGATAAACTAATTGAAGGAATTTGAAATACGGGGTTCTGCTGCTAGATACTAACTAATTCCCCCCTTCAATTAGTTTATCTTGCTAAAATGATCCAGATAAAGCTTTTTCAGTCAGTTCAGTAAGTAATTCTCTTGGATAAAAGCTCATGCAATGTCAAAGTTCGATGTGTTGATGAATACTACTCTTCAGGAATAAGAGTTCATACACTGAAGTTGACTGTATTGAAAATATTAATAAAAACATAATTCTGTTTAAAGTTCTTGATGGTAGTCTTCTTGCACGAGAGAAACGTTACCTGGGCTACGAATCAATAGACATATATATGCATAAAATAAAAATATGAATCAAGGAAAATATAATGGCAAACAAACAACTTAGCTACATTGCACTCCCGACACTAGTAAGTTATTCCAATATAATGAAACTTATGTTTGTAATACAAATTAACATATTATTTTGCTCCTGCTCTGAATGCTCAAACCTAGGGAGAGAGTCTACAAAATATGCTTAGTTATGCCACTTTATCGCACTGACACTTCTCTGTCTACTAATTTTCCTAAACTCATATTCAATACGACTCCTCTTAAAGGTGTGTATTGTTCCACCTTTCTCCTATTAGAATTGTTGCTAAGAATAACAAGGCGATCTTAAAATTCTACCATTTCTCTTCCCAATTGTGCTGTTTTGGGACTTTTTGCTACAGCTCCCTCTAGTATCTCAACTTATATGAGGTAGTTTTCGAGCTCTCCGAATATTTGTCATTGCTAGTTGTTGACTGTTGCTAAGGGATCATTGGAGTGAAGTGGGTAAAACAAAAACATGGGGACTAACTCGCTTAAATTTCAGGTGAGATGGTAGGGCAGAGACGAACATCATACTCAGTCACACAGAATTTCGAAATGTGGGTGCGACAAATGCACTGGGCACAGTCCGAAATATAAATAAGCGATAAATGATCTGTGACATTCATAGCGTACTACACAAGGTAGATTCATACACCAAGGAAGTGATTGAATTTTGCTGAACTTATTAACGCTCACAGCAAGGAGAAAGAGGAGGTTTCCTCAATGGCAGCCATTGCAACCTCTCATCCTCCTGACCTCAAATTTCCCAACCTCAAAGCTTTTAATTACACAATAAAGCTAGAGTGGAATTGATAGACAAAATGGTGGAATGCGATCCTGTAATGGAAAAGAGCTCAAATTTCAGAGGGAAATTGAGTCTGCATCCTGTGCCTACATTCAAAATTAACTGGAGAAAACAAATGATCATCACAGAGGTTTTTCCTCCTAAATCCTCTGCTTCGACCAGTAAAGGCTGGTTTTATATTGCCCTCCTTCCAGGATACGGATTGACTTATTATCATTATTTACAGATTTTTGTCTACGTTCTTATATATTTATCTCTTTACTCTCTATTACGTTTTATCGAGCCATGCATCTAGGCACCCGTTTTTAATTCAATTACAGTCTCAACATTCGCCATTTTCACATTGGCAAGAATTTCAAGGAACATAATCGTCGCGAATGTTGAACGTTTACTGTATTTATGTTTTCCAGTTGTCACTTAATTAAGTTAATGATATATTTCATTTTCTTATATCTAAATATAGAATATTTATAGTAAATAATTGAACGATTCAGTCTTACGAAAAACGTTCTTTTCCTGTTATTTATCATAATAAAAAATAATGATATATTTAGCAAACATAAGTTAACAGTTTCTTCGTTGAGAAAGTGAAATTTCAAATTACAAATGCAATTTTTTTATTTAGCTTAACTACTGCAAAACAATTTCGAGTCTTTAGATTTGGAGCAGCTGTTTGCTACACCTTGTATAATTTGTTGGATCAACCCAATGGGGAACAACCAACGGCGTTTTCAACAGCATGTGAGTGCAATCAAACTCCTATATTCAAATGCCTTTAATTCGAAGTTAATATATTTTGTTTTTTGATAAAAGTTTCTTTCCATGTTGCTTTTGATCAAGGAAACTGAATTCTAATAATTCATTGTATATGTAACTTAGCTGCCATCGGCAGAAAAGCCTGCATTAAGAAATCTTGTCTACTAGGTGTGCGATTACTGTCACTTTCGCATTACCCATTCTTTTAGAACGCGTTAAATAAAATCTCGGTAAAATCGGGGACTGGCTTGTTTTTATTTAGAACGGGTTGTCAAAGAACGCATTTTTTTCATTTAAATATTTGTTGCTATAATTATCAACTTTTTATTAAAATGCAATGAAATAAATACATATATAAATATATCAAAACTCTTGGGCCAAACTTTAAGGGGTGATAGGACACACCTAAACATTTTTCGTCATACAATGCATGGCCGGCATTTTCGTCATACAATGCATGGCCGGAACTCACGCGGTGAAGAGCTAGAGAGCGCTTTCCAGTGAACACTTATAAGCGCTGGTTTTTGCACTCGTCCTCATTTCTACCGTCGATTGCAGAACGGATGGATTATTTCAGGAATCAGGAGAAGGCGGACATGCATTTCACGTACGGAGCTGCGGACGGGAATGCGAGGGAAGCCCACAGACTGTACCTCTGGTTAATACGGGGTGGGGAGTGGGTCCCGAAGGACCCACTCCCCATGGGGAAAGCACGTGCTCCGTCTCACGACACTACACGTGCATAGCAACTAGAGGCTTGGGAAAAAGAAGGTGAAGTTTGTCTCAGGGGAGACCAGTAGGGACATGGAGTATGGGTGGTGTTAAAGGGGGTGCTGAGTGCAGCCCGGGAAGAAGGTAGGAAAATAAGTCCAAGAGAGACAGCAGCCACGGGGCTCAAAGGAGAGAGTCCCGGAGCTGGCAGACAAGCCAGCCTATGTCCCTCAAGTGTGCCCTGACACGGGCACTCTCAATGGACACTGAGACCAGTTCGCCTGCTACCTCATTGATCGCTTGGGAGTCCCTGAGTTCGTTAGCGAACCCTTCTGTGAATGGGCACCTGAGGATATAGTGCCCAACATCTGCGTCTGGAGCCCCACAGCCGCAGTAACTGTGGATAGAGATTTTAAACCTGTCCAGGTATTTGGGGAAACTCCCATGTCCTGTTAGGACCTGCGTCAAATAGTGGTCAGAGGACATCAGGGATAGACTGACCCTTTTCAAGAATGTCTTTGTTTGAAGACCATTCTCAGTCGTATCCCAGAGCCTCTGCCACTCCTGAATGGTACCTTGGCCAATTATAGACTTCAGAGTAGTTTTTGAAGTCTTTACCGCTATCACAGGTTGAATGTTATTACCTGCGGAACGGGCCAGTTGGTCGGCCCGCTCATTTCCTTCATGCCCTACATCCTGACATGCCCCTACATCCTGATCCAGGAGAAGGATACCCTGGGCATGCTCTGATTACCCAGGATGCACTTGATCTCATTCACTATCTGATGCCTGTTGGTTGCATCTTCAAGTGCATGCAGAGCCGCCTGGCTGTCCGTGTACAGCCTTATGTCGTTGTCTAGACCGCCGTCATTGAGGGCCCAGTGAAGGGCCTCTCTGATAGCGAGCAGCTCTGCTTGGAAGGCTGAGCCATTATTTGAAACCTTCCTCTGAAAATCATACACTTTGGCCCCTTGATTGAAGACAGTGAAGGCTATACCCACACCCTCCTCGCTCTTGGAACCGTCGGTGTATATTTCAATATCTCTACCTGATGGTAACTCCGTGGACCAGGGCACACATAGTCTCCTTGTGGGATGTAGATCCCACTTAGCGGTATTTGTCTCATATTCCTAAGGGTCATACTGGACTCCGAGGAATGTTGCTTTCTCCTTAGCCTGCGTGACTCTGAATATGGTCGCTTCTTTACCGACCGTCAAAAATAGCGGAGGGATCCCTGCGAGCACCAGGAGGGCATCCGTAGATGTTGTCCTATAAGCCCTGGTGATTCGCAGTAAAGCCGGTCTTTGGGCGGCGAGCAGCTTTCTGCACATTATGGCGTGGTTCGTCGGGTGCCACCAGGCACCCGCACCATATGTCAGGATCCTCTCCGTTCCCCTTAGATAGATTTCTTTGAGGACCTCACTTCTGAGTCCCCATGAGACGCAAGCCATACGCCCCAGCTTACACATAACGTTGGTGCATTTAGCTTTCAAGTCCTGCAGGTGTGGGATCCAGCTCATCCTCTCATCCAGAGTGATTCCCAAGTATTTTAAAGTCGTCATGTGGGGGATGTTTGCGCCATTTAATTTGAAAATGGGATACCTCTTCTTGAGGACACCCTCTTTTGCAATTGTCATTGAAGTTGTCTTCGCAATGCTGAACCCAAGCTTGTTGCGATGACACCAAACTTCTAGTGTTTTAATGGCTGCATTGCCAGCGACCTCAAGATTTACTCGTGAGGACGCTGATATGACAAGCAGCAAGTCGTCCGCGTAAGCCTGGAGCCAGACTCCCTCGGGCATAGTCAACTCCAGAGCAGTATCAGCGACTAAGTTCCAGAGGAATGGTCCGCTGCACGACCCTGGTGGGCAGCCTCTTTCCAAGTTTCTTGAGGCTGTTCCGCAGCATGCGAATATGTGACCACCCTCTCTTGGAGGTAATTGGCCACAAGCGTGAAGATGTTCCTAGGGCAGGAACACTCCTTCAATTTTGTCAGAATCGCAGGCCACCAGACATTGTCGAACGCGCCCGTCACATCCAAAGCAATGAGAGAGGTGTGCAACTTGTGCACTTTATTTACCTGAGCGATGTCCACCACCTGTTTGATAGCGCGGTGGTGGAATGGTCCGTCCTGAACCCAAATTGCTTGGGATTCAGGAATCCGTTCTTGTGGCAGTGGTGGTACATCCTGTTGGTCAGGAGTTTATCCAGCACCTTTCCCAACACCGGCAGCAGACATATCGGTCTGTATGACCTCGCGTCAGCCAGATCCCTACCTGCCTTGTTTAAAAGGACAAGGTCAGCCTGTTCCCAGGCGGTTGGGAAGGCTCCCAGATTCAAGCATTTGTTGAAGAGCTGGGTGAACAGTTCTTTATGTTCATTAAACACCTGAGAAACAATCTCCACTGTCAGACCATCGTTACCCGGGGCCTTGCCCCGGGCCATATCTCTGATTACCTCTCTCACCTCCTCTTCCGTAAACGGAACGTCGTCCGGCGTGTCCGGCGGAATCCTGCAATTTTTCCTTAGGAGCCGATGTTCTGCATCATCAGAACTCCCGTCGTCAGTGGGAAACAAATTGTCCAAGAGCACCTGGATAGTTTCGCAAAAGGAAGAGGTCTTGGATCCATCTTCCTTGCGAACATATGCAATATCCAGGGGTTTAAAATCCCTATCCGTGGCTAGTTTATTCTGTAAAGTAAAAGGGTTTTGTGCAGAGACATCACTGCAGAATTTCTGCCAGGAGGTCAGCTGTGCCTGACGTATTGCGAGCTTATATTTTGCCTGCTCCCTCCTGTACACCTCCTCTCTGGTACTTCTCTCCCCAGTCCTGCATCTTTGAAATCTCCTTCTAAGAGCTCTCACCCTTTTCCTTGTAATGCTGAGCTCGGGTGTCCACCAGGGCACTGATTTTCTTCCTGCTCTGGGCTGCTTCTTGTACCCGAAGGTTGCCTCGCAACCAGCACTTAAAGTCCTCGTCACCTCACTAATGATGTTATTTAATGAATCGCAATCTCCAATATTGCAGACACTCTGGCCGATCTTCGCCAGTTCCGGTGACACACAGTGTAAGAGCTTGCACCAATCAGGAGCTCTACCCACCGCAAACCGTCGTGCATATTGTGGGGGAGATGTTGTTCCACCCACCTGGAACACTATATAGTTGTGGTCGCTGTTACTGACCTTATCGCTGACACACCAATTCCGGATCATAGGATTCAACCTAGGTGTAACTAGGGTCAAGTCTATCCAGCTGCGACCTCTTGGGCCGTTAAAAGTAGCTGGCGTATCTATATCATTTAGTAATAATAGATCAGCAGAGTTGATAAAGTCCAGAGTCATATCACCTCTGACATCTTGTCGGTTTGAACCCCACAAGGGATGCTTCGCATTGAAGTCCCCGCCTATTATAACGCTCTTAGAATTAACACGAGTTAAGACGTTTTGCAACTCGGTTAATAAGTCCTCAATGTTGTTATTTGGAGGACAGTAGATGGAGATGGCGTGTACTAATAATCGTCCATACCGATCTCCACTACTACAATAGTATCAGTGTGATATGCCAGAATGGCATTCACCTTGGGGTTCAGAACGACAACTCCAGCCTTAGGCTTGGTACCTTTTATACAAAATAGCCTACTGGACAGAGGGAGTCCCCTAATGACATTCTCTGTGCAGTAAGGTTCCTGCACAAGAGCAATGTCGACTCCTTCTTCCTTTATCTCCTGGCTGAGTTGGGCCATAGCAGCCCTTGCCCCGTTTAAATTAATCTGGAGAAATTTCAGACTTGCCCACGGACCACCAGGAAACCTACTTCCCATAGTCGGTGCGTCTACGCAACAACTTAATCTCACGACAGTACGACGGACATTTCACGTCCATCGCACTGTGGCCAATATCATACTTGGCACCGTGCTCCTTATTTGCCTTATTGCATACGATGCACTTCGGTTTGGGCTTCGTGCACTCCTTGTATGAGTGCTTACCCGCACACTGTGAACACCGTTGTGTCTTTAGCTCACACTCGCTCTGCTTATGCTCAAATGCATAGCACTTGTAGCACCGCAGGACTCTAATATAATCTTTTACGTAGCACCGTGACCAGCCTACGTTAATCTTACCTACCTCTAGTAACTTTCAATGAGAGGCACTACTAGCCTCTAAAACCCAGTGAACCGTATTGTCCACTCTGGCTTTCATCGAGAACATAGGTGTTATGTCTCCTTCTTCATCATTCAGCCTATTCTGGCTGCGTATGACCCTCTGGAGGTCCTCGCGAGGGATGTCCTTATCCACGCTGCAAACTATGATTTTAGGCTTCAGCCTTACGGCCGATTTAGCCTCTAAAATTCCCTTGAGTGACTCGTGGCTTTCAATTGCACTTTTTAGGCTAGCCCGGTCACTCTCTGAGCTGCACTCCACAATGACTCCGTTAGCCCTCATCGGCTTAACGGTCATGATCCCCAGGTTTAGGTCTGTGGGGTTGATATTTCCTTTGAGACTATCCCTCACCTCTAATGCTGACTTCTCTTTATCTTTAGAAAAGATCAGCAGGGTATGTCTCTGCCTTTTTTCAGGGGGAGTGGGCATTTTAGCTACCACCGAACCGCCCTTTCCCTGTCCCTGCCCACCAACAGCCTTTGCGTAGGTTGGTGGCCTCTCCTTCCTCTCTGGTGGACGTGCAGCCCGCTCTAAGATTTGTCCTCTCATGGTTGCAATTTCTAGTTCTTGCTCGCAGACTATGGCGTGTAGCTTACGAGCTACACCCATAACTGCGTCCCTTAACTCACTATCAGCTCTTTGGCGGAACATCTCCACCGCAAGCTCCTCCAGAAGGCCAGCCGCATTTGCCAGCCTTCCTGAGCCCTTCTCCTTACTGCTGGGCTCTTTCTTACTATCCGGGGTTACCTCCTTGGCTAAACACCCTTCATCCCCGCCATGACTTGGGTCCTTTCCATCCTTTGGAGGCCCTTCTACTTCTTTAATACTGTTTGTGGTGGGAGGGGGAGTCTCCGGGACTTCCTCCACCACAACCTCAAGATCAGCAGCCTCCTTGGGCTTGCTGTTTTGTTTTCCTGTCCTCTTCTCACTATCTCCTGTCACCATCATTGCCTTTTTAGACTTCATGGTGGGTTTAAAAATTTTCAACCCAGACGGTCTCCACCCACAACGGAGTCCTACAAGGGGAGGCCTCAGAGTTAAATTCGTCGCTCGAGGTACCTCAGAGATGCGCCCAGGATATACCCAGACTTCGGATCTCCCCTCGGACCAGAGCACGATCCAGGCCGAGGCCCGGTACTAGTCCGGGTCCCGGTCCGGACCCAGCCCCTATCGTCAAGAATCACCTCCATCTGGTTGACACCACAACCGCCCCTGACCCACCCCGGTCAAGGGGCGGGACAGGGGATGCCTCACGTACCGATTGATCCGAGAGTGCCAGCTCAGACCTCCCGTTTTATTGAAGCAGAGGCCAAGGACAGTGTATTGGGATACCAGCTTGCCTGTCCATCAACTGCCAGGACCCTCCTTTCCACGTTACGGGTCTCCACCCACGGTAAACAGGTGGGCCACTCATAGGTGTGGCGACCATGATACAATCTCCCCACCTCGCCCGTCAGGGCTCAATCCAAACCTAATCACTGGCCACCATTTCCCTATTAGATAAATTGTTCAATTTGAACAATCTCGGCCAGTCTCCTCCCTTGAGTCCAACTAGGAAGTAGGCCCGCACCCCAGGGACGTCTTGAGGCGCACATTCCGGGTAGAGTCCATCCTAACCTCCACCCGGAAATGGAAAAATCAGAGGCGTAAAAATGGGGGAGGACGGGAGTCCCCTGTCCAAAGGACCAGGACTCCCATCCTCCCCCGTGTTAATGAAACGACTTCAGCCTAATCTCCACGAATGATATGATTCCACAGACTGTACCGGGAGTGCTTTCCGATCAGACGCATATCTGATCGTAAAACCTTTCAGTGAATGGCCAGAACTCAAGCGGTGAAGAGCTAGAGAGCGCTTTCCAGTGAACACTTATAAGCACTGGTTTTTGCACTCGTCCTCATTTCTACCGTCGATTGCAGAATGGATGGATTGTTTCAGGAATCAGGAGAAGGCGGACATGCATTTCACGTACGGAGCTGCGGAGGGGAATGCGAGGGAAGCCCACAGACTGTACTGGGAGCGCTTTCCGATCAGATCCGTGTCTGATCGTAAAACCTTTCAGTGCTTGCACCGGTATCTGTGCTAAATGGGCTCCTTTGTAAGCGACTTGCAGGATACAGGGCATGCAAGGAGTGAGGACGGCACGTGTTACAGAGGAAATTCTACGTAGGGTTGGAGATCGTTCCGAATGTAGCACGTGAGCAATTTTCCGTGCCGTAAGTGTGCCCCAATCGATGGTGTGGCGAGTTCTATGAGATGAACGATTACACCCCTACGATTCACAGACGGTGCACGCCTTGACACCTGCAGATTATCGGCCTAGTGTGGATTTTGCATAGTGGTTCCTGCAGCAGACTGCAGCGCATCTGGACTTTGATGCACATGTCTTATTCACTGAAGAATGCACCTTTGCACGTGAGGGCATTTTTAATACCCACAATTCACATGAGTGGACCACCAGTAATCCGCACGCCATACGTCCACATTCGTACCAGTGGCGTTTCTCCATAAATGTTTGGGCTGGAATCCTCCATGACCATTTGATTGGCCCATACTTTCTGCCAGCCCGACTGAAAGGGAGAACGTACCTCGTATTTTTACAAGAAATCTTACCAGAATTACTGAACCCTGTTCCAGCAAACATTCAAACACGTATGTGGTTCCAACATGACGGAGCGCCACCCCATTTCAGGGTGGATGTGCGAAACGCCTTGGATGCAACATTTCCAGGATGATGAACTGGTCGGGGTGGTGCCATCGCTTGGCCGCCACGATCTCTCGATATCTCATGTCTGGACTTTTTCCTATGGGGCCATATGAAAAGCCTCAACTACGATAGCCCCATCGATTCCAATGAGGACCTTGTTGCCAGGATTTCTATTGCCGAGAAATGCGAGAAAAACGAGAAATGCCTGGTGTTTTCGCCCATGTACGCCGATCACTAAGTCGAAGGTGTGAATCCTGCATTAATGTGGGCGGTCGCTCTTTTGAGCAGTTTCTGTAAATTGTTCAATAAAATTCTGTGCTTTCTGTTCTGCAATTTCTGCAATTGTTTCAAACCTCTTCTGTCATTCTTGTGTTTCTTCATTTCTTGACACAGTAACTATTAACCCCTAGCCCTTCATCGCTTGAGTTCCGACCATGTATTGTATGACGAAAAGTGCTTGTTTAAGTGTGTTCTATCACCCCTTAAAGTTTGGCCCAAGAGTTTTGAATCACCTTGTATATAATGGGTAGTTGTGTTTATTAGTGTTAATATATTTTTAGCAGGTTTCCAAAAATGATATTTTTCTTTAAAGGTTTTATTAAATCTTTCAAGTTTTTTTATTAAATGCAATTTAAAGTTATGTTTATTTTAACATACTATTTTCTTGAAACAGGGAAGGTCATGAACACTTTTTTTTACATACTCTTTATTTAAACACTATCTATACATCATTATAATAGCAACATAAAGCAGCAATTTACAAAACAGCAATTACAATAATTACAATTTACATAATAGCAAAATAAAGCAAAAATTACAATTTACATAATTTTATTTAAAAAAAAAGAAAGAAAAAAAATGGTTCCCATTTTTCGCCGACCGTGAAATTTGCTTACCGAGACGTTATGAGATCCCTCATAGCGCCGACTTCTAATTTTTACCACTGGGGTGTTCAGGGTCTAATCTCTGGAGGGAACGCAAAGGGGCCGTGCTACACTTCCCCCCCCCCAGTTTTTTTCGGCTCGATTGCCCACCACCCCACCCCCGCTTTAATTTTTTTCCAGATCCGGGCCTGGTTATATCCGGATATTTATATCGCTTTTTACCAAAAAGCATTAAAAAAATGGCCGTTTGTTTTGATGAGGAGGTGACGAAAAAAACAAAAATCAGACAAAATAATGAACTAAATCTTTTTCTAATGTTAAAAATGTTGTTTATACATGTCTTCAACTATAGGCATTTCCATGAATGGCAGTATTTGCCCCTTGTAAATCTTTTAAAATGCTGCTTATAATTGACTAAGAAAAGTGTCAGTTTTTTGCGGTTCTTTCAGAAATATATTTGCTTTTACCCGGCGCTTGAACTGCATTAACGAAACACAGGAGAACCAGTGAAGTGGACCTCTGACCAACCTGAACTGAAACCAAAATTGTACCTTGACGTAAAAGTTTTATTCTACGCGTGCCGATTTGCATTTTGTTTTGCGCAGTACAAGATGCAAAATATAATTTGCGTTTCCTAAATTATGAAATGACAAAGGATGAAACGATACTTTTGTCCCCGTGCCTAAATAAGCACGGCGACAATTCCCTCCATTCGTGGTTAGCGTGCTTGGCTACTGATCAAAAGGACCTGGGTCCAAGCTCCGGGTAAGGCATGAATGTTGTCTCTGTGCTGAGTCCTCGCCCTCCTCATAGATCTTCTCTATGGCTTATTAAACTGACAGGCTTCTGTCTGACCTCTGTGAAAAGCAGCTGCTTCAGGGGGTATTTATTTATTTATATATATATATACCAATACGTATGAATTGTACTTTATATATCTATACTATACAGGGGTTTATCAAAATAATAGAAACACGTACTGTTTGTGGAGAATATTTTATTAATAACCTGTAGGCCCACCTCGAGCGTTCAGAACAGATGCAGTTCGACGTGGAATAGACTTATACAAGTTATACACATACGATAATGGAATGTGGGACCATTCTTCCTGTAAAATATGGCCCAACTGTGCCAGTGATGCTGGAGGTGGAAAGTGTTACCTAACCTTGCGTGCCAGATATTCTCAGAAATGTTGAATAATATTGAGGTCTGGAGATTGAGGTGGCCAGGGTAGCTGCTGTACCTCATCTTCATGCTCTTCAAACCACAACTTGACACATTTCGCATAATGCACGGGTGTATTATCCGCTTCAAACCAGGGCGGACATTAGGGGACAATGCTCGCAACATTGGGTGCAGATGGTCCCCAAGAATGGATTCGTACATTGCGGATGTGACACGACCCTGCAGAATGACTAATGGTCTTAAGGAATACCATGATATGGCACCCCACAGCATCAGGGATCCACCTCCATGCTTCATAGTTGGGGTGGTATGCTTCTGCAGGTTTTTGCCAGACGTACACTCTACCAGTGGTGGGAAACAATGTATAGCATGATTCATCAGACTAGATGACACGTTCCCAGTCTTTAGCATCCCAGTTTTTATGTGCTTTGCACCACCTTATACATTTTATTGCATTGATGTTGATAATCAGAGGTTTGTGGATTGCAGCATGGCCATAAATATTGGCATGATGAAGTTCCCGGCAAACTGTTATGATGGAAATGGGATCAGTCCGACTGGTGTATAACTCTGCTGCCATTTGCGGCGCCGTGGTCTTGTGCTTCCGTTGTATAATCCGTGTCAACGTTCGCCTATCTCTATTTGACAATTTCGTATGGCGTCCACAATTTGCACGTTTGGAGGCAACGCCCTTCCTTTTTGATAGGGAGTCATAATCTTCGAAACAGTTCCTCGTGTTACACCTACTATTTCTGCCGTTCTGGTTACTGAAGCTCCTGCAAATCGCGCACCAATGATCATGCCTTTTTGGAGGACACTAAGATCTGACAATGTCGACAATTACACCACAACAGCTGTTCACCTGCGCCTGAGGTACTGTTATGTGATAGCCGATATCGTTCCTCTCTCCTTTTTATACCTCACATCACGGGTGACGTCGTCCATGTAATATGCATAGGCGCATGGCGTGAACTGCCATCACCGTCGGTGTTTCCATGATTTTGATAAACACCTGTATACTTAAATATCGGGGGCGGTTCGTGAGTTTCTAAATAGGTGGGCTAATATATTTTTATATACGGAGAATCTAACTAGGCTGGGCCGTCATGGTTCAGATGTCATTGCGCTACTTCGGCGGTTTTCTCTTCTAACGACTCTGTTCTTGATGAGAAAAGGAACATTTATTGGCTTGGAAAATAACATACTGGTGTCACTCGAGGTGTGGCTTTTCGACGGAAGTACCTTGGGCCTCTGCTGCAGAGGATCCTAAAAGTTAGGACTTCTGTTTATTTTTCTGGCTCAAAATTCAAAAGACAAAGATCTTTTTGTTTATATATTGGCAAGTTTCTGGACTAAATTCAGTGAGGGTTGGGCATATTCCTAGGCAGCACTCAAAATTTCAAAAGATCCCACTCTCACTGCACCTCAATGATTATATCTTCAAGCAGACTAATAAAACCCAAGTAGTGCTTTTCTCTTCACATCAGGCTTCTCCCGCTGTAAGCAGGTACAATGTAAGGCAAGCTTTAACTGTTAGGAGCCTTTTTAGTTCCTAGTGGTTTCAGTGATATCTCCCTTAAGGTGATATGCAGTCAATGTACTGCGGTGCACCGGGAATGTCACGATTTCAATTCGTTGTCTCTTCACATCAGGCTTCTCCCGCTGTAAGCAGGTACAATGTAAGGCAAGCTTTAACTGTTAGGAGCCTTTTTAATTCCTAGTGGTTTCAGTGACATCTCCCTTAAGGTGATATGCAGTCAATGTACTGCGGTGCACCGGGAATGTCACGATTTCAATTCGTTGTATGTATACATGTGTAATAGAATGTTCACAATGACCCCAAAGCTCAGAGAAAGGTATGGATCTTTTACATGCGGGGCACGGCTTAATGCCCCATCCGACGGATGATGACCTTTCCAAGCCCTTCGGTATTCCCTACTTTCCAAGGGCAGGATGGGTAGTTTCGTGGAGATAAATCTCAACTCTGGCCCAGGTGGGACTGGAATGCACGAATTGCAGATTACGAGCCTGGGGCGCTACTAACTGAATCTGCAATTAACTGAACCACAGTGCTGCAGGGGAGGGTGGAGGGGGGAAGATAAACATACATTTATTTTTTACTCGGAGCACAGATCATGTTAGACTCTCATTTGAATAAATGTGCGCATGACAATATTTGACATAAAATGAAAAATTCGGAGAATAATAATATTTAAAATATTTATAATGCTCTGATGACATATTTACCATTACTGTTTTTTCCTTTTCTATACGCTTGTTAATTACAAATCTTTAACCAAATTATTCACCTTTATTTTCCAGTCCAAATAATGATCCTGAATGTTGATGCTAAAGAATATGACGACGTGATATATATGCCTTATATGCAAATTTCCTTCCATTCGCACTACACAACGTCCAATCCTTTCACTGATGGTTTCACACTATATCCAGGAAATGGTTATTCTTTTAGACTTTCAAAGGTATACATCTATATTTATTGTTTATTTAATATGATTAATATTCAGCGTATTATAAATTTAAAATTTAAGAAGTGTAGTTTTTAAATTTTAAAGTGAAAAACACTTTTTGAATTGTATGAAAAATAACTCATTATTGAAGTCAATTCAACATTTCTTTCGCAGCATTAAAATAAGCCAGTTAATATTCCAGTCTAGTTTAAATATGTGTTATGAACTCAGTTTTTGTAATTTAAAGTGAACCAGACCGAAGCTTCAGCATAAACATCATAACCCAGTGATATACAGTATCGAAATATTCGTAAATTAGTGTACACGGTAAATAATATTTCAACAAGCTTTATACAGGGAAAAATATTTTAAATTCCACGAAGGTGGAGTTATAAAGAGAAAGGGGTGCTTTAGAAAGGGAAAAAAGAGCGCTGGGCTCAAAAAGGTTGGAGACCACTGCCCTAACCCGTTAATAACGGTTGTTAAACCAGCAAGACAGCAGTAGCCAGAAAAGCTTCAGAAGGATAGAAAATTCAATAGTAAAATTTACGATGCTAATTGTTGATGTAGAATCATTGATGATGTAGATATTGATGTAGAACGGAAGTATGTATGTCCGTGAAAAATGAGAGAATAAGAAGATTAATAGCTCAGAATATATCTAATAACACGTGAAGGCATTTTAAGTGACATTCGGTTTTTAGTTCACAAGAAATATAAGTAGCTGTGACAGTGCTCTCGTTATTAAGTGCTTGGTGCAGAAATATTCAATCTGATTTCGAATCTAGAATAAGGCATGGATACGCTCTGCTGAAAATTTGTATTTATCGTCGATCCTCTTAATGGCTTACAGTCAAACAAAGGCGTTGATATGGGGGATGCTCCCCGTAGCAACTCTGAAAGGAAATCAGAGTTGGCAAAATCTAGGTGAGTGACAAATTTTGAAGCCATTTGGTAAAGTATTGGTGAATTATTCCGCGGATTCTTTATGTATTTCCCCGTTGGTCTTTTTCTCTACATCGCGTTGTATTTTTTAATCTTAATTATGCAACCAGCTGTAACTTGCTGGCGACTTCTAAGGATGATATTTATATTATGTGATTCATTGGCTTTCTGTATGCCAGCATGACGGAGAGACAAGTATGCCACAGGATCGAAGTAATTGCCTATCTTAAATATTCCGCCTAGCAATAAGCACGACTAGTCTCTTTAGCACAACTAGAAACTTTATATCTTTTAACAATAGAAAATAAAAAATATTTATTGAATTCCTAGCCAACAGACATCTTTCACATTACGATTTCATGAATAATACATGTCACTTAGACATTGGTGTGGTTGAAAGCATCTCTCATCACATCATAGACATTCTAATAGCGGACTAACAGAAATAAGGACTCTATCCCTCTCTCTTTAGGGTTGTCCAAACTTTTCCTGCCTCATGTCATCAAAGAGAGAGCGAGACAGGGGTCTCGCTCTCTCTTTGATGACCGACACTCTAAGACTTTTTCAAAAAGTGTCTCATTTGCTGCTTCCATTAGTCAGTATCAGCTAATCAGGAAGAGCAAATATTGGTGGGGACTTGTGATTTTCTTTGATCTTGCTCTCTCTACCACGTGGTTCGTGGCTGTGATGCCGTGGTCCTGATTGCCTTCCTGGATATTCATCAGGTGGTAGGGGTCTATGCACATGCATGCACAGGAGAAGTTGCCGTCACTTCTATCTGCAGTCTTTGGGGAGGTCATCACTGCTTACATAAATGCAGGATTGCAGAAGTGAATACAAATTCTGACGACAGAAAGCCAGAACCAGTCGGAAATAGTTCGTAGATCTTTGGTCCCTGTGCCAAGGATCTTTACAAGTTTACATGTACATACAAATCGGAATAGAGTTGTGAAAATTTATATTTTTTTTAATTAAGGGAAGTTAGCAAAATGGAAGCAACTTGGCAAAATCCAATTGATTTGCGAATATTGAGATTGTTTTGGTAAAATTAAGGACAGGTGGAAAATCGAGGAACTTGGCAAAATCTTGGTGAGTTAGCAACGTTAGAAGCGACTTGGTAAAATCCATGTGAGTTGTGAAAAATTGAAATTTTTAAAATAATAAAGGATTAGTTGGCGAAATCGAGACAATTAGGCAGAATCTTGGAAAATTGGCAAAATTCGAAGCGACTTGGTAAAATCCACGTGAATTGTGAAAATTGAGATTAAAGAATAAAGGTTGAATTGGCAAAATGGAGACACTTTGGTAAAATCCGAATGATATGCGAAAATTGAGCTTGTTTAATATGTAATTAAGGGGTTTGGCAAAAAAAACGTGGTAACTGGATAGAATCTTGGTAAGTTGGCAAAATTCGAAGCGTTTTGGTGAGTTGTGAAAATTCAGATTGTTTTTGTAAAATTAATGGGAGCTGGTAAAATCGATCTCATCATCATCCTCAAGCAGCCAAGGGCTACGGAGATACATCCAGATTGTGCAATTTAGTTCTCCAATCATATCAGTCCTGAGTTACATCTGCTGCATCTGATCACTGCACATCAATTCTAACAAGGTCCTCTTTGACATTGTCTGTCCACCGCATCCTAGGCCTCCCCCTTTTTCTGAGGCCTTTAGTCACACTGTTCACAACCCTATTCGCCAATCTATAATTATTCATATGGGTAACATCGCCAAACCAACGGAATCTCTCTTTGCATAATATGATGCTTAAAGGAGGTTGCAAACTCCTTTGCCTAACTTCATCATTAGTTACAAAGTTGAACCACCTAATGCCCAAGATACGGTGTAAGCATCAGGAATCAAAAGCATCAAGTTTCCTGTTATCTTGTTTACAGAGTCCACGTTTCGCTACCATAACTATTACTAAAAAGAACCAAACTATTTTACGGTCTAATTTTAGTCTTTAGGTG
Organism: Ryuthela nishihirai; assembly: GCA_038380435.1. NCBI lineage: Eukaryota > Metazoa > Arthropoda > Arachnida > Araneae > Heptathelidae > Ryuthela > Ryuthela nishihirai. Next base: position 21,514,884 of record JAWZYU010000028.1, on the reverse strand, counting down.
TATACGCCTATTTCTCCACACTCTCCATAGATTCCTAAAAGTCCCGGCAGCAATCCCTATTCGTCTGTTAATCTCATGCCGCACATCACCATTATCTGTTACGTAGCTCCCAAGATAATTAAACTTAGACACCTGCTCAAGACTGCAACCATTCAGATTAACTGAATCACAGCCTGCCTGACCAATTTTCATCACTTTAGTTTTCTCTCTGTTTATAACAAGACCGACGGACGAGCGTCTTTCCAAGCCCCTCGGTGTCCCCTACTGACCGTGGGTAGGAATGTGTAAACTGGGACTCGAACCTGGGAACTGCAGATTACGAGCCTGACGCGCTACCGACTGAGCCACCCCCGTCCCCGAAATCGAGGAGTGCATACAGTAAAAATTATTTCCTAATACCTGAAAATTTGGGTCATTTTTATTTCAACAGAATTCAAGAAACCAAATTAGATTATAATTTGTTCGATCAAATTTCATCCGGAAGTTTAAAAAAAAATTGCCAATAATTACCCCCCCCCCCCCCCAACCTCACCACTCCGAATGGAGTTATTTTTTTTAACCCGAAAAAGTCATACCCTACTTATAGAACACAAACAAGGAATTCATAGCGATGCGAGGATATTTATCAGGGGTAGGGAAATACGTAAATGGTGCTTACACGATAAGTACATATATATGCGTGTTGCACAAAACGCCAAGTCATTGTATAGTACCACTATTTAACTCCATTGATCTTAACAGGTGTTTCTGCGAACTTGTCACATGTGTTCTTCGAAATAATGAAAGTTCCAACAGGAAAAAGAAAACAATTATTCGTGATAAAATTTAAAATTATTTCATTACATGGTGAGACCTATATCGTACGGCAAAGCCCGAGCTGGACTCTCGTGGCATTTTTAAAAATACAATATAATGAAAAATCATTTTTGAAAATACATGTATAAAATATCTCTTTGGAAAAATCGCATAAAATTATTATATCGTCGGTCTAATTAGCAAACCTCGTAACTCCACTTTCGGTCAATTTTTAGCAATCCACGTAACTCCAGTTTTGAATATTCATGTTGGCAAACCTAGTTACTCCTCATCTCTTTATACATGGTTGGTAAGGCACTGCGCTACTAGCCTGTAGTTTTGTTTTTACATTGTTGAGTGATTATGTTGTTTTTCGGCTTCCAATTACTGACTCCTAAAATCAAGTAAGTTTCACTGTTTATTGTGGAAATTGAACATGTTCCAGTAACTTACGAGAAACTGTAATAGTGTTTTAATAAAGCAGTTAAGTTACAAGGCACTGTGTCTGCTGATTTGTTTGCAGCTGTGCAGTTTGTGGGAAGACCTAGGATGCGGTGGGCAGACAATGTCAAATAGGGCCTTGTTAGAATTGTGTGCAGTGGATTGGGTTGGGTTGGGTTGTTTTACCTCTGAGCGGCACTTTTTTGCACACCATGGGCTAAATGGCCAGGTCACATGGACCCCGAAGGCTCAGAGAAGGTTGGGGTAGGGGACCCACTGGAACAGCTGTTGGGAGACAGATGGTAGCCTCCCGTCAAGGCCATCCAGCGTGTTCTTTAACGTGCACAGGGTATGGCTCTCCCGCACACAGGGCCACGGCTTAACGTCCCATCCGACGGACGGCGGCCTTTCCAAGCCCATCGGTGTCCCCTACTGACCGTGGGGAATTTTGCGGAGATAAATCTCAACGCTGACCCAGCTGGGACTCGAACCTGGAAACTACAGATTACGAGCCTGGCGCGCTACCGACTGAGCCACCCCCGCCCCATGTGCAGTGGATGTAGCAGATGTAGCTCAGGACAGATATACTTGGAGAACTAAATTGCATGGTCTGGTTGGACCTCCGTAGCCCTTGGCTGCTTGAGGATGATGATAATGATGAGTAATTAAATCGTAATTTTGTCCTCCTGTCCCTAAAAAATACCCAATAAATATTTTTTTTTTGCTTTCAGATACCATATTTTTATGTTGGGCAAAAATGTCAAATTCGTTAAAAAAAAATGTGGTCATGAGCAAAGTATTAACGATGGAGTGTGTACAAGTGGAAGTAGTAGTAGTGACGTTGCTGCAAATAATATGCAGCAAAATAAGAAAAATTAACAGACAATATTCAGACGAATATTTAATTTTTGATTTACAGTCGCTCAAATAAATATCCGAACACTATAGTTGATTACAGAATTCATAAAAAATATCTGGCAACGTATTTTTTAGAAATTAGTGATCTGGCAACCTTCGTGTACGTACACGAAAGTTGCCAGATCACTAATTTCTAAAAAAAAAACGTTGCCAGATATTTTTTATGAATTCTGTAATCAACTGTAGTGTTCGGATATCTTTTTGAGTGACTGTACATGGACAAGTGAAAAACATGTCACCTTCCACAAGGTATCATACGCAGAGAAAAACTGTGTAGCACAAAGGCTCCTGCTGAGCTGAAACGTCCACTATGAAGAAAGTTAATCTTGCTTCAAAAAATAAAGATTATTTCAAAACGTTATTGGACATAGAACTGAACAAGTTGGGTTGTTGGGTTGTTTTACTTCTGAGAGGCACTTTTTTTCACACAATGGGCTAAATAACCAGGTCACAAGGACCCTGAATGATCAGAGAAGGTTGGGGGAGAGGACCCACTGGAATAGCTGTTGGGAGATAGATGATAGCCTCCCGTGGAGGCCATTCAGGGTGTCCTTTAACGTGCACAGGGTATGGCTCTCCCACACACGGGGTTGCGGCTTAACGTCCCATCCGACGGACGGCGGCCTTTCCAAACTCATCGGTTTCCCCTACTGACCGTGGGTAAGGCGAGGAATTTTGCGGAGATAAATATCAACGCTGATCCAGTTGGGACTCGAACCTGGGAACTACAGATTACGAGCCTGGCGCGCTACCGACTGAACCACCCCGCCCAAGCTAAAGAAGTAAATCATTTCGAAAAAAAAGCTGTTAAAATTTTCGATAAGGCTCAAATTGCTTCGTATAAGGTAGCAGAGTTAATTGCATTAAAATTAAAACCACATACTATAAGCATTCTCTTGTTTTACCTGCATGTTGTGAAATTACTTTTGGCGATAACGCAAAAATAAGAAATTATGAAAATATCTCTTTCTGATGCAACAATAAAAAAAAAAATTTAAAGACATGTCAGATAGCATTGAGGAAAAAAGTTGCCGATAAACTAATAAAGCGATATTTTGATTTGCAAATTGACGAATCTACTAATTTTAATGGCAAAGCTGATTTGCTAGGTTTCGTTCGTTTCATTAATGAAAACGAAATAGTGAATCAATTTTTATGCTGCAGAGAACTTACCAAATTTACAACAGAGCGAGATATTTTTGATTCTATTATATCATATTTAGAAAAACATAAAATATCATGGGAGCTATATGTAGGAATTACTTGTCAAGACAGCGTCCCATCAATGATGGACTCTATTAAAGGATTTGGTGCCTTTAATGTGATACGAAACCCAATGATCCTATCTAGGCATTTTTTTTTTACATAGGCAGGGAATCCCTAGTATCAAAAACATTACCAGCAACAGTAAAATCTGTATTAGACCGAGTTGTAAATAGAGTAAACTACATCAAGTCAAGACTTTTAAACACGCCATTTTAAACAACTTTGCATATCTATGGAAGTAAGATACTGTAGTTTATTTAGAGGTAAAGTGCTTTGTAGAATTTTAGAACTTAAGAATGAATTATTAGCTTTTTCCAAAACGGAGGTAGAGACGCTTTTGTACAATGTCTTAAAAATGATATTTGGTGTGCTAAAAATGGCATATTTAGTCGATATTTTTAATTATTTAAATACCGTTATTACAGGCATTCGAAGAATAAACGAAAATATTTTGACATCCACAGACAAATTGTCAGCATTTCAGGAAAAAAAATATCTTTGGAAAAATCGCGTAATAGAAAATAAATACAGTTGATATGTTTCCTTCACTTCAAAATGAAAATTGCGTGAAAATTATTCCCGTTATAGCAGAACATTTAACATTATTGGGAGAAAAGTTTTGCGAGTTACTTTCCATCCTTAAATATAGAATATTATGATTGGATACGAAATCCATTTGGCACATTTGATATCTCGAGTGCTAAATTTTCTTTACAAGAAGAAGATTTAGTTTCTTTGTGAATATATCGTAGTCTAGAATTGAAATACTCAAAAGAAATGAAAGATATGAAATATTTTTGAAGAATTTTGGATTTTTGTCCAAGAATACCCAGTTTCTATCCACAAAGGCACTTAAAAATTTGCTACAGTTTTCAACATCGTATTTGTGTGAGCTGGGATTCTCAAATTAACCAATATAAAAACTAAAAAAAAAGGTAAAGACTTACTAATATAGGAGAGGATCTATTTTGTAGAAAAAATTATTTTATTTACTGTTTTTCGTTTATTGTTTTAATTAAAAATGCTTTCTTGTTTGCTAACTATGTAATTTTTAATAAAAGGTGTTAATAACTACATGCCTATTTTTATTATTAGTTTAAGATTGTGTTGCCTTATGTAAATGACATCGATTTTACTGTTTCGTAAAAATATTTATATTTAAAAGTGTTCCGCGATTCCGAAAAGGTTGAGAACCACTGATTTAACTTCTTTCATAACCTTACGCAAGTGTGAAAGGCCGCGCGTCCTTAGCTTAACTGGCGCGTAACCAGTAAGTTTGGAGTCGGGGGGGGGGGGGGGGCAGATGCTTTTTTTTTTTCGTGCTTCTTACCTCTGGCACTTATAGGAAGTGACAACATTCAAATAGGATAAGGTTTCGAAAAAAAATCCATTTCGAAACGGCCGAAATGAACCAGCCACTAATTCCAAATATCATCATATTTTTTCCTGTAATAATGTGAAAATTTGAAATAGAATTGTTCTCAAAAGAAACAGAATTAATATCGAATATGTATGGACGATTGTGAGCGATTGACTGACTAATGACGTCACTGGAGATGATACAAATTCTAACTATGAATTAGAAATGGCAGAACTCTGAAAATTTGTACCTATGAATAATTCTTTTCCTGGATCTCAGAAAAATCCAAGCTTTGACTTCTAACGGGTCAAAGTCCAATAGAGGTCACCTAGACGGCAAGCCATGATCTACGAGTGCTAGAAGAGTGAAAATTTGCATCTGGTGGTGTTTCGGGTTGTAAATGTCGGAAACGTTACGAAATTTCGGATCCGGAGGGTTGTTCGAGGTCAAAGGTCAAATTTAGATCTACCAATACTAGAGAACTAAAAATTGATTACCAGGGAATATTTTGAGTTCTAGATCTTAGAACTGTTGCGAAATTTTAGATACTCTGTGTCCTTCAAGTTCAAAGGTCGAATATAGATTTACTGCTGCCAGAGGACTAAAAATGGTGCCTGGGGGTTTTGAGTCATAGATTCCAGAAATTATGCCACATGTTGGATTCGATGTGTCCTTTCAGGTGAAAGGTCAAATTTTAATACTCTGGTTCTAGAGATCTAACAGTTCGTGAATAGAGCTATTTCAGGCAATAGAGTTCAGAAATAAGTGCAATTTTCCAATCCTGTGACACTTCAAGGTCGAATAGGGGTCATAGTGACGGACTAGTATTTCGTATTCATTTGTTTTTGTCTTATAATGCTTAGAGATAACAAACATTTTCCTCTTTGTAGACTGTGAAGCATCTCTTGCCTGCTCCGTACCCAACGGACTGCATAGACTATTTTCAGAAGTGGAAAGATAGAGGAGGTTGGGGACCAATGAATGTAAAGGTAATTTTTTTCGCTTATTCTAAATCCACGTGGGATCTCAGTGCCCAGTGGACAAATCCTGCCACGTAGCCTGAACGTCTTCGAAAATTCAACATTATTTGTGTTGTTATTCTCATTCTTAACCAGAAGACCGTACACAGGATTTTTTTCAGGTGTAGTGTGGGGAAAAAAATCGGTGTTTCAAGACAGAAATGTAGGAATTGATATAACAGAAACGAAAATCAGGTCTAAAATTATTTGTATGAAAATTACTTAAATTATGAATGTTATGCTCTTATCCCCCCCCCCCCATTGCAACAAATTTCATATTGTAGGTTTGAATATACACATGCATAATATAGAGTTATACGAAATTTCCTATTAACTAACAGTTTATTAAGATAATAATGTCAAAAGTACAAATCTTAATTTCTTTATTAATTTCAAGGCACGAGACCTCCATTTTAGCTTAGAATCAGTTCAGCACCTAGGTTATTTAAAAAAAACAGTACGCTCTAGGCTTGGGCAAACACATGAGTAAGTAATCTATGCACTCTAAATCGGTAAATTTGATATTTATGTCTGAATAACTATTTTGCAACTCAAAGAGTATAATTTTGCTCTTAATTGCGCTCAGTTTTAATCTATTTATATTTAATCAGTTTGATATTTTCTTTAAATCGGACTCAACATGAAAAATTAGTTTCTCAGAGTCTTCAGCAGAATGAAAAACAACTGCATCAATCTACATAACAGAGGAGTATACCAAAGAAATCCAAGGAATGAAAATCATCTATGTATATTATAAAGACCCAAAACTTATCCCTGGGGTAGCCCTTTTCAAATACAGTGGACCTTCGTTATAGCGCTGCTCGCTATACCGCGGGCGATGTTCGCGATAAGTTCAAATGTGTTTATACAGGTCCGTGCGGCGTTAGTGAGTATCGCATTTTATTGTTACTGCATATTGAGTAATTGTGTATGTATTGAGTTCCTTGCATGTATTTTGAATAGTGTTTAATTATTATATGCATGATGAGTAAAAGAAAAGCTTACAGTGTGAAATTTATTGTGTCGCCACCGCGCCGCTCGGTATAACGCGAGTAGTGTCCTGACAACTTGGCACCCCCACTAGTGCTTTCCCCCTATGACGCCACAGGCCACGCCCACTTCCGACCACGCCATATCACTTCATCTGCCACGCCCACTCCCGGCCACGCCCCTATGACGTAACATGACGTAATCGTGACTTAACATGCCACGCCCCTTCATTAATAATTAATAATTTCTTCCCCCTTATGAAACACCCACTTTCACCCCCCCTTCCCCTTAGAGGCGCCATCTGGTGACAATGAGAAGTACTATTTTCCCAAAAACCCCTATTTTTATTCTAATTCTTCGATTTTTGATTTCCACCCTGTTAAAAATTCCTCCCCCTTATTAAAAAAAAACCCTGGCGCCATCTGTTGACAGTGAGAAGTACTATTTTCGGAAAAGCCCCTTATTTTAACTCTAATTTCTCGTTTTCGGACCCCCCCGGTCGTCCCAGCTATATTTTAAGCCCTCCCTCCTTTTGCAGACTCCCCTGGTTGACCTATATTTTAAACCCTACCTATATTTTAAGCACTCCCTCCTTTCCGTGGATCGGCAGATGCAAGACTCGGAATAATTGCATGGGTGGCAACGATCGGTTGTTGCAGGTCTCAGAAAAATTGCGCAGAAAGGGATGATGCAAGCCTCAAAATAATTGCAAAACTTTCGATAGCAGTCACTCACAGAAAATCAACTCCCAAAGTTGTATGTTCCTTGTATTTATTCCTTATTAATTAAACACTCATTAAAATTGTCCTCCCCTTTTTTAAACCCCCTTATCAAAAGTTCACTCTATTAAAACTTCACTGATCACAAACTCCCATCCTTTACAAGTCCACTAACTTAGAAAATGAACCCCAAAGTTGTATATTCCCTGTATTACCAATTTTTATTCCTTAGTAATTAAACACTTATCAAAAACTCTGTTCCTCCTCATTAAAAACCCTCCTTTATTAAAACTTCACAAACTCCCTCGTTATCCACGTTCATTTTCCAAGTCCAGTAAAATTTGGAATGTCAACATTTTTGGAATTCGTCCTTTATCGAGTCATGCGTGTAGCAACAAGCAAGGCAGCGTATGTGTCAGGTCTCTTCTTATCGGAGGTGAAGGGTCAAGAGGAATGTCACCACACGCTGTCTGCAGCACCGTATTTGCATCTGTTCCTGATAAGATCTGATTAATATCTACAAGCTTTATCCACGCCTGAGTGACAGCACTTATCGCTACACCGTCAAAGAGTGAATGCCGATGGTATGCTATCTGTTTACATTTGCTAATGATAAACGAAAATATTTCGGATGACGCTTTAGCTCACGTGTTTACCCCAGAACGTATCTCACGAAGGGAGGCTTATCGGATGAAGGTTGGCGTTGATCGTGTCAAGAGATGTATCAGGGTCGTTTATGAGATAACATTTCCTTGTATATAAACTCGCACCCTGCTTTCTTCGTCATTCCTTGCTTACTGGTTAGAAAGCTATCAGAAGTTTTTGTTCCTAGTTTGCTTAGTTTTTGCGAGATGTCTACGATCCGTGAGTTTGCACAATCTGCTGAGATGGCCGATGAGAGAAAGGACGTAGCCCGTTCCTTTGAAGAATTGCAGTCCCTCGTGAGCCAGTTAGAGGGCAAATGATCAGCATCACCTGTGGTCCCCTCACCCAAGCGTATGTGTTTGCCATCGTTCCAGAGAGCGGGCGAAGCTCTCAGCGCTCTGCGAAGAGTGTCCTGTATTGCTGGGCAGGCACGCCCCTACGTCCCGGCGCACCCACGGGACAGATCACGTGCCGGGCCTTCGCATTCTGAGGACATCGTCTCGCTGCCATGTACTCCGACTGTGAGTTCTTCTGATGCTCCGCATTATACCGTGACGAAAGTGAGGAACTTTAATTCGGCCAAATTTAAGACGCAATTCATCTCAACGAGCGTCCGACTCGGCGAAATGGATGACGTCGCTGCGCATAATTTTATGCCGACCTTCCGCAACCTGCATGGTCAATTATTACCTGAGCTTGTACCCCAGGGACAGTACAGCCACGTGCGATTAGTGTTTAGATCGGACTCGATCAAGAACCCGGTTAATCTTCCTCTGTGTAAGAGGAATGAACTGACGGAAGAGCGATTCATCACCTCCTTAGAACGCGTTATTCAATCTAATGAAGGAATCAGCCCCCATAGTCAATTGGAATTTGATTTTGTGTGCACCGATTTGGAGCGTGTCGGTCGCGGTGGCAACGGTAAACGTTGTGCACCCGAAAACCGTAATCTCGTTGATATGGATACCTTTTTAAAAAATAAAAGAGCTATCGTAACGATCCAGAACAACGACGATACTTGTTTGGCTCGAGCTCTAGTGGTGGCTAGAGAATTGAATTTTGAAAAAACGAGACTTGCCTAACCAATACAAACAAATTCGCCAATACCACTGTAAGCTACAAAGCATCGAAGCGGTTCAGCTACATCGAGAGGCAGGCGTTCCTCTCGGTCCGTGTGGGATACCGGAAGTCAAGATCTTCCAGCAGCATTTGTCACCGGCTCTCCGCATTGTGGTTTATTCGGCTGAAGACTGTTTCCTGCCTGTGTTTGTAGGCCCTGAGGCTCCCCAGAGTCACTTTCTGCTTTACCGCAATCATCATTTCGATGTGATCGCTACCCCTGCAGGACTTTTCGGTATGCAAAATTTCTGCACTACCTGTTTAAAGGCCTTCAACTATAATGCTCACGTTTGTCAAGGCACCTGCAACCGGTGTCTGACACCGAACGTCGTGCATAGTGGAGACCCCCTTCTGTGCCCTAACTGTAGTATGTATTTGAGAGGCCCTGATTGCTTTCAAGCACATCTACAGTTATCCTGCCAGCAACGTCATCGCTGCACAAAGTGCCTGGACGTTTACGATCCGAAGAAGAAACACATATGCCGTGTAAACAAGCCTCAGTTTGTGGAGCCCCTGAAATTAAAGCCAGTGGAACAAAATTATATTTACTTCGATGTGGAAACGGTTCAACTGACGGACGACATCTTAAAACTTATCCTATGTGTGGCCACTTACAAAGTAGAAGAGGAGTGGCGTGTAATATCGTTTCCCGATGTGAATGAATTTATGGACTGGCTTCTCGGTGAAATAAAACCAGGCAAACAACGTTTTACTAACACGACCGTCACAGCTCACAATTTCCGTGGCTTTGACGGAATGTTTGTTGTCGATTATCTTTATCGGCATCTACTGAAACCCGACCTTGTGTTTCAAGGTTCCAAAATTTTAGGAATTTTCCTCAATGGACTGAAAATACGTTTCATTGACAGTTTTTCATTTATCCAGGCACCGTTGAGGACATTTTCCAAAACCTTTGACGTAGAAACCGTGAAAGGTTTTTTTCCCGTTCGACTTCGTCAGGGAAGAAAATTTGCAGTATGCGGGGTCGATTCCCGACGCCAGTTACTTTCACCCTGAGGATATGAATGCTACTATAAGGGCCGAATTTGATGCTTGGTATGCTTCTGCTTCCCTCAAAGAATGGGACTTTAAGCGCGAACTTCTCTTTTATTGCGAAGCTGATACAGTGTTACTGCAAAAGAGCTGTGAAAAATTTCGGCTCGATTTCATAGCCCTTACCGAAGTCGACCCATTCGCCCAAGACCTCACCAGTGCCGGCGCCTGTCAAAGGGTATTTCGAGGAAAATTTTTACATAAGAATGTGCTGGGTGTGTGTCACCCACGAGGCTACTCAGCCAGCAACGACCGACAGTCGCTGAAAGCACTGGCCTGGCTGCAGTACGAAGTAGAGAAAAACAACCTCCAAATTCAAACGGCTCGTTCGCCTAAGGGTGAATTTAAAATCTCCAAATTTAAATTAGATGGTATTTGCCATGACACCCGTACCGTATTAGATGGGTATTTGCCATGACACCGTATATTATTAGATGGTATTTGCCATGACACCCGTACCATCTACGAAGCGATGGGTTGCTGGCATCATGGATGCGTCCAGTGTTTTCGCCCTGAGGCCATCCAGTATGCAGAGAAGAAAACCTTTTCAGCTCTTTACAACTGAACTCTGGATCGTCTTGGAGCTATAAAACTATTGATGTCCCAGTATGACATCAAGGTCATGTGGGAGCACGAATTTGATCGTTTACTCCGTACGGATCCTGCAATGGCAACCGTCTATAAAAATATTGAGCCCATCAGAAGGATCGGCGCTAAGGATTTTCTGTTCGGCGGCAGGACCGAGTGTTTGACGTGCTATGCTTCCGAGGACCAGGGCGTGACCTCGACTATTACGACGTGAATGCCGTCTGCAAAAAATCACCCTACGGAAAAGGACACCCCCGAAGGATCACGCAGGACTTCATCTGTGACGTGGACTTTTATTTCGGGGTGATGCATGCCACCGTCCTTCCACCTGGCGATCTCTTCATCCCTGTGCTCCCGTTCAAGGCCAATGGGAAGCTACTGTTCCCACTCTGTAGGGCCTGCGCTGAAGGACAACTGGCGCCACCGTGTACCCATACCGTGAATCAGCGTGTGTTGACCAGATCGTGGTGCACCTTCGAAATATACACCGCTGTGAGAGCAGGGTATAAACTTCAGAAGATACACGATGTCTGGCACTTCGACACTGTAGTGCAATACGATCCTATGAGCAAAAAAGGGGGTATCTATGCTGGTTATATAGATACCTTCCTGGGTGTTAAACAGAAGTACACCGGTTTCCCTCCAGACGTCAAAACAGACACAGAAAAAGAGGCATTCTGTGAAGCTTTTTTTCAGGCGGAAGGGGTACGAATCCTTCCGTCTGAAGTGAAGAACAACCCCATCTCGAGGCAAGACTCCAAGATTTTTCTTAACTCCGCTTGGGGGAAGAATGCAGAGAATCTCACCCGGACCAACACCACCATAGTGAGCTGCCCAGTCCAATATATGGAGCTCTTATCAGACGCATCCAAAGTTATTACGGACATAGCACCGATCAACGCAGATGCTGTTCTGGTAACTCACCGACCCATCAAAGAGGCAACTTCGGCGAATTTGAAAGGTAGCCTTATTTTGGCCGCCATGGTGACAAGCCATGCGCGGCTGGAATTATATGCCCTGCTCTCCAAACTAGGCCGGTGTGCACTCTATTCCGATACGGACTCTGTCATCTTCAGCACAAGCCCATCCGACACCTTCATCCCTCCAGAAGGACAGTTTCTGGGTTCATGGGTGTCTGAAATCAGGTCAAAATATGGTGCCAGTGTGAGAATCACCGACTACGTGGGAGCGGCCGCTAAGAGCTATGCGCTGAGACTTAGCAATGGAGACGAGATTCTTCATGCGAAAGGGCTAAGTCTCACACAGAAAAGCCGAGAGAAATATAATTTTCAACTCCTGAAAGCCATGGTTCTAGAACAGTCTCCGGTCAGTGAGTGCTTCACAGTACCCTTTAACGTAGTGAGAAACAAAGTGGATGCGACAGTCATTAACAGGCCTATGATCAAGAAATTCCAGGTGAACTTGGACAAACGCTATCTCCCACCTGGCGAAACTGTTTCGGTTCCTTACGGTTATGTGGATACACAACTTGACATCTTGCTAGATTTATTGTAAGTTAAATTTTTTTTATTGTACATAGCAATTTTATAAAAGTATTTTTAAATGTGTATCTAGCATATTGCAGAAAAGGTATTATAAAAATTGGTGTATAAAATGTTAATAGCATATTGCAGAAAGGGTATTATAAAAGGTGTCTTTAAAATGTTAGTGGCATATTACAGAATAAGTATTTAAAATGTGTCTTTAAAATGTTAATGGCATATTGCAGAAAAAGTATTTAGCATATTTCAGAAAAAAGTGCATATTGCAGAAAAAGTATTTTTAATTGTGTGTATTTAGCATATTACAAGGGTTATAAATTGTGTTTTCAAAAAGGTGCAAATCTACCATACTTCAGAAGAAGAAAAAAAGTATTTTAAATGTGTGTTTTCAAAAAAGGTGAAAATCTAGCATATTGCAGAAAAAGTATTTTTTTAACTGTGTGTATTTAGCATACTTCAGAAAAAAAAATCTGTTTTTAAAAAATGTTAATGACATATTGCAGAAAAATATGTCGCTTGCTAGCGAGCTGTCAATCTAACCCGCAGCCAGGTATGCGAAGCTATCGCAGCCGCATTTTCATTGGCTCTCCACTATGCGCTCTCTGCCTACACTAGCGCCCCCTATCACACTTCCGGTTTTGAGCCGGCCGCGCGTGCCAGCGATGCTTGCGTTCGCATTAGCGGAAGTCGGAGCTGCGACTGCATCTGCACTAGGCGCCATCTATCTCATGGCTCACTTCCTGTAGAATTGTTAATATTATGAAACATTTGTAAATATCAGTACTGTTTTTATTGAAGCTTCCACTACAATTACCAAACTATTGTCTGCATTGAAATATACTGTGCCATTTAGCTTAATAAATGTTTTTTTAAAAACCAGTCTCTTTATTTTCCAATCTTCAACACTATATTTATGTGAGTAAAAAAGATGGATCAGCAAGATGATGTTTCTATGGATGACATTTATAAAACCTACAAAAGGCGTATATCAGTTTTAATTTCTTTTATTGGATATCTTAATACATTGTTTTACATTTTTAATACTTCGTTTTTTATCACAAATTTTTAATACAGAATTTTAATACAAGTCTTCAAGCACACAGGTCTTGGAAAGTTTTTTAAAAGGCAATATAATGCTAATTTCTTAAAAGGCAATATATCTGTCTCTCAGCGAGTATTAAAGAATTTACGTCAGCACAAGACGGTCATAAGAAGTTTAGCTTCCAAACGCGCATCTGTCCGTCACAAGAAACGTCTCCTGCAAAAGGGGTCGGGATTTCTACTCCCTCTTCTTACGGCAGCCTTACCCAATATAGAAGATATCTTCAATATGAAGTCCATTCAAATAACTTCCTTTTCTTACGTCGGACGGGAACAAAATCGCTCATTGGAGGATGAGCAAAAGTCTCTGCTATGGGTTCTCGGGGGATGTTGACATTTACTTCGTGGGGGGTTTCCAATTGTCGATTAAATAACAGGTAATTTTTCAATACAGCCAGGTACTTTTCAGTTTTATCATCAACGTCAGATTCAAGTATTTTCTTCATCTCTGAGTCCAAATCACACACTTTTTTTCTTATGTTTTTCCTCTGCACTTCTTTCACCGAAATCATTTTTTTCTAAATAAGGAGACCAGCAGGGGTAAGGCCGCCGTAAGAAGAGGGAGTAGAAATCCCGACCCCTTTTGCAGGAGACGTTTCTTGTGATGGACAGATGCACGTTTGGAAGCTAAACTTCTTATGACCGTCTTGTGCTGACGTAAATTCTTTAATACTCGCTGAGAGACAGGTATATTGCCTTTTAAGAAATTAGTACACACTTCACATAGAGCATACATCTGGGGATCGGAGATATGTTTCAACAGCGCAGTATGCTGCTTTCCCCAAAGTTTAATTAAACACTGAAGGAATGGGCCTTGAGATTTAACTTTCATTTGGAACCTAAAGTATTTCAGGATCTTCAGATGGAAGAATCTTGGCACGGAGCCTTTCACCGTCCAACGTTCTCGGATGGAGGTCCACGCACAAATAGCCACAGGGAGGCTGTATAGCTAGTCTACAGGGTGATTCAGAATTCATCATCAATATTTGGTGGGGAGGTAGGTAATAAGAAACGAAGGAGATTTCACATAGGAAAGCATGGGCGCATATGCCATGTAGTAGGGTAAAATGACCCCAGTTCAATGATGGAAAGAACACATAAGAAGGAAGTGGTAAGGAAAAAACATTTATTATCTTACATGTAACATTTCTTTGCATTGGTTGTACAGACTTACAAGAGGTGCTCGAACTGCCGACCATGTGCTAGAATGCATGACTCACAACGGCGTAGCATGGACAGCTGTGGAAGATGCCTGGCATTTCCCGGATGTTTGAGGCAGCAACTGATATGCGTACTACTAGATCCATAGCACTATCAACAGGGGTCTCGTACACCACGTTTTTCATAGCACCCCATACAAAGAAATCGATTGGAGATAAATCCGGTGAAACACGGCGGTTTGGGAAGCGCGCTGCATACAATTGCCTGGCTCGAAGACATCTTTCTCCTGCCACACCGTAAGTTACATGCATATCTGCACATTGATTCCACGTATACGGGTTCATGTTACTTCTGCAAATTCACCTTGTCGAATGACAACTGACTGCACGCGTCAAACAGCTGTGCTTCTGTATGAGAGGTGTGTACACACAGCGCCCTCTACACCACCATGCGTTCGTCTGCCTCCATACTTTCCTATGTGAAATCTCTTTCTTTTCTTATTCCCTTCCTCCCCACTAAATATTGATGATGAATTCTGAATCACCCTGTATAAGCATCGGTCAGGAGTTTGGATTGATGTGGAAATATTTGTCTTGCCAGGTGCGTTATTTGTGAAGCATCCTGACAGTTGCGAAATAAAAACATATAGTGGGCACTGAGTGATATAGTCCTCGAATGTCTTCCCTTTAAAAACAGATTTTGAAGATCAGGACAATCGTGATATTTTTATGATGACCTCCACGAATAAACAATTGTGATATGCGTTCGCTCGCTACAGACTGTTCCATCAAGTCATCCAGCACCAGAAGCGTAGGTCTGAGGGGATCAAATTCCAGATCTACAGGTAGTCCTTCATAAAATTCCACAGTTTTCTTGAATGGTTCAAAGGCAGGTTGCCACTCCCCGCAGCAGTAAACGACACGTTGGAATGGGGGTTCGAACGCTTGATCGGCTTCTTTGATGAGTTTCAGAGTGAAAGTCGTCTTTCCACACTGAGAAGGAGCGGCAATTATAATATTTGAAGAAGTTCGGAGAGCCATCGTACCACCATGCAGTCGTTAAAGTCTACCCGACACGTGTAATCATGATGCAGTACTGTGGGAAGAGCCGAACCACACGCTCTTTTAAACAGGAAATACAGACAGTGAGCACCGCAAGTGTCTCCCAGGGGGTCCTGCAGCGGTATCGAGGGATGTAAGACATGATGTATGCCTAGTCGACTGTAGTATTCTTGCATGGAGACATCAGGACTCGTCCCCAGAGGGTCAAAGTGATCCACGTGCATTCCTTTCTTGTAAACTGCTATCCAGTGGGTTCCAGGCATGGAGGACGGATCGGTATTGTAGATAAACAAGGCTTCTGATTGGGTGATTCTGCGTGGTAGTCTGTCACGTGGAAACACACCTAGACTTGCAGGTAACATCGAGGGGCGGGGGTGGCTCAGTCGGTAGCGCGCCAGGCTCGTAATCTGTAGTTCCCAGGTTCGAGTCCCAGCTGGGTCAGCATTGAGATTTATCTCCGCAAAATTCCCCTCCCTGCCCACGGTCAGTAGGGGACACCGATGGGCTTGGAAAGGCGCCGTCCGTCGGATGGGACGTTAAGCCGTGGCCCCGTGAGCAGGAGAGCCATACCCTGTGCACGTTAAAGAACACGCTGGATGGCCTTGATGGGAGGCTACCATCTGTCTCCCAACAGCTGTTCCAGTGGGTCCCCTCCCCCAACCTTCTCTGAGCCTTCGGGGTCCATGTGACCTGGCCATTTAGCCCATAGTGTGCAAAAAAGTGCCGCTCAGAGGTAAAACAACCCAACCCAACCCAACGCAGGTACATCGAGAGGATGGATTCTAACTGATAGGTATTCATGAGCTATAGTCAAACAGGATTTTACGATCCAGTGGGATTTCCAGCAGATTCTGGTATTCTGCATACAGGATCACAGTGAATGATGTGGGTAGTGGTCTGGCAAACTTTAATTCGACTCTCACACTACCGTTCTTTATTAAAGAAAACACTTGATTACATTCACGTTGCTCGGGGGTCAATTGGAATCCAAACAGTGTAAAACCCTCGCCATAGGCTTTTCGTGATAAGTTAATACCACTATCGGATTTCCATGCATCCACAGCTTCCAATAATCCCTGGTAACATCGGAGATAACGTCCATTCGTAAAGTCTGGGGTGTAGGACTGATGATCACTGTCAATGTGAAGACTGATGTTGTTTAAGTCGAAATGTTGGAAGTTGAAGGGATTTTTTTTCGTACGATCCATTCAGGTTGGTACTTTCCAGCATACCCAGTACCAGACGTACAGGGAGCTGACCGAGAAATAAATTGTCATGGTTCACACTCTTCAGTCCCGAAGCAATGGAAAACATACGTAAATCCGTTCTTCGCAGGGGGTACTTGGCACTCTCTGAGCTCAGTACACGCGCATGTGCAAGGATGACACCCGAAGTGGGTTTGAATTTACGCACGAAAAATTCAGCTTCATGTATCTGTACTTTGTAAGAGGGATCTGCTTCACCTGTCACGAGACAGAATTCGGGTTTGGATCTCAACAGACAGCCTCAGGTCGACTTGATTGAGCAGGTAACGATCTTGATTAAACAGGTCGGCGTGGATCCACGAGATGAGTTCGATACCTGTTGGCTTGACATACCCCTTGCGCTGATGCCATCCCTCATTCTCCCTACTGGTCAATTCCATTTTACCGGGGGTGTCGAGGTACCAGAGCGACGTACCGAGCTGACTTCACATGGCATCAGTACCGTAATTCAATAGAGTCTCTAGGAACACCCTGTAGGGGTACAGGGTATGAGAAGCACTCACTAGGTGATCGTTGAGGAAGACGTCTACCTGGCTGAAGAGGGCGTGAAAGAAATGATTGCATGGGGCGATCACTTCTGACGGTGCTGTACCGTCGGATTTTACAATTTTCAAGACGAGACGTAGGTGACATCGGGACAGATCGATGTAATCGTCCGTTCCCTTCACGATGAATTCGAGTGGTGCATTACCTTCCAGGGAAGCCACAGGTAAATAATTGACATAGCAGCCTCTTTCCAGTTGAGAGACAGTGGGTGGGACCAGAAACAAGTCCAGTTCTGAATTGGCACAGTCGCCAGAATCAGCGAATTTTCTGAATGCTCATGATGAAAACACGTCCTGCACAGTACAGTGTCTCTTCACTTTATGAACCTTGGGATGCTGACGGCGGCGTTTTATTCCTTTTCCTCCCTGCAGCCTGGAACTGGCGCGTTGCAATAGGTCTACACCGGCTTCACGCAGCCCTGCTTTGGCGGCAGTTTTGAAGTTTTGCCCCTGGGCCATCTCTGAAATGAACCGTAGCCCACCCTTACGCAGGGTAGACAGCGCCGGTCGTACGAGTGAGCGTACGAGAGGGCTGATGAAACGTTCAATAGTGGCAAAGGTGCTACCGAGTCCATCACCTCTCTGATAACGAGGACCACGGAACACACCCTGCCATGTTTGGCTCTTGTAGTAGCTCACGTAGGCGTCTGCGGAAGGGGGAACAAATTTAACCCTCATGGCAGAAATGTAACTTGACTAAAACTTTACCGAATTTAAAATGCAGAGGTTCTCCTGTATCGGTACGAAGGAAGATTCTCACACTCTCGAAACTGTTCCTCACAAGAGGGTAGTAATCAGGTTGTTGATACACTGCAACAATGGCTTCGTTATTACTGGTTCTGACGGTAGGGTTCACGACACGCAATAGTTCACCGTAAGTATCACCTAACAACTGAGGCGCGATCAGGTCTGAATACAAATAAATACCATACATTCCTCTGTACATATCGATGGGATAGTCACCCTGGGCTTTATTCAGTGACATATCTAATTTAGCAATTCCTAGCATGTCACCTAATCCGGGGTTCGATCGAGGAAATTTAATGTAATGCGACTTGTCTGTATCCATCAATATGGTGTGATCTGCCTGTTGCTTGAAATGGTAAGCTTTTCTCAGTCTGTAGGGTAGCATCTGGTTCATTGCATCGAATAATGATTCAGCAGTTTCGTATCGTCCATGGGGTACGTTTCGTTCTTGGAAACTACCTGGAGGGATCACGTAGAAGTAACACTCGTCATCTATGTCGAATGTTGGCGTATTGCAAAGTTTGCTGGCAAATCGTTGGTGGAAGGGTTTGTCAACTTCTTCCTCCCCGATACACAGAAGTTTGCCGAAATTCGTTTTAGGAAACATCAACCCATATCCCTCACTGGGTTTGAATACCCAGTAACCACCGTTATAGGAAACTATTATTTCTTTGGGGAGCTGAGTGGAGAGGAGAGACAACAGTTCCATTCGAGTTATTTTGCCCGGTTTAAGTTTGATTTTCCTGTATTCTTCATGGGGAGCAGGAGCGTAATATTCATACGTGTCATTAGATCCGTCCACATTGTACCAGCTCACAGGTAAGTGAACTTCTGCTAGTCCCACTTTCCATTTTCCGCTCAGTCTTAGGGGTTGTGCCAGACGAACCGTGAAATCGGTCTGTGAATTGTTTGGGTAAATATTCTGACTAGCCGTGGAGGGTAGGGTCAGGTAGAAACTATCCATTTTTTAGGAATCCACGAAGGTTTGGGATAACCGCGGAATTTGACCAGTGCCTTGTGACCTTTACGCTCGATTATTTTCTCAACAGTGTAAAGTTCGGGTTCGGTCACTTTTTGAAGTTCCGATTTATAGAATGTGCCCTTCAACACTTCTCCCTCAGAATCCCTTACGACGTACACAGGGGGCTGACGTTGTAACACCTTGTCGACTATAAATATTTCTTCGGTCCACAAATGCGTACCTGCCTTCTTGAAGGGTGCTTTTACACTGGCTAGTCGAACTGTGTCACCTACTTTAAATGTCGGTTTTCTTTTACTGTGGTCGGATTGTGATAGAGTCGAACCCACACAACGTCTTCATTGTGTAAGGTCACGTCCTTGGGAGCCATATTGTGTGCACTGTGAACGGTGGCATTGTATCCCCTTACAACACGTGGCAGCACGTCCAGGTAACGATAGGTATTATTGCGTGTATAATATCTCCCCAGTCTCTCGCGTAGGGTGCGATTCCATCTCTCCACCAAAGCTGCTTTTTTGTCAGAGTAGGTGACAAAGAACCGAATACCTTTCTTTTTCAGGAATTTCTGGAACACTCTGTTGGTAAATTCCGTACCCTGATCCGTATTTAAATTCATTGGGGATCGACCCTTGGAAAGGATTTTTTTGAAAGCCAACACCATTTCTTTCCCCGTTTTAGCTTTCATGGCTACCGCCCACCCGTACCTCGAGAACACATCGATGACTGTTAATATGTAGCGATACCCATCATTGAAGCGAGTTAGATTTTTCACGACCATGAGATTGGCTTACCATTGTTCATCTAACCCTGTGACGTAAACTTTGTTGCGAGGGAACTTTCTGCGAACAGGTTTATGTAGCGTGTAGGCAGGCTGCTTTTCTAACCATTCTAGGACCAGTTTGAGCGGCAGTCCTGTATTCTGAGCTAACTTTTTTACACTACCGAATCCGCTTTCGGGGTCGAAATAATGGGATTCCAAAGTTTTGTTTTCTGCTGCACCCAGACGTCGTACCCCACCAAGTTTTGCCATTGATGTAGCGAAAGTGTCACTGTAGGAACGTCGCCTATAAACTGTCTGATGACCACTGTTAAGTTACACACACGAATTTTGTATTCACCGTCTAAGGCTTTTGACTCTCCACACTGAATATTTTTACTAGGGGCCACAAGTTCTAATGCAAGCACTGCTATCGTTAACACTGTCACGATTACACTACCTACAGTAGCTAACACCTTCTTTCTCCTATCCATACCAAGACTAAAATGACATAGGATGAAAAGACAGACACATTATATAAGGTTACAATTATTTATTTAATTTATACATTTCATTTTTTGCCTCGTCGACAATAGCATTATATTTTAGAGTACACACAAAACCAGAATCTACAAAATTCAACACACCTCGTTTCCAGGCCGTATCCACAAATACCTGTGCTAGAGCGTTAATATCCAAGTCACCAGACCACCCTACGATGGTCGGTATTTTTTCTTCAGGCTGAAATCCATCTAACGGTATCACACGTGTTAATTCTTGCTGAAAAATATACACCAACAGCTGATGTACACACTCGGGGCCGCCGAAAACAGGACCCAACAGGAAAGGGCGGACAGATTCTGAATGTTCCATAATAGCCATACGGAGTTGGTGATCTTTGGGGGTCCCGCACATGCTATGCACAATGTGCATCACTTCGTCTAAGTGGATAGTCAGCGTGAACCACTGCGAAGCGTTCAGTGTTATACAGTGTCTCACCACACGGAACTGTAGGGTTCTTTGGTCGGCGGATTCTTTGACGAAGTCGACACAGCGTTCACCACCTGCAGTGCGATACATGTAGGCACGTAAACCATGCATCACGTACCATGTCTGTTGATCGGGACCGATTTTCACTTGGTCCTCTATGTGGGGGACAGCAGCGCACAAAGCCTCCCATTCAGGTATGGAGAGGATAACTCCTACAGGTGTAGGGTAGATGAGTTCGCCATTTTCATATTTCTTGTAGCGGCATACGTGCACGGAAAACTTATTTTTGAACAGTGTAGGTACAACGTAAACATCTTCACCGAGACACCACGCATCTGGATTGCTAGGCTGCATCGTGAACAATGACGCACACGGCACTCACTCCCTATTTAACTAAAGAACAGCACCACCTGGGACGACCAGTCAGGACCCATAGTTTTATCAGGAAATATAATAAGCCAATAGGAGACGGTTGGACTTTGTGATTGAGGCTTGCATCATCCCGTTCTGCGCAATTATTCTGAGACCTGCAACAACCGATCATTGCCACCCATGCAATTATTCCGAGTCTTGCATCAGCCGATCCTCGGGAAGGAGGTGGGCTTAAAGTATAGGTAGGTCTTAAAATATAGGTCAACCAGGGGGTCTGCAAAAGGAGGGAGGGGTTAAAATATAGGTCAACCATGGGGAGTCTGAAATAAAGAAAAATCGGAAATTAGAGTTAAAATAAGGTTTTTTCCCGAAAATAGTACTCTTCATTGTCAACAGATGGCGCCAGGGTTTTTTTTTAAAAGGGGGAAGGAATTTTTAATAACGGGGGAGTAATTTTTAATAGGGGGAAATCAGAAATCGAAGAATTAGAATAAAAATAGGGGTTTTTGGGAAAATAGTACTTCTCATTGTCACCAGATGGCGCCACTGAGGGAGGAAGGGGGGTGAAAGGGGGTATTTAATAAGGGGAAGAAATCATTAATTATTAATAAAGGGGCGTGGCATGTTAAGTCATGATTACGTCATGTGACGTCATAGGGTGTGCTCGGTGACGTCATAGGGGCGTGGTCGTAAGTGGGCGTGGCCTGTGACATCATAGGGGGAAAGCACTAGTGGGGGTGCCAAGTTGTCAGGACACTACTAACGCGGTTCACCTTATAACGCGGGTGTTGTTTCCCGCCCGACATGCACGTTTTATCTCTGAGCTGCACTAAATGGCCAGGTCAAATTACTTTGATTATTATTTATTCGCACAGACTGTAATCTGTCACTTATATAGATTTAGATCAAATGTGGGTAATACCTCTAATGCCAAGAGAAAAGAAATTCGTGGAATTAAAAGCTTTCCGTAGATCCAGAAATAACACAAGAGTGTTTCTATTTTGGTACACTTCTGACCTAAATGGACCTACTTCTCAAAATTTTTGCAGTTAAACTTAACATACCTAGTTTAGTACTTTTTTCCCTCCCTAAATTCCAGCTAGTTATATGAAAATATTTTGATTTTCCAAGAAGTTTAGTAATTTTTAAATTACTTTTTTTAAAAACGTTTGGGAAAATAGAAAAAAGTGAAATTGGTCTATATTTTGAAATCAAGTTTGATCACTAGCCTTATAAAATGGGATTAAAAATAGCCTTTTTTAAATCCTTAATGAATATACCTTGTTGAAACGAAGTGTTGTGATATTAGTCAATTGATCACTATGATGAGGGGGTGGCTCAGTCGGTAGCGCGTCAGGCTCGTAATCTGCAGTTCCCAGGTTGCAGTCCCAGCTGGGTCAGCTTCGAGATACTCTGCAAAACGTCCTGCTCACGGTCAGTAGGGGACACCAATCTATCTCCCAACAGCTGTTCCAGTGGGTCCCCTCCTCTAACTTTCTCTGAGCCTTCTGGATCCTTGTGACCTGGCCGTTTAGCCCATTGTGGGCAAAAAAGTGCCGCTCAGAGGCAAAACAACCCAAACCAAATCACTATAATATTTAACAAGCATTTTTAACATAGAGGAGGTTATCTCATCATTAACATTATTAAATAAATTTAAAATTTTTAAAATACCTATTTTCTTTTATGGGCCCTAAAAAGCAGAAAATAAACCTAAATCATATCGATGGTGCAATCAGTCACTGAGTTCGTATTCACTTCAAAAGAAGTTTGGCGCTGGCAATCTTGTTCAGTATGTAAATCGCTGCCCTGTCTTCCTTTGAAGAGAATACGAACTCAAGGACTGATTGCACCAGCGATATGTTTTTGATTTATTTTCTAATCTTTAGAGCCTATATAGAAAAATAGGTATTTTTTAATTCATTTGCATATATTTTGTCACTAAAAAACACCTACCTTCAAAAACTTTCATTTGGTATATGACTCATAAACATCGAGCATATTTTCCTCTTTTCTGGAGTCGCGTTTGAGGTAGCTCATGACATTGTAGATATCATCATCATCATCATCGTCAAGCAACCATGGGTTATGGAGTTCCAACCAGAAGGTGCAATTTGTTTCTCTAAGCATGTTTGTCCTGAGCTACATCTGCTGCACCTGGTCACTGCACACCAATTCTAACAAGGTCCTGTTTTACATTGTCTGCCCACCGAATCCTAGGTCTCCCCCTCTTTCTGAGGCATTTAGGTACGGTGTTCATAACCCTATTCGCCGATCTATAATTATCCATACGGGCAACATGGCCAAACCAACGGAGTCTCTCTCTGCACAATATGCTGCTTAAAGGAGGTTGCTGACTCCTTTGCCTAACCTCATCATTAGTTATAAAGTTGAACCACCTAATGCCCAAGATACTGCGTAAGCATCTAGAATAAAAAGCATCTAGTTTCCTCTTATCTTGTTTACAAAGTGTTCAAGTTTCATCACAAGCTTTAATTTGAGATACGACTCGATTCGTTAAAGTCGAACCCCGCAAAAATCCACCTCACCCACTTCTACCGGGGATAGTGGGGACAGAATTCGAAATAGTTTACGACCGTCATTATAGGAGCTTTTATTGAACACCTAACTCGTAACTGTAGGCCCTCGCGTTCAGAAGATAATAGTAGAAAGACCTTCACATTATGCAATTTTTAGGGAAGAAGAAAGCATGGGGGTGGCAATTTTTTATAGCCTACGACTCTCCCAGCATCACAAACTTTCATTGGACACAACTCGTTACTTTTGACATTCGAGTTCAGGATATATAGGGGAACAATGGTTTTCATATTTCCCCCCTTTTTACGGAGGAAGAACTCACAGGGAGGGGTAACTTTTTCATAGCCTACGTCATTCTCCGCGTCAGAAGCTTTCATTCGAAGTATAGCTTGTTACTTTCGGCTTTCGCGTTTTGTAGATATAGCGAAACAACAGTTTCCACCTTTCCCTTTTTTAGTGGGGAAGAAGGCATGGGTGGCCAATTGTTTATATCCTATGACACTCCCCGCGTCACAAGCTTTCTTTTGACACGTAGCTCGTTACTTTCCGCACTCGCATTCAGGAGATAAAGGGGGAACAATCATTTTCCCTTCTTTTTTTAGGAGGAAAGGAAGCATAGAGGGGTCAGTTTTTTTACAGTCTAGAACACTCCCCTCGTCTGAAGCATTTATTTGACGTATCGCTTATTACTTTCGGCATTCGCATTCTGGAGAAGTAGCTTTAGTTTCCACATTTCCCCTTTTTTAGCGAGGACGGGAATACGGGGAGTCAATTTATTATAGGATACGACACTTCCAGCTTTCATTTGGCACATAAATCATTAAATTTTACCATCGCGTTCGAAAGATATGGTGGAACAACTTTTTGTCAAATCTACAAACCGACCAACCCACAAACTGTCAAACCGACCAACCAACAAATGTCAAAGCCAAAAGCAATAGAAAGAGAAGGGTTGGGTTGTTTTACCTCTGAGCTGCACTTTTTTGCACACCATGGGCTAAATGGCCAGGTCACATGGACCCCGAAGTCTCAGAGAAGGTTAGGGGAGGGGACCCACTGGAACAGCTGTTGGGAGACAGATGGTAACCCCCCGTCAGGGCCATCCAGCGTGTTCTTTAACGTGCACAGGGTATGGCTCTCCCGCACACGGGACCACGGCTTAATGTCCCATCCGACGGACGGCGGCCTTTTCAAGCCCATCGGTGTCCCCTACTGACCGTGGGCCGGGCGGGGAATAGAGAGAGAAGTAAAAGAAGGATGGTAAAAAAAAAACATTTTAAATTGATAAGACAGATCACATACCTTCTTTTTGCATGTACATGAATTAGACTTCGCGGTAAAATTCTGATTCATCCTGTTAGGCAGTGAACAATTATCATCTGATTTAGGCATAAAGTTATGTTTTTTTTTACATACAACATTGGTTACTAGTAACACACTTTCAAATTATTCATATGATACCTCTCTTTAGATGACTTAAGTTTTAATTCTAGTTGTTTACTAAATGTCTTATACTCCTCTTGAATAAAAACTATACTTTTGTATTTCAAACATTTTTGATACAGTTTTCCTTTACGATTTATTGAAGCAATTAACCCATTTGGTACCTAGGGTTATTTATATTTTTTTTTATTAAAAAGAAATACGGTAACTCAAATTTCTCTTTATTAAAAAAAAACAAACAAACTCATATTGTTTTTTAAAACACTGATTAATATCATCTATGTTTATGCTAATCTGAGTGAAAGAAAGAAAGAGATAAATCCGAAGAACTGTCATAATTTTCAAACTTTATTTCATCAAAACTCTCTCTCACGACACTCTCCGTGTAGAAACCTTCATCTGAGTTGGGATACTTTTCTGATTAGAGTAAAAGTTTAAAACTACAGGTAACCCCCGTTCATCCGCGAAGGATACGTTCTGGACATGGTCGCGATAAGCGAAATTTTGCGATCAACGGGGGATTTTAAAAAAAATATTTTAAAATTCGAAAAAACACTTTGTTAATAAAATAAATATTATTAATTCTATTAAAAAATATCCGAACGCTATGGTTGATTACAGAATTCAGAAAAAATATCTGGCAACGATTTTTTTATAAATTAGTGATCTGCCAACCTTCGTGTCACGTGAAACGAAGGTTGGCAGATCACTAATTTATAAAAAACGTTGCTAGATATTTTTTCTGAATTTTTTTAATCAACCATAGTGTTCGGATACTTTTTTGAGCGACTGTACATGTGTATGATGTGATTGAGCGAGAAAGAAAGTTAGCACGCACGTGCAACATTGGTTTTGACTTTTCCTGGCATGTTTCAAAAGCCACGCAAGTGCCGAGATAAAAAAAAGATCGCGATGTAACGAATCCGCACTCGCCGGGGTCGCGATGAACGGGGGGGGGGGGGTTACCTGTATAGGATATATGTATATATATATATATATAAGTATAACTATATAAGTTTCAATGTTTTAAATCTTTTGTATTCACAATAACATGATCCAAACAACTACTACAATCATTGCATCTCTACTAGGGGAATTAATTTCGTGATGGAAGAATCCCTGTTCACTCATTATTGCTGAAGAGTCATTTACACCGAAGATCCAAAACATTATGACCAGCGCGTGTTTATGCAAATCGAAGCTACTGCAGGTAAACGACGGCGCGTGTGAAAGACATGAAACAGTATATATAACACCTGATACTGAGCTCTGTTTGTTATTCTTGTTCTTCAGATGGAAAAGGTAGAGGACTAAGTGAGTTTGACAAAGGCCAAAATATAATAATGGCTAGACGACTGGGACATAGCATTGCCGAGACTGCAAGGCTTGTGGGGTGCTCACCATCAGTCATAGTTAGTACCTTCAAAAAGTGGTGCGAAGACGGAAAGACCATAAACCGCTGGCAAAATCTGGGCCAACCACTAGAGCTGAGCGAATATTATTCCGTGTGGTACGAGCCAAAGAAGGGATACTGTGGCGCAACTCGCCCGTAATTTGAATGCTGGTGACGGGAGTAGTGTGTCACAGGACATCGAACCGTGATGAAAATGGGACTGCATAGCCGCAGGCTGCTCTGAGTGCCCGTGTTAACCTCGGTTCACCGTCGAAAGTGCCAACAATGGTCACGCGAGCATCGAAACTGGTTCTTGACTGATTGGAAGAAGGTCGTCTGGTCTGATGAATTTCGTTTCCTGTTACACGATGTGGACAGCCGGGTTTACGTGTGCGTCGTTTACCCGGGGAAGTGTTGGCACCAGGATGTGCAGTGGGCCGAAAACAAACCATTGCAGGAAGTGTAATGCTTTGGACAAGTTCTGCTGGTAAACCCTTGGTCCAGTCATTCATGTGCAGGAAACTATGACGTCTACCACCAACCTAAACATCATTGCAGACTAGGTACATCCTTTCGTGACAACGGTATAATCCTCTAATAGTACCTTCTTTTAGCAGGATAATGCGCCATGCCACACTGTCCGGATTGTTCGGAAATGATTTGTGGAACACGTGGATAACTCCAGGTATTGCCCTGGCCACCAAATTCCCAGACTTCAATCCAATCGAGCATCTGTGGTTTGTGTTGGAACAGCATATCCGATCTGTAGCGACTCAACCACGTAACTTACAAGAGTTGAAGGATCTGCTGGTAAAGTGTTGGTACCAAATACCACAAGACACCTTTAGAAATCTTGTAGTGTCCATGTCTAGCTAGGTAAGAGCTGTTTTGGCGGCACGTGGAGGACCAGCATCATATTAAGCAGGGGTTCATAATATTTTGGCTCTTCGGTGTAAATCATTATGACAGACAAAAATAAAGATTCGTCGATTAAATGCAGTATTTCAGTACTATGTGAATGCAAATGTTCTTGTGTAAAATTAAATCAATATTTTACAAAAGCCATAACTCCCCCTCCCCCCAGATTTGTTAACAGTTCTGCATTGGAAAAAAGGTCTTATATCTTTCAATAAAAATAGGGATCAACCTCTTCACTTTTAATCCATATTTCACTTAAGATCTTCACTAAATTAATACTTTGGACTTTGCTTAGATAAAAGTTTTTATTCTGCTGTATCCAGTGAAGTGTATGATAACTCAACAAAACACATCATTTTTTATCTCATACACACAACACATCATTTCAACCAATTCATTTAAACTAATTCACAAATTAGTTTAAACCTCATCTTCAAAAAAAAAAACAAATTAGTTTTTCACATGCTAAAAAACACCCCCGTTTTTTCTAATTTTCACACATATTTTTACAAAAAGCCAACACAAACAAAAAAAACCAACAAAACACATGTTTAAATTGCTGAGAATTACTAATAATCATTCAAATTTTGCCGAACACTCCTTATATTAAAATGAATTATAGATATTTTTGGAGCATTTTTGAAAATATAAATTTTGTGTCTCTAAATCTTAGAAAACGTGCCGCATTTTCTTTCACGTGATTCAAGCTTCTATTAGATCATGCAAATCATCCATTAGAGCAAGAATGTATAAAAATAAATAAAAAATACAAAGCATAAAACTGCCAAAAAATGAAGTAACAAACTTAATACACCAAATGAAAAGCTGAACATTACATTGTAGTAGAAAATGTTATACAAAATATTATAACAAAAAAACTCAAATAAGCAGTAGTAGATTGGTTTTTTAGCCTTACATTTTAATAGAATAAAGTGTGAGATCAAGAACAAACTTTGACAAGATACCATTATCTTGTGTGATAATTCACTAAACTCAATGAAAGAAATTTTTAAATCGATAGAAAGAACACACACAAAAATAACAATAAATAAACAAGATATTAAATTGTATCTGAAGTCAGTTAAGGGATAGCAGATCTTTTCGTTTCTTATTCTTGGGATTCTAATAGCGTCCGAAGATTTCATAAGAAATACTTTGAATCAGTAGCATAAATGAGAGTTCTGGTACATTAAAAGGGTCTAGAGAATTCTATGAAAATCTATGGGAAAATTTATGGGGGTGAGGTAAAAAAGTATGTTTTTTGTGTTTTTTTGTGAAAATATGTGTGAAAATTAGAAAAAACGGGGGTGTTTTTTTAAATAAAATAATAAATAAATATCCCCTCAAGCAGCTGCTTGCCACAGAGGTCTGACAGGAGCCTGTCAGTTTATATGCCACAGTAGGAGATCTGAGAGGATGGCAGGACCTCAGCAGAAAAACGACACACACATCCATGCCTAATCCGGGGCTCGAACCCAGGTCCCTTAGATCTAGTAGCCAAGCGTGCTAACCACTCGGCCACGGGACGAGCTGTTTTTTAGCATGTGAAAAACTAATTTAAGTTTTTTTTTTTTTGAAGATGAGGTTTAAACTAATTTGTGAATTAGTTTAAATGAATTAGGTTGAAATGAGGTGTGTGTGTGTGAGAGATAAAAACTGATGTGTTTTGTTGATTTATCATACGCTTCACTGGATACAGCAGAATCAAAACTTTTAGCTAAGCAAAGTCCAAAGCATTAATTCTGTTATCAAAGAAGAATATTTAAAAGTTTTATCCAAGAGTGAATAGGTAGATAGATAGATAGATAATTTATTCTCAGAATATGCAGTACTTTACATTTACATGTTTTTTACCTTAGAACTGAAGTTATAATGAAATATATATAATGTTGTATATCTCAGATACACAATTTTAAAGTATTACATTTTCTAATATATATTCTTCTTTATGCATAGTTTGTCCAATAAAAATCATACATTTATTCATACCATATATATGGAAAATTTTAATATTATATTTCATTACTGTTTTATAATTTTACCTACATTTTTCAGTAAAAGTCTGAGAAAAAATGTTAAGTCTTCCACGAGAATAAAAACTCGCTTGTGGAAGAAATTTAACAGTTATGTTGTAATAAAATGAAAAGGCAACATGTTTCAGTTTCACATTTCCTCACACTTTGCTAGCTTGATCAAAAAATCTAAGTAAATATTTAACCAATTTATAGGTTTGAAAATTATCATTAAGAATAAATGAAATAAAAAAATAAAAAACTTTACTGGGTAGAAAATAGAAAAAAAATATAAAAATCTATATTGAACTGTGCGTTAGTAAGTGGTTCAGTTGAGCACATTAAGGGCAACTCAGCATCAAATGAAATTATATTACATTTAAATCTCCTTTATTTCTAAAACATAGTCTCAATATTTACCACATTCAAAATCCATTTTCTTAATTCGTTATAGAAAAAGTTATCATTCCTTATTCCTTTGATGTACTCTGGTAAGCAGTTAAAAAACTTTGGCGCCAAATAAACACAATGTTTTTCAACAATAGTTTGTTCGTTTTTAAATCAAGTAAGAAAAGGTTTTTTGACAGTCGAGTATTCTTTTCAAATGTCCGTAAAGTTTGAACATTGAAATTCATCCTTATGTATTTCAGTACCTGAAATACATATAATTTCCTTATTTGTAAAATACCAAATTCATTGTATACATTTGAAACGCTTTCAAATTTTCTTAGTTTCATCATGCATCTAATTATGTGAAAAAAATTTCTTATCATAGAAAAAATTAAAACTTTTATTCAAAACTAAATAATTATTTTGTTACCAAACAAGAAACTAAAACTTTTATCTAAGCAACGTTCAAGTAATAATTTTGCTATTAAACAATAATAATAAAACTTTAATCAAACCAAAGTCCAAAGTAATAATTCTGTTATCAAACTGAAACTTTGTGAAGTGTATGATAATTTAACATAGAGGAATATTAACTTTTTTATCTAATCAATGTTCAAGTAATAAATAAAGAAGAAACAAACAACTACAAGAATATTAAAACATTTATCTGACTAAAGTCCACGTAATAATTCACATTCCAGCTTAGTAGTGGGACCCCACTTGGGGCCGACTCCGCCCACTTCAGGTCCATGATATGTCGTCGGTCCACGTTGCCTTCCCAGATTGAGACTTTGACCCCTATGTCGCATTCGTCCGGAAATTGACCCGTGTTGCAATCGTCCACGTTGCCTTCTCAGATTGAAATTTGACCCTTATGTCGCAAACGACCATATTTTATGGTTGGTTGACCGACCTATATTTTAAGCCCCCTTCTCGAATAGTCTCGATTTTTCTTGTTTTTCTCCTGATTAACCCATATTTTAAGTCCACCCCTCTTCATAGACCTGCCTGGTTGACCCACCTATATTTTAAGCCCTCCCCTCTTTAAAGCAAATCAGTTTTCTCTATACACGTTTAATCGGTGTCATCCAACGTCCACACCATTTTTAGTACGTCTCCTGTATTTAAGAAAAATTTGCTTCCGACGCCGTATTTGAAATCGCTACCTTGATGCCGATAGCTGGAGCGTTATAGGGCTCGGCTATGCCTTGTTACTTGATGATGCGGCTTAGATGTGCCCCAAACGGGGTATAACCGTATAAATCACGTATGTCTTTATTACAGCTTGAGTTTTCTATTTCAGATATTAACCTAGGTTTTTTTATTATCCTACGTTTTTACAACCTTTGTATTCTTTATAATTAGCTTTTTTTCTGTATAACCTTCGTTTATAACCTTAGTATTTCTTTTAACTCCGTTACTGTTGGTTGTCGTATTTTTACTAGAAGAAATACTATTCTACAGTAACTGTTTTAAAAGACTATCCTGCAGAAAATGCCATGGGGTTAAAAATTAATAAAAGGAAAAACTTATTCGTCATTATGTAAAAAGGGGTAATATGGATTGACCTGTATGGGTGTCATAAAAGTCCCGCTTTAGAACAAGCGTTCAGCACCGGACCATGTTTTATTGACGGATGTCCTGTGAAATTAAAAGATATTAAACGGGGAATCACAATGGTACCACGATTTACTGATGGATTACCTTTGACGATCCTCTTCGATAAACTCGTTAATTATCAAAAAGTCCTCCTTTCTTAAAAAACCTACATTAATTAAAACTCTTATCAAAGTCCCCTCATTAACAGTTCCACCCCCCTTTCGAGGACTAGCCTGCACTAACTGTTTTCCAACATAAAATGCCATTGGGTAAAAAAATTTAATAAAAAAAATCTGTTTTAAAAACTTATTCGTCATTATGTGTGATATGGTGACCTTAAATTGTTCCACACCACGGATCACGTTTTACTGACGGATGGTTAAGTCCTGAGCAATTAAAAATTTTTAACTTCTAGCCTCATCTGAAATTTTTCCACTAAACTTTTTTTTTTGAATGGCAACGAGGGTGTTGCAATTCTTTTACCCGTATTTTGCGAGTTCGACCTTTCATCATGCATTTTGCAACAAGCAGGATGTGTTCGTGACAAAGTCCCTTTCTTAACGGTTGATTGCAGACAGATCTGTTGGTATCCGCTCAACAATATTTGCATCTGCTACTGATAAAACGCTTTCCTTCATTAAAAATAGAAACTTGGTAAATAATACCACAGCATTCATTAAGAACACAAACTGATTTCATGCTAAAACATAGTCTTCCAGAACTGATGAGAAGAAACACGCGACATTATTCAAAAGATTCGTAAGGATGAAAACTGTAAAAGGTACTAGAACTAAGGTCCAGGTGTGCAAATTCATTCAAAGTGACAAGCTGGGTGTGATTCTGCATAGTTCAATGAGTCCTTTGGTAGCCGTTACGAAGGCGAGAAGTAGGAGATTTGCAGACTGAGAAAAATAACATATTGGTGGAATATGGGATGTTCATTTCCAAAGAGAATGAATGTTTTCATTTTACATCTTCAGTACCCTCAAAAAGTTACATATCTACGGTCTATTATTATTTTGTACCATGGAAAACCAGTTAATCAGCCAAGAAAAATCAAGAGTTGATGTATATATTAATGTTTCGCTGAATTATTTATTGGAATGAATGCAGTAACATGAATATTGATGAAACAGTGCAAAACAAATTTTTTTCAAAGAGTTACATTTAGTACACACAATTCTTGTTAGTTTTTTTGCTCTGCTTTACACATGGCCGTCTTGTGTTTACTTCGACTGTCAACTGATCTTCTACCCAGAGCATGCTATTAGAAGCTTTTACGGCACCAACCGGGAAAAACACGGGATATTTTGCTACCAATGAACTAGGAATTAACTCTTTTTCTCCATTACCACTGGGACTACTTTCCACACATATAAATCCTGTATTAACTGTGAATGAGCCTGTAATAAATTGAACGCCTTAACAACTACATACATTTAGAAGAAAAATGTATCTAAATTCGTAAAAATGAACAACATTTCTGTCAATGTTTTTGGACACGAGAAAGAGGTGTTCCCACTCTACATCACACCATTCATATTTAAAGCGCACGCAAATCTCCTACTGTTATCAGATGATGAAAAGCAGCATTATTGTTCCATTAAAAATTGATAAGAATCTATGAAATTCAAAGTTCCAAGGGAGAATGCTGTTTTCCGTATTATTGGGAACACAATTAAACTTCTTATTTTTGATCATTCCTTGCATAATAAGATGGCTGTCCTTTAGGTTATGAAATATAACTGGAACATTATTAGGAGCTTGAAAATTGGGATGACACGTATTATGAGCGCCTCCACGGAGAAGTGCTAAAACTATGTGTCAGATACTATGAAATTAATTCCTGTCATGTTTACACAGCTCCTGCCTTCATACCTGAAGATGATAAATATAGTTGATAAACTACAATGTAACTTTTTGGGAGGTATACGAGGGGGATTTTTCCGTGAATCGTTTTAGCACGGCAAGCAACAAGCATTTAGAATGAAATACCGATTGCAAGTTTGTTTAAACTAACCCTTCAGATGCACGTTTCTCCATAGATTCGTAAAACTCATTATGTATTCTTTGCTTTCTCTCACACATCTCACAAGATAATTATAGTTCAAACACTAATACATCTTCCCTATGTGTATCTTTCTAATAAACCATAAGACCAAAGTAGATAAATCGCAAGCATCATCTGCGTCAGATCTGATTCCATATATCTGCTAATTCATTACGACGAAAATCTCACAATAGCCTGAAATGGACAGTTCTTTACCTACGACACAGCACGTGACTAGGTCGTTTAATCAAATTACATGCATAAACGAAAATTAGAAAAACAACGAAATGGTTGGTATTTTCAATGAGCATCACTAAAATGTAAAGGGCGTTGGAATATCTGTAAATGCACACACATTTCAGTGGATAGGTGAATATTTTCACAATTGTTTGGAAGTGGAAGACACAATAACTGTAAAACATACAATGACGAGAGAGAAAGTATAAAAATACGGTGGGATGGTTGTAAAAATCGATTCAAAACAGCAAATTACAGCGCAAATACTGTAAGATAGAAAAAACGACTATTAACAAGCGCCATCTAGTGTGTAAAATAAGTGAACCTAAGGAGTAACTGATAAAAGTCACTCTTTAGCGGAAGGAGTAATACAGGAAAATCATAAAATATTAAGATCCCTATCAAGTAAATCACGGTATACTGCGTACACACGGATGGATGAATATCACAAAATACTTTGCATATAAAAAACATCAGTAGAGAACCACAGAAGTTGCGAAATTTAAAATCTGAAAACTCGTTGTTTATAAGAAAACAACAATATTTTCAGTATTTCCATGAAAAGTTGGGTCCCAGAATCGATCCGCTAGACCTAACTTTGCATTCTCTGACTTCAACCACCGATAAAACGTAACTTAAGCTCTCTCGGCGGTTATTCCAAGGCGCTTTCACACGCTCTTTTCAGAGTTCCTGGTACTCCTACTACGTTTCAATAAGTGCATAAGTGTGTGAAGGTGGCTATTTTTTCGCTGCAAATACAAGTTTTTCGACAAAGATAGGATGTTTCACTACAATCTAACACACGCATTTTCACGTCTAAGAATCGGTTTAGTGATTTTTCCCTGCATATTTCTATACTAGGGTGGAATTCTTAGAACAAGTGGTACTATGTTTGTGTGAAAGTGGTTCTGGCAAGCACACGTTTTTTGATAATGTTATGCATCCTGTTTGGAAAGAACACCGTCTATGGAGCATTACTCCTGTAAATTCCATAAGCATAATGCTTCACGATTCTGAGACCCCCATAACTGATAGACAATACTTTGTGTTTACAGGACATAACGCATAAAGTCTTTCACACTTCAAACTCAATCATCACATTTCAGAAAGAAAGGAGATTGAAAATGAAAGAAGTGATAGGGAAGCTTAAGAAAAGTGCCCTACCCAGCATTCTCACATTAAAGGAAAACGTAACATAAGCATTCATCGCCTCAAAACTACTAAGACAGATGGCGCCACGTTCAAGCTTGAAAGGCAGCAAGAAGGCTGGTAACAATGGTTTAACTATTCATTTTTAAGTATTACAGCGTTCATGTTACAATTTCTTACAACAACGTTCATATTTAGTGAAGATGGCGCATTCACTTTTTGTGTAAGCATGTGAATATTACATTTCAGCAACATTCACTTTTCGTGTAAGCATGTGAATACTACATTTCAGCAACATTCACTTTTCGTGTAAGCATGTGAATATTACATTTGAGCAACATTCACTTTTCGTGTAAGCATGTGAATATTACATTTCTGCTGTATGTGAATCGGTCACTTGAGAAGAATATTGACACCCTGTGAACTCACTGAAACGTGTCTCCTTCTTGTGTCTCTTCATATCTATGTACTATTCTTACGAGCACAGAAGTTAGAACTTTCGAAGGAAGGTGAAAACTGCAGCAGTTAAAAAAAACAATTTTCTCTGTTTTGGACATTTAACCAGCGCCATCTATCGGTACAGGAATCCTCAAAACTAAGAAACAACCAATGGAGTGAACTACAGTGAAATCCTCACACAGGATAAGGCACTCACGTTGAAAATAGGTGATAAATCTTCGAGATCAATAGCTGAAGGTTGGCTAGAAGGTTGGGGGTGGAGACTGAGGTAGAAGGGTTGGACCAGTAGCAGGCAGCAGCGATGGGTTGGACCAGTGTAACATGTAGGAATAATTATCTTCATATCCTACCTCCTCCACAAAAAGTTTAGCACGCTAAACTACCTCCTCCACAAAAAGTTTAGCACGCTAAACTACCTCCTCCACAAAAAGTTTAGCGCGCTAAACTTTTTGTGGAGGAGGTAGGAGATGAAGATTATTATTCCTACATGTTACACTTTCCTATATTACTAAACGAAGTGTGGTACGTGCCTCTGAATATGTACTAAATAAATGGTAATAGTGCTACTAATTTCTGTTCTATATATGATTGATCCTTGTTGTAATTTCTTAGCGTATGAATAAAAGATTTTTCCCGCAATGCTGTTTCATTGTTCCACTTAACTGAATCGAGAAATGTGAAAGAATGACTATCAGAAAACTGTACGATATTAGAGTAATAATGTTGTAGATTTGATATGAGTGATGGCTATGAATGAAATCATCTCGTTTTAAATTGTTAGCTTCTTCTGTAGCAAGAAACTGCCGGGTAGATAACATGTTTATTCTTGAACACACGATTCACATTCACAGAAACAGACACGAAAACATAAACATACGCACACGCACTCACGCAATGCACACACGGATACGCAATGCACGCACACACAAACATACAATTACAGAGACGAAACAAGTAGGTGACAAAATATGAAGAAAAAAACTTAGTCAATCGCATTCATGTATGCATAGAGACTTACACTTAGAAAGACGTCCGTTGAATAATGTATAATGCCATGTATAATGCCATTCATCTCTTGATTTTGAATACTCATATTTCAGTAAGTATTTTTCAACACGTTTGAATATTGAGCACACCTGTCTTACGTTTTCTGTCAGATGCCTCGTAACAAGAAAATCGTTTGAAATGCATGAATATAAATGTTATGGACAGTGATTTTTCTAGTATTGTTACTTAGTTTTGAGGATTCCTGTATCCCATAGATGTCGCTGGTTAAATGCCCGAAACGCAGAAAATCACTTATTTACTGTTTCTTAACTGTTGCATGAACTCTTTTAACATTTGTGTTCGAAAGAATAGAGATATGAAGAAGCAGACACAATATATGTATGAACTGGTTTGCATTCACCTTGTACCAGCTCTTACAACTCTGTTAGTACTGGTAATTCACCCATAAATAGCATCGCTGTCCGCTACTGGTCCAACCCATCGCTGGAAATACTGGTCCAACCATTGCTGGTGCCCGCTACTGGTCCAACCTTTGCTGGTGCCCGCTACCGGTCCAACCCTTCTACCTCAGTCTCCTCCCCCAACCTTCTAGCCAACCTTCAGCTATTGATCTCGAAGATTTATCACCTATTTTCAACGTGAGTGCCTTGTCCTGTGTGAGGATTTCACTGTAGTTCACTCCATTGGTTGTTTCTTAGTTTTGAGGATTCCTGTACCGATAAATGGCGCTGGTTAAATGTCCAAAACAGAGAAAATCGTTTTTTTTAACTGCTACAGTGTTTACCTTCCTTCGAAAGTTCTAACATTTGTGCTCGTAAGAATAGTACATAGATATGAAGAGACACAAGAAGGAGATACATTTCAGTGAGTTCACAGGGTGTCAATATTCTTCTCAAGTGGCCGATTCACATACAGCAGAAATGTAATATTCACATGCTTACACGAAAAGTGAATGTTGCTGAAATGTAATATTCACATGCTTACACAAAAAGTGAATGTGCCATCTTCACTAGATATGAACGTTGTTGTAAGAAATTGTAACATGAACGCCGTAATACTTAAAAATGAATGGTTAAACCATTGTTACCAGCCTTTTTGCTGCCTTTCAAGCTGGCACATGGCACCCTCTGTCTTAGTAGTTTTGAGGCGATGAATGCTTATGTTACGTTTTCCTTTAATGTGAGAATGCTGGGTAGGGCACTTTTCTTACGCTTCCCTATCACTTCTTTCATTTTCAATCTCCTTTCTTTCTGAAATGTGATGATTGAGTTTGAAGTGTGAAAGACTTTATGCATTAGGTCCTGTAAATGCAAATTATTGTCTATCAGTTATGGGGGTCTCAGAATCGTGAAGCATTATGCTTATGGAATTTACAGGAGTAATGCTCCATAGACGGTGTTCTTTCCAAACAGGATGCATAACATTATCAAAAAACGTGTGCTTGCCAGAACCACTTTCACATGAACATAGTACCACTTGTTCTAAGAATTCCACACTAGTATAGAAATATGCAGGGAAAAATAACTAAACCGATTCTTAGACGTGAAAATGCGTGTGTTAGATTGTAGTGAAACATCCTATCTTTGTCGAAAAACTTGTATTTGCAGCGAAAAAATAGCCACCTTCACACACTTATGTGCTTATTGAAACGTAGTAGGGGTACCAGGAACTCTGAAAAGAGCGTGTGAAAGCGCCTTGGAATAACTGCCGAGAGAGCTTACGTTACGTTTTATCGGTGGTTGAAGTCAGAGAATGCAAAGTTAGGTCTAGCGGATCGATTCTGGGACCCAACTTTTCATGGAAATACTGAAAATATTGTTGTTTTCTTATAAACAACGAGTTTTCAGATTTTAAATTTCGCAACTTCTGTGGTTCTCTACTGATGTTTTCTATATGCAAGGTATTTTGTGATATTCATCCATCCGTGTGTACGCAGTATACCGTGATTTACTAGAGTGGGATCTTAATATTTTATGATTTTCCTGTATTACTCCTTCCGCTAAAGATTGACTTTTATCAGTTACTCCTTAGGTTCACTTATTTTACACACTAGATGGCGCTTGTTAATAGTCGTTTTTTCTATCTTACAGTATTTGCGCTGTAATTTGCTGTTTTGAATCGATTTTTACAACCATCCCACTGTATTTTTATACTTTCTCTCTCGTCATTGTATGTTTTACAGTTATTGTGTCTTCCACTTCCAAAGAATTGTGAAAATTTCACCTATCCACTGAAATGTGTGTGCATTTACAGATATTCCAACGCCCTTTACATTTTAGTGATGCTCATGGAAAATACCAACCATTTCGTTGTTTTTCTAATTTTCGTTTATGCATGTAATTTCATTAAACGACCTAGTCACATGCTGTGTCGTAGGTAAAGTACTGTCCATTTCAGGCTATTGTGAGATTTTCGTCGTTATGAATTAGCAGATATATGGAATCAGATCTGACGCAGATGATGCTTGCGATTTTTCTACTTTGGTCGTATGGTTTATTAGAAAGATACACATAGGGAAGATGTATTAGTGTTTGAACTATAATTATCTTGTGAGATGTGTGAGAGAAAGCAAAGAATACATAATAAGTTTTACGAATCTATGGAGAAACATGCATTTGAAGAGTTAGTTTAAACAAACTTGCAATCGGTCTTTGATTCTAAATGCTTGTTGCTTGCCGTGCTAAAACGATTCACTGAAATTCCCCCTTGTATACCTCCCAAAAAGGAATATTGTAGTTTATCAACTCTATTTGTCATCTTCAGGTATGAAGGCAAGAGTTGTGTACACATGACAGGAATTAATTTCATAGTATCTGACACATAGTTTTAGCACTTCTCCGAGGAGGCGCTCATAATACGTGTCATCCCAATTTTCAAGCTCTTAATAATGTTCCAGTTATATTTCATAACCTAAAGGACAGCCATCTTATTATGCAAGGAATGATCAAAAATAAGAAGATTAATTGTGTTCCCAATAATACGGAAAACAGCATTCTCCCTTGGAACTTTGAATTTAATAGATTCTTATCAATTTTTAATGGAACAATAATGCTGCTTTTCATCATCTGATAACAGTAGGAGATTTGCGTGCGCTTTAAATATGAATGGTGTGATGTAGAGTGGGAACACCTCTTTCTCGTGTCCCAAAACATTGACAGAAATGTTGTTCATTTTTACGAATTTAGATACATTTTTCTTCTAAATGTATGTAGTTGTTAAGGCGTTCAATTTATTACAGGCTCATTCACAGTTAATACAGGATTTATATGTGTGGAAAGTAGTCCCAGTGGTAATGGAGAAAAAGAGTTAATTCCTAGTTCATTGGTAGCAAAATATCCCGTGTTTTTCCCGGTTGGTGCCGTAGAAGCTTCTAATAGCATGCTCAGGGTAGGAGATCATTTGACAGTCGAAGTAAACACAAGACGGCCATGTGTAAAGCAGAGCAAAAAAACTAACAAGAATTGTGTGTACTAAATGTAACTCTTTGAAAAAAATTTGTTTTGCACTGTTTCATCAATATTCATGTTACTGCATTCATTCCAATAAATAATTCAGCGAAACATTAATATATACATTAACTCTTGATTTTTCTTGGCTGATTAACTGGTTTTCCATGGTACAAAATAATAATAGACCGTATATATGTAACTTTTTGAGGGTACTGAAGATGTAAAATGAAAACGTTCATTCTCTTTGGAAACGAACATCCCATATTCCACCAATATGTTATTTTTCTCAGTCTGCAAATCTCCTACTTCTCGCCTTCGTAACGGCTACCAAAGGACTCATTGAACTATGCAGAATCACACCCAGCTTGTCACTTTGAATGAATTTGCACACCTGGACCTTAGTTCTAGTACCTTTTACAGTTTTCAACCTTACGAATCTTTTGAATAATGTCGCGTGTTTCTTCTCATCAGTTCTGGAAGACTATGTTTTAGCATGAAATCAGTTTGTGTTCTTAATGAATGCTGTGGTATTATTTACCAAGTTTCTATTTTTAATGAAGGAAAGCGTTTTATCAGTAGCAGATGCAAATATTGTTGAGCGGATACCAACAGATCTGTCTGCAATCAACCGTTAAGAAAGTGACCTTGTCACGAACACATCCTGCTTGTTGCAAAATGCATGATGAAAGGTCGAACTCGCAAAATACGGGTAAAAGAATTGCAACACCCTCGTTGCCATTCAAAAAAATAGTTTAGTGGAAAAATTTCAGATGAGGGTAGAAGTTAAAAATTTTTAATTGCTCAGGACTTAACCATCCGTCAGTAAAACGTGATCCGTGGTGTGGAACAATTTAAGGTCACCATATCACACATAATGACGAATAAGTTTTTAAAACAGATTTTTTTTATTAAATTTTTTTACCCAATGGCATTTTCTGTGGGAAAACAGTTACTGCAGGCTAGTCCTTGAAAGGGGGGTGGAACTGTTAATGAGGGGGACTTTGATAAGAGTTTTAATTAATGTAGGTTTTTTAAGAAAGGAGGACTTTTTTATAATTTACGAGTTTATCGAAGAGGATCGTCAAAGGTAATCCATCAGTAAATCGTGGTACCATTGTGATTCCCCGTTTAATATCTTTTAATTTCAAAGGACATCCGTCAATAAAACATAGTCCGGTGCTGTACGCTTGTTCTAAAGCGGGACTTTTATGACACCCATACAGGTCAATCCATATTACCCCTTTTTACATAATGACGAATAAGTTTTTCCTTTTATTAATTTTTTATCCCATGGCATTTTCTGCAGGATAGTCTTTTAAAACAGTTACTGTAGAAGAGTATTTCTTCTAATAAAAATACGACAACCAACAGTAACGGAGTTAAAAGAAATACGTAGGTTATAAACGAAGGTTACACAGAAAAAAAACTAATTATAAAGAATACGAAGGTTGTAAAAACGTAGGATAATAAAAAAACCTAGGTTAATATCTGAAATAGAAAACTCAAGCTGTAATAAAGACATACGTGATTTATACGGTTACACCAGTTTGGGACACATCTAAGCTGCATCATCAAGTAACAAGGCATAGCCGAGCGCTATAACGCTCCAGCTATCGGCATCAAGGTAGCGAGTTCAAATACGGTGTCGGAAGCAAATTTTTCTTAAATACAGGAGACGTACTAAAAATGGTATGGACGTTGGATGACACCGATTACACGTGTATAGAGAAAACTGATTTGCTTTAAAGAGGGGAAGGCTTAAAATATAGGTGGGTCAACCAGGGGGGTCTATGAAGAGGGGTGGGCTTAAAATATGGGTTAATCAGGTGAAAAAGAAGAAAAATCGAGACTATTCGAGAAGGGGGCTTAAAATATAGGTCGCTCAACCAACCTTAAAATATGGTCATTTGCGACATAAGGGTCAAATTTCAATCTGAGAATCAAACGTGGACGATTGCAACATGGGTCAATTTCCGGTCGAATGCGTCATAAGGGTCAATGTTCAATCTGTGAAGGCAACGTGGACGATTGCGACACGGGTCAATTTCCGGTCGATTGCGACATAGGGGTCAAAATCCAATCTGAGAAGGCAATGTGGATGATTGCAACATGGGTCAATTTCCGGTTGATTGCAACATAAGGGTCAAAGTTCAATCTGAGAAGTCAACCGGGACCGACATATCAGGGACCGGAAATGAGCGGAGTCGGCCCCAAGTGGGGTCCCACTACTTAGCTTTACAATAAAAAATCTATTTAAATCGTACTTGCTCTTCAAGAGGGAAAAGTCAAAGTGACTTGGAATCGCTTGAGACCCTTCTTAAATACTCAACAGAACAGAAACTTTAAACCGAAATTGAATAAATTTCTTATCATAAAAGAATATTATAAATTTTATCTGATCAAAGTCCAAGTAATAATTTTGCTATCAAACCGAAATTTTTATCCAAAACCAAAGTTCAAGATTCAGTTTCAGTTTAAAGTTTCGGTTCTGTTAAGTATTTAAGAAGGGTCTCAAGAAATTTCAAGTCACTTTGACTTTCCCCTCCTGAAGAGTAAGTAGTTTATGTTTTTTCTGACATGTACTTATTTTTGTATGTTTTTTCACAGTTGCTTAGTTGAATCGCTGGTTGCCCATTGGCACGGAAGGCTCCCGTTTTCCTAAGCCCAGCATTCATTATAGAAGTTTGAAAAGAATGTCTCCTGAAGTAAAATGATCGTTAAAGCAATCTTAATGATCAGAATTTTTAGGCTCTTCAACAACATTTTAACGGATTAATTGAAAATTTTCTCTTAGAAACATTTCATCAGATTCAATTAGAAGTGAAGAACATACATATTTTTTTTTAAATGTGCAAATAGATGTAGATTTTGAAATAATTGTATTTAAAATAGTTTTTTTAGCCAGCAACTAAAAGTTTTCCCTCTAGTGGTTGTAAAGTTGCTTTTCGTTCTGAGACAATTACACAATATATGTGTGATATAATTCGTTTGGCGGTCTATTTAATTTAAATCGTATTTCGATGTCAGCAGTTGTTGATAATTCATATAGATGTGATTCGTATAGAATTTCATAAAATCTTGGTAACTGAAAAGTGTACCCGAGTCGATATCCATATATTTTGCAGCTAAAAACCTGTTGTAAACTCGTGCATAGTCTAAAGTATTGGGTTCAAAGTTGCACTCGAATTCTTGTTCGGGAAACTGTTTGCTATTCACTCTGATCTGAATCCGTTCTAGTAATGTGATCAAATACCATATTGTTTCTGGTTTGATTATTTAATCGGTTAGACTTTTGTAAGACGTCATAAAGATGGACAGACTTATTTTGAGTTGTAGTAACCTGCCAACTGACATGAGAGTCAATTAGAGTATCCGATTTGTACAGTTTGCACGATTCCCAAAAGATTTCATGTGGATTGCCGCTTGCTAACTGAGATTCTAGTTTTGCAAGTACTTGTAGTGATGGTTCCACTTTTGGAATAAACCAAGATACGTGAGATATTTCAAATTTATGCAATGTAGCCCCAACTCGCTGAATAATGTCTTTGTCATCACTTTTTTCTAGTTTTATGGTATGTTTTACACCGTGAAACACTTTATCCACGTCTCGGCAGAATCCAAACAGCTGATTCAGTGGTAAGAATAAACTTACATTTTGACTATTTTTTGTAATTTCATATCTGTAAGAGAACCCTTGATTGAATTCAGGATTTTTCTTCAGCGCTTGTGCAAAATTCTTTATCTTATTATTCGTGTCCAGTTTATCTTCGCCTCCGTCGTACAAATATTTGTTCATTTCGAACTGTTTGCGGTATCTTTGAACCACATCATACTTGTGGCAGCACTGTGTGAAAAGTCTTCGGTAAAATCAATTAAATTGTGAATCGTGGTCGTCATTCCTGGCAATTCAATATCTTCCAATTCGCTGTTTTTGATATAATATTGAGCCGGGAGTCTGAAATAGCCGGAGGTCAACCGGGGAGTCTGAAATAAAGAAAAATCGGACATTAGAGTTAAAATAAGGGATTTTTGGGAAAATAGTACTTCTCATAGGCACCAGATGGCGCCAGCGGGTTTTTTAATAAGGGGGAGGAATTTTTTTATTAGGGGGAATCAAAAATCAAAGAATTAGCGTTAAAATAGGGGTTTTTCCGAAAATAGACCCTTCATTGTCAAGAGATGGCACCACGGGTTAAAAGGGGGGAGTGGGTTTTTTTAATAAGAGGGGAGGAATTACTAATTATGAATTATTAATTATTAATGTTAATAAAGGGGGCGTGGCTTGCTACGTCATGATTACGTCATAGGGGGAGATGGAGGGGCGTGGCCTGTGA
Organism: Ryuthela nishihirai; assembly: GCA_038380435.1. Lineage (NCBI taxonomy): Eukaryota > Metazoa > Arthropoda > Arachnida > Araneae > Heptathelidae > Ryuthela > Ryuthela nishihirai. The sequence goes on along the minus strand of JAWZYU010000028.1, from coordinate 21,470,512 downwards.
CGTCATAGGGGGAAAGCACTGTGCAATGGGGATTCGTCGGTTGTGAGTAAACTACTCAAGACCTATACCTTCCATCTCGTAATGTATGAAAAGGAAAGTTTGTCTGTTTGAATACAATAGCTCGAACAGTCATTCTTTCACAATAAATCAATGTTGACTGCATTAAATATGATTCGAGTAAGCGAAAGACAATCTGAATAGGCGCTATCTCATGCTCTTTTCAGAGTTCCTGGTGTATTTCTACAGTTTCCTGATACGTTTGAAAAAGAACATAAGTGTGTGTATAAGGGAGAAGGTGGCTATTTTTTGCTGCAAACACAAGTTTTTTGACAAAGATATGTATTCCTGTTTCACTATGAGGAAATCTAACACGGGCATTTCATGTCTAAGAATCGGTTTAGTTATTTTTGCTGCATGAGAATATACATTTCTATACTAGTGTGGAATTCTTATAACAAGTACGCTATATTTTATAAGTATGAAAGTCGCTGTTTTTCTGGCAACGACATTTTTTGACAATGATATGTATCCTGTTTGGAAATTTAAAATCTGAAATAATACTGTCTATAGAAAGTAGCATTACTCCAGTAAATTCCATTAGGATGTACTAAATGCTTCTAGATTCTGAGGGCTCCCAGAACTGATCTGTTAGACAATACTTTGCGTTTCAACCGTTTTCCGCACCTAACGCATACACCATTACGTCATCCGTCGGTTATTTGAAACACTCATTAAGACAATCAATCGCCACATTACAGAAGTAAGGAAGATTGAAAATAAGAGAAGTGATAGAAAGGTATCGTAACACATTCTCACATTAAAAGAAAAAAAAAACCTTAGTGCAAGCATTCGAAAGAGACGGTCATCCCTAATCAGCTCCAATACACAATCGGGTCTGCCCGACAGAGGGCGCCCTCTGCTGGCTAGAAGCCCAGCACACGTGTGAATCTAATATACATATTTCGTGTTTAAGAGTGGGTTTAGTGATTTTTTCAGCACGAGAATGTATATTTCTGTATTTTATAAGTGTAAAAGTGGTTATTGTTCCTGCAAATACTCGCTTTTTGTGTAAGCATGTGAATTTTACATTTCAGCTGTATATGAATCAAACAGTCACTTGAGAAGAATATTTAAGAGTGTTTAAAAACATCACCATGAACTCATTGAAACATAAAACGTGTCTCCTTCGTAATATCTATATGCTATTCTTACGAGCACAATTGTTAAAAGATAGAACTTTCAAAGGAAGATGACACATGCAACAGTCTATTTTGGCATTTAACCAGCGGTACAGTAATCCTGAAAACTAAAACACAAATACGTCTTTACTAGTAACCGGAAATCTATGAACAGTACTAGAAAAATCGCTGTCCATAACATTAATTTTCTATTATATTCATGTATTTCAAACCATTTTTCTTGTTACGAGGCATCTGACAGAAAACGTAAGACAGGCATGCTAAAAAAAATATTCAAACGTGTTGAAAAATTCTTACTCTGACTGAAATATGAGTTCAAATCAAGAGATGAATGGCGTTATACACATTCATTGGATATCTTTCTAAGTGTATGCATATATGTATGTGAATGACCAAGTTTTTGTCTTCATGTATATCATTTTGTCACATATTTACATATACTTGTTCGTCTCAGCGAGTGTGTTAATTTTACATGTGTGTACGAGTGTGCACGCGTATGTGTATGTCTGTTTCTGCGAATCATATGTTAATATGTCTGTCTGTATGTTTGTTTCTCTCTCTGTGTGTGTGTTAATGCATGTGTGTTTCAGCGAATTGTGTATGTGTGCGTGTGTATGTTTTAATATTTTTTTCTATGAATCGTGTGTTCAAGAATAAACTTATTATCTTTCAGTTGCTTGCTACAGAAGAAGCTAACAATTTAAAACGAGATGATTTCTTTCATAGCCACCACTCATATGAAATCTACAACATTATTACTCTAATATCGTACAGTTTTCAGATAGTCATTATTTTACCATTTTCGATTCAGTTAAGTTGACATATTCAGAGGTGTGTGCCAGTTCATCGTACACTTCATTTAGTAACATAGGAAAGTTCCAATCAGACACGAGGAATAATTATCTTCAACTCCTGCCTCTTCCACAAAAAGTTTAGCGATATCGCTTAAATGAATGTTTCTCATGGCTTCTGCGAAATGGGCATCAACTGATTCATCGGATATGGCAAGACACAATGGCGAAGCTGACTTGGGTGATCTACTTCACACCCAATGCAGTTCGTACCTATAATCTGAAAAGGTCTTATCTGGCGAGTGTGTTTAATGTTTTTCTGAAACTTAGCTTTGCTCTCTGATGATGCAATTCAACATTAGGTAGTCTTGGAGTATGGTCTGCAGTTAACAACTTACACGACTATACCTGTCAACTAATAATAATAAAGCTATGCACACAGCGAGAATCATGCTGTTGCATTGACTATTCGTTCTACTTAACTGAATCCAGAAAGGTAAAATAATGACTATCTGAAAATTGTACGATATTAGAGTAATAATGCTGTAGATTTCATATGAGTGGTGGCTATGAAAGAAATCATCTCGTTTTAAATTGTTAGCTTCTTCTGTAGCAAGCAACTGACAGATAATATGTTTATTCTTGAACATACGATTCATAGAAACAAACATGAAAACATACACACTCACACATACACAATTCGCTGAAACACACACACACACACAGAGAAACAAACATACAGACAGACATATTAACATATGATTTGCAGAAACTGACATACACAGACATACGCGTGCACACACGTACACACATGTAAAATTAACACACATGCAGAGACGAACATGTATATGGAAGTATGTGACAAAATAGATATACATGAAGACAAAAACTTGGTCATTCACATACATATATGCATACACTTAGAAAGACATCCAATGAATGTGTATAACGCCATTCATCTCTTGATTTGAACTCATATTTCAGTCGGAGTAAGAATTTTTCAACAAGTTTGAATATTTTTTTTAGCATGCCTTTCTTACGTTACGTTTTCTGTCAGATGCCTCGTAACAAGAAAAATGGTTTGAAATACAAGAATATAATAAAAAATTAATGTTATGGACAGCGATTTTTCTAGTATTGTTCATAGATTTCCGGTTACTAGTAAAGACGTATTTGTGTCTTAGTTTTCAGGATTCCTGTACCCGATAGATGGTGCTGGTTAAATGCCAAAATCGACTGTTGCATGTGTCATCTTCCTTTGAAAGTTCTATCTTTTAACAATTGTGCTCGTAAGAATAGCATATAGATATTAAGAAGGAGACACGTTTTATGTTTCAATGAGTTCACGGTGATGTTTTTAAACACTCTTAAATATTCTTCTCAAGTGTCTCACTGTTTGATTCACATACAGCTGAAATGTAAAATTCACATGTTTACACAAAAAGCGAGTATTTGCAGGAACAATAACCACTTTTTCACTTATAAAATACAAAAATATACATAATCGTGCTAAAAAATTACTAAACCTACTCTTAAACACGAAATATGTGTATTAGATTCACACGTGTGCTGGTCTTCCAGCCGGCATAGGGCGCCCTCTGTCGGGCAGACCCGATTGTGTATTGGAGCTGATTAGGGATGACCGTGTCTCTTTTGAATGCTTGCGTTTACGTTTTTGATATTTTTTCTTTTAATGTGAGAATGTGTTACGATTCCTTTCTATCACTTCTCCTTTCATTTCCAATCATTCTTACTTCTGTAATGTGGCGATTGATTGTCCTGATGAGTATTTGAAGTAACCGACGGACGACAGTATAGGTATAGGTCGTGCATCTATTGATTGCATGTAAGAATCTTAGTGAGTTCGAAATCAGCGTATTTTTAAATATGGCTTTAAGCAACTATTTGTCTTAATGGTTACAAAATCCTTTCATACGACATAAGTGCTCAGTAGAAAGACAACACTCATGTCTTACCATGGATCTCTAGGTTTCTTAGATCAGAAGCTGAGCGTGCTAACCTACTGTCTAAGGGATAGTTGTTGGCTATCATAACTTATATCTGCATCGTGGGTAAAGTACTGTCCATTTCAGACTATTGCGAGATTTTCAACGTAAAGAATTAGCAGATATATGGAAAAAATAATATTCTCAGATGATGCTTGCGATTTACCTACTTTGGTTGTTAAAGTATGGTTTATTAGAAAGTAAATATACACATAGGTGGAAGATGTATCAGTGTTTGAGTGAGTTACTTTAATTATCTTGCGAGATGTATGAGAAAATGCAAAGAATACATATTGAGAGTTTACAATTCTATGGAGAAACGTGCATCTGAAGAGTTAGTTTATCTCTAAAACTGTATGAGAGTGAAACAAACTTGCAATCAATTTGTCTTTCATTCTAAATGCTTGTTGCTTGCCGTGCTAAAATGATTCACTGAAATTCCTCCTCGTATGCCTTTTTCCAGTAAAAGATACATTGTAGTTTATCAACTGTATTTGTAATCTTCAGGTATGAAGGCAGGAGCTATGTAAACATGACAGGGATCAATTTCATAGTACCTGACACATAGTTTTCTTAAACACATCAGCTAAGAGGAACACGTCTGTGTACAAGTCATGATATTGGCCTAGGTTTTTTTATGTCAAATGAGTTCCATACTTTCATTGGATGGGTAAAGTGTTATAGCGTTTCTCCGAGGAACCGCTCATAATACATGTAATCTCAATTTTAAGTGCCCAAATAAGATTCCAGTTATATTTCATAACCTAAAGAACAGCCATCTTATTATGCAAGGAATGATCAAAAATAAGAAGATTAATTGCATTCTCAATAATATGAAAAAATACACAGCATTCTCCCTTTGAATTTCATAGATTCTTATGAATTTTTAAGTGCATCTCTTGAGAAGTTAATTTATCAGCAGAAGAATTCCTTATTTTGAAATGTTGCATTTCGTCATGAAACTAGTAATTATTTTACTTCGTTCAAAAGATTCTTGTGGAAGGTAAAAGCACAGAGCGGACAGTCTGCTCACAAGTAAAGGAATTAGATATGTTTCGGTTTATCTGTTTTGTTCCATAGGTCAGTGCGCTAGTGGTGTGGGCAGGTGACCCGTGACCTTTGTATGTCACCAGTTGGCCTGCTTGTTGCCATGAAGTGTCTGTCATTTCTTCGAATTAACCAACAAGAATAGTAGGAGGGTTCAGGAATTTAACAGAGTCAAAGTGGAAGCGTGTATGGAGAGAAGGGTATTGCAGGGATTTTTCATGCTCTTAGTTTGTAAAGACATTTTTCTGTCGCTTCTTGTACGCTCTACGTGAGAACATCGATTTTCATGACCTATATGCAGAATTCTTTTACTGAGGCCCGATCAGAACATATATCAGAGCATAGTTAGGTGGATTCGTTGAAGTGTTTGCTAAATTTTGACTATCAGTCCAGTTGCAAATAAAATTTCGGTGGATTAGGTCAGGTAAGTTGAGAGGGTGTGATCGTGTGAGACAATGTATTATTTTTTATAGTAGGTTAGTGTATTTGTTAAAACTAATGTCCCCTACTCCATTGACATGCATTCATGTTGGAACTAAAGTTGTTTTACGCAAGCGGGAACGCAAGGGTAACCGCAATGTACTTTTAGCATTCTTATATTCTATAGCATTCTACCTCATACAAAATTTTTTACCCGATGAAAGACAGCTGACCTTGTAAAGCGAACAAGCGTGTACTAATGTCGCAACACGTTTTCATCAGTGCGATGTGGCATATGTTCGCCGGTAAATGGTGGAAGAGACGATTTTTAAAAACTGTTTACTCCCATTAGCTGATTTTTCTTCGGAGGAAGAAATTGTTATTGATTATTACTTCCTAGAAACGAGTAATATTTTACATCATGTACTGAGGATACAGTGGTAATAAGTATTAGGAACAAAAAGTTTTAAACCACATCGTGTAACAGATATACTTACGGAGAGTAATGAATTGAGACAAATGTAAAACCACTTCATCGTTCCAAGACAAGTCCTGATGCAGAAAGTGCAGAAACACAGATATCTGACGGCATCATCCTTCAATCCGATGGAGACTAAATAAGAGAAGCTCAACTCTTGGAGGTTTAGGGGCTCGAAGGGAAATTCTTCTGACAGGGTACATTGAAACGCTGATCTATCATAAAGGGTAGATGGAAAACTGAAAACATTGTTTCCATATCCTGTGATGGCCTGAAACAAAAGGGGATTGAATTGGGAGTGACAATGCAGTTTAGTCAGAACCATCTCTGGACTTGGAAAATTTTCGAGTCCCAAAACTACGATAAAGAGTGCCAGTGGGTTTTAATGTTGTAAGGCATCGCACCTGATACGAAAGCAAGGGAAAGCAGCACAGGGGATGACATGATCCAAGATTCATCCATCAATAAAACGTGGTCCGGGGTATGGTACTGAACACTTGTTCTAAAGTGCATCTTTTATGTCACCCCTACAGGTCACCGTACCATATTACCCTTCAATATTTTACAGAATTACGAATACACCTATCCCTCGATTTACACTGAAGATAGGTTCCGCACAAAACCGTGTAAATCGCAATCCGTGTAATCGAAATCAAAACCGTGTAAATCGAAACTGAATTATGAACATTTTAGTGTTTTTCTCGTTTTACACGGTTTTGATTTCGATTACACGGATTTCGATTTACAGGGTTTTGTGCGGAACCTATCTTCAGTGTAAATCGAGGGATAAGTGTAATTTGCTTTTAAATCAGATTTTTTATTCGTCGTTTTCCTTTTATTAATTTTTTGTACCCAATAGCATTTTTTCATTTTCTGCAGGACAGTCTTTTGAAACAGTTACTGTGGGATAGTCCTTAAAAGTGGGGTGGAACTTTTGATAAGGGTTTTTTTTAAGGAAGGGGGAGTAAAAATTGAGACTTTGTAATTACTTTGAGGATTGCATCACCCATTCAGTCCATGGTTGCTACCGAAAGTTTAGTTGGTCTATGCAATTATTTTGAGGATTGCATCAGCCATTCTGATCATTGCCACCCAAAGTTTAGTTGGACTTGGAAAATTTCAGATGAGAGTAGATACTAAGGGACGAGAGTTTGTGATCAGTGAGGAGGAGTTTAATAAAGGGGGCGGAACTTTTGATAAGGGTGAGTCAAAAATTAAAAATAATTTCGGTTAAAATCTTGCTAAAGTACACACTAGATGGCGCCACCAGAAATCTTTTTCATGTGTTAGGAAATTCAGGGGGGGGCTTATAATATACAGGTGAGTCAACCAAGGGGTCTTTAAAGAGGAAGGTTTAAAAATATAGGTCAACCAGGGGTTCTTTAAAGAGGGGGCTTAAAATAGAGGTGAGTCAACCAGGGGGTCTTTAAAGAGGGGGCTTGAAATACAGATGGGCCAATCAGGGGGTCTTTAGAGAGAAGGCTTAAAATACAGGTGGTCAACCAGGGGGCAGTTTTAATAGGGTTTTAATAAAGGGGCAGAACTTTTGATGAGGGGTTTTTTAATAAATGGGATGGAATTTTGATAAGGGGATTTTTTAATGAGAGGGAGTCAAAAATTGGAAAAATTACGACTAAAATTGAGGGTTTTTCTAAATATAATACTCATTATGCGCACTAGATGGCGCCAGGGGCTTTTAATAAAGGGAGTGGAACTTTTGATAAGATGGGTTTTTAATTAGGAGGGAGTCAAAATTGGAAAACCACAGGTAAAATAGTACTCATGATATACACAAGATGGCGCCAGGGTTTTTTAATATAGGGGGAAAGAATTTTTAATAAAGGGGGTGGAATTTTGATAAGGGTTTTTTTAATGAGGGGGAGTCAAAAATTGGAAAAATTATTACTAAAATTAAGGGTTTTTCTAAAAACAGCACTCATTATATACACTAGATGGCACCACGGGTTTTTAATAAAGGGGAGGAATTTTTAATAAAGGGAGATTAATTAATTTTTAATTATCAGTTATGAATTATTAATTATGAACATTAATAAGGGGGCATGGCCGATGACATCGTATTGGTGCCTTCAACTCCCTACCTAAACTTTCCACGATTTCATGACTGCTCCTATTGCTCAGTGGACTTTATTGCCCTCTCATTCCCTGGATTGTTTTATTGTAGGCATCAATCGACGGTGTTAGATCTGCATTAGCTGTAAAGGGGCCAAACAGCATTTTGCATTCAGAACTATCCTCCCCTTCACCCATACTTTCCATTATTCGTTTTTTAACAGAATATGTAAAGCATGAAATAGCTGGAAAAAAGTAGTTTTTGCCGTGAATGGGATTGAAACCCACGTCTCCCAGTAACTTGCCAGGCATGGTAATCACTATACCATCACTAGCTAACATTTTCAACAGCTAATATGACTTAAAAGACTTTCCAGCATATTATTTGAACAGCCCGTGGCGCCATCTATGTAGGGAATAGGGAATGTATCTTATGTCAGTAACTTGGTTATCCATTTTCCGACATAGATGCTCCACAACTGAATCAAAAAAATATGCTGGAAAGTCTTATAAGCCACATTAGCTTTTGGAAATGTCGGCTGATGATGGTGTAGAGGCTATCATGCCTGGCGTTTACTAGGAGATTTTATTTTGAATCCCATTCACAGCAAATAACACTATTTTTTTACCTGTTTCGTGAGTCCCACGTCTACAGGATCTGTGATATTTACTACTGAATTATGCAAAGAATTTTGATACAAATTTCCGTGACTTATCACGTTATCTTCCTGTGAAAATTGATTAAATTTGTTCAAATGTATTTCGAGATATGAACATTTTATTGGTCCGTGCTTAACCTTTGACGATAACCATATTGTATATCGTCTCCATATTTTATCCTGATGACAAAGTTTTTGAGATATGAAAGAATCTAGACGAGTTCGTTAATATCTGGAAACCAGTGTATTTTTTACAAAATCTCTTTCAGAATTTACATGCGGAATTTGAAACAAGTTTTGAAATGTTCGCTGATAATAATAACTAACTATTATCTGTTTTAGGACTGCATAAGAGAATGCCAGGTAAATGTGAGTTTGGCAGAGTACGGCTGTGTTGAGGCAACTATTGAAGCACTTCACAGAGAACCTTTATGTGATATGAGTAAGTTATTTTATTATTAAATATAGCATTGATATTGTTAATTTAAATGAATTAAATGATAATAATCCGTAAATTAGCATGATGCATATACGTAGAGTTACTTGAAAAGAAAAAAGAAAAAAAAAACGTTTTGGCCGCAGTAGATTTGAATTTACTATCTTTTGATATTTTACCTGCAAATTGCAGTTTATATTTTTACACACTTTATATTTTAAAGTCGCCAAAAGAGCTTGAAAACGAAATCAATTTCATTTTTCTAGCTTAATGAGTATCACAGATATACTTTCCAAAAAAGTGGAGGATGGCAGAAATTTGTAGTTTTCGTTTTTTAATGATTATTATTACTACTGAACTGAAAAAATTTCGTTTTTAGTTTTCGTTTTTTAATGCTTATTATTACTACTGAACTGAAATTTGTGATAAAAATGTACAAATAAAACTTTCAGCGTACGTTTTTTTCATAACAAGGATTTTTTCGAAAACAATCCTCCTTTTTTCCGTATATTGTTCAATTTGATTTGCACGGTCTCGATTTACACAAGATTTACTGGAACCTACCTCCCGTGTAAATCCGAGGGATGGATATAAAAGAATTCATATGGACTCTGGTGAATATGGGATGCTCAAAGGACTGGAAAATTTCTTTCTAAAGGTCTATCGAGCAACCGGACCAATATAAACAACTTCCCCAAATCGTTTTATACCATTCAGTTACTTCTCACCGTATTCATTAGGAACAAGTATTTTGTTAAAAGTAATATTTTATATAAATATATTACTTCTAGCTGTAGCAGTACTATGCAATGTTTGAGAATTGGCAAAATGAAACCTAATTCAAATGTTCCTCACTGCCAGTTCAAGAAATTTAGAAATCTCAGGAAGATTCAATCTGGCCAATCAGCCAATGAAAAGTCAGCTTGAAGATCTGTTTGAGATGAAGGTGTATAGACAGCTGGAGAAAGTAAAATCGCAAATGAACAGTTGGCCGTAAAAAAGGAGAAATTAATTTGATCTCAGTTTTCTAGATGAATTCATAAACAAGTTTCAATTTTTGCAAATCAAAAATTTTCCTTTGTTTTTCAAAAGATTAAGAATATTACTTAAGCTTGGGGAATAAATTTCAACTTTTTCAAGGTTTTCAAAAAGATTTCGTCTTTCTTTATGGTATTTGGGACAATAGAAGAGGACGTGTTTAATAGTTTCGATATCATTGCAATGGTAACAGTTTGGATCCAGTAAGTGTTTAAATCTGAATCTGGTGTTTTTTAGAAGTGCAACACCAGTTCTTAGTCTTCCTATCATCACTTGCTCTCTTCTGCAAAGTGTTTTAAAACCCGTGGAAAAATTATTTTTTGTCAATATTATAACGATTATAAGTTTTTCTCATTTGCATGGGATATCCATGTTTATCCGCTTTCTTCCCTGGAATCAGCGAGAAGTTGAGTTTGAAATTCTCGAAAATTACGCAAATTATAATGATTTAATAATATCCAGTCATTATGCACACGTGATCTGTGTCAGCTGATCAACCTTTTCATTCTCAAATATGCCAACATGATTTGGTATACAAATGAAATCAATCAGTTTGCTTTTATTAATGTTGTCAGGACATAAATTGACAATTTCTAAATTAAGGGTGGAATAAATCCATTAGTTCTTTTGCTCTGTCAATCAAGCTATCAAGCCAAAATTCTTATCAACAGTTTATTGATTATTCACACGTTGATTAAACTCTTTCTAAAACTATACATTATGAGTGGTAGGTGTGGATTCATATTATTCCTGCACTTCCTTCTTTCGAAATAAGTTCCATAGCCTTATCACTCAGATAACTTTGTCTCCTCTGATCATTTTAATCCAAAAGAGTATTGTTATTTCAAGAAAGGCCTGTTTAAACTGATCCCATTCTTTCTCAATTTTAGCAGTAAGCAAACCATGATTGTCATAATGACTGAGTAGGCCTATCATGGTACGCTTTGATAATATCTGGATCTTTCACAGCTTCAGAGTTAACGGTAATTTTCTTAACCTTAGCACAACAACTCCTTTTTTACGGCCAACTGTTCATTTGCGATTTTACTTTCTCCAGCTGTCTATACACCTTCATCTCAAACAGATTTTCAGGAGCGATTCCATTTAAAATGTCTTTTAATTAATGACAGATTGTGCAGGAATGATTCCATTTAAAATGGCTTTTAATTAATGACGTGTTGTGCAGGAGTGATTTCACTTTGAAGGGTTTTAATTAATGACGTATTGTGTAGGAGTGATTTCACTTTGAACAGCTTTTAATTAATGACAGATTGTATGATTCCATAGGTCTGTAAATGGTAGCTAGGTAGTCACTGGAAGGAGAGCTATGCACCAATCCCCTGTGATGATGCATAGAACCGGCCAGGCCTAGCACCTAATGTCCGACCCCGCCTTCTCGTGGTGCGGACCGTTAGTAACTTTCAAAAGAGAAACTCTCTTGTGGAAGTGAACGGAAGGGGAGGGCTGCCAGATTAGTGTGGCCTACTGATCTGGACAACTATGGCTACTTTTCTTTTTTTCTACCCTGCTGAGGAGTGGTCAACCACACAGGGTCCTGGTGCTGACCATATAAACCTACTGGACTGGACAGATATATGGCTCTGAGCTTGATTATGGATCCTGATTTTGCTGCACTGGTGGGCTTCTGTGGAGGGAAAATCTTCCGCTGTGTTTTCTGTTTGTTCGTGGGTTGACAGCCCCAAATGAATAGATTCACAGGATACGTTTATCAGCTGGTGGATAATCCTGAGCAGAAGTCATCGCAGGCACCTGAACTCTTTGCTTCTATTGGCATCGTCAAATTCTACATTGGAGGAAGTCTTCCAGTGTAGATGGCTTCAGCCTTTAGTAGTGGGGGAACGGGTCTTTGCCCCATGTTGTCGATTAGGGGGCTGTTTGATATCGTCGGCATTCCCTCTCTCAATAAACATAGTTTCTTTAAACATCCCACTAACCATTTTCTCTCCATAGGTAGTTGGAATGTGAGGACTCTGCACAGAGCTTTTTCTCTTGATGTCCTCACACAAGAATTCCACCATTATAATTTAGATATTCTTGGCTTGCAAGAGACCAGATGGACAGATAAAGGTCAGATTCTTAAAAATAATCTTAAATTTCTCTTTTCAGGGAGGGACGACAATAAGCATCACCAAGGCGTGGGTCTGCTTCTCAGCAGACACACTAGCGATGCTCTTCTAGGACATGAGTACATTAATGAAAGGTTTCTTACAGCAAAATTTCAGACAAGCGTTAAAGACTTGAATGTTATCTGCTGTTATGCCCCCACTGAGGATGTCGATGAGATTGAGAAGGATAGGTTTTATGAACAACTTCAGGATATTTTGAAATCTGTCTAGAAAGGAGATATTACCCTTGTTCTTGGTGACTTCAGTGCCAAAGTTGGTACTGACTCTGACCTTTGGGGAGGAGTAATAGGCCCTTTTGGTATTGGTAGCTGCAATGGCAATGGGCAAAGTCTCCTACAGGTAAGTAAACTCAATGGATTCAGAATAACTAACACTAATTACAAACACCACGACATACATTAGTACACATGGGTTTCACCTGATGGGCTGCATAAGAATATGATTGATTACATATTAATTAACAGCAAATGGGCTAGTTCTGTTAGGAATACCAGGGCATATAGGGGAGCTGAAATTGGATCTGACCATTACCTTGTTAAAAGTGTGTTGCAACTTAAACTTAAAAAGTGTTGCGCTAGGGTTAATAAATTTACTTTTAATACTGAAGCTCTGAAAGATCCAGTTATAGCCAAAGCTTACCATGATAGGTTACTTAGTCATTATGACAGTCATGGTTTGCTTACTACTGAAGTTGAGGAAGAATGGGATCATTGTAAACAGGCTTTTATGGACACTAAGAGTACTCTTTTAGGAAAAAAGGAGCAGAAGAGTTAGAATTATCTGAGTGATAAGGCACTTGAGCTTATTTCGGAAAGAAAGAACTGCAGGAATGTCCTTAACCAATACCCTTCTAGTCCTAATAGAAAGCATTACAGAGAACGTAATAAACGTGTAAAAGATCAGTTAGCTGCTGATAAGAATCTTTGGCCTGATAGTTTGGTTGACAAAGCCGAGGAAGCAGTTAGACAGCACAACAGCAGAGAGCTGTACCAGATAGTTAATGTTTTGTGTGGTAGAAAACGGACTGGCATACAAGGATTGAAGGATAAACAAGGTAAGGTTATAGAAGGGGAGGATTCTATCATGGCTAGGTGGGCTGAGCATTTCAGTGATGTTCTAAACAATGTAGTTAGTTCTACTCCCATTGTTTGCAATGATGATAGATGCATTGGTGGCTTTAATGTTGGCCCTATAACACAATCTGAAGTTATTGTGGCTGTTTCTAAACGTAAACTACATAAATCCCCAGGGGTAGATGAAATTACTACCGAAATGCTTAGAGCTGGGAATGTTTCGGTTACCACTTGGATGACTGAAATTCGGAATATCTTTTATGGTAAAGGCATGGTTCCTAAGGATTTTACCAGAGCTATTGTTATCCCTATTTTCAAAAAAAGTGATCGCAGTTCTTGTGATAACTATAGGGGTATCAGCCTACACTCTGTTCCAGGTAAAGTTCTTTCCATGATTGTGCTTAATAGAATTAAGATTCTGGTTGACAGTCAATTGCGTGATGAGCAATGTGGATTCAGAAGTGGTAGGGGATGTGTGGATCAGATATTTTCACTTAGGCAGATTCTTGAGAAATGTTTAGAGTTTCAGAAACCTTTGGTTGCTAGATTTGTTGATTTCAAAAAAGCTTTCGACTGATACACATAATTGATCGTCATAATTTGTGGTTGATTGTGAGATCATAAGGTATACCAGACAAGTTAGTTAACATAATGAAAGCTCTCTATAATAACACTGAGTCGTGTGTGAGAGTTGGTAAGGCTTGTAGCAATTGGTTTAGCATTACTTCTGGTGTTCGACAAGGATGCATTTTGTCTCCTTTTCTCTTTAGCTTGGTTATTGATTATGTTATGCGAAATTCACTTCAAGGGAAAGATTTTGGCCTTAAATGGGCTGGAGATAGGAAAATTTCTGATTTATATTATGCTGATGATTTAGCCCTTTGGCAAATGATGTTGATGAGATGAACTCTTTCATTCGAGCTGTTGATGAGACTGGTAGTAGAGTAGGTTTGGTTATAAACAGAGAGAAAACTAAAGTGATGAAAATTGGTCAGGCAGGCTGTGATTCAGTTAATCTGAATGGTTGCAGGCTTGAGCAGGTGTCTAAGTTTAATTATCTTGGGAGCTATGTAACTGATAATGGTGATGTGCGGAATGAGATTAACAGGCGAATAGGGATTGCTGCCGGGACTTTTAAGAATCTATGGAGAGTGTGGAGAAATAGGCGTATACACCTAAAGACTAAAATTAGACTGTATAATAGTTTGGTTCTTTCTAGGGTTAGTTATGGTAGTGAAACTTGGACACTTTGTAAACAAGATAACAGGAAACTAGATGCTTTTGATTCCAGATGCTTACGCAGTATCTTGGGCATTAGGTGGTTCAACTTTGTAACTAATGATGAGGTTAGGCAAGGAGTTTGCAACCTCCTTTAAGCAGCATATTGTGCAGAGAGAGACTCCGTTGGTTTGGCCATGTTGCCCGTATGAATAATTATAGATTGGCGAATAGGGTCATGAACAGTGTGCCTAAAGGCCTCAGAAAGAAGGGGAGACCTAGGATGCGGTGGGCAGACAATGTCAAACAGGACCTTGTTAGAATTGGTGTGCAGTGGCCAGATGCAGTAGATGTAGCTCAGGATAGACTTGCTTGGAGAACTAAATTGCACGGTCTGGTTGGACCTCCGTAGCCCATGGCTGCTTGAGGATGATGATGATGATGATGATGATTCCATTTGAATTGGCTTTCAATTAATAACAGTTGGTGCAAGAATGATTCCTTTTAAAATAGTTTTTAATTAATAACAGATTATTCTGGAATGATATTGCTTTAAATGACTTTTAATGAGTGACAAAGTATGCAGGAGTAATTCGATTTAAAATGATATCAATTTAAAATGAGTGACACAGTTTACAGGACTGACTGCACTTGAAAACAATTCATTTTACGAACTTCGCAAATCCAGAGATCACAATTTTTTTGAACAAGACGATTATTTCTACTCTTGATTATATTAATTTTCTGCTTTATGAAGTGGGATTTATATCAGTTTCTTTTCTGGTAAAGAGAGAGCGGTTTTGTTTTGTTATTATTTAGTTCCTGTGTGATTTGTTTTGTACTTTTCGAATAGAATAAGAAAATGTTGAAGACTTTAAAAATATCCAAAAAGTTCGATTTATTTCATTCTTTGATTTGAATCGCCGTTATTTAAAAAATTTCTTGTGAAGTAAAGAGAAAAAAAAAGAATAAATATATATCATATATAGATTGGAGTTTCAAAATAAATGAAAAAAGTATGATTTTTTTTAAATACAGCTTGGGGTAATGAGTTTTTATACAGAAAATCAATGAAGTGTGCAGAACAGTGCAAATCGCCTTGTTGGTAAGTTCTAGTTTAATTACTACTTTCGTAAACTGGAGAAATACAAATGCAATAGATTCAAAAATCAAATTGTTTTCTGTTAAGAAAAGTAAGAAATGGAATATGTGTAATTACATAAATTTACGCCCTGAGTATAATTCGAACCCATGCTTCCCAGTAATATACAAGGCGTGGTGACCACTAAATCATCAGCCGTTAACCTTTTCTTCAGCTAATGTAAATTGCTATTGTAAAGACTGAATTATCCATAATGAGGGTGTGTGTGTGTGTGTGGGGGGGGGTGTACAAGGATTTGCTAATATCTGGACATCCTGTCCAAGGAACTGAAATATTTTATATGCACCAGCTGGTTGATAATTTCGATTATCAAGGGAAGGGAGTACGAATTGTGTATGGGTATGACGTTGAGCGATCTGTAACGAACGCAGAATTTGTACGTAGATTCCTTATTCTTTAACCGCACAATGTTTGAAGTAAATGATGAAGCACTCTCACGTATAATCTGTCAGTTCTCTCTAAAGTGTGATAGGCACCTTCTAAGCCGATTATCTCACTGGTCTCTTATCAGTGAGTTTGATTTATACTATTCTGCTGTCGTACCAGTCAATTCACTCAAGTCTCAAGCAAAGACGTCATCATTCACATCAATAACCTTCCTAATTTTTCTCGCTCTCTGGACTCAAGGTGGTTCAGCTTAAAATCAGCTAAGGATGGTATCGTGAGTCACTCAACTTTATTTCAGGGGTTCGAATCTGATCGAGGCCAACTGCTTCAATGAAGGCAATCTTAATTTTTTAATTCATCTAAATCGGGGTGGTTGATGTGTGTACTATTCTGATATTCAGTAAGCTAAAGTCATTGATTCTGTTGTCATTGAATCTGGCTACTTTAAGAGATTCATCCTTTAATTTACCGTGATGCTGTACCAGTACTGTCTTTTCCTCTTAACAGTGTCATGGGACATTCTATTAAGGCGATCAGTTCAGCGTGTAGTGGTATGCATAGCTTACTGACTATGCGTTAGCAAGCTATGCATATCACACGGAAGAACAAGTAGATCACAGGCCCTGGCGCCTCAATTTCTTCAATATCAGTAATTTTGTTTACCACTAAATTGTTCAATCATTATACTCTTTATTTCGAACAATTTCTTAAATTCATTGATCTAAAGCCAATTTTTGTTTTACTACAGCCAATGTCTGCCGTCCCATGGCCGAGTGGTTAGCGCGCTTGACTACTGATCTAAGGGACCTGGGTTCGAGCCCCGGATAAGGCATGGTTGTATGTGTTGTTTTTCTGCTGAGGTCCTGCCATCCTCTCAGATCTTCTACTTTGGCATATAAACTCTGAGGTCCTGCCATCCTCTCAGATCTTCTACTTTGGCATATAAACTGACAGGCTCCTGTCAGACCTCTGTGGCAAGCAGCTGCTTGAGGGTGTATTTATTTTTTATTTACAGCCATGTACTGTATTCATTTATGTGGCAAAATCTTTTCAGTGTAGATGCAGTTGTTGAAAGCTGAATCTTAAGTAAAATATTATGCTGAGTATATGGCGTGAATTAGAAATTAGGTAGCATAAAATTATGATTTTTTTTAGGATTTAATTATGGAAAATATATTACTATTTTTAAAGTCACCTGAATGTCAAAGGTCTTTAACATTCTGGTTAAAGTTTATTGATTTTGTTTCAACGTCTTTTGCATGACACTAAAAATCGGAAATCCTATTGTACGAGCGAAAACATGCATATAAGCAATGCAAAAACAAGAACAATAAAACAAAGATGTTATCCAATATTTAGATGTATAAAAGAAAGTATACTGCAGAAGAAATAAAAATGTAGATAATAGTGGTGGTGGGTTGGGTTGTTTCACCTCTGAGCGGCACTTTTTTGCACACAATGGGCTAAATGGCCAGGTCACAAGGACCCCGAAGGCTCAGAGAAGGTTGGGGGAGGGGACCCACTGGAACAGCTGTTGGGAGACAGATGGTAGCCTCCCGTCAAGGCCATCCAGCGTGTTCTTTAACGTGCACAGGGTATGGCTCTCCCGCACACGAGGCCAAGGCTTAACGTCCCATCCGACGGACGGCGGCCTTTCCAAGCCCATCGGTGTCCCCTACTGACCGTGGGCAGGGCGGGGAATTTTGCGGAGAAGGAAAAAGGGGACCCACTAGACAGCTATTGGGAGATAGATTATAGCCTCCCGTCAAGGCCATCCAGTGTGTTCTTTCGTGCACATGGTATGGCTCTCCCGCACATTGAGCCTCGGCTTTAACGTCCCATCAGACGGACGGCGGCCCTACCAAGCCCATAGGTGTCCTCTGCTGACTGAAGATAGGGGATGGAGTTTTGTGGAGATAAATCTCATTGCTGTCTCCGGTGGGACTCGAGCCTGGAACCTTACCGACTGAGCATCCCCTCCCACCCCTATGAATAGCTATAGATTGGCAATTAGTGTTATGAACATTGTGCCTAAAGTTCTCAGGAAAAGGGGGAGACAGAATGCTGTGGACAGGCAACGCAAAACAAGATCTTGCTAGAATTGTCCTACATTGGTCAAATGCAGCAGTTGTAGCTCATGATAGAAGTGTTTGGAAACGAAATTAGACAGTGTGGTTGGACCTCTCCAGCCACTTCTGATTGAGGATTTTGTATGCATTATCTATATCATAGCCGGACAGGGTAATCCAAGGCCCTTTTCATAATTTTTTGTGGTTTATGAAATTTTTTTGGTTTTTATATAATTTTCTTTGTATGAAAGTAACGTTTCCATTTTCTTGTTTAACTCCATTTTTTTAATTTTTTGCTAGTTCTGTAATCATAATAATATGCTGAGTGTCTTTATCCACTTTTATATTTGTAAAGACAGAAGATTTTTACAAAACTAAGACTGTCTTTCCTTTGGATTGGATTGCAATTCCCATTATACAATTGACCAGAAATCCGGTGACTATTAAGTATTCTGCTGTGGCTCTTTAAGACCAGCTTTTTTTTTAAATGGTTCTTTTTTAAGTTTGATTTGCCATCCATGATCTACTACATAGTCATTTTGTGTAAGTCAAAACTTATTCAAGTTTATTGGATGAAATTTGTGTTCGTGTATTTATCTCTCACGTTCTGTTTTTATCCTCTGTGCATCGAAATTGCACAGGAACCTGTTTTTACTTTATAAATAGTCATAGCATAATGTGTATATATTTTTTTTTACAAAGCATTGTATATTTAATAATTTATTTTATAGGGAGCTGACATATGCAGCAGAGAAGAATACATTACCAATAACGCTTGCGGTAAGAAAGCTGTGTCATACATACTCTCTCTATATACATAATTTATTTTCTCCTGCAATATTTATATTCACTTTCGGGCCTTATGACCATAGTAGTATAGGAAATGAGAGTTCTGGATTTTGTTAAAGTATAGGGGATCCCATGTTAACCTATGGGACACTTTTGGGGAGATGAGCGTTGATGTGGTTTTTGGGCGAGATGTTTTGTGTGAAAGACAGGATATGAGGGGTTTTGTTGGGAAAATGTTGCAGTTATCAACACTTCATTGAATTATTGGGCTGTTGGGGTGTAAAAATTGGTAAAATAGGAGAAATCGAGAAAAGCAAGAAAGTTTGGGAAAATTAGTTTAAAAAATATGACAGTTTAAAATCAATAGGTAAAATGAGGTTTTCGAGAGCTGCGGGAGAAAAATATGACGGAAAAAATAGATTTTTGGGTGCTATTTGCGAATGTATGGATTTTTTACGTTCCAGTAAGGATGACGACTAATTACACTTTTTAAATTAATTAGACATTAGTAGGAAAAAGCGCCCTGTTTTCGGTCAAGAGGTTCCATCTCATTTTTTCCCATCCACAGGATCTATTGCAGCATCGATGTAGGCTGTTGTTTTCAGTATACATTGCAAACGCGGTCACCGACTTCAGGCATGAGGTCTGCAGAAAATATTAATAAGCTCTGCTGATAATCACTTCGTGGGGAATGCTACCAAGACAGATGATATATCTATTGCTCCAAATGTGTTTGCGTTGCCGTGACACTAGGTGCTGACTGAAGCTCTGTTAGATACCTCTTTATATCAATTAATAAAGACTTAAAAAATCACTCAGGCGTTGAGGAAAAAAAAAGCTGATTTCATATGGGGGAGTTTTTAAACTCTTCATTTCTTTTTCTCCTTGCTTCTCTCCCATTGTATCTAGTCCCTTTATATACACTTATTTCGTGCGCAGAACTGTGAAAGCGATGCTTCCTGTTCAAATCTGCAATATAACGTAATGAATGTATTCTGAGAGACTTCTTGTTGACGCTAACGAAAATCTTGTTTGGCGCTGAGCAATGGCTGGCTCACTCGGTTCAAAAAGGAGATAAAGATATGAAAGTAACATTGTGATGTATCTCTTCGCAATGCAACTCCATTCGTGATTACTCAATTGTGGGTTATTGCCATCATAAACGTGATGCTTGCTTAGTATTCGTCCGAATCATTTTCTGCAAAACTTGACTTTTTTTTACCAGTCGCCCCGAAATAACACCACGACCCGACCTCTTCCGGTGTAGGAATAAGGATCTCGGTTGGCTTAACATTCATGATTTCTTTAAAAAAAGTATTGTTGGATACAATGTTGGGGAACTTTTGCTTTTTGGTAGAAAGTCTATTATTAGTAGTAAGTTTTCTTATTAATTTTGCTATTTCTATAATTGCAGATTTTTTTTTTAGCAGATTGTTTTATAAATGGTATCATCTATCTTGTCATACATATCTGAAATTCGAAAATTCCCAAAGGCATACGTTTTAATGCCATCTGTATCAACTATTCTTTTGGGATATTCATGAGACAGTCCAATCTTTGTAATTTCAAATATTTCCATATCGTGTTGTAGAGATCGAAATTCTATTTGTTTGGTACTTAAAATTCTTTTCTGAAAGAGACAATGACGATAATTTTCGTGAGTAAATTCATTTTTAACACCATTTGCTGATTTCTTTGAAATCGGGCCATCTACAGAATATAATTTTAAACATAGTGCAACGACCTCCTTAATTGGAAAACCTTTTAATTCATCTTTAAATTTTCCTGGAGCCATTTTATTTGAGGTATTGAATAATGGGTTGTCTTCGGGAAAATTTGAGAAATCAAAGCAATCAGAGTTTAATTTTTCGTAGAGGTTATTTGTCTTAATATCTACGCAAAACGAATCAGTGTCTGTAAATATTAATTCTGCATTAAACTTTGGTTTCAGAAAATTATAGAAAAAGTTATACATGTGTAATTTGCTCATTTCTAAAATCGTCACACATGCATAATATGGTTTGTCTAATATAATATTCTTCTTTTCCATATGAACAAATACGACATTTTCTGATATTTTAACACAAGAAATGATCTGGAGTTTACCATTAATTCTTTTAACTTCTTTTCAGTAGTAACAATGCGCCAATTCATTCTTTTTCTTTTGTTTTCTATCGTTTTACCATATATTGCATTATTCATCAGTTTAGAAAAGTCCTTCTCAAAATTATTTGTGGCATTCTTTCGTTTTGTTATATTAAAATCTATATAAGGTTTCAGCCACGGTTTTTGAACCCTTAGTCCCAGTTCTACATAAAGTTGAAGTAACCGGTAGTGAACTATATAATTTTGCTTATCAAACAGATTTAGTATTAAAAATGAGATGTTACGATCACCGAGTTTTAATTTCTCGGGAGCCAAGGGGAAATCATTGTGTAAATCGTGCAGACGTGTTGGATATTCTAAATCAGTTTCGGAAAAATAGCCTTTTTCATTGTCGTCTGGAACACTAAGGACATCAATGTCGCTTACCCATTTGAAAATACCGATTGGGAGTGGTTGAGACATTGCCCACCCATATCAATTATTCGCGTCGAAATACATGAGGTAGTTTTGTGGTTTGCTACTGTCGTATTGTTCTAGTAAAGGATTATTGGCTCACGCAAACCTTTTAGACACTAGAGATATTACTCCTCGTAATGATCTTTCTATAAAGAACATGTTTTTTATAAGTTCTAGCTCTACCTCAGTTATTTTCAAACAGGCAGAGAATGACAAAGCAACAGAGCTGAAGTAATGGCAAGGGTCAAGTTTGTAATAATTCATGCAAGAAGTCCTGAAATTTTTAAAAATATCTCCGAGCAGTAATACGTCAGTGAGCATGTATAGATCGTGATATTCACCGAAAGTTTCTATGGAAAAGTGTTCCAACAGATTTTTTGTTCTTTCGTATTGTTCGTCATTTGTGAAATTTTTTTTCGATGGGAGCGCTGTTTGCAAAAACTGAGCGCTATTTTCCAAATAGTCGTAGGGAAAATTACCTTTGTTCTTCAAAAGTTGCTTTTGGAATTCATTCAAATTATTTTCTTCACAATATTGATTTAATATGTGGAAACTATTTGCGTTTTTTGCCAGAAAATCCAGTGAAGTGCTGAGAAACATGTACAGTCGCTCAAGTAAATATCCGAACACTATGGTTGATTAAAGAATTCAAAAAAAATATTTGGCAACGATTTTTTCAGAAATTAGTGATCTGGCAATCTTCGTGTACTGTACACAGATAGTTGAACGTTTCAATAAGACTCTAAAGACAAAAATGTGGAAATATTTCACTGCCAATAATACGAGGAAATGGATCGATGTTCTTCCGAAACTTGTTAAGAATTACAATTCTTCTCACGGATCAATAAAAATGACTCCAGAAGAGACAAGTTTAAAGAGAAACAAAAATATCGTGAATTTAAATCTGTTTGGTAAAAAAATTAAATCTCTTACAAAAGGGATATTTGCCTAATTTCACAGAAGAAATTTTTGAAATTGCTCAAATATTAAACACAGATCCCATAACTTATAAGATAAAAGATTTGAAACGGGAGCCTATCGTCGGTAGTTTTTACACCCAAGAAATGGTAAAATACGAAAAACCGGACGATATTTACAAAGTAGAAACCATTCTGAAAACTAGAGTGAGAAAGAATAAGAAAAAGCATTACGTTAAATGGTTTGATTATGATAACACGTTTAATTCGTGGATAAAAGAAGAAGATCTCTTTTTAAAACAAAGTAAATGGAATTTCAAAATTTCGACTTTGAAGAAGACAACAATTTCTTAAACAGAAACGTATTAGCACCATTCTGGCCATTTAGACTTTTAATCTGTGGTCCATCGGGTTCAGGGAAGACAAATCTTTTCCTGAACTTAATATTTAACCATCTCTACTGTAACAAAATATTTTTATATGCCAAAGACTTAACTGAACCGAAATATCAGTTTATGCAAGAAATATTCAACGATTTGCACAAAATTCTGGAGAAAACGTTTGGCGAAAAAATCCCAGTTGCAACTTTCTCTTCCAGTAAAGAAGATATCGTAAAGGTCAACGAACTGGATCCCGAAATGCAAAATGTAATTGTTTTCGACGATTTCGTAACTGAAAGAGATCAAAAACTCATCGAAGAATTATTCGTCAGAGGAAGGAAAAAGAACACATCATTGATTTATCTAACACAGAATTATTTTTCGACTCCAAAAGACATTCGACTACAGTGTAATTATTTTATATTCTTTAATATGCAGAACAAGAGAGAAATGTTGCAGATACAAATGGATCATGCAACAGAAATCAGGAAAGATATTTTTATGCAGTTATACGCATATGCAGTTTCAAAACCACCCGATTTCTTATTAATCGATAAAAAAACCAAGCACATGCCTCTCAAGTACAAAAAAAACTTTGGTAAATAAAGATGAATTACTTGACAAAGTTTGGCGTCATCAGCTCTGAGACCGGTTCCGAAAGAGGACCAGCGAGAATTCCAGGTGTCGGTTTTAAATTGACACACGATGGAAACTATGACGTAAGTAATAAAAAATTGAGAAATGTAGCCAATCCCGAAGAGGGTTCGGATTCTGTGACAAAACAATATCTGCAACAAGAGTCTATAACACTGGATCACACGGGAAATTATGACGCAAATACTAAAAAATACCGAATGTAGGCAGACCTATAGAAAATGGAGATCCCGCTACCATTCAATATGTTAATAATAGTTCTTTAATTTTTTGGAATAATCGCTACGATGCGCGAAACAAACAAATAATCAATGTTACTGAACCGGATGCAGATTCTGGAGTAGTTACAAAACGATATTTGGAATAAAGAGCACTTTGCAATGATGATGACAATTAGGTTGCAAGTAATAAACGCATTAAAAATCTTGCAGAACCGATCGATTCATCCAATGCCACTACGAAACATTACGTCGACAACTAGACCACTGTTCAAAATAGTCCAATGAATACATTGGTGAGAAATAAAGATTCCGCTCAGCATTGCATTCGACGGGCATCGTTTCAATGCAAAAAAAAAAACCAAATCGTTGATATTGCCGATCCCGAGTGTGATTCTGCTGCTGTAATTAAGAGATATTTGGAAAAATTCGCATTTTCTGGCGAGGATGTCTTTAATGCGAACAATAAGAGAATAGGAAACCTCGGGGAACCGAGACACAACAAAAATTTACGTCGACGGCTTGACAAAGTTAGATACTAACCCAACCAATGCCTTATTGCGAAACGAACATGGACTTTTCGTACCAAATGAAAGCAGATTCAATGGCGATGCAACAGGACAACGGATTACGAATGTTGGCACTACAATTTATCAGAGTGACGCTGCTACAAAATTATACGTTGATAAAATTAATTTTGCCTAACCTACGGCGATAAAGAAGTGAAAGAAGTGCAGTCTCATCCAATTATACAGATAAACACAAAATTCGTCCTACTAACGCCACCTATTTTCAAAGATAATTATCATTTATGCATTTCTAATGGATATATAAGCAAAGTAATCTGCTGCACAACAAATCCCCCTTTTAGTATAAATTATAGTATCAACTTGGACGATCAAAAATTCATTGAAGTAGTAAGACCACAACTTCGGCAATTTTTTTCTGTTATTCCAGTAAACAAGAAATTTGACAAGGGCAGCAAGATTAGTGTTTCACTTGCTGGACACATCCAGATCCAAAAGAAAGAAGAAAGGTACCTGGAGGTCTTTTTTCCGACTTTCATCACTGGGTATATGTCTTTATTTCATATTAATAAAGATGTAAACTGTTAAACAATTACATAATATTGTAGGCGAAATATTGAAATCGAGAGTCATCACAAAATCAAAAATTGAAGGTAATATTTCGGAAGAAGAGGAAGTTAAGGTAACGCTGGAAGAATTTCACAAACCGGTGGTAGAAAAATTAAAAAAATTGAAAACAGTCCGTGAGAAAACCATGGAAAACACACAAGAAGCCGTAAAAAGTTTAGAACCGGAAGAGCAAACCGAGATGCACGAAAAATCGTTCATCCAGATTCCAACTTGCAAGATGAAATATTAAACCAATATAAATTAAAACTTCCGAGTGAAATCTTACTGGCGAGTAATCCCACTCCTGAACTGAAAGAAATGATTTATAAAACAATCGGCCATCTTCAGAAACTAGGGGGAAATAAAGCTACTAAAACGAAACGTTCTGGTAGAACTACTGAGAAATATCAAATTATCGAAAATCACATTGACGTATTTAGAAAATATTTAAAAATGATTAAAATGATACTAACAGTAATAGAAAGTCAAAAATCCGGTTCGTGATTATACCAGAATTTCGACGATATTTGCGAAAAATTATCAGTTTTGGTTGTCAGTAAACGAGCTGGAAATACCAATACAGAAGTTGTAAACCAACAAATTCAACGAAATTGTTGAAATTTTGGATATTTTGCTAAAAAACGATATCATTGAAAAAAGAACATAAAATATTATTCAACAATACTGTTGCTTTTTAGAAACCATGAATATTTGCAGTCCAGTTTTATCCATATAATAAATCTGCAATTATAGAAATAGCAAAATTAATAAGAAAACTTACTACTAATAATAGACTTTCTACCAAAAAACAAAAGTTCCCCAACATTGTATCCAACAATACTTTTTTTTAAAGAAATCATGAATGTTAAGCCAACCGAGATCCTTATTCCTACACCGGAAGAGGTCGGGTCGTGGTGTTATTTCGGGGCGACTGGTAAAAAAAAGTCAAGTTTTGCAGAAAATGATTCGGACGAATATTAAGCAAGCATCACGCTTATGATGACAATAACCCACAATTGAGTAATCACGAATGGAGTTGCATTGCGAAGAGATACATCACAATGTTACTTTCATATCTTTATCTCCTTTTTGAACCGAGTGAGCCAGCCATTGCTCAGCGCCAAACAAGATTTTCGTTAGCGTCAACAAGAAGTCTCTCAGAATACATTCATTACGTCATATTGCAGATTTGAACAGGAAGCATCGCTTTCACAGTTCTGCGCACGAAATAAGTGTATATAAAGGGACTAGATACAATGGGAGAGAAGCAAGGAGAAAAAGAAATGAAGAGTTTAAAAACTCCCCCATATGAAATCAGCTTTTTTTTTC
This sequence comes from Ryuthela nishihirai, assembly GCA_038380435.1. NCBI lineage: Eukaryota > Metazoa > Arthropoda > Arachnida > Araneae > Heptathelidae > Ryuthela > Ryuthela nishihirai. Next base: position 21,444,327 of record JAWZYU010000028.1, on the reverse strand, counting down.
CTCAACGCCTGAGTGATTTTTTAAGTCTTTATTAATTGATATAAAGAGGTATCTAACAGAGCTTCAGTCATCACCTAGTGTCACGGCAACGCAAACACATTTGGAGCAATAGATATATCATCTGTCTTGGTAGCATTCCCCACGAAGAGATTATCAGCAGAGCTTATTAATATTTTCTGCAGACCTCATGCCTGAAGTCGGTGACCGCGTTTGCAATGTATACTGAAAACAACAGCCTACATCGATGCTGCAATAGATCCTGTGGATGGGAAAAAATGAGATGGACCCTCTTGACCGAAAACAGGGCGCTTTTTCCTACTAATGTCTAATTAATTTAAAAAGTGTAATTAGTCGTCATCCTTACTGGAACGTAAAAAATCCATACATTCACAGATAGCACCCAAAAATCTATCTTTTCCGTCATATTTTTCTCCCGCAGCTCTCGAAAACCTCATTTTACCTATTGATTTTAAACTGTCATATTTTTTAAACTAATTTCCCCAAACTTTCTTGCTTTTCTCGATTTCTCCTATTTTACCAATTTTTACACCCCAACAGCCCAATAATTCAGTGAAGTGTTGATAACTGCAACACTTTCCCAACAAAACCCCTCATATCCTGTATTTCACGCAAAACGTCTCGCCCAAAAACCACTTCAACGCTCATCTCCCCAAAAGTGTCCCATAGGTTAACATGGGATCCCCTATACTTTAACATTGGCCGAGAACTCTCATTTCCTATACTACTGACCATGCATTTTGCAAAAGCCTAAGTTTTTAGCTTTAAACAAACTAACTTTACCCCGTTTCAGATAAAGATTGGAGCGGTAAATTCTAAAGATCAAAGAAGGCAACAAACCAATGAAAATGTGTCAAGCCTACATGAGTTTTAAGCAGCGGCAGATGAGATTTGAGGTGCCGAGGGCAGCACAATTTTGCGGGAGGCCCCTTCGGTGAAAAAATATAAAACCATCGTGAAATGCACAAATTGAAGGCTAATTTCATATTAAATGTAAATTGGATATTTTTGATATAAACGTAATTTAGTTGGATGATTTTTATTTCAATTATACTGTAATTCATTCTTAAACAAAATTCTGCATTAATAATTAAAAATTTCATTTGTATTTAAGATTATTATACTGTCTAGCTCTTTTTTGCAGCACATTCCATTAAAGTCCATTACCAGGTCGTTTCCAAAAATGTTAAATGTTCTTTATTGAAAAGAAATTAGATAATAAAAACCGAATAAAAACGCGAGAGGGCCTATTAAAGTGCGAGACTTGGCGCAGCCACTCTCGCCCTGCTCATATATATATATATCTGCCGCTGTTTTAGCAAGAGCAACTTACAGATGTAATAATTCTCCGCAGGAAATAGTTCCTTCCTTATGAAAAAATAGGAATTTTTTTCTAATTTAATTTATAGTGATGCATAGAGTATGCAAGTAAGTAATTGAAAATATTTTCTATCAGCATTATATGATTATCAATTAAAAAAAATCGTTAATTTACGAAACTGCCCCTATGAGATTTTGCCTCTCCTCGATGTTGCTCTTGTAGGTTCATCGGGAGAAGTCTGTTATCGGAGAGGTGTTTCTTTGCCCACAATTCAAAAGTGAAAGCGTTATAATCAGAGACGAAGGAAGTTATTTAAAATAAATAAGGGACCTGGGTTCGAGCCCCGGGTAAGGCATGGCTGTTTGTGTCGTTTTTCTGCTGAGGTCCTGCCATCCTCTCAGACCTTCTACTATGGCATATAAACTGACAGACTCCTGTCAGACCTCTGTGGCAAGCAGATGCTTGAGGGGGTATTTATTTTATTTATTTATTTATTCCAAGGCAGGGCCTCATCTGACCTGGGGTTGGGGGGGGGGGTGCGGCTTGAGCATAATAATATATTCAACTTGTGCATATTTCACGCATTTTTCAGGATTTTTTTTAAAAACATTCTAAATGAAGGAGAAAATGTTACACTGCAATGGAAATCCACTCTGTTCTCCCTTTTAGACAGGCTCTTTCTCCTTCTGTCTGGGCTGGGTTCTTTTCTGACTATGTGTGTGTGTGAGAGCGTTTGCAGAGGCGTACCTGTCCCTATCTCGTCAGGTGGTCGAATGCATAAACTCAGATATTTTACATATACATATGTTTATTTACAATTTAAACTATATACATACAGTGCATCGTGAACGCTCGCCTATGCTTAGTGTGACGATTTACGTTATTAACTGTTTAGAACGAGGATGCTTTGAAATAGTAAGAATTGCGAAAGAAAGCAAAAAGATATAGTGGAGTAGTAAAAGGAAGAAGGATATGGTGTATTATATTAGTGTTGTGTAATGCTATGTAAAAAGACTGCTCTTATTTGATTTAAGATGAAGCATGGTTCTGATGGAGAAGAGGAATCAACGGTAAAGTTGTTATTGGATCCTCTATCAGGGGAGATCAATGTTAAACGTTTCACATGTACAAGATATAAAGTATTGTTAAGGTTAATTAGTGTGACAAATGAGATTCAATACTAAGATATAAAGTATTGTTAAGGTTAATTAGTGTGACAAATGAGATTCAATACTAAGATATAAAGTATTGTTAAGGTTAATTAGTGTGACAAATGAGATTCAATACTAAGATATAAAGCATTGTTAAGGTTAATTAGTGTGACAAATCAGATTCAATACTAAGTGGTTTGTCTTTATCCTAAGAGGGATAGAAATACTTGTGTTTAGATAAAATTGATTAATTTGCAATAATTTTGTGTCATTGTAACAAATTACATCATTCATACTTTAATGGTATACATATATGCTATATATGTGAACTCAAGCTAAGCTTTCATCTCTTTGAATTCATACCAATATATATGTTTTATTTTATTCCCATTGTTATACTATAACTATAGTTTTATCTATCTATACAAGGGGTACGCCAGTTACATACACATTTCCAGGGGATACGTGAAGCATAAAAGGTTGAGAACCACTGATATATATGTTTTATTTTATTCCCATTGTTATACTATAACTGTAGTTTTATCTATCTATACAAGGGGTACGCCAGTTACATACACATTTCCAGGGAGTACGTGAAGCATAAAAGGTTGAGAACCACTGATATATATGTTTTATTTTATTCCCATTGTTATACTATAACTATAGTTTTATCTCTCTATACAAGGGGTACGCAAGTTACATACACATTTTCAGGGAGTACGTGAAGCACAGAAGTTTGAGAACCACTGATGTAGAAAATATTTTCTTAAGTAAATTTAGCCACATTTCTACTATATAAATCCTCTTTAAATCTATCTTATCCTCAACCTCTTCACATTTAATTTTATCACTCACTACATTATTATTTACTTCGCTCTCAATGAAATCACTAAGCTCTAAACCTCTTTCTCCATATTCCATTTCCAATCCTCTTTCTTCTCTATCTCTTCCTTCCTTCTCCCTATCTCCTTCTTCTTTATCTCTTCTATATTCCATTTCTCTTCTTCTGAATTCGCATCAGATCTGCGATAGAAGTCCACACTGTTCTTAACATCTCCTCGATGATTACAGAGTATGTTCCACTGGGTAAGTGTGAGGGTCACACCGCTTGGAATCGGATTTGTCGAACGAGTTTTCACAGTTTTGATGATATTCAGATGTTGCAATTGGAGTAGATGCACAACTGTAGATTGTGTGTGACAAACCATGTTTCTCTATCTGTCGAGTGGGAAGCATTAATTCTGTCAGAGACCTTCAATAATTCTTGTCACTCGTTTAGAGTTAGAGTGATCCCCTTTTTGTTGGGTAAAGACCACCTTCTATAAAGGTACGGTAACAACGTACGTGAATCAGCAGTCTATCCTTGTAAAGTACTGGGACGATGAAGAGCGATTCCCTCAGCGGGTAAGTATCGGGATTTTCAAGAATCTATGGAGAGTATGGAAAAATAGCCATATACACCTGAAGACTAAATTAGGTTGTATTTTAGTTTGGTTCTTTCTAGGGTTAGTTACGGTAGTGAAAGTTGGACCCTTTGTAAACAAGATAACAGTAGACTTGATGCCTTTGATTGTAGATGCTTACGCAGTATCTTGTGCATCAGATGGTTTCACTTTGAAAGTAATGATGAGGATAGGCAAAGGAGTTGGCGACCGCCTTTGAGCAGCTTATTGTGGAAAGAGAGACTGCATTGGTTTGGTCATGTTGCCCATATGCATAACTTTAGACTGGCGAATAGGGTGATTACACAGCAGCCAAATGCATCAGCTTTAGCTCAGGACAGTCGTGTTTGGAGAACGAAATTATACAGTCTAGTTAGAACTCCATAGCCCATGGCCGCATGAGAATTTTGTATGTATGTATTATGTTGATTTAGATATGACAAATTATGAATATTACATTTAAATTCGTTTATTATTTTTTGTGATAATTTTTGTTGAGGCAGTGCTCTAGTTGGCATAATGGAGAGTCTCCTGATCATGCCACTGTTAATGTGCTGAAAGTTTTTCACTCTACTGTGTATTTTTGTAATGGTCACAATTTGCGACGTTATAAACGAGTCTGTCGATATTGTGTTTCTTATTTTTGCGTCATTGTATTATTTAAAACTGATTTTCTACTTAACTACATATTAATTGTATAATATTTTTATTGCTTTTTCATAATTAAATAACATTTATTTAATAATTTTTTTAATTTTTTATAGAACAAAGAAAACCTACCAGGTCTCAAGTATGTGCTTTTCCTTCTACCTAGAGTATTTTTGCTTTGTTAAACAATAAGTAACTCAGTTTATCAAATGACAAATAAAGTAGTATCTTTGGTAGCAGATTTATAAAAATAACTATAAACTGACAAATTCTTATAAAGCAAAATTGGATCACTTGTAAATGAATTTCACTCGTCATGACCTTTTTTCAGAACTCGTTAGGACGTTCGTGAAATTAGGTACAAAGCCTGATTGGGAATTTTAATTAGGCATTTGACGTTATCCTTAATCCCCTTTGGTTCTTATTACTTTTTAATTCTTATTTTTAAGACTGGTCAGTTAACCAACTTTTCTTAACTGGCCAAATACCAAAACAATTGCACTCAAAAATATTCGTAACAGAATGAAGAAAAAGGTACGAAACTACACTGAGAAAGTGAAACAAAACTACCTTCATGACTAGGTGTCAACTATTGCATTTTCATATAATGTAGGCCTTTGTGTTATAGTTTTGTGCTAAATTTTGTGGTGTAAAGTTACATAACCCTCCGCAGGTAGGGGCAAGGGTGGCTCAGTCGGTAGTGCGCCAGGCTCGTAATCTGTAGTTCCCAGGTTCGAGTCCCAGCTGGGTCAGCGTTGAGATTTATCTCCGCAAAATTCCCCGCCCTGCCCACGGTCGATAGGGGACACCGATGGGCTTGAAAAGGCCGCCGTCCGTCGGATGGGACGTTAAGCCCCGTGTACGGGAGAGCCATACCCTGTGCACGTTAAAGAACACGCTGGATGGCCTTGACGGGAGGCTACCATCTGTCTCCCAACAGCTGTTCCAGTGGGTCCCCCTCCCCCAACCTTCTCTGAGCCTTCGGGGTCCATGTGACCTGGCCATTTAGCCCATGGTGTGCAAAAAAGTGCCGCTCAGAGGTAAAACAACCCAACCCTCCGCAGGTTTCTGCTACAGTCATCGTTTGGCTTAGGCAAAGTACGCAAATGCTGAGGGCCCGCGTTTTTTGGAGCCCATTTTGATTACTACATATCGTGACAAGAGGGAAAATTTCTATGTGGATGCGGGGCGTTATATTATTTTGCGTAGGTTTAAGGTGGCCCTAATTTCTCTGTTAACTTCTCCATTTGGTGACTTCAAAATAAACTGGCAAACAGTCAGAAACAAAATAATTTATAGCACAATGCAAAATAGATTTAAATGATTGTACTAAGGTGGCTATTTAGCCCATTATCTGCAAATAAAGTTCCGCTCTGCGGTAAAGATTAAAAAGCAATGTACTCCAACACCCCTTCGTCCCGCCGCACTCAACTCATAGATGGCTTTATGATGACCTCGCAGCCTTGAAGTTTCACTCATTCTCCCCTCTCTCACTTTATCTTTTCTACTTCCAGCACCTGCTGAAGCCCCCTGGGCTCAAATTCAATTAGCCTGACATTTTGAATCAACTGTTTAATCTGATTGCTCCAGACAGCACCTACTCATTAAGCTGACCCCTACTGTGACCATTAGCGACATTGATACTTCTAGAAAGCCGGAAGTCGATTATATATGCTTCCACGTTAAGACGCCGGCTGTCCAGGCGTCTTAACGTGGAAACATATATAATCGACTTCCGGTAAAATTCCAGATCAATTGTCAGATAATCACCTAATTTTTATAATAAACAAAATAAAAATATTAATGATTTCAATTCTTACGACCTATATGTTTATCATCAAATGTTTGAAAACTTTTTGAAAGACTAGTAAATTCCAGACTCACATGACATATAGAACATTTTAACATCTTAAATGAATAATTTTATGGCTATAGATCAGGCAGATTAACAAAAGATCTGATTTTACAGTTTTTAACTGACATTGAACTTGCTTTTCATAAAAAACAATTTCTTCCAGCTATTATTATATATGTTCAAAATGCATTTGATTCTGTCAACCATACAGCTTTACTTCATAAAATCAAAAACATAAATATTTCAGGTAACTTATACAAAACCTTATTCAATATTATTACCCAAAAAAATTTAAAGTCAAAATAAATAATACCTTTTCTAAAGAATATCCTTTTACCACAGGAATTGTGCAAGGAGACATACTTTCACTTAATTTATTTAATACATTTCTCTCTGATCTCCCCTCCCCGCCCTGTCCACGGTCAGTAGGAGACACCGATGGGCTTGGAAAGGCCGTCGTCCGTCGGATGGGACGTTAAGCCGTGGCCCCGTGTGCGGGGGAGCCATACCCTGTGCACGTTAAAGAACACGCTGGATTGCCTTGACGGGAGGCTACCATCTGTCTCCCAACAGTTTGTTCCAGTGTGTCCCCTCCCCGAACCTTCTCTGAGCCTTCGGGGTCCATGTGACCTGGCCATTTAGCCCATGGTGTGCAAAAAAGTGCCGCTCAGAGGTAAAACAACCAACCCAACCCTGATCTTCCTAACACTCTCCCTGATAACATAAACTATGGTATATATGCAGATGACATCATACTGTGGAAACAACATGATAATCCTTATGTTATAGAACATTTCCTTCAATTATCTCTTAATCAACTACATAATTTTTGTCAAAAATGGAATTTAACTATATCTATTGAAAAAACATCCATACTTTATTTTCACAAATCTAAAAAACTACATAATGACTTTAAACTTCAAATAAATAAATGCAATCTCAAAATTGTTAAAGATGCCAAATTTTTATGTCATTTTATGTTTTCATTCCAAATTTTTATGTCATTCCAAATTTCATGTTGATAATGCTATTAATATTGATGACAAATTATTTAATTTTTAAAATATTTAGGAGGAGCAAAATGGGGCTGCGATACTCAAACTATTCTACTTTTATATAAAAATATAATTGCTCCTAAATTTTAATATGGAATTGAATTTCTAAATAACTTGTCTGTCTCTAGAGCAAAATCATTAGAATCACTGCAAACTAAAATTATCAGATGCTCACTAGGTTTATCCAGAGGAAGCAAAAATATTGACCTTTATGCAGAAACGTCAATACCTCCTATCTTCATAAATAAAAAAATTTTACTTTCTAACTTAATTTATAGAATTATCTCTAAAAACACACCCCATCCCATCTTATCCAAAATCCTCTCTGGCATTGAATACACTACCATTAATAGTATAAACCAAACAAATCAACTGCAGAAAATCATCCTCAACAAATTAAGTGGTGATCTTCCCCCTAAATTCCCAATCTGGCTTAGCAGTCCACCCATTTTGTATACTGACATTCCAGGAATCCATAGCAAAAAAACCTTAGATGCCTCTTCTCTTAATATAATTACCAATTTATACATATCAAATCACTATAAGAATTACATAAAAATATACACAGATGGATCCCACAATGACGATTTACTTTCTACATTTGGTGCATTTGTATGCTCAGAACAAAATAAATCTTTCACATTTAAATTCAACAACTCAGCTCCTATAATTTTAGCAGAAATCACTGCAATTATTTTTGCTATTGACTGGTCATTAAAATTTACCAATTCCTCAATTGTAATCTTTTCTGACTGCAAATCTGCTCTTAATCTTTTATATCAAAATCCATATAAATCAAATTTTCCTCTATACATCACTGATGCTCTTTCTCTAACTTTTAAACACATTTCTCAAAACAATTACATATGCATTCAGTGGATCCCTTCTCATGTAGGGATCACCGAAAATGAAAAGGTAGACTCTCTTGCTAAAAAAGCACTGATTGATAAACCTTCTATCCCTGTACCATTCTTTATCTTTCTTCATAAAAACAACAGAACAAAAAATTATTACTAAATGAAATCCAAACTTATTTTGAAACCAATGCTGTTAATTCACATAGATACTTAATTGACACATAGATACATCAATTTAAAAATTATGGCTTTTCTAAACAAGAAATTAATCTCATCTCAAAACTAAAAACAAAAAAAGCTGTAACTAATACTACATTATTTCAATTTAAATTAAAAAAATTCTTCCAATTGTCGAAATTGCTTAACTCCGCAAACTTTATCCCATATTATTTTTGACTGCAATCTCTATAACTTACAAAGACAAATTTATTATAACAAACTTAATAAATTTAATATTTTTACCTACTCTTTCCCAAATATCCTTCACCATCATAACTATTAGATTCATAATAGATTTTTTCAAAGACTGTTCATTACTGGATACCATCTGACATACCTTAACAAATTTAATTCTTTCTTCTCCTAACAACACAAACAACATGAAAACTAGACAATCAATATTTATTTCTTTTCTTTTTTTTTCTCATATACAACATGAAGATTATATAACATTTTTACTTTCATAACACCACAACATGAAGATTATACTACAAAATTACAATTACTTCAGTATCATATTTGTTATTTACTATCCTACTATGACCTGAATGAGTTAGAACAATCTCTTTTTGTTCTAGAACTTTCAATTTTAAGGGACGTGTGATGATGATGATGGCTGCTGTCCAGTCAAAGAATTACAGGAGATCACATTGTAAGACTATATCTCAAATATGGTATATACACAGGATGTCGCAAACCTCCCTGTACAAATTTCAATGGGAGATAGAAAACACCAAGACAAACCTTTTTCGTCTATTACTGTATGTCCGCTGACGTAATCCTTCTGTGCTAGAGGTCGCTGTTTGGCGGCGCTGCAATTGGCTAGAGGGGCGAAGTGGGAATGGAGAATGGACTTGTGTTTGCCGTCGGCATTCGTAAATCAGACATATTAGGTGTAACATGGAGTGTTTTCACGACTGCTGAGATGGCTGACATGTATCTGGCGTATGGAGCTGCCAATGGAAACAGAAGAGCTGCTCTGAGGTTGAACCAACAGCGCTTTCCAAACAGACGTGTATCAAAACACCAAACATTTGTGCGTTTGCACCGGCAACTGCGAGAGACTCGAACATTCCATGCAAACATGCGTGACACTAGTTGGGAGAGAACCATGCGCACTTCTGTAATGGAAGAAGAGATCCTACAACGAATTGAAGACAATCCAGGAACAAGCATGCGAGCTGTTGCACGTAGCCTCAGTGTGAACCACGCCCTCGTCTGGAGAGTATTGCACGAGCAGCAGTTACATCCATTTTATCGTCAGAGAGTCCAGACATTGCAACCTCAGGATTACTCTCTTCATATGGAATTCGTGCGCTGGTTTCTGCAGCAGACTGCGGTGCAGCCTGATTTTCCGACTCATGTGCTCTTCTCAGATGAGACCTCTTTCACACATGAGAGTGTGTTTAATGTGCACAATTCTCACGTTTGAACACACGAAAATCCACATGCCACAATGGCGCATGGTCATCAAAAACGGTTCATTGTCAAAGTTTGGGTGGGTATCGTCCATGACATTTGATTGGGCCATACCTGCTGTCTCCAGTATTCAACAGACAGATTTATCGGGTATTTCTAGAAAAAACGTTGCCGGGACTGCTGGAAGATGTTCCCATGTCTATTCGCAGACGAATGTGGTTTGAACACGACGGGGCGCCTGCACAGTTCAGAAATAATGTATGGGATTATCTGAAAACCACTTCTGGGGGCCGTGGATAGACCAGGGTGCCATTGCCTGGCCACCAAGATCGCCCAATTTAACATGTATCGATTTCTTCCTTTGACGACACATGAAGAGTGTCGTGTACGAGACTTCCTTGACTCAGATGAAGACCTCGTCGCAAGAATCGCTGTCGATTGCTGCAATTGTTCGCGAAATTCCGGCATTCTTTCAACATGTACGGCAATCAATGCTTCGACGCTGTCATTCATGCAATGCTGTTGCCGGTCGCAACTTTGAGCACCTCCTTTAAATGAACATGTTGCTCACACTTGTTTCCATTCATTTATGTACCACCTTCACCGATATTTCTGTCAGCGCCCTCTAGCACCGAAGGGTTACGTCAGCGGACATACATTCATAGATGAAAAGGTTTGTCTTGGTGTCCCCTATCTCCCATTGAAATTTGTAGAGAGTTTTGAAACACTCTGTATATACGTAAATGAGAGGGAAGGAAGTGTGTCACTTGACACACAGGATATAGATCTCCGACACAGGGACCCTCAGTTTTTACGTCCCAAAATAAAAAATAGAGGGCCACAGAATGCCTAATGTTTGTTTTACATGAGGATGATGAGAAAAAAAGAGGAAAAGCTCAGAAGGAGGTCGCCGTGGCAGACTGAGGGCAGATTTGTACAATCCCAAAGCCACTGCAGGTTCTAAATCACCTTCTGTTGAACAGCTAGAGACTTGAATTTTTAATGCAATACAGTTTTAATGCAGTGGGAGGGGGGGGGCAGAGGTGAATCCTGTATATAAAATTTAGGATCGGTCGGTCAAGAATGTCAGGAATGAGAAGGAGTTCCAAAATTCTAAAAGAGAGATAAAAAGCTTTCAACCATCTGCGTAGTAATTAAGATGTCACCAACAATGAGCTTGCGCTGGAGAAAAGCAGAAGTTCACCCTTGCGGTACATATGTCATTTTAATGTGGCATATTTTAATCAAGGAGTTAGAGCAAAATTCTATCATTCAGATAATTTACGGTATTTGAGGAACCATCAATAGATGTTATGAGTAGGATTTAGTGTGAAATATATATAATTCAGGAAAACAAGGGTTTGATAAATAACGCTGGTTTTCCAGCTGAAAAATTGTAGCTGCCTTTAACTATTTTTCAGGTGCTGATTTCAGATCTGGTCTTAAAAAATGGCTAACACGTCACGTTTTTATGTTATTGGTCATTTTGACTCCTATTAAGATCTTCCTATACCAACACCTCCAGGCAACTGGAAGGACACTAGATATTTTACTTTTTGTGGTTGGCAACACTAATTGCCAAGTGGGGGAAACATGTAACAATAACCTAACCTCAGACCGCCATTCTTGCTGTTTTCATTGTAGGAGGAACACGTGCTGTACGTTGAAGAGCGAATTTTGGCGTTTAAATGGCACAATACAATCAGCACACTTCAGCAATGATGTGTGGGATTATCTGAACGACAGTTTTGGGGACGTGGATAGGCCGGGGGCCATCTCGGCCTATCCATCAGTCATCGCCTGGCCACCAAGATCGGCCAATTTAACATGTATCGATCGCGAATGTGTTAATGTGCCAGATAAGTTTTGTTATGTGTGTGTAGAAATTATATTTTAAAATCCCAGAGTCGTTCTTTGACAAAAGTTGTGAAGAAAGTCTATAACTTGCATTTTGGATGTCATGTTGGAGATCAGGACAAAACATAGGCTCCACATGTGTGTTGCATTTCGGGCTTTGTTGGGCTGAGTGAATGGTTGAAAGGTAAGATAAAATCCATGCCCTCTGCAGTCCCAATGGCTTGACGTGAGCCAACTAGTCACTTACATGATTGCTATTTTTGTTTAAGTAGACTGTCGGGATTTTCAAAAATGTACAAAAGCATAATACAATATCCAAATGTGCCCCTTCAACCATAAGGCCAGTTCCTCATGGAGATCTTTCTATATCAACACCTCCAACCAACTGGGAGGAGTTGGATTCACATTCATCAGAAGAAGACTTTGAGGCACATACAGATCCTGATCCTACATACACCCCTAAAAAGTTAGACGAGCCTCAACTGATTCAGCAAAATAAGCTAAATAATCTTGTTTAGGACCTAGGACTTTCCAAACAATGAGCTGAGGTTTTAGGTTCAAGACTTCAAGAGTGGAATCTTCTGGCCAAGGGTACCAGAGTTTCTCTGTTCAGAAAGAAGAATTTGTCTTAATCTGCTTATTACGAGATCCAAGAAGGTTTGTGTTTCTGCAGAGATGTTTCAGAGCTGATGGAAAAAAATTGGAAAAACTCACGACCCTAAGGAATGGTGTCTATTAATAGATTCGTCAAAATTCAGCTTAAAAGCTGTCCTTTTGCATAAAGGAAACCAAAAACCTTCCATTCCAGTGACACACGCTGTGGGAATGAAGTAAACTTATGAAAGCATGGAAAAAATACTCACTGCTATTAAATATGACCAGTTTAAGTGTACAGTATGTGGTGACCTAAAAGTTATATCTCTCTTGTTCGGACTTTGGGGAGGCTTCACAAAAGTTTGTTGTTTTCTATGTTTGTAGGACCAGAAAGGAACACTATAAAGACTGGACAAAAAGAGATGTTTTAATTCCTGGGAAGAGTAATATGAGGTATAAACCTCTAGTTGACCCCTCTGATGTTCTGCTCCTACCACTACACATCAAACTAGGGCTTATGAAAAACCTTGTAAAGGCTATGGACAAAAGTGGTAAAGAGGGTTTGCACTTGAAGGAAAAAATTCTAAAACTAAGTGATGCCAAACTCAAAGAAGGGATATTTGTTGGTCCTCATATCAGGAAACTACTGAATGATATTATCTTCGAAGAAATACTGAATATGAAGGAGCGCGCTGCATGGAAATCGTTCACATCTGTGGTCCAGGGTTCTCTGAAGAATCACAAAGGGGAAAACTATCATCAGCTCATTCAAGATCTTCTCAAAAACTATGAAAATCTTGGCTGCCGAATGTCTTTGAAGATCCATTTCTTGCACTCGCATCTCGAATTCTTCCCCAAGAACTTAAGAGCTATCAGTGATGAATTAGGGGAAAGATTTCACCAGGATATCCGAACCATGGAGGAGAGATACCAAGGCAGGTGGGACCCAGCTATGATGGGTGATTACTGCTGTTCTTGCAGAAGGAAGATACCTCAGCACATAAAAGACAAAAATGAACTTCTAAGTATAAAAGATTCTTACCCAAGTTTTCTTATTTTGAGTTTCAATATTATTTCATTTGTTACTTTATATTCAATGGTCTCTAAATGTGATGTTTCTAATTTTTTTCACTGTGATCATGTAATTAATTAATGAGTTTTAAGTTGCAATTTAAAAAATAGTCATATTTATTTTCATATCCTAGATATGCGTATTCATTGAAAATTGAAATACATCAATCCATTATTTAAAACAAACAGCACATGCTGCAGATTTTTCACATCCATATTTGAATTCAGCGCCCCGAAATTAGTTAAAAACATCCTATTTGACCAACGTTATAAAAATATTTTTAATTTATTGTCTAGTGTAATTAGACAGCTTACAATATTTCCAGATAAGATCAATGGACTTTTACATGTTCTCCTAATCTTTCATGTAATTCACAATAAGCTAAGGTTTGGGTAAAAATGCATCATTCACGAAAACAGGTTTCGAACTGTATTTGGATAATATACATTATTTACGAAGCCATCAATAAGATTTAAACGTCAATAAGCTCAGACTAATTTTTTTATGTAAATTATGTGAAATTAAGTGTTTTGTAAACATTTATGATTTGGCAAGACGTGCCTAGTTTTATACGGTTATGGCAGTCAAGAACGACACTCAGCAGTTTTTCCAATATACACCTATCCCTCGATTTACACGGTACTCAGTTCACACAATTTTGGCTTTGCACGGTCAAAAAATGCAACCAGTTTCGATTTACACGGTACTGACTGAGACGTACATAGAAAGGAAATCTCAGTCAGTACCGTGTAAATCGAAACTGGTTGCATTTTTTGACCGTGCAAAGCCAAAATTGTGTGAACCGAGTATCGTGTAAATCGAGGGATAGGTGTAGTTCAGAGTGAATCCAGACGCGCTCCTTCCTAGTCAGGAACAAATATCATGTAGTCTCTCTAGATTTTGGTGGCAGCTATTCCATTCGTTACAAGCGTTTACATCTAGTTTGTCGAAAAAAGGGGCCACAGCTTATTGACCAGGGGTATCTTTTTTCATGTATGAAGATATAATACATGTTATAAAGTAGCTGTAGTATAGCTTTAAGGCATATTAGACATTCATCTGAAAGCAAAAATAAACTAAATTGTTTTAACTGATATCATTTATTTTCGAGAATAATTTTTTATATTAATAAAAACGTTATCTGTAACAAGTTATATTTATATTCGTTCCCTAAAATTATATTCATGCCATTGTGATGCAATCTGTCTCACAACATCAAAAAGAAATGAAGCGTGTTTTGAATCAGTAGTGAGATCTGAATTTTTAAGATTAGTAAAAAACGTGTTTTATCTTATTTTAAGCAACAAGTTAAACGTTGTACACAGTCGTATCAGAGTAATATCACCACCCACGGAATCAGAGTGTACCCGTCCAGTTTGTCACACGAGTGCACATGACAAGGTCGACCACATGCAGATATAAGCGGCCGGCAAGGACAGATGAGCCATAGTGCGTAACATGAGCACAATGGACAGACGTATTGATTTGATGGACGTTCAAAAAGGAATGATCATCGGCTACCGCGCCAAGGGTGGAAGCATCTAGGAAACAGCAGACTATGTGGGCTGTTCGCAAGGTGCTGTTGTAAGGGTGTATCAAGAATGGACTGTTGGCACACCGAGTACCTTCAGACATCATAATCTAGGGAGACCCAGAGGCCATCGACCCCAGTGGAGAACATCGCCTCCATCGACTGGTAAAGGGCAATCGACGCGCAACAGTGCAGCAATTGACCATTCAAATGAACGCTGGGGCACACAGGTACGTGTCTCTGATAACAGTAGAGCAAACCCTGTTATGCATGGGTCTCCAGCGTCGACGCTACGTAAAGGTCCATCACCGATGGTCCATCGGCAACGACGTCTGCAGTTCGCACGAGACTACCGTTATTGGACAGTGGAAGAGTGAAAAAAGGTTGCCTTCTCCGACGAATCGAGGTTTCTACTCCACAGAAGTGATGGGCAGTGGCAGATATGGCCCAACACCCAGACACGCTTGTTCGTCAAGTACAGGCCGGCAGTGGCAGTGTGCATGTCTGGTGGATGTTTTCCTGATATGACCTGGGACTGCTGGTACCAGTGGATGGGTCCCTGAACGCCAATGATTACCTGTCCATCATCGCTGACCACATGCATCCCTTCTTGTTGGACGTTTACCCTGGTGGTGATGGTGTCTACCAAAAGGACAATGCGCCCTGCCATGTTGCTAACGTGGTGCGTGACTGGTTCCAGGAACACGACAGTGATGTTTCCATTCTCTTTTGGCCGGTGAAATCTCTCGACCTAAATCCCATAGAGCACTTGTGAGACCATTTGGATCGACAGGTTCGGCGTGCGGACCCACAACCATGTCATCTCCGGAACCTCCGTTCTCTGCTGGAGTCCGAATGGGCACGTGTGCCTCTGGAAACCTTCCAGGGCCTCATTGCGTCCATGCCACGCCATCTCGGTGCAAGCTATTGTTCGTGGTGAGGGGACCACACTGTGAAGGTTCCGCTGGCTCGAGTACCTTCACAGGGTCCTTAATGCCAGCTTGTTTGCTGTGTGCGGAGACTCGTGTCCCTGGAAAGGAGGGTCCTGGCAGTTGCTTCGGGGTTTTTATCTTCACTCCTCAGCTCATGACTGGTGGTGTCCCCTTTGACTGTCCTGCCACTGGGGAGCTTGCCCGTCACGAGGCTAGGCAGCTAATTCTGGTGTTGCTGCTATACACTACTTTGGCATCTGCTTCTCCACCTAAACGGTAAGCCCTGGGGTGGCCCTCTCAGGATCAATCAGCTGGTGGGCAGGTCCTGCTAGAATCAACTGTGAAGAGCGGCGAGTAATCTTGCTCATGTCCAGGCAATGGTTTTTGAGTTTCCCCACACACATTCTAATTTTAGAGTTTTCTTTCATTTGTGAGAAAGAGTTATTTCTGACTTCTCTTTATTTTTCCGCCTCTTTTCTTTTGTGAGACCTCAGATGAGATTCTCACATTTTTCTTTTAATTTTCCTTTTCTTTCGTTGTGAGGGGCTTGGCTCACTGGCTGTGTGGGTATGGTTCCCGGGCAGCCCTGGTGTACGATTGGGCGTCCGCTTGTTGGACTTCATTGTGGTGGGGACAACAGGCACTGAAACACAAAAACCAACCATGAGTCCCAAAAATGAAAATTTATCGTCGAATGCCGCTAAAAGAGCTCGGCACGAGCCCCTGTCTTCTGTGTCTTCATTGTCGTCGTCTTCGTGTGTTTTTCAGTCCCCAAGGTTCCTGGTCATTCACTCTATGGGTGATCAACTGATTGGGGACATCACCTGATCACCCATAGAATCGTTTTTATTAAAAAAAAGCTTGACAGGTCTTGCAGGAGACCCGAAATCTGTCAAGTGCCTAGATCTGGTGACTTGCAGGTCGAAACTGCCTGCTTGAAACATTCAGAGCTACTCTTGAAAGCCATTGCGATGATCTCTGATTGAGGCCTCCTCAAAGTTTCTGAGGAGGAAATACTCTCGGAGCTTTCATCCCAGGGAGTGACAGCAGTCCACCAGGTTTCGCAACTCTGTGATGGAAAGTTTGTACCCACCTGGGTATTAATCATAACTTTCAACACGCCACATCTTCCTACTTCCATCAAGGCAGGGTGCTTACACTGCGAGGTACAGCAGTATATTCCTAACCCTCTACGTTGTTTTCAATGCCATAGATTCGGCCATGCCTACACAGCATGCCTGGGTATACCTACCTGCACTCGTTGTGGCAATCAGGATCATCTTGAACCTGACTGCACAGCAGAGAAGGCATGCTGCGTAAACTGTAGAGGTAAGCATCTGGCGTACTCCTGTGATTGTCCAAAGTGGCTGGAGGAGAAAGAGGTACAGCACCTAAAGACCCTCCATAACATCTGTTGTCCAGAGACGAGGAAGCTCGCTGCCCGCCTTCCCCACCTGGCAAGGTTTCCTGTGCCAGTATGGTCGTCGGAATGCCCATCGCAGTGCAGACCGATATCAGCGTTCCACCTGCTGAATCTTTCTTGCCTGCTGCCAAGTAGCTCTTGACCCAGGCGAACCCGAAGTCTTTGTCAATCTCGTCATCTACTCCGGTTTCTATTTTTGCATCTGTGTCTTCCACTACCACCTCTGGAAGGCCTCCTCCATCTGCCGGGGCCAAAAAAGAAACTTTTAACTCCTTCTGGTTCGGCAGACTCTGATCCGTGTCACTCTGATGACTCCTATGACAGGAACACAGATCGTCCCATTTTTCTAAAACCGTCGCTGGCGATGGTTAAATTAAACTGTAAGTATTCAGACAATTCTTCTATGACTTAAGATGGCCACACTCCTACAATTTAACTGTCATGGATTCCAGAGGAATATTGACGACATCAAGACCCTCCTGAGGGCACACGAACCCATCTGCATTGCCTGCAGGAGACATACTTGCAGACAGCCACTGATCCCACTATCTGGCATTTTTCTCTCATTCGCCGGGACCGGGATGGAAATGGCCCAGCTCGAGGTGGTGTCTCCATCTTCGTCAGCAACTATGCTCCATTCCAGATCATACCCCTCACAACCAACTTAGACGCGGTTGCTATCCGCCTCTTTGTGGGATTTTCGTTGACTGTCTGTTCTGTCTATCTAACACATGGAAGCATTTTTTTTTCGGGATGACCTTTATGACCTCGTCTCGCAACTGCTGTCCCCCTTCCTCATCATGTGGGACTTTAATGGACGCAGTCCACTCTGGGGCAGTGCTGATACAATGGGAGGGGCGAAGTCCTGGAACAGTTGCTTATGGATCCATCACTCTCCCTGTTGAACACCGGTGTCATCACATACTTCCACATTCCAACCCGCACATTCACTGCCATTCATCTCACTATCTGCTCTTCCTCGATTTTTCCACTCTTTACGTGGGAGGTCGAGGATAATCCATATGGAAGTGATCACTTCCCCGTGGTGTGCACCATCTCCTGTGGGAGTCTTCCAGCCCTTCACTTGTATCCCAGTGTAGGCTTGATCAAGAAGACTTTGAGCTCTTGTCTGAGCTCGATGAGCACTCTGTCAGTCAGAAGCCAATCAATGTTGTACTGGCGGAGATGACGGACTGCATCGTCCATGCAGCTGCCAGTACTATTCCTCAGACCTCGACTCAGTTTCCGTGGTTACTAAAACCATGGTGGAATCCCTACTGCACCACAGCTTGTAAAGCTCAGATAAGGCTTGGGGGATGTTTCGGAGATATCCAACATTCCTCAACCTAGAAGCATTCAAACGCACCAGGACAAAAGCTCGTTTCGTCCGGCGCCAGAGCCAGAGCCAGAAGGAATCTTGGATGAAATATATGCCATCTATCACAGGCACGACCAGTTCTAAGGTCGTGTGAGATAAAGTCCGGAAGATGGATGGGATGTACATGTCCCACTCATTATCGATCTGGAGCACAATGGACAAGCAATTGCTGATCCTTGAGGCGACACTCCGAGGGAGCATTCTCCTCCATCTCTTCTTTATCCTCCTACTCCCCCGACTTTCTGGCCGAGAAGAGCAAGGCCGAAAGCTCTCCACTGTCCTTCCTTTCGAATGGCCTGGAGTCCTACAACAGGCCATTCACAGCGGAGGAGCTTCGCCTTGCTCTGCACACTTCTCTGCATCTGCTGTCGGGCCAGACAATGTCCATTATGTTATGCTCGAACATCCCTCATCACCGAGTAAGGATCGGCTGCTCCCGACTCTTCAACCGTATTTTCATCGAGGAGCAGTTTCCAGACTCCTGGCTGGAGACCATTGTCTTGGCCTTCATCAAGCCAGGCAAAGATCTCAAGATTCCTTCGAATTATTCCAATTGCGTTGATGAGCTGCGTCTGCAAGGTATTGGAAAGAATGGTAAATACCAGGCTGGCCTGGTATTTGGAACATCACGGCCTTCTTTCCAACACACAGTGTAACTTTCCCAGGCACAGGTCTACTTTAGACCACGAATCAGGAATTCCTTTTTATCGTCGATCAGGAATTCCTTTTTATGTCGTGAGCACCTGGTATCCATTTTCTTCGACATCGAAAAAGTGTACGACATGGCATGGAGATTCGTCATTCTTCGTGACCACCATAGCTTCGACTTGAGAGGTCACATGCTAATCTTTATCGCCAATTTTTTTTCTCATATCGTAATTTTCGAGTTGGTGTCGGCAACACTCTATCGTGGCCTTTCCTCCACGAACAGGGGGTGCCACAAGGCTGTGTCCAGAGTGTTACGCTTTTCGATGTGAAGATAAATTTTATTACACAGCAACTTCCTCTGACTGTAGGTAATGCCTTCTACGTTAACGACTTTAGCATCTTTTGTTCGTCATCTAGCATGAGGATCATTGAATGATAACTGCAAATTGCCCTGAACAATCACTCGGTTTGGGTGACGGAAAATGGGTTTCGGTTCTTTCCACAGAAGACCGCTTGTGTGCACTGTTGCCGCAAGCGTGATCTTCGTCTGGACCCCGAGCTGCGGCTCGGAGGTAACATCATTTCACTTGTGGCGGAGATCAAGTTTCTCGGTCTCATCTTCGAACGAAAATTCTTCTAGGATTCGGCTTCTAGGATTCTTCTCTGTCCTATATGTCGCAAATCAAAAAAAAAATTGACCTTTTTTCCACACATCCGACATCTCAGGTCCAAGTGCATGCAGGTATTGAACATCCTCAAGGTCCTGTCCTTTCTCTCTTGAGTAGTGGACCGATGTTCATTGCTCCGCCTCTACTGTGCGCTCAGGGCCGTAGCGAAGGACTATGGTTGGTGTGTGGGGGGGGAGAAATCAAAAATTTTCCAACACAAAAATCAAATTTTGCCAACTGAGCAAATAATGTCTAAATTTTTCATAACTCTCTTGCATTTTGCCGTTTGACTTCCAGTTTTGCCAACTATCTATAATTTCACAAATATTATCCCAATTTGCATCTTGTCTGAATTGTAGGAAGTCAGTGTGAATTTTCCCTTGATTTGGCCAACTCTCCTTAATTTCACAAAACCAATCCCAATACAATCTTTACATCTCTCCTTATTTGTCAAGTCACTTCAAAATTTTCACTCAACAATATTTTACCAAGTTTTCTCGATTTTGTCAACTATCCTAAATTTCACAAACCCAATCATAATTATCACACCTAGCCTATATTTTGCCAAGTGCATTCGAATTTTGCCAAATCCCCTACATTTTGCCAACTCGCCATAATTTTACAGAAAAAATCGCAATTTTTACATCTTTCCTGAATTTCCCAAGTCACTTCGAATTTTATCAACTCTTCTTAATTGCACAAGAAAGGCACAATTTTCACAACTCCCTTGTACTTTACCAAATGGTTTCGAATTTTGCCAACTGCTCTACATTTTGTTAAGTTTCCTCGATTTGTCCAACACTCCTTAATTTCACAAAATAAATCCCAATTTTTGCAACTCACCTGTACTTTACCAAGTGGTTTCCAGTTTTGCCAACTTCCCTAGATTTTGCCAAGTTGCGTCGATTTTACTACCTCTCCTTAATTTCGTAAAACAATCCCAATTTTTAAATCTCTCCTGAATTTGCCAAGTCACTTCAAAATTTTCAAACTCCCCACAATTTTGCCAAGTTTTCTCGATTTTGTCAATTATCCTTAATTTCACAAAAACAATCCCAAATTTCACAACTCTCTCGTATTTTACCAAGTGGATTCGAATTTTGTCAACTGCCCTAGATTTTGCCATCTCGCCACAATTTTACAGAAAAAAATCCAAATTTTTACATCTGACCTGATTTTTGCAGTCACTCTGAATTTTGCCAGCTCCCCCAAGATTTGCCAACTCTCCTAAATATTGCGAAGTTGCCTCAATTTTGCCAACACGCCATAATTTTATAGAAAAAAATCCCAATTTTTACATCTCACCGAATTTTGCCAACTCCCCACGATTTGCCAGTCACTCCGAATTTTGCCAACTTCTCCTAGATTTTGCCAACTCGCCATAATTTTACAGAAAAAATCCCAATTTTTTCATCTCACCTGAATTTTGCCAACTGTCCCTATATTTTGCCAACTCCCTACGTTTTGCCAATTTGACATAACTTTACAGAAAAAATATCCAAATATTTACATCTCACCTGAATTTTGTCAACTCCCCACGATTTTGCCACGTCACTCCGAATTTTGCCAACTCCCCAAGATTTTGCCAAGTTGTCCCAATTTTGCCAACTCACCTGTATTTTGCAGATCTGCCCTCTGCCCAGGATTCGGTGGTGAAAGTACTATAAAATAATAAATAAATACCCCCTCAAGCAGCTGCTTGCCACAGAGGTCTGACAGGAGCCTGCCAGTTTATATGCCATAGTAGAATGTCTGAGAGGATGGCAGGACCTCAGCAGAAAAATGACACATACATCCAAACCTTACCCGGGGCTCGAACCCAGGTCCCGTAGATCAGTAGCCAAACGTGCTGTGGCATCAAATTTTGCCGTCTCTCCATTTTTCAAACTGCCCTAGATTTGCCAAGTTGCCTCGATTTTGACAACTCCCCTTAATTTTGCAAAAAAAAAGATTACAAATTTTCACAACTCATCTAGATTTTACGAAGTTGCTTCGAATTTTGCTAACTCCGAGTAACTTTGGGGGGGAAACCTCCCCCCATCCCCTCATGGCTACGCCCCTGTGTGCATTTGTCCGGTCGAAACTGAACTACGGATCCCATTTGTACGACTCTGCCCAGGATTCGGTGGTGAAAGTTCTGGATACCCTCCATGATCAGACCCTCCATGTGTGCACGGAGGCCTTCTGCACTTCACTGGTCCAGAGTTTTTACATTGAAATCAACGAACCTTCTTTATCTTTCGCCGTCAGCAGTTGCCCCTGCAGTATGCTGCAAAATTGCGATCCCTGCCAGGCCATCGCACTTGGGACTGCGTTTTCAGTTCCTGGTGGGAATGTTATACCAGAATCGACCGACTGCCTTTCGTCCTTTCAGTTTGCATGTCTGAGGTTACCTGCAAGACATTAACACCAGTCTCGATAACATCGCACAGTCGAGAGCCGAGCCACTTCCATTTTGGCTAGCTGTTTCCCCTTCCTGTGATTTCTCTCTTTGCAGGATGGGGAAGGCTTTTACACCCGACTGTGTATATCAGCAACTCTTTGCCAACCATCGTGCTGAGCACCCGAACTTCTTGCTTGTCTTCACAGGTGGCTCGAAGTCTGGCACATCGGTGGAATCAGCTATGGTCTGCTGTGATATAATCATTGCAGACCAGATCTCACAGCAGTGTTCCATCTTCACTGCAGAGTTGCATGCTATCAGTCTTGCCTTGGACCACATGGCAGTTAAACGTCATCGCTGGTGTGCCTTATACACTGACTCGCTTAGCTCGCTACAGACTTTGGTGCGGTCCCTTTCTTTTGAGGGAAATTTAGTAAGTGCCATGCAATAAGCCAGTTCTAAACTCGTGAGTATGAGGAAATGCTCGAAAGGCTGGTGGAAGCTAGCAGTTTTTAAGCTCATGTAGGAGTAGTAGCGTAGCGGTGACAATTTACACTTTATCTCACGTGGGAAAACCAGATCTGGATAAATTAGACCCATACCTCGTTCAATTCAGGTGGACCACAAGAAGATGGCGGCACCTCAGATTGGTCATGCTGCCACCGTCAACTCGTACACCGCAGGTAGTTGGGTGTCCTTGCTGCTCAGTCCTCAGTTACACCTCACATACGTGCCCTCGTCTGGCTCCACTCTTTTTACCCGCAGGAAAAACTTGCCACACGTCTTCCTCCTCGCAGTTCATAGACCAAATTGAAATTTTTGTGCGCCTTTTCCGCCTCACCTTCTCTCGACTCCGGCAGGAAAGCCACCCACCAGCTATGCTTGGATGCTGTTCATTGGCCCACGTGGGTCGAGGTGCTAATCCTTGACCCATCTGGCATGTGTTGTTTATAGCAACAAGTCACGTAGGCCCCTGCCATCTGGGGCCCACCGGACCATGCTGCAGAGTCTCTGTGCCGGCGGCAATGCGCTTTCTCGGGGCTGGCACATTTTGAAAGAAATGTGGGCACAACAATATCTCCAGAACACGATGGCTGAACGTAAAATAATATATGTATCAAATAAAAGCTTGTAACATGGTTATATGGTACAGATTAATGACAGTTCCACCCCCCGTATTCTATCTCCACTAAAAATGGGAGAAATGTGAAAACCCTTGTTCCGCTATATCTTTCAAACGCGAGGGCCTGCAATTTCGAGTTTTCGAATGCAGGACTAAATTGTTTTTGTCAAATAAAAGTTCATATGAGGTCCGTCGTGGACAGTTTAGGAATTCCCCCCTCCCCACCATTCCTCCCTCTCAAAAAAAGGGACGAATTTTCGCAGGCTGCACCTTCACGAGTTGCATCTGAAATTAAAGCTTTCGGTGTCTCAAATGTCATGGGCTACAAACACGACTTCATCGAAAAGGGGAGGAAAAATGTGGTTCATGTGTATAAGCCATATATCAAATGACATATTTTGAAGGTAGGTGTTTTTACTGACCAAAACAAATTTAAATAAATTAAAAAAATTAAAAAGTCCCCATCTTCCTGTATGGGCCCTAAAAAGCAGAAAATAAACCTAAGGCCTATCGATGGTGCAATCAGTCACTAAGTTCGCATTCATTTCAAAGAAAGACAGGGCGCCTGCAATCTTGTTATGTCGATAAATCGGCGTCCTATCTTCCTTTGAAGTGAATATGAATTCATTGGCTGATTGCGCCATCGATATGCTTTTGGTTTATTTTCTACTTTTTAGGGCCCATATAGGAAGATAGCTATTTTTAAATTTTTTAAATTTATTTGTATTTTGTCATTTTATGGTGTCTGAATCATGATTTGAAATTAAATTAGTGAAGGTTCCCTTTTTCGCCTTCTTTTTAATAAGACACACACACACATAAAAAATAAAAAATAAATACCTCCTCAAGCAGCTGCTTGCCACAGAGGTATGACAGGAACCTGTCAGTTTATATGCCATAGTAGAAAGTCTGAGAGGATGGCAGGCCCTCAGCAGAAAAACGACACAAACAGCCATGCCTTACCCAGGGCTCGAACCCAGGTCCCTACACACACTAAAAAGCACTTAGATATCCATGAAATTAAAAAAAAAACATATATTTTTTATTTAAAATTTGTTTGGCTCATTAATTATTATTTAAAAGTAGAATAACGTTACAGACATTTGTTTTTCTAAGCTTTCGAAGTAAATTCTTGAACAGAACCAAACTTCAAAGCTATTTAATAATCGAAGGATGATCTTACGAATAACCCTGAGAAATATTGAAAAAGCCATATTTCACCAAGGATGAAAATTATTTCTTTCATATCTTAGAAACTGCTCTTTATGTCTAATTTAACCTATGGGTCATGTGTTGGGCAGGATTTCTCTGTGGTGTTGAGGTATGGAGATCTTGCTAGACAAACCGAATAGGCTGTAGTCTCACTCAGTGAATGGCTTGGTCAATAGTCCGACAGGCTCGTTTATCCGACTTTTTTGGGTTCAAGTCTCAACAGCAACGACGTTTGAGTTGTTTTCTTTTTCACTAACTGACAATCTTCCTTGGTGAGAAAGGAAACACCGATGGGCTTGGGAATGTTTCCATCCGTCAGATAGAACGTTAAGGCACTTCCAATATTCAGGAGACAATATATTGTGCACATTAAACAAGATCCTAGGATACCTTGATGGGAGGTCTACATGTAGTTCTTGAAGGCTGTCTCGTAGACCTCCTTAGAGAAGGTGGGGGAACCACCTAGGTATCCCTATCTCGATACCTTACATTTCTCAAAGTCTTCTTAAGTGCTTAGAGAACTTTGTGGTTAACGAGAGTGATGCCTGACGTAACCACCAAACTTTCACCTCCATTAATTTCCCCTTTCCAGACAAAAAATCGTCGCGAATCTGTTTGCAGAATGAATTGAGGCTTTTCTACGAAGTTCACATTGGATCATTTTTTCACATTGGATCAATGATCATTGGATCATTGATTCATTTTCACATTGGATCATTTCGCATTGAATCACATTGAATCATCCTCTGCAGTCGACACCTTGCATCGCAAACCTAAGCGTAAATCCTTCCTTTCGGCGCAGCAAGCTCTCAAGCAAATTGACGATGTGAAGTCTTTATGCCACTTTGCAGTTAGAGCACATAATGATCATTTGGTGTTGAATTGACTCTAGGACGGCTTTGAACAAGTCGTTGAAAGATATTTTGTGTTTTTATATTAGTTCCACAGTTCTGTTACAAAAATGGGACTCGTCTTTAACCACCTGTCCACTTCGAACTAATTTTGTCCTGCATCCATCCCGCTATTCCTCTCCGCCTCAAAGGTTCATTCAGAACCGGCACGAGGCGGGTTCAGCGCGTTCTTTGATTGAAATAGCGAAATCGGTCAATTTTGGTGATGTAATTAAAGATTTTTCGGCGAAAAAGGCGAGAAAAATGGTGTAATATTTATAATATAGTCGGTGTTCCTATAAGTTGTATGTACTTTGTACTTATAATAAATAATTTATTATTATAAAATTTAGAAGTACATATAAATGCGTTTTTTTTTTTGGACACGCACAATTTTAGAACCTAACCGCGCAAAAATTCACGCTGGCCCTGGGTCCGTTCAAACGGTTCTTTTATCACAATGTTACAAATTAAATGGATGAGCACTGAGCGTGAGTTCAAGTAAATTAGTACAATGAAAATTCTAAAACAATTTAATTTATTACAAAAAATGTGGATGGAATCATTTATACAAACTAAATTCAACCATTGCAAATCATATATGTAAATAAACCTGAAATATATCGAGAATAACCTTACCAAATCTAACAAACAAAACAAATATAACTATATAACAATTGATAAACTCTTCTTACAGAAAGGTTAAGACTAGCTCTGATTAACATACTACATCTTCATTTTCATGGCCATGTCTCTTGTATAACTTTCACTTCAGCGTAAACAATCCTTCGTCTTTTCATTACTAATTTTACTCTAATCAACTCTTTTTAACCTCCCGCGAACTCGCCACATAAAATATCTCTTCTTCGAAATATTTCATCGTATAAAAACTAAGACTAACTACTATTCCTTTTTTAACTCTAACTGCGTTTCATAATATAACTTTGGGGGGCGGGGGGGGGCTCAGTCGGTAGCGCGCCAGGCTCGTAATCTGTAGTTCCCAGGTTCGAGTCCCAGCTGGGTCAGCGTTGAGATTTATCTCCGCAAAATTCCCCGCCCTGCCCACGGTCAGTAGGGGACACCGATGGGCTTGGAAAGGCCGCCGTCCGTCGGATGGGACGTTAAGTCGTGGCCCCGTGTGCGGGAGAGCCATGCCCTGTGCACGTTAAAAAACACGCTGGATGGCCTTAATGGGAGGCTACCATCTGTCTCCCAACAGCTGTTCCAGTGGGTCCCCTCCCCCAACCTTCTCTGAGCCTTCGGGGTCCATGTGACCTGGCCATTTAGCCCATGGTGTGCAAAAAAGTGCCGCTCAGAGGTAAAACAACCCAACTAATATAACTTTATTCCTTATTATTTCTAATCAATCGTTCGATGCCGTTGGTGACGTAATTATCAAGCTGTAACATACGCGAGTGTTCATGACGCGTTTATCATAAATTCATTGTTGCGCGTTTATCATAAATTCATTGTTGCGCGTTTATCATAAATTCATTGTTGCGCGTTTATCATAAATTCATTGTTGCGCTTTCATCTGTCGTAACAATAATATAAGAGTGATGGCTGTTTCGGATTCGAAAGTTTCAGTACTAGATAGGAAATAACGAGAGTTCTGAAGACGAGCTGTTTTTATCTGATTTCCTTATTTACATATTTACGTGATATTGTATAAATTTATTTATAGCATCGAACGAAATTTGTGTTTCGCACATGACCTGAATTTGGTTTGAATAATTTTAATTCATATCATATTAATTTATGTATTCAATTCTTGAACTATTTTATTAATGTTATTTTCTAACATTTAATATTTTGATTCACGTATAATTTCAGTAAAAATGTAATTTCTCCATTTTTTTCAGTATAAATTGAGCTGTTATTACTTTTTATGTCTTCTAATTTATTTTTCCAGAAATGAAGTAAACTTGAGAGTTTATTACAATCACATGGAAACTACGGATTACATATACAACCCAAAGTTTGAGGTAAATATTTTGCTTTCTATTCTTACAAAGTACTTACAAAGTATAAAGTAACATCTAGAATCAAAGGCATCTGTCTTCCTTTTATCTTGATTACAAATAGTCCAATTTTCTCTATCATAACTAACCTTAGAAAGAACCAAATTATTATAAAGCCTAATTGATAGTCTTTAGGTGTATACGTCTAATTTTAATTTTTAGGTGTATACGCCTGATATTAATTTTTAGGTGTATACACCTGTTTTCCACTCTCCGCAAAATTCCCCGCCCTGCCCACGGTCAGTAGGGGACACCGATGGGCTTGGAAAGGGCGCCGTCCGTCGGATGGGACGTTAAGTTGTGGCCCCAAGTGCGGGAGAGCCATACTCTGTGCACGTTAAAGAACACGCTGGATGGCCTTGACGGGAGGCTACCATCTGTCTCCCAACAGCTGTTCCAGTGGGTCCCCTCCCCCAACCTTCTCTGAGCCTTCGGGGTCCATGTGACCTGGCCATTTAGCCCATGGTGTGCAAAAAAGTGCCGCTCAGAGGTAAAACAACCCAACCCAATCCCATCTTTTGTTGTTTTATGCTGTGGTAGGGGGAGTCCAAAATAGCACCCAGCATGTTTCTGATATATCACAAAGTTTCCTCAGCAATCCCCATAGAAGGTAGAAAACGATATTATAATATGAACAGCAAGCAAGAAACTTTAGGGTACCAATTAGACAGCCTTTTGGTGGAATTGCTTGAAAAGGTGGACGCCTTTTCGTACCCCTTTTTTCAGCTTGTCATTTACTAAAATCAATAAGTACTTGAAACTTGTTTCATCTATTCTCAAGTGATCTCTAAAGTTATCTTTAAAAAAAGCATGTCGGAATTCCGTTATTTTTTTCGAAAAATTTAATGTTGGAAACATATTTTTTTACCGAGAAAGAGTTAAAAAAATTAATCAGGCTATTTGTTGAAAGCAGTACTTGTTGGGTTGTTTCACCTCTGAGCAGCACTCTTTTGCACACAATGGGCTAAGTGGCCAGGTCACAAGGACCCGAAAGGCTCAGAGAAGGTTGGGGGAGGAGACCCACTGGAACAGCTGTTAGGAGACAGATGGTAGCCTCCGTCAAGGCCATCCAGCATGTTCTTTAACGTGCACAGGGTATGGCTCTCTCCCGCAAACGGGACCACGGCTTAACATGCCCATCCTACGGACGGCGACCTTTCCATGCCCGTCGGTGTCCCCTACTGACCATGGGCAGGGCGGGAATTTTGCGGAGATATATCTCAACGCTGGACCAGCTGGGACTCAAACCTGCAAACTGCAGATTACGAGCCTGGCGCGCTACCGACTGAGCCACCCCCGCCCAATGAAAGCAGTTCACGTAAATTGGACAGTACAAATAATTTCAAAGCAGTACAGATGGTCACCTTACCTTTCAGCCTTTGGACGGCAACCATTTGATATTCAACAACGGAACTCACATCTGTGAGTCTTAACGCGTTGTGGACGGACTACATGAATCTACGTTGTTCCGTAATCTTAACTCTTGAGGCCTAAATGAGGATTTTGCCTTCTTAAATAATGGAGAGCTCCTGGTCAAAACTGAAATTTCTGATTTTCGTAAAATTTCACTCGCCTATCTGTTTCACATTCATAATGGAACGGCCAATGTCCTGCAGATTTTGGGGCGGGTGTGGCTCAGTCGGTAGCGCGCCAGGCTCGTAATCTGTAGTTCCCAGGTTCGAGTCCCAGCTGGGTCAGCGTTGAGATTTATCTCCGTAAAACTCCCCGCCCTGCCCACGGTCAGTAGGGGACACCGATGGACTTGGAAAGGCCATCGGTGTTCCCAAATCCCAACAGCTGTTCCATTAGGTCCCCTCCCCCAACTTTCTCTGAGCCTTCGGGGTCCATATGACCTGGCCATTTAGCCCATGGTGTGCAAAAAAGTGCCGCTCAGAGGTAAAACAACCCAACCCTTTTATCAGTAGCCGAGCACGCTAATCACTCGGCCAAAGGACGGCCATCAACTTTTGCGAGATCGCTCACATTCCCAAAAATATCACTATATTAAGGCGTTCCATTACAGGTAGGAATCTGATTTTTTAACTCAACACGGGGTCAAATAAGGGGAACCAGCGTATGAAATTTTACGGAGTATGAACGGAGATAAAACTTTTAATAATTTGCGACGATACGAAGCAACGGATTATGAGAACGGGCTGTGATGTCAGCAACGACCCGAGCAACGCTGGGCCATTCTCGTAGTCGCTGATATATGGATGTAAAAGAAATTATGCTTCATTGAGCACTTTCAAATGTTCTGAAAACCAAAACGACAATTCCAATTGCTCCCTTCCATAAACTGTACATAATAATAATGTAATTAGAAAAAGTACTTATTTCTTCTATAAGATGTGAAACTATTTATTATGGCGGAATTATATCTGCGAGTTGTTCTTGCTAGAACTCAGGTGGATGTGGCCGCTTTTCGTTAGTTGTTGATTTCTTTAATCTTCAGATTTTGCAGTTCCGTTCTTTATTGTAAATGGAGTATACAATGTTTTAAGACACATTTAGTTTTAATAACTACGAAAGACTAACGTAGTGGGTGGAGAATTGTTTCTTTTCACATTTGTGAAGTAATATGACCAAACTATTATACAGTCTAATTTTAGTCTTTAGGTGTATATGCCTATTTCTCCACACTCTCATAGATTCTTAAAAGCCTCGCCCGCAATCCCTATCCGTCTGTTAATCTCATGCCGCACGTCACCAGTATCTGTTACATAGCTCCCAAGATGATTAAACTGTGACACCTGTTCAAGACTGCAAAGTAGTGAGTTCTCAACTTGGTGCACTTTTACCCCCTGTGCTTTCTCCTTATGACGTCACTGACCACGCCCTATGACATCACCGACCACGCCCACTTCCGACCACGTTCTCTATTAATATTCATAATTAATAATTCATAAGTAATAATTCATTAAAATTAATTAATCCCCCCTTTATTAAAAATTATTAAAAATTCCCCCCTTATTAAAAACCCCTTCCTTCCCCCCCTTTTAACCCGTGGTGCCATCTGGCGACTATAAGGAGTACTATTTTCGGAAAACCCCCTATTTTAGCTCTAATTTCCCGATTTTTGACTCCCATTTTATTAAACATTTCTCCCCCCTTATTAAAAAAACTTCCTCCCCCCCTTTTTTTAACCCCTGGCACCATCTGGTGACTATGAGGAGTACTGTTTTCGGAGAAAGCGCCTATTTTAACTCTAATTTCCCAATTTTTCAGCAAACCCGTCATTAAAGACCCCAGGTTGACCCACCTATATTTTAAGCCCCCCTTAATCTCCGAATAAGTCCCTTACAAACTAAACTTCGGGTGGCAACGATCGGATGATGCAAGCCTCAGAATAATTGTATGGGTGGCAACCTCACGCAAAAAGGGATGATGCAAGTCTCTAAATAATTGCAAAACTTTCGATAGCAGTCACTCACAGAAAATCAACACCCAAAGTTGTATTACCCATTTTTATTCCATATTAATTAAACAATCATTAAAACCCCCTACCCTTTATTAAACCCTCTTATCAAAAGTTCACTCTATTAAAACTTCACCAAACTCCTTTGGTATTCACATTCATCTGAAATTTTCCAAGACCATTAAACTTAGAAAATCAACTCCCAAAGTTGTATATTCCCTGTATTACCCATTTTTATTCCTTAGTAATTAAACACTTATCAAAAACTCTGTTCCTCATCATTAAAAACACCCGGTCGAAATAAAATGTGGTAAATCAGTTTTCTCTAGGTGCGTTTAATCGGTGTCATCCAACGTCCTGTATTTAAAAAAAAATCCTTCCCGACGCTGTGATTTGAACCTGCTATCTTGGTGTCCACGTTCATCTGAAATTTGCCAACTCCCGCTAAACTTTGGGTGGCAACCCCTCACTGAATGGTTGATGCAATCCTTGAACAAGGTCCCCGTATTTTGCGAGTTCGACCTTCACTACAAGGAGGACTATCCCGCAGAAAATAAAAAATGCTATTGGGTAAAAAATTAATAAAAAAATCCTGATTTTATTCGTCATCATGAAAAATATTGAACGTAATAGGGTATGTGTGACATAAAAGATCCGTGTTTGGATCCTCACCCCGGACCACGTTTTACTGATGGGTGGTTAAGTCCTACGAAATTAAAAAATTCCAAACGGGGAATAACAAGGGTTTTATTGACGGATGAATCTTGGATCTATACGCTGCTTTCATATCGGGTCTTACAACATGAAAACCCACTCGCAGCCTTGACCGCTGCTTTAGAACCCGAAATTTTTACAAGTCCAGAGACAGTTCTCTGCATTCCCAATTCTACCCTTTAACGATAGGTCAGCGTTTCAATGTAGACTTTTGAAATTATGCATCCTAAACCTCCAAGATTTGAGCGTATTATTCGCCATCGGGTTGATGCCATCAGATATCTGTGCTTCTGCATCAGGACTTGTGTTGGAAAGAGATTTTACGTTTGTCTCAGTTACTCTCAGCCGTTACGCGACATGGTTTAAAAATACTTATTACCATTGTATCCTCAGTACTGGGAAGTAGCGCTACTTGAAGAAAAATCAGCTATGGGAGCAATCATTAATATACAAGCGCTCACACAGTTTTTAAAAATCGTCTCTTCTACTGTTTACCGGCGAACGAGAGGACGCTGACGAAATTCACTTTACAAGGTCAGATGTTTTCATCGGGTAAAGACAGCACGGCAGAATGCTATAGAAAGTAAGAATGCTAAAAGTAGAATTCATACGTTTCCGTAAAAAACTTTAGTTCCAACATGAGTTAAAGGAGTAGAGAACATTAGTTTTAACACTAACTTACTATGCAGATAAAAAAAACAATACCTCTACAAACTATGAGCGTGAAAAATCCCAAGTCCAGCAATACCCTTCTAAATATAGGCACACGCTCTCACTTCAGCATCGCCTCTGTTACAAATCACGTGATTCTAAAGAAATGCAGGGAGACGTGCGCAGCAGCAGCCCACCCAGTTATAAAAGGTCAAGGGTCAACTCAAGCGCTGACCTATGGAAAGCTGATAAACGAAACATGTCTAATTTCTTGTGAGAACCGCTCGTGTCTAATCCCCCTCAAAGATCTTTTGAACAAAGTTAAATAATTACTGTTTCCTGTCAAATGTTACACTTTATCAGAACTCCATGTGGGGTGCCTTCGGATCTTAAGTTATCGCGTTCTCCAAGCGCTCAGCTGATTTTACAAGGTCGACATCACAATTAAAGTATGTAGCGGTTACAGGGAGAATATGATTTGACCTCGTACGTTAGAAAAGGGAACAATTGTTAATGTTATAAGAAATGTGTGACATATAATTCCGTGGAAAAACTTAATACGAAATCTTTAGCATTATTCCCGGCGTCCTTTGTTAGGTGATAGTATTAACATCCTTATACACTCTCACTTCAAATTTTCATATGACATTCAGGAGTTATCACTTAAGTTTCAACTTTTATTTTTTCCAACCACAATAATGCGCAGTTTCTGTGGAACGCTGGTGACTTCGATGCAAAGGACGATCTTTCTCACACTAACGATACGACCGTGCATTAAAAAACAAACCTGGAATCCCATAGAAAATAAAGAACTAAAAAGTCATTAAAACCGTGAATGGACTTATGTGAAACGTAATGTACTGAGCTTGACAACATTAATACAGACAGGGATCCTTGCTTCTTTTCTCTATATTATCATAACCCTCGATGCTTGAAAAATCATCAAATATGAATAGACATCTGTAAAGTTCTGACCACACAATCTTCTGAGTTAATTCTGCTGTAGGTGTCTAATTCTGTCAGGATCATAAGGGATGTTTTACACATTCAAGGACTTTTTCTGACATTCGTTAATCAAAATGTCTATCTACGCATCAGACTTATCATTACACAGACAAACTACCTATCCATAGGTTGTGTAAGCAATTAGAATGAAAAATTGAGTTTGCTTCACTGTCATACAATCTCATAACTTAATTTTCAGATGCACGTTTCTTCATAGAATCTTAAACTCCCAATATCTCTGCATTTCCTCACACATCTTGCAAGATAATTAAAGTTCAATCACTGATTCAGCTTCCCTATCTGTATATTTACTTTCTAATAAACCAAACTTTAACGACCAAAGTAGGTAAATCGCAAGCATTATCAGATTTTTTCCATATATCTGCTTACGTTGAAAACCTCACAATAGCTTATTCAGTACTTTAACACAACCGATACAGCCACAAGTTACGATAGCCAACATCTATCCCATAGACAGTAGGTTAGTTACTTCTAACAAAGTTAAGGTTTGAGATCCATAGTAAGACATGAACGTTGTTTAGCTGCTAAGATCCCGACATCCTCTCATCCCTTCTGCAGGGTCGTGTGAAAGCTAACTGTTCAGACAGATAGTTGAATATATTTTTAAAGATACACCGAACTCACTCTTACATGCTCGAACCTTCCATTTCCTAATGTATGAAAAGGAAAGTTTTAATAGCACGAACAGTCATTCTTTCACAATAAGTCAATGTTGACTGCATTAAATATGATTCGAAAGGAAGACAATCTGAATAGGCGCTTTTGTTTGTAAATTAAAAAATCTGAAACTCACTGTTTACAAGAAAACAACAATATTTTCAGTATTTCCATGAAAAGTCGGGTCCCAGAATCGATCCGCTAGACCTAACTTTGCATTCACTGACTTCAGCAACCGATAAAACGTAACGTAAGAAACGTAAGTTCTCACGACGGTTATTCCAAGGCGCTATCTCTTTTCAGAGTTCCCGGTCCCCTCGGTACGTTTGAATAAGCGCGGGTGAAGGTGGCAATTTTTCGCTGCAAACACAAGTTTTTCGACAAAGATGGGGTGTTTCACAACAATCTAATACTGTTTAAGAATCGGTTTAATTATTTTTCCTGCATGAGAATATTTCTATACTAGTGTGGAATTCTTAGAACAAGTGGTACTATGTTAGTGTGAAAGTGGTTCGGGCAAGCACATGTTTTTTGATAATGTTTTGTACCTTGTTTGGAAATCTGAAAGAACACTGTCTATAGAAAGTAGCATTACCCCAGTAAGCTAGTACTAATTACTTCTCGATTCTGAGGGAAGTTATTCTATGGGAGTAATCATTAATCTACAAGCGCTCATTGTCAAGGTTGCAATCGTTGACAGATATTTTTTCAGAATTATGTAATCAGCCATAGTGTTCGGATATTTGATCCATAGTAAGACATGAACGTTTGTGTTGTTTACCTATCAAGATCCCGACAACCTCTCACCCCTTCTACGGGGTCGTATGAGAGGATCCTGTAACTGTTATGACAATTAGCTGCGTGAAGTCGTATTTATTTTTAAAGCAAAGACACACTAATTTCGGACTCGCTAGCTAGAGAACGATATATTAACTTGCTAAAGTTTGATTTTAACTATCAGATAGTGTATATATCATCACTTTTTTTAGTTCATACTAATAACTTCCAACTTTTAAAGGAAATGTTGTCTCATTATAAGCGATTTCATACAAAGAGATACGCACTCTATGTTTCACATTTAAATCTATAGAGATAACGATCACTACCCCTGGACACACATTTGTGAAAAAACACGCTATGATCGGGTTTCAGAAAGATTTTTAGCCCATGGGGGTGCTGTACTGCAGGAAAGCACACCATCTTTGATATCAGAACCTACATGAAAGTTACACTGTTTGGGTTTGAGAAAGATTCTTTAGTTCACAGGGTACCGCATTACCGTAAAGCACACTGTCTAACACGTATGTCTGTCTGTATGTTTAATCCTCTGTGTGTGTGTGTTTGTATCTGTGTGTAGATATGTACGTTTCTACAAAATGTGTGTACATGTAGGTGTGTGCATATATGTCAAGATGTAACTGTGTCTTCATGTTTGTTTCTACAAAATGTGTGTACATGTAGGTGTGTGCATATATGTCAAGATGTAACTGTGTCTTCATGTTTGTTTCTCTCTCAGTGTGTGTGTGTTTCAGTGAATCATGTATGTATGCGTATGTGTACCATAAAATATCCTTGTACCATAAAAGGTCCTCTTTTTTGAAACAACTGGATTTCCCTTTTCAGATTATTACATGTTTTACATCCTTCGCCCCTATTGCGCGAAACAACAAGGATTTCGACCGTTTCAGGTCATGGTTCAGCTGTTAGTATCCCACCGCTTCGTTCTTAACGCATCAGGATGTTGTGTTATTCTAAGTTTGAAAATATTCTCGGTTGTATGTCCTCTTCTATATTAGCAAAAAACACACACACACGTTTTGTTCGTTACGAGACATCTGACAGGAAGCATAACGTAAGACAGTCGTGTTCAAAAAATATTCGAACGTGTTGAAGAAAAATCCTTACACCTCCTGAAATATGCGTATTCAAGTTAAGATCTGTGATGAAATATTTTGCATAACCACTAGTCTCGTTTTAAATTGTTAGCTACTTCTGTAGCAAGCAAGTGTCCGTAAGACAATATGTTTATTCTTGCATGTGAACAAAGACACACGCACACATACAATAACATATACACATAAAGATGAAACACATACAGACACTTTAACACACACAGAGAGAGAGACATACACATACAGAGAAATGACTATGTGCATACAAACATGAAGACGTACATACATATAGAGAAACGACTATGTGCATACAGACATCTTAACACATACGCACACACCCGAAAACCTATACATATAGTTAAACAAACATATTAACATACATGAACACACACACATACGCACACATACACAATTCATTGAAACACACACACACACACCGAGAGAGAAACAAACATGAAGACACAGTTACATCTTAACATATATGCACACACCTACACATAAACACATTTAGTAGAAACATACATATCTACACACAGATACAAACACACACACACACAGAGAGGATTAAACATACAGACAGACATACGTGCTAGACAGTGTGCTTTACGGTAATCCGGTGCCTTGTGAACTAAAGAATCTTTCTCAAACCTGATGCATAGATAGACATTTTGATTAACGAATGTCAGAAAAAGTCCTTGAATGTGTAAAACATCCCTTATGATCCTGACAGAATTAGACATCTACAGCAGAATTAACTCAGAAGATTGTGTGGTCAGAACTGTACAGATGTCTATTCATATTTGATGATTTCTCAAGCATCGAGGGTTATGATAGTATAGAGAAAAGAAGCGAGGATCCCTGTCTATATTAATGTTGTCAAGCTCAGTACATTACGTTTCACATAAGTCCATTCACGGTTTTAATGACTTTTTAGTTCTTTATTTTCTATAGGATTCCAGGTTTTTTTTTAGTGCACGGTCGTATCGTTAGTGTGAGAAAGATCGTCCTTTGCATCGAAGTCACCAGCGTTCCACAGAAACTGCGCATTATTGTGGTTGGAAAAAATAAAAGTTGAAACTTAAGTGATAACTCCCGAATGTCATATGAAAATTTGAAGTGAGAGCGTATAAGGATGTTAATATTATCACCTAACAAAGGACGCTGGGAATAATGCTAAAGATTTCGTATTACGTTTTTCCACGGAATTATACGTCACACATTTCTTATAACATTAACAATTGTTCCCTTTTCTAACGTACGAGGTCAAATCATATTCTCCCTGTAACCGCTACATACTTTAATTGTGATGTCGACCTTGTAAAATCAGCTGAGCGCTTGGAGAACGCGATAACTTAAGATCCGAAGGCACCCCACATGGAGTTCTGATAAAGTGTAACATTTGACAGGAAACAGTAATTATTTAACTTTGTTCAAAAGATCTTTGAGGGGGATTAGACACGAGCGGTTCTCACAAGAAATTAGACATGTTTCGTTTATCAGCTTTCCATAGGTCAGCGCTTGAGTTGACCCTTGACCTTTTATTACTGGGTGGGCTGCTGCTGCGCACGTCTCCCTGCATTTCTTTAGAATCACGTGATTTGTAACAGAGGCGATGCTGAAGTGAGAGCGTGTGCCTATATTTAGAAGGGTATTGCTGGACTTGGGATTTTTCACGCTCATAGTTTGTAGAGGTATTGTTTTTTTATCTGCATAGTAGGTTAGTGTTAAAACTAATGTTCTCTACTCCTTTAACTCATGTTGGAACTAAAGTTTTTTACGGAAACGTATGAATTCTACTTTTAGCATTCTTACTTTCTATAGCATTCTGCCGTGCTGTCTTTACCCGATGAAAACATCTGATCTTGTAAAGTGAATTTCGTCAGCTTCCTCTCGTTCGCCGATAAACGGTGGAAGAGACGATTTTTAAAAACTGTGCAAGCGCTTGTAGATTAATGATTACTCCCATAGCTGATTTTTCTTCAAGTAGCGCTACTTCCCAGTACTGAGGATACAATGGTAATAAGTATTTTTAAACCATGTCGCGTAACGGCTGAGAGTAACTGAGACAAACGTAAAATCACTTTCCAAGACAAATCCTGATGCAGAAGCACAGATATCTGATGGCATCAACCCGATGGCGAATAATACGCTCAAATCTTGGAGGTTTAGGATGCATAATTTCAAAAGTCTACATTGAAATGCTGACCTATTGTTAAAGGGTAGAATTGGGAATGCAGAGAACCGTCTCTGGACTTTTAAAAATTTCGGGTTCTAAAGCAGCGGTCAAGGCTGCGAGTGGGTTTTCATGTTGTAAGACCCGATATGAAAGCAGCGTAGATCCAAGATTCATCCATCAATAAAACCCTTGTTGTTCCCCGTTTGGAATTTTTTAATTTCGTAGGGACTTTTTTATTATGACGTTTTACTGATGGGTGGTTAAACCCATCAGTAAAACGTGGTCCGGGGTGAGGATCCAAACACGGATCTTTTATGTCACACATACCCTACTACCTTCAATATTTTTCGTGATGACGAATAAAATCAGATTTTTTTTTATTAATTTTTTACCCAATAGCATTTTTTATTTTCTGCGGGACAGTTACTGTGGGATAGTCCTCCTTGTAGTGAAGGTCGAACTCGCAAAATACGGGGACCTTGTTCAAGGATTGCATCAACCATTCAGCGAGGGGTTGCCACCCAAAGTTTAGCGGGAGTTGGCAAATTTCAGATGAACGTGGACACCAAGATAGCAGGTTCAAATCACAGCGTCGGGAAGGATTTTTTTTTTTAAATACAGGACGTTGGATGACACCGATTAAACGCACCAAGAGAAACTGATTTACCACGTTTTATTTCGACCGGGTGTTTTTAATGATGAGGAACAGAGTTTTTGATAAGTGTTTAATTACTACGGAATAAAAATGGGTAATACAGGGAATATACAACTTTGGGAGTTGATTTTCTAAGTTTAATGGTCTTGGAAAATTTCAGATGAATGTGAATACCAAAGGAGTTTGGTGAAGTTTTAATAGAGTGAACTTTTGAAAAGGGGGTTTAATAAAGGGGAGGGGGGTTTTAATGAGTGTTTCATTAATAAGGAATAAAAATAGGTAATACAACTTTTGGAGTTGATTTTCTAAGTTTAGTGGACTTGTAAAAATAATGGGAGTTTGCGATCAGTGAAGTTTTAATAGAGTGAACTTTTGATAAGGGGGTTTAATAAAGGGGAGGGGGTTTTAATGAGTGTTTAATTAATAAGGAATAAAAATGGGTAATACAACTTTGGGTGTTGATTTTCTGTGAGTGTCTGCTATCGAAAGTTTTGCAATTATTTAGAGACTTGCATCATCCCTTTCCGCGTGAGGTTGCCACCCATGCAATTATTCTGAGGCTTGCATAATCCGATCATTGCCACCCGAAGTTTAGTTGGTAAGGAACGTATTCGGAGATTATGGGGGGCTTAAAATATAGGTGGGTCAACCTGGGGTCTTTAATGACGGGTTTGCTGAAAAATTGGGAAATTAGAGTTTAAATAGGCGCTTTTCCGAAAATAGTACTCCTCATAGTCACCAGATGGCGCCAGGGGTTAAAAAGGTGGGGGAGGAGGAAGGGGTTTTTTATCAAGGGGGAATCTCTTTTGTTGCGATCTTATACAACCACGGCAATTCCCGGTTACGCTTGTACAGCACTACCTGGTTATGAAAAGCCGTGCTTATCTACAGCCAGGGGCAAGGAATACGCCCTATAGGCACACCTCGACCCCAGCCTCACATGGCATCAGTCCTATAAAAGGAAAGCTGACCACTGGAAGAAACCTTACTTTAATCTGTTCCCCGGTTAGCCATGATCAAGGATATATAGATCGAAGTTCGCTCGGCATCCGGGGTGGAGACTTTTAGTAAGACCCAGACTATTTTCAGGGCTCTTGCCTACTAGGCGGGCTCAGACCATTCAGCAGAGCCCTCGAACTGCTCACCCTGAGCACCTGAGGTTGAAGCCTCGGACACTGTCACCATCAAACCGGTCTTCCGACCGGTCAGCAGCATCTTCGGCTTCGGTTGGCCTTGGCTGTGTCCAACCGGGCGACCAATCTGGTCGGCACAGCCTTCGACTGGTTTGCTGGGCCCTAGGCCCCCCCGCACGACAAGGTGGTCCCCTATCGGGGGGGAAATCAAGGATCCTATCGAGGGAGAAATTTTTAATAAAGGGGGAGTCAAAAATCGGGAAATTAGAACTAAAATAGGGGTTTTTCCGAAAATAGTACTCCTTATAGTCGCCAGATGGCGCCACGGATTAAAAGGGGGAAGGAAGGGATTTTTTAATAAGGGAGAGGAATTTTTAATAAATGGTTTTTTTTAATAAAGGGGGGATTAATTAATTTTTAACGAACTATTAATTATGAATATTAATAAGGGGGTGTATCGGAAGTGGGCGTGGTCGGGACGTCATAAGGGCGTGGTCAGTGACTTCATAGGGGGGAAATCACGGGGGTAGAAGTGCCCCAAGTTGTGAACTCACTACTTTGCAATCATTCAGATTAACTGAATCACAGTCAGCCTGACCAATTTTCATCACTTTAGTTTTCTCTCTGTTTTTAACCAAACCTACTCTAGTACCAGTCTCCCAACAGCCCTAATGAAAGAGTTCATCTCATCAACATCATTTGCCAAAAGGTTTAAATCATCAGCATAATCTAAATAAGAATTTTCGTATCTCCAGCCCATTTTAGGCCAAAATCTTTCCCTTGAAGTGAATTTCGCATAACATAATCAATAACCAAACTAAAGAGAAAAGGAGACAAAATACACCCTTGTCGAACACCAGAAGTAATGCTAAACCAATTGCTACAAGACTTACCAACTCTCACACACAACTCAGTGTTATTATAGAGAGCTTTCATTATGTTAACTAACTTGTCTGGTATACCATATGATCTCTCAATCAACCACAAATTTTGACGATCAACAGAGTCGAAAGCCATTTTGAAATCAACAAAGCTAGCAACCAAAGGTTTCTGAAACTCGAAACATTTCTCAAGAATCTGCCTAAATGAAAATATCTGATCCACACATCCCCTACCACTTCTGAATTCATATTGCTCATCACATAATTGTCTGTCAACCAGATTCTTAATTCTATCATGCAAAGAACTTTACCTGGAACAGAGAGTAGCTGATACCCCTATAGTTATCACAAGAACTGCGATCACCTTTTTGCAAAATAGGGATAAGATCTCTGGTAAAATCCTTAGGAACCATGCCTTTATCATAAAAGATATTCAAAATTTCAGTCATCCAAGTAGTAACTGAAACATTCCCAGCTCTAAGCATTTCCGTAGTAATTACATTCACACCTGGGGATTTATGAAATTTAAAATTAGAAATAGCCAAAATAACTTCAGATTGTGTTATAGGGCCAACATTAAAGCCACCAACGCATCTATCATCATTGCAAACAATGGGAGTACAACTAACCACATTGTTTAGAACATTACTGAAATTCCTCAGCCCACCTAGCCATGACAGAATCCTCACCTTCTATAACCTTACCTCGTTTATCCTTCAATATAGTTTGGTTCATTCTAGGGTTAGTTATGGCAGTGAAACTTGGACACTTTGGTCTCTCTGCACAATATTCTCCTTTAAGCAGCATATTGTGCAGAGACTCCGTTGGTTTGGCCATGTTGCCCGTATGGATAATTATAGATTGGCGAATAGGGTTATGAACAGTATGCCTAGAGGCCTCAGAAGGAGGGGAGACCTAGGATGCGGTGGGCAATGTCAAACAGGACCTTGTTAGAATTGGTGTGCAGTGGCCAGATGCAGCAGATGTAGCTCAGGACAGACTTGCTTGGAGAACTAAATTGCACGGTCTGGTTGGACCTCCGTAGCCCATGGCTGCTTGATGATGATGATGATGATGATATAGAAACTAAATATCTTTAAGACTGCCACAAATCTGAGTTACACTGATTTATGCGAAGATGGGTAACAAAATATTATATTAGCGTCTTCATAATTTCGATAAG
This sequence comes from Ryuthela nishihirai, assembly GCA_038380435.1. Taxonomy (NCBI): domain Eukaryota; kingdom Metazoa; phylum Arthropoda; class Arachnida; order Araneae; family Heptathelidae; genus Ryuthela; species Ryuthela nishihirai. The sequence goes on along the minus strand of JAWZYU010000028.1, from coordinate 21,402,224 downwards.
ATCGTAACCTAAGAGGTGATATAAATCTCTATTGCAGGATTGAAATGGAATAACCCACAAGCGGGGAAAATTTCTTAAAACTCAAGTAATCTTTAATTAGTAATTCGAAATTAAGTAACGTACGTTTCAGACATTTATAATTAATTAATAAACATAGATTCAAACCTAACCTTTCTTTTTGTGACTCAACTTTAAGAGTGTTAAATCACCATTAATCATCAATGTCCTCTGTCTCAACCCTTTTGTTTCAGCAACCCTTTTGGGTTTCAGCAACCCTTTTGGGTCTATCACGAAACCTCGTTTTTCCACAAATAGAAGTTGCCAACCAGATATTTTGCTCAAAGGTCCATAATAAAAATTAGCACCCTCTTTTTGTTCAGAAAATTTTAATACAGATAGTTTAACATGTTTATTAATTTACTATCGTTGTAAAAATATAAGTAACAATAGCGAAAAAATAAAATGTCATTTGAAGATGCTTAATATTCTTTTTATTGTAATAATGAAAAAAAAGCGTTTATAATTTTCTAATTGACAAGTTCGAGTCAAAGAGCATTCTCGATTTTCTGTATTTTGGGTGTAAAAATCAACATTTTTGTAGGTGGGGAATGGGAAAGGGGACTTGAAGCATTGTTCATGTGGACAGGTTGTAGTGAATTGCCTGCACTGCACGTACTAATTCTTCGTTTAGGAAGAATCTATATAAATAATAGCTGGTAGTTGTTACGTTGGTTATGCTAATGCTGAGGTAAAGTTACAAGTAAATGCTCTTGATTGTGTAGCGTACGTCTTAAAGTATTTGTACTAAAGCTTGATTAGGATGTTTAAGGGACCAGTTGAATTTCAACTGGATGTTTGCTGGATTATAATTCAATTGTAATTGATTATATAAATTATAATGAAAAAAATGGCACGTTTTAATTAGAAATTTACAATTAATTTTCAATCATAAATAAGAGAAAAGGTTGTAGGATTTCCATTTAAGAAATATTACTTGAAATATAATTGAATTAAAGTCTCAATGTCAGGTACATCTACTACTTTAGCAATAGACTCAACAATCTCTCAACCAACAAGGGAAAATTGATATATACTTTCAGATAATTTATACATTATTTATTTCAGTTTCGACAGTTTTTCTGAATTTTAGATTAAGACTGATTAAGGATGTCTCCGCATCTTTCACAGCTTTTAGTATATAAACTGAATATGTTGTTTACATTAAGAAAGGATATGTTTTAACTTTAACCTTGCTATCTATTTCAGCGTATCGAAACGTTTAGTTATGTTGGAGGTTACGTGGGAATGTGGCTGGGAATCTCTCTCGTGGCTGTATTTGACTTCTTGGAAACAGTTGTCGCCATCTTGAAGTATCCTCTTCGAAGAATTCGGAGCAAATATCGAAAACGAACGCTGCAAATGACTCGTGTTCGATCTGTGAAGATTCAGGATATCTAAATTGTTTAAGGATAAGGAAAATACTGATATAACTTACCTTTCACGTTCATTTGTCTTATATCTTAATTTTTATCGTTTTAAAATGTGAGCTTTATGCAGGGCAATGGATTCGTTAACATTGCGTTATCCAAGTTCCATTTTTCGGTATTTTCTTACGCTTCGTTTTGTTGTGAAATATTTACTCCCTAGAAGAGAATTATTCACAAATTAATTAACTCTAAATAGACACTACAGCACAAAAATTATTTATATATAAAATTATATATATATATATACATGTTATTTATATATTGTATTAGTAACAGTAGGAACAAAATAATAATAAATAAATACCCCCTCAAGCAGCTGCTTGCCACAGAGGTCTGACAGGAGCAAAAGGATCAAAATCAGGAAGTGTACATTTCTTTGTACTAAATTCAAAACGAAATAAATACAAATGAACTAAAAAGATTATTAACACCAGTGGATTGAAGGTTTCAAAAAGGGTCAACTATTTGTTTTGTGGAACAAGTGCTCCCGAAATCAAAGCTTTTCTTTTCGAATGCGAAAATATGGGTAAAATCTATGATACTGGTTTTTGTGTGTATAAATGCCTTAAGCAAGGGTCAAGGAAGAACAGAGAAAGAGTTTATGACACTAAGAAACAAAGGAATTAACAATTGATTTCATGGCTCTCCTAGAATAGCTATTAATTTATATTTCACTGCGGACAAACAGTGAAGTTTTACTTGTAATTAGGAAATTCTAATATTTCTTTCGCTCTCTGGGATCATTTTCGAAGGATGTAGTCCTTTTGGAACGTTGTTATTCCATCAAACAACAATGTCCCAACAGGACTGAAAATCCTTTCTTGAAAGAAAAACGTCCCATCAGGACTGGTAGTCTTTTTCCGGAAGAACAACTTTCTAACAGGATTGCAAGTCCTTTCCCAAAAGAATAACTCTCCAACAGGACTGCAAGATCAAAATCCCAAATGGAGTGCCATATGAAACGCCAACCTGCTGTGACAATCTCCTGATGGACTTTGTCGGGCTTCGGAGCATGCGGTCTGCGATATCCAACACTTTTTCCTCTGTCAATATTGATGGCCTACCAGATCTGGACGTGTCACACACGGAACCGGCTTTCCGGAATTTCTGAATCAACTGCCACACTGCATGACGACGGGGCATATTGGTTTCCGGAAACTGTGCCTGGAATCGTTGTTGAATGTCTTGTGTGTATTCTCCGCCACACCGAAACACATGTTCCACAAGGAATGTACGCTCCTCAACAGATAACACTATTGCCACAACGCACGTCTACAGTGCCTTACTGCTTCGCAGGTAGGTGACCGCGACCGGGTCTTTCCCATTAACGCGACACTAATGCCATCAGCCGTCCCGTGGCCGAGTGGTTAGCACGCGTGGCTACTGATCTAAGGAACCTGGGTTCGAGCCCCGGATTAGGCATGGATGTGTGTGTCGTTTTTCTGCTGAGGTCCTGCCATCCTCTCAGATCTCCTACTGTGGCATATAAACTGACAGGCTCCTGTCAGACCTCTGTGGCAAGCAGCTGCTTGAGGGGGTATTTATTTATTTTTATTTAATGCCATCATGTGTCCCTAAATGTCTCGAGACGCACTAGACACACTTTCAACGTTTATTATAATGGTGCAGGTATTCCTCATGAGGTGCACAGAGACTTTTTGATCACACTGTATAACCTACAGTTGTATTGTCGTTTCGGCTTCAACAATTTTTTATATTCTAGCATGTATGGGAAATAAATTATTGAATTTCTGTAACCGAGGAACCAGTTGTAATTTTTTACATTGAAATCAATGGGAAATAGTTGTTTGGTTTACGAATTTTCGCATTACAAACAGTTTTAGAGGAACGAATTGCATTCATAAATGGAAGAATGGGTGAATTATCATTCACGAATACTGCAATATGCGGAAAATTTTGCTTTCTCTCTTTTTATTAATATATCAAGCAGTTATTAGTGACAGTTCTTGTACCGAACCTATTTTTACAAGATGAATTCGGGGCAGGGGTGGCTCAGTCGGTAGCGCGCCAGGCTCGTAATCTGTAGTTCCCAGGTTCGAGTCCCAGCTGGGTCAGCGTTGAGATTTATCTCCGCAAAATTCCCCGCCCTGCCCACGGTCAGTAGGGGACACCGATGGGCTTGGAAAGGCCGCCGTCCGTCGGATGGGACGTTAAGCCGTGGCCCCGTGTGCGGGAGAGCCATACCCTGGGCACGTTAAAGAACACGCTGGATGGCCTTGACGGGAGGCTACCATCTGTCTCCCAACAGCTGTTCCATTGGGTCCCCTCCCCCAACTTTCTCTGAGCCTTCGGGGTCCATATGACCTGGCCATTTAGCCCATGGTGTGCAAAAAAAGTGCCGCTCAGAGGTAAAACAACTCGAACAACCCAACAAGATTAATTGAAAATTGTAGAGAATATAGCGGTAAATCGATAAACGATTTCACGGCATCATTATAACTCATAAGAAAGAATAACGCTTTTTTGCTGGTTATGTTTATTTGCATAAGTATTGCAATGTGCTTGCGCCGAGCGCCTCTGGGAATTCCTCTGAAGTTTGTGACCATCACGTGGGAAAACGACTCACTGCTCTGTACTCTCGCTACTGAGAAGAGCAATCACCTAACAGCTCCTACCTAGCGATTTTTACTCCACCTGCATGCTGAACCTCCTTCCGCTGCAGGACTCTTGTCAGCGGAAATGTCTACAAGAAGAAAAAGGTATTATTTTTGCTTAACCTAACCTGTTATCAACAATCCGGCTCTACAAGGAACTGTACGCCACTCTGATGATGACTGCTGAGTACAGTCGAAAGCGCTCGGGCCCCATGTAAATAGCACATTGCAATACTTTACGTTATGTAAATAAATCTTACCATCAGTAAAGCGTTATTCTTTCTTATGAGTTAATTGAAAATGTTAACTACAGTCCATACTTTATTGACAACTATATCTCGGATCACTTTACTACCATTTTAAAAACAATCAGTTAAAGTAGACGTTTAAGAAAGAGAAAAATTTACCTACATTATTAATAAATAATGAAACTGAAAACAAGAAGTGTTTTGTTTTGGAGAATGCAGATTTTTTTTTATAAATTTATTTGTATATTGAAGATGTGATTAAATGGAAAAGCAAACTCCAAAGTGAAGGAAAAAGGATATTGATTACTTTGAAGAAAAAATAAAATGTGTATACATTACAAAAAATTATAATCACGATCTTCAAACTCTTCTCAAAGATAAGAAAAAAAGTTGATCAGATGAAAAAAAATAATTGGAAATTACCTGATCTGTTGTAACTCCAGAAACAGTTTAACTGAGCTTCGAATTAATTGCAATATTTACAGGTTAAATATCCAAAACTTAAGCTTGATAATATGTTAAATGGGAATTTTAATAACAGTAATTACAATCTTGAAAACTAGTTAAAATTACTTGCTTTTGCCAAATTTTTAACTGTTGAGAATATCAGATCGCAAAAACCAATTCTTTGTTTCGCGTCTTACTTGCTCAGTCAGATATAACATTTCCATCATTAAACTATTCAAATGGAATACTCAGCAGGAGATGATGGAATCAACTAAAATATTATTTCAGAGCCAACATTGCTAATTTAATAAAGTTTAGTTTGGGATAAAGTGAGTCTCCTCCCATTCAATTGCTTCAACTCTGTCTAAAATAATGTTTGAGAGACTGAGCAACTTTTATCCATTTCTGATGGGTTTCTTCAAACTTTGCTACTTTTCCTTACACTACCACTAGTGCTTTTATTGACCACTCTTTCTACACGTATTTTATTGCGTAAACTTCACAGATATTAAGAGTAGCAAGCAATAAAATACAGTTTATAGACGTTATGAACCGAGTAGTCAACGTTGTTAGCTACATATCAACTATGTCTGTTGCCGTCAGTGACGTAGACAGGAGTTTTATTAAGTAGGTCTGTGTGGAAATTACCAATATTGAATAGAATTATCATGAATATCGTCATCATTTTCGATACGTTTGGTATTATTTCCCAAAACAAAAGAAACGAGAAAAGAAAACATGGTTGTATTTCGTTAAACAAAACGATTTTAATTTACGTTGCACGAAATATTATTCAACGGGAGATTTTAGTTTAGGCTTTCTGTCAGACTTCCTTGACAAATTACTGCTTGAGGGATAATTTCATTTTTTAAGCTTATTTTAGCTTTTACTTAGGACAGAAGTTGCACTTGACGAGAGCAAGAAACGTTCACCTTCTGTCGCCAATTATAACCATTGCTCTCTAGTTTTCTCTTGATCGACCACATTGATCTTTTAGAACAGAAAATACATGCTAATCTCATTTCTTATGTTGACTACAGAGAAGTTGTTTGTAATTGGTGATGATGTTTCAACGCTAATTAAAATTATGAAGACTAAACTTATTTATCAACTTTTGTGTATTTTCAAAAATATACTGACACTTAATTGATAAAATCAGCTTTAAGAGATTAAAATTTAAATATCTCATAAGTACTAATGAAACTTAACCCTTCATACAGAAATCATATATAACACCAATTTATAATTGTCCAGAAATAAAATCCATAACATTTATCAATTATCTAAGAGTAATTCTAAATAACATTTAACTTGAGAATGCCGGATTGAAAGTTATTTTCAGGTTCCAAATTTGTTGTAGCGACATTTTGTATCCTAATGTAGTTCTTGGATATACAAAAATAACTATTATGTTGTTTCCTCTATTTGCAATGCAAAATCATTTGAAACAGAACCTATAACTGTGATTTAATAAAATTGTTTTCATTTAAAAAATATATTACAACGATTTCCACTTTTATCTATAAAAGTACAACTCTCCGTTATATTTGATAGATTAAAAGTACTTGATTTGAATTAACCGTATCAGTTGAATTAACTAATTCCTACATTTAAATATAAAAATAACAATAATGTTTCTTCTGCTGTTTGTAATGCAAAATCCTTTGAGCACTGGGCGATTATTGTTGAAATAATATTTATAAAGTTTCTTTGAATACATTTCGATTAAATTGGTACCAAAATTTACAATATTTTATTATCAAAAAATTTTAAGAGATCAGAAAGTATCTAAGTTTCAAGAAAAAAAAGATTTGGATCTGTAACGGAAAAAGTGATATAAATTAAATTCTCACAGTGAAATTTAAGAAATTGCCTACTGGTTTCGCTTCAAAAGATACAATTAGAAAGCAGATGTGTGTTTTGTTTTTGTGTTTTGATCTTGTAATTTATTGCACATATATAATCTGTAAAAGCGTTTTTTCTCCCTTACTATCTGTATGTATGTTACTCTTGTGGAAATAAGTAACTTTTAATCTGCTTTGCCAATAAATGTTGTGTAGTGCATATTAACAAAAGCCTTATTTAAATCACTCAAATATTAGGAGACACTTTCTCACATTTCTGAAATAATTGGAGATTTTAATTACAATTAATAATCACAACAATAAATTAACACAAATAAGTTCTCAGAACCTAAGCTTTTGGGATGGCCTAGCTCAGTGCTTGCTAAACCTTCCTCCAAGTTATGTCAATGGAAGCTAACTTAGAAGCTCTATAACTTCTAAACTAAGCACTTTATGGTCAAATGTAACAGAAGATAAATTCAAGATTTCAACCAAATCTATCTAAATCTCGATTTTAAAAAAATGTTCACTTTGTATTTAAAGAGTTATGGATTTTGAATATTTAACAGCAGCAAAGCCTCAGGAAAAATTGAAAAATATCAAAAAATTATTTATATAAATTTTTCAAATATACATCTGTTGTATTACATGGTGTGAAATAATACTTCTTATTCAAATTATAATTAATTTCTGAATTAAATTCTAACGTTAGGCATTGCTGTTGTTAAATATTCACACTTCCATAACTCTTTAAATACTAAGGAAATATTGGTGAAAATCGAGATTTAGATAGATTTGAATGAGATCTTAAAAATCATCTTCAGTCCCATTCTGTCACAAAACCCAAAGAAGTTATAGGGCTTCGAAATTAGCTTCCACTTCATGATTTCGTGAGCACTGAGTGTCAAACCTAATTGTGATCACTTTGTTGTCTGTCAGTCTATAGAAGTTAAACTTTTTTGCTTTCAGAAATAAATTCAAAATTGATTTTGCAATGAATGGGTATTGATGAAAATACTCAGTTTTCTTTTGTTCCAACGTTAATAGCGCCCTCTAGTGGTGGGAAATTTGGAAAACCAGTAAAACCTTAAATGAGTTACTTCCCGACTAAAACCATTAAGAAGTAAGCAGCATTTCATTGGAGAATTGCATTTGTTGAAGAAGCGAACAACGTGGATATTCACAACTGTTAAAGACAAACGAGGGTATATCGTGATTTACTTTTGAATTACTACAAATCACATAATAAAAAATCGGAAATACGTATGAAAATGTGAAAGAAACCTTTAGTTATTTTAGCATGACAAATTTGTAACAGAGTTCGGTTCAGTAGTTTTACCTCTGAGCGGTTCTTTTGCCCATATTGGACTAAATGACCAGGCTAAAATTAAAAGCTTTCGATTGAAAGCAATATTATTACATGATTATTTATTTAGAAGATTTAACGTTAATCTTGATAAATCCAAAATATATATGATGGACTAACTTTATTAACTCTTCTTTAAAAAGAAATTGATTCGCATCAGGAAAAATAGTCAAGGTTTCTATTAGAGATTCGAACTCAGGCAAATGAGATTTATATTGCATTCTTTTTAATCTAAATGAACGATATGTAACAAAGGCATTTTATAAAATAAAATCTCGTAGACTTTACTCTACTTTGCATATTGTACAAACACCGATAGTAGGGTCCTTTTACTATTCTGTTCTTTCCAAAGCAATCGGTCCACATGAAATAATAAAATAAAGTGTCTAAAATAAGAACAAAAATGAAAGAGAATTTATTTAGTACTTGATTTTTTTCCAAAAGAAAAAAAAATCATATTGAAACAAAAGCATTTGATCCTACCAGAGACTTTGAAAATGGTCTTTAACACTCTATTCCTTTAAATGGAATCAGTGAACGTTTTTAGTCTGAAATACTATTTATTTTTGCACACAATACGTTAAACGATCCAGTTCACAAGAACTGCAAGTATCCGAGAATATCGGGGAAACGAGGTTCACTGGAGAACAGTTATAATACAGCAAGCTTTTCGTCAAGGCCATCCAGCGTGTTTTATAAAGTTCACAGGTTGTGTATTCCTGTACATAAGGCTACTGCTTAACATCTCATTAGATGTTAAACTATATAATAGAAGTATGAAGAACGGTTGAAGAGCCCTCAGAGACAGCGGAGAAAAATTCTCGATACAGTCAGATCTCGGATTTAAACCTTGATGAAATTAAAGAATAAAGAGTCCATTATTCAGCTGCTGATACCACGATAAAAAATTCTCTAATTTATTCATGGCGTAATACAAATGAATGAAACGTAACTGACCAAACATAATCTTGAATAATTGTAGCCCTCTTAACTGAATACGGTAAGTTCCCTTCTATAGATCGAATACAAATATAGTGTATTCCTTTTATTACTATTTTAGTTCCAACACAATGGGTCTCTATTGAAAATTACCATAGACAGTGTCAAATAAAGAGAAGAGTAAGGTAGAAAAATGAGTTTTGCGAGACTATAAACTGAACCTAAAATCCACCGAAACCATATTTGATATTCTTTCTACAAAGTTATCCTAGTTTAATTTCGTCTACAGCTTTGTTCAAGTCATTGTCTACAGCTTTGTTCAAGTTATTGTCTACAGCTTTGTTCAAGTCATTGTCTACTGCAGCAGATAGCAGAGAAGAAATTTTATGAAATGAAGAAATGTTCTTAAAGAAGAAAGGATTGGATTGTTTTACCTCTGAGCGGCACTTTTTTGCACACCATGGGCTAAATGGCCAGGCCACAAGGACCCCGAAGGCTCAGAGAAGGTTGGGGGAGGGGACCCACTGGAACAGCTGTTGGGAGACAGATGGTAGTCTCCCGTCAAGGCCATCCAGCGTGTTCTTTAACGTGCACAGGGTATGGCTCTCCCGCACACAGGGCCACGGCTTAACGTCCCATCCGACGGACGGCGGCCTTTCCAAGCCCATCGGTGTCCCCTACTGACCGTGGGCAGGGCGGGGAATTTTGCGGAGATAAATCCCAACGCTGACCCAGCTGGGACTCGAACCTGGGAACTACAGATTACGAGCCTGGCGCGCTACCGACTGAGCCACCCCCGCCCAAAGAAGAAAGGAACAATGCGAATTAAACTTAAAATATTACTTACCGGGGTCATAAACATACATCATAACGGCGAAGGATACCACAAAGAATGAAAAACAGAAAAGCTTGATTTCGAAGACTGGAGTCGGAGAATGCTGAGAAGGTGGTCTGAGTTGGAATCGCTTATGAAGTCGAAGGAAGAGAAAAGTTTAAATACGTTCAGAACCCGGAGATGAGATAAAGTGTCGACGTTTTGTTTCCAACGGATCTGTTACATGATATAAGCTCTAATTTGAATAATGAGATGGTGCGAGTTTGGGCAGAATATGAACTGTCAGAATCTCTGATAACGATAGCTTTAACGGTAGACTCCTCCTCAAGGATGTAGTAACATAAATAAATGAATAGTGAATGAAATAGGAACCGGCTTAGATCCGGAACTCATAGGCCAATTAGGTGAAATTAACTGATTCCAAAAGAAGTCAATTTGGCGCTTATCTTATCTCTACTTTTCTATAATTTTCCGTTTTACTAGAGAATAACATATATCAAGAGAGATCTGAAAATACCTATCTTTGTATATGTGTGTTAAAAATAGCAAAAGCAATGGAATATTTTTTCAATAACGAAATTACTTAATTTATTGCGCTTTTTTCAAGGCAGATGCTGTTTTGCAAGAAACATTTTTTTATTTACTTTTAAATTAATATTCTGTGTCCTTACCTATCTTGAAAATTGATATAAATTCAGAATATTTTATGATAATATTAATTTTCGTGGCATCAGCATTCAGATCAAAGAACTAAATTGTGTAGATTCTGGGAGATAGGTGGGTCAGGATCATTTTTCTGAGTTTCTAAATTTAATCACTGATAATACATGCATAAGGGATATTTCGTTGATCATTATACGTATGATACTACGCCTGATTTTTACGTATCCTACGAAAGGTGATTAATTTGAATTAATTGCAATAAATTAAAGGTAAATATTGTTTACACTGACTGACTTTGGAAGAATTAAGAAACAAAATAGCATTACAAACATAAAATGATTTGAATGATTATGTGAACATCACCTATAAGAACCAGACGGCATAAAAATGAATCGAATAATGAACAGTCCTTTGAATTTTTGAGATGAAGGCAATTGAAGATCTAAAAGTGATAGAATTTGAGACATTTACATAGGTTCATACTTCCTAAATTCTTTGTAGTAATGTATCAAATGTGAGGAAATATCTTGTAGAGTAGGAAGAGTCTGGAATGATCTTCCGGAAGTTGTTATCTCTCCTACCATTTATGGTATGAGATTCATTTCATTACAACGTCTCCTTCTACCTTTTATGGTAGGAGAGATAACAGTGTCTTCCGGAAGTTGTTATCTCTCCTACCATTTATGGTATGAGATTCATTTCATTACAACGTCTCCTTCTACCTTTTATGGTAGGAGAGATAACAATGTCTTCCGGAAGATCATTCCAGATTCTTCCTACTCTACAAGCAAGGAAATGGTATCCTGAATCTCTTCTTGCCAATGGGATGTCAATACACTGCGGGAGTTCTCTAGTCCTGATTTCATTTAATTGAAAAACGGCTCCTCGGGATTAAAGTACAAAAGTCCATCGTGATTTTATAGTTAATATTAAATCGAATTAAAGTCGTCTCCATTTCAGAGAGTGAAGTGAGAGTTCTTTTAACTCTGTTAATACGATTTGTTGCGAAATCCTAATAGTTCTTTTTTAAAACATATCTGGGTGTTTTCAACAGTTTCCATATCAGACACACGATACGGGGATCATACCGGAGATGCGTATTCTAGAATGGGCCAAACATCTATTTATATTTATTGAGAGGAAAATACAAAAATATACGATAACACAGCTCAAGACCTATCAAAACCAGCGAAACATTCACAATGTGGTTAACACTTGTTGTGGTTTGCAATATGGTTAACACATGTTGTGGTTTGCAATATGGTTAACACTTAAGACTTTGACATATGAACTGTCAAAATATATAGAGAAGATTAAAACTTCAAACGTTTTAGAAATTTGGCTAAGTCGACTTGATTTAGTCGATGTTTGGAAATACCCAAATTTGGGAACAACACAACACCAAGAGGTAAAGAGTTCCAAACACGATCAACTTGGCATATGAAGAAATAATATTTACGGGTTATTCAAGCATCGGGAATGTATAAAGAGAGGATGCCTCCTTGTTTTTCTAGAGTCCAAGATATGAATTAATGGCTCGGCCGGATTTGAATGGAGAATGTTGTTAATGATATTTTAACAGATGTTTAGATTGCGAACCAACCTTCTCCATTCCAAGGAGTAAATATTGAAAATTTCAATCATTCGTCGTAGCTTCAGTTGGAAAGTCCAGGTAGTCTCTTACTAAACCACCTGAATGTACGTTCAACTAGAACGATGCCAGATATAATGTGGGGAGACCAGACAGGAGATGCATATTCAAGAATAGGCAAAACAAAAGTAGAGAATGGATTGAAAAGTTTGGACCTGTCGCACTTCTTGTCGCAGCGCACAATCATGAGGAGGATACAATTGGTTCTTGTTGTTTTTTTTACTAAATATATCAAAGCTATTTTGCTCCATTTATTCACATGATCGCAAAGGTATAGAGGAAAACTGTCTCTGGCCGGTTGTGACCCGAACCCATGACATCTCTACTTTTTCATCATATGAATTCTACGAGGGAAGCTGCCTAATTCTGGTTTAGCTCATAGCAGTGATGTTTCGAGTGGATTTCTCTGATTCAGGCCAAATATTATGGATTATTAACTATCTTTCGAAATCAGATGGAGGTTTCCATATCTGTGATTAGATGGCAGCACCGAGCAATAAAAAGTACTTGAGCTTACCTCCTAGCGACACTTTTGCACCAGTTCACAAGATCCCGAAAGCTCAGAGAAGGTTGGGGGAGGGGACCCACTTGAGCAGTTGTTGGGAGACAGATGGTAGCATGCCGCCAAGGCCATCCAGTTGGTTCTTTAACGTGCACGGGGTATGGCTCTCCCACACATGGGGCAACGGCTTAATGTCACATCCGACGGATGGAGGCCTTACCAAGCCCATCGTTGTCCTCTACTGACCGTAGGCAGGGTGGAGAGTTTCGAGAATATAAATCTCAACGCTGATTCATCTGGAACTCGAACATGGGAACTGCAGATTATGAGCCTGGTGCGCTACCCACTGACGGGAGTATCTCCAAAAAGTATTTTCATTGAAAATAAATAATGTTGTTAAAATTAAATAAGGTGTCTGGATGAAAAGAAAGGAGGAGGAGGAGATTAAATCCGAGAGTCAACAAAGGAGAGTGAATTATAGTGAGGTATGGATGCATAAAGAATGGGCCAAAATTGCCTTACTACATCTGATGCTCTCTGATGGCTTCTATTACAAATTATATGAGCTAGTTCAAGAAACATTTGCTCGGGATATGAGTGCTCGTCGTTATAGTTCACTCACCAGAGAGGGATTCCGTCATTGCAGTGACCAATCCCAATAGCAAGGGAGCATTTACATGAAGTTTGATCATAAGAACCATATTGCATACCTGACACTGAAAAGAAGGTAAACTAACTGACGTATTAGTGAAAACTAAATGATTGTTCTCCTTAATAACGATGAATCATTGGTGAAAATTGATAAAGGTTGCAGTGATTTGTTCAGCATTAGTAGTGACGTTCGGCAAGGCCGCATTTTGCTACCTATTATTTCAGATTGTTATCGATTTCGTTCAGGAATTCATTCGAGGGGAAACACTGAGTCCTTAGATAACCTGGATATCTGAAAATATGCAAAGCAGATTATGCTGACGATCTCGCTCTTTTGTCATATGAGTTTATAGATGAGATGATATCTTTCATTAAAGCTATTGATACGGTTAGGGACGTAGCTATAGGGGGAGGCTCCACACCAAAGTTAATCGGAGTTTGCAAAATTCGAAGCGACTTTGTAAAATCCAGATGAATTGTGACAATTGGGATTTTTTTTTTTAATTTAAGGGGAGTTATCAGTATTTTTACAACTTGGCCAAATTTAGGGTATTTGTCAAAATCGAGACAACTTGGCAAAATCTAGGGCAGTTTGCAAAATTCGAAGCCACTTCGTAAAACACAGGTGAGTTGCGAAAATCGGGATTGGTTTTGTGAATTTAAGATGTGTTGGCATAATCTTGCGGAGTTAGCAAAATCGGGACAAGTTGGCAAAATTTGGAGTGTCTTCGCAAAATTAAGGTGAAATGTAAAATTATTTTTCTTTAAAAATATGGAGCCGAATCGAGGCAACTTGGGAAAATTTAGGGAAGTTGACAAAAACGAAGTAACTTGGCAAAATCTAGGGCAGTTGACAAAATTCGAATCCACTTTGTAAAATACAGGCGAGTTTTGAAAATTGGGATTGTTTTTGTGAAATTAAGGAGAGTTGGCAAAATCTAGGGAAGTTGGCAAAATTGAAAGTGACTTGGTAAAATACAGGTGAGATTTAAAAAATGGGATTTTTTTCTGTAAAATTATCACAAGTTGACAGAATCTAGGGGAGTTGGCAAAATTGGAAGCCAATTGGTAAAATATAGGCGAGTTCGAAAATTTGGTATTGTTTTGTGCAATTGAAGAGAGTCGGCAAAATCTTGGGAAGTTGGGAAAATTCTAAGTCACTTGGAAAATTCAAGAGAGATATAAAAATTGGATTCTTTCTGTAAAATTATGGCGAATTGACAAAATGGAATCAACGTGGCCAAACCTAGGGGAGTTGGGAAAATCGAGGAAACTTGGCAAAATTTGAAGTGTCTGTAAAATTCAGTTGAGATGAAGAAACTGGGATTTTTTCTGTAAAATAATGGCAAGTTGGCAGAATCTAGGGGAGTTGGCAAAATTAGAAGCGAATTGGTTAAATACAGGCAAGTTGTGAAAATTGGTATTGTTTTTGTGCAATTTAAGAGACTTGGCAAAATCGAGGGTAGTCGTCAAAATTTGAAGTGACTTGGAAAATTGAGGCGAGATGTAAAAATAGGGTTTTGTTTTTGCAAACTAATGGCTAGGTTACGAACCCTTGGTAAAAACTGAGGGTGAACGCCCTCCATACGGAGCGAAATTCGGGATATGTTATTGATTTATTTGGGTAAAAGTACTTATTCCCTTATTAGGGGGCTGGGCTGACTTAGTCGGTAGCGCGCCAGGCTCGTAATCTGTAGTTCTCGGGTTCGAGTCCCAGCTGGGTCAGCGTTGAGATTTATCTCCGCAAAATTCCCCGCCCTGCCACGGTCAGTACGGGACACCGATGTGCTTGGAAAGGCCGCCGTCCGTCGGATGGGACGTTAAGCCGTGGCCCGTGTGCGGGAGAGCCATACCCTGTGCACGTTAAAGAACACGCTGGATGGCCTTGACGGGAGGCTACCATCTGTCTCCCAACAGCTGTTCCAGTGGGTCCATGTGACCTGACCATTTAGCCCATGGTGTGCAAAAAAGTGCCACTCAGAGGTAAAACAACCCAACCCTTATCAGGAAAAATTTTATTTCCGAGTAGGAAAAATTTCTCTCTCTCCCCCCACCAACCATAGTCCATCGTTACGCCCCTGCGCGAGGGTCAATATTATATTAATAATACTCAGGCTGGAATTTGCCTTAGTACTGCTAATGCTTTCTAATGGCTCCCAATAAAAATAATCTGAGCCAGCTGAGGATGTTCAGGAAACACTTTTTGGTACTAAGATAGCTCGTCGTTCGAGTTCAGTCTCTAGATACAGATTCTGTCAATTCAGTTTCGAATGCCAATGAGGAGTTAATGTTTACATTATGTTTCATTGCAAGCACCATATGGTATATAAGAAACGAAATATTAAAATACTAATTAACTGAAATATCAGCTAATGTAAAAGATTGTTCTCTGTAATAGCAATGAATACTATATGACTACTAGCGACTATTCCAGCAAGGCAAACTTTGTGTGTTGTGTTAGCTCTAACTGATGCAGTGGTCGGCAGTGACTTCGGTCTTAGTAGGGCATGTCCTTGTATGAGAAGGCCTGTAAAAAGCTAGGAGTAGCTTCTAGGATTCTTCTCTGTCCTATTTGTCGCAAAAAAAAATAGTAAAGCTTGCAGTGATTTATTTAGTATTACTAGTTTTTAGCAAACTGTATTTTGTTACATTTTATTTTAGTTTATCGTGTTATTAGGAATTCATTGCAATGGAAAGACTGGGTCTTTATTTGATTTCGATATCTGAAAATATGTAACTGAGATTATACTCACGATCTCGACCTTTTCGCAGATGAATAAGAAGAGGGAATCTCTTTCATTAAAGCTATTGATATTGCTGCTAATAGTGCCTATGTTAATGATCAAATGGAAAAAAAAATAAACTGATGAAATTGGTCAAGTAGATGGTGCTCCAGGCTTTTCGAATGGCTTTACTTTTCAGAAAATTATAATTTTTAATTATCTCGCGAGTTGTGTGACAGATACTGATAATGTCCGACGTGAGATGAAAAGGAGAAAGGGCATAATGGCGGAAGTTTAAAGAATCGGAGAAGATTGTGCAGTAACTGGTGTATATGTTCTGTTCTGAATAATTTCAGAAATTTGAACAAAAATGAAAACATTAAAAAAAAAACCTTTCTAGAATTTAATAAAAGTTTCAGAAGATATTTAGTGTCACCCACTTTAATATTTACACTTGAAATAAAGAACATACCGGAATACCTATCCAATCAAATGATATATCGGAAAATCTTTCCAATAATGAAAAACGATGGATCACTATAGATATTGAAATGCACGTCATTTAGTAAGGAGCACGATCACTCCTAACAGCAACACATCTTGCACAACGAACTCTCATCTTCTAATAAGGTAATCCAAAGATGCAGAGATAAACAAATCCCAATCCTCCATGAGACCATTTCTCAGCTCACGAAGTATCCTAGGAGGGAGTTGACGACTTGCAACTCGCCTTCCCAAAGCAGTCCATTGCATGTTCAATAATATCTAGGTCTTGGGACCTCGCCTGCCAATCCCTTTCTGGATACACTCTCAAGGAATTCCCCCACTATCTGAGCTCCATGTCGGCGAGCGTTATCATTCATAAAAGTGAATTGTGATCCATTGGCATTTCTCAAATATTTCACAAAAGAGTCTAAGATCTTGTTTCTATATTTTAGGACAGTTAGGGTTTCCACCTGAGAATGTAAGCAGGTCAGTGTCGTCATTGATAGTGATATCTTACTAACAAACAAACCACTTCCACCAAATCGCTTATTTTTCCCGATATTCAGAGAGTGGTGACGTGTCCCACGTTTTTTCCAGATACATTTGCCCGCGAATCACTGCTTTCTCTATATCGTGAATCATCCGAAAAGAAAACCTGTCCCTTTGATCATTGGTCCAATTGAGGTGCATTCTGCTCCATTCCAAATGTCTATTCGTTGAATTAGTGGTATGCACATTACAGGTCTTCTAATCCAGGGCTTCTTAAACTTTTTGCACTCGCGACCCCTTTTCTCCCGAGAAATTTTTACGCGACCCGGGTATATAGGTATGTAAAATAGGTATACAAATCAAACACATACTGATAATAAATTATAAAGAAATTTATTTTAAAACAAATCTTTGGTATACATATAATTTTACCATTTATTAAAGACGAAAATAAATTGGCATACTAATGAGATGGATGTGCTTGGTTATTTTTACATAAAGAATTAAATCTAGGTTGAATATTCGACACTGCAGGACTAAAGCATCTTCAACGTTTTTCAGAGTTGATCGATATTTTGATTTTATAATCGTCAATGCTGAGAACGCCGCTTCGCATACCAGCTGGGTCAGCGTTGAGATTTATCTCCGCAAAATTCCCCGCCCTGCCCACGGTCAGTAGGGGACACCGATGGTCTCGGAAAGGCCGCCGTCCGTCGGATGTGACGTTAAGCCGTGGCCCCGTGTGTGGGAGAGCTATACCCTGTGCACGTTAAAGAACACGCTGGATGGCCTTGACGAGGGGGCTACCATCTGTCTTCCAACAGCTGTTCCAGTGAGTCTATTCCCCCAACCTTCTCTGAGCCTTCGGGGTCCATGTGACCTGGCCATTTAGCCCATGGTGTGCAAAAAGTGTAGCTCAGAGGTAAAACAACCCAACCCAACCGCTTCGCATAAATACGCAGTACAAATTGGGAGAAGTATGTTTAGGGCCATTTCAGAAATTGTTGGAAATTCTGTCCTAATCCCAAGCCAAAATTCATTTAACGATTTTTTAGGAAACTCAAGTTTTAAATCTGTGTCACTTGATAATTCGGCAAATTCTTCTTGAACTTTTAATGGCAGATGACTGACGTTTTTGATTTCAATTGAGTGTGGTTTATGAACCCAACTTAGTTTTTTAGAATCAAAATTTAAAGGGAAGTATTTCTGAAACTGTGTCTCCAGGCACTTCAGATAATCAATTATAACCCTTACAATTAAATCTTTGGAGAGGTTATTTTCAATTATAAAATCATCTGTACTGTAAACATTTCTAAAGAACCATTTTCCACCCTATTCTTCTATACGTTAACTTTTTAGTAAAACTTTTAATTTTATCTTTTAACATAAATATGTTACAATTTTTGCCTTGAAGCGACATGTTTACGTCATTGAGTTTTTCGAAAATATTCGACAAATAACACTGTTTTGAAAACCATAAGTCATTATGAAAAAAATTAACAAATCGGATTTCTGCTCAGTCAAAAATATAACAATTTCATCTTTCAATTTCAATAATCTATTTAAACTTCGCTCTCTTGAGAGCCACCTTACCTCTGCATGTAGTAATAAGCTTTTGTAATTCGAGTCTATATCTTTGCAATGGTTTGAAAACAAACGACTGTTAAGGGCACGGCTTTTAATGAAGTTAATGATTTTGATAGTATCGCGAAGCACAACATCTTCTAACTCTGGTGATCTTTTTTGGCTACGAGTGTCTCTCGATGGATCATGCAGTGAATAAAAGTGATATGTTCATTGCCACCAGCTTTAACTTTTGTTACAAACCCAATATTCTCGCCCATCATTGCTCCAGCAGTCTGTACAGACTCCAATGCAATTTTTCTACTGTAAACCTTCATTTGTGAAAAATTCATCGACTTTAAGATATATATTTTCCCCCTCTTTTGTGCCCTTCCAAAGGGCGACAAAACAATAATTCCTCATGCATGCTTCCTTCATAAACATATCTTACATAAAGTAACAACTGTGACATGTTAGAAATATCAGTTGTTTCATCTAACTGAATTGCAAACTTTGGGCTGCCCTTAAGCCTGGTAATAAGCTGCTGGAATTGGTCTTTACTAATATCAGAAATTCTTTTGGAAACAGTATTATTCGATAAAGGAATTTTACGAATTTCATCCCCATAATTTTTCCCATGAACTATTTCTGACATTTTAATAGTAGCAAGTAGCACGAGATCTTCTCCTATCGCGAAAGGGCTTTTTAGTTTTTCGCAATTAGATAAGAAGTTTCGTAAGATGCAAGTGATACTTTTCGTTGACAGTAACAAATTTCTCAAAACATTGTTTTTCTTTATTTGAAGATTTTACAAGTCGTTCAAAATATTCCTTTGGTTTATTGCAGTACGCTGCATGCTTGGTATTAAGGTGTCGTTTTAGTTTGGCTGGTTTCATGCTCTCCGCAGCCAAAATTTCATTAAAAGTTAAGCAAAGAGATTTTTCCACACCATCATGATTATTAGAACTAAATCCATATTGCAAAAATGATTCGACATATTTTCTTTTCCTTGTCGATTTAGGTGTACTACAACCTGGTAGCGAAGACTCTGCCGCATTGGCATCAGTATTTTTACCTCTTCTGTCTAAATTTAGACACTTATCCATAATCCAATATAATCCAAAGATGTACTATTTTGATACTTAACATTCTGAGGAATGAAGGTACGAAAATATTAAAAGTCGTCATTTTCCGTAATTAAATTATTACGTTTTCATAAGAGTAGAAAACTTTATATGTACATACAAAACAATACCAATCATAAAATACAATACTCTCGAATCTGAGCCGAGGTGTTTCTGGCAGTGTCGTGACAGCATGCGCAGTCCAAAGTGCGCATGTTGTATGTTAAGAACAAGGCTGCAATGAAGTCGTGCTGCCAGAAACATCTCGGATTCATTACGCGTTTCATTTTGAATTAATTTTTGGTCGTTGCGCTTTCATAAACCTTTTACTGTTGCCAAATTTTTCGCAACACCCACATTCAGTTTCGTGACCCCATATGGGGTCGCGACCCACAGTTTAACAAGCTATGTTCTAGTATATGAACGTCCTCCAAGAAGTCCTCGGGATACAGTTACTCTGTATGCTATTCTCACTCTGTCAGCTGACAGGTCCGATGCAAGTTGGCGCTCTGACATCATTCATTTGCGCCTTGCAGTTATGGAAAAGGAATGATCATCTTGAACGGTTTTTGCTCTGGGCTTACCCTGCCTCGTTCTTCTAGAATATGTTCCATTGTCTCGAAAACATCTGCACAATCTGAAATTTTACATTCTTCCACACATTCATGAATCTGGCAAATACTCTATGAGACTTCCTTGCTTCCCTTCGTCCGATGGTTCTCCACCTCTGACGGTCATCCAATTGGTTCATCTTTTGGATGTTAAAAAACTGTAATCCGAAACGCTCGATGAAGCAGCTCTTAATCAGAAATGAGAAGCGTCCGTTTCTGAACCGGCTTTTACATCCAGCTTAATTTGCATATCTCGGAGTATGTCGAAATAAACAGTGAAGAATAGAACAAATCGATTTCATGGTTTCCATGGGATATGTACATAAATGCAGGCGTGTTCATAGCTATGGGATCCGTTTCAAATGAATGGATAGGGGTAAATGGAGTATAGTGAACCTGAACAGCTACACAAGTTTTAAAAAGACTTCTCATTAACAATAAGGTTATAAGATTTGTTTGCAGTGTGATGACTGAATCCCCATTTGTTGAGTAAGAAGGAGTGCACCCATTTGCGAAGGAGCAATCAGATTATTGCACGCAGCATTTTAATCGCCCTCCCCTGTAACAGCGCATGAGGGGAGTTCAAACCGTCTGTCACTGAGCCCTATCTGGTAATGGTTTCAGTAAACAGTTAGCCTCCAACTGTACCCCCAATGGCTGCCAAAATGCTGCAGAGAATTTTTGAATTACTCTATCACCCTATTACGTTGGAGCGATTAGCCCAAGATAACAATCATTCTGAGTTTTATTCACTCAACCTTGCTCTCATCTAGGGAAAATGTGTCCCGTCTGTTGGAATTATCTCCAAAATCTTGAAAGCTCTGTTTGGGTGGCATTTACATTCCTAGTCACATCGGTCTGCAATCGGCTAGACCCTAACATTTCGTTTGCACTCTACCATGTGTAAAAATATCCACATGATGTACCTATACCATACTGTTTTTACGAAAAACTCAACTAATAGAAACACAATGCTTATTCAACAGACGATCAGTACAAAACAGAGCAAGGTTTTATAACTTCGCGTATCTTCTTTTCGATTCACGTATGGAAAAACTGATCCTTTGGTGATGGTGAGAGGCGTAGGACTATTTGTTTTATTTCATTGATACACAAAATAAAATACTAATCATTTCAATAATGAGTGAGTTATGTAATATAATGTGAATTATGCGTAACTGTTGGATATGAGTGATGCACAGAATTTTGAGAATAGGTGGTTTCACAACAAAAGCATTGACTATGTCAGAGGAGTTAATCATTAACCACTTTTAATGAGCATCCCGTGTATGGAGATACTGCATTAGTGTCGCCATGATACCTTAGTGCAGAATAATTATTTAGCACATAGTAGTAATAAGAGTGTGCCTAAAGGCAAAATTAGAGGGGCAGTGAATGCAGTGAGAAGACAACGTCAAATAGAACATTTGAGACTTGGCCTGCACTGGAGACTTGGCCTGCAGTGGACTAAAATTTTAGACTCACTGTTTTTGGTACTATTTATAAATTGTATTTCTGCATTATTGCATCATGGTGACACTAATGCAGTCTCTCCATAAACAGGATGTTCATTAAAGGTGGTTAATGATTAACTCCTCTGAACAGTCAAAGCTTACGTAGTCAAACCACCTAATTCCCAAAATACCATGTAACATGTTCAAGAAGACGTGTATGGAAGACTAAATTACACAGTCTAGTTGATCTCTGTATCCAATGGGTGCATTACGATTATGTATGCATAGATGTATGTATGTGAACCACGAATTTTGTCAACAAAATATATTATATAATGCAGTATGACAGCTACATGATTTATCGTTATGTTAAATTGGCGTTGCTTGTGATTGATAACACTTGGCTTATAACATTTCTTGAACATAAATCAGAAATTGCAATTTTAATTTCGTTGTTCAGCACAGATTGCAAGCTGTTGGAAAAGGGGAAATGGTTCCTGTAAACTCTATTAAGCAGTGCCAGAGGCTCACAACATTCACCTACGTAAAAGGAAGAGCTTAATTCCTTTTTGCCGTTTCCTTTATTCTCATTCATATCGAAATCGAAATAATTTAACCTACATTTCCCTCTATACTCATATATTTTAATATTCAGTGAAATAATATATGCAACTTCCATATTTCACTATACTTGTATTCAGTGTACAATAATTACAACTGATATATATTATATTTATATATAGTATGTAATATATCCAACAGATATTACAAATAATATATTTAAAATCAATGTATATAATTTACATCTGATTCATCATAATATATATTTATATTAAGCGTATGATATTTGCAAAGATACATTTTGCTATATTTATATTCAGTTCATTATTATTTCGTTTATAAATATTTGGAGCTGATACATTTTACTATATATCCAGTTAGTATAGAATATTTGCAACTGATATATTTTACTATATTTTTAGTCAGTGTATAATACACTGATGTTCAAAATGAAAGGATAATCGACAAAAACTTATGTGGCTTATGTGGAGAAAAAAAACTTATATGTAAAAGAATGCACTGAAAATTGGCGAACATGGAAAATATGCTATGCGGAAAACTGTGCCGCATTAACAGTTGACGCACATAAGCCGGAATATGCAAATTAGGAATGCGTTAAAAAGACACGTGACTATTCGCAGCGTGAAGCTGTTTTAGACAACTCTTGTTTCACTTCGGTAGTGTGTCGAGCTGATTATGATCGCATCTGATAAGACATCGCATGGATGATTTTCAGCGATGGAGAGCGATTGGAAGAGTGGAAGAAGGTCAGCCCAGACGAAACTTTCCAGAGCAAGGAATGTTCCATAAAATGTCCTGTCTAGACTCTGAAGATAGTTGCAAGAGACAGGAGATGTTCGTCGTCGACGAGGACAAGGCCGTCCCAGAGCCACAACTGCTATAGACGATAGTTATATGATCTTATTTTCAGACGGAACACAGTGATGACTGCTAGGCAACTGTCTTTGGAGATTGCAGCAGCTGCAGGAACAAGGATTTCAAGGCATGCTGTTTACAGGAGACTTCGTGAGCAATGCTTTTATGCCAGAGACCTTTATTTGTGTCCCTCTAATTCTCCTTACCCGCCGTGCTCGTTTAATGTGGAGTCACTAAATCACACTTGTAGTCAATGTGATATAAGAAAGTGGGGACATGTTATGTTCAGAGATGAATCGCGATTATGCTTAAGTATTGATTCGTGACGTATTCGCATCTAGAGAGAATGAGGGACACGCAAGATTCCCTTGAACATCAAAGAAAAGGACTATTCTGGAAGTCGTAGTGTGATTGTTGGAGCAGGAATCATGAGGAACTGGCGTACAGACCTGTTTAGTATGGGGTTTTCCGTGCATCTGCAAAATTTCAGCTCAATAGCGGTCCGAATTGATGTTCTCACCTTGTCGGAGAAAAAAATGATGGATCTCGCTGGCAGCAGACCACCATACGAGAATCAGCACTTTCTGTAGGTGTAGGGGTGGCTTTGGACAATGTTTTGGTGGCTCCGTGTTATCCACCACTGTGCTGTTACGATCCGATTCAGTATTCTGTCTCTTTTCTGTGCATCACTCCAGATGTCACTCCAGGAAAATGCACATTCCAGACGGCGTGTCCTGTTAGATGGTGTCACCCATGGATATGGACGACCTCCAGGAGACTTCCTTTACGAACCATCGACGTATGGTACGCTGATTCGCAGTTTGAACACATACACAAAAATTACGGATTGGATTGTATTGGATTGTTTTACCTCTGAGCGGCACTTTTTTGCACACCATGGGCTAAATGGCCAGGCCACAAGGACCCCGAAGGCTCAGAGAAGGTTGGGGGAGGGGACCCACTGGACTAGCTGTTGGGAGACAGATGGTAGCCTCCCGTTAAAGCCATCCAGCGTGTTCTTTAACGTGCACAGGGTATGGCTCTCCCGCACACGGGGCCACGGCTTAACGTCCCATCCGACGGACTGCGGCCTTTTCAAGCCCATCGGTGTCCCCTACTGACCGTGGGCAGGGCGGGGAAATTTTGCGGAGATAAATCTCAACGCTGACTCAGCTGGGACTCGAACCTGGGAACTACAGATTACGAGCCTGGCGCGCTACCGACTGAGCCACCCCCGCCCTACAAAAATTACGCACAACTGGCCTGTGTCCACAGTCCACTTTAACCGAAGCATGTGCACTCGTGGTTAAACCTCGTCACGAAGTGAGGCACGTAGCGTGTACACCAATATATACCGACCTTGTAACATATGCCATGTGACGTTTCTGGACGACACGTTCCCCGCCCTGCCTACGGTCAGTAGGGGACACCGATGGGCTTGGAAAGGCCGCCGTCCGTCGGATGGGACGTTAAGCCGTGGTCCCGTGTGCGGGAGAGCCATACCCTGTGCACGTTAAAGAACACGCTGGATGGCCTTGACGGGAGGCTACCATCTGTCTCCCAACAGCTGTTCCAGTGGGTCCCCTCCCCCAACCTTCTCTGAGCCTTCGGGGTCCATGTGACCTGGCCATTTAGCCCATTGTGTGCAAAAAAGTGCCGCTCAGAGGTAAAACAACCCAACCCAACTCTGGACGACACCAATCTGCTGGAAGGGTTGAACATGTGCACCTGATGAAAACGGACATTTCATCTGAACCAACCTAATAACATTTATGAGTTTCAAATACATGGCTACTCAAAATTAAAAGATAATTCGCGAATAACTCGAAGTATTTTAAGGGGATGCAATGAAATTTGGTAAAGAGGCTCATTATTACATTATAAATGTAAATCAAGCAGAAGAAATTCATAATCGTATGATGTGCATGCGTAAAGATCATAATCGTGCAACTGACATGAAGTAGGAGTTCATTGAACAATATCTAAAGTCAGTTACGTACGACATGCTGTATGTTAATATGGAGTATGATTACCCTTGACATTCATGCAGCTCAAGCAGCGACTTCTCATACTATTTTTGAGGGTATTGATTAGGTCTTGAGAGATCAGTGACCAGTCCTCGACAAGTAGAGTTCTGACTTCATGGAGTGTTCTGGGAAGTGGCTGGCGAGCTCCAATGCTTCTCCTTAGAACATCCCATACATGCTCAAAGCGATTGAGATCAGGAGAGCTGGGTGACCACTCCATTTGGCGAATATCTTCCTCTTGGAAAAAATCGTCGACCACATGACCTCGATGAGGGCAGGGGTTGGGTTGTTTTACCTCTGAGCGGCACTTTTTTGCACACCATGAGCTAAATGGCCAGGTCACATGGACCCCGAAGGCTCAGAGAAGGTTGGGGGAGGGGACCCATTGGAACAGCTGTTGGGAGACAGATGGTAGTCTCCCGTCAAGGCCATCCAGCGTGTTCTTTAACTTGCACAGGGTATGGCTCTCCCGCACACGGGGCCACGGCTTAACGTCCCATCCGACGGACGGTGGCCTTTCCAAGCCCATCGGTGTCCCCTACTGACCGTGGGCAGGGTGGGGAATTTTGCGGAGATAAATCTCAACGCTGACCCAGCTGGGACTCGAACCTGGGAAGTACAGATTACGAGCCTGGCGCGCTACCGACTGAGCCACCCCCGCCCCGATGTGGGCAGGGGTTATCATCAGTAAGAATAAAATCTGGACCGAAGGCTCCCCGGTATGGCCTGACATATGCGTTCAGGAACTCGTCTCTGTACCGCAGGGCAGTAACAGAGCCACTCGGAAAGATGTGGAGGTCTGTACGCCCGTTCCTTATGATTCCTGCCCGAACCCACAACAACTCTGGTAGTCTTGGCGCCAATTTCACGTTACGACTATCAGAGTAGTCCCTTTCATTGATGTTCAAGTGACTGTAGCGTGTCCCTGATTCTCTCCAGATGCGAATACGTCACGAATCAGTTCTTAAGCTTAATCGCGATTCATCTCTGAGCATAACATGCGTCCACTGGTCTGGACGGGGCGGGGGTGGCTCAGTCGGTAGCGCGCCAGGCTCGTAATCTGTACTTCCCAGGTTCGAGTCCCAGCTGGGTCAGTGTTGAGATTTATCTCCGCAAAAATTCCCCGTCCTGCCCACGGTCAGTAGGGGACACCGATGGGCTTGGAAAGGCCGCCGTCCGTCGGATGGGACGTTAATCCGTGGCCCCGTGTGCGGGAGAGCCATACCCTGTGCACGTTAAAGAACACTCTGGATGGCCTTGACGGGAGGTTACCATCTGTCTCCCAACAGCTGTTCCAGTGGGTCCCCTCCCCCAACCTTCTCTGAGCCTTCGGGGTCCATGTGACCTGGCCATTTAGCCCATGGTGTGCAAAAAAGTGCCGCTCAGAGATAAAACAACCCAACCCAACTGGTCTGGATTTCAAGTGTGATTTGGCGACTCCATATTAAGCGAACTCGCCGGGGAACAGGAATTAGATGGACACAAATAACAGGTCTTCTGGCATAAAGGCATTGCTCACGAAGTCTCCTGTAAACAGCATGCCTTGAAATCCTCGTTCCTGTAGCTGCTGCAATCTCCAAAGACAGTT
Source organism: Ryuthela nishihirai (assembly GCA_038380435.1). Taxonomy (NCBI): domain Eukaryota; kingdom Metazoa; phylum Arthropoda; class Arachnida; order Araneae; family Heptathelidae; genus Ryuthela; species Ryuthela nishihirai. Next base: position 21,375,474 of record JAWZYU010000028.1, on the reverse strand, counting down.
GCCTAGCAGTAATCATTGTGTTCCGTCTGACAATAAGACTCACATAGCTATCGTCTATAGCAGTTGTTTCTCTGGGACGGCCTTGTCCTCGTCGACGACGAACATCTCCTGTCTCTTGCAACTATCTTCAGAGTCTAGAGAGAACATTTTATGGAACATTCCTTGCTCTGGAAAGTTTCGTCTGGGCTGACCTTCTTCCACTCTTCCAATCGCTCTCCATCGCTGAAAATCATCCATGCGATGTCTTATCAGATGCGATCATAATCAGCTCGACACACTACCGAAGTGAAACAAGAGTTGTCTAAAACAGCTACACGCTCGAATAGTCACGTGTCTTTTTAACGCATTCCTAATTAGCATATTCCGGCTTATATGCGTCAACTGTTAATGCGGGACAGTTTTCCGCATAGCATATTTTCCATGTTCGCCAATTTTCAGTGCATTCTTTTACATATAAGTTTCTTTTCCTCCACATAAGCCACATAAGTTTTTGTCGATTATCCTTTCATTTTGAACATCAGTGTATTATACACTGACTAAAAATATAGTAAAATATAGTAAAATATATCAGTTGCAAATATTCTATACTAACTGGAGATATAGTAAAATGTATTAGCTCCAAATAATAATAAATGAAATAATAATGAACTGAATATAAATATAGCAAAATGTATCATTTGCAAATATCATACGCTTAACATAAATATACAGGGTGAATCTGAAAAAGTGGGCAAAACTTTACGGGGTGGTAGAACGCAGCTATACGAGCAATATTCGTCATAGAAAGTATGGGCGGAACGCAAACGGCGAGCCGCTAGGTGGCGTTGGAAATGGTATAAAAGGGTCGGTCCTCGCACCCAACGGCATTTCTACCGTGGATTGCCGAGAGGATGGCTGATTATACTAACCACGAAATGGCATCAATTACATTCCTCAATTATTATAATCAATTTACAACCTCAATTACATTCCTGTTAATTAAATGTTTTCTGAAGTATCTCCTCTCCTTCTTGTGTTCATTCTTTAAATGTGACAGTGGAAAACTACCTTTTAACTTCTCACCGCTTGCGTTCCGACCATACGTTCTATGACGAATATTGCTCGCATAGCTGCGTTCCACCACCCCGTAAAGTTTTGCCCACTTTTTCAGATTCATCCTATATATTATGATGAATCAGATGTAAATTATACATTGATTATAAATATATTATATAATATATGTTAAATATATTATATACTATATGTTGAATATATTATATACTATATATAAATATAATATATATCAGTTGTAATTATTGTCTGAATATAAGTATAGTGAAATATGGTAATTATCTGAATATAAGTATAGTGAAAAATAGAAGTTGCATATGTTATACACTGAATATAAATATATTAAAATATATGAGTATAGAGGGAAATGTAGGTTAAATTATTTCGATTTCGATATGAATGAGAATAAAGGAAACGGCAAAAAGGAATTAACCTCTTCCTTTTACGTAGGTGAATGTTGTGAGCCTCTGGCACTGCTTAATAGAGTTTACAGGAATCATTGCCCCTTTTCCAACAGCTTGCAATCTGTGCTGAACAACGAAATTAAAATTGCAATTTCTGATTTATGTTCAAGAAATGTTATAAGCCAAGTGTTATCAATCAAAAGCAACGCCAATCAAACATAACGATATATCATGTAGCTGTCATACTGCATTATATAATATATTTTGTTGACAAAATTCGTGGTTCACATACATACATACATACATGCATACATAATCGTAATGCACCCATTGGATACAGAGATCAACTAGACTGTGTAATTTAGTCTTCCATACACGTCTTCTTGAACATGTTACATGATATTTTGGGAATTAGATGGTTTGACTACGTAAGCTTTGACTGTTCAGAGGAGTTAATCATTAACCACCTTTAATGAACATCCTGTTTATGGAGAGACTGCATTAGTGTCACCATGGTGCAATAATGCAGAAATACAATTTATAAATAGTACCAAAAAGAGTGAGTCTAAAATTTTAGTCCAGTGCAGGCCAAGTCTCAAATGTTCTATTTGACGTTGTCTGCTCACTGCATTCACTGCCCCTCTAATTTTGCCTTTAGGCACACTCTTGTTACTACTATGTGCTAAATAATTATTCTGCACTAAGGCATCATGGTGACACTAATGCAGTATCTACATACACAGGATGCTCATTAAAAGTGGTTAATGATTAACTCCTCTCACATGGTCAATGCTTTAGTTGTGAAACCACCTATTCTCAAAATTCTGTGCATCACTCATATCCAACAGTTACGCATAATTCACATTATATTACATAACTCACTCATTATTGAAATGATTAGTATTTTATTTTGTGTATCAATGAAATAAAACAAATAGTCCTACGCCTCTCACCATCACCAAAGGATCAGTTTTTTCATACGTGAATCGAAAAGAAGATACGCGAAGTTATAAAACCTTGCTCTGTTTTGTACTGATCGTCTGTTGAATAAGCATTGTGTTTCTATTAGTTGAGTTTTTCGTAAAAACAGTATGGTATAGGTACATCATGTGGATATTTTTACACATGGTAGAGTGCAAACGAAATGTTAGGGTCTAGCCGATTGCAGACCGATGTGACTAGGAATGTAAATGCCACCCAAACAGAGCTTTCAAGATTTTGGAGATAATTCCAACAGACGGGACACATTTTCCCTAGATGAGAGCAAGGTTGAGTGAATAAAACTCAGAATGATTGTTATCTTGGGCTAATCGCTCCAACGTAATAGGGTGATAGAGCAATTCAAAAATTCTCTGCAGCATTTTGGCAGCCATTGGGGGTACAGTTGGAGGCTAACTGTTTACTGAAACCATTACCAGATAGGGCTCAGTGACAGACGGTTTGAACTCCCCTCATGCGCTGTTACAGGGGAGGGCGATTAAAATGCTGCGTGCAATAATCTGATTGCTCCTTCGCAAATGGGTACACTCCTTCTTACTCAACAAATGGGGATTCAGTCATCACACTGCAAACAAATCTTATAACCTTATTATTAATGAGAAGTCTTTTTAAAACTTGTGTAGCTGTTCAGGTTCACTATACTCCATTTACCCCTATCCATTCATTTGAAACGGATCCCATAGCTATGAACACGCCTGCATTTATGTACATATCCCATGGAAACCATGAAATCGATTTGTTCTATTCTTCACTGTTTATTTCGACATACTCCGAGATATGCAAATTAAGCTGGCTGTAAAAGCCGGTTCAGAAACGGACGCTTTTCATTTCTGATTAAGAGCTGCTTCATCGAGCGTTTCGGATTACAGTTCTTTAACATCCAAAAGGTGAACCAATTGGATGACCGTCAGAGGTGGAGAACCATCGGACGAAGGGAAGCAAGGAAGTCTCATAGAGTATTTGCCAGATTCATGAATGTGTGGAAGAATGTAAAATTTCAGATTGTGCAGATGTTTTCGAGACAATGGAACATATTCTAGAAGAACGAGGCAGGGTAAGCCCAGAGCAAAAACAGTTCAAGATGATCATTCCTTTTCCATAACTGCAAGGCGCAAATGAATGATGTCAGAGCGCCAACTTGCATCGGACCTGTCAGCTGACAGAGTGAGAATAGCATACAGAGTAACTGTATCCCGAGGACTTCTTGGAGGACGTTCATATACTAGAAAATAACTTGTTAAACTGTGGGTCGCGACCCCATATGGGATCACGAAACTGAATGTGGGTGTCGCGAAAAATTTGGCAACAGTAAAAGGTTTATGAAAGCGCAACGACCAAAAATTAATTCAAAATGAAACGCGTAATGAATCCGAGATGTTTCTGGCAGCACGACTTCACTGCAGCCTTGTTCTTAACATACAACATGCGCACTTTGGACTGCGCATGCTGTCACGACACTGCCAGAAACACCTCGGCTCGGATTCGAGAGTATTGTATTTTATGATTGGTATTGTTTTGTATGTACATATAAAGTTTTCTGCTCTTATGAAAACGTAATAATTTAATTACGGAAAATGACGACTTTTAATATTTTCCTACCTTCATTCCTCAGAATGTTAAGTATCAAAATAGTATATCTTTGGATTATATTGGATTATGGATAAGTGTCTAAATTTAGACAGAAGAGGTAAAAATACTGATGCCAATGCGGCAGAGTCTTCGCTACCAGGTTGTAGTACACCTAAATCGACAAGGAAAAGAAAATATGTCGAATCATTTTTGCAATATGGATTTAGTTCTAATAATCATGATGGTGTGGAAAAATCTCTTTGCTTAACTTTTAATGAAGTTTTGGCTGCGGAGAGCATGAAACCAGCCAAACTAAAACGACACCTTAATACCAAGCATGCAGCGTACTGCAATAAACCAAAGGAATATTTTGAACGACTTGTAAAATCTTCAAATAAAGAAAAACAATGTTTTGAGAAATTTGTTACTGTCAACGAAAAGTATCACTTGCATCTTACGAAACTTCTTATCTAATTGCGAAAAACTAAAAAGCCCTTTCGCGATAGGAGAAGATCTCGTGCTACTTGCTACTATTAAAATGTCAGAAATAGTTCATGGGAAAAATTATGGGGATGAAATTCGTAAAATTCCTTTATCGAATAATACTGTTTCCAAAAGAATTTCTGATATTAGTAAAGACCAATTCCAGCAGCTTATTACCAGGCTTAAGGGCAGCCCAAAGTTTGCAATTCAGTTAGATGAAACAACTGATATTTCTAACATGTCACAGTTGTTACTTTATGTAAGATATGTTTATGAAGGAAGCATGCATGAGGAATTATTGTTTTGTCGCCCTTTGGAAGGGCACAAAAGAGGGGGGAAATATATATCTTAAAGTCGATGAATTTCTCACAAATGAAGGTTTACAGTAGAAAAATTGCATTGGAGTCTGTACAGACTGCTGGAGCAATGATGGGCGAGAATATTGGGTTTGTAACAAAAGTTAAAGCTGGTGGCAATGAACATATCACTTTTATTCACTGCATGATCCATCGAGAGACACTCGTAGCCAAAAAAGATCACCAGAGTTAGAAGATGTTGTGCTTCGCGATACTATCAAAATCATTAACTTCATTAAAAGCCGTGCCCTTAACAGTCGTTTGTTTTCAAACCATTGCAAAGATATAGACTCCGATTACAAAAGCTTATTACTACATGCAGAGGTAAGGTGGCTCTCAAGAGAGCGAAGTTTAAACAGATTATTGAAATTGAAAGATGAAATTGTTATACTTTTGACTGAGCAGAAATCCGATTTGTTAATTTTTTTCATAATGATTTATGGTTTTCAAAACAGTGTTATTTGTCGAATATTTTCGAAAAACTCAATGACTTAAACATGTCGCTTCAAGGCAAAAATTGTAACATATTTATGTTAAAAGATAAAATTAAAAGTTTTACTAAAAAGTTAACGTATGGAAGAATAGGGTGGAAAATGGTTCTTTAGAAATGTTTACAGTACAGATGATTTTATAATTGAAAATAACCTCTCCAAAGATTTAATTGTAAGGGTTATAATTGATTATCTGAAGTGCCTGGAGACACAGTTTCAGAAATACTTCCCTTTAAATTTTGATTCTAAAAAACTAAGCTGGGTTCATAAACCACACTCAATTGAAATCAGAAACGTCAGTCATCTGCCATTAAAAGTTCAAGAAGAATTTGTCGAGTTATCAAGTGACTCAGATTTAAAACTTGAGTTTCCTAAAAAATCGTTAAATGAATTTTGGCTTGGGATTAGGGCAGAATTTCCAACAATTTCTGAAATGGCCCTAAACATACTTCTCCCAATTTGTACTACGTATTTATGCGAAGCGGTTGGGTTGGGTTGTTTTACCTCTGAGCGACACTTTTTGCACACCATGGGCTAAATGGCCAGATCACATGGACCCCGAAGGCTCAGAGAAGGTTGGGGGAATAGACCCACTGGAACAGCTGTTGGGAGACAGATGGTAGCCCCCCCGTCAAGGCCATCCAGCGTGTTCTTTAACGTGCACAGGGTATGGCTCTCCCACACACGGGGCCACGGCTTAACGTCACATCCGACGGACGGCTGCCTTTCCCAGCCCATCGGTGTCCCCTACTGACCGTGGGCAGGGCGGGGAATTTTGCGGAGATAAATCTCAACGCTGATCCAGCTGGTATGCGAAGCGGCGTTCTCAGCATTGACGATTATAAAATCAAAATATCGATCAACGCTGAAAAACGTTGAAGATGCTTTACGTCCTGCAGTGTCAAATATTCAACCTAGATTTAATTCTTTATGTAAAAATAACCAAGCACATCTATCTCATTAGTATGCCAATTTGTTTCGTCTTTAATAAATGGTAAAATTATATGTATACCAAAGATTTGTTTTCAAATAAATTTCTTTATAATTTATTATCAGTATGTGTTTGATTTGTATACCTATTTTATATACCTATATACCCGGGTCGCGTAAAAATTTCTCGGGAGAAAAGGGGTCGCGAGTGCAAAAAGTTTAAGAAGCCCTGGATTAGAAGACCTGTAATGTACATACCGTTAATTCAACGGACACACAATTCGAATGGAGCAGGATGCACCTCAATTGGACCAATGATCAAAGGGACAGGCTATCTTTTCGGATGATTCACGATATAGAGAAAGCAGTGATTCGCGGGCAAATGTATCTGGAAAAAACGTGGGACACGTCACCACTCCCTGAATGTCGTGAAAAAGAAGCGATTTGGTGGAAGTGGTTTGTTTGTTAGTAAGATATCACTATCAATGACGACACTGACCTGCTTACATTCTCAGGTGGAAACCCTAACTGTCCTAAAATATAGAAACAAGATCTTAGACCCTTCTGTGAAATATTTGAGAAATGCCAATGGATCACAATTCACTTTTATGAATGATAACGCTCGCCGACATGGAGCTCAGATAGTGGGGGCATTCCTTGAGAGTGTATCCAGAAATGGATTGGCAGGCGAGATCCCAAGACCTAGATATTATTGAACATGCAATGGACTGCTTCGGGAAGGCGAGTTGCAAGTCGTCAACTCCCTCCTAGGATACTTCGTGAGCTGAGAAATGGTCTCATGGAGGATTGGGATTTGTTTATCTCTGCATCTTTGGATTACCTTATTAGAAGATGAGAGTTCGTTGTGCAAGATGTGTTGCTGTTAGGAGTGATCGTGCTCCTTACTAAATGACGTGCATTTCAATATCTATAGTGATCTATCGTTTTTCATTATTGGAAAGATTTTCCGATATATCATTTGATTGGATAGGTATTCCGGTATGTTCTTTATTTCAAGTGTAAATATTAAAGTGTGTGACACTAAATATCTTCTGAAACTTTTATTAAATTCTAGAAAGGTTTTTTTTAATATTTTCATTTTTGTTCAAATTTCTGAAATTATTCAGAACAGAACATATACACCAGTTACTGCACAATTTTCCCGATTCTTAAAGCTTCCGCCATTATGCCCTTTCTCCTTTTCATCTTACGTCGGACATTATCAGTATCTGTCACACAACTCGCGAGATAATTAAAAATTATAATTTTCTGAAAAGTAAAGCCATTCGAAAAGCCTGGAGCACCATCTACTTGACCAATTTTCATCAGTTTATTTTTCTTTCCATTTGATCATTAACCTAATTCTATTAGCAGCAATATCAATAGCTTTAATGAAAGAGATTCCCTCTTCTTATTCATCTGCGGAAAGGTCGAGATCGTGAGTATAATCTCAGTTACATATTTTCAGATATCGAAATCAAATAAAGACCCAATCTTTCCATTGCAATGAATTCCTAATAACGCGATAAACTAAAATAAAATGTAACGAAATACAGTTTGCTAAAAATTAGTAATACTAAATAAATCACTGCAAGCTTTACTATTTTTTTTTTGCGACATATAGGACAGAGAAGAATCCTAGAAGCTACTCCTAGCTTTTTACAGGCCTTCTCATACAAGGACATGCCCTACTAAGACCGAAGTCACTGCCGACCACTGCCTCAGTTAGAGCTAACACAACACACAAAGTTTGCCTTGCTGGAACAGTCGCTAGTAGTCATATAGTATTCATTGCTATTACAGAGAACAATCTTTTACGTTAGCTGATATTTCAGTTAATTAGTATCTTAATTTTTCGTTTCTTATATACCATATGGTGCTTGCAATGAAACATAATGTAAACATTAACTCCTCATTGGCATTCGAAACTGAATTGACAGAATCTGTATCTAGAGACTGAACTCGAACGACGAGCTATCTTAGTACCAAAAAGTGTTTCCTGAATATCCTCAGCTGGCTCCGATTATTTCTATTGGGAGCCATTAGAAAGCACTAGCAGTACTAAGGCAAATTCCAGCCTCAGTATTATTAATATAATATTGACCCTCGCGCAGGGGCGTAACGATGGACTATGGTTGGTGGGGGGAGAGAAAGAAATTTTTCCTACTCGGAAATAAAAATTTTCCTGATAAGGGTTGGGTTGTTTTACCTCTGAGCGACACTTTTTTGCACACCATGGGCTAAATGGTCAGGTCACATGGACCCCGAGGCTCAGAGAAGGTTGGGGGAGTGGACCCACTGGAACAGCTGTTGGGAGACAGATGGTAGCCTCCCGTCAAGGCCATCCAGCGTGTTCTTTAACGTGCACAGGGTATGGCTCTCCCGCACACGGGGCCACGGCTTAACATCCCATCCGACGGACGGCGGCCTTTCCAAGCACATCGGTGTCCCCTACTGACCGTGGCAGGGCGGGGAATTTTGCGGAGATAAATCTCAACGCTGACCCAGCTGAGACTCGAACCTGGGAACTACAGATTACGAGCCTGGCGCGCTACCGACTAAGTCACCCCAGCCCCCTAATAAGGGAATAAGTACTTTTACCCAAATAAATCAATAACGTATCCCGAATTTCGCTCCGTATGGAGGGCGTTCACCCTCAGTTTTTACCAAGGGTTCGTAACCTAGCCATTAGTTTGCAAAAACAAAACCCTATTTTTACATCTCGCCTCAATTTTCCAAGTCACTTCAAATTTTGACGACTACTCTCGATTTTGCCAAGTCTCTTAAATTGCACAAAAACAATACCAATTTTCACAACTTGCCTGTATTTAACCAATTCGCTTCTAATTTTGCCAACTCCCCTAGATTCTGCCAACTTGCCATTATTTTACAGAAAAAATCCCAGTTTCTTCATCTCAACTGAATTTTACAGACACTTCAAATTTTGCCAAGTTTCCTCGATTTTCCCAACTCCCCTAGGTTTGGCCACGTTGCCTCCATTTTGTCAATTCGCCATAATTTTACAGAAAGAATCCAATTTTTATATCTCTCCTGAATTTTTCAAGTGACTTAGAATTTTCCCAACTTCCCAAGATTTTGCCGACTCTCTTCAATTGCACAAAACAATATCAAATTTTTCGAACTCGCCTATATTTTACCAATTGGCTTCCAATTTTGCCAACTCCCCTAGATTCTGTCAACTTGTGATAATTTTACAGAACAAAATCCCATCTTTTAAATCTCACCTGAATTTTACCAAGTCACTTTCAATTTTGCCAACTTCCCTAGATTTTGCCAACTCTCCTTAATTTCACAAAAACAATCCCAATTTTCAAAACTCGCCTGTATTTTACAAAGTGGATTCGAATTTTGTCAACTGCCCTAGATTTTGCCAAGTTACTTCGTTTTTGTCAACTTCCCTAAATTTTCCCAAGTTGCCTCGATTCGGCTCCATATTTTTAAAGAAAAATAATTTTACATTTCACCTTAATTTTGCGAAGACACTCCAAATTTTGCCAACTTGTCCCGATTTTGCTAACTCCGCAAGATTATGCCAACACACCTTAAATTCACAAAACCAATCCCAATTTTCGCAACTCACCTGTGTTTTACGAAGTGGCTTCGAATTTTGCAAACTGCCCTAGATTTTGCCAAGTTGTCTCGATTTTGACAAATACCCTAAATTTGGCGAAGTTGTAAAAATACTGATAACTCCCCTTAAATTAAAAAAAAAATCCCAATTGTCACAATTCATCTGGATTTTACAAAGTCGCTTCGAATTTTGCAAACTCCGATTAACTTTGGTGTGGAGCCTCCCCCTATAGCTACTTCCCTAACCGTATCAATAGCTTTAATGAAAGATATCATCTCATCTATAAACTCATATGACAAAAGAGCGAGATCGTCAGCATAATCTGCTTTGCATATTTTCAGATATCCAGGTTATCTAAGGACCCAGTGTTTCCCGTCGAATGAATTCCTGAACGAAATCGATAACAATCTGAAATAATAGGTAGCAAAATGCGGCCTTGCCGAACGTCACTACTAATGCTGAACAAATCACTGCAACCTTTATCAATTTTCACCAATGATTCATCGTTATTAAGGAGAACAATCATTTAGTTTTCACTAATACGTCAGTTAGTTTACCTTCTTTTCAGTGTCAGGTATGCAATATGGTTCTTATGATCAAACTTCATGTAAATGCTCCCTTGCTATTGGGATTGGTCACTGTAATGACGGAATCCCTCTCTGGTGAGTGAACTATAACGACGAGCACTCATATCCCGAGCAAATGTTTCTTGAACTAGCTCATATAATTTGCAATAGAAGCCATCAGAAAGCATCAGATGTAGTAAGGCAATTTTGGCCCATTCTTTATGCATCCATACCTCACTATAATTCACTCTCCTTTGTTGACTCTCGGATTTAATCTCCTCCTTCTCCTTTCTTTTCATCCAGACACCTTATTTAATTTTACCAACATTATTTATTTTCAATGAAAATACTTTTTGGATATACTCCCGTCAGTGGGTAGCGCGCCAGGCTCATAATCTGCAGTTCCCATGTTCGAGTTCCAGATGGATCAGCGTTGAGATTTATATTCTCGAAACTCTCCGCCCTGCCTACGGTCAGTAGAGGACAACGATGGGCTTGGTAAGGCCTCCATCCGTCGGATGTGACATTAAGCCGTTGCCCCATGTGTGGGAGAGCCATACCCCGTGCACGTTAGAGAACCAACTGGATGGCCTTGGCGGCATGCTACCATCTGTCTCCCAACAACTGCTCAAGTGGGTCCCCTCCCCCAACCTTCTCTGAGCTTTCGGGATCTTGTGAACTGGTGCAAAAGTGTCGCTAGGAGGTAAGCTCAAGTACTTTTTATTGGTCGGTGCTGCCATCTAGTGACAGAGATGGCAACCTCCATCTGATGTCGAAAGATGGCTAATAATCCATAATATTTGGCCTGAATCAGAGAAATCCACTCGAAACATCAGAACATCACTGCTATGAGCTAAACCAGAATTAGGCAGCTTCCTTCGTAGAATTCATATGATGAAAAAGAAGAGATGTTATGGGTTCGGGTCACAACCGGCCAGAGACAGTTTTCCCCTATATCTTTGCGATCATGTGAATAGATGCATCAAAATATATTTTGGAAAGTATGTAATACATTAAATTTTTTCCATTAAAAGTGCGTGAGCTTTGGATATATTTAATAAACATATAATAATATCTCTAGTAAAAGCTTTACGTAAATAGAAGCTCTCTATCACAGAAAATATTCTACAACATAGTCAATGGGACAGCAAAATCACTCCGATATTTTTTGAATTGTTTTGAATTCACTGTTGAATTTCAAGAAGTTCAACAGTGATTTCAATTTTTTTTCGTTACTTGTATAGATCTAATTTAGAAATAACCAAAGCTTTTATCTAATTTGTTTGACCATATGATGTTGGGTTGTTTTACCTCTGAGGGGCACTTTTTTGCACACCATGGGCTAAATGTCCAGGTCACATGGACCCCGAAGGCTCAGAGAAGGTTGGGGGAGGGGACCCACTGGAACAGCTGTTGGGAGACAGATGGTAACCATATGATGTGGTTCTTTTTTTTAATCGTAGTTCCTTCCATATCTAATGACCAGCAATTTGAAGGAGACAGTATTGAGACTCGATATCTCTCTCACAGTGCTTAGGTGGCTTAGAATGAAATCATTGCACTACATTTAAAACATGAAATGCAACTAAATAAAATTACGCTGTTGTTATTCCTGATAAGCCTTATATCTAGCCAATTGAATGTAAATCATCTCTACCTGTATGATCTTATTTCCCCGATTATTTTAGGCATTACACTCCTTTCATTTTGATTTTCAAAGGTACTAATATTGTCATATAAACCTGTTGTACAGATATGTGCAAAATTTTTCTGTAACGCATTTATTATGAGAAATGTGTTTAAATGTATACTTTTGCTTTTCAGGACTTACAATATATATGCCAATAATTGAAGAAATGAGAAATAAAAAATAATAAAAAATAATTGAAGAAATGAGAAATTTTCCCGCTTTAAATTTTAAGACTTCAGACAAGAAACAATGGCTCAAATTTAAATCGAGATTAAATTAAAGAATAATATTGATTAAAGAAGAATATGAAGCACGATTTTCGGAAAAACAGACAGCATCTTAGGAAACGCTATATAGAAATTTAGCATTATAGAGTACATTACAAAGCACATTACCATGTGAGAGATTTCAGCTTATTTCTTGAAAAGAGAAAATTACCGTAAAAGAAGTATTGAAAAAGTGAATAAAATGATTTTCCGAATTTGATTGTGCCTTTATCTTTTGCCCTTTGGGGCCCATCATTGCGTTGTTTACTTCTGTTTGGTTTTTCAAACTGATGCCAATTAGGCATATTTCCAGATGAAGAAGGTTATGGGTACTATTGTACTTGGTACTTCATTTTATGATGTAACGATCTACGATTGTGCCTTTCTGTATGATAATATCAGGATAATATTTTGGGATTCCAAATACTCTCTGGCTCTAGAGTTCTTAATGTAATGTATCCTACTAATAAGAGTTTAAAGCTTTATAGGAATGGCTATCATTTCCAAACTCCTCCTATTGCTTATAATAGAGAAAAGCTTCTACATAAATGAAGGTAAAGTAATTGTAACTTAAGAGCTTTATATTATAGAACTATAAGACTGTTGCCATACTATTAAAATTTACCGAAATTGTTCTATTCATCATAAATCATACTTGAGACTGGGTACTCCTTGTGACCTAGATATTCGGCACCAATGTGTGGAAAAAAGAGCATCGCTCAGAAATCAAAGAACTCTCTTGAGTCTTACATCTTATGGTTCCGTCTCATCTCCTAAAGAGGGTTGGGTTGTTTTACCTCTGAGCAGCACTTTTTTGCACACCATGGGCTAAATGGCCAGGTCACATGGACCCCGAAGGCTCAGAGAAGGTTGGGGGAGGGGACCCACTGGAACAGCTGTTGGGAGACAGATGGTAGCCTCCCGTCAAGGCCATCCAGCTCGTTCTTTAACGTGCACAGAGTATGGTTCTCCCGTACACGGGGCTACGGCTTAACGTCCCATCCGACGGACGGCGGCCTTTCCAAGCCCGTCGGTGTCCCCTACTGACCGTGGGCAGGGCGGGAATTTTGCGGAGATAAATCTCAACGCTGATTCAGCTGGGACTCCAACCTGGGAACTACAGATTACGAGCCTGGCGCGCTACCGACTGAGCTACCTCCGCCCCTCTCTTGAAGAGGACTACTTGCAGTAGCCATTAACTACAGAAAATCTTTTATTAACTAATGAAAACAATTAAACCATATATATTCCTTTTACTTAGTTTTTTTATGAGAAAATTATTAAAAATAAATATTAAAATTTATATTAAAATTAATTTCAAATTATATTAAAATATTAAAAATAATTAAATTATTTAGTTCAATATATAGATATTTGTTTAAAGATTTATTTAAAGATTTTAGTTAACATTTCTGTGTTTTACAACTTACTATACCGAAATGGCATAAAATGTTTATTAAATTATTTTTCCCTTAAGAAATCCTACTCATAGAACGAAGGGTTGGCGTACCGGGAAAACTATAATGCTCGTGGAGAAGATTACAATTTGAATCTAATAGAGGGAAGCTTGACATGCTTGAGTACGATTTTCGAGGTCTGTCTTAGATTGGGTTGGGTTGTTTTACCTCTGAGCGGCACTTTTTTGCACACCATGGGCTAAATGGCCAGGTCACATGGACCCCGAAGGCTCAGAGAAGGTTGGGGGAGGGGACCCACTGGAACAGCTGTTGGGAGACAGATGGTAGCCTCCCGTCAAGGCCATCCAGCGTGTTCTTTAACGTGCACAGGGTATGGCTCTCCCGCACACGGGGTCACGGCTTAACGTCCCATCCGACGGCCTTTCCAAACCCATCGGTGTCCCCTACTGATCGTGGGCAAGGCGGGGAATTTTGCGGAGATAAATCTCAACGCTGACCCAGCTGGGACTCGAACCTGGGAACTACAGATTACGAGCTTACGAGCCTGGCGCGCTACCGACTGAGCCACCCCCGCCCATCTGTCTTAGAAAATATGCTATTTAAGCCCTTATTGTGAGGTGGTTATAATCCCGTCACTTAGGTGTCAAACTAGCACTAAATGCTAGACCATACTTTCTATCAGGCACGCCATGTGGTCATCATTCCTGTAGTGTTTATTTAATTCGGAGAAGATTTTGTCTTTCGTTTCTTTGTTCTACAAATCCTAATTGAAGTATTTGAAAAGGGACAGATTAAAAACATAACAACAAATCAAAATATTATAGGCTTAATTTCTGTGCAGAAGCCGAACACTCTATGTGGCAAGTTCTTCAGCGAAGGAAAAAAATATTTTTATCTGATATCCAGGACGTACCCAGAGGACCAGCTATGACCTTGACTGATGTCCAGGACGTCCCAGAGGTCCAGCTATGACCTTGACTGATGTCCAGGACGTCCCAGAGGTCCAGCTATGACCTTGACTGATGTCAAGAAGGTTCCCAGGGAATCAGAGGTCATGATCCTCCTCACGGAAATTCTGTCTTCTTATAAAAAAAAAAATCTCTAATTTGTCTAGAGTCCATCTAAACTAGAACAGGCACTTGTAGATAACTTAAACAGCACTCCATTTTAAATTCATTTTAAGAATCTTAGGGTAAATGGTTATTATATTAATAATAAACGACATGAATCAATGCGAAATAAACAATAAGAAGTTGGGTAAATTTTGGAGAAAAAAATTAATCCATCGGCCCCTTTAGAGAAGAACAGACAGGGTCAGCGCATGCTTCTTTGCCCCTATTTCACACCTCTCTGTTATTTTAGGGGCGAGGGTGGCTCAATCGGTAGCGCGGCAGGCCCGTAATTTGCAGTTCCCAGGTTCGACTCCCAGTGGGCCAGCATTGAGATTATCTTCGAAATACTCCCCGGTCTGTCCACGGTCAGTAGCGCCTACTTTTCGAAATAATTTCGGAAAACGTACCTCCGATTATCAAGTACCACTTATATTTAAGGTATCACAAAAGAAATACTAAAAATGGATTCTTTTAGTAGACTGAAAATGGAATTGAAAAAATATTTGGGAATTTCAAATTAGCTGAATATTATGTGTTGTGTTTTGTGAATTTATTTGATGTACACCATTTTTGTGGCTGAATTACCTATGTTTAATTTAATTTATTCATTTTCCTGCAGATAAGCTATTTAGCTTTGCGGGCCAAATGGTAAGTGTACTGTATTCTTTCCTTTTATGAATAAAAATCTATATTCTTTTTAAAAAAAAGAAGTCCACCGTCCGTTGGATGGAACGTTAAGTCTTTCCCCCGTGTGGGGGGGCGGGGGGGGGCTCAGTCGGTAGCGCGCCAAGCTCGTAAGCTCGTAATCTGTAGTTCCCAGGTTCGAGTCCCAGCTGGGTCAGCGTTGAGATTTATCTCCGCAAAATTCCCCGCCCTGCCCACGGTCAGTAGGGGACACCGATGGGCTTGGAAAGGCCGCCGTCCGTCGGATGGGACGTTAAGCCGTGGCCCCGTGTGCGGGAGAGTCATAGCCTGTGCACGTCAAAGAACACGCCGGATGGCCTTGACGGGAGGCTACCATCTGTTTCCCAACAGCTGTTCCAGTGGGTCCCCTCCCCCAACCTTCCCTGAGCCTTCGGGGTCCATGTGACCTGGCCATTTAGCCCATGGTGTGCAAAAAAGTGCCGCTCAGAGGTAAAACAACCCAACCCAACCCGTGTGCGGGAGAGCCATACCCAGGTAATGCATGCGTTAATACATACCCTTTAATATATACGTTAAAGAACATGCTGGATTGCCTTGACAGAAGGCTGTTATCTGTCTACCAACAGCTGTTCCAATGGGTCCCCTTCCTTCAACATTCTCTGAGCCTTCGGGGTCCTTATGACCTGGCCGTTTAGCTCATTGTGTGCAAAAAAGTGCCACTCAGAGGTAACCTAACCTAACTCTCTTATCTTCTTTAAGTTAACTGACGATCTTACCAGCCGAGTTACATATTATAATGTAGCCTACGAACAAGTGTACTCTATCAACTGTTAACAGCGTCATCAGGGAAGCAAGCATGTATTCAGGGGTTTAATTTCGAGGAGGGTCCGAGAATTTAGTTTCTGAGAGGAGAGGGATCTGAGAATAAGACTTGAGTAGAAGCCCACAAGTATTAAAATATTCCACCTAAAAGGAAAGGTAAAAATGATATTTTATATCACAGCAAATTTTGCACTTTTTTTTAATTCTATTTTAGCGGTGTCGGGCATATACTATACCCTATGAGGCTAAATATAATGGGAATATTAATACTATGGGGCTAAAATTAAATTATAGTAAGACAACTGTTTTGGATTTCAAAGCATTTAGGCAAGTTAGAGATTTATTATAAGACGACGGAATTTTCGTGAGGAGGATCATGACCTCTGATCCCCTGGGTACATCCTTGATATCAGCCAAGGTCATAGCTGGTCCTTTGGGTACGTCATGGATATCAGTCAAGGTCATAGCTGGTCCTCTGGGTACGTTATGGATATCAGTCAAGGTCATAGCTGGTCCTCTGGGTACGTCATGGATATCAGTCAAGGTCATAGCTGGTCCTCTGGGTACGTCATGGATATCAGTCAAGGTCATAGCTGGTCCTCTGGGTACGTCCTGGACATCAGTCAAGGTCATAGTTGGTCCTCTGGGTACGTCATGGATATCAGTCAAGGTCACAGCTGGTCCTCTGGGTACGTCATGGATATCAGTCAAGGTCATAGTTGGTCCTCTGGGTACGTCATGGATATCAGTCAAGGTCACAGCTGGTCCTCTGGGTACGTCATGGATATCAGTCAAGGTCATAGCTGGTCCTCTGGGTACGTCATGGATATCAGTCAAGGTCATAGCTGGTCCTCTGGGTACGTCCTGGACATCAGTCAAGGTCATAGTTGGTCCTCTGGGTACGTCCTGGACATCAGTCAAGGTCATAGTTGGTCCTCTGGATACGTCATGGACATCAGTCAAAGTCATAGCTGGTCCTCTGGATACGTCTTGGACATCAGGTACCATTACGTAGCGGACCCACTGGAACAGCTGTTGGGAGACAGATGGTAGCCTCCCCTCAAAGCCATCCAGCGTGTTCTTTAACGTGAACAGGGTATGGCTCTCCCGCACACGGGGCCACGGCTTAACATCCCATCCGACGGACGGCGGCCTTTCCAAACCCATCGGTGTCCCCTACTGACCGTGGACAGGGCGGGAAATTTTGTGGAGATAAATCTCAACGCTGACCCAGCTGGGACTCGAACTTGGGAACTACAGATTACGAGCCTGGCGCGCTACCGACTGAGCCACCCCCGCCCCAAATTTCGGTTTAAAACCCTTGTGAATTTGTAAAGAGGACTATGTATTTAAGCATGCATATTTCTATGCAATTTTTGAGAATATTAACAATGATACTGAAAATATCTATTTGCTTAAAGCGAGGTCCGAATAAAAAAAAAAGATCGAGGGGGGGGGGAGGCAAGAGACTAACATTTCCTCCCATGTTTTACAGGTTTTTAAAAAAAATATTGAAAAATGCATAAATAAGTTTAATAATGTTTTGCCTCGTTTACCTTTATTCGCATTCTGAAAGAGGAAGCCATGATCCCTTTGCCCTCCCCCCTAGATTAGACCCTGCTTACAACATTACCCTGTAAATTATTCATCCAAATTTCATATCATAAGCTATCAGATTTTCTGTTCCTAGAAGTGAGACATGTTACGTTCTGTTACGGTTGAAACAGAGGTAGACTTTTGAGATTCGTATTTAGTGCCTTATTTGTGATATTTTTTCTTACAGATAGTTGAATTATCTTCCGTTAACTCATCTCCTGAGGTGCGGGCGTTAGCTCACTCGGCAATGAGTCATATTCGTAATCTGCACTTGGAGTCCTATCTCCGCTAACCCCACACCCACACACATCAGGGTCGTTTTAAGACTTTCATAGGCCTTAGGCACTTTTATTTCTAGAGGCCTGTGTGTCGTATATCTTTACTCATTTTCATGCTAATTTCATCGTTTGCACGCACAAAAAATTTATGAATTTTGAAAATACTCGCAAATTATAATGCACTGTGAACGCCTCTGAACTTCCGTTGACACAAAATTCTGGGTCCTCCACTGGTTCGCGATACGTGCAATGCAACTACGCATAACAACATAACCCTGGAAATAATTTCAAATATTCTGAGTTGGGTTGGGTTGTTTTACCTCTGAGCGGCACTTTTTTGCACACCATGGGCTAAATGGCCAGGTCACATGAACCCCGAAGGCTCAGAGAAGGTTGGGGGAGGGGACCCACTGGAACAGTTGTTGGGAGACAGATGGTAGCCTGCCGTCAAGGCCATCCAGCGTGTTCTTTAACGTGCACAGGGTATGGCTCTCCCGCACACGGGGCCACGGCTTAACGTCCCATCCGACGGACGGCGGCCTTTCCAAGCCCATCGGTGTCCCCTACTGGCCGTGGGCAGGGCGGGGAGTTTTGCGGAGATAAATCTCAACGCTGACCCAGCTGGGACTCGAACCTGGGAACTACAGATTACGAGCCTGGTGCGCTACCGACTGAGCCACCCCCGCCCTCAATATTCTGAGAAACGCGACGACTTAAATTATTGTTTTTGTCATTCAAATATCTAAATAAATAATTTAAATTAAAATTTGATGTTTTTTTTCTTATTTTAGGATTTTTTAATGCATTTTTTTCAAATGAAATATTGTAGGCCTTAAAAGGTTCGTAGGCCCTAGGCACTGTGTCTAGTCGGCCTAATGGATTAAGTGGCCTTGTCCCCCACCACCACCACCATGCCTCGGTCAGAAAAAGGATACCGATGGGCTTGGAAAAGAAGTTGTGTGGGACTTAAATCGTGGCCTCGTTTGCAGGAGAGCTGTACCCAACCTTATCTGAGCCCTTGGGATTCTTGTGACCTTGCTATTTAGACCATTGTGTCCAAAGGTAAAAGAACTAAACTCCTGATTGACATCGTTTCTGGTATTATTTATGGTTGCGAATAATTTTTTGTTTCAAGGTTTTCATTTCAAGGCTCTGATACTCGTTTTATAAACTAATCCCTTTATTGTTTTCTTTTGGTGACTTGTTCATATTGTCTCCTGAAGTTTTTTTTTTAATCATATTTATCTGACAAGGTTGTCCGCTAAAGTATTTTTTTTTCACTGGGTAATAAATTCAGACCAAGTGGCTATTAAACTTTCTATTCGATTGTTTCTTTTGCTTTCGTGAAATTCTTCTCTTTAGCTTCCTAACTCGTTTCGTTTTCATTGCAAAATACCGTTCAAACAATCATATATTTCTATTACCAAAAATAAGCGCAATGTTCTGGCTCTAAAATGAGAAATGTGTAAATTCCAAGGGTTGGGTTGTTTTACCTCTGAGCGGCACTTTTTTGCACACCATGGGCTAAATGGCCAGGTCACATGGACCCCGAAAGCTCAGAGAAGGTTTGGGGAGGGGATCCACTGGAACAGCTGTTGAGAGACAGATGGTAAAGGCCATCCAGCGTGTTCTTTAACGTGCACAGGGTATAGCTCTCCCGCACACGGGGCCACGGCTTAACTCCCATCCGACGGACGGCGGCCTTTCCAAGCCCATTGGTGTCCCCTACTGACCGTGGGCAGGGCGGGGAATTTTGCGGAGATAAATCTCAACGCTGACCCAGCTGGGACTCGAACCTGGGAACTACAGATTACGAGCCTGGCGCGCTACTGACTGAGCCACCCCCGCCCCAAAATTCCAAGGGACAAAAGTACCAATCGTATTTTGAGCAACATCGAAATAGTCCCAAGGTAGATAAAACATTAACGTTTCGCAATGTTGATATTTTAAAATGCATTCAAAGTGAGATTCGGTGCAACATAAATAACGTTATTTCCTATTAAGGATGCCAGAAACTTAAGCATAAATTATGATTTTAACTATCACTCCTGAAGATTAGTGAGGCTGCCCCTTCATGCAATGTGTATGAAGGAAGCTTTATCTTCTTGCCTTTCGACTGGAAATAAGCGCCACTAGGCTCAAGAATTATCAGTGATATTTATTCACACAACCAAGAAAAAAGAAGATAATGCAATCCAAACGGATGTATAAATTTTAATGATCAGCAAATGGCCGTTTTGTTACGAAATACTGTAAAAATTAATATAATAAATCAACATTATGCATAGCATATAATTTATTTTATTCACTATGCAGTAGCATTTAAAAGCTATGTTTTCATTTCAGTATTTAAATTTTTTTCCCATTTTATTTGCTGTAGAAACGGAGAAATTACAATAAATTATCAAAATCATTGGGACACTTCGATGCTGTGTGAATGTAAAACTATATCCAAAGCTTAATAACTTTGAAACAGGTTTTTTTACAGCTAGCCATTTGTGTCAAGGATATTTGTAACTATTGTTTTTTATTCCTTTTTATGAATTAAAAGAGCAATACTTTGCTGATAAGTAAATAAACAAAATGTAAGACGTATCATGTTGGAACCCGTAGGTCAGTGCCTAACGTGCCTTGTGGAGAAATCGGCCCTGCTCTTGTTTGAAAGCGAGGTTGCCCTACCTCCAAATTTTAACAGAGATGGAATCGAAATCAATTGTTTTAGACTTTTAATCAGTGTCAGGTTGATTTTTGTAAATATCAGGACGACGAAATTACACGGAAATCTTTGAAAACACATTTTCACCAGAACAATAAAATTGTACGATTCACATTCGTATCTGAAATATATTTTTAGATCTTCTTCCAGATCACGAGCTACTGTTGTTTTAAAAAGAATTTTTTTGTTTCTGTTCGATTTCCTTCTCTTCGGAATCTCCCATAAGTCTGAATTTCTATAGTAGAAGATGCTGAATTTGAAAAAATGGCAAACTTAAAAAGAATACAATTATAATTAGACTATTCATGCAAGCAATTTAAAGTAAAGACTCCTGTCAGACCTCTGTGGCAAGCAGCTGCATGAGGGGGCATTTATTTATTTTATTAGAGTGTAGACAGCACAATTAGTTTTCAAGCGGGTGGTGGAATAGCATTTTTTTTTCAAGAGATAAATTGAAAATTCTTTCTGCTTTTGATAAATAGCAATGAAATATTAGCATTCTAAATTTTCTGAAATTTTCATTTCTTCCATTAGACAAGGGTTGGGTTGTTTTACCTCTGAGCGGCACTTTTTTGCACACCATGGGCAAAATGACCAGGTCGCATGGACCCCGAAGGCTCAGAGAAGGTTGGCGAGGGGACCCACTGGAATAGCTGTTGGGAGACAGATGGTAGCCTCCCGTCAAGGCCATCCAGCGTGTTCTTTAACGTGCACAGGGTATGGCTCTCCCGCACACATCCAGCGTGTTCTTTAACGTGCACAGGGTATGGCTCTCCCGCACACGGGGCCACGGCTTAACGTCCCATCCGACGGACGGCGGCCTTTCCAAGCCCATCGGTGTCCCCTACTGACCGTGGGCAGGGCGGGGAATTGTTGCGGAGATAAATCTCAACGCTGACCCAGCTGGGGCTCGAACCTGAGAACTAGAGATTACGAGCCTGGCGCGCTACCGACTGAGCCACCCCCGCCCCCCATTAGACACGGTGAAGTTAATAAAATTATAAATAAGTTTCCTCTTCGCAACCAATCATTCCTTATTCACTAGAGCTTGCTTGGACTTTTTAGTTAAGAGTGGGGTTCACTCAGTCGGTAGCGTGTCCGACTTGTAAGCAGCAATTCCCAGATTCGGGCTCTAACATCGTCTGCATTGAGTTTTTTCTACGCTCGGTGAGAAAGTAGACGCAGATGCGACTGAAAAGATCGTCATACTTAACATGACATAAAAACTTAACATGATTGGGATAGGCAATAATAAAAGATTTCAATTTCTTTTTGATTTGGATAATAAAGTATAAATTTAGATAATAAAACAATAAAATATTTCAATTCGGATTTTCCGCATCTTTCAACTGGTTGAATTTAACCCTCTAGAGGTCTCTTCAAGTTTGAGAAAATGACAAATTGTTTTCAAAATCATCATCATCATCCTCAAGCAGCCATGGGCTACGGAGGTCCAACCAGACCGTGCAATTTAGTTCTCCAAGCAAGTCTATCCTGAGCTGCATCTACTGCATCTGGCCACTGCACACCAATTCTAACAAGGTCCTGTTTGACATTGTCTGCCCACCGCATCCTAGGTCTCCCCTTCTTTCTGAGGCCTTTAGGCACACTGTTCATGACCCTATTCGCCAATCTATAATTATTCATACGGGCAACATGGCCAACCAACGGAGTCTCTCTCTACACAATATGCTGCTTAAAGGAGGTTGCAAACTCCTTTGCCTAATCTCATCATTAGTTACAAAGTTGAACCACCTAATGCCCAAGATACTGCGTAAGCATCTGGAATCAAAAACATCTAGTTTCCTGTTATCTTGTTTACAAAGTGTCCACGTTTCACTACCATAACTAACCCTAGAAAGAACCAAATTATTATACAGTCTAATTTCAGTCTTTAGGTGTATACGCCTATTTCTCCACACTCTCCATAGATTCTTAAAAGTCCCGGCAGCAATCCCTATTCGTCTGTTAATCTCATGCCGCACATCGCCATTATCTGTTACATAGCTCCCAAAATAATTAAACTGTGACACCTGCTCAAGACTGCAACCATTCAGATTAACTGAATCACAGCCTGTCTGACCAATTTTCATCACTTTAGTTTTCTCTCTGTTTATAACCAAACCTACTCTACTACCAGTCTCATCAACAGCTCGAATGAAAGAGTTCATCTCATCAACATCATTTGCCAAAAGGGCTAAATCATCAGCATAATCTAAATCAGAAATTTTCGTATCTCCAGCCCATTTAAGGCCAAAATCTTTCCCTTGAAGTGAATTTCGCATAACATAATCAATAACCAAGCTAAAGAGAAAAGGAGACAAAATGCACCCTTGTCGAACACCAGAAGTAATGCTAAACCAATTGCTACAAGCCTTACCAACTCTCACACACGACTCAGTGTTATTATAGAGAGCTTTCATAATGTTAACTAACTTGTCTGGTATACCATATGATTTCACAATCAACCACAAATTATGACGATCAACAGAGTCGAAAGCCTTTTTGAAATCAACAAAGCTAGCAACCAAAGGTTTCTGAAATTCTAAACATTTCTCAAGAATCTGCCTAAGTGAAAATATCTGATCCACACATCCCCTACCACTTCTGAATCCACATTGCTCATCACGCAATTGACTGTCAACCAGATTCTTAATTCTATTAAGCACAATCATGGAAAGAACTTTACCTGAACAGAGAGTAACTGTAGGTGTGATATCCCTACAGTTATCACAAGAACTGCGATCACCTTTTTTGAAAATAGGGATAACAATAGCTCTTGTAAAATCCTTAGGAACCATGCCTTTATCATAAAAGATATTCAGAATTTCAGTCATCCAAGTGGTAACCGAAACATTTCCAGCTCTAAGCATTTCCGTAGTAATTTCATCTACCCCTGGGGATTTATGAAATTTAAGTTTAGAAACAGCCAAAATAACTTCATATTGTGTTATAGGGCCAACATTAAAGCCACCAATGCTTCTATCATCATTGCAAACAATGGAAGTAGAACTAACTACATTGTTTAGAACATCACTGAAATGCTCAGCCCACCTAGCCATGACAGAATCCTCACCTTCTATAACCTTACCTTGTTTATCCTTCAATCCTTGTATGCCTGTCCGTTTTCTACCACACAAAACTTTAACTATCTGGTACAGCTCTCTGCTGTTGTGCTGTCTAACTGCTTCCTCGGCTTTGTCAGCCAAACCATCAAGCCAAAAATTCTTATCAGCAGCTAACTGATCCTTTACAAGTTTATTAAGGTCTCTGTA
Source organism: Ryuthela nishihirai (assembly GCA_038380435.1). Taxonomy (NCBI): domain Eukaryota; kingdom Metazoa; phylum Arthropoda; class Arachnida; order Araneae; family Heptathelidae; genus Ryuthela; species Ryuthela nishihirai. Next base: position 21,351,216 of record JAWZYU010000028.1, on the reverse strand, counting down.
ATGCTTTCTATTAGGACTAGTAGGGTATTGATTAAGAGCATTCCTGCAGTTCTTTCTTTCCGAAATAAGCTCAAGTGCCTTATCACTCAGATAATTTTGCCTCTTCTGCTCCTTTTTTCCTAAAAGAGTACTGTTAGTGTCCAAAAAAGCCTGTTTAAAATGATCCCATTCTTCCTCAACTTCAGTAGTAAGCAAACCATGACTGTCATAATGACTAAGTAACCTATCATGGTAAGCTTTGGCTATAACTGGATCTTTCAGATCTTCAGTATTAAAAGTAAATTTTTTAACCCTAGCACAACGCTTTTTAAGTTTAAGTTGCAACACACTTTTAACAAGGAAATGGTCAGATCCAATTTCAGCTCCCCTATATGCCCTGGTATTTCTAACAGAACTAGCCCATTTGCTGTTAATTAATATGTAATCAATCATATTCTTATGCAGCCCATCAGGTGAAACCCATGTGTACTTATGTATGTCGTGGTGTTTGTAATAAGTGTTAGTTATTCTGAATCCATTGAGTTTACTTAGCTGTAGGAGACGTTGCCCATTGCCATTGCAGCTACCAATACCAAAAGGGCCTATTACTCCTCCCCAAAGGTCAGAGTCAGTACCAACTTTGGCATTGAAGTCACCAAGAACAAGGGTAATATCTCCTTTCTTGACAGAATTCAACATATCCTGAAGTTGTTCATAAAACCTATCCTTCTCATCCTCATCGGCATCCTCAGTGGGGGCATAACAGCAGATAACATTCAAGTCTTTAATGCTTGTCTGAAATTTTGCTGTAAGAAACCTTTCATTAATGCACTCATATCCTAGAAGAGCATCACTAGCGTGTCTGCTGAGAAGCAGACCCACGCTTTGGTGATGCTTATTGTCGTCCCTCCCTGAAAAGAGAAATTTAAGATTATTTTTAAGAATCTGACCTTTATCTGTCCATCTGGTCTCTTGCAAGCCGAGAATATCTAAATTATAACGGTGGAATTCTTGTGTGAGGACATCAAGAGAAAAAGCTCTGTGCAGAGTCCTCACATTCCAACTACCTATGGAGAGAAAATGGTTAGTGGGATGTTTAAAGAAACTATGTTTATTGAAAGAGGGAATGCCGACAATATCAAACAGCCCCCTAATCGCAGACATGGGGCAAAGACCCGTTCCCCCACCACTAAAGGCTGAAGCCATCTACACTGGAAGACTTCCTCCAATGTAGAATTTGACGATGCCAATAGAAGCAAAGAGTTCAGGTGTCTGCGATGACTTCTGCTCAGGATTATCCACCAGCTGATAAACATATCCTGTGAATCTATTCACTTGGGGCTGTCAACCCACAAACAGAAAACACAGCGGAAGATTTTCCCTCCACAGAAGCCCACCAGTGCAGCAAAATCAGGATCCATAATCAAGCTCAGAGCCATATATCTGTCCAGTCAAGTAGGTTTATATGGTCAGCACCAGGACCCTGTGTGGTTGACCACTCCTCAGCAGGGTAGAAAAAAAAAAGAAAAGTAGCCATAGTTGTCCAGATCAGTAGGACCCACTAATCTGGCAGCCCTCCCCTTCCGTTCACTTCCACAAGAGAGTATCTCCTATTTTAAATTTGGACATTAAGTGCTGAAAAATTGATTTCCTTTGCGGAATTTCTGATGTAAAATGCTGATCGTTGGCAGTGCGCGTTCCAAGATGGGACTAAGAGAATTCAAAAGGTTAGGTTGTTGAACCTCTGAGCGGCACTTTCTTTCACACAGTGGGGTAAATGCTCAGGTTACAAGGATCCTAAGGGCTCACATAAGGTTGGGGGAAGGAGTTTAGGCTGTTTAAAGACAAATGATAGCCTCCCTTCAAGGTCATCCAGCTTGTTCTTTAAGAGGGAGAGGAAATGGCTCTCTTCTGCATACGGAGTTACGACCTAACGTTCCATCCGCCTTCCGTCGAATGAATCCAAGTGGTACAGTCGCTTAAAAAAGTATCCGAACACCATGGTTGATTACAGAAGTCAGAAAAAATATCTGGCAACGATTATTTTAGAAATTAGTGATCTGGCAACCTTCGTGTCACGTGATTACAGAATTCAGGAAAAATATCTGGAGAGTGTACAGCAACTGTACACGCTCCAGTTACCGTTCACAGCAAACTGGAGCGTGTGCAGTTACTGCACACGCTCCAGTTTGCTGTGAACGGTAACTGCACACGCTCAGTATTTCCTTGAGTGAGCCCACACGATCCAGGTCTTTGTGAGCTCACACGATCCAATGTGCTGTGAACATTAACCGCAACCGCTCCAGTTTGCTGTGAACGGTAACTGTGCACACGTTCAATATTTCCGTGAGTGAGCCCACACGATCTAGTATCGAAATAATATGACCACCTACAGTCGCTCAAAAAAGTATCCGAACACTAATGGTTGATTACAGAATTCAGAAAAAAATATCTGACAACGATTGTTTTAGAAATTAGTGATCTGGCAACCTCCGTGTCACGTGACACGGAGGTTGCCAGATCACTAATTTCTAAAAAAATCGGTGCCAGATATTTTTTCTGACTTCTGTAATCAACCATAGTGTTCGGATACTTTTTTGAGCGACTGTACACCATCTGGATTTGACGGTGATAGATAACATACCTCAAATTACTAATAACCAAAAGGTCCCATTAAATGGGACGATTAATATACAAAATAAAATATAAGTACAGTGAAAGAGCTACTTCCACTAACTATAACGTAGTGGACAAGAGAGGATAATTCATAAGAAAAACTTAAAATTCCCTCTGACCTACTGCAGCAATTTACCACAGATAATAATAATAATAACTCAAAATTCAACTGAACTATTCAAAGAACTTTATTACATAAAATAATCTAAAAGTAAGAAACAATAATTAAAAGCCAGAATCGTAAATCCCTTTTAAACGTAATAAACCTAATCAGCTATCGAAACATTAGTGGGCGATGTTTTTATCTCAAAATTAAATACTTCCTATGATTTATTAAAACCCCATTCCCCCCCATCTATATCTGGGGCGAGGGTGGCTCAGTCGGTAGCGCGCCAGGCTCGTAATCTGTAGTTCCCAGGTTCGAGTCCCAGCTGGGTCAGCGTTGAGATTTTTCTCCGCAATATTCCCTGCCCACGGTCAGTAGGGGACACCGATGGGCTTGGAAAGGCCGTCGTCCGTCGGATGGGACGTTAAGCCGTGTCCCCATGTACGGGAGAGCCATACCCTGTGCACATTAAAGAACACGCTGGATGGCCTTGAAGGGAGGCTACCATCTGTCTCCCAAAAGCTGCTCCAGTGGGTCCCATCCCCAAACCTTCTCTGAGCCTTCGGGGTCCATGTGACCTGGCCATTTAGAAGTGCCGCTCAGAGGTAAAACAACCCAACCCCCATCTATAATTTCAACTACATAAACACATAAAAGTCCTTTTCAGGACTAGTAGCTAAAACGTTCTTCTTAGGATTAAACGTATAACATTAAACCTACACCATTGAACCTTTTCACGCCAACATTCCTTCCACAGAGCTAAAAAACAGTCAGGACTAAACAAATACACTACATATGGAGATCCAACACAAACACTTTTCTGACACCTTTACTCTCTCGCTTATTATTCTTACTACTGATCCTGGGTCCGACTGATTAATATTAACAACAAAACGGAAACCTGACAACATGCGACGGGAAGCTCAGCCAAAAAAAAAACGTCGTTCTGATTTAAAAAATTTCATCCTTCGCTTTCATCAGCCAAAAGAAAATCGTCCTGCTTTCAAAAATTTCGTCCAACGAACCTACTGAACTCATTTGGTCACAAAATATATGTGTATATACTGACATCAGAAGAAAAGTCCGATGGGCTTGGAAAGGCCGCCGTCCGTCGGATGGGACGTTAAGCCGTGGCCCGTGTGCGGGAGAGCCATACCCTGTGCACGTTAAAGAACACGCTGGATGTCCTTAACGGGAGGCTACCATCTGTCTCCCAACAGCTGTTCCAGTGGGTCCCCTCCCCCAACCTTCTCTGAGCCTTCGGGGTCCATGTGACCTGGCCATTTAGCCCATGGTGTGCAAAAAAGTGCCAACCCAGAAGAAAAGTTGTACGTTTCCTACAGCAAAAAAAATTTTTTTTCATCAAAACTCAGCCCGAGGTAGGAGGTAGATGGTCGATGGTCGAACTGACCTAATCGCTCATATATGATCTGGAGATGAAAAAAAAGATGTCAGAGTTTAGCACCGGATACAGGAGAGAACACTACCCAGTCTTAACTGCGCGATAAACACTTTATCTGTGTATGGCATAGGATTGCTTTATCAGTGGCACATTTGTGCGTATAATGGGCTGAAAAACCAGGTCACAAAGACCCAATGATTCAGGTTGACTAAGGAAAAGGATCCACTGGACACTCTTAGGAGATCGGTGGAAGTCTCCGATCAAAGCTATCCAGGGTACTGTTTAACGTAGGATATGATTCTCCTATTCACAGAGACTTGGTTTAACGTCTCATCCGTGTTTCCTTTAACATTCAGAGCAGAGAGGTGACAAGGAGAAAATCTCAACCCGGACAGAGTGAGGACTCAAGACTCGGAAAATTAGATTACTGATATCTGATTGTTTTATCTATGAACGACACATTTTTTAATACAATGGGCTAAATGGCTAAGCACCATTCCTAAGTGTCCAATCTATTATTTCCTTTAGTCAACTTTAAGACATTGAGATCCTTAAGACATTGAGATAAAGCAACTTAAATAATCTCTATCTATCTATCCCACACAGATAATGCTTTTATGAAGCAGCTTAGAGGTTTAGTATCCCAGTTCAATTTCCTTCTAAATCCTCCTCAGACCAGGGCTGGAACAAATACTGCCAACGACCAGCATATTGCATCTGAAATTCTTCAACGAGATAATCAATTCTCGAACATTTAATGTTGGGTTGGGTTGTTTTACTCTGAGCGGCATTTTTTTGCACACCATGGGCTAAATGGCCAGGTCACATGGACCCCGAAGGCTCAGAGAAGGTTGGGGGAGGGGACCCACTGGAACAGCTATTGGGAGACAGATGGTAGCCTCCCGTCAAGGCCATCCTGCGTGTTCTTTAACGTGCACAGGGTATGGCTCTCCCGCACACGGGGCCACGGCTTAACGTCCCATCCGACGGACGGCGGCCTTACATTTAATGTTGAAATTTAAAATAGGAGCAACACGATTCTAAAAATAATCTGTCATTTTTCCAACTTTAGCAACCCTTAAAGGTGTATTTAATATCCTCAGGGAAACTGAAATAATCTTATGAGACTAAAGTTCAGTTGCACAAAATGACATAGAAGATGCCATATATGTTCTAAGCGAAGAGATCGTCAGTTTCAAAAAAGATTTAACCATTGAGAAATACTTTGTGGGATTTTCCCGTCTTGGAATGAAGAGAGAGAGAAATCGAATCCAGTTGTTGTTGCTCTATGACGCAGTATGAGGTCATCAACGATCGAGGCGTCATGAGGTCAGTGCTTTTGGGAGCTTCCAAACAACCCACTCCCGCTTCCGGTGAAAGCATGCAGCACACGCCCGATATTCGCTGCTGCGCGTGGGCTCATTACCCTGGCAGACATTCTCAGGGCCCAAGGGGAACGAAAGGAAAAGGTGTTGCGGCTTTTGGCTGCTCTGATTAAACATCATCAGCTGTCAGGATTTGCTCTTGGGGAGCAAACGATGTGGGTCAGAAGAGACCGCAGGGAAGTGACTCGCACGAGGACCGTCAACTTGCAGGTGGACACGCCTCTCGCTCTCTCGAACCACTGGACGCAGAATGAAGCTGAAGGATCGACGCGGAAATGAAGTTTCGTCACGCGAAAAAAAGAGAAGATATCGTAACCTTAAGGAACCGCAGGCCAGGGCGACTTGACCAGGCCACTGAGGAATCTAGTCCATGCAAATTCGCCAAAAGCTCTGTGAGATTGGCAAATGGTGGGGAAGAAAGAAACGCTCATGCAATAATGGAAAGGTGCCAGTAGGATTAACGACAGGAAACAACTCATGATGAAGAGACAGATACAGAGCAGAACAAAAGAGGGAAGATGTTGGGGGGAGGACTGCCCTAAAAATAAATATATTTTAATAAAAAAAACTACATATTATTTTGAAAAAAAATAGATTTTTGATTACAGTATTAACATTCCTAATCCGTCCCGTGGCCGAGTGGTTAGCGCGCTTGGCTACTGATCTTAGGGACCTGGGTTCGAGCCCCGGGTAAGGCATGGATGTGTGTGTCGTTTTTCTACTGAGGTCCTGCCATCCTCTCAGACCTTCTACTTTGGCATATAAACTGACAGGCTCCTGTCAGACCTCTGTGGCAAGCAGCTGCTTGAGGGGATATTTATTTCTTTTATTTATTTAACAGGTATTGAGTACTACTTCAACCTTAAGAAATCTCCCTACAACTGTTAACTTCCGTACTTATGGACTTTTAGCTGAATGCTATACTTTACACAAATAAAGAAAAATGATGCTAATAACAGTAGACAACAAATTTAAACTTTTTTTATAACATTGGTCAAATAGAATGTTTCTAACTAATTTTGGGATGCTGAATTCAAACATGGCTGTGAAAAATCTGCAGCACATACAGTTGGTTTTTTAAATTACGGATTGATGTATTGCAAATTTCAATGAATATGAATATCTGGGAAACAAAAATAAACGTGACTATTTTATTAAATTGCAACTTAATACTCATTAATTAATTACATGATTACAGTGAAAAAAATTAGAAAGGTCATAGTTATAGACCACTGAATATAAAGTAACAAATGAAATAATATTGAAATGCAAAATAAGAAAACATGGGTAAGGATCATTTATACTTTCAAGAAGTTCATTTTTGTGTTTTATGCGCTGAGGTATCTTCCTTCTGCAAGAACCAGCAGTAGTCACCCATCACTGCCCGGGTCCCACCTCCTTGGTATCTCTCCTCCATGGTTCGGATATCCTGGTGAAATCTTTCCCCTAGTTCATCACTGACAGCTCTTAAGTTCTTGGGGAAGAATTCGAGATGCGAGTGCAAGGAATGGATCTTCAAAGACATTCGGCAGCCAAGATTTTCATAGTTTTTGAGAAGATCTTGAATGAGCTGATGATAGTTTTCCCCTTTGTGATTCCCCAGAGAACCCTGGACCACAGATGTGAACGATTTCCATGCAGCGCGCTCCTTCATATTCAGTATTTCTTCGAAGATAATATCATTCAGTAGTTTCCTGATATGAGGGGGGTGGGGGTGGCTCAGTCGGTAGCGCGCCAGGCTCGTAATCTGTAGTTCCCAGGTTCGAGTCCCAGCTGGGTCAGCGTTGAGATTTATCTCCGCAAAATTCCCCGCCCTGCTCACGGTCAGTAGGGGACACCGATGGGCTTGGAAAGGCCGCCGTCCGTCGGATGGGACGTTAAGCCGTGGCCCCGTGTGCGGGAGAGCCATACCCTGTGCACGTTAAAGAACACACTGGATGGCCTTGACGGGAGGCTCCCATCTGTCTCCCAACAGCTGTTCCAGTGGGTCCCCTGCCCCAACCTTCTCTGAGCCTTCGGGGTCCATGTGACCTGGCCATTTAGCCCATGGTGTGCAAAAAAGTGCCGCTCAGAGGTTAAACAACCCAACCCTGATATGAGGACCAACAAATATCCCTTCTTTGAGTTTGGCATCACTTAGTTTTAGAATTTTTTCCTTCAAGTGCAAACCCTCTTTACCAGTTTTGTCCATAGCCTTTACAATATTTTTCATAAGCCCTAGTTTGATGTGTAGTGGTGGGAGCAGAACATCAGAGGGGTCAACTAGAGGCTTATACCTCACATTACTCTTCCCAGGAATTAAAACATCTCTTTTTGTCCAGTCTTTATAGTGTTCCTTTCTGGTCCTACAAACATAGAAAACAACAAACTTTTGTGAAGCCTCCCCAAAGTCCGAACAAGAGAGATATAACTTTTAGGTCACCACATATTGTACACTTAAACTGGTCATCAAGCAGTGAGTATTTTTTCACTTTTAGGTCACCACATATTGTACACTTAAACTGGTCATCAAGCAGTGAGTAATAGCAGTGAGTATTTTTTCCATGCTTTCATAAGTTTACTTCAGTCCCACAGCGTGTGTCACTGGAATGGAAGGTTTTTGGTTTCCTTTATGCAAAAGGACAGCTTTTAAGCTGAATTTTGACGAATCTATTAATAGACACCATTCCTTAGGGTCGTGAGTTGTTCCAATTTCTTTCCATCAGCCCTGAAACATCTCTGCAGAAACACAAACCTTCTTGCATCTCGTAATAAACAGATAAAGTCAAATTTCTCTTTTTGAACAGAGAAACTCTGGTACCCTTGGCCAGGAGATTCCACTCTTGAAGTCTTGAACCTAAAACCTCAGCTTTTTGTTTGGAAAGTCCTAAGTGTCGAATAAGATCATTTAGTTCATTTTGCTGAATCAGATGAGGCTCTTCTAACTTTTTAGGGGTGTATGTAGGATCAGGATCTGTATGTGCCTCAAAGTCTTCCTCTGATGAATGTGAATCCAACTTCTCCCAGTTGGTTGGAGGTGTTGGTATAGGAATATCCTTGTCATGAGGAACTGGCCTTATGGTTGAAGGGGAACATTTGGATATTAAGTTTTGCTTCAGTTATTTTTTTAAAAAGCGCCACACTTTAGCTAAACGTAAATAGCAATCGTGTTGGCTCACGTCAAGCCATTGGAACTGCAAAGAGCTTGGATTTTATCTTACCTTTCAATCATTCACTCAAGCCAACAAAGCACGAAATGCAGCACACATATGGAGCCTATGTTTTGTCCTGTTCTCCAACATGACATCCAAAATACAAGTTATAGGCTTTCATCAAAATCTTTGTCAAAGAACGACCCTGGGATTTTAAAATATAATTTCCACACACATAACAAAACTTATCTGGCACATTAACACATGCGCGACGCTGCCTTTGTGCCATTTAAACGGCAAAATTCACTCTTCAACGTACAGCACGTGTTCCTCCTACAGTGAAACAACAAGAATGGCGGTCTGAGGTTACGTTATTGTTACATGTTTTCTCCCACTTGATAATCAATGTTGCCAGCCACAAAAATTTAAATATCTAGTATCCTTCCAGCTGTCTGGAGGTGTTAATATAGGAAGATCTTAATAAGAGTCAAAATGGCTAATAACATAAAAACGTGACATGCTAGCCATTTTTTAAGGCCATATATGAAATCAGCATCTGAAAAATAGTTAAAGGCAGCTACAATTGTTCATGTTATAAAAACCTTGTAAACTAGTATAATCATATTGGTATGATCAGTCTTTCTCTTTGCCACATATGGGAGATTGAGGCTTTCAATGGGATCAATGAGGTGTACCCATGCCTCCCATTCACGATGGCAGAGACTTATTGAGATATATGCTTCCCGCAGGAAGACGATAATATCAAAAAATAGTGTCCAACATGTCAAATTCCGAATTACTAAGGCATTCAAATATAAGCGAGAATTTAGTTACCTTTCGAGCACAAATCAACTTGTGTGATCAGGCATTCATTGACAAATAAACACATGCTGAAATTTGCGAGCATCATTAATTCCCTCCCCCCTTTTCCACATCACCAATCTAATTTAATCAAGATGTCGGACCAAGAAGTACCCAGCAAATGTTGTGCAGCGCATAATTATCAAATTTCTCACGAAGGAAGGCGTCATTGCTTCCGAAATCTTTCTTTACCAGGCTTCGAGTCCTGTTTAGAGTAAGATTGTCACAGCCGAGGGTGTTCAGTTGGGCCAAATCATTTAGAGAACGACGAGACCGATCGAAAATGAACCTCACGATCGGACACCAAGAACTTTTGTCATTCCAAACAATGTTGTCAGAATTGAAGAACTTACCTAGGCAATCTTCGGGTTGGGTTGGGTTGTTTTACCTCTGAGCGGCACTTTTTTGCACACCATGGGCTAAATGGCCAGGTCACATGGACCCCGAAGGCTCAGAGAAGGTTGGGGGAGGGGACCCACTGGAATAGCTGTTGGGAGACATATGGCTCTCCCTCACACGGGGCCACGGCTTAACGTCCCATCCGACGGACGGCGGCATTTCCAAGCCCATCGGTGTCCCCTACTGACCGTGGGCAAGGCGGGGAATTTTGCGGAGATAAATCTCAACGCTGACCCAGCTGGACTCGAACCTGGGAACTACAGATTACGAGCCTGGCGCGCTACCGACTGAGCCACCCCCGCCCCTAGGCAATCTTCGGATAACAGTTCACGAACTCTCATACGAGATTGGAATTAATGTAGGGAGTGTTGAAGATATTGTGCACAACGGGCTGAAATTCAATAAACTCCTACGACTTCTGTCACCTGAGCCCAAGGACAACGCTCGTCCTCACACTTCCTCTTTAACGATGGAGACTATGGACCCTGAAGTGGGATGTACTGCCTCATCCACTGTATATTCCGACTTGGCGCCATCCGATTTCCGTTTGTTTGGTCCGCTGAAGGAGTTTTTAGGGGGCAAGATGTTCTGAGACAATGATGAGGTCATTGCTTGATTGACTTCGATTGACAAGCAACTAAGAAACGATCTTTGAAACTGGAATAAAGGAGCTTCCTGAACTTTGGAACAAGTGCATTGCAATTAACGGGAATTAGGTTCAAAAGTAGTATGTATGATTCTTCTGCTTTGCGAATAAATTTTTTAGAATCAAATTCTCGTTTATATTTGAACGTCCGTCGTAATACTTAAGAATTTAGGTCTCCTGTGTGTAAGAAAACTTATATTTACAAAGCACAGAAAATGATAATTAGTTGTAACCTGTTTTGCTTAATAATTTCAGGAAATATAAATGTCTTAGGTAATTGGTCTGGAGTCAATATGCTTTAATTGTCGTTTTTGGGCGATAAATAAATAAATAAATACCCCGTCAAGCAGCTGCTTTCCACAAAGGTCTGACACAGAGTTTATATGCCATAGTAGAAGGTCTGAGAGGATGGCAGGACCTCAGCAGAGAAACGATACAAACAGCCATGCCTTACCCGGGACTCGAACCCAGGTCCCTTAGATCAGTAGCCAATAATATCAAACCTAGGACAAGATAAAATTCTTTTCTGGTGAGAACTCACCAATTGTTCCTTCTAGATCTGCTTTTCTCAACTTTAAGTTTGAGATTCAGTAATTGCTTAACAAAAAGCTGTTTAATAAATGACAGTTCTAAATAGAACATTTCGACACGAAACGAAATTTTCCTTAATGTGAAACCCAAATCAGCAGATTTGGAAGCCCATGTGTGAGGATGTCATTTGTATCCTGACTAATCATTAGCACTTAATTTGGTGAGAAGAATTTTCTAGGTGTGATTAATCTTTCTCATTATCATTATCATCGCCACCTCGCTCAAAACTAAGCAAGAGTAAGATTGCAATTGGACAAAAGCAAACCTTGAAGAACCAACCACCTTGTCCCAACACTACACATGTTCGGCAACTTTGTCGTATGATTACTATTATAAATTTTAATTAAAGTATATTCCTTTTTGTTGCATTACTCATTTCACATGACCCTGAATAGATATCAATCACACCATGACACCTGATACATTGGAATTCATGGGACCACACTTTTAAAACTGAAATACAGTTGAAATACAGTTGTGCATATCTCCGCAAAAATTCCCCGCCCTGCCCATGGTCAGTAGGGGACACCGATGGGCTTGGAAAGGCCGCCGTCCGTCGGATGGGACGTTAAGCCGTGGCCCCGTGTGTGGGAGAGAAATACCCTGTGCACGTTAAAGAACACGCTGGATGGCCTTAACGGGAGACTACCATCTGTCTCCCAACAGCTGTTCCAGTGGGTCCCCTCCCCCAACCTTCTCTGAGCCTTCGGGGTCCATGTAACCTGGCCATTTAGCCATGGTGTGCAAAAAGTGCCGCTCAGAGGTAAAACAACCCAACCCAACCCAGTTGTGCATATGCATTGAAACGTCCTGGGAGGTTAGAAGAATTTTAGCAATCTATCATACACGTGAGTTTGTCATTTTTAGAGTAACATTTATCAGACTCGGTCTAATCATCGGCTGAATCACAGGCGTCCCACTCAAGAATTATATTTCACATTTAAGCACTGGTATTTTTCCTGGTATTTTCAAAATACTTCCAATATTCTTCGATACAAGTTGCTGTTTGGACTCTTGTCTTGGTGTAAAAAATGTACAAAACTATGATAAATTCAAATACTACTCGTTGGGTTGGGTTGGGTTGTTTTACCTCTGAGCGGCACTTTTTTGCACACCATGGGCTAAATGGCCAGGTCACATGGACCCCGAAGGCTCAGTGAAGGTTGAGGGAGGGGACCCACTGGAACAGCTGTTGGGAGACAGATGGTAGCCTCCCGTCAAGGCCATCCAGCGTGTTCTTTAACGTGCACAGGGTATGGCTCTCCCACACACGGAGCCACGGCTTAACGTCCCATCCGACGGACGGCGGCCTTTCCAAGACCATCGGTGTCCCCTACTGACCGTGGGCAGGGCGGGGAATTTTGCGGAGATAAATCTCAACGCTGACCCAGCTGGGACTCGAACCTGGGAACTACAGATTACGAGCCTGGCGCGCTACAATAATACTCGTAGTCATAGAAAATAATGAATATGCAATAAAAAAAGACTCAAAAGGCTTTTCCTATATTTAATAACTAACGACATAAGCACATACACTGAATGGACAAATTATTATCTACACCTACCTAATAACTTGTTGCTCTACCTTTTGCCCTCACAACAGCAGCCAGAGGTCTTGGTAAGGACGTGGTGTTGAAAACACGGAGTTGGAATTGCTACCCATGAAGCGAGGATCGCTTGTCGTAGAGTATCCTACAGTTGCTGGTGGGGATTGAGCAGCTAGAGCAGATCTTTCCAATTCGCCCCACAAATTCTCAATGGAGTTGAGGTCCGGCGATCGAGAGGACCATTCGAGTGTGGTAAACTCACTTGAATACTACTGGAACCAATTGGACGACACTCGGGAAGTATGCGGTGTGGCGTTGTTCTGTTGAAAGATGGCATCATGGTGAGGAAAGAGAATCATTACGAACGGGTGTAGATGATCGACAAGGATGTTCACATACCCTGTGCCGGTGATGGAGGTATCGACGAGTTACGAGGGACTTGAAGGAAGCCCATGTAAATGCACCCCGAACTGTTATACCGCCATCACTTTCCTGTATGACCCGAGCTGGCAAGCTGAATCCATCGCTTTGTGTGGTTTACACCACACACGCACCCTCCGATCAGCGTGATAGAGTTGAATCCGTGATTCGTCACACCAGATGACGTGTTTCCAGTCCTCTGCATTCAAGTTGTAATAGGCCTTTGCAAACTGCAGCCTAATTTTCCGGTGCCTTGCAGTCAAGAAGGGGACGATTCAACACCACGTCGACTGTCATAGCCTATTTTTTCCATGGTACAATGGATAGTCTTTATGCATAGGCTTGTGGACGTGCCTTCATTCAATTATGACGTTTTCTGCTCCATGGTAGCTGTGCGATTCCTTGTAACAATGCGGGACAATCTGCACTCACCTCTAGAGTCAATTGCATGTTTACGCCCACATTTCTCCCTCTGGTTGAAAGTTTTGGCGCATTTCGCGTAGTCTTGGCATACACGTGCGACGGTCTGACGTGGAAATCACAACAATTCAGTGCCTGCAAGTGATTGAACAACAATTTTTTCTTCACCTGCTATCTGGCTACGGTCAAACCCACTTAGGTCGCTGCCTTTACCCATGATTACTTTTCAGTGACTGATTTCCAATGTGTAGAGACGTGCTCGAGCTAATAGGTATTGCAAGTTTCAGTGTCCCACTTGAGTGGATGCAATACTTCTGTTTTTCATATTGTTATCGGGGTGTATATAATAATTTGTTCCTTCAGTGTAGTTCAAGTGTCATTCACTATTGATATGAAAGGCAGTCAGTTTTCGTTAAAATTAAGTTAGTTTCCTATTTTATTAATATGCAATGCATTTCATTTGATTACGTTATGGTTTGATATTTGTCTCTTTTGCACCCTAAAAGAAAATGCAAATAAAATCCTTAAAAAAAATTTTAAATGGAGCCCTGAACAAACAAGAAGCTGAGAACAGTCGCGGCCGTGGCCCCGTGTTGTCGGGAGAGCCATACCCTGTGCACGTTAAAGAACACGCTGGATGGCCTTGACGGGAGGCTACCATCTGTCTCCCAACAGCTGTTCCAGTGGATCCCCTCCCCCAACCTTCTCTGAGACTTCGGGGTCCATGTGATCTGACACCATTTAGCCATGGTGTGCAAAAAAGTGCCGCTCAGAGGTAAAACAACCGAACCCAACTCCCATTTGACGTAGTTGAGTCACTGTTTTTCGCCAACCGCCTCAGAAAATATTTTTCGTTTTTTGCCTCAAGGGTATGGGGATTGGGGAAGCTACTCTCCACCCCATTGTGGACAGCATTGGCTGAGAACGTTTCATAGTACATGTCTAGTATAAATTATAAAGATATAGAATTTCTTTTGTTTAGGAAGAGATTATATTTTATACTTTTTCCAAATTTCTGTCTTTTAATCAAATAAAACGTTTTTTAATTATCAGAAAGAGAAAAGAAAATGTTATTTTTTAGTACATACCCACACAACTGCAATTTCCAGAAAATATATACAAGATATTTGTGATGTCAAATGGTTATCCATTTCCATTTAGATATGGATATTTTATGGATATTGCTGTTACGCAGGTATTAAATTGATCGATCATTTCTAGTGACATTTTTAAGTAATTTTGATTACAAGCCATCAAATAACTCGGCTATGAAATTAAAGCTGCAAACAACTTTACATGAATAATATTGTAATGAATTTAGTAATGAAATATGTAAAATAAAATTTTAAAGAAAAGTGTTTAAATTTTACTTTTATATTTTTCCTCTTAAGGCACATATAAGAAGATAGGAATTTAAAAAATTTTAAGTTTATATATTTCATTTTTCAGTGGAAACTGACAGGCTCCTGTTAGATCTCTGTAGCAAGCAGCTGCATAAGGGATATTTATTTATTTATTTTTTATTAATATAATACTCGACGAGAATTTGGGAGTGAAACAAGACCTCAATAAAAAGGCAACATGAATAAAAAGACATCTATGCTTTGTCCGATTATATGACTAAGTTGATAATTAGTTGATAATAAATTGATTGTCCTGAGTGGGATTCAAACCCATGTCACCCCCCCCCCCTCCCTAAAAAAAAGCATGCAAAAAAAACATGCACCGCTGGCCCACCAGAAACTGACTCTTGCTTCAACAAAGTGACTTATAAGCATTCCTGCAATTTTGCTGATTCGCCAGTAGCGCCATCTATTACCAAGAGTCGGGCAGCCAAGATGCCATATATGATAGTAATAATATTTGTCATTCACGCTCACAGCGTTATATAAATAATTCAATATTAGAGTATCACAGGAAAACTCTCTGTAGACAAGAAACACTTAAAATAATTTGCTGAAAAAAACTAAACTTTTCAGCTAAATCTTTCAAGCGTTTCTTGTCTACAGAACACTTTCAGTGACACTCTATTACTTACACTATACTCTTCATTGAAGCACGTTAACCACTCGGACGCCAAGTTGGTGGTTAAATTTCAGTTTCAGGTATATTTCCATTCGATTTAGCGTCCATGCAAATACCAATCTTTTATCAGTATGTTTACGGATACTTGCAATAAAGCGAATTTTGTAAATTTGCATAAAATAATCTTGGTTGCAACAATTTTAATCACCTTTTGCCTATTTATAGCGTGCAGTCCCCCCAAAAAAACTGAATAGGCCGTATGCTCCAAATATAAACATGCAAGTCCACTGAATAAAAGTTTACTTTCTTCATAATTATTCATTTTAGGGGTCCGCACATTGTGTTCTCCCATTACAGAACCCTTGGTATGAAGGTTTCGTGAAAATTTCAACTAAGAGATTAGGTTTTGTATTGATTAACGACCTAAGTTTATGAAGACATTCTGTGCAATATATTCTGTATCTCTTGATTAACGACCTAAGTTTATGAAGACATTCTGTGCAATATATTCTGTATCTCTTGATTAACGACCTAAATTTATGAAGGCATTCTGTGCTATATATTCTGTATCTCTTGATTAACGACCTAAGTTTATGAAGGCATTCTGTGCAATATATTCTGTATCTCTTGATTAATGACCTAAGTTTATGAAGACATTCTGTGCAATATATTCTGTATCTCTTGATTAACGACCTAAGTTTATGAAGGCATTCTGTGCAATATATTCTGTATCTCTTGATTAATGACCTAAGTTTATGAAGGCATTCTGTGCAATATATTCTGTATCTCTTGATTAACGACCTAAGTTTATGAAGACATTCTGTGCAATATATTCTGTATCTCTTGATTAACGACCTAAGTTAATGAGGCATTCTGTGCAATATATTCTGTATCTCTTGATTAACGACCTAGGTTTATGAAGGCATTCTGTGCAATATATTCTGTATCTCTTGATTAACGACCTAAGTTTATGAAGACATTCTGTGCAATATATTCTGTATCTCTTGATTAACGACCTAAGTTAATGAGGCATTCTGTGCAATATATTCTGTATCTCTTGATTAACGACCTAAGTTTATGAAGGCATTCTGTGCAATATATTCTGTATCTCTTGATTAACGACCTAAGTTTATGAAGGCATTCTGTGCTATATATTCTGTATCTCTTGATTAACGAGCTAAGTTTATGAAGAAATTCTGTGCAATATATTCTGTATCTCGAGGTTAACTTTTATATGTATACAAAATTTGTAGCTTTAGAGCAGTGTCTCGCAAACTGTGTGCCGCGAGAGATTTTCAAATTGACACTAGATATTCCAAAGATTTCATTTTGATTGACTTGTGTTATTGACGTGCTTTAATATCGACGTGCTATCGACGTGCTTTAATAAAAATCTTTCAGATTTTATCAACTGGGATCTTGTAAGTATTTATCAAGCTTTTTCCAAATTTTGGTATTAATTTTTGATTATTTCAAGCCATAGAATGGACAAATATTTAAAACAAACACCGAGTTATGAATTAAAGAACGAGAGCAAATCTTCAAGTAAAACCATGCTGATGACTTCAACAAAGCGCAAATATAATGACGATTATATAGAGTTTGCTTTTATTCTTTTTTAGGTGTGCCGCGGAAAAAAAATTAGATTTAGTGTGCCGCGGAAAAAAAATTAGATTCAGTGTGACGCAGAGTAAAAAAGTTTGCGAGACACTGCTTTAGAAGAATATAATTTTCGTTTGCTTTATCGATTAAAGCACAGCGACTGTCACTTGGAACAAATGAGATAACGAAAACAAATCAAAGTGCCAAAGTTCATTTTAAATATTAAATGATTAGCTGAAAGGGGTCAGTGATTGCTGATGCTCTGAAGATTTGTATTTCTTAGGTTGCTGACACATATACACCTACTGATTATTCTAACTGCCGAATGAAACCATTTCTTTACCTCACCCACCGCAAGCGAATCTTCCTTCTAAATTCTTCTCTTCCCCGCGATGCAGAAATGGCGTGGTTGCGTTAAAGGGTCATGGGCACAGTAGGAGCCGGTCTTTTTATTTGTTGATGGGACTCGTGGAACCGGATTCATCCGACCTATTCATCGTCTGCTGTTGCCAACAACAGCCTTTCGATGATAATGACTCTGCTGGCAACAACTTCTTTCCTTGCACCAGCAGTGGTGTGGGAGACACTTTTCTCATTATCTAAAAAACAAGGGAAATCAACACTCAGAAGGACAGAAAAAAATTTTGGGAGGCGCTTTGTTCATTATCTACAAAACAAGGTGCATTAACACTCATACCCACAAGAAGAGGCTTTGGGAGACACTTTGGTAACTATCTTAAAAACAGGGGCATCAAACTCACACACACAAAAACAACACTTTTGGAGAATCTGCTCACTAGCTTCAAAATAAGGGGCATCAAACTCACACACATAAAAACAAGACTTTTGGAGAAGCTTTGCTCACTAGCTTCAAAATAAGGGGTTGTTTCAAAATAATAAGTTGTTTCATAATAAGATTGTTAACCCTCGTTTTTTAGTCCAAGTGAGTGATTGCTTATCCTTTTCTTTTTGAGTACAAGTGAGAGATTGTTTATCCTCATTTTTTAGTACAAGTGAGAGATTGCTTATCCTCATTTTTTAGTCCAAGTGAGAGATTGCTTATTGTCTTTTTTTTTGTCCAAGTGAGGGATTGCTTATCGTCTTTTTTTTGTCCAAGTGAGGGATTGCCTATCGTCTTTTTTAGTCCAAGGGAGAGATTGTTTATCCTCTTTTTTTTAGTGCAAGTGAGAGATTGCTTATCCTCTTTTTTTAGTGCAAGTGAGAGATTGCTTATCGTCTTTTTTTAGTCCAAGTGAGGGATTGCTTATCGTCTTTTTTTTGTCCAAGTGAGGGATTGCCTATCGTCTTTTTTAGTCCAAGTGAGACATTGCTTATCGCCTTTTTTAGTCCAAGTGAGAGATTGCTTATACACTTTTTTTTGTCCAAGTGAGAGCTTGCTTATCCCTTTTTTTAGTCCAAGTGAGAGATTGCTTATCCTCTTTTTTTAGTCCAAGTGAGAGATTGCTTATCATCTTTTTTTAGTCCAAGTGAGAGATTACTTATCCTCTCTTTTTAGTCCAAATGAGGGATTGCTTATTGTATTTTTTTAGTCCAGGTGAAAGATTGCTTATACACTTTTTTAGTCCAAGTTAGAGATTGCTTATACACTTTTTTTAGTGCAAGTGAGAGATTGCTTATCCTCTTTTTTAATCCAAGTGAGAGATTCTTATCCCCTTTTTTAGTCCAAGTGAGACATTGCTTATCGTCTTTTTTAGTCGAAGTGAGAGATTGCTTATACAATATTTTTTGTCCAAGTGAGAGCTTGCTTATCCCTTTTTTTAGTCCAAATGAGAGATTGCTTATCCTCTTTTTTAGTCCAAGTGAGAGATTGCTTATACACTTTTTTTAGTCCAAGTGAGAGCTTGCTTATCCTCTTTTTTTAATCCAAGTGAGAGTTTGCTTATACTCTTTTTTTAGTCCAAGTGAGAGATTGCTTATCCTCTTTTTTAGTCCAAGTGAGAGATTGCTTATCCTCTTTTTTAGTCCAAGTGAGAGATTGCTTACCCTCTTTTTTTAGTCCAAGTGAGAGATTGCTTAATCCCTTTTTTTAGTCCAAGTGAGAGATTGCTTATACACTTTTTTTAGTCCAAGTTAGAGATTGCTTATCCTCTTTTTTTGTGCAAGTGAGAGATTGCTTATCCTCCATTTTTTAGTCCAAGTGAGAGATTACTTATCCTCTTTTTTTAGTCCAAGTGATGGATTGCTTATCGTATTTTTTTAGTTCAGGTGAGAGATTGCTTATACACTTTTTTAGTCCAAGTTAGAGATTGCTTATACACTTTTTTTAGTGCAAGTGAGAGATTGCTTTTCCTCTTTTTTAGTCCAAGTGAGAGATTCTGATCCCTTTTTTAGTCCAAGTGAGACATTGCTTATCGCCTTTTTTAGTCCAAGTGAGATATTGCATATCGCCTTTTTTAGTCCAAGTGAGAGATTGCTTATACACTTTTTTTTGTCCAAGTGAGAGCTTGCTTATCCCTTTTTTTTAGTCCAAGTGAGAGATTGCTTATACGCTTTTTTAGTCCAAGTTAGAGATTGCTTATCCTCTTTTTTTAGTGCAAATGAGAGATTGCTTATCCTCTTTTTTAGTCCAAGTGAGAGATTGCTTATCCTCTTTTTTAGTCCAAGTGAGAGATTACTTAATCCCTTTTTTTTAGTCCAAGTGAGAGATTGCTTACCCTCTTTTTTTAGTCCAAGTGAGAGATTGCTTAATCCCTTTTTTTTAGTCCAAGTGAGAGATTGCTTTTCCTCTTTTATTAGTCCAAGTGAGGGATTGCTTATCGTATTTTTTTAGTCCAGGTGAGAGATTGCTTATACACTTTTTTAGTCCAAGTTAGAGATTTCTTATCCTCTTTTTTTAGTGCAAGTGAGAGATTGCTTATCTTCTTTTTTAGTCCAAGTGAGAGATTGCTTATCCACTTTTTTAGTCCAAGTGAGAGATTGCTTAATCCCTTTTTTTAGTCCAAGTGAGAGATTGCTTACCCTCTTTTTTTAGTCCAAGTGAGAGATTGTTTAATCCCTTTTTTTTAGTCCAAGTGAGAGATTGCTTATCCTCTTTTTTGTTTTTTTTTAAGTCCAAGTGAGGGATTGCTTATCCTCTTTTTTTAGTCCAAGTGAGAGATTGCTTATACACTTTTTTTTTAGTCCAAGTTAGAGATTGCTTATCCTCTTTTTTTTTAGTGCAAGTGAGAGATTGCTTATCCTCTTTTTTTTAATGCAAGTGAGAGATTGCTTATCCTCTTTTTTTTAGTCCAAGTGAGAGATTGCTTATCCTCTTTTTTTTAGTCCAAGTTAGAGATTGCTTATCCTCTTTTTTTAGTCCAAGTGAGAGATTGCTTATCCTCTTTTTTTTAGTCCAAGTTAGAGATTGCTTATCCTCTTTTTTTAGTCCAAGTGAGAGATTGCTTATCCTCTTTTTTTTAGTCCAAGTTAGAGATTGCTTATCCTCTTTTTTTTTAGTGCAAGTGAGAGATTGCTTATCCTCTTTTTTTTAATGCAAGTGAGAGATTGCTTATTCTCTTTTTTTTAGTCCAAGTGAGAGATTGCTTATCCTCTTTTGTTTAGTCCAAGTGTGGTATTGCTTATCGACTTTTTTTAGTCCAAGTGTGGTATTGCTTATCGACTTTTTTTTAGTCCAAGTGTGGTATTGCTTATCGACTTTTTTAGTCCAAGTGAGAGATTGCTTATACACTTTTTTAGTCCAAGTTAGAGATTGCTTATCCTCTTTTTTTTAGTGCAAGTGAGAAATTGCTCATCCCCTTTTTTTAGTCCAAGCGAGAGATTGCATATCCCCCTTTTTTAGTCCAAGTGAGAGATTTCTTATCCTCTTTTTTTAGTGCAAGTGAGAGATTGCTTATCTTCTTTTTTAGTCCAAGTGAGAGATTGCTTATCCACTTTTTTAGTCCAAGTGAGAGATTGCTTAATCTCTTTTTTTAGTCCAAGTGAGAGATTGCTTACCCTCTTTTTTTAGTCCAAGTGAGAGATTGTTTAAGTGAGAGATTGTTTAATCCCTTTTTTTAGTCCAAGTGAGAGATTGCTTATCCTCTTTTTTTTTTTTTTTAAGTCCAAGTGAGGGATTGCTTATCCTCTTTTTTTAGTCCAAGTGAGAGATTGCTTATACACTTTTTTTTAGTCCAGGTGAGAGATTGCTTATACACTTTTTTTTAGTCCAAGTGAGAGATTGCTTATTCCCTTTTTTTTTAGTGCAAGTGAGAGATTGCTTATCCTCTTTTTTTAATGCAAGTGAGAGATTGCTTATCCTCTTTTTTTAATGCAAGTGAGAGATTGCTTATCCTCTTTTTTTTAGTCCAAGTGAGATATTGCTTATCCTCTTTTGTTTAGTCCAAGTGTGGTATTGCTTATCGACCTTTTTTTAGTCCAAGTGTGGTATTGCTTATCGACTTTTTTAGTCCAAGTGAGAGATTGCTTATACACTTTTTTAGTCCAAGTTAGAGATTGCTTATCCTCTTTTTTTTAGTGCAAGTGAGAAATTGCTTATCCCCTTTTTTTAGTCCAAGCGAGAGATTGCATATCCCCCTTTTTTAGTCCAAGTGAGAAATTGCTTATCCTCTTTTTTAGTCCAAGCGAGAGATTGCTTATACACTTTTTTAGTCCAAAGTGAGAGCTTGCTTATCCCCTTTTTTAGTCCAAATGAGAGCATGGTTATCCCCTTTTTTAGTCCAAGTGAGAGCTTGCTTATGCCTTTTTTTAGTCCAAGTGAGAGATTGCTTATCCTCTTTTTTTAGTCCACGGGATATGTTGCCTATTCTATCAAATATTTCTTATGAACAACGCTTGAAGCCAAGGGGCATGTCGCTCATTCACTCTTCTTGTGTCCAAGTGATATTTTGCCTGATCATTTTGCACGTTTCCCGTAAATATATCGAGAGTATTGGGAGAGGTGTGGCGCTAACGCAAATGCGACCCCACCGGGTGGCATTTTTTTAGGAGCGACAAATTTTCAAACTAACTAGCATGGTTGCAGCAAGATTGATCCAGAATAAATATGATCTATTTTTCAACAGACGATTTTCAGTTCTTTTAAAACGACTTTAAATTTAGCTAAATTAATCCTTAATATCTAAGACAAGATGTGGAGAAAGGATGGCGTTGTATTGGGATGTGTCAAGCTGGGATCTTAGTATGAGGTTGCCTAGAGATCATCTTCATGAGAACAATATCAGAATTTTGACGCAAAAAGAACCTTTTTCAAGAGTAAATTTTGATGTCATTACATGGTTGTTGCCCACTCGGCCGGTAAGCGTTCTAACACTGTTCTAAATAGTTAGGGCGGGGGTGGCTCAGTCGGTAGCGCGCCAGGCTCGTAATCTGCAGTTCCCAGGTTCGAGTCCCTGCTGGGTCAGCGTTGAGATTTATGTCCTCAAAATTCCCCGCCCTGCCCACGGTCAGTAGGGGACACCGATGGGCTTGGAAAGGCCGCCGTCCGTCGGATGGGACGTTAAGCCGTGGCCCCGTGTGCGGGAGAGCCATACCCTGTGCACGTTACAGAACACGCTGGATGGCCTTGACGGGAGGCTACCATCTGTCTCCCAACAGCTGTTCCAGTGGGTCCCCTCCCCCAACCTTCTCTGAGCCTTCGGGGTCCATGTGACCTGGCCATTTAGCCCATGGTGTGCAAAAGAGTGCCGCTCAGAGGTAAAACAACCCAAACAACCCTACATAGTTAACGCAAACCAAATTCGTCATCCACATTTCTATTTTCAACCTTAATTACTGAAGCAGAACATTTGGTTGGTTTACCTCTGAACGACACTGTTTTTTACACACTGACCAGGTCACAAGGACCCCGAAGGTTAAGAGAAGGTTGGGGGAAGGGGCCCACTGTTAGGAGACAGATGGTATCCTCCCGTCAAGGCCATCCAGGTGTTCTTTAACGTACACAGCATATGGCTCTCCCACACACGGAGCCACGGTTTAACGTCCCGTCTGACGGACGGCGGCCTTTTCAAGCTCATCGGTGTCCCTTACTGACCGTGGGTAGGGCGGGGAGCTTTGTGGAGATAAATCTAAACGCTGGCCCAGCTGGGACTCGAACCTGGGAACTGCAGATTACGATCCTGGTGCGCTTCCAACTGAGCCACCCCGGCCTCTGTAGCAGAACAATTTAGCAGAATGATGCAAATTAAACTCTTGATTCGAAAAGTTAAAATACAAACGATTATTGTTAGGCTTTATTGTTTATTAAAACAAAAGCAATTTTAAAATTTCATTATGTGATGATTCTCTCAGTTCTCGTCAATTCTGAAGAAAAGTGTTCGAGTCAAACGCAATAACAATGTCTTTTTATTTTAATAAAAGGACTCAGATAACCTGTAATCTTTCGTTGGTTTCTCGCACACAACACAAACACTTACACAACATAGAAACACTTAAGACATGCCCGCTGGAAAAGCAGTCAGGTGCGCTAACCATTAGCCCACTGGAATAGCAGTCAGGTGCGCTAACCACTAGCCCGTTGGAAAAGCAGTCAGGTGGGCTAACCACTAGCCCGATGGAAAAGCAGTCAGGTGCGCTAACCAGTAGCCCGCTGTAATAGCAGTCAGGTGCTGTAACCACTAGCCCGCTGGAATAGCAGTCAGGTGCGCTAACCACTAGCCAGCTGCAATAGCAGTCAGGTGCTGTAACCACTAGCCCGCTGGAATAGCAGTCAGGTGCGCTAACCACTAGCCAGCTGTAATAGCAGTCAGGTGCTGTAACCACTAACACGCTGGAATAGCAGTCAGGTGCGCTAACCACTAGCCAGATAGTAACCACTAGCTTGCTGGAATAGCAGTCAGGTGCGCTAACCACTAGCCATCTGCAATAGCAGTCAGGTGCGCTAACCACTAGCCATCTGCAAAGCAGTCAGGTGCCCTAACCACTAGCCAAGTATTTTTCGTGCGCTAACCACTAGCCCAAGTAGGGCTAGTGGTTAGCGCACGATAAATGATCCAGCTTCTAAAGCTATTAAATCAATGTTTTCTGAAATAAATAAAAATGAATGTAATAATTTAATTGAGATCTTCAGTTTTATATTGAGTGGCATTTTCGCGTAAAAAATACACTTTCAAATTTAGGGAATATTGGATGTATCTTTCCATCATTGAAGTGTCACAATACCTGTTGAAGGGTAGTGTATATGTAATTAAGAAGATTAACATATTCCCTTCGTGAATTATGGGATGCTCGATTTAAAAATTGTGCAAGTACTTGACTATAACACTCTACAATCAAAATTTCAAATTTCTACCCTAAATTGATCGTTGACAATATTCGTTTAAAGTTTTACAATTTTCCACAGTTTTTTCCCTCGTAGAGAGCGCTTTAAAGTAATTGGGAGATTCGGAAAGTAAGAATTGTAATATTTCATCAATACTTATCCAACCCAAAAAGGAGTTTTATGTTCAGCGTCTACAGACAGAACCTAACGTGAAAACGAGATCCTTTTTCAAAAGAAACGAGCTAAAAAAATACTTTATATGATTAGAGATCTCTGTAGAACGATGTGGAAAAAAAAGTGTCTTAAAATGTCTCCTTGAACTGTTGGGATCTTTTTTCCCCTCTTACAATCGGATAAGATTCCCCTTCCGCTGCTTCTTCGAAAGATTTCGAAGTAGTGAGAGCAAATATCTTCGGCAAAGCGGAAACGAATAATTTTTTCTCCTCAATAAGAGAATGCTGTCAGGAAATCCAAAAGAAGACTCGTTTTCTTCCTTTCTTGCTCGTCAGGGTCTTCTTAGTATAGTGAGCGATTATGCGACACCTGTCGCAAAGACGAAATGCCGAGAAGCGAAAAAAAAAATCTTCCTCGATTCTTATCCAATCATCGCAACGGCGAATTCATTGTTCGCCGCGTGTTAGCAGTTATTCACTTTTATTTACCACGAAACAAATGTCGACTTCTTTATTGTCGCTGGTGCAAAGTGGTTTTGCTTGGCAGCTCAGCGAAAACTGATGGTAAAGACACACAAAAAGAGATTGCATCCGCTTAGCGACATCAACTTTCTAGACTTTCTGGTGGTTCAAAGCAAAACTATTATCAAAAACGGAGGTGGCCTCGCAGCACATTGGAGCTCGTGTAGATGATTGCTGCCTGAAAAAAAATGTTGATAAAAAAAGGAAGCTTTTGGAAATGTCGATAGCGCTGGAACTGTTTTCTTGTGTGACGGTAGCTAACGGTAAGCTTCCGCGTGATGAAACTGCAGGCTCCTGACCTCTGGAGCGGTGGAGGCGCTCGCTTCCTGGTCTTTCTTCCCACGCAAAAGCTTCGTTTTTTACGCATCAGGAGAAAAGGGTTACAGAGGGATGTGTGCTGGGAGCTGTGAAATACGATCGTGCGCATCAGATGCAGAATTAGAAAGCTTTTGAAAAACTTTACGGTCCTCATGTTGAAACGAATAACGGCAGGTACCAGGAAGGAACGAGGTCGGCCTTCAGTGGCCATTCTGCTGTCGCTGCATGACCTCTTGAGACTTCTCTGGGATTGCAAACAAAATGCCGAGGTTGACAGAACAAAACTTTCTTTTCAATCCTAGTGTTAATAATGAATCGTCGAAATTATTCAAAGATTGGCGACTCTTTTTAAATGGCTGTTGAAACCACTGTTATTTCTTCGTGCAATTTGTTAATGAGTGTAGTCGCAAAACAAGTGCAAGTTCCGTCTCATTCAAAACATTGCCTATTAATTAAGTACATCTTGCTTAAACGTAAATAAACGTAAATCTTGTAATAAGTGCTCGTTCCATACTTTATGTGGGGCGGGGGGGGGGCCTCAGTCGGTAGCGCATCAGGCTCGTAATCTGTAGTTCCCAGGTTCGAATCCCAGCTGGGTCAGCGTTGAGATTTATCTCCGCAAAATTCCCCGCCCTGCCCACGGTCAGTAGGGGACACCGGTGGACTTGGAAAGGCCGCCGTCCGTCGGATGGGACGTTAAGCCGTGGCCCCGTGTGCGGGAGAGCCATACCCTGTGCACGTTAAAGAACACGCTGGATGGCCTTGACGGGAGGCTACCATCTGTCTCCCAACAGCTGTTCCAGTGGGTCCCCTCCCGCAACCCTCTCTGAGCCTTCGGGCTCCTTGTGGCCTGGCCATTTAGCCCATGGTGTGCAAAAAAGTGCCGCTCAGAGGTAAAACAAACCAATACAATCCCCCTTTGAATAATTTTGGCAAAGAAAGTTGAAAAATTGTAGTAAATATACAGTATATATTGCACATATCTTGAAAACAAATTTTCTTAAAAATAATCTAGAATGAGAGGGAAACAAAAACAATATTGCATTAAGGGCGAGATTACTTTCTAAAGAATAAGATGCCAGAAATGCTTTCTTCATCTTTCCTGTTCAATCTTGCTCATTCCTCTAATCCAAGATAATTGTTTTATAGATCCGAGCTTAATTGAGACTTCAACCGACCAATCAGATATCTCAATGAACTGTGATGGCTTTTGGCCTAGGTAAGTTCTTCAGCTTAAATGATGAATTCGCTTAAATGAAGCTTTACCAACTCAGATCATAAACAATTGTCAATTCAACTAAACTTTCAAGCATTCCATAAGATCTTATACCTTTCCATCAGCGTGGTACGCAGGGGGAGGGAAAACATGGGTCTGGAGCTCCTCTTAAAATAAGTTATATGTTTTTTGGCAAAGATAAGGAAAGAATAAGAAACATTTTCCTTAAAAATTTGCGCCAGGCTCGTAATCTGTAGTTCCCAGGTTCGAGTTCCAGCTGGGTCAGCGTTGAGATTTATCTCCGCAAAATTCCCCGCCATGCCCACGGTCAGTAGGGGACACCGATGGGCTTGGAAAGGCCGCCGTGCGTCGGATGGGACGTTAAGCCGTGGCACCGTGTGCGGGAGAGCCATACCCTGTGCACGTTAAAGAACACGCTGGATGGCCTTGACGGGAGGCTATCATCTGTCTCCCAACAGCTGTTCCAGTAGGTCCCCTCCCCCAACCTTCTCTGAGCCTTCGGGGTCCTTGTGACCTGGCCATTTAGCCCATAGTGAGCAAAAAAGTTGCGCTCAGAGGTAAAACAACCCAACCCAACCTTAAAAATTTAAAAGATTAATACTTTCGATTATTTATATTAATCAAATTTTACTTCCTGATATATTTTCGGTTTGGAATAATATTCATTTTAAATTACTGATATTCTCTCCAAATTTTGGACTCCTCCCATAAGAAAAACTTGCGTACCAGTATCGAAGTGTGTTTTTTGCGGAGGGGAAGTAATTACCAAAAGTAATGCTTAACTAAATCGGAACGGTTCAGTGATTCGATGTTTTCGAATCACTGATGTACCGGTATGGCGTTCCGCATCAATGATTCGGATCACCAGAACTTACGCCGAATCATTGGGGGGCAAGCCGTTCCATACTTTTTAAATCAAATATTATTGAAATATTAGTATTATATATATTTTTTCTAGTAACGAAGGTGTGCGTTTGGGAGGGGGGTGAGATTGCATTCTCCCCTCATTGAAGAAATTTATTTTTAAGGGCAATGTTTTCTCTTCTTGGTATCTTATCTATTTTTAATTTTCAGATCGTATGAAGAGCAGCGTTAAAAACAGAAACGGTTTTTTATTGCTGCAAATAATCCGAACAGTAATTAACAATATAATTCAAAACACTCTTTAAGTGTTCAGCTCACCTTGTTGTCCCTTTCAATTACTTTATCATATATATATTCCCTGTGCACGTTAAAGAACACGCTGGATGGCCTTGACGGGAGGCTACCATCTGTCTCCCAACAGCCGTTCCAGTGGGTTCCCTCTCCCAACCTTCTCCGAGCATTCGGTGTCCTTGTGAACTGGCCATTTAGCCCATTGTGTGCAAAAAAAGTGCCGCTCAGAGCTTAAACAACCAACTTTAACCTGCATAAAGTATGACTCTCCCGCACACAGGGCCACGGTTTAATGTCCCATCCGACGGTCGGCGGCTTCTCCAAGTTCAGCGGTGTCCCCTATTGACCGTGGACAGGGGCGGCTTTTACGCGGGAGAACTGCTTTGCAGATATAAAAATTATTTGATTAAGGATGCTTAGGGACAGCGATAGACTTGGAAAGGTTGCCGTCCATCCAAAACTGTTGTCCAGACCGTGTCCTTCGGATAGGTCCTATCGCGCTTTCCTTGATATAAATCAGAAAATAGATTTTTCCTGAAAAATTTATTCAAATGTTTTGAACAAATTTTTAAAGCATCCGTAATCAAATATTTTTCATTTGGCAGAAAAATTATTCTGTTATGAAATTTTCTTTGAGAATTTCGAAATAGTTAAATTATTCTATAGGGCAGTGGTTCTCAACCTTTTATGCTTCACGTACACCCTGAAATGTGTATGTAACTGGCGTACCCCTTCTATAGATAGATAAAACTATAGTTATACTATAACAATGGGAATAAAATAAAACATATATATCAGTGGTTCTCAACCTTTTATGCTTCACGTACCCCTGGAAATGTGTATGTAACTGGCGTACCCCTTGTATAGATAGATAAAACTATAGTTATAGTATAACAATGGGAATAAAATAAAAGATATATATCTGTGGTTCTCAACCCTTTATGCTTCACGTACCCCCTGGAAATGTGGTATGTTACTGGCGTACTACTTGTATAGATAGATAAAACTATAGTTATAGTATAACAATGGGAATAAAATAAAACATATATATCAGTGATTCTTAACCTTTTATGCTTCACGTACCCCCTGGAAATGTGTATGTAACTGGCGTACCCGTTGTATAGAAAGATAAAACTATATTTATAGTATAACAATTGGAATAAAATATATATATATTAGTGGTTCTCAACATTTTACGTTTCATGTACACCCTGAAATGTGTATGTAACTGGCGTACCCGTTGTATAGATAGATAGATAGATAAAACTATAGTTATAGTATAATAATGCCAACTTAGCGACTTCTTTATTAGATCTAGCGACTTTTGAGCTCTCACGGCGTACCCGAAAAACATTTACCTGGTATCCCAAAGGAGTACGCATACCCCACGTTGAGAACCTCTGCTTTAGGGGAACATGTTAGTTTGGTTTTCTTTACAATACATCGTACTGAAAAAATTCTAATATTTGCTTTCGCTTCTGCAAAGCACATTTACTCTAGCGACAGTTTTTCTTGAAGGTTTTGGTTGCTTTAAACTTAAATGGCAGTTTTTTTTTGCACAGAGTGGCCAAAATGAATAGTCAGAAGGGTTGGATTGATTTACCTCTGCCCGGCACTTTTTTGCGCACAATGGGCTAAATGGCCATGTCACAAGGACCCCGAAGGCAAAGAAAACGTTGGGAGGAGGGAACCCACTGGGCAGCTATTGGGAGACAGATGATAGCCTCTCGCCAAGCTCATCCCGCCTGTTCTATACCGTCCACAGGACATGGCTCTCCCGTATACGGAGCAACGGCTTAATGTTCCATACGATGGACGGCAGCCTTTCCAAGTCTATCGCTGTCCCTAATGGCCGTAGAGGTTTGTGGAGATAATTCTCAACGATGGCTCAGGCGGGACTCGAACCTGGGAACTTCAGATTACGAACCTGGTGCGCTACCGACTGAGCCATTCCCCATCCCCACTAGTCACAAGGACCCCCAATAACTCAGAGAAGGTTGAGGGAGGAGACCCACTGGACAGCCATTAGAAGAAAGATTCTATAAATTCCATCTAGTGCATTCCTTAACGTGCGCGTAATTTGGCTCTTCTTACACAGGAGGCCATGGCTTGCCGACGGTGTTTGGCTTTCTCAAGCCCAACAGTGTCGTCTTTCGCACCGACAACAGAACAGGGATTGGAAAATAATTTCACGAGCATCTCTTCTTTTACGTATAATGATTCAACACCCAGAACGAAACGAAAATTTTGATTGACAAACCTGTTGGAGGACCAATGTATTTCACAACACAGGTAAGTACAAACGAGAGTCTCATAGGTTGGGTTGTTTTACCTCTGACGGCACTTTTTTGCACACAATGGGCTAAATGGCCAGGTCACATGGACCCCGAAGGCTCAGAGAAGGTTGGGGGAGGGGACCCACTGGAATAGTTGTTGGGAGACAGATGGTAGCCTCCCGTCAAGGCCATCCAGCGTGTTCTTTAACGTGCACAGGGTATGTCTCTCCCGCACACGGGGCCACGGCTTAACGTCCCATCCGACGGACGGCGGCCTTTCCAAGCCCATCTGTGATCCCTACTGACCGTGGGCAGGGCGGGGAATTTTTGCGGAGATAAATCTCAACGCTGACTCAGCTGGGACTCGAACCTGGGAACTACAGATTACGAGCCTGACGCTCTACCGACTGAGCCACCCCCGCCCCAAGAGAGAGTCTCATATGAAGACCATCCAGTGCATTTCATTGCCAATGCATCCGTTATTACTTCAGATTTAAGAATGATCGTATGATTGTGTCTGTTTCAATAATATAG
This sequence comes from Ryuthela nishihirai, assembly GCA_038380435.1. Lineage (NCBI taxonomy): Eukaryota > Metazoa > Arthropoda > Arachnida > Araneae > Heptathelidae > Ryuthela > Ryuthela nishihirai. Next base: position 21,320,595 of record JAWZYU010000028.1, on the reverse strand, counting down.
TTTAGAAATATTTGACAAATTTTCCCGTTGAATAATATTAAAGACGTGTAGTTCTTGAGATTATTTACAAAAACTTCAGTATCCCACCATTTCAAAATATTATTTTAGCTTATACAACAGGGATTATTATGTGAAATTACATAACAATCAGATAATTGTTACGCGAGCTATTTTATCCAGATACTTTACCGTTCCGCAACACTGTGGGATAGCATCCTTTCTATGCCAAGAAAGGTGTTTCTCCCCCCCTCCTCCACCTCCTGCGACTTCTCTCTCCGAGGCCAGGATTCCTCCCACACCTTGGCCTCGGAAAGATCCGGAACTATTGTGGAACCTCGGAGAGAGTCGGAACTATTGTGGAGTCATCGTAAACTAAGTCTGACCCTGAACGTAGTTTACGATGACTCCACAATAGTTCCTAAGCGCTACCGACTGTGTATCGTCTAAACTTCTCAAGGTTCGGCTGAGAAGAAATGTTTCCCTAACGATATCATTGGATGAAAAGCAACGTACTGAGCACACAGGGGCGGGGGTGGCTCAGTCGGTAGCGCGCCAGGCTCGTAATCTGTAGTTCCCAGGTTCGAGTCCCAGCTGGGTCAGCGTTGAGATTTATCTCCGCAAAATTCCCCGCCCTGCCCACGGTCAGTAGGGGACACCGATGGGATTGGAAAGGCCGCCGTCCGTCGGATGGGACGTTAAGCTGTGGCCCCGTGTGCGGGAGAGCCATACCCTTGCACGTTAAAGAACACGCTGGATGGCCTCGACGGGAGGCTACCATCTGTCTCCCAACAGCTGTTCCAGTGGGTCCCCTCCCCCAACCTTCTGAGCCTTCGGGGTCCTTGTGGCCTGGCCGTTTAGCCCATGGTGTGTAAAAAAGTGCCGCTCAGAGGTAAAACAACCCAATGTTAATGAACACATTGGATGGCCTTGACGGGAGGCTACCATCTGTCTCCCAACAGCTGTTCCAATGGGTCGCCTCCCCCAACCTTCTGAGCCTTCGGGGTCCTTGTGGCCTGGCCGTTTAGCCCATGGTGTGTAAAAAAGTGCCGCTCAGAGGTAAAACAACCCAATGTTAATGAACACATTGGATGGCCTTGACGGGAGCTACCATCTGTCTCCCAACAGCTATTCCAGTGGATCCCCTCCCCCAACCTTCTCTGAGCCTTCAGGGTCCTTGTGGCCTGGCCGTTTAGCCCATGGTGTGTAAAAAAGTGCCGCTCAGAGGTAAAACAACCCAATGTTAATGAACACATTGGATGGCCTTGACGGGAGCTACCATCTGTCTCCCAACAGCTATTCCAGTGGATCCCCTCCCCCAACCTTCTCTGAGCCTTCGGGGTCCTTGTGGCCTGGCCATTTAGCCCATGGTGTGCAAAAAAGTGCCGCTCAGAGGTAAAACAACCCAATGTTAATGAACACATTGGATGGCCTTGACGGGAGGCTACCATCTGTCTCCCAACAGCTGTTCCAGTGGGTCCCCTCCCCCAACCTTCTCTGAGCCTTCGGGGTTCTTGTGGCCTGGCCATTTAGCCCATGGTGTGCAAAAAAGTGTCGCTCAGAGGTAAAACAATCCAATCCAAAACAACTGAGCACACACGTGTTTTCTCATGGCTCAGCAGGATTAAACTCTTTCATCAGGAAATGGGAAAAGAAAATGAGAGACACAGCCAAGTTATTCGAAGAAACTGAAAACCTTCAAGGCTCAACTAAAATGCCCTTGAAGCATAGAGAGAAGGATTTCTTGCAACATCATAATTTTTTTTCTTTCATTAACCGCAATTTGTTGCTGCTTAAGCGCGCGTGGGATATTTCAAAGAACAGTTGCATGCGATTTTAATGTTTCTAATGTGGGATAACAAACCATTGAAACACCCAAAGCTTAAATCAAGTCATGAATTGTTTTAATGGAAACGAAGAAGTCTTTGCTTATCAAACGCAAATAATTGTCGAAAACGTATTTTTTTCGCCTGCATGCTGTAAGCCACCCGACAAAGTGTGCCATCTCCCAACTGAAGGTGCCGCGTGAGCTTCTGTAGCACCCAAACACCCAACTAGCACTGTCGTGGGAACTGTACCCCGCGCGTGACACGGCGAAGAGGGAAATGTTGCCTGGCTGGTTGTGTCTCATCCTTGTCAGAATGGGGTCAGGCAGCCGAGGAATGCTTTCCTTGTCATCATTCCAAGTGACCCTGTTGACCTGGTGGCGGTCGGACAGGTTGAGAAGGCGAGAGTGGCGTCGGACTTGTCGACTGATGCCAACCTGCGCAAGGGCTGCTGCACCGACTGCATCGGCTTACTGGAGAATCGGGGATTCGGAAATCAGCCATTGTTTGATTTCGGAAGGAGGTCACAGGGTCATTTCCGATAATCTTCTCTAACAATCTCATGTAGCACCATTGCAGTTTACTGTTTGCTTTGCAATAACCAATGCTAGCCTTGTGAAAATGTAAATAATATGATATATTATTAATATTTTACCGCTGGAAAACCCCCCGCACGGTTTAACTACATTGTTCTCTGATGTAATACGACTTTTCCAAATGAAAAGGACACTCAAGAATTTATTAAAGCATCTATTTCAAATGGAATGCTCTATCGCTAGCTCTGTCGTCTCAAAGAAAGCAACTTTCTTAATACCTCAATTTCACATGATTCTAAAGTTTAAATGTCAAAACTTTCAAACCTAATTAAAGCCAACAAATAAATTAATACTAAGAAATCAATAGCAGTTTTTGCTTCCTCATCTGCAAGACATAGGAGGGAGAAGGGTTCTCGAAACTATTCTTTGTTTGTCCAGGCCTTCTCGTACAAGGACAGGTCCCACTAAGACAGAAGACACTTCCTCAGTTTCAGCTAACAGCACACAAAAACAACGATGCCATTTTGGGACTCGAACCCGGACTTTTGCAATATCTGTGGGAACGAAAGCTATACCATTGCGTCACCGAGGTAGCAACTGAATTCACGGCTGCCTTAGAATAGATATTTATCTCTATTTCACTGTACAGTCGCTCAAAAAAGTATCCGAACACTACGGTTGATTACAGAATTCATAAAAAATATCTGGCAAAGATTTTTTTAGAAATTAGTGATCTGGCAACCTTTGTGTCACGTGATTACAGAATTCAGGAAAAATATCTGGAGCGTGTACAGCAACTGTACACGCTCCAGTTACCGTTCCCAGCAAACTGGAGCGTGTGCAGTTACTGCACACGCTCCAGTTTGCTGGGAACGGTAACTGCACACGTTCAATATTTCCGTGAGTGAGGCCACACGATCTAGTATCGAAATAATATGACCACCTACAATCGCTGAAAAAAATATCCGAACACTATGGTTGATTACAGAATTCAGAAAAAAATATCTGACAACGATTGTTTTAGAAATTAGTGATCAGCAACCTTCGTGTCACGTGACACGAAGGTTGCCAGATCACTAATTTCTAAAAAAAATCATTGCCAGATATTTTGTACACGAAAGTTGCCAGATGATTAATTTCTAAAAAAAAAATCGATGCCAGATATTTTTTCTGAATTCTATAATCAATCATAGTGTTCGGATACTTTTTTGAGCGACTGTACACTACCCAGTAGCGCTGAGCAATGACTTTTTTTCGTGGTGGCAGAACGGAATAGAATTTTCCAGAATTTTTGAGGGAAACTAAGAAAATTACTAGAAAATTCTAAAACCGGTGGATATTCAAACCGGCATAAATCAAACCGTCATATATCAAGGGCCTACCATCCTCTCAGAGCTTCTACTATGGCATATAAACTGAGAGGCTCATGTCAGACCTCTGTAGCAAGCTGCTGCTTGAGGGGGTATTTATTTTATTTATTTATATATATGTCATATATATATATCACGAAACATGAATTTCATTCTCTGCCTTTTTCAAAAATCAATCATATAAAATGCAGTACTCACATTTTGATTTCGTTTATTGTTGAGACTATTTGGGATATAATATTATATAAGGACTGTTGCTTGAATGTGAATTTATTGATATTTCGAATACTGTGTCCCTAACATACGAAATTTTAGGAATGTAAATAGCCTAAATACAACAGCTCTTGAATTTGACCATTCAAGACTGCTGTAACATTAAATTAACTTTCTGTTTCATATTGTTCAATCACCTTATTCTATAGGTGGGGCGGGGGTGGCTCAGTCGGTAGCGCGCCAGGCTCGTAATCTGCAGTTCCCAGGTTAGAGTCCAAGCTGGGTCAGCGTTGAGATTTATCTCCGCAAAATTCCCCGCCCTGCCCACGGTCAGTAGGGGACACCGATGGGCTTGGAAAGGCCGCCGTCCGTCGGATGGGACGTTAAGCCGTGGCCCCGTGTGCGGGAGAGCCATACCCTGTGCACGTTAAAGAACACGCTGGATGGCCTTGACGGGAGGCTACCATCTGTCTCCTAACAGCTGTTCCAGTGGGTCCCCTCCCCCAACCTTCTCTGAGCCTTCGGGGTCCATGTGACCTGGCCATTTAGCCCATGGTGTGCCAAAAAGTGCCGCTCAGAGGTAAAACAACCCAACAACAACCCAACCCTTATTCTATAGGCCTTGTTTCTTTTCCTCTGAGCTTCACACTGATCATCACTACTCTGTTTGCTAATCTGTAATTGAGCATGGCGACATGTCCAAATGAACGACACCTCGACCTCGTTGCAAGATGATGCTTTACTACATTGATGACTTCTTTTTATATAAACTTATTATTACTTGCATAATCAAACAATCCAATACTGAAGATGCTGAATAATCATCTGGAGTCAAGAGTATTAACTTTTTTGTTATTTTGCTTGCTAGAGGTCCATAACGGAGGCTTATGTCTACCACCGAAAGTTTTAGAGTACAAAAGTATCGAAAAATATAAGTTGAGGCTTAAGGTGCATTCTTTTATTTTTTCTACCCTACTCAAAACTTTCTTAAAGCTCCAGATGCAATCACAGTTCTCCAGTCTTACAAAGACATCAGTAATATTTAGACTATTATAATAAAAATATGGATAAAAGAAAGAACAATCAGCAGTTTCACAGATATTCGAAAACAATGACTTAGTAAACCACAAATAATCTAAAAAAAAATTATATTATTTTATGGATTATAGGAAACTGCTATTCTTAGTTTTGAACTATACTTCAATATTTGTGACAATAACTAATATTAATTGGGGATTAAGTAAACGTATATTAGTTAATTCCGTCCCATGGCCGAGTGGTTAGCGCGCTTGGCTACTGATCTAAGGGACCCGGGTTCGAGCCCCAGGTAAGGCATGGATGTATGTGTCGTTTTTCTGCTGAGGTCCTGCCATCCTCTCAGATCTTCTACTCTGGCATATAAACTGACAGGCTCCTGTCAGACCTCTGTGGCAAGCAGCTGCTTGAGGGGGTATTTATTTTTTTTATATATTAGTTAATAAAAGATGGAATCCCATAGGGATCTGTTCTGGCGCCAATCTTGTTTCTTAATGTGAATTTTTGAGCACACTGAATTTAAAGGTCAGCTTATTAGCTGCCATATATATCTGTATATATATTATATGATATATTATTAATGTATTCATCTGAAATTTACATACCTTAGAAATGAAATTTTTTTGACTATTTCACATGTTTGGTTACATAGCAATAATATCGAAATTCATATTAATAAAAACTAAATTCGTTCTTTTTGAGTTACAAAATTTAAAATTTTAATTGAATGTTAAATTTTGTCAATTTATCTGTGGGTCAAATAATATGCAATGTCAGTAGTGAATTATTGGAAAAGATTTTTTAATAAAAATGTTTGGGAATAAATATTGACTATAAAATGCAAAAGAGGATTCACATAAACAATTTATCTAACAAAGTAAGAAATGGTTATTTATAACCTGCAAGATTAAATAATTTTGAATTTTTTACAGACTCTATACTTACGCTGATTTACTCTAAAACATAACATGAAATTTAGAGTTGGGAAGGAATTTACAAAAGTAGCTTCATTAAGTTAAATAGTTTTCGTAAAAGAATGAATAGAACAATATTTGCTAATATTAAAATCCTTGCATTAATTTAGTAACTGTAATGGAAGTTACGGAAATTGGGTAATGTACAGTCGCTCAAAAAATATCCTAACACTATGGTTGATTACAGAATTCAGAAAAAATATCTGGCAACGATTTTTTTAGAAATCAGTGATCTGGCAACCTTCGTGTACAGTTGGGTTGTTTTACCTCTGAGCGGCACTTTTTTGCACACCATGGGCTAAATGGCCAGGTCACATGAACCCCGAAGGCTCAGAGAAGGTTGGGGTAGGGGACCCACTGGAACAGCTGTTGGGGGACAGATGGTAGCCTCCCGTCAAGGCCATCCAGCGTGTTCTTTAACGTGCACAGGGTATGGCTCTCCCGCACACGGGGCCACGGCTTAACGTCCCATCCGACGGACGGCGGCCTTTCCAAGCTCATCGGTGTCCCCTACTGACCGTGAGCAGGGAGGGGAATTTTGCGGAGATAAATCTCAACGCTGACCCAGCTGGGACTCGAACCTGGGAACTACAGATTACGAGCCTGGCGCGCTACCGACTAAGCCACCCCCGCCCCTTCGTGTACAGTACACAAAGGTTGCCAGATCACTAATTTCGAAAAAAAAAATCGTTGCGACATATTTTTTCTTAATTCTGTAATCAACCATAGTGTTTGGATATTTATTTGAGCGACTGTACACGAAGGTTGCCAGATCACTAATTTCGAAAAAAATCGTTGCCAGATATTTTTTCTTAATTCTGTAATCAACCATAGTGTTTGGATATTTATTTGAGCGACTGTACACGAAGGTTGCCAGATCACTAATTTCTAAAAAAAATGTTGCCAGATATTTTTTCTGAATTCTGTAATCAACCATAGTGTTCAGATATTTTTTGAACGACTGTACTCAGAGAGTAAATTCTTTTATTTTAAAGGAGTTGAAAATTTTATTTTTCCAAATATGCGTATTTAGAATATCTTTACTGTTCAAAAATGGGCAATGTGATTTTTAGATTTATTCAAAGAAACGAGCCAGTTTTTCACTTTATCGTCTGTCCATCCGTCTGCTTGTCCGTCGATCTGTAGACATTCAACTTTTTTGTTTTAGAGATAAATAAATACTTTTATATCAGATAGGTATTGACGAAATAGTAAGATCTGCTTCTTTTGAATCTGCCAATAGTTTTAATGGTACCTCTGGTGGTGCAAAATTTGGAAAAATGGCAAAACTTTAAACAAATACAGCAAACAATATCTTCATGCTAGAAATCTGAAATTTTCGTATGGGGTTGGGTTGGGTTGTTTTACCTCTGAGCGGCACGTTTTGCACACCATGGGCTAAATGGCCAGACCACAAGGACCCCGAAGGCTCAGAGAAGGTTGGGGGAGGGGACCCACTGGAACAGCTGTTGGGAGACAGATGGTAGCCTCCCGTCAAGGCCATCCAGCGTGTTCTTTAACGTGCAAGGGTATGGCTCTCCCGCACACGGGGCCACGGCTTAACGTCCCATCCGACGGACGGCGGCCTTTCCAAGCCAATCGGTGTCCCCTACTGACCGTGGGCAGGGCAGGGAATTTTGGCGGAGGTAAATCTCAACGCTGACCCAGCTGGGACTCGAACCTGACGCGCTACCGACAGCATTTGCTGGTGATCATTATGCCCTACTTGAGAAGACGTTGTGCATTCTAAGCGTGACATGTTTCACTCATGAAGCTGGTTTCTACCTGCAAGTTACGTAACAAAGAGAACATACGATAAGCTCACTATTTAATGCACGTGATGCTGTTCAAATTCCTTTGTATTCTTAACATGTCGACGTATGGAGAAGCACTATGAATTTATTCCATGTGTGCGTCAAGAATTAGCATTAAATCCAAGTGTTTGTTATAAATTAATTCCACGTGATCGTTATGAATTATTACACCTCTCATTGAACTCAAACTTTTTGCATCGGAACTTCGTTCTCCAAACCTAACAGATTTCGTAGGTGAGTTAGGTCAGGCGTGGGTCATGGGGTCAGTGTCAAACAATCGCCTTTCAGAGGTCTTTTTAAAATATTAAACTGTATACTTAATATATATATAGAAAGCTCCACGGTTTCATTAATAGGTACAGAAGAATGTGAAGAACTAGAATAATCCCTCTCTTAACGTTGTTAATTGGTTCCAGCAAAATAGAGCGCTAAGCGTATTTCCATAAAAATACGTTTTAATTCGGTAAGTACCGGTCATTGCGATAGGGTTTTACAATATCTGATCCACACATCCCCTACCACTTCTGAATCCACATTGCTCATCACGCAATTGACTGTCAACCAGATTCTTAATTCTATTTAGCACAATCATGGAAAGAACTTTACCTGGAACAGAGAGTAGGCTGATACCCCTATAGTTATCACAAGAACTGCGATCACCTTTTTCGAAAATAGGGATAACCATAGCTCTGGTAAAATCCTTAGGAACCATGCCTTTATCATAAAAGATATTCAGAATTTCAGTCATCCAAGTGGTAACCGAAACATTCCCAGCTCTATGCATTTCCGTAGTAATTTCATCTACCCCTGGGGATTTATGTAGTTTAAGTTTAGAAACAGCCAAAATAACTTCAGATTGTGTTATAGGGCCAACATTAAAGCCACCAACGCATCTATCATCATTGCAAACAATGGGAGTAGAACTAACTACATTGTTTAGAACATCACTGAAATGCTCAGCCCACCTAGCCATGACAGAATCCACCCCTTCTATAACCTTACCTTGTTTATCCTTCAATCCTTGTATGCCTGTCCGTTTTCTACCACACAAAACATTAACTTTAATTAAAGACTCTGGTCTAAAAGGTAGAGAGCGGCGGAGTCATGATGATAAATGTTTAAACCTTCACGATGCTCTGAAGGGGATAAGGGAGGGGGGGCAGGGGGAACATCCTCCCCTCTCCTTTGAAAATGCTAGTAAGGGTAATATAGGTAAAAAATATGTTACTCTTGCTCTTACATATACACAGTCTTATCAGAATAATATCACCATCTACGACACTATTATAGGTGGTCATATTATTCTGATACGACTGTATATTCATGAATTTTTTTCAAGAAACGTTTTAAAGACCTGTAAAACAGAGGGGGATATACCGCAATGAAAATACAGTCTCTTACCCTTCCCTCCTTTATTTTTTTTCTAGATCCTGAGTTGGACATCAGTATATGAAGAGTATAGATAACTTCTTTCTGTAATTGATTTGGTTAACAATATGACATTAATCCAGAGTTTTAGGGGCGGGGGTGGCTCAGTCGGTAGCGCGCCAGGCTCGTAATCTGCAGTTCCCAGATTCGAGTCCCAGCTGGGTCAGCATTGAGATTTATATCCGCAAAATTCCTCGCCCTGCCCACTGTCAGTAGGGGACACCGATGGGCTTGGAAATGCCACCGTCCGTCGGATGGGACGTTAAGCCGTGGCCCCGTGTGCAGGAGAGCCATACTCTGTGCACGTTAAAGAACACGCTGGATGGCCTTGACGGGAGACTACCATCTGTCTCCCAACAGCTGTTCCAGTGGGTCCCCTCCCCCAACCTTCTCTGAGCCTTCGGGGTCCATGTGACCTGGCCATTTAGCCCATGGTGTGCAAAAAAGTGCCGCTCAGAGGTAAAACAACCCAACCCAGAGTTTTATGTGTTTCAATCTTAACTAGTGTTTAACATAGTTTGATTTTTTTTTTATTTCCTTATTCATTAGATCGAGAATCATTGAAAATGAGGTGTGTACATTTTCCTGACTAAATGTTTTTTTCCATGCATCTTCATTTAAAAGCTTACGTTTAACATTTTTTCGCCTTTTTTTCTATTGTCACTCTCTTAATTTTTTTAGTAACATCATATCAATATTTTGTTCAACCCCTCTTAATAGTGATCGGTTATTTTAGTTTTGATAAAAATAAATATATTTATATTGTCTTCTTTAAAAATGCTATCCTGCAAATGGTCTGAGCATGCGTTGGCTCTTTCTCTCCTAATAGTACAGTCGCTCAAACAAAATATCCGAACACTATGGTTGATTATAGAATTCAGAAAAAATATCTGGCAACGATTTTTTTAGAAATTAGTGATCTGGCAACCTTTGTGTCACGTGATTACAGAATTCAGGAAAAATATCTGGAGCGTGTACAGCAACTGTACACGCTCCAATTACCGTTCACAGCAAACTGGAGCGTGTGCAGTTACTGCACACGCTCCAGTTTGCTGTGAACGGTAAACTGCACACGTTCAATATTTCTGTGAGTGAGCCCACACGATCTAGTATCAAAATAATATGACCACCTACAGTCGCTCAAAAAAGTATCCAAACGCTATGGTTGATTACAGAATTCAGAAAAAATATCTGGCAACGATTTTTTTTTGAAATTAGTGATCTGGCAACCTTCGTGTCACGTGACCCGAAGGTTGCCAGATCACTAATTTCTAAAAAAAATCGTTGCCACTTTTTTTTCTGAATTCTGTAATCAACCATAGTGTTCGGATACTTTTTTGAGCGACTATACCACCTGTGCTAGCGTTAAGATTTATCTCCGCAGATCCGCCACCTGCTCTTGGTGAGAGCGTTGCCACCAATGGACTTCGAAAAACAGCCGTCCGTGGGGTGCGACGCTAAGCCATGGTTCCGTGCGCAAGAGAGAAAAACACTGTGAACGTTAGATAACACGATGGATGACCTCGTAACAGCTGTCCAGTGGCTCTCCTCCCAAATTTCTTTGAACTCGTGAGCTCAAAGAAATTTGGCAGCGAATGGCATGACTCCTTGAGCTCCCAATCTTGAGCTCCCAACGTCCTTGAGAGTCTTTGTGACCTGCTAGTTGTGTGCAAAAAAAGTGTTGTTGTTGTTTTACCTCTGAGCGGCACCTTTTTGCACACCATGGGCTAAATGGCCAGGTCACATGGACCCCGAAGGCTCAGAGAAGGTTGGGGGAGGGGACCCACTGCAACAGCTGTTGGGAGACAGATGGTAGCCTCCCGTCAAGGCCATCCAGCATGTTCTTTAACGTGCACAGGATATGGCTCTCCCGCACACGGGGCCACGGCTTAACGTCCCATCCGACGGACGGTGGCCTTTCCAAGCCCATCGGTGTCCCCTACTGACCATGGGCAGGGCGGGGAATTTTGCGGAGATAAATCTCAACGCTGACCCAACTGGGACTCGAACCTGGGAACTACAGATTACGAACCTGGCTCGCTACCGACTTAGCCATCCCCGCCCCGCAAAAAAAGTGTCTTTCGGAGGTTATCCAGCTCAGTAATATTAATTTTATCGTAATCGCTATGCATCATAGTGATCTTATAATTTATTTCTCTAAATTCAATTGTTAAAAATTCTGAATAATAAGTACCTTTCATGAAGAGATTCAAAACACAAAATAAATGTGTGCGTATAGTTATTATACTTCGGCTTTTCTAGATCTTGAATGTTATTCATCCTTACTGTCTGCTGATCCTTTATTTACAGAAAAAATTCCCTCGATTGAAGATAAGGAAACTGAAAGAAAAAATAGAAGTTCATCAGAAATTTCAAACTAGTGAAAATAAATCAAGATCTTGTTAAATATTAATCACACACAAGAACCGCTTGTCCATCGAGACGGGGCGGGGGTGACTCAGTCTGTAGCGCGCCAGGATCGTAATCTGTAGTTCCCAGATTCCAGTCCCAGCTGCGTCAGCGTTGAGATTTATCTCCGCAAATTCCCCCCCCCCTGCCCACGGTCATTAGGGGACACCGATTAGCTTGGAAAGGCCGCCGTCCGTAGAATGGGACGTTAACCCGTAGTCCCGTATACCCTGTGCACGTTAAAGAACACGCTGGATGGTCTTGACGTGAGGCTATAATCTGTCTCCCAACAGCTCTTCCAGTGGGTACCCTAACCTTCTCTGAGCCTTCGGGGTCCTTGTGACCTGCCCATTGTGTGCAAAAAAGTGCCGCTCAGAGGTAAAACAACCCAACCCAAATCCATCGAGACGATTACGTTACCTACGCAAGATATTCTTTTTAATGTTGTCTGATTCCTTTCGAAAATCACTTCGATAAAACATCTTTTCCCAATCTCGAAAGAAATGAAAGTATAACACTGTCAAAACAAGACAGCATTTGCCTTAGAATCTGCTCCATGAGCTATTGTATGCGGTGGGAACAGGAATTCATTTGTGGGTAAGAATATGCTTTTGCCTCGTGACAGCATTAAGAGGGCGTCAACGCCACCCATAGCAACAATAGCAGGCATGCATAGAGTCCCTATCACCTGATCATCACCGCGACCGAGGCTGAACCTAGTTCTCATTTCCCCTTGTCTAACACTTCGCCCATTGTGCTATTTTTTGGAGCAGCGATGAATTCCCTCGCTGGCCATTGTCTTCCACCCTTTCTGTCGTCAATCTCCCTCCTCGCGTCTCCCACTTAGAGACTCAATTAATTCGATTCTAATTTTAACCTCTAGAGAGGCAGAGTTGTGATGAGGAACATCCCATTTTGCATGTCATCGGCAAGCAACAAATCGCGAGAACTGATGAGAAAAAAAGCGCCGATCTCTCATTTCGTTGACTGCTTCAAGACAAGCACTAAAGACTCCCATTCCGGGGGTCATTAGTGCTTGTCTTGAATAACAAGCGTGTTCTTTAACGTGTTGGGGTGGTTGACGTGTCAGCAGTGGAAAGATGACAGCTGCGGTGAGATGAATGCAGTATTTGCTCAGGTGCAACCACAAAAAAATAAACGAAATGTAAGGTGACACTTCTAAGCACTTCTCTGTCTCAGTTCGTCGTATATCCGTGTTCACTATGCATGATGGCATTTTCTTCAAAATGATCTCAGCGTTTCATGGCATTCGCTGCAAAAGGCGTTCGAGCAATCACCAGATTGACGGAAAACATTTTCGCAAAAAACGAGAAGCGGAACAGTTCCATCTAAATTGGTTTTTGACAGAACTGAGACTTGGCTATTGGCTTACAGCTTGCGCTGCTGATGTCATCAGTTGTTCGCATTAAAATGGAAAAGAGTTAATTTAGGGGGCATTTAGAAGAAAGGAAACAATCGCAGAAAAAAAAAGTCGAGATTAATGTCTACTGAAATATGGAATAACACGAAAATGTTTTCAGATGCAAAACACTGAAAATTTAATGTATACATTGACCTTTAAAATGGCGAGAAATGTTCCCATGAAATGAACCAACAAAATTATTTCCTGCTAGGCCTGCAAGAGGGAGGCATTTATTAGAGATAATAAATTACTTAAAGATAATAACGCAAAATAGCTTCTGTATTAGTTAAGTGTCGCCTCTGGGCAAAAAAAGAATTTATTTCACTTTTATTTATTCCGTAACTTAGATTGGATTGTTTTACCTCTGAGCGGCACTTTTTTGCACACCATGGGCTAAATGGCCAGGTCACATGGACCCCGAAGGCTCAGAGAAGGTTGGGGGAGGGGACCCACTGGAACAGCTGTTGGGATACAGATGGTAGCCTCCCGTCAAGGCCATCCAGCGTGTTCTTTAACGTGCACAGGATATGACTCTCCCGCACACGGGGCCACGGCTTAACGTCCCATCCGACGGACGGCGGCCTTTCCAAGCCCATCGGTGTCCCCTACTGACCGTGGGCAGGGCGGGGAAATTTTGCGGAGAGAAATCTCAACACTGACTCGAACCTGGGAACTACAGATTACGAGCCTGGCGCGCTACCGACTGAGCCCTAATTTGAAGGGGAATAATACATTCTCGAGTAAAAATATTCTGTATCTTAACAGAATAAAACCTTGTGTTCAACATCCATCTACAACTCGACTCTCGAATTTAATCATATACTACCACAACATAGAGAAAACACCCTCAAATGCAAAAAAAAAAGGGAGAAAAATCGAACAAACAAGAAAGAAGTAGAGGAAAAATAATCCAACAAACAGAAGAACCTTCAATGTTTTATCACAGCTGTCAAATAACAACACAGGACGGCGACAGACCGAACCAATCTCCCATCTTTCCTCTCACTTGTCACAGAGGTCTGACAGTCTCCTGTCAGACCTCTGTGACAAGGCTTGAGGGGATATTTATTTATTATTTATTTATTTCGCCTCCCAGACCCGCGATCTCTTGATTCCGCCTGGTTTGATCTACCATTAGAGTCCGGGAGGCAGAAGGGTGGAATTTTCTTTTAGTTTCATTTCTATAAAGCAGTGGTTCTCAACCATTTATGCTTCATGTACCCCCTGGAAATGTGGGTTGGGTTGTTTTACCTCTGAGCGGCACTTTTTTGCACACCATGGGCTAAATGGCCAGGTCACATGGACCCCGAAGGCTCAGAGAAGGTTGGGGGAGGGGACCCACTGGAACAGCTGTTGGGATACAGATGGTAGCCTCCCGTCAAGGCCATCCAGCGTGTTCTTTAACGTGCACAGGGTATGGCTCTCCCGCACACGGGGCCACGGCTTAACGTCCCATCCGACGGCCTTTCCAAGCCCATCGGTGTCCCCTACTGATCGTGGGCAAGGCGGGGAATTTTGCGGAGATAAATCTCAACGCTGACCCAGCTGGGACTCGAACCTGGGAACTACAGATTACGAGCCTGGCGCGATACCGACTGAGCCACCCCCGCCCCCTGGAAATATGTATGTAACTGTAAATGTGTATGTAACCCTACTCTAAAGAGTGAGAACAACGCTCGTTTGCTAAACTCTCCAACGAAGCATGCCATTTTAAAATTAGTAAACTTTCTGACGCGTCACTTATCATTCCACTTTTATGAGAACAAAAACATTTCGGATTACTTGGCACTGAACTAACATACTCATTACACTGGCACATGGGGCGGGGGTGGCTCAGTCGGTAGCGCGCCAGGCTCGTAATCTGTAGTTCCCAGGTTCGAGTCCCAGCTGGGTCAGCGTTGAGATTTATCTCCGTAAAACTCCCCGCCCTGCCCACGGTCAGTAGGGGACACCGATGGGCTTGGAAAGGCCGCCGTCCGTCGGATGGGATGTGAAGCCGTGGCCCCGTGTGCGAGAGAGCCAGACCCTGTGCACGTTAAAGAACACGCTGTATGGCCTTGACGGGGGGGCTACCATCTGTCTCCCAACAGCTGTTCCAGTGGGTCCCCTCCCCCAACCTTCTCTGAGCCTTCGGGGTCCATGTGACCTGGCCATTTAGCCCATGGTGTGCAAAAAAGTGCCACTCAGAGGTAAAACAACCCAACAACAACAACGCTGGCACATTGGTTGGGGTCAGCCGATAGTGCGCCAGTCTCATAACTTGCAGTTCTCAGGTTCAAGTCCCAACTATGTCTGCACTGAAATTTGTCTCTGCGAATCCCCCACCCTACAGTCGATGAGAAACGGGGCACCACTCGGCCAAGAAAGGTTGCCATCCGTAAAATGGGAAGTTAATCCCCGTGTTCAGTTGAGTCATCCTTTGTGCAGGTAAAAAACACGCTGAATAGCCTTCATAGAAGGATTCCATCTGTTTCCCAACAGCTTTCTGGTGGATCCATTCCCCAGCATTCTCTGAACCTTTGGGGTTCTTGTGACCTGACCATTTGGCCTACTGTGGGCAAAAGAAGTACCTCTCTGAGATAAAATACAACCTAACACTGGCATCAATTGTGCATTGCCTAGATTTAGTCTGTTTATGTTTTGGGCTAATCTTTAACATCGCATTCAATTTCTGCCCTGTTCCTTAAGATTCATTTTGATACGGTTGCACAGAATCGTTCCTGGCATTTACCGTTTACTATGCAAGAAAAAAACTTGGAGCGAAATAACCATACCCCAACCGCAACTGTGCGTTCGTTACCAGAAGAAAAAAGGGACGATGATCTGTAACCGATCGCATGGCAGACGCTGGAGTTTTAGTGCGAATTCAAATGTGTATTTATGCTGAATTATAAAGGTAATGGATTGCATTGGCGTTTCCAAACCAAAGATCTCTCGATTTTTTTACAGAAGAAGATAATCTGCAAGTGCTTTTATACATTTCTATTCATTTATTCAGGTTCTACGTTAAAGCTTGGGGCGGGGGTGGCTCAGTCGGTAGCACGCCAGGCTCGTAATCTGTAATTCCCAGGTTCGAGTCCCAGCTGGGTCAGCGTTGAGATTTATCTCCGCAAAATTCCCCGCCCTGCCCACGGTCTGTAGAGGACACCGATGGGCTTGGAAAGGCCGCCGTCCGTCGGATGGGGTGTTAAGCCGTGGCCCCGTGTGCGGGAGAGCTATACACTATGCACGTTAGAAATAACGCACGTTAGAAATAACGCACAAAAGAATACGCTGGATGGCCTTGACGGGAGGCTACCATCTGTCTCGCAACAGCTGTTCCAGTGGGTCCCTTCCCCCAACCTTCTCTGAGCCTTCGGGGTCCATGTGACCTGGCCATTTAGCCCATGGTGTGCAAAAAAGTGCCGCTCAGAGGTAAAACAACCCAACGTTAAAGCTTTGTTCTGCCCAGCCAGCACACCACCAGTGGAGTAAGAGTCAGAATGACCTTGAACTTACGTCCTCGGGAGAGCAGGTGTATGGTCAGCAGACAAACTTGCAGACCGGAAACTTTGTACGTCACGTCGATTAAGGATCTTTTCTGCCTTTCACAGCTGAACACTCCTGACACTGCAGACTTATGAACCATAGTCTCATTTCACCCACTACAACGTGAAATTAGTAGCTTTTGTGCTCTCTTCATAAAATCAAAGCACAGAATGGTAATTACGAAAAAAATCAATAAAACTAGGAATGGGCAGAAAAAAAACAAAAGATATCTCAACGGAGGTGAATTTTGAAGCCTTAACTTCAAACTATGATGATACTACCACCAGGAGTAAATACAAAATGCACACATTCAAGTTTTCTGCCATCCTAATAACTCAGAAATACCAAAAAAAAAATAGTACAAAATCACAAGTGCAAATCTCACATTACATATTGAGATTCTACAACGTGCTAAAGAATACTGGGTCATGAAGTAATAACAAGAATTACAAACAAAATAACTAAAGCTTTCGGCCTCATACGAGGAATCAACCCTAAACTCCCTGAGGATTACATCAACAAAGCTATTAGAGAACCAAGCTT
The DNA here is from genome assembly GCA_038380435.1 of Ryuthela nishihirai. Lineage (NCBI taxonomy): Eukaryota > Metazoa > Arthropoda > Arachnida > Araneae > Heptathelidae > Ryuthela > Ryuthela nishihirai. Next base: position 21,303,499 of record JAWZYU010000028.1, on the reverse strand, counting down.
CATGAAATGTCGGAGAATTACATTTTCCTCCATGTTACATTTCCTCCCAACCTCAGAAGATCAAGAAGGTGTCCCAGCTGAAAAAGTGGTCCTCAGTTTCAGCAGCGAAATACCCCCCAAGTTCGTATACATAAATTTGGCAAGATACAAGGTAATAGAATACACACCACCTCTCACCATCTGTTCAAAATGTTTCCGTTTTGGGCATGCGCTGTAACCTATAGAGCGAAAATTCGATGCAAAAGATGCGGGAAGGGTCATTCAGAAATATTATGCAAAGCTACCAAACTTTGCTGTCCTAACCGCCAAGGAGAACATCTAGCCTCTTGGGCCAGATGCTACAAAAAATATTGCCTGCAGAACCAAAAAATTACGATAGCAGAAAACGTACTCTGGTCGTCAGGATACAGAAAAGATCGAATAGAAGATGAGCAATCCTGGAGACACAAGAATCACAGAGAAAAGAATCCTATCAACCAATCTTTACACTGTCTTCAGCAAGATGCCCAACTGCAAAAGAAAGGTTACATACTTCAAGACACAGTCTGTATTACGCTGCAGGAATATAATCATAGGAGATCTCAAAATAGACCTTATACACAGATAAGAAGTCTGAGAGCTTATGATAATGAAACCTTCCAATATAGAAGACAAGAAAATAAAAATAGGGAAGATTTCTCAGCTAAAATCCAAGAAGACAGACAGAATGAAGGGAAACAAAAAAGAATCTCAGATAAAAACACCTAGAAATCAAAAAACTGATTGTAACACAAAATAAAACCGAACTAGAGAAGAAGACATTACATTGATAAAAAAAAATGGCGGAATTCAAAAACGCAGAAAAAACCACATCCTGAACATATTGCTCATATCTATTATCAAAGCATTACTCAACAACAAACTAGCAAATAAAAAGAAATTGAAACTATCATTGATATAATAAAGAATCACCGAAGAATCAGATGATGGAAAATAGAGCAGAAGGAAGTCATCTACTACAATAGAACACTAACACCCAAGAAGAACATATTTAAGCAAATCTGCAACAACTACAACGTCGGTATAATCACCCTACAAAAAACAAGGCTACAACACCTATAAAAAATTCACCTTATGTAACGTACCCAAAAAAATAACAGTAATAAAACTAGAGGAATCGCCACACTCATACACCAGGAGCTACCTCAGATGGAAATTCCTCTCCAATACCAACATGATCTTTTTGAAGTTCAAGCTATAAAATTAAAAATCAGACAACATCAAGTCTCATCAATTAATCTATACAATCCAGGGAATAATATCCCTTTAGACAAATTTCAAGACATGCTAGACCAATGTCCTAAACCTCACCTTATTTGTGGGGACTTCAACGCCCACAGTCCCATGTGTAGGTAGGGGGGGGGGGGGCTCAGTCGGCAGCGCGCTAGGCTCGTAATCTGTAGTTCCCAGGTTCGAGTCCTAGCTGGGTCAGCGTTGAGATTTATCTCCGCAAAATTCCCCTCCCTGCCCACGGTCAGTAGGGGACACCGATGGGCTTGGAAAGGCCGCCATCCGTCGGATGGGACGTTAAGCCGTGGCTCCGTGTGCGGGAGAGCTATACCCTGTGCACGTTAAAGAACACGCTGGAAGGCCTTGACGGGAGGCTACCATCTGTCTCCCAACAGCTGTTCCAGTGGGTCCCCTCCCCCAGCCTTCTCTGAGCCTTCGGGGTCCATGTGACCTGGCCATTTAGCCCATGGTGTGCAAAAAAGTGCCGCTCAGAGGTAAAACAACCCAACCCATGTGTAGGTCTCATAAAATAGATAGCAGAGGCGAGGCCATGGAACAGCTAATCGAAAATGACAATCTGTCTATTCTAAATGATTTATCTCCTACTTTTCGTCATTATGGAAAAAAGAGAGTCTGCAATAGATCTCATACTGTGTGAATGTCAATTTTGCGTCCCTTTCACATGGAAGACTTTGCCTGGCACTATGGGAAATAATCACTTCCCCATAGTGATTACCCTGCCCACCACTAAGTTCGAGGAACACTTTAAAAGAAGTATAACAACTACGAACTAGAGAAAATACTCAGAACTTCGGAACAGGCAAGAAGAGCATATACCACTCAACTATCAAGAATTCACACATAACATAATAATAAACTGTACAGACACTACATCTAAATTCCAAATAAAAACATGTCTCATCACTAATCCAATTGAAAAGAAAAAGCTACTTGCACTAAGAAGAAGGAAAGAAAAGAAAGCCAGAAGATCACGAAACTTCTTCCATATTTTGGACGCAAAAATCACCAGTGCCAGGATACAAAAAAAAAGCTAGCAAACTTTTTGCAGACGTTTACTTCTACCTCTAAGGTATGAAATACTTTCAAGGGTCTAACAAAAGCAATTTCACCTCTTCATGATTCGCAAAAGATATCTGACACAATCCATCACTCCTGAAAACCCGACTAACATCTTGCGAAACATCTTTATCCGGAGGAAAAAGATAGCTCTGAACAAGATCGAAATATCATATAAGCACTGGAGAAAAACACACAAACAGAGAGCAATACGAATATTCCTATAAATTCAATGTTCATGCTCACAGAAATGTCATATGCATTAAAATAATCTAAGAAAATCCACGCCAGGCCCAGATGTAATTGCATACAATTACATCAAAAATCTTCCAACCCCCCCCCCCCCAGCTAATATTGTTAGAAATGTTTAACAACTTATGGGTACAGAACTCAGCACCTCAGGAATGGAATCTTGCATGTACAATTCTAATATAAAAAAAATCAAACCACGAGCCTAGATGCTTACTGCGCAAAAACTTTAAGCTCCTCTCTTCTCAAAATACAGTGGATTCCAGTATAACGCGCTCCCCTATAACGCGACGAAAAAATTGCTCCATATGATATTTTGATCTTGTTCAGCCGTCCCATGGCCGAGTGGTTAGCGCGCTTGGCTACTGATCTAAAGGACTCTGGGTTCGAGCCCCGGGTAAGACATGGATGTATGTGTCGTTTTTCTGCTGAGGTCCTACCATCCTCTCAAACCGTCTACTGTGGCATATAAACTGACAGGCTCCTGTCAGACCTCTGTGGCAAGCAGCTGCTTGAGGGGGTATTTATTTTATTTATTTAGAGCTATATTTATCTTCTTCCTCCTAATAAAGATGTTTCGCAAAGATGTTAGTCAGGTTTTCAGCGCGATAAACAGTCCCGTATTACGCGTAAGATAAATTTAACATTCTGACATAGTTTTTGATTTTTTGTTTAGAAAAGCAAATGTATACATTTACCTGTTGTTTATATATGCACAGTGAAGCTGACAGCTTTAAAAGATGTAAAGGTTTATCAAAAAATATTATGCACATTTAAAGATTAAGAGGAAAATATTTTTATTCAACTTTTAATAAAAATAAAAATATGTACTTCACTATTTAACATTCATTCACTATCGGAAGTATCAAGAAATAAGTTCCAACGATGCCATCTTGTTAACATTGGTTGTACAGTCGCTCAAAAAAAGTATCCGAACACTATGGTCGATTACAGAATTCAGAAAAAGTATCTGGCAACGATTTTTTTTAGAAATTAGTGATCTGGCAACTTCGTGTCACGTGACACGAAGTTGCCAGATCACTAATTGTTCGTTGCCAAATATTTTTTCTGAAATCTGTAATCAACCATAGTGTTCGGATACTTTTTTGAGCGACTGTACAGATTCATCGCTTGAAGAGTCAATAGTTTCGTCTTTATCGTTATCGTTATTTAAAAACAATTCTTTTTCCAGATCATTTTTAGATTGAAAATATGGGGATAGACAATTCCCATATTTTCGTCTGATAATGCATGTCCCGTAGGGGCGGGGGTGGCTCAGTCGGTAGCGCGCCAGGCTCGTAATCTGTAGTTCCCAGGTTCGAGTCCCAGCTGGGTTAGCGTTGAGATTTATCTCCGCAAAATTTCCCGCCCTGCCCACGGTCAGTAGGGGACACCGATGGGCTTGGAAAGGCCGCCGTCCGTCGGATGGGACGTTAAGCCGTGGCCCCGTGTGCGGGAGAGCCATACCCTGTGCACGTTAAAGAACACGCTGGATGGCCGTGACGGGAGGCTACCATCTGTCTCCCAACAGCTGTTCCAGTGGGTCCCCTCCCCCAACCTTCTCTGAGCCTTCGGGGTCCATGTGACCTGGCCATTTAGCCCATGGTGTGCAAAAAAGTGCCGCTCAGAGGTAAAACAACCCAACCCATGTCCCGTACAACGCGATTTCCTATAACGCGGAATGTATCCCCTGCGTTGTACGGGAGTCCACTGCGTTGTACGGGAGTCCATTTACCACTGTATATGAAAAATTAATCAAGCTCAGGCTGAACTGGTACTTAGAAAATAAGAACATTTTAAGTGGATTTTCTACTGGATTCAGGACAGCCAGGAGCACACTAGACAATTTAACTGATCTTTTCACGGACCTTTAACATACACTCACATATAATGCACCTACTGCGGTAATTTTCCTTGATCTCTAAAAGGCCTTCGATGAAGTATGGCAGGATGGCCTACTTTACAAAATAAAAGAAATTGGATCACATGGCAATATGCAAAACGCCCTGAAAACAATGATCAAAAACAAGATAATACAAATCAAACTAGGCAATTCACTTTCATCACTGAAACATCTGAGAAAAGGTATTATTCAGGGCAGCTTGAATTGGATTGTTTTACCTCTGAGCGGCACTTTTTTGCATACAATGGGCTAAATGGCCAGGCCACAAGGCCCCCGAAGGCTCAGAGAAGGTTGGGGGAGTGGACCCACTGGAACAGCTGTTGGGAGACAGATGGTAGCCTCCCGTCAAGGCCATCCAGCGTGTTCTTTAACGTGCACAGGGTATGGCTCTCCCGCACACGGGGACACGGCTTAACGTCCCATCCGACGGACGGCGGCCTTTATCAAGCCCATCGGTGTCCCCTACTGACCGTGGGCAGGGCGGGGAATTTTTGCGGAGATATTTCAGAGCAGCATTATTTCTCCGACGTTATTCGATATTTACCTATATGACCTACCAGACGTCATTCTACAAGATATTCAATTTATGCAGATGATACAGTTATTTGGGGCAGCAACCCCTTGTACCATAAACTTGAAGAAAAACTAAAGCACGCCGTAAATAACACCCAAACTTTCTTAACAAAATGGCATATCAAATTCTCAAAAGAAAAAACAGTGTTAATGCCAATCATCAAAAAAGGAAGAGAAACACCCTAAAAATAAAAATTCAAGATCAACTTATTCAACAAGTATCTTTACGTAAAACTTTAGGACTAACGATAAGCAAATGATTAAATTGGACTGATCACTACTCAAACGTTGTATAAGCAAGAAATATCCGTTTGCAACGACGCAGATGCCTTAACCCTTTCTCGACTAAGGGAAACATTTTTCCCATTTTAAAATTGGTGATTGTCGTATTTAATTATAACCTTATCTGCATTTTTTATACAGAATGTCAAAATAGAACGTATGCCGAACGCAATTACGTAAACGGGAACGTTTAGAAAACAAAAACAGAACTGTCAGGACGCATAATACATGTACTATGTGCAATGTCCATCTTTGCCTCACTACCAAAAGAAATTGCTTCGCAGAATATCATAATTAGCACATCATTTTGTATAGTAATTTTATTTCATAATTTTGTATTATTTTAGTTAACATTTTGTTCTAATAAACCAATAAATAAAAGACATTGCATAATAAGCCTAACTATAATTTGTGTTACCTTTATACCATTGGGAAAAATATTTCCCATAAAATTCCAAAAAACTACACATTGTTATGAATTTTTCTTATGATTTTTATTTATTTTTCGTCTAAACAAACTAAAATAAACAGTTACATACTAATATTTACTCTTAGAAACCTTATGGTCCTGAAAGGGTTAATAGAACTTCATGGGGTTGTAAACCACAATGTCTGCTATACCTATATAAAACAATGTTACGTCCAAAACTGGAATATGCTCTTCATCTAACATCCAATGCCTCAGAAACTATAAAAAAACAACAACTAGAAACTACACAGTTACAAAATTTTAAGATTCTGCACTGGACAACTTCCAACCTGCTCGAATATATCACTCCTAGCAGAGAATGGCATCCCGACTATAAAAATCAGATTGCAAGAGCAAACTTCAAAGGAATTTTCTAAAAATCACAGCCAAACATGAATAGCATCCACTTTTCACAAAAATCACAGAAAAAAAAAACAGCAGGAAACATTGTAGAAGATATGCGAAAATACCCACAGTTTAAAAACATTATCAAACTAAAAGGAAAATTTAATTGGCTCTCCAAAACCTCACCATGGATAATAGAAAACCCGGAATATAAATGCAGACATCAGGGGAATAACATGCAAAAAACAGTTGTTTGGGTTGTTTTACCTCTGAGCGGCACTTTTTTGCACACCATGGGCTAAATGGCCAGGTCACATGGACCCCGACGGCTCAGAGAAGGTTGGGAGAAAGGACCCACTGGAACAGCTGTTGGGAGACAGATGGTAGCTTCCCGTCAAGGCCATCCAGCGTGTTCTTTAACGTGCATAGGGTATGGCTCTCCCGCACACGGCGCCACGGCTTAACGTCTCATCCGACGGACGGCGGCCTTTCCAAACCCATCGGTGTCTCCTACTGACCGTGGGCAGGGCGGGGAATTTTGCTGCAAAAAACAGAGTTACATACAAGAAGACCTTCTAGAGCTAGTAGAAAGACATTTGGAAACACATTATGAAAAACTGGATCTCTTAATAAAGAAGAAAAAAACTGTTGCTGAGACCTTCTTCGAAAAAGAAGATAATTACGGATTCTGCTTTAGACTAACTAAATGTACCAATTCTACAGAAACTGAACTCGCTGCTTTGAAACAGGCTCTATTAAAGACAAGAAAAGAAAGGAATGGGTTGGGTTGTTTTACCTCTGAGCGGCACTTTTTTGCACACCATGGGCTAAATGGCCAGGTCACATGGACCCCGAGGGCTCAGAGAAGGTTGGGGAAGGGGAACCACTGGAACAGCTGTTGGGAGACAGATGGTAGCCTCGCGTCAAGGTCATCCAGCGTGTTCTTTAATGTGCACAGTGTATGTCTCTCCCGCACACGGGGCCACGGCTTAACGTCCCATCCGACGGACGGCGTCCTTTCCGAGCCCCATCGGTGTCCCCTACTGACCGTGGGCAGGGTGGGGAATTTTGCAAAGAAAGGAATAAAACTGTTGTCATAACAGACAGAAAGCTTCTCTTCTGTCTCTACTTAAGGAACCGTCATCCAGCGTGTTCTTTAACGTGCACAGTGTATGTCTCTCCCGCACACGGGGTCACGGCTTAACGTCCCATCCGACGGACGGCGTCCTTTCCGAGCCCCATCGGTGTCCCCTACTGACCGTGGGCAAGGCGGGGAATTTTGCAAAGAAAGGAATAAAACTGTTGTCATAACAGACAGAAAGCTTCTCTTCTGTCTCTACTTATGGAACCTCACAAATGTTGTAATCAGAATTTCATCTGAGATATTCTGATGCTCTGCGATCACGTATGACAACATCTCTGTCTCATTCCAGTGGGTACCAAATCACAGTGGACTCCCTGGAAATGAGAGAGCTGACTCACTCACAAGAAATCTCAAAGTTTCTACAACAGTGGAAAATCGTTACAACTATAATAAATATAAAGAGTTGTTAACAGAAACTGTAATGAATAATCTCCAACAACTTTTCACGGAGATCACCACAAACTCATAACCACAGATGTCAATGAAAAAATTGATCCGCTATATACAAGAAATTTACCAAGACAAGACCACGTGAAAATCATCGAACTCAAAACAGGTCAGTAGTATCAATGCAGTCCAGCGATCCCCTTTGCACAGTGCTCCCCCTATGACGTCACAGACCACACCCATTATGTAATTGACCATGCACCCTTAATAATGTTCATAATTAATAACTCATTTTAATTAATAATTAATAACTCATAATTAATAATTCATAAAGACACCCGGTTGACCTGTATTTTTAACCCCCCTTATTAAAAAACCCTTTATCAAAAGTTCCGCCCCTTTATTTAAAAAAAAACTGTGGCGCCATCTAGTGTATATTATGAGTACTATACTTTAGAAGAGCCCTCTATTTTAACTGAAATTATTCCCAATTTTTGACCCCCTCATTAAAAAAAACCCTTTATTAAAAATTCATCCTCCTTTATTAAAAATTCCTCCCCCTTTATTAAAAATCCTATCAAAACTGTCCCCTGGTTGACCCACCTCTATTTTTAATCCCCCCTCTTTAAAGACCCCATGGTTGACCCACCTGTATTTTTTAATCCCCCTTATAAAAAATCCTTCCCCTTTATTAAAAACCTTATCAAAACTGCCAAAACCTCGCTAATTAACCCGTTATCTGCCCCTCATTAAAAAAAAAACACTTATCAAAAGTTCCGCCCCCCCCCCTTTATTAAAAACCCTTGGAGCCATCTAGTGTACATCATGAATACTATACTTTAGTAACAACTCTATTTTAATCCATTTTTTGACTCCCCCTCATTCAAAAAATCCCCTTATCAAAAGTTCCGCCCACCTCTATTAAACTCCCCCTCACCGATCACAAACTCCCGAATAAGTCCCTTGGTTTCTACCCTCATCTGAAATTTACCAAGTCCAACTGAACTTTCGGTGGAAACGTTCAGGTGATCCCCTCTCAGAATGGCTGATGCAATCCTCAAAAATAATTACAGTCCCAATTTTTGACAACCCCTCATTAAAAAACCCTCTTATCAAAAATCCCTCTCCTTTATTAAAAACCTTATCAAAACTGCCACAGCCTCGTTAATTAATCCGTTATCAAAAGTTCCGCCACTTTATTAAAAAAATTCCTGCCGCGAATTTTTATTTCCTCGTAAATTATATCCACTCACACTCTTGATCGTAGTTTTCGGACACATTTCGAAATTTTTCAAAGACCAGAGATGTCACTCATTGACAGCCCTTCTGACTAAACCGCATTAAACCAATAAAAAAACTTTTTTAATTCCCGTATATCCGTTACGCGAATGGGTCACAAGTTTAAACTTTTTATTCCTAATACTTATTACCGCTGTATCCTCAGTACATGATGCAAAATATTACTCTTTCCTAGGAAGTAACTTTACTCAGTAACAATCGATTACAAAATATTATTTCTTCCTCCGAAGAAAAATCAGCTAATTATTTCGAAGTAAGATATCATTTTTTAAAATATCTGCAATTGTAAACGCTCACACAGTTTTTAAAAATCATCTTTTCCACCGTTTACCGGAGAACGTGTGATCCAATGACTCATCACGCTGATGAAATTTTATTTCGCGTTGCGACCTCTCGTTAGTACACGTGTGTGCATTACGTTTTACAAGGTCAGTTGTTTTCATCGGGTAAAAAATAATTCTCTAAAGAATTTTGTCGCGGTAGAATGCTATAGAAAGTAAGCAATGCTAAAAGTAGAAAACAATTCATACGTTGCGTTGTTGCGGTACCCTTGCGTTTCTGCTTACGGTGCGTAAAACATTTAACTTTAGTTATACATCCAAGTCCAACATGAATGTATGTTAATGGTATAGGAGATATTAGTTTCAACAAATACTATAAAATACACTAAGCTACTATAAAAATAATACATTTAATAAGTCTCACTCGATCGATATACTGAAAACAACTCTCAACTTACCTGAGTTATCCACCGAAATTTTATTTGCAGCTGGACTGATAGTCAAAATTTATCAAATACTTCAGCGATTATATTAGTATATCTATGGAACAAGCTACATGAGAAAGCTTCTTCGATTCGGTAACATAAAAATCCGCCTAACTAAAAATTTTCAGGAATATTTTAAAAGTACAAACCTCAGCAATAAGTTTTGGATACTTATTACTGTTCAGTAATTTTTCCCCTGTTCAGAAAGCGACACTGATATACCTTCCATGCAAATGCTTGGTTAACGATCGCGACTGATGAATTTTTTCCCTTTAACGCGAATGGTTAGATCAGCATTGGATATAAGTGACAGACAAAAAATAATGTCTTTACAAACTAAGAGACACTCGGTGTAAAACATCCCAAGTCCAGAAATGCCCTTTTCAAAATATAGGGAAATCCTCTCCACATGCTCTCCTACTTCTTAAAATTTAACACAACCTTGGCGCTTAATTCGAAGAAATGGCAGGGAGACGACGAACAGCCAGCCCAACCGGTGATAACTCAAAGGTCACGGTCGATCGTTAAGCACAGCTGCTAAAGAACTATTTTAACTTCTCAAATTATTTCAAGAAATAACACAATAAGCCTATCATAAATTGTTTGTTATAACGCTATGAAAATTATTAGGTAGGCAAATAAACAAAGGAAAGTTTAATAATCAAATGAGGAAACTTACCTTATATCTGTATTAATACCAACTAGGTCTTTTATTTTATTTGCCAAGTCACCACAATCGCATGTCACGTCTGATGGACACGCTTAGGATTCGATTCGACTGACCGTGTCCGGCAGGCGCTGGCGACATTAGCACTGCACGGCGCCATTGAATCACGAAACAACTCGCTGAAAATCACATAATCATGTTGAAAGCTTATATCGTAAACACGTAAACTTTACGATTTTGTGGGCCGCATTACCAGCTGTCCAGGGCTGCGGTTGGACACGCCTGATAAAGACTAAGGTTATTCTATATATAAATATACTACACATATATATATATTGTATGGTATATTATAAATAAGTTTGTAATATATGAATATAAACTTATAAAAATAAAGTGTTTTGTAGAGTATAATATAAATGAAATAAATAAATATATTTACATAAATGTCCATGTAAAAATATTCTTGTGGACTACAAAAAGAGACCATCACATTTATTCTTAGTCCTTAATAAAAATAAATGCAGAGATGTGAGCTGGTTATTTAATCGGAAAGAGAATCTATAGCATTTTGCACTGCAAGTCGTGTTCAGCTTCTTATGATACACGTTGCTCTTGATCTTCTTTTGCCATTTGTCCGTTACCTTAATAGTTATTTTGCTTCAGCTTCATTCAATATCATCAACCCATGAACGGAAGTAACCCTGTTTGTAGCTTAATTTAATTTATTATTGTAACCTTCTCCTCTTCACCATATTTCCTTTTCTGTTTTTCTGGATTATTCACAATCCTTATTCCGCTATTCAATCATCTAATGTTACTCTCTGTTGTTCATAAATTTCTTTATTTTCCTCATATAATTAATATTATTCATTTTTAATTTAATTATAGTGTCCACAACAGATCTAGATCCAATTATAGGGGACATTTACAATACATATACATAAAGACAAGTATTGCATAATAAGAAAAGAGGGTAAAAAAAGGAGAAAACATAATGCACATATGAAATACATAATGCACATATAATTTAAAAAATTTCTAGAAAAAAAATTAAATTTTAATTAATTTTTTATAACAAAGTTGAACAAGCCAACCTAAATTCTTTCGAAATCATATTAAACAAACCAAGTTTATGCGAATACCGTATTTTAACGTGTATAAGGAACCCCCTGATTTTTCATCAAAGATATTTTTATTTTAAGATATAAAAAAAAATTATTCATCATCGGCGGTCTCCTTATGCGCGCGCCGATGCTTGACGAACGCGTGCACTTCTTCTCCAATAGGACGTCGCGACCCGTTGGGTGTCGACCTGAGGCTTGCGGTGTTGCAAGTTATGAAGATTTGAGTTTCGAGGCATTGAGTAATTTGTTAATAACTATAATACTCTCCATGTATAAGATACTCCCTATTTTTGGGACCCAATTTTTGGCAAAAAGGGATTCCTTATACACGTTAAAATACGGTATGTATTTTATAAATTAGAATACCTGATAGCAGCATAATTTTTCAGTACATTACTTTTGCACAAAGGAACTGTAAAGAAAGATCTTTCCCTCCTAACATTTTTTGTACATTAAAATCAACGAACTGAATCAGTTTAATACAATTAATATAATTATTCAATACTTTATAGAAAAACATTAAACATAACAAATCCTCCTTTTTTCAAAAACGAAACTGCAAATGTATATCTAAATAACTTAAATCAACTATCATGAACGTAGACACCAATAAATTTAAAATATAAATAACTCAAAAATTTATTCTGCATTTTCTTAAATCATTTTGACAAATATTATAACAAGGATTCCATTTTATTGATCCATAAGATAATTTGGAACTTATCAATGATGGATTAATATTTATAAAATCTTTTGTTTTCCTAATAATGTACTCTAAATTTGAAAAGTATTTCTTATTATATCTTGAACATGGGAATTGAAGCAAAATTTAGAATTAAATTTGATGCCCAAGTCATAGATTTCATATTTATAAAGAATAGCAGTATTATCCAGATGATAATTGCACTGTAGAATACTTCTGTTATGAGAAAAACTTACAACTGAACATTTAGAAATATTCAAAGGTAAACAATAAACAACAGTACAAAAATGCAATTTATCAAAATCCTTCTGCAATTGAATACAACTATCACAAGAAAAATATGTTTAAAAATTTTAATATCTTCCGTAAGCATTAAACAATCTGGGTGATACAAAAAGCTAGGTTAATCATTAATAAATACAGTAAAGAACAGTGGCCCCAAACTAGATCCTTGAGGTACTCCAGAAATACTGTGAAAACCATATGAAAACCCAGTAGTGTTATTTACCTAAAGGATCCTATTAGTTAAAAAAGAATACAGAAAATCAATAAACTAGAACTGAAACCAATTCTCACAAATTTTTTCATTAATATTCCAAAATCAATAATATCGAAAGGAGAAGTCAGTGTAAATAGCATCATATTTACCCTTCTCATCAAGAGTGACTGAAATATTATTGACAATAAACAAAAGTTCAATTAATACCGTACTGATTTACAGCGAAGTAATTTGTTAGGTTATAATATAGTTTCTTAAAAATTATAGATTCAAAAATTTTAGAAAAGGGTGAAAGCACAACAATAGGTCTATAATAACCAACATTAGCTTTATTTCCCTTTTAAAATATCGGAATAATCTTGGTTTTCTTCCAAATAGCAGGAAATATCTTCAGTAGGAGTGAAAAAGTTTAAAAGTATTAAAAGAGGATAGACTAACCAATCTGAAAATTCCTTAATAACAAAGGTAGAATAAGATCCAGCCCTAAAGCGTTGCAGCACAATCTCTTTATCACCAACGATGTCTCGCCCACGTTCTACAGACCTCTGAGTACCTACAGCTCCATTGATCTGACCCTCTGTTCTTCCAGCATTGGTCAAAGCCTCACAGCTGGTCAGTTGACCCTGACACCTGGGGCAGTGACCACTTCCCGCTGCATATCTCCTTACTTCCCAAGGGACGTGCAGCCCCGAGAAGAACGTCGAAGCTTACCGACTGGCAGCTCTTTCAGCAGATCTCGTTTGAAGGACTCGCTGCGATCAAAGCTACAGATCTCAGCACAGTGTCAGAGGCCTCACTGCTGCCTCTGATGCCTGCACTGTTATGATCTCGACGCCCGGGCATCTTCCCCCTCTGGATATCCACTATAAGCGGCTTCACACCATTCGCCGCCGAGCTGATCAGAAGGTACCTTAACCGGCGTGAAAGGTTCAGGTGGCGATCCTTCTGCTCCAGCATTAATGTCTTCACCCCTTCTGGGAAAGACTGGAGGTTTATCAGGAACCTGACGGGGAAGCCATAGCCTGCCCTCCCCTTCCATAACCTTGCCCTGGCCCATGGGGAGGACTTAGCCGCCACTGCTAATGCCTTTTTGCGGCACCTCACCTCTTCCCTTTTTGCCCCACCAGTGAATGTTCAGGATATGGCTCAGCTGCACTGCTTTGGTTCTGAGCCTTGCTATAATGATCCTTTAACCTTGCAGGAACTCACTTCTGCTATTGCGGCTTCGATGCGCTCGTCGGCCCCAGGCCCTGACAGTGTCAGCTATACTCAGTTAGCTAACCTGTCACCTGAGGCTCTGCTTGTGCTTCTTTAAAGCCTTCAATCACTCCTGGACCACCTGCACAGTACCTGAGTCATGGAAGGCAACACACGTCGTGTCTATCTTGAAGCAGGGAAAACCCGCCAATGAACTGTCCTCTTACAGGCCCATTGCTCTATCATCTTGCCTCTGCAAGATCCTAGAGAGACTGGTCCTTGGACGCCTGGAATGGTACCTAGAGTCCAATGGCCTCCTCCCTGACAGCCTCTCGGGTTTCCGCAATGGGAGATGCACGTCGAACAATCTCATCAACTTCATCTCTGCTGCTGATCAGGCACGGTCCGTGGGAGAGACTACTGTTGCTGTCTCCTTTGACATCCACAAGGCATTCGATTCCCTGTCCCATTCAGATATTCTCTGCAGGCTCCATGATCTCGGCCTCAGAGGCAATATCAACCAGGGGATCGCAGCGTACCTCTCCAACAGGACTGTTCGTGTGAAGCTGGGCAACACGCTCAGCGTCTCCCACACCATCAATCATGGAGTACCTCAAGGGGATGTCCTCAGCCCGATGTTACTGAACATCTTGCTGTCAGGCCTACCCTCTCGACTCGAGGAGAGAGTGGGTATTTCCATTTACGCAGACAATATCTGCGTCTGGTTCCCTAGCCATGACCCCTAACATGCTCAGCTCGTGATGAAACGAGATGTGGACATGGTCGTCAAATTCTTCAACAACCTAAGCCTCACTTCTTCCACTGATAAGACTGTGGCCATGGTTTTCAGAAGGAGACGCCTTCCACCCACCTTCCCTGACCTCTTGCTTGAGCCAGATCACATCAAGGCCGTCCATCAGCATAAGTTCCTTGGTGTGTTCCTGGACAACAGGCTGAGCTGGGGGCCTCACATCCAGCATCTTAAGACAGTTGTCACTGTGCAGAGAAATATACTGTCTTTCCTTGCTGGTACCCACTGGGGAAGTTCCTTCGGAAATTTGACCGGCACTTGATCCTATCCCGCATCAACTACAGTGGTCACCTTCTGTGCAATGCCTCTGATACACTGCTCAGCAAATTGGCTAGTCTACACTATATCTCTGCGCCTCTGCCCTAACACATCTAATGCATCTGTCATTGCAGAGGCTGATGACATGCCTTTCCACCTGCACTGGAAGAGAGATATACTGTGTCATCTCTCGAGACTCCATTCCCTGCACTCTAACCATGAGCTTCTCAGGAAGTTGCATGACAGGCTTCACTCTGCCATCGCCCTGTCTGCCAAGGACTTCTACGACCGAGTCCTTCCTGCCAGCTCCAGACACTTGAGCTGGCAGGGACACATGCTGGATGCTGACAATTCACTCTTCCCCGACCTTCCACCCTGGAGGAACAGTGATCTTATGATCAATGTCACTATCTCTTCTCTTGGTCGGAAGAGCGACTGTGATCCATTGGCCATCAGACTTCTCTCCACCTCCTATGTCACTGCATGATATGAGAGATGCACTGAGGTCTACACTGATGGATCTGTGGATCGGGAGAGGCAACGTGCTGCCTCTGCCTTTGTCATCCCCGATACATCGTCAGAGGTTTCCGTCTCCCGCATCTAACCTCCTCCACCTGTGCAGAGCCTCATGCTATTCTTGAGGCTGTACTTTACATCCTCAGCCTCGAGAGTGGCAACTTTGTCATCCTCTGTGACAGCAAGTTAGCCTTGGAAGCTCTCCAAAAGCGAGACAGCAAGAGCTGCAACCACTTCCTCATCCAGAAGATCACGGAGACTTGCTCGAAGGTCACTTCTGCTGGAATCACGGTCCATTTCCAGTGAATCCCTTCCCACGTAGGGATACCAGGAAATGAGATCACTGATCACACCGCGAAGGAGGCACTGGAGAGCCAGAGGTGTGTAACTAATTATCCTTTCTCTCTCAGCGACTGCAAGAGTTCTGTCTCACAACTGGTGAGCCAATACCGTCTTTCTCAGTGGCAGAAGGACAGCAGGTGTTCCTCATTCAGGTACCTGGTTGAACTTCTCTCACTGCTCCTAACCTCGACAATCTCCTCAGATCTGAGGAGACCCTCCTTCATCGTCTCCGAGTTGGTGTCATCTACAGCAACTCTATGCTTCACACTCTCGTCAAAGCTTACAGTCCAGACTGTGCCACTTGCAGCACACCTGAGACTGTATCCCACGTTCTGCTCAACTGCTCCCGCTACAATGCCGAAAAAGAAGCTTTGTTTCGGGAGCTTAATGCTATAGGAACCACCGACTGCTCCATCACCTCCCTTCTCGAAACAATCATAGTGCGAAACTGCAACGTGCGTGCTTCCGTATGGTCACTGACTTCTTTCAGAACATTGGCCTCTTCTGCAAGGTCTAATGTTTAGTATTTTACATTGTCCTGATTAGAGCCTTTTCTTCTGAGGGATAGCTGAGATGCAGATTCTTCTGCATCCACTATCTCTATTCCGTTGTGACTGGTGTAGGGAACTCCTTCTTTGGAGGCTAATTTCCCCATATTTACAACAACTTGAACCTTGGGGAGGAATTTTTAATAAAGAGGTCAACCAGGGGGTATTTATAAAGTATTAATTATGAGGTATTAATTATTAATTATGAGTTATTAATTATTAATTATGAGTTATTAATAAGGGGGGGGGTGTGGTCGGTTACGTAAGGGGTCGTGGTCGGTTGCATAAGGGTCGTGGCCTGTTACGCCATAGGGAGAAAGCCCTGTGCAAAGCGGGATCGCTGGACTGCATTGATACTATTCAGGTCACTGCAGACTCAACGACAAAATGCACATTATGAAAAAGGCAGAGTCTAATCTTTGCTGCCATTGCAACTCAATTAAGACTGTTTCACATGTCCTACTGAACTGTACAACATACAACACACAAAAAAGTTTCTTTTTGAACATTTGGAAAAACTGAATATCAAGGAATTCGTCCTTGAAAACCTCCTATCACAAAAAAGAGAAAAAAAACAAGATTCATCACACGTCTACAAGTGCTAAAATTAAAAAAAATACCAACCTGTCCTAGAGAATATAAAACTACAATTCAGGACTTATATTAAAAAAAAATAAAAAAAACTGCAGAACCACGGGGACCTTAAAGAAATGTTCTAACAGTGGCTGAACAATCTCCTAAAACCGACGGGTAGAAATGTTTTTTTTTTCTCTCTCTCTGGCCTAAATTTTTACTCTGTGTGATTCAAAAATGATCAGCTGGGAAAGTCTGCAATTCCAATATCGACAGAAGATTCCCAAGACACGACTGCTACTACTACATACAAAAAAGTCAGTGACATCAACATTGCTTCAAATTACGTGTTCTTTTCTTTTCTGTTAGAATGCAAAGAATTCGGTGGGATTAATTTTCCTTCTCCATAATGGCATATTTTCACAGAGATCTTAACAAACACAACAAAGATTTGATATGGCGCCTTGTGATTACTGCACTATTCCTGATATCAGTATAAAGTCTCGAATATTAACATAGGTATTTAAAGAATACTCCTATTATTAACTGGCATTTCCTTTTATATTATATTTTAATCGCTGTGCCTTTCTTCGTCGAGATTTTCTTCACTCACCTCCTGGATAACTAACCGAGGGATTGGAAAAGCAGTCGTTGGACGGATGCAGGGTCGGATCTAAGGTGGGGAGAGGTGCAAGGGATCATGCTTCCTTTTCAGAATGAGTAAGGGTAAAAGAGACAAAAAATTATTAGAGTTATTTATATTTCGTGTATTTTTCTAGAATTGTTTTTAAAAAGCCATAAAACTAAGTGGTAAATGTCATACTATATTTGAAATCAAATTCTTTACATTTTTTTGAATGATTGTGTTTCTTGACCTCCCCCCCACCCCCCTCGAATTTTCTCTAGAACCGAGCCTGGTTGGATGGAAGTTAAAACTGTGGACCCTTGTGCAGGAGATCCATATCCTGTGCACGTCGCAGAACATTCTGGATGGCCTTGGTGGATCGTCTCTTGAGGTTCCTAACATCCTTACAGCGAATTGTTTCCCTCACCCAATTCGAAGAACGTTCCCTGGCTATTTATCCCATTGTGTGCAAGAAAAACATGCTTCTCATGTTCTCGGTGAATCCAACAAATCCACTGTAATGTTGTTATTTAAAAGAAGTGTTCCCAGGTTCGAGTCCCAGCTGGGTCAGCGTTGAGATTTATCTCCGCAAAATTCCCCGCCCTGCCCACGGTCAGTAGGGGACACCGATGGGCTTGGTAAAGGCCGCCGTCCGTCGGATGGGACGTTAAGCCGTGGCCCCGTGTGCGGGAGAGCCATACCCTGTGCACGTTAAAGAACACGCTGGATGGCCTTGACGGGAGGCTACCATCTGTCTCCCAACAGCTGTTCCAGTGGGTCCCCTCCCCCAACCTTCTCTGAGCCTTCGGGGTCCATGTGACCTGGCCATTTAGCCCATAGTGTGCAAAAAAGTGCCGCTCAGAGGTAAAATAACCCAACCCAACCCATTTAAAAGAAGTCCGAAAAATTTAAAAATTACTATTTCCTTAAATGTGTCTGAAAAGTAAAAAAAAAATCAACAACGAAAAAGATTGATGAAATAAATTTAAATTTAATAAGTTGATAGGACTCAATGCTTATTAATATCAGAGGAAAACAATGAGCTTAAAAGTATTTCCTTCTCAATGAAAAAAATAAATTTCTTTCTTTGTACCTTCCTTTGAGATTTAATTGAATTGAGTAAGTGATTCAATCATTTAGAATCCTTTTGTAATCTTTATTTCCTCCAGTACATATAAAAGATTGCTTACTTTCCTTCGTTTACAATCTGATCATTGATCGAAACTTTCTATCATTTCTACGCAGATCGATTTCTATAATTTATATTTATTCCATTCCAGAGAATTACACAGAAAAAGTAATTTTAGAGACTATCTTAGATGTTCAAGTGACTTCATCATACCCAGTGCATTTACCGAGCCTCAGTACATTTCGAAAATTAAAAATAAATAAAAATCCCCCCCCCCTCCTAAAGCAGCTGCTTGCCATAGAGGCTGACACGAGCTGTCAGTTTATACGCCATAGTTGAAAGTCTGTAAGGATGGCGATACCTCAGCAGAAAGACAACAAAAACATCCATGACTTACCCGGGACTCGAATCCAGATTCCGTTGATCAGGAGCCAAGCACGCTAATCATTCGGCCACAGGACCGACAGTTCAAAAATACAAGCTTATACAAATATACATGCATAAAAAATCCTTATGCAACCATGGGCTACGGAATCCTACCAGACTGCATAATTTACGTCTCCAGAAAAGTCTGTCCAGAGCTAGAACTGTTGCATTTGGAAACTGTATGCCAATTCTATCAAGGTCCTGTTTGACATTGTCTACCCATTGCATCTTAGGTCTCCCCATTTTTCTCAGGCCTTTAACCGCAATGCTTTTAACCCTATTTGCCAATCTGAAGCTAGGCATTCGAGCAGCATGGTCAGACCAACACAATCTCTTCTTGCACAAAAATATACTGCTCAATGGAGGTTGATGACTGCTTCTTCTAACCTTATCATTACTTACAAAGTCAAACCACATAATGCCCAATATATTGCGTAAACATATAAAATCAAAGGCATCAAGTTTCCTGTTATCCTACTTACAAAGGATCCATGATAAACTACCGTAACAAACCATAACAAGAACCAAACCATTATGGAGCCTAATTTTAATCTTTAGGTGTATATATGCCTATTATCCCCCCTCCATTTATATTTTTAAATTTTTAGTTTTATATGCCTCTTGCACCCCATTAACATTAAAAATTGCTGTAGATTTAAAAATCTCCATAGTTTTTTAAAAGTCCCAGCAGCAATCCCAATTCGTCTGTTTATCTCATGACATATATCACCGGTAACTGTTACACAACTCACAAGAAAATTAAACTTGCTCAAGAGTGCAGATGTTCAAAACAACTAAAGCACCATCTGCCTGACCAATTTCATCGTTTTGTTTTTTTTCTGCTTATCACCAAACCTACTCTATTACCAGTCTCATCAACAGCCCTCATGAAAGAATTCATCTCATCAACAGCACTAGCCAACAGGACCCAATCATCTGCATCATCTAAATCAGAAATTTTGAAATCTCTAGACCATTTAAGGCCAGAATCTTTCCCTTTGTAAAGAATTTCGCATTACATCATCAATAACCAAACTAAAGAGAAAGGAGACAAAATGCACCCTTGTCTAACTCCACTAGCAACGCTAAACCAATCGCTACCAGCCTTACCAACTCTCACACACGACACGGTGTTATTAAAGGGAGCTTTCATTATGCTAACTGTCAGGTATTCCATATGATCTATCGATTAACCATAAATTATGTTTATCAACAAAGTTAAAAGCCTTTTTAAAATCTATAAATCTATATAACTCAGGTTTCTGAAACTGCAAACATTTTTCAAGAATCTGCCTAAGTGGAAATATTTTATCTATACATCCACTCCCAATTCTAAATCCACATGGGGCGGGGGTGCTCAGTCGGTAGTGCGCCAGGCTCGTAATCTGTAGTTCCCAGGTTCGAGTCCCAGCTGGGTCAGCGTTGAGATTTATCTCCGCAAAATTCCCGCTTCCCACGGTCAGTAGGGGACACCGATGGCTTGGAAAGGCCACCGTCCGTCGGATGGGACGTTGAGCCGTGGCCCGTGTGCGGGAGAGCCATACCCTGTGCACGTTAAAGAACACGCTGGATGGCCTTGACGGGAGGCTACCATCTGTCTCCCAACAGCTGTTCCAGTGGGTCCCCTCCCCCAACCTTCTCTGAGCCTTCGGGATCCATGTGACCTGGTCATTTAGCCCATGGTGTGCACAAAAGTGCCGCTCAGAGGTAAAACAAACCAAACCAAATCCACATTGTTCATCAAGCAGTTGTCCATCAACCAAAATTTTTATTCTTTTAAGAATAAACTTTCAAAGAACTTTACCTGGTACAGAAAATAGACTGATTACCGTATAATTATCACAAGAACTATTATCACATTTTTTTAAAAAAATAGGGATAATAAAATCTCTAGTAAAATTTTTAGGAAAACCTTTATCACAAAAAATATCGAAATTTAAGTCAACCTTGTGTTAACACAGACGTTCTCAGTTCTAAGCATTTGAGTGGTGATTTCATCCACCCCAGGGTATTTATGAAGTTTTAACTTAGACATAGCCAAAGTGACTGTCATGTCAGTCTAATTTATTTATTATTGTATTTTGTTGTTGTTGCTGTTGTAAATATATATGTGTATTAAGTGGATTTTTGTAAGTGCTGAGATCGGCACGTGACTTACGAGTTGTTATTCGGGTCTGAGCTGACTGCCAGCATATGCTCACAGCGGTGAAAGTGCTTTTGCGACTAGCCTGAGGTTCTGCAAGAGTGTGGGACTGAAGCGTGTAAATTGTGAAGAGCAGATTGACTGCCATTGACGAACAGGAAGGACGTTTGCTACGCGTGTTAAGTGGTGCGGCTCTTTCTCCTAAACAAAGCCCATAAGGAGAGGGTTCGGTTCTGTGTGAACCAATGTATGGTTCTGTGTGAACCATGGTTCGGTTCTGTGTGAACCAAGGTATGGTTCTGTGTGAATCGTGGTTCAGTTCTGTGTGAACCAAGGTATGGTTCTGTGTGAACCACGGTTCGTATCTGTGTGAACCAATGTATGGTTCTGTGTGAAACAAGGTATGGTTCTGTGTGAACCATGATGCGGTTCTGTGTGAACCATGGTGCAGTCTATATGAACCATGGTTCGGTTCTGTGTGAACCAAGGTACGGTTCTGTGTGAACAAGGTAACAGGCACCATTAAATGTCCTTTAGCTAAGTTTTGAGGTCGATAAAGCGACTTCTGTAAAGCGAAGATTTCGCCTCATTGGATGAATGCTTGCAGTAGCAAAGCAGCGTTCAGATTAAATTTGGGCAGATTGTAGAAATGATCCAAAGAACATCTAGGGAGCCGAATTATTCTGATCTTCAGTGCAATGAAGGCTCTAGGAACCGAGTGCATCCCCAGCACATAATTGTATGCGAGTGTAAATAAACTGTATCGTTCATCCACTACTCTCGTGCTTGAATTGTTGGTCATCTTTCTACATGTCACTTAGCGCAGCAAGTCTGAGGCATACGCCCGTATGGGTGTAACAACCTACGAACCTGTAATTTCACTTAGGTAATGGTGAATATAATTAAGGGATTAATTGATATCCTCTACTAATGGTAGATTCGTTTATGACCCCATCACCCCCAACACGACAGTGACTTCAGAATGTGTTATAGAGCCAAAATTAAAGCCAGTAATGGATCTACTACCGTTACAAAAAATGGGAGTAGAAATAATCAAATTGATTCGAAAATCTCTGAAATGCTCAGCCCACCTGGACATGACACAATCCTCATCTTCAATAACCTTACCATGTTTATCCTCAATCCCTGTATGCCACCCTGTTTCTTCCCACACAAAATAATAGCTCTGGTACACCCCTCTGCTGTTGTCTAACTGCTTCCTCTGCTTTGTCAGTCATTGTTTGTTTGGGTTGGGTTGTTTCACCTCTGAGCGGCACTTTTTTGCACACCATGGGCTAAATGGCCAGGTCACATGGACCCCGAAGGCTCAGAGAAGGTTTTGGGAGGGGACCCACTGGAACAGCTTTTGGGAGAGAGATGGTAGCCTCCCGTCAAGGCCATCCAGCGTGTTCTTTAACGTGCACAGGGTATGGCTCTCCCGCACACGGGGCCACGGCTTAACGTCCCATCCGACGGACGGCGGCCTTTCCAAGCCCATCGGTGTCCCCTACTGACCGTGGGCAGGGTGGGGAATTTTGCGGAGAAAAATCACAACGCTGACCCAGCTGGGACTCGAACCTGGGAACTACAGATTATGAGCCCGGCGCGCTACCGACTGAGCCACCCCCGCCATATAAGTGTTAGTTATTCTTAAACTGTTAAGTTTACTTCCCTATAGGAGACGTTTCCTATTACCATTGGAAGTGCCAATGCCAAAGGGACCTAACACCCCATGCCCAAAGGTAAGAGTTAGTACAAACTTTAGCATTGATGTCGCCTAGCATCAGAGAAATATCTTCTTTCTTGACAGAATTCGAAACATCCATATGTTGCCTGTAAAATCTATCTTTCTCCTCTTCATCAGAGTCCTCTGTGGGGACATAACAATAGATAACATTCAGATCTTTAATCTTAGTGGTAACTTTAGCTGTAAGAAATCTTTTATTAATGGAGTCATATCCTAGAAACGCCTCACTTGCTTGTCTGCTGAGAAACAAACCTACACCTTAAAGATGCTTTCCATCCTTCCTCCCTGAAAAGAGGAATTTAAAATTATTATTAGTTATCTGACCCTTACCTATCCATCCCGTGTGCGGGATGGTTTATTACAAACCCAGAATAATGCGGGATGGTTTATTACAAACCCATCAGGATTGAAGACTCAATGGGGGAGGGGTGTTATAATATTGAAGACTCAAGGGGGGAGGAGTGTTATAATATTGAAGACTCAAGGGGGGAGGAGTGTTATAATATTGAAGACTCAAGGGGGGAGGAGTGTCATAATATTGAAGACTCTATGGGGGAGGTTCTATGGTTTATTACAAACCCATCAGGTTTATTACAAACCCAGAATATCTAAGTTATAAAGCTGGAATTCCTATGTGAGGAGGACGGGGTGGCTCGGTCGGTAGCGCGCCAGGCTCGTAATCTGTAGTTCCCAGGTTCGAGTCCCAGCTGGGTCAGCGTTGAGATTTATCTCCACAAAATTCCCGCCCTGCCCATGGTCAGTAGGGGACACCGATGGGCTTGAAAAGGCCGCCGTCCGTCGGATGGGACGTTAAGCCGTGGCCCCGTGTGCGGGAGAGCCTTACCCTGTGCACGTTAAAGAACACGCTGGATGGCCTTGACGGTAGGCTACCATCTGTCTCCCAACAGCTGTTCCAGTGGGTCCCCTCCCCCAACCTTCTCTGAGCCTTCGGGGTCCACGTGACCTGGCCAAAAAAGTGCAAAAAAGTGCCGCTGAGAGGTAAAACAACCCAAGCTGTGAGGACGTCAAGAGAATAATCTCTTGACATCTTGACACAGGAGTCTTGCAAAGTGCTTACATTCACGTCCCTGCAGATAGAAAATGATTAGTAAGATTTTGAAATAAACTGGGTTCATTGAGAGATGTAGGGTCAACAATATCAGACATTCCCCTAATCGCAGGAATGGAGCAAAGATCCGTTCCCCCACCGCTATAGGCTGAAGCCATCCATGCTGGATTGGATTGTTTTACCTCTGAGCGGCACTTTTTTGCACACCATGGGCTAAATTGCCAGGTCACATGGACCCCGAAGGCTCAGAGAAGGTTGGGGGAGGGGACCCACTGGAACAGCTGTTGGGAGACAGATGGTAGCCTCCCGTCAAGGCCATCCAGCGTGTTCTTTAACGTGCACAGGGTATGGCTCTCCCGCACACGGGGCCACGGCTTAACGTCCCATCCGACGGACGGCGGCCTTTTCAAGACCATCGGTGTCCCCTACTGACCGTGGGCAGGGCGGGGAAATTTTGCGGAGACAAATCTCAACGCTGACCCAGCTGGGACTCGAACCTGGGAACTACAGATTACGAGCCTGGCGCGCTATCGACTGAGCCACCCCAGTCCTCATCCATGCTGATAGGAACTTCAGGCACCATCTTTTCAAATGGATTCCGATATTTTAAAAGGGAAATAGAGCTAATGTTGCGAATTATAGACCTATTATTATAATTTCACCCTTTTCTAAAATTTTTCAATCTATAATTTTTAAGAAGCTATATCATAATCTAACAAATTACTTCGCTGTAAGTCAGTACGGTATTAATTGAACTTTCATTTATTGTCAATAATATTTCAGTGGACCTTTTCAAGAACTAGAATTTAGATAGAAACTTACCTGCCTGAGACTCATTACTCCAGGGCAGTCTGGTAGGACCTCTATAGTCTGTAGCCGTATGAGGAGGGCGGGGGTGGCTCAGTCGGTAGCGCGCCAGGCTCGTAATCTGTAGTTCCCAGGTTCGAGTCCCAGCTGGGTCAGCGTTGAGATTTCTCTCCGCAAAATTCCTCGCCCTGCCCACGGTCAGTAGGGGACATCGATGGGCTTGGAAAGGCCGCCGTCCGTCGGATGGGACGTTAAGCCGTGGCCCCGTGTGCGGGAGAGTCATACCCTGTGCACGTTAAAGAACACGCTGGATGGCCTTGACGGGAGGCTACCATCTGTCTTCCAATAGCTGTTCCAGTGGGTCCCCTCCCCCAACCTTCTCTGAGCCTTCGTTGTCCTTGTGACCTGGCCATTTAGCCCATGGAGTGCAAAAAAGTGCCGATCAGAGGTAAAACAACCCAAGCGTATGAGGATTTTGTGGGATTGGCGATGCTCAAGTAACTAAAGTAAGGGTTCAGATATCTGCAATGACTTCTAAATAATATTATCCATAGGCAACTCATACGCAAACAGAAAACACATCGGCAGTGCAAGAATTCCAGGATTCGCAATGAAGCTCAAAGCTACAAAACAGTCCCTGAGTATAAATGATCAGCACCAGGACCCTGTGAAATTGACCACTCCTCAGCAGGACCTAAAAATAAATAAAATGTGGCCATAAGTAAGTCACACTGATCTGCTAGCCTTCCTCTCCATCTTCGTTTCCTTCCAGAAGATAATAACTCTTTTGAAAGGTACAAATCGCCTCCACCAGAAGATGGTCGGATCGAACACTAGGTGTTATGCCTGGCCGGTTCTATGCATCATGAGATTGGTACACAGCTCTCCTCCCAATATGTGCCTAGCTACCATATACTGCTTGGCTACTTGATACCTAAATTCAATGTCGACAAGCTGAATAAACGAAGACAAGCATGTGAAAGTGGATTGATATTAAATTTAAAGTAAAAAGAGGAATATGGCAGATTTAATCGTTGTGTTGTAAGAGTAATAAAGATGATATCGTATTTAATACTATGCATACAGAACTTAAAGATAGTCAGGTGGTTATGAATAAATTTTCAGATTATTTTACATCAGTCATACAAAGTATGATAATAGGGATTTTCATGCTATTCATAAAGAACTAAATATCTCGGATATTATACAAATTGATCTGAGGATATTATTGATGCAATAAGCACATGAAAGAGACATATTGATTGGGGCTGGATCTTATTCTAGCTTTTGTTATTAAGAATTTTTCAGATTGATTTTTCAGATTTCACCCCTACTGAAGACATTTCCTGCTATTTCAGAGAAAATCCAGATTATTCCGATATTTTAAAAGGGAAATAAAGCTAATGTTCCGAATTATAGACCTATTGTTATGCTTTCACCCTTTTCTAAAATTTTTGAATCTATAATTTTTAAGAAGCTATATAACCTGGCAAATTACTTCGCTGTAAATCAGTACGGTATTAATTGAACTTTTATTTATTGTCAATAATATTTCAGTCACTCTTGATGAGAAGGGTAAATATGATGCTATTTACACTGACTTCTCCTTTCGATATTATTGATTTTGGAATATTAATGAAAAAATTTGTGAGAATTGGTTTCAGTTCTAGTTTATTGATTTTCTGTATTCTTTTTTAACTGATAGGATCCTTTAGGTAAATAACACTACTGGGTTTTCATATGGTTTTCACAGTACTTCTGGAGTACCTCAAGGATCTAGTTTGGGGCCACTGTTCTTTATTGTATTTATTAATGATTAACCTAGCTTTTTGTATCACCCAGACTGTTTAATGCTTACGGATGATATTAAAATTTTTAAACATATTTTTGCTTATGATAGTTGTATTCAATTGCAGAAGGATTTTGAAAAATTGCATTTTTGTACTGTTGTTTATTGTTTACCTTTGAATATTTCTAAATGTTCAGTTGTAAGTTTTTCTCATAACAGAAGTATTCTACAGTGCAATTATCATCTGGATAATACTGCTATTCTTTATAAATATGAAATCTATGACTTGGGCATCAAATTTAATTCTAAATTTTGCTTCAATTCCCTTGTTCAAGATATAATAAGAAATACTTTTCAAATTTAGGGTACATTATTAGGAAAATAAAAGATTTTATAAATATTAATCCATCATTGATAAGTTCCAAATTATATTATAGATCAATAAAATGGAATCCTTGTTATAATATTTGTCAAAATGATTTAAGAAAATGCAGAATAAATTTTTGAGGTATTTATATTTTAAATATTTTGGTGTCTACGTTCATGATAGTTGATTTAAGTTACTTAGAAATACATTTGCAGTTTCGTCTTTGAAAAAGAGGAGGATTTGTTATGTTTAATGTTTTTCTATAAAATATTGAATAATTATATTAATTGTATTAAACTGATTCAGTTCGTTGATTTTAATGTACAAAAAATGTTATGAGGGAAAGATCTTTCTTTACAGTTCCTTTGTTCAAAAGTAATGTACTGAAAAATTATGTTGCTATCAGATATTCTAATTTAATATAATACATATTCGCATTATCTTGGTTTGTTTAGTACAGTCGCTCAAAAAAGTATCCGAACGCTATGTTTGATTACAGAATTCAGAAAAAATATCTGCCAACGTCTTTTTTTAGTAATCAGTGATCTGGCAACCTTCGTGTCACGTGATTACAGAATTCAGGAAAAATAACTGGAGCGTGCACAGCAACTGTACACGCTCCAGTTACCGTTCACAGCAAACTGGAGCGTGTGCAGTTACTGCACACGCTCCAGTTTGCTGTGAACGGTAACTGCACACGCTCAATATTTCCGTGAGTGAGCCCACACGATCTAGTATCAAAAGAATATCACCACCTACAGTCGCTCAAAAAAAGTATCCGGACACTATAGTTGATTACAGAATTCAGAAAAAATATCTGGCAACGATATTTTTAGAAATCGTTGCCAGATATTTTTTCTGAATTCTGTAATCAACCATAGTGTTCGTATATTTTTTGAGCGACTGTATGACTTCAAAAGAATTTAGGTTGGCTTGTTCAAATTTATTGTCGGATTAACTTTTTTTCTATAAGTTTTTTAAATTTTTTTCATATGTGCATTATGTTCTGTCCTTTTTTCATCCTCTTTTCTTGTTATGCAATACTTGTCTTTATGTATATGTATTGTAAATATCTCCTATATTTGGATCTAGAGTTGGGTTGTTTTACCTCTGAGCGGCACTTTTTTGCACACCATGGGTTAAATGGCCAGGTCACATGGACCCCGAAGGCTCAGAGAAGGTTGGGGAAGGGGACCCACTGGAACAGCTGTTGGGAGACAGATGGTAGTCTCCCGTCAAGGTCATCCAGCGTGTTCTTTAACGTGCATAGGGTATGGCTCTCCCGCACACGGGGCCACGGCTTATCCGACGGACGGCGGCCTTTCCAAGTCCATTGGTGTCCCCTACTGACCGTGGCCAGGGCGGGGAATTTTGCGGAGATAAATCTCAACGCTGACCCAGCTGGGACTCGTACCTGGGAACTAGATCGCGAGCCTGGCGCGTTACCGACTAAGCCATCCCCGCCCCTTTGGATCTAGATATGTTTTGGACACTATAATTAAATAAACAAATGAATAATATATATTATATGAGAAAAAAAAGGAAATTTAAGAACAACAGAGAGTAACATTAGATTAGGGTTTCTCAACGTGGGATACGCGTACCCATTGAGGGTACGCGGTAAAATATTTTGAGCTACGCCGTGAGAGCTCAAAGATCGCTAGATCTAGTAACAAATTTGCTAAGTTGGCATTATTATAACTATAGTTTTTAGTTTGCCTATACTGTAACTATAGTTTTATCAATCTATCTAAGAGGTACGCCAGTTACACATTTCCAGGGGATACGTGAAGCATAAAAGGTTGAGAACCACTGCATTAGGTGATTGAACAGCGGAATAAAGATTGTAGATAATCCAGAAAAACAGAAAATGAAATATGGTGAAGAGGAGAAGGTTACAATAATAAATTAAATTAAGCTACAAACAGGGTTATTTCCGTTCACGGGTTGATGATATTGAATGAAGCTGAAGCAAAATAACTATTAAGGTAACGGACAAATGGCGAAAGAAGATCAAGAGTAACGTGTATCATAAGAAGCTGAACACGACTTGCAGTGCAAAATGCTATAGATTCTCTTTCCGGTTAAAATACCAGCTCACATCTCTGCATTTATTTTTATTAAGGACTAAGAATAAATGTGATGGTCTCTTTTTGTAGTCCACAAGAATATTTTTACATGGACATTTATGTAAATATATTTATTTATTTCATTTATATTATACTCTACAAAATATTTTATTTTTATAATTTTATATTCATATATTACAAACTTATTTATAATATACCATACAATATATATATGTATAGTATATTTATATATAGAATAACCTTAGTCTATATCAGGCGTGTCCAACCGCGGCCCTGGACAGCTGGTAATGCGGCCCACAAAATCGTAAAGTTTACGTGTTTACGATATAAGCTTTCAACATGATTATGTGATTTTCAGCGAGTTGTTTCGTGATTCAATGGCGCCGTGCAGTGCTAATGTCGCCAGCGCCTGCCGGACACGGTCAGTCGAATCGAATCCTAAGCGTGTCCATCAGACGTGACATGCGCTTGTGGTGACTTGGCAAATAAAATAAAAGACCTAGTTGGTATTAATACAGATATAAGGTAAGTTTCCTCATTTGATTATTAAACTTTCCTTTGTTTATTTGCCTACCTAATAATTTTCATAACGTTATAACAAACAATTTATGATAGGCTTATTGTGTTATTAATTCAAATAAGTTGAGAAGTTAAAATAGTTCTTTAGCAGCTGTGGTTTATGAAATACAATAGTATATTAAATGGCATCTTGCTCATTATATTGTTATAATTATAACATTGCTAATACTAGAAAAATATGTGGTTGCTTATTTATCAATATTTATCAATGTTTTTTATTGTTTTATTGATTCAACGTCGTCTGAAAAAAACAGAATCCAAAAAAAAAAAAGAAAAATCGTGGATGAAGGAAGAGTGTTCAATGAAAAATGGACAAATGAGTACTTTTTTGTCGAGACAAATTTTTAAGGCACTGCTTGGCTTCTGACCTAAGGGATCTGTGTTCGAGCCCCGGGTAAGGCAATGGATGTCGTGTTGTTTTTCTGCTGAGTCCTGCCATCCTTACCTGCCATCCTTCTACTATGGCATATAAACTGACAGGCTCCTGTCAGACCTCTATGGCAAGCAGCTGCTTGAGGGGGTATTTATTTTTATATTTATGCTTAATTTGTAGGGAAATTGTGTAAGATTTCAAAGACTACAATTTGAAAAGACCAATATATGCAAAAACATGCTGCCAAATTCGATATGTATCAAGGAATGTGTCGTAAAGACAAAATAGCGGAAATGAAAAAGTTTGTCATCTCAACAAAAAATTTTTTAAGAAAGTTTTTTTTTTAATATAATTTTTATTTATAAGAGTAAAGAATACAACTACATTTACAATATGACCCGCAAAGCTAAATAGCTTATCTGCAGGAAAATAAATAAATTATTAAACATAGGTCATTCAGCCACAAAAAATGGTATAAAATAAATAAAAATAAATACCCCCTCAAACAGCTGCTTGCCACAGAGGTCTGACAGGAGCCTGTCAGTTTATATGCCACAGTAGAAGATCTGAGATCAAATAAATCCACAAAACACAATACATAATAATCAGCTAACTAGAAAATACCAAATAATTTTTTAATTCCATTTTAAGTCTTCTAAAAGAATTTATATTTAGTGATTTTTTGGAGTAGCATTAAATATAAGTGGTACTTGATATTCGGAGGTATGTTTCCCGTAATTATTTCGAAAATTTGGCAATTTGTAATAACCTTGGTTTTGAAGTCTTGTATTTTTGTTATGTTGAATTTTTAGTTTGTAAGTTTCGTCAAAAAAGTTTTTAATTATTAAATTATATTTATATAAATTGCTGTAGGATAAAAGGTTTAAAAATATTAATCTATCGGTGGAAGTTTTATAAATTTTTTGCAAATAAAACGGAATAATATTTTTAGCTATTATAGACTGCAGTTTTTCCATTTTATTTATGTTAGTTAAGTTAGTTGTTCCATGCACAATTATTCCATAATTTAAAATAGATTCGCATATGGCGTGAATTCTGTAATCGACCATAGTGTTCGGATATTTTTTTAAGCGACTGTACCTGCGAAAAAGATCAAAGGGGTAACATTTCATAGGTAAGAAGTAATGTTAAAGTTTTGCTTTGTAAAATGAAAACTTTTTCGTCATTTCAAATAATTTATGACAGTAGCGTAGTTAGGCCTGGCGGTAGGAAGGGTTTCGAAATTCCACCAGCATTTTTAAGGTAAACTGATGAAATAAAGTGTTCTTATAAATTCATAGAAGAGAAAAAAAATTAACAAACGGGGGAGAATGTAATACTCATATCATTCGTCATTTACTATGTTTTTTGATGTACCTTACCGAAACGCTAGAGATTTCCCTGTTATATTAGTGAGAATCTAATTTCGAAGCTCTATATTTTCTAAAATATGCGTTTAATGGAAAAATTTAACTAAAGATAAATTAAAAATCATAACCGTGGCCGAGTGGTTAGCGCACTTGACTACTGATCTAAGGGACCTGGGTTCGAGCCTCGGATAAGGCATGGATGTATGTCGGTTTTCTGCTGAGGTCCTGCCATCCTCACAGACCTTCTACTGTGGCATATAAACTGACAGGTCCCTGTCAGGCCTCTGTGGCAAGCAGCTGCTTGAGGGGGTATTTATTTTTTTTTAATCAAATATATTTAAATCTCGATTTTAAACAATATTCGTTAAGTATTTAAAGAGTTATGGACGCTGGAATATTTCATGCTAAATTATGATCCATGTCGATGGAAAATGCAACTGTGAAATGCTATAACTATTAAAATATGCATTTAATGGAAAAATACGAGAGTAGGTAAATTAAAGATCATATTCAAAACTATTAAAATTTCTATTTTAAACAATTTTCAGTATTTAAGCCTATATTAAAGTCTGGATATTTCACAACAAAGTTTCTGTTTTTTATTCCAAAGAGATTGTTTTTGTTAATATTTACATTTTTTCTTCTGTAAGAGATTTGAGTTATCACAGTTTACTCTGAACATTAGAAACTTGTTTAAACAATAATAGAACTTTGAAATATTATGCAAGGGAGAGGAATTCAGTCCCTATTTTATGAAAAAGATGATGTAGCTTTCGTTTGATATGCAATTTGTTATTATTAACTTTGAGTGTATTAAACAACTGTGTTTAAAAACGTAAACAAACGAAAAACTAAAGCGGAAAAAAGTATTTTTTCGTATATGTATTGAACATCTCTTGACCTTCCAAGAAAAAAAAATCGATTTAGCAATATTCGGCGAAAAAATTCCTTTTTTGTACATGAAACAATTGCGATTTTATTAACAGTATTCATATAAAGCATTCGGATATATTGCAATTGACGTGCAGCGTGCGGCTTTCTGAGTAGCAACAACATGGCTACCGCCGTTCTGCGCGGCTTCACTAGCGACCTATGTTAAGGTATAGTAAGGGCGCCTTCCCCTCTTCCTACCTCCATGCTTGAGAACTCACTGAGAATTGCGACCACTTCCATCGAACCAGACATTGATGCATTTAGTTTCGCAAAAACAGAGTCAAATATCCCACTAGTTTTATGTTGCCATTTTTCTTAATTTTATAATAAAAAACATAAAATAAATGAAGCTTTATTATTCACATATATTAACTATATTATATATTTTATGGCAACACAATGTAAGCACCAATGACAAAAGTATTAGTGACACAAGCAAATATCCCAATTAAAAACTTTTCTTGCTATTTTTATGTGCGGCCCAAAACAATTCATCTTCACTCAATGTGGCCCAGGGAAGTCAAAAGGTTGGACACCCATGGTCTATATCATGCTTTTGAACTTGTTGAAGTTACTGATTCTTCTCAATCACATTTGACATACTGTTTATGGAAATTTCTCAGTGTAGTGTATATATGTAAAATCTTACATATTTCGAAGTTTATTTTGCCAATAAGCTCACTGGACAAAAAATTAGTCTTCTCCCGCCATAAGAGGGTTAAGTCCATTCGACAGCAATAGGGCACACCAGTAATAAACGCGTCCTACATATAGTTGTGCCATGAGCTATGGGGTTCATACAATGACAAGAAGTGGTTGTGTGCCACGTGTTAGTTGCTCCGTGAAACATGGGTCGCGCCAAAGATGTGAATGAGTGGGAAATAGGTGTAATTGCGTTTGGCCAAGCCAAAGGACATAGTGTTCAAGAAGTTTCTGCCTTTGTAGGTGTGTCGAAACGTACTACCCAAAGGGCCTTCCAGCAGTGGTGTACATCGCAGTCCACCGGTAATCGTCGCCAGAACTGCGGCAGAAATACTGCGCTCATCAATAGGGACCGCCACAGTGTGTCACGCACTATTAGGGCAAACCACTTTGCAATGAGGCAGGAATTGTTCCAGTCAGTCAATGCAGGCCTACAACAAGCTGTTTCTGAACGAACACTCCAAGAGAACTGCATGCCGTGGATATCTGAAGCAGAGCACCGCGGAAGAGACCCATGTTAACAGCTCTGCACAAGGCTGCACGGCTACAGTGGGGGCGGCGACACAAAGACTGGACTGTCAACTTTTGGAAGGTCGGATATATTTTGCTTATACTTGAATGATGCGAAGCAATGGGTACCGTCGCTCAAAAAAGTATCCGAACACTATGGTTGATTACAGAATTCAGAAAAAATATCTAGCAACCTTTTTTTCAGAAATCAGTGATCTGGCAACCTTCGTGTCACGTGACACGAAGGTTGTCAAATCACTAATTTCTAAAAAAAATCGTTGCCAGATATTTTTTCTTAATTCTGTAATCAACCATAGTTTTTGGATACTTTTTTGAGCGGCTGTACAGCGTAAGCTGCATGAAACCTTCCATGCGGACTGTGTGCAAGGTTCTGTTCAAGCTGGGGGAGGCTCTGTGTCATGTGACACGAAGGTGGTAAGATCACCGATTTCTAAAAAAATCGTTGCCAGATGTTTTTCCTGAATTCTGTAATCAACCATAGTGTTCGGATACTCTTTTGAGCGACTGTACATCTACTATTCCGTCAGGCCTGGGAAATTTGAGTGGTGTGCGCTATTACTGTTCGAAAATTTCCTAGAATTTTGTGAAAAATGCAGTTCTATCATGTTACCATTTTGGGACCAAAATAGCTTATATCAAAAGTGATTCGAAATTCCACACTTCGGATATTTATGAATTTTGTCTCTTCTGACTCTTTCAGTTTTTTTAAGTTGACTTGTAAAATAATTTTCTCCGATGTAATAATTATTCAAAACAACTTCGCAACAGGATTAATACAGAGAGGAATATCGAATATCGGTGTTTTTCCGCATTTTATAATGGACGATGGAAAATTAATTATGTCATGTAAGGTTGTTGTTTATTTTACCTCTGAGCGGCACTTTTTTGCACACCATGGACTAAATAGCCAGGTCACAAGGACCCCGAAGGTTGGGGGAGGGGTTGGGTTGGGTTGTTTTACCTCTGAGCGGCACTTTTTTGCACACCATGGGCTAAATGGCCAGGTTGCATGGACCCCGAAGGCTCAGAGAAGGTTGGGGGAGGGGACCCACTGGAACAGCTGTTGGGAGACAGATGATAGCCTCCCGTCAAGGCCATCCAGCGTGTTCTTTAACGTGCACAAGGTATGGCTCTCCCGCACACGGGGCCACGGCTTAACGTCCCATTCGACGGACGGCGGCCTTTCCAAGCCCATCGGTGTCCCCTACTCACCGTGGACAGGGCGGGGAATTTTGCGGAGATAAATCTCAACGCTGACCCAGCTGGGTGGGGGAGGGGACTCACTGGAACAGCTGTTGGAACACAGATGGTAGCCTCCCGTCAAGGCCATCCAACGTGTTCTTTAGCGTGCACAGGGTATGGCTCTCCCGCATACGAGGCCACATTTTAACGTTCCATCCAACGGACGGCAGCCTTTCCAAGTCCATCGGTGTACCCTACCTGTCATGTAAGGAAAAATGGACTGCAGTTCCAATACTACATTTTTATCTGTGCTTATAGAAAAATAATAATTGAAGAACTTTTTTTTTACGACATATAGGACAGAGAAGAATCCTAGAAGCTACTCCTAGCTTTTACAGGCCTTCTCATATAAGGACATGCCTTACTACGACCGAAGTCACTGCTGACCACTGCCTTAGTTAGAGCTAACACAACACACAAAGTTTGCCCTGCTGGAACAGTCGCTAGCTGCCTAACAACTATGCCAGTTAAGGCATTGCAGTAAATAAGAACTTAAAATTTGAAATAAAAATATTTTAAGCATATGCACAGTTGTATGATTTTATACTACAGTAATAATACAATTTTTCAAAAAAAAAGTAAAAAAAAAATAAAGAAAAATATCAGATATATTAACTTTGAGAACGTATTCTGCTGTGCATAAATAAATAAATACCCCCCTCATGCATAGTGATAAAAAAGTCTCGATTTACTTTTGGCCAGAAATGCTTCCCTTCCGAGTTATCGCACACGTGGAGGGTGCAAGTAAGAAACCCCGTGGTTAATTAGCCGTTATTCCAGCTATTACAGAACACTAGTGATCAATGAAAACAATTGCGTAAAGGCACATCAGAGCAAGTGTTCGAAATGGCTTCCCTGAGCAGCAATATATGTCTCACGGCTTTATCTCATCAACTGCCGAACACGTTCGAAAAGTCCGGAGTGTTCTGTATTCTTTGACAACCCCCTCCACGATCAGTTCACGGAGAGCTTGGGTATTAGGAACCGGGGTAGCGTAAATATCAGCCTTAACGTGTTGGGTTTTGTCCAACATTTGCACACCTCTACAATGCCGTCAGACATGCAAATTTACCTAGCATCTTTTGACAGGCTTCGTTACTTGCACTCTCAAAATGTATTATAACTTGGCCAAAACTTTCTGGCCTTATGTTCATAGGAACTTATTTTCATCACTGTGCTCAGTAGAACACGTTCCCAAAGTTTGACTAGACCTTTTGGAAACTTTTTGTATACTAGGTTTAAGTAAAATATAAAAAAAAATAAAAATACCCCCTCAAGCAGCTGCTTGCCACAGAGGTCTGCCAGGAGCCTGTCAGTTTATATGCCACAGTAGAAGATCTGACAGGATGGCAGGACCTCAGCAGAAAACAACACGAAACTAAACATTTTTTAGCCCAAAATATTCCACCATAGTATTAACTATATTACGTTTGATCACACTATCGCGTGATCACCTATTCCATCCAGCTGAAGACAACTTGTCCTCTAACATTCATGTACATGTGTAAGAGTGATTACAACATTATCCTTGAACATGTATTAGAGGCTACCATGTTATGTTGGAAGGTCCTTAGCTCTGAAAATAAACTTTTTTACCGAAACATCTCACTGGAAATAAACTGAAGATTTCGAATGCATCTAAATCTGAATTAAAAAAAATATTATTTAATATTTGATCCTAATTGTCTTTACTAGTTACTACTTAGAGTCGAAATTTCGACTCTTCTGAATCAAAATAGATGGAGTTGAATGTTACATTCTTAAAAAAAATACAAGAAGACAATACAACAAAGGAAACGCATTTGAACTTCTTGTATTAGTAGATTATATTTGAAAGTAAGAATTTCAATGAAAATTGCGATAAATACTCGGCTAATTCGACTGCAAAGGATCGAGAGTTCAGGAACTTGAAACGTTTAAGAGCAAGGCTGCTATAGAGTCTTAAGAATTTACTTCAAAAATCAATTAAAACACAAATATTAATCTTCCACTGAGAAATGTAATTTTATAAATTTCTCTAATGATTCTTTCATTTTGCCTTGATTTTGACAAAAAGGAATATAATATTTATTAACGAAGATAATAATAACGAATAATTAATAATGAAAAGCAATATCTTCTATTAAATGTTCCAGTTTCAATAACTTTTTAAATATTAAATCAGTATTATTGAAAATCGAGATTTATACAAATCTCAGAGATCTCTGAATTTATTTTTTATTCATCTTTTTCGTAAATTTTAAAATTAGCTTATTTTTGAAGTTAGGGAGCTTTGAAAGCTGCTTTCCATTCACGTAACATGAAAATGTTCTAATACATTTTGGAAGGTAGTGTATATATTCTTTTGCATAGACAGATGCTATAGAGATAGAACTGAGCATTTTAGGGAAAATCGAAGGGAAATTTCGAAAAATAACCATTTAGGATCAGTGCAAATTTTGTGTTCGTATGCTACAAGAATGGAGAAATTTTCGCCTGAAAATTACGTAGAACTTTGAACATTAAATTCTAAAAAAAATGCTTGTGCATTTTTCTCGTCTATCGATTTGCAAGAAATGAGACTGAATGGTTGATGAGAATATTCATTACCGGTTTGAAAGAAGTGAAGCTCCATGGTTGATGAGAATGTTCCTCCCCGATTTGCAAGAAATGTGCTTCAATGTTTGATGAGAATGTTCCTCCCCGATTTGCAGAAATGTGCTTCAATGTTTGATGAGAATGTTCCTCCCCGATTTGCAAGAAATGTGCTTCAATGTTTCATGAGAATGTTCCTCCCCGATTTGCAAGAACTGTGCTTCAATATTTGATGAGAATGTTCCTCCCCGATTTGCAAGAAATGTGCTTCAATGTTTGATGAGAATGTTCCTCCCCGATTTGCAGAAATGTGCTTCAATGTTTGATGAGAATGTTCCTCCCCGATTTGCAAGAAATGTGCTTCAATGTTTGATGAGAATGTTCCTCCCCGATTTGCAGAAATGTGCTTCAATGTTTGATGAGAATGTTCCTCCCCGATTTGCAAGAAATGTGCTTCAATGTTTGATGAGAATGTTCCTCCCCGATTTGCAAGAACTGTGCTTCAATATTTGATGAGAATGTTCCTCCCCGATTTGCAAGAAATGTGCTTCAATGTTTGATGAGAATGTTCCTCCCCGATTTGCAGAAATGTGCTTCAATGTTTGATGAGAATGTTCCTCCCCGATTTGCAAGAAATGTGCTTCAATGTTTGATGAGAATGTTCCTCCCCGATTTGCAAGAACTGTGCTTCAATATTTGATGAGAATGTTCCTCCCCGATTTGCAAGAAATGTGCTTCAATGTTTGATGAGAATGTTCCTCCCCGATTTGCAGAAATGTGCTTCAATGTTTGATGAGAATGTTCCTCCCCGATTTGCAAGAAATGTGCTTCAATGTTTGATGAGAATGTTCCTCCCCGATTTGCAAGAAATGTGCTTCAATATTTGATGAGAATGTTCCTCCCCGATTTGCAAGAAATGTGCTTCAATATTTGATGAGAATGTTCCTCCCCGATTTGCAAGAACTGTGCTTCAATGTTTGAGAGAATGTTCCTCCCCGATGTGCAAGAAATGTGCTTCAATGTTTGATGAGAATGTTCCTCCCCGATTTGCAAGAACTGTGCTTCAATATTTGATGAGAATGTTCCTCCCCGATTTGCAAGAACTGTGCTTCAATGTTTGATGAGAATGTTCCTCCCCGATTTGCAAGAAATGTGCTTCAATGTTTGATGAGAATGTTCCTCCCCGATTTGCAAGAACTGTGCTTCAATATTTGATGAGAATGTTCCTCCCCGATTTGCAAGAAATGTGCTTCAATGTTTGATGAGAATGTTCCTCCCCGATTTGCAAGAACTGTGCTTCAATATTTGATGAGAATGTTCCTCCCCGATTTGCAAGAAATGTGCTTCAATGTTTGATGAGAATGTTCCTCCCCGATTTGCAAGAACTGTGCTTCAATATTTGATGAGAATGTTCCTCCCCGATTTGCAAGAAATGTGCTTCAATGTTTGATGAGAATGTTCCTCCCCGATTTGCAGAAATGTGCTTCAATGTTTGATGAGAATGTTCCTCCCCGATTTGCAAGAAATGTGCTTCAATGTTTGATGAGAATGTTCCTCCCCGATTTGCAGAAATGTGCTTCAATGTTTGATGAGAATGTTCCTCCCCGATTTGCAAGAAATGTGCTTCAATGTTTGATGAGAATGTTCCTCCCCGATTTGCAAGAACTGTGCTTCAATATTTGATGAGAATGTTCCTCCCCGATTTGCAAGAAATGTGCTTCAATGTTTGATGAGAATGTTCCTCCCCGATTTGCAAGAAATGTGCTTCAATGTTTGATGAGAATGTTCCTCCCCGATTTGCAAGAAATGTGCTTCAATGTTTGATGAGAATGTTCCTCCCCGATTTGCAAGAACTGTGCTTCAATATTTGATGAGAATGTTCCTCCCCGATTTGCAAGAAATGTGCTTCAATGTTTGATGAGAATGTTCCTCCCCGATTTGCAAGAACTGTGCTTCAATATTTGATGAGAATGTTCCTCCCCGATTTGCAGAAATGTGCTTCAATGTTTGATGAGAATGTTCCTCCCCGATTTGCAAGAAATGTGCTTCAATGTTTGATGAGAATGTTCCTCCCCGATTTGCAAGAACTGTGCTTCAATATTTGATGAGAATGTTCCTCCCCGATTTGCAAGAACTGTGCTTCAATGTTTGATGAGAATGTTCCTCCCCGATTTGCAAGAAATGTGCTTCAATGTTTGATGAGAATGTTCCTCCCCGATTTGCAAGAACTGTGCTTCAATATTTGATGAGAATGTTCCTCCCCGATTTGCAAGAAATGTGCTTCAATGTTTCATGAGAATGTTCCTCCCCGATTTGCAAGAACTGTGCTTCAATATTTGATGAGAATGTTCCTCCCCGATTTGCAAGAAATGTGCTTCAATGTTTGATGAGAATGTTCCTCCCCGATTTGCAGAAATGTGCTTCAATGTTTGATGAGAATGTTCCTCCCCGATTTGCAAGAAATGTGCTTCAATGTTTGATGAGAATGTTCCTCCCCGATTTGCAGAAATGTGCTTCAATGTTTGATGAGAATGTTCCTCCCCGATTTGCAAGAAATGTGCTTCAATGTTTGATGAGAATGTTCCTCCCCGATTTGCAAGAACTGTGCTTCAATATTTGATGAGAATGTTCCTCCCCGATTTGCAAGAAATGTGCTTCAATGTTTGATGAGAATGTTCCTCCCCGATTTGCAGAAATGTGCTTCAATGTTTGATGAGAATGTTCCTCCCCGATTTGCAAGAAATGTGCTTCAATGTTTGATGAGAATGTTCCTCCCCGATTTGCAAGAACTGTGCTTCAATATTTGATGAGAATGTTCCTCCCCGATTTGCAAGAACTGTGCTTCAATGTTTGATGAGAATGTTCCTCCCCGATTTGCAAGAAATGTGCTTCAATGTTTGATGAGAATGTTCCTCCCCGATTTGCAAGAAATGTGCTTCAATGTTTGATGAGAATGTTCCTCCCCGATTTGCAAGAACTGTGCTTCAATATTTGATGAGAATGTTCCTCCCCGATTTGCAAGAAATGTGCTTCAATGTTTGATGAGAATGTTCCTCCCCGATTTGCAAGAAATGTGCTTCAATGTTTGATGAGAATGTTCCTCCCCGATTTGCAAGAAATGTGCTTCAATGTTTGATGAGAATGTTCCTCCCCGATTTGCAAGAACTGTGCTTCAATATTTGATGAGAATGTTCCTCCCCGATTTGCAAGAAATGTGCTTCAATGTTTGATGAGAATGTTCCTCCCCGATTTGCAAGAACTGTGCTTCAATATTTGATGAGAATGTTCCTCCCCGATTTGCAGAAATGTGCTTCAATGTTTGATGAGAATGTTCCTCCCCGATTTGCAAGAAATGTGCTTCAATGTTTGATGAGAATGTTCCTCCCCGATTTGCAAGAACTGTGCTTCAATATTTGATGAGAATGTTCCTCCCCGATTTGCAAGAACTGTGCTTCAATGTTTGATGAGAATGTTCCTCCCCGATTTGCAAGAAATGTGCTTCAATGTTTGATGAGAATGTTCCTCCCCGATTTGCAAGAACTGTGCTTCAATATTTGATGAGAATGTTCCTCCCCGATTTGCAAGAAATGTGCTTCAATGTTTCATGAGAATGTTCCTCCCCGATTTGCAAGAACTGTGCTTCAATATTTGATGAGAATGTTCCTCCCCGATTTGCAAGAAATGTGCTTCAATGTTTGATGAGAATGTTCCTCCCCGATTTGCAGAAATGTGCTTCAATGTTTGATGAGAATGTTCCTCCCCGATTTGCAAGAAATGTGCTTCAATGTTTGATGAGAATGTTCCTCCCCGATTTGCAGAAATGTGCTTCAATGTTTGATGAGAATGTTCCTCCCCGATTTGCAAGAAATGTGCTTCAATGTTTGATGAGAATGTTCCTCCCCGATTTGCAAGAACTGTGCTTCAATATTTGATGAGAATGTTCCTCCCCGATTTGCAAGAAATGTGCTTCAATGTTTGATGAGAATGTTCCTCCCCGATTTGCAGAAATGTGCTTCAATGTTTGATGAGAATGTTCCTCCCCGATTTGCAAGAAATGTGCTTCAATGTTTGATGAGAATGTTCCTCCCCGATTTGCAAGAACTGTGCTTCAATATTTGATGAGAATGTTCCTCCCCGATTTGCAAGAACTGTGCTTCAATGTTTGATGAGAATGTTCCTCCCCGATTTGCAAGAAATGTGCTTCAATGTTTGATGAGAATGTTCCTCCCCGATTTGCAAGAACTGTGCTTCAATATTTGATGAGAATGTTCCTCCCCGATTTGCAAGAAATGTGCTTCAATGTTTGATGAGAATGTTCCTCCCAGATTTGCAAGAAATGTGCTTCAGTGTTTGATGAGAATGTTCCCCCCGATTTGCAAGAAATGTGCTTCAATGTTTGATGAGAATGTTCCTCACCAAAGGACAGGGTGTTGAGCTGCCTTGGGCAAGAGTATGAGAAGGACTACCCCGAACTTAAGAAAAACCTTTTTTTCTGAAAGTGAGCTTGATAAATTGGAGAAAGGAGGGCGGCCGGCGAGCAAGTGCTCGATAAGAGGAAACAGGATCTGAAGAGCATTGGTATTCATCGCAGGAGTATTGGGCGATGCCACGAAGGATAAAAAGGAAACTGAATGCGAAATTGCGTAATATGAGGTGACCTCTGCGACCACTGGAGTGATGCTTCAGCTGCTTGTTGCGTGGAGATATGTTGTCTCACTATAAATGAAGAAGAGAAACATCTTTGCTGAGAATGAGAGCGGGAATTATCGTTATCGGGAGAGTATATTATAGAGATGTGGCAAACATGACTGCTCTACTTCATTTCCTGGAAAAGTACACTGGTTTCCATAAATTAAGGAAAATCCCTATGTTAAGTCAATGGGAAGCTATCGTCAAAGCTCTATAACTTCTAAAATAAGTTTTTTTGTTTGGAAAAATGTGATTGCAGATAAAGATCTCAATCAAATAAATCAATATCTCAACTTTTAACAATATTCGTTCAGTATTTAGTTGATTAAAACTTAGTAATAGGTTTGCAATTTAGAACTTTGTGTAAAGAATTTTTTCACTATTCTTCAGTTTTGTATAAGTTCCTTAAGACTTGCGTTGCTGTTGTTAAATATTTAAACTTCCATAACTCATTAAATACTGAACCAATATACCGTATTTCTTCGATTCTAAGACGCACTTTTTTTCCCATATAAACGTCTCTAAAAACGGGGTGCTTCTTAGAATCGCATTTTTTTTTCCGCGCTTTGCACATGGCACCACACGTTTTCTTTTTACGCGGACCCCCCCCCCCCCCCCTCTAAGTTTGACCGTTATCGCATTCTCCAATTCCATTGGAGAATAAAGTGGCGTGGGTATTTTCCCGCGCTTTCCAAATGTGAAGTTACCTTTATTTCATTATAGTGGAGCTCTGTGAGTGAATTATAGTGATATCTTGGAACTTGGCTGTTGACTGACAACCTTCAGGAAAAATTAAGAAAGCGCAGGCATCAAAATTGGCGGAATGGGTATCAACAGCTTGGAAGCTAATCCCAGAAAGAATAATGAAGCACTCATTTAAAAAATGTTGCATTACCAACGCTCTCGATGGGTCAGAAGACGATATATTATGGGATAATGGAGATAAAGATGGCTCAGAAGAATCAGACTCTGATATTGATGCAGATATGACGGCTCAGAAGAATCAGACTCTTATATTGATGCAGATATGACGGCTCGGAAGAATCAGTCTCTGATATTGATGCAGATATGACGGCTCGGAAGAATCAGACTCTGATGTTGATGCACATATGACGGCTCGGAAGAATCAGACTCTGATATTGGTGCAGATATGACGGCTCGGAAGAATCAGACTCTGATATTGATGCAGATATGACGGCTCGGAAGAATCAGACTCTGATATTGATGCAGATATGACGGCTCAGAAGAATCAGACTCTGATATTGATGCACATATGACGGTTCGGAAGAATCAAACTCTGATATTGATGCAGATATGACGGCTCGGAAGAATCAGACTCTGATATTGGTACAGATATGACGGTTCGGAAGAATCAGACTATGATATTGATGCAGATATGACGGCTCGGAAGAATCAGACTCTGATATTGATGCAGATATGACGGCTCGGAAGAATCAGACTCTGATATTGGTGCAGATATGACGGCTCGGAAGAATCAGACTCTGATATTGGTGCAGATATGACGGCTCGGAAGAATCAGACTCTGATATTGGTGCAGATATGACCGCTCGGAAGAATCAGACTCTGATATTGGTGCAGATATGACGGCTCGGAAGAATCAGACTCTGATATTGATGCAGATATGACGGCTCGGAAGAATCAGACTCTGATATTGATGCAGATATGACGGCTCAGAAGAATCAGACTCTGATATTGATGCA
This sequence comes from Ryuthela nishihirai, assembly GCA_038380435.1. Lineage (NCBI taxonomy): Eukaryota > Metazoa > Arthropoda > Arachnida > Araneae > Heptathelidae > Ryuthela > Ryuthela nishihirai. Next base: position 21,259,592 of record JAWZYU010000028.1, on the reverse strand, counting down.
GATATGACGGCTCGGAAGAATCAGACTCTGATATTGGTGCAGATATGACGGCTCGGAAGAATCAGACTCTGATATTGGTGCAGATATGACGGCGCGGAAGAATAAGACTCTGACATTGATTCCGAAGGAAGTGATGAATACCTACTGATAAATAGGAACTAGTGTTGTTAGTAAATTGAATTCTATTATAATAAAAATATTTGTTAGATATATTTTAGCGTTTTATTTTTTTTTTCTTAGAATCAAAGCTTTTTTTCTATTGGTGGTACTGAAATTAAGGTGCGTCTTAGAATCGAAGAAATACTGTAGTTAAAAATCGAGATATTGGTTTATTTGATTGAGGCCTTTACCTGCAATCACATTTTTCAGAACAAAAAAAACTTGTTTTAGAAGTTATGGAGCTTTGACGTTAACTTCCCATTGACTTAACATAGGGATTTTTTTTAATTTACGGAAACTAGTGTATATTACGATTTCGAAAGATATTTGATGGATGATTTCTTACACAACAGGAAGGTAAATTATAAAACGGGAAATATTTCTTACTCAAATTGAATATTTACATTAATTTAAAAAAAATATTCTAACATTTGCTAAATATTTGGAAGACTGCATCATTTTCGCTTCTTTTTCAATGGTCCCAAGCCTGGGGATAAAAATATATTTATACATAAAAAAAAATTCAAATGTCCAACTTCCGATTCATATTTTTGGATCAGATGTTTGGAATTTGCTGTCTTCGAAAGAACAGAAATTATGTGAATAATTTTGCGAAATTAGCCAATTATTTTTATTATTATGCATAAATTAAATTCTAAAAGGGAATTTTAAACAAATTTCTTCTGACTAGGGTTAAATATCCATTATTTCTCTTTATTGAGATTTGCATTTAATATTTATCATGTCAGCACCTCAGAGCAGTGACTTGTTGGTTGTTAATGACTGCCAATCACTGGAGCATTTAATGCTTTTAATTGATCCTTGACTTTAAAGAGGACAAGTACACGAGAGCAAACCTTGCTCCACTTTATTAAAGAGGACTGATCTTTGCAGAAAACATCACCTCAAGGATTTCAATGTCTCTCATTTAACGGGGCGGGGGTGCCTCAGTCGGTAGCGCGCCAGGCTCGTAATCTGTAGTTCCCAGGTTCGAGTCCCAGCTTGGTCAGCGTTTAGATTTATCTCCGCAAAATTCCCCGCCCTGCCCACGGTTAGTAGGGGACACCGATGGGCTTGAAAAGGCCGCCGTCCGTCGGATGGGACGTTAAGCCGTGTCCCCGTGTGCGGGAGAGCCATACCCTGTGCACGTTAAAGAACACGCTGGATGGCCTTGACGGGAGGCTACCCTCTGTCTCCCAACAGCTGTTCCAGTGGGTCACCTCCCCCAACCTTCTCTGAGCCTTCGGGGTCCGTGTGACCTGGCCATTTAGCCCATGGTGTGCAAAAAGTGCCGCTCAGAGGTAAAACAACCCATCCCAACTCTCATTTAACTGTGATTCTTCTCCCCGAAACATCACTTGACTTTTAAGCGATTGCAGTCAGCATCGCATTCATTGTATTTACCTTTTCCCAGGGTAATCCACTCTTCCTTCCTGAGTGTTCATGGAGCATCATCACCTGTTATTCAGTGATTTTCTTTTATAATCTTTTTTGAATGTGTAAATCGAATCCTTTCACTCAATGAATGCAAAGAAAAGGGGGAGGGGGATTGAGTTGGGTTGGGTTGTTTTACCTCTGAGCGGCACTTTTTTGCACACCATGGGATAAATGACCAGGTCACATGGGCCCCGAAGGCTCAGAGAAGGTTGGGGGAGGGGACCCACTGGAACAGCTGTTGGGAGACAGATGGTAGCCTCCAGTCAAGGCCATCCAGCGTGTTCTTTAACGTGCACAGGGTATGGCTCTCCCGCACACGGGGCCACGGCTTAACGTCCCATCCGACGGACGGCGGCCTTTCCAAGTCCATCGGTGTCCCCTACTGACCGTGGGCAGGGCGGGGAATTTTGCGGAGATAAATCTCAACGCTGACTCAGCTGGGACTCGAACCTGGGAACTACAGATTACGAGCCTGGCGCGCTACCGACTGAGCCACCCCCGCCCCGGGGGATTGAGAATTATCCTCGGAGTTTGGGTGTCACGATAAAGAGGATCAAAGTCGTTAATCGAGAGTGACAGCTACAGATCTTCAAAGTAGAATCTGTGAAAATCTGATTGGTGGAAAGACGATTGAAGACGGAAGTTATTTTGACACCATGAGCGATGATGCAAAAATCTCGGTGGCAATGGGGCGTATAAATTTTCTTACTACAGAAGAGACATCACGTGGGGATCATTTGACAAGTGGGATTATTATCGTACATATCATTGTACAGTCGCTCAAAAAAGTATCCGAACACTATGGATGATTACAAAATTCAGAAAAAATATCTGGCAACGATTGTTTTAGAAATTAGGATCTGGCAACCTTCGTGTCACGTGACACGTTGCCAGATCACTAATTTCTAAAAAAAACGTTGCCAGATATTTTTTCTGAATTCTGTAATCAACCATAGTGTTCGGATACTTTTTTGAGCGACTGTAGGTGGTCATATTATTTTGATACTAGATCGTGTGGGCTCACTCACGGAAATATTGAGCGTGTGCAGTTACCGTTCACAGCAAACTGGAGCGTGTGCAGTAACTGCACACGCTCCAGTTTGCTGTGAACGGTAACTGGAGCGTGTACAGTTGCTGTACACGCTCCAGATATTTTTCCTGAATTCTGTAATCACGTGACACGAAGGTTGCCAGATCACTAATTTCTAAAAAAAAATCGTTGCCAGATATTTTTTCTGAATTCTGTAATCAACCATAGTGTTCGGATATTTTTTGAACGACTGTACTATATCAAACGGTGATCATCTAGACTTTTTTTTTACTATCTTCCTGTTGCTTTTCGCGCTCCACATTTGTCGGTTTGTGTGTTTGTTACAACAGTTGTTTCACCATAACTTTCGAACATGATAGAGAAACTTAATGATTTATGTGTAAAATGAAAGTTTGTAATGCGGTGAGTGTCATAAACTACAAAAAAAACATGACAACTATTTTTCCGCTATATCTCCAGAATGTCGAAAGTAAAAAAGCTATACGTCAAATGAAAGCTAATGAGTCGTAAATGTAAAATAAGTACTTATTTTCATATATTTACAATAAAATATTCTATATACAATAGAAATTGCTAAACTGTGATATTAAACACTCTTCAGATTTCATAGCAAAACAAAAGACGGTGTTTCAAAAAGCAGGCAACCCTCTACTGTATTTTTCTATTTAAACTTCACAAAAGACACAAATTTAAAAAGATGCAAATTAGACATATATCTACCTTTACAACAAATGTTGAAAGTGATTAACAGTGTTGATCACTTTAACAGTGATGGCCAGCCTGGGCTCTTTCGATCCTGTACAGACCCACGTCACGAAATTTATCAATCAAACGAGATATTGTCGACTTGGTGGGAACTGCAGACTGAGGAAACTTCGACTCAAACTCCTCTCTCACACGTTTGTAAGATTTGTACGCACAATAAGTCTCAATAATATATACACATTCGTTTTTGGAAACGACATAGCTGATACAAAGGAATGAACAATTGAGTGAGACTAGCGCGTGACAAGGTCATTTCAACTGCTAAAGGTTATTAACCTTCAGTACAGTAATGCCAACTGAATAATAATATGGCATAAAATGTACATGCGCATGAGTTCTACTCTCTTATATTTAGGGTTGCATCCTTTTTGAAACACCCTGTACATATCCAGTATATCATCTGGTCTTAAAACTCGAGAACGATGCTGAAAATGGATTCGAATGCCATTAAGTAAATTTTTAAGAATAATATAAATAACAAAATAATTATTATCATTCCCTCAAGCAGCTGCTTGCCACAGATTTCTGACAGGACCTGTCAGTTTATTCGCCATAGCAGAAGGTCTGTGAGGATGGCGGGACCTCAGCAAAGAAACAACACTACTAATCAAAGAAACCGGGCTCGAACCCAGGTCCCTTTGATCAGTAGCCAAGCGTGCTAATCACTCGGCCATGGGACGTTAACCTTAGCCCGCCTTTCACTTTCGCTGAGAAATCTTTTACCACTGATCGAAAGTATCAGACACCCAAAATCCAGTTCCACTGAGAACTTTCTGTACGTGACGAAATTTGGCCTACGGATGCAAATAAAGAAGAAAAAAAAGCGGTGTCAGGATCTCCAAGGGCAGACGTGGAGTGGCCAAGTGCAGAACCCACTCGAGGGAAACGCTGGGGTGTGTGACGACGCTGGGGATGCGAATCACGTGACAGGGGCGGACACACAGGTAAGTCGATGACGTCACTCATCCATGACGTGCTCCATTTTCTCCTCCAGTTCTGGTGCGTGGATAAGAATTGCCCCTTATAAGCGAAGAGAGGCCGTCTGAAGCGGATTTCTTGACTCGCCATGCAGCATTGGTGTACTCTTTTCGGGCTCTGCGCTCTGCTCTGCGCAAATGGTAAGTGAAGTTCCTTCTCCTCTTCGGGCACTTCTCTCCGTCTTTCTTTAGGTCTAAGCAATGGGCAAACTGTGTCTTCCGAAAAGAATACCTCTCTTAAAAGTACTGTTCACTTTCTTTTTATTATTTTGTTCCAACTTTGCAAAAAGAACTTTAGAGTCTTGGAGAAGAAATTTACAGAAGCCGAAAGCAAACGAATATTCGTTCGCATCAGTTTTATTTTACTTGTTTTCTTTTTGAAACCATGGAAAAAAAAAAGAAAACTGTGAAAGGAAGAATTTTTTTATGATTTTAGAACAAGGTTGCCAGCCCGAAGCTCATTGCAAAAGAACATATGTCTCATAAAAGAAATCATCAATATGCTGAATCTGGCTCACTTCTAATTTTTTGATGAAACATTTTTAGCTGCGTAACAATAGGATTTTGCCAATTCACATTACTTATTAGAATTTTATATTTCTGTTTCTTAATCAAGATATTTTTTTGATTCCTTAAAAGTATAGATTTTTTTTCCAGTTCATTACACATTAGAAATGCATGCTTTAAGTAGAGACTTAATAGTAGTACTTTACTGCAGCTCTTTAAGAATACAGTTTTTCTCAAGTGACTTTTCACTAAGTTTCAGTCAGCCATCTCTGTTCTATAAGGATCGCTTCAGAAACTCGATTACAGTGGTTGTACTTATATTATTGAATAATCGGTTCAAGCTCAGTTTCCTTCAGAATAGTGATTCTTAGAATGCTTTCTACTTGTTTGAAGTTGAAGCTTTTAACATCGTAACTATTATTGTCGTCATTGTGCATGATCATCTTTTACCGTTAGTTTCGGCAGTAAAATCCGATCAAATGCGATGACGACTACAATATCGGCTTCATGGCTTACAAGGAGATTGTTCTACTTTTTGCATAGGATGCCGAACTAACTGTCAAGACAATCGGCCTAATTTACTCAGTACCTGACGTGCTTTTGATAAATTTAACTTAAACCTTTATTTCGGTTATTATCGAATGTAATATTTTGAACATATGGGGAGCAAATTGAAGTAAAATTTCGCAGGGATAGCTTTAGCAATGCTAACTAATCAGGCAGTAGGTCAAATAGATGATAAAAAATTCACTGATCAATTGTAAGGAAACATTTCGGGAAATCACTTCTTTGCATAATTTTTTTTTCGCAATTCCCTTTGAAGAATTTGCTGCAATTCAAATGTCGTTTTCGTCTCCTCTCTAAAGAAATATTCACAAATTGCAAGTACAGATTTTTGTTCATTGAAAGTTAAGGGGGGTGATAGCTCACTGCTAGGCACTTTCCATTTAGACGAAAACGGATTAATTTATTTACGTCATATTTTTCTGCCTCGTGTCTAATTCGTGGTGGCCGATTGCTCAAGCTCAAGAATTCTTCTGTGCTTTGGAAATAAGGTTCTTTAAACTTTAAAACGTTCTATTGAATGAGAGAAATCTGTTTTCATTTCAAACACTCTCCAAAATAAATCTATCAAAAGTGGTGATTAAGCCTTGATGTTTTTGTTTTTCCTCTAAGCTTTATTACTAATAATAATTTCAATGTTCTATATAGAAATAACGATAGACAATCCTTAACCATGGAAACAACGTCTAGACCTCGACGTGTGAACTCTTGGCATACAATTGCCAAGCAATCGGCTTTGCAAGAGGAAAAATGAAAGAGCACAATGCAGCGCCTTCCTGTTGTTTTCCCAGTCAGGCACTGAATGTACAATCGCTCAGAAGGAAGCCAGATCACTAATTTCTAAAAAAATCGTTGTCAGATGTTTTTTCTGAATTCTGTAATCAACCATAGTGTTCGGATATTTTTTAATATATATAATGCGTATGAATATATAATGCAATGAATATGGAGCGTGTGCAGTTACCGTTCACAGCAAACTGGAGCGGTTGCGGTTAATGTTCACAGTACATTGGATCGTGTGAGCTCACAAAAACCTGGATCGTGTGCGCTCACTCACGGAAATATTGAGCGTGTGCAGTTACCGTTCACAGCAAACTGGAGCGTGTGCAGTAACTGCACACGCTCCAGTTTGCTGTGAACGGTAACTGGAGCGTGTACAGTTGCTGTACACGCTCCAGATATTTTTCCTGAATTCTGTAAATCAACCATAGTGTTCGGATACTTTTTTGAGCGACTGTAGGTGGTCATATTATTTTGATACTAGATCGTGTGGGCTCATTCACGGAAATATTGAGCGTGTGCAGTTACCGTTCACAGCAAACTGGAGCGTGTGCAGTTACTGCACACGCTCCAGTTTGCTGTGAACGGTAACTGGAGCATGTACAGTTGCTGTACACGCTCCAGATATTTTTCCTGAATTCTGTAATCACGTGACACGAAGGTTGCCAGATCACTAATTTCTAAAAAAATCGTTGTCAGATATTTTTTCTGAATTCTGTAATCAACCATAGTGTTTGAATACTTTTTTGAGCGACTGTAGGTGGTCATATTATTTTGATACTAGATCGTGTGGGCTCATTCACGGAAATATTGAGCGTGTGCAGTTACCGTTCACAGCAAACTGGAGCGTGTGCAGTAACTGCACACGCTCCAGTTTGCTGTGAACGGTAAGTGGAGCGTGTACAGTTGCTGTACAGCTCCAGATATTTTTCCTGAATTCTGTAATCACGTGACACGAAGGTTGCCAGATCACTAATTTCTTAAAAAATCGTTGTCAGATATTTTTCCTGAATTCTGTAATCAACCGTAGTGTTCGGATATTTTTTTGAGCGACTGTACATCGTTTCGTATTTGAAATATTATAGACCAATAGGATCAATATCATCAGTGCTATTTGATTTGGCCCAGTAATGAAACATGAAGTATGAGGCAGCAGCTCTCTTTAAAATTGATAGTGGATGGAGGAATCATGTTGAACAATAGTTTTCTACAATAATCAGGACTGATATCCAAAATGATATAACTTTGCTTTGAAAATATTAATATTAGATTTTCAAGTAGTGATCCTACCAAAAAGATTTGGGCATTAATAATCTAAAGCCATTCGATATTGATTAAAAATTCTACTTTAAATTCTCTTCATTCATCTTGCATTAAATCGCTTCCTTTTGGTTGTTGGGTTGTTTCACCTCTGAGCGGCACTTTTTTGCACATCATGGGCTAAATGGCCAGGTCACATGGACCCCGAAGGCTCAGAGAAGGTTGGGGGAGGGGACCCACTGGAATAGCTGTTGGGAGACAGATGGTAGCCTCCCGTCAAGGCCATCTAGCGTGTTCTTTAACGTGCACAGGATATGGCTCTCCCACACACGGGGCCACGGCTTAACGTCCATCCGACGGACGGCGGTCTTTCCAAGCCCATCGGTGTCCCCTACTGACCGTGGGCAGGCGGGGAATTTTGCGGAGATAAATCTCAACGCTGACCCACCTGGGACTCTATCCTGGGAACTACAGATTACGAGCCTGGCACGCTACCGACTGAGCCACCCCCGCCCCCGGTTTCTACAGTCTTGTTAACATGGAAAGTGATGAGATTCATTAGAGTTAATCACAGAAGGCATGGTTAAGTTTATTATTTGAAACAAATAAAACTCAAGAGCCTTCAACAGGTTTATTGTTTTTAAATTTTGCTTCTATCTAAAAGAATAAAATATTATTCAACTTTCTTTTTCGTATATTCATTTTGGGACACCCTTATACATATATGAACAAAACCTCATTGTATAAGTGAGGTCGTTGCACGCTCACTAATCGTCTGTTAAATAGAGATCCATTAACTTCACTCACTATTCAAAAAGCTCTGGAGACGAACAGATCCAAGAGCATCAGTAGACGAAAGAGAAATCCTTTGATGACTCTGTTAGTCAGTCAGTGACTTGTTTAAAATCTAGGTTGGATTCGCATTTTCTGCAAGAGCTGTTCTGAGTTTTAATCTACCATTGTTAGCCATTGCGAAATAAAGAAGACATTTTCCAGAGCAGAATGTTCCCTTCAGAATCTTTTTCAAATTTCTAGTGGTGAAGAGAGCGTTGAAAATGATGCTTCGAAGAGGGATAACCTTTCGCCGTCTTCTTTCACTGAATAATGGGGTTTGGGTTGTTTTACCTCTGAGCGGCACTTTTTTGCACACAATGGGCTAAATGGCCAGGTCACATGGACCCCGAAGGCTCAGAGAAGGTTGGGGGAGGGGACCCACTGGAATAGCTGTTGGGAGACAGATGGTAACCTCCCGTCAAGGCCATCCAGCGTGTTCTTTAAGGTGCACAGGGTATGAATCTCCCGCACACGGGCCACGGCTTAACGTCCCATCCGACGGACGGCGGCCTTTCCAAGCCCATCGGTGTCCCCTACTGACCGTGGGCAGGGCGGGGAATTTTGCGGAGATAAATCTCAACGCTGACCCAGCTGGGACTCGAACCTGGGAACTACAGATTACGAGTCTGGCGCGCTACCGACTGAGCCACCCCCGCCCCCTGAATAATGGGGAAGCGGATCTATGCACGACGGCGTTGCATCAGCAATAGAACATCATTTCATTTTCATCGCTGCTAATACAACTGTCAAAGAAGATTGGTGATGATATTTATGAGAACAAATGGACGATTGAGTCGAGTGCGGATGAAAAAAGTTCACGAGAGATGATAGCGCAAGCAGAAAAAGTGTTTCCTTTCACTGAATAATTTTCGTTCCAATTGTAACCTTTTTTTTCATCTGATCATGTAAAGGAATGAAAGCGATAAAAAACAACAATAAATATTGTGAAAAGAGGAAAATTAAACGAATATCGCTGACTCTACAATCGCGTTGTCAAGGAGACAAAGTTTAAAAAGATGATAATTTTCTATCCGAAATAATAAACTCGAGAAACATAACAGAATGCTAGAAAAGCCTCTCTGCACGCGAAACGAATTACGTGCCTATTTAGCGCAGGGCGGTTCTAACTTGTTTGGTGGTTGTGGGATGGATGTACTGACCGGTTCAGACTGGTTTTGACTGGTTTCGTACATCATTGCAAAGGATTCCAAGAGGTTACTCAGGTATTCGAAGACTAAATTAAGTAATTGGGAAAAAGGAGAATGAGGCTTAAAACATTAACAGCGAAATGTTATTATAAAACTAAATAAATTAATGTATATTTTTTTAAATTATTTTTTGATAATTAAGTTAAATAAATTTAATATGATTATAATCTCGAGTAAATATAGATAAATAGAGCTAAGTGTAAAAGAATTATGGATAATTGTTATGTTGAGTCAGTAATATACTATCCGTGGCCCAATAGCTTTAAAAATAAGTTTTTTAATTTTAAAACTAATGCTGAAAATAAATCTCAAATTTGAATAAAAATTCTCTAAATCTTGATTTTTCTTTTTAAATGCTCCAATATTAAATATTTTTCGACACTGGCATATTCTTTTTCAACACTGGCAAGAAATGGAATTACCAATCATAAGATTTTGTCTCAAAAATTGAAATATAAAAAGCAAATTGTTGCGTCAAACCATTAATTTAAAAAAATGCATTTTTAGAATTATGACTATAGATTATTTCAACCTCAGAGATTTTTGTCGAAAACTTGGTCGGATTGGATTGTTTTACCTCTGAGCGGCACTTTTTTTGCACACAATGGGCTAAATGGCCAGGCCACAAGGATCCCGAAGGCTCAGAGAAGGTTGGGGGAGGGGACCCACTGGAACAGCTGTTGGGAGACAGATGGTAGCCTCCCGTCAAGGCCATCCAGCGTGTTCTTTAACGTGCACAGGGTATGGCTCTCCTGCACACGGGGCCACGGCTTAACGTCCCATCCGACTAGCCGGCGGCCTTTCCAAGCCCATCGGTGTCCCCTACTGACCGTGGGCAGGGCGGGGAATTTTGCGGAGATAATCTCAACGCTGACCCAGCTGGGACTCGAACCTGGGAATTACAGATTACGAGCCTGGCGCGCTACCGACTGAGCCACCCCCGCCCCAACTTGGTCGGATGATTTGGCATTAGTCTTTAACTTCCATTATTACTCTAAACACTGAGCGAATATTTTTGAGGAAAGAAGTTTAGAGAAATTATTTGAAAATCTTTAACACAGGTGACATCTTTCTATAGAAAGCTTATATTGAAAATTACTTAGTATAATGCATGCCCAACGTAAACTCGGTAAGAGTCTCTAGGGAAAAAAATGCATTCTTAAAGAGCCGGAGGGAAAATTTTCTGTTTAAAAACGAAATCATACATTTCTAATGAGAAATGAATTTGAAGAAAAAAAAATATTTTTAAAAACTTAAGAAAATATCTTGATTAAAAAAATTCTTTAATGACTACTATGAACTGTTAAAATCATTTGGTTATGTTCCTAAAAATGTTTGGTCAAAAAATTAGGAGAAATGAATCAGATTCACGATATTGATTATTTACTTTATGAGTCATAAGGTGTTGCAAAGTGTCGCGGGTTAGAGTGGTCTGCTCTAACCCAACTGAATGTTGGGTTGTTTTACCTCTGAGCGACACTTTTTTGCACACCATGGGCTAAATGGCCAGGTCACAAGGACCCCGAAGGCTCAGAGAAGGTTGGGGAAGGGGACCCACTGGAACAGCTGTTGGGAGACAGATGGTAGCCTCCCGTCAAGGCCATCCAGCGTGTTCTTTAACGTGCACAGGCTGTGGCTCTCCCGCACACGGGGCCACGGCTTAACGTCCCATCCGACGGACGGCGGCCTTTCCAAGCCCAAAGGTGTCCCCTACTGACCGTGGGCAGGGCGGGGAATTTTGCGGAGATAAATCTCAAAGCTGACCCAACTGGGACTCGAACCTGGGAACTGCAGATTACGAGCCTGGCGCGCTACCGACTGAGCCACCCACGCCCCTCAGTATCGTGTAATTGTTTTGAAGAGTGCAATTTTGACAAATATAAGCAACACTATGATTAATTGTCCTTCCTAATAGGTTGACCTATTAATGTTAATGAGATCATCTGTAAGTCATTATCTTCGCTCTCATTTAACCTAATTGTTTCTCAGATAGCCTTTCTAAAAGATCTCTTTACACTTGAATGAAAAAACACAAAATTTGTCAGCATTCCTTCATCACGAACTTTTCAAATCACTGATAACAACTTTCAGAAACTATTACAAACTATAATTAATATGGATTAAATTACAATTTTCAAGTTGCAAATTTGTACTCAGATATCTTTCAAAAGCTGTTATAGCGCACAACATAGTCAGGAAAATCACTTGGGATGCTATTTTCCTATGGATAAAAAGAAGAAAAAAAGGTTTTTAACACAATTGCAGAACCAGGGCGGGACAGGGTTGGGTTGTCTTACCTCTGAGCGGCACTTTTTTGCACACCATGGGCTAAATGGCCAGGGCACATGGACCCCGAAGGCTCAGAGAAGGTTGGGGGAGGGGACCCACTGGAACAGCTGTTGGGAGACAGATGGTAGTCTCCTGTCAAGGCCATCCAGCGTGTTCTTTAACGTGCACAGGGTATGGCTCTCCCGCACACGAGGCCACGGCTTAACGTCCCATCCGACGGACGGCGGCCTTTCCAAGCCCATCGGTGTCCCCTACTGACCGTGGGCAGGGCGGGGAATTTTCAGGACGGGACAATTAATATAATTAATCCCTTTTATTCCTTAGAAAATGACAATGACTAAAAAAAAACCTTATTGACAGGTTTTCTATTTCGATTTTGTTTTAGACTTTATTGCTAGATTTTAAAATAATTCCATCCACCAAAAAGATCAAAATTATCTGAAAGCAAATCATTGCTGAACTTTGACATTTTGACCATTACCGATCTTATTGTCAAACGGTCTCCTAACTTGTATACCTTCAGAACTTAATTTCTTTGAAGAATTGTTTCGCCGAAGTAATTGTTAAATTATAGATACTTTCAAAGGAAAATTTATTCAACAGTTATCTGCATTTTCTTGTACAGTTTAGACTCTGATATACCTAGAGTCTGAGAGAGTTCAGATGGGGGCCCGGGCTAGTCACAAATATGGGGGCCCCTACACCCCTGCGAAAGCCATACAAATCTCTGAGTACATTTAATAGATACTTTTTAAAAAATCTAATTTTTTGTCATCTATTAAAAGAAATTTTAAATCGTATAATAAAAACGATTTACAATGTTTTACAATTTGCACATTGTTTACATTGGTTGATACATAAGTTGACAATGACGTATTTTTTTATCTTTAGGCCAGGAGCCTGGGCCAAATGGCTCTTCTGTCTCCTCCCCACCACTTTTCTAGACCTGGACATACTCATATGTTGGTCGAATATTTTTTTTAGACATCAAGATGAAATCGAAACTTCATAGAGTCGGGTTGTTGTTGTTTTACCTCTGAGCGGCACTTTTTTGCACACCATGGGCTAAATGGCCAGGTCACATGGACCCCGAAGGCTCAGAGAAGGTTGGGGGATGGGACCCACTGGAACAGCTGTTGGGAGACAGATGATAGACTCCCGTCAAGGCCATCCAGCGTGTTCTTTAACGTGCACAGGGTATGGCTCTCCCGCACACGGGGCTACGGCTTAACGTCCCATCCGACGGACGGCGGCCTTTCCAAGCCCATCTGTGTCCCCTACTGACCGTGGGCAGGGCGGGGAATTTTTGCGGAGGTAAATCTCAACGCTGACCCAGCTGGGACTCGAACCTGGGAACTACAGATTACAAGCCTGGCGCGCTACCAACTGAGCCACCCCCGCCCCTCATGGAGTCGAGGAGAATGAATCAGCTCAAATAAAATCTCATCAGCAGAAAAAAATGAATCCCATTTCAACAACTGAATCACAGGCTTCGTTATTTCTATGGTTCCACTCATTCCCCTTTCAATCCAGATGAAACTGGATCCCGTGATGATTTAATGAAAGTTGCCTTCTTGGTCATTCTATTGAAAAAAAAATTAAACAAAGTAATTTCTTTCCGGGTTTTTTTCTCCACAGAGACTCTCATAATCCTAGTCCACATAGTTTCCATTTTCTTCGGCGAATCCTCTTTTATTTTTCCTATAATGACATTTGGTGGAGCGCCGTTGTCAACACACTGCGCACTCGCAGCATTTTCTTTCATGGAGGCGGTGAATAATTAGCAGAGTGTGGGCGTTTGGGTGACATCGAAGTTCAAAAGATATTGCCGTTAGGAGCGAATGACTTTCTCCTGGCTCCTCCTCCTCCACTTGCTTTCTCCTTCTTTGTCCATAGAGAGAGAGAAACACCCAGAAACTGTCACGAAAAGAGATCCTCTTCTTCGCTCCACTCAGTCCAAAGGATCAGTAAGAATATTTGGATCCATTTCAATTTCCTTTTCATTCCCAGTGGGCGTCTGTTACCAGACGGCATAAAAGAGGGCGCTGGAGACAGAAATTTTTGACTTTTTTGCCTCCGATGTCATCGTCTGGGCTTAGAATTCTTGACACTCATTCCTCGCGGAATGAGAGAGGTTGGATGAATAATTAGAAACCTGAAATGCAGGTTTCAATTTTGATCGCATGAGAAATGGCGCACCCAGGAATTTACTTTCGTCAAATCCGAATGTAGAAAAACATTAGGAGGAGGGGGGGGGACTGGATTGAAACTGGATTGAATGGATTCAATGACTGGATTGAACCGGAATGGACCGAAAAACTTTTCAAGTACATATATATACTAAACGGCCACTTAATTATACACAGGTCAATGCTATGTCGATAATAATCCAAGTCAGAACTCAATAAATTCTTAAATAAGTTTTTATGATAAAATGTGACTGAAGATAATTTAAAGATCTCATTCCAATCTATTTCATCTCCACTTTTATCAAAAGTTAATGAAAAAAAGTTAAAAAGAAAGTAATGACGTCCTAGTAAACTTGACTAACACGTGTAAGGGATTTTGGAACGAGCTAACGCTGCGTGTTTTAGCTTCCACAACTCTTTAAATTTTAAACTCGTATATCTGGAACTTGAGATCGTTAAATGATCTTCAGTCACATTTCTTATTAAAGAAGTTATTCAATTCTGTTATGATGAGTTAGAATGATACAACATTGGAAACCAATAAAGTTACCGACCTGTGCATATGTTTGTTTTCAGAAAGTATTCTCACGGAAGAGATCTCTTCTGCTTTATAGCGGTTATGGAAAAATAATATATTTTTTAAAAACATGTTATGGATGGCTACTACATTTTAAATTCAATGCTCATAAGAATTCTTCAAAGGGGCTGAGAAGATGGACCATGGTCCCCTTGCTTGGATCCCGCTCTGACTTTTATGGCAGTTGGAAAGTCAGGAGGTAGGGTGGGGAGGGAGGGAGGGAAAACTATTTACTTCTAATTTAGGGGTTGGAGGGGAAAACTATTTACTTCTGTTTTAGGAGTTGGAGTGGAAAACTCTTTACTTCTATTTTAGGGGTTGGAGAAGAAAACTCTTTACTTCTATTTTAGGGGTTGGAGGGAAAACTCTTTACTTCTATTTTAGGGGTTGGAGGGAAAATTCTTTACTTCTATTTTAGGGGTTGTAGGGAAACTCTTTACTTCTATCTTAGGGGTTGGAGAGAAAACTCTTTACTTCTATTTTAGGGGTTGTAGGGGAAAATTATTTACTTCCATTTTAGGGGTTGTAGGGGAAAATTATTTACTTCTATTTTAGGGGTTGGAGAGAAAACTCTTTACCTCTATTTTAGGGGTTGTAGGGTAAAATTATTCACTTCTATTTTAGGGGTTGGAGGGAAACTCTTTACTTCTATCTTAGGGGTTGGAGAGAAAACTCTTTACTTCTATTTTAGGGGTTGTAGGGGAAAATAATTTCTTCTATTTTAGGGGTTGGAGGGAAACTCTTTACTTCTATCTTAGGGGTTGGAGAGAAAACTCTTTACTTCAATTTTAGGGGTTGTAGGGGAAAATTATTTACTTCTATTTTAGGGGTTGGAGGGAAACTCTTTACTTCTATCTTAGGGGTTGGAAGGAGGCAAAGGAAACAATTTTTGATTCCGTTTAGTAGAAGTAACCACTTAGTTTTGTTTTTGACATTTCTAAGAAAATGCGTGGCATAAAGAATTTCATTTATGCATGTATTGTAAGCAGACAAAACAATAGGTCCTCAGTGGTTGATGTCATCATTACATGCTGACATGTTCATGCTCTAATAAGCCTGATTCAAGTTATTTGTGAATCTGAATAAAATATATCCCTTTCTTACACATTGCCTTTAAGAGCAGAACTGATTGATATTTGCATTCTTCTGATCATAAGTAACAAAGAATTATTTCACTTACGAGCGAGTTTGCATCCAAAAATTTTAACAGTCAGAGCGACATTTGGCTGCAGTTTCGAGTCGGTGAAATATGAACTCTATATGTGTCACCTGACTATAGATGAGGGGGGTTGGCTCAATCGGTAGCGTGCCAGGCTCGTAATCTGTAGTTTCCAGATTAGACTGTGCCAACGTTGCGATTTATCTCACCTCGGTCAGAAAGGGAACACCGATAAGTTTGGAAAGTTCCCGTCCTTGTGATGGGAGGTTAAGTAGTGACCCCTTATGGAAAAGCCATACTCGGTGCACATTAAAGAATCCGTTGAAGGCTTTGATGGGAGACTACCCTATGTGTCCTAACAGATGCACAGTGGATATCGTTGCCTGAGGGTTGGGTTGTTTTAACTCTGAGCGGCACTTTTTTGCACACCATGGGCTAAATGACCAGGTCACATGGACCCCGAAGGCTCAGAGAAGGTTGGGGCAGGGGACCCACTGGAACAGCTGTTGGGAGACAGATGGTAGCCTCCCGTCAAGGCCATCCAGCGTGTTCTTTAACGTGCACAAGGTATGGCTCTCCCGTACACGGGACCACGGCTTAACGTCCCATCCGACGGACGACGGCCTTTCCAAGACCATCGGTGTCCCCTACTGACCGTGGGCAGGGCGGGGAATTTTGCGGAGATAAATTTCAACGCTGACCCAGCTGGGACTCGAACCTGGCGCGCTACCGACTGAGCCACCCCCGCCCCTGTTGCCTAAGGCCTTTGAGAGTGTGCAAGAAAAATGCGCCTTTCAAAGGTAAAAAAGGAACACCTTTATTCTAGTTGGTGTCTCAGAAATAAGAAATCAGAGATAAGAACTGCTCCTGAGCAGATTGAACTCTAAGCTGAATATTCTCGTGTACCAGCCTTCGGGGCACTCATTGTGCTCACACTACGTTCCTGGCGCTTGTTGCTTTTGGTCGCTTCGTTTGCAGGAACCAGCGCGGAACAAGATTCTGCTATTGTCTCCTGCAGTGCGCGACTGACATTTCCTACAGCACAATCAGAATATCGAACGAAACACGAATAGGCTCTCCTTTACATACAAGCCGAGTTGTTGTCGTGAATAGTTGCTCCCACTCTTAAAAATGTCATTTGTTCTCTGCGGCTGACTAAGCGAAATACCTTCTGATCAAGTTACAGTTTAGTTTTTTTTTAAACCCTTTTTTAAAGTGGTTAGAGGAGCATAAGTGATTAAAATTCTAGTGCTTAGCTGCATGTAAGTACAGTCGCTCAAAAAAGTATCCGAACGCTATGGTTGATTACAGAATTCAGAAAAAATATCTGGCAACGATTTTTTTTAGAAATTAGTGATCTGGCAACCTTCGTGTCCCGTGATTACAGAATTTAGGAAAAATATCTGGAGCGTGTACAGCAACTGCACACGCTCAATATTTCCGTGAGTGAGCCCACATGATCTAGTATCAAAATAATACGACCACCTACAGTCGCTCAAAAAAGTATCCGAACATTATGGTTGATTACAGAATTCAAAAAAAATATCTGGCAACGATTTTTTTTAGAAATTAGTGATGTGGCAACCTTCGTGTCACGTGACACGAAGGTTGCCAGATCACTAATTTCTAAAAAAAATCTTTTTTTTAATTTTTTTTAAATTCTGTAATCAATCATAGCGTTCGGATACTTTTTTGAGCGACTGTACATGAAATGAGCCGAAATGATCAAATTTTATCCTTTGATTCAAATTGAATTTGCTTTACGTTCTAAATAAAAATGAAGAGGATTTTAATTTGTTTTGTTTTTTCACATATCATACGAGTTGATATCGAGTCTGTTTTGAATTTCGATCTCACACATAAACCGTTTATTTTTGTTTCCATTTGCTCTTCGAATTGTAAATGTTTTCATAGTCAATTAGCATAAACTTTGCGTTTTACAACAAGATAAAGAGGAAGGACAAACTTCTTTGTTCTTTCAAAAGACTTCTTTCTAATATTTCTTTCAAGAAGAGCACCCTTAAAAATGAATCAGCCATGATGCACTGTTTACGAATGGAAAAAAGAAAATAATTTGTTTCCTTTTTTTTGTTTTCGCATTTCTTCTCAGTTACTAAGAGAATGATTTCGATTACAGATTGCGCACAAAAGAGCAAACGAGGATTTCATGCAGCGCTCTTCTTTCTTGATCCTCTTTATCACTTCCAGATTAGGCAACCACTTTCAGGCCCAGCAGATTTGCCACCGCCGCCGCAGAGCCAGATCTTCGCTGTGTGGGTTACCATGTCAACAGTGCATTATGCTACACGAAGCACGTGTTTACGGCCCAGTCATCGGTCCGTCACCAGTGTCCTGCTGCGTGTTCACCCGTAACCGCATCCTGCAGGGCCCGTACTTGACCTGGTTCAACCAACCTCTGATGGAACTGTAATCGTTGCTAAATGCGTTGCGATCAGGCGATTCCGCTGCAATCCTTCTCCACACACCCCCCCCCACCAGCGAGCGGAGTTTTTCTCGCTCGCTCCTAGTCGTTCGGTTGTTGCCAAATTGCAATCGACTCTTGAGCACAAGACATGCTCCGCTCGCGCACCATCCGTGGCCACCAACAGACTGGAAAGGGGCGAGGCAAGCTGATGACCTCAACACTTAACTGGCCGCGAAGCATTACGTGGAAACATTGTTCTCCTATCGAGATGGTGGCAATGGACTTCAAAGGGTTTCGAATCAGTTTCAGACGTGCTTTTTTTTTATCTGAAACGAAACTGGCGGCTGCTTCAATAGGTCTTTGATTTTCTCAGTTTTAATTGGTTCTGAAATACATTCTTATGATTGAAATAAATAAAATAAATACCCCCTCAAGCAGCTGGTTGCCACAGAGGTCTGACAGGAGCCTGTCAGTTTATATGCCCGAGTAGGTCTGTGAGGATGGCAGGACCTCAGCAGAAAAAAACGATAAGAACATCCATGCCTTAACCCGGGGCTCGAACCCAGGTCCCTTAGATCAGCAGCCAAGCGTGCTAACCACTCGGCCATGGGTGACATTAAATAATAAAAAAATCCCTTAAAGCAGCTGCTTGTCACAAAGGTCTGACACGTAGTAGGTCTGTGAAGAAGGCGGGAGATCAGAAAGACAATACCAACATTCATGCCTTACTCGAACCCATATCCCTTTAATCAGTAACCAGGCGCGCTTACCACCAGGCGCCACCGGACGACGTATTAAATATTCAAACTTCTGCAACTGTTTAAATACTGATCGAATATTATTGAAAGCCAAGATTCAGATCTTAATTGAAATCAATAATGCAATAAATTTCAAAAGATTTAAGGATTTCAAAAATTTCTTTAGTCACATTTTTCCATAAAAAGCCTTCTTCGAGATCCGTGTCCAGTATTTCTTATTGTCGTTCACTGAACAATAATTGTCATTTGAATCGAAAACTAAAGACTCGATATCTTGTTTTTTTTCTCTATATTATGGCTGGTAAATAGGAAAGTTTTGCTCATTTTATGATTTTTTTTTCCTCCGAAGAAATTAAATAATAAGTAAGATCAAATCAAATGAGTACTTTGTATCGATGGTGATATGGAAAAGGATGTACGTCTTTTTTTAAGTTTATAAGAGACAATATCTTAAGCTTCGTTTCGATAAAAAAAAAAGAAACAATTTTGCTGATGTAAAGCTAATGAAATTCTTAGTTTTATGGCGTTTAATACAGTCATTCAAAACAAGTATTATTTTTTAAATTGTACTAAACCTCTACCCCCACAACCACAATATCTTGAAAACAACCAAAAGATATCAGAGATAGCAAATGGATATCTTATAGTCATCTTAGATATCTTATAGATATTCTATGGATATTGTGTGGTAGCTGCCATGAAAAATCTAAATTTTTAAAAAATAGTCAGACTATGCCATGACATTTCTGACGTAGTTCTTATTACCGTGTGTAAATATTCTTAGCCGTCCCGTGGCCGAGTGGTTAGCGCGCTTGGCTACTGATCTACGGGACCTGGGTTCGAGCCCCAGGTAAGGCATGGATGTTTGTGTTGTTTTCTGCTGAGGTCCTGCCATCCTCTCAGATCTTCTACTGTGGGAAATAAACTGACAGGCTCCTGTCAGACCTCTGTGGCAAGCAACTGCTTGAGGGGGTATTTATTATTTTTATTTTTAAATATTCTTGGAATCCCTTGCATTGAATAAATTATTATTATTCGGCTGCTCAAACCCTGCAAACATTGAATGAAATTATCTTTGAGAAAAAGCAAGGACACAAAGATTTCCTTTAAAACTGTACACTCCGTCAAAAAAGTATCCGAACGCTATGGTTGATTAAGGAATTCAGAAAAAATATCTGGCAACGATTTTTTTAGAAATTATTGATCAGGCTACCTTCGTGTACAGTACACAAAGGTTGCCAGATCATTAATTTCTAAAAAAATTGTTGCCATATATTTTTTCTGAATTCCTTAATCAACCATAGCGTTCGGATACTTTTTTGAGCGACTGTACATGACCAGTATTATTTTACAGTTCCTTTTAAGTTACGAAGCTTTCGCCATTTTGACGGAATATGAAAGATTTATTTAATTACGTTATTTATTTCCAACATTTTGTTTTCCACAATAGCCTCCAGATTAACATACCGTTTTTCGAAATTCCTTCCAAATAACTCAAATACTAAATAGGAAATCTTTATGAAATCATCGAAGTTCGTTGCTTGCGAATTAAAGCATGGACACGTGCGAAAGATTAAAAGGAAAAATATTGTCTTTTTACCAACGGCTTAACTAAAGTGTTCCTGTTTCAGCATCCAGAAACTAGGGCATGGTGGATAGGATCCTGTTTTCAGCTTTGGAGAAAAAAAATAATTACCCTGTCCTTAGGATTCTTCTAGTTCGCGACAAAAATATTCTATAGCGAAGTTTATATGTCGACGATGTTTGAGGTTGTTGCCTTTTTTCGCTATCTTGATTGATAAACAAATTACTTTAAACCAAAAGTCTTTACAAACACGACAAATTTTTGCCGTGTTTCACAAATAAAATAAAAATAAATAAATACCCCCTCAAGCAGCTGCTTGCCACAGAAGTTTGACAGGAGCCTGTCAGTTTAATACGCCATAGTAGAAGGTCTGTGAGGATGGCGGGACCTCAGCAGAAAAACAGCACACACATCCATGCCTTACCCAGGGCTCGAACCCAGGTCCCTTAGATCAGTAGCCAAGCGTGCTAACAATACGATAAATACCACCGTTTCATGAGGATTTGCATTTCTCCCTCATTCAGTTTGCTTTCAAATCGCAGCGTGTGTTTTTTAATTCTCCTAAGCATTAATAAATGTTTAAAAAGCGATAGCTTAATGTGTTCCTGAAGTGAAATGAACACGATAAGAACTTGACAGAACATCCACAGGATCGGTCTTCGTTATGTTTACCACCAGTGGTAGCCTAAAATATAATTAACGTTAGGAGAACTGGCCTGAGTATTTGCAATAAATTACTAAAAATGTCATTATAAGAAGTCAAATTACAGGCGATAAGCAGAAAATTTAATTAAAGACCAAATTTCTCTTGCCAGTAAAGGTGGGGCGGGTGGGGCTCAGTCGGTGGCGGGCCAGGCTCGTTATCTGTAGTTCCCAGGTTCGAGTCCCAGGTGGGTCAGCGTTGACATTTATCTCTGCAAAATTCCCCGCCCTGCCCACGGTTAGTAGGGGACACCAGTCCCAGGTGGGTCAGCGTTGACATTTATCTCTGCAAAATTCCCCGCGCTGCCCGCGGTCAGTAGGGGACATCAGTCCCAGGTGGGTCAGCGTTGACATTTATCTCTGCAAAATTCCCCGCCCTGCCCACGGTCAGTAGGGGACACCAGTCCCAGGTGGGTCAGCGTTGACATTTATCTCTCCAACATTCCCCGCGCTGCCCACGGTCAGTAGGAGACACCAGTCCCAGGTGCGTCAGCGTTGACATTTATCTCTGCAAAATTCCCCGCCCTGCCCACGGTCACTTTTTTAATAAAAAGTTGAAGTTTGGCAATCATAATAAACTTTAGAAAGACTAAAATACTATAAGTTCTAATTTTTAGTCTTTAGATGTTTACGCGCATTTTTCCTAAAATCTCCAAAGTGTTTTAAATGTCTCAACAGTGATAATTAAATTGGGAAACTTAACAGTCCAGCCATTCAAAAGAATTGGAATACCGCTCACATGGCCAATTTTCATCACTTTAGTTTCATCCCTGTTTATCACCAAACCTACTCTATTACCAGTCTCATCAATAGCCCTAAGAGTTAGGGGAAAATCATCAGCATAATCTAAATCATAAATTTTCTAGTCATTAGACCACTTCATTAAGACGTAACTATTCATTTTCTTCCACAAGCGAGTTTTTATTCTTGTGGAAGATTCAACATTTTTTCTGAGACTTCTATTGAAAAATGTATGTAAAATTATAAAACACTAGCGAAATATAATATTAAAACATTTTTATATTATGCAAAGCCGTCCCGTGGCCGAATGATTAGCGCGCTTGGCAACTGATCTAAGGGACCTGGGTTCGAGTCCCGGGTAAGGCATGGATGTATGTGTCGTTTTTGTGCTGAGGTCCTGCCAACCTCACAGACTTTCTACTATGGCATATAAACTGACAGCTCCTGTCAGACTTTCTACTATGGCATATAAACTGACAGGCTCCTGTCAGACCTCTGTGGCAAGCAGCTGCTTGAGGGGGTATATTATGAATATATATATATCGGTAAGAATATATAAAAATCACATATATATTATATATGTGATTTTTACTGGGGAAACGATGTATAAAGAAGAATATATATATATAAAAAAAGATGTAATGCTTTAAAATTGTGTATCAAGGATATGCAATATTGCATACATTTTGTTATAATTCAAATTCTAAGGTAAAACGCGTAAAGTTAAATATAATGTTACAACAGATTCTGAAAATAAATATATTTAACTATTTAAACCCAAAATCTTCCCCTTGCAGAGAATTCCGCATAACGTAATCAGCAATCAAACTAAACTGAAAAGGAGACAAAATCGAACACCAGAAGCAGCATTAACGAACACCAGAAGCAGCATTAAACCAATGGCCTTACCAACTAACAATTCAAGCCCGACCAACTAACGCACATGACTCAGTGTTATTGTAGAGCGCTTTCATTATGTTAACTACTTTCTCTAGTATGCCATACGATATCACGATCAACAATCAATTACAACAGAGTCAGAAGCCTTTTGAAATCTATAAAGCTAGTAATACAAGTTTCTGAAACTCTAAATATTTTTCAAGAATCTGCTTAAGCGAAAATACCTGATCAATACATCACCTATCACTTCTGAACATACAATTGTCTATCAACCAAAACTCTATAAAACAAGCTCAAAATTTGCCAGTGAAAAAACTTTACCTGAAACAGAAAGTAGACTGAATCCTCTATAACTTTCACAAGAACTGTGAACCTTTTTTAAAAAAAAATATAGATAATAATAGTTTTAGTAAAATCCTCAGGAACAATACATTTATCATAAAATATATTCAAAGTTCCAATCAGCCAACAGTGACAATAGTTTCCTAAGCTCTAAGCATTTCAGTAATAATTTCATCTATCCCTGAGGTTTTATGTAGTTTTAATGCAGAGATAGCCAAAGTAGGGTTGTTTAACCTCTGAGCGGCGCTTTTTTGCACACCATGGGCTAAATGGCCAGGTCACATGGACCCCGAAGGCTCAGAGAAGGTTGGGGGAGGGGACCCACTGAAACAGCTGTTGGGAGACAGATGGTAGCCTCCCGTCAAGGCCATCCAGCGTGTTCTTTAACGTGCACAGGGTATGGCTCTCCCGCACACGGGGCCACGGCTTAACGTCCCATCCGACGGACGGCGGCCTTTCCAAGCCCATCGGTGTCCCCTACTGACCGTGGGCAGGGCGGGAATTTTGCGGAGATAAATCTCAACGCTGACCCAGCTGGGACTCGAACCTGGGAACTACAGATTACGAGCCTGGCGCGCTACCGACTGAGCCACCCCCGCCCACATTATATAGCCAAAGTAACTTCATATCATGAGTTGGGTTGGGTTGTTTTACCTCTGAGCGGCACTTTTTTGCACACCATGGGCTAAATGGCCAGGTCACATGGACCCCGAAGGCTCGGAGAAGGTTGGGGGAGGGGACCCACTGGAACAGCTGTTGGGGGGACAGATGGTAGCCTCCCGTCAAGG
Source organism: Ryuthela nishihirai (assembly GCA_038380435.1). Lineage (NCBI taxonomy): Eukaryota > Metazoa > Arthropoda > Arachnida > Araneae > Heptathelidae > Ryuthela > Ryuthela nishihirai. Next base: position 21,235,595 of record JAWZYU010000028.1, on the reverse strand, counting down.
CCATCCAGCGTGTTCTTTAACGTGCACAGGGTATGGCTCTCCCGCACACGGGAGCCACGGCTTAATGTCCCATCCGACGGACGGCGGCCTTTCTAAGCCCATCGGTGTCCCGGCAGGGCGGGGAATTTTGCGGAGATAAATCTCAACGCTGACCCAGCTGGGACTCGAACCTGGGAACTACAGATTACGAGCCTGGCGCGCTACCGACTGAGCCACCCTCTCCCCCATTATATAGCCAAAGTAACTTCCAAAGTAAGTTTTAATATTGCCCATATCATGAACTAGAGGCAATATTAAAAACAGTAATATATCAATCTTCATTAAACACCTAAGTACATTGTTAAGAATATTTCTGAAATTCTCAGCCCATCTAGTCAAGAGAGGAAACCTCGCTTCTCAGTCCTTATATCTTCGATTCCCGTATGCCAAACAAAACTCGTACAAAGTGTTACTATCAGATAAAATTCTCTGTTCTTATCATTTACGTTTATTACGATCTCTGTAATGCTTGTCTGTTAAAGCATTAAGATTCTTCCAGGCATAGTATTTATCACTCAAATGACTCGGTCCGTGAACTCATTCAGTGTTTTTTCAGATGCACAGAATATGCCTTTCTTGCACATGATTAGCGTCCCACTCTTAAAACGGCGATCTTTCCAAACCAATCGGTGTTTCCTCTCGTAAAAGGGGTGGCTCAGTCGGTAGCGCGCCATGCTCGTAATCTGTAGTTCCCAGGTTCGAGTCCCAGCTGGGTCAGCGTTGAGATTTATCTCCGCAAAATTCCTTGCCCACGGTCAGTAGGGGACACCGATGGGCTTGGAAAGGCCGCCATCCGTTGTATGGGACGTTAAGCCGTTGCGCTCGTGTGCGGGAGAGCCATACCCTGTGCACGTTAAAGAACACGCTGGATGACCTTGACGGCAGGCTACCATCTGTTCCAGTGGGTCCCCTCCCCCAACCTTCTCTGAGCCTTCGGGGTCCATGTGACCTGGCCATTTAGCCCATGGTGTGCAAAAAAGTGCCGCTCAGAGGCAAAACAAACCAACCTCTCGTCAAGAGCAGAGGAAGGATTAGCAGAAAAAATTCGCAACTCTTATTTTGCAAAATTTTACTCAAATTACTCAAAAAGTTTACTCAAAGCTGTGGACTCAAACCATTAGCAATGAAGTATGAGCCTTGGACTTTATGGAATGGAAAAAGAACCAATAGAGAAATATCGTAGCAGCTTTCTTCTAAAACTCCTTTTGAGGTAAATAACGTTATCTAAAACGCCGTTTTGTGTTAAAAATTACCTTTGAAGCAGTCGCTTTCCACAGAGGTCTGAGAGGAGCATATGTCAGTGTAATAAGCTATAGAGAAGAGCTGTGAGAAAAGTGAACACCTTTAGCTGACAGAAATGTCTACTCCTTATCCGAGTCCCTTTGATCAATAGCAGGTGAAGCAGTAAGCCACCAATGCTTATTAGAAGTTTAATTGTAGAGGAGATTTTTATGGAAAAACATGTAACATTTGAAATATAGATGGGGAGAGCAGACTAATCATTATACCAGTGTAATCATGGAGATTACCACATGAAGCAATATTTTGTTTTCTGGATTTTAAACCATGTACTGCAAAAAAAAAATACATTCATTTTGTTTTCATCCGCTTATAAAGCGGCTTTGGGTTGTTTTACCTCTGAGCGGCACTTTTTTGCACACATGGGCTAAATGGCCAGATCACATGGACCCCGAAGGCTCACAGAAGGTTGGGGGACGGGACCCACTGGAACAGCTGTTGGGAGACAGATGGTAGCCTCCCGTCAAGGCCATCCAGCGTGTTCTTTAACGTGCACAGAGTATGGTTCTCCCGCACACGGGGCCACGGCTTAACGTCCCATCCGACGGACGACGGCCTTTCCAAACCCATCGGTGTCCCCTACTGACCGTGGACAGGGCGGGGAATTTTGCGGAGATAAATCTCAACGCTGACCCAGCTGGGACTCGACCTGGGAACTACAGATTACGAGTCTGGCGCGCTACCGACTGAGCCACCCCCGCCCCTCAAGAAGTAACGAGTTAAAAGCAAGAAGCAATTTAGTATCGACCTTTGATTGGGCATTGACAACACCAAAGACCACAGTGAAGAGATACTTGTTGCTGTAAAAGTTATCTCTAAATCTGTAAGTGCAAGACGAATGCCATAACTTTTAAGCGAGCTTTTAAATAGAGATAATAATAGGATAATTAAGCTTCTAAGCGAGATAAATCGATATTTGCTCAAAGGAAAAAAGTAATCAAGAGAGGAATTTATTTCGAGACTTAGGAAGCAACGGTTCACACTTCCAAATGCTAAAGAATACTTGGATAAAAAAAAATTCCTTCTGCATCGAGCAGGAAGCGAGGCAGAGAGGTTATAGAACGTGCCACTCGGATTAGAAAAGCCGATAAAAATACGTTTGCTCAAAGGTGACAAATGAGAAACTGAACAGAAGAAAACGACGGAAAGAAATGAAGTCTTAAATGTTCGAGGGGAAGTGAACAGAAGAAAACGACGGAAAGAAATGAAGTCTTAAATGTTCGAGGGGAAGTGAACAGAAGAAAACGACGGAAAGAAATGAAGTCTTAAATGGTCGAGGGGAAGTGAACAGAAGAAAACGACGGAAAGAAATGAAGTCTTAAATGGTCGAGGGGAAGTGAACAGAAGAAAACGACGGAAAGAAATGAAGTCTTAAATGGTCGAGGGGAAGTGAACAGAAGAAAACGACGGAAAGAAATGAAGTCTTAAATGGTCGAGGGGGAAGTGAACAGAAGAAAACGACGGAAAGAAATGAAGTCTTAAATGGTCGAGGGGAAGTGAACAGAAGAAAACGACGGAAAGAAATGAAGTCTTAAATGGTCGAGGGGAAGTGAACAGAAGAAAACGACGGAAAGAAATGAAGTCTTAAATGTTCGAGGGGAAGTGAACAGAAGAAAACGACGGAAAGAAATGAAGTCTTAAATGGTCGAGGGGAAGTGAACAGAAGAAAACGACGGAAAGAAATGAAGTCTTAAATGTTCTAGGGGAAGTGAACAGAAGAAAACGACGGAAAGAAATGAAGTCTTAAATGGTCGAGGGGAAGTGAACAGAAGAAAACGACGGAAAGAAATGAAGTCTTAAATGTTCGAGGGGAAGTGAACAGAAGAAAACGACGGAAAGAAATGAAGTCTTAAATGGTCGAGGGGAAGTGAACAGAAGAAAACGACGGAAAGAAATGAAGTCTTAAATGTTCGAGGGGAAGTGAACAGAAGAAAACGACGGAAAGAAATGAAGTCTTAAATGGTCGAGGGGAAGTGAACAGAAGAAAACGACGGAAAGAAATGAAGTCTTAAATGGTCGAGGGGAAGTGAACAGAAGAAAACGACGGAAAGAAATGAAGTCTTAAATGGTCGAGGGGAAGTGAACAGAAGAAAACGACGGAAAGAAATGAAGTCTTAAATGGTCGAGGGGGAAGTGAACAGAAGAAAACGACGGAAAGAAATGAAGTCTTAAATGGTCGAGGGGAAGTGAACAGAAGAAAACGACGGAAAGAAATGAAGTCTTAAATGTTCGAGGGGAAGTGAACAGAAGAAAACGACGGAAAGAAATGAAGTCTTAAATGGTCGAGGGGAAGTGAACAGAAGAAAACGACGGAAAGAAATGAAGTCTTAAATGTTCTAGGGGAAGTGAACAGAAGAAAACGACGGAAAGAAATGAAGTCTTAAATGGTCGAGGGGAAGTGAACAGAAGAAAACGACGGAAAGAAATGAAGTCTTAAATGGTCGAGGGGAAGTGAACAGAAGAAAACGACGGAAAGAAATGAAGTCTTAAATGGTCGAGGGGAAGTGAACAGAAGAAAACGACGGAAAGAAATGAAGTCTTAAATGGTCGAGGGGAAGTGAACAGAAGAAAACGACGGAAAGAAATGAAGTCTTAAATGGTCGAGGGGAAGTGAACAGAAGAAAACGACGGAAAGAAATGAAGTCTTAAATGTTCGAGGGGAAGTGAACAGAAGAAAACGACGGAAAGAAATGAAGTCTTAAATGGTCGAGGGGAAGTGAACAGAAGAAAACGACGGAAAGAAATGAAGTCTTAAATGGTCGAGGGGAAGTGAACAGAAGAAAACGACGGAAAGAAATGAAGTCTTAAATGGTCGAGGGGAAGTGAACAGAAGAAAACGACGGAAAGAAATGAAGTCTTAAATGGTCGAGGGGAAGTGAACAGAAGAAAACGACGGAAAGAAATGAAGTCTTAAATGTTCGAGGGGAAGTGAACAGAAGAAAACGACGGAAAGAAATGAAGTCTTAAATGGTCGAGGGGAAGTGAACAGAAGAAAACGACGGAAAGAAATGAAGTCTTAAATGGTCGAGGGGAAGTGAACAGAAGAAAACGACGGAAAGAAATGAAGTCTTAAATGTTCGAGGGGAAGTGAACAGAAGAAAACGACGGAAAGAAATGAAGTCTTAAATGGTCGAGGGGAAGTGAACAGAAGAAAACGACGGAAAGAAATGAAATCTTAAATGGTCGAGGGGAAGTGAACAGAATTCAGTTACGAACCATGAAGGAACTGAACAGAAAGTTTTTATGACAAGATCACTTAAGCATTTCAGAAGTGTTAGGGGAAGCGTTTCGATTACGCTTCTTTTTCGCTGTTTTAAATCACTACAAACGGCATTTTTTGGTGTAGATTTATTTATTCAATTACACACTCTAATTACAGAAATCGTTTTGTAAATATAACACACGAGTGGCGATAAAACTCACTTTAGGAATATTTATCTCTTCAGTTTAGGGATTAAACTCTGTCTGCATCACATTCTGAATGGCAGATAACTGTTCGGAGTGATTTGCAGGAACAATCAATGGAGACGGAATGTGCCTCAGAGCAGAAAGCAGAACGACACGAGAGCAAGGTGATCCAGCTTAGAGTGGCACTGAGGGATGTAAAAAGTTGCCGATAAGATTATCTTAACATGATTCATTGATAGTGCATCGGAGAATCAGATAAACTGGCAATATCGAACAGGAATATGAGAAATGGATGTGCAACTTAGCAGCACATCACGTGATGACGAAGAGAGTATATCAGATCTTAGTAGAGTAGCGATAGAGAGATTAAGAATGGGACAATATCTTTTAGGCCAGAGTCCCCTGAACTATTTAAAGGAAATGGTTCGTATTTTCCTCTTATTGTGTCTTCATTTTCCCTGTGATTTACTGAAATGCAGCAGTTGTTCCTCTAACTCAGGAATATTCACATTTTTCAAACAGTCAGTACTTTCGATTTTTTTTTTATTTTCGAATATTTGGAAGACAAGAGGTTAAGATAAAAAAAAATGCACTCACAATTATATTGATATAGTTTGCTCTATTTTGACAAGTTACTCTTTCGTTATTTGTTTCTATAATTTTATTACCAAATTAAATTTTGCCTGGTTTTGATTTTGTAGTTTTGAATTCCTTGGAGCAAAAGATTTCTTTACTAGGTCGTCACTTCAGTACAAATGATTTCAATATTGACAGACAAGCATACAGAGGGCTAAAGCCGTGGCCCCGTGTGTGGGAGAGCCATACCCTGTGCACGTTAAGGAACACGCTGGATGGCTTTGACGGGAGGCTACCATCTGTCTCCCAACAGCTGTTCCAGTGGGTCCCCTCCCCCAACCTTCTCTGAACCTTCGGGGTCCTTTTGACCTGGCCATTTAGCCCATGGTGTGCAAAAAAAGTGCCGCTCAGAGGTAAAACAACCCAATACAGAGGGCTATCAAATATTTCGTAACACAGATCTAGAATAGTTTTTGCCTTAGGCAATTAAATTCTGAATTTTTCACCTGTTTCTTGCTCTTCAAATGATCTCTGTTTATTCTCCTATTCCAACGCACCCAGTTTTTACAACAATTTTCATAATCTCTTTCTGATATTCTTATTATCTTCCTCCCATATAACCTAGAACCTTGTTCCAGAGCAAGTACGGCCTCGCCATCAGTAGAAAACAAAGACTAGATATTTGTGCTTTTTAAAGTACTTCTGTGGCTGGACATTTCTTTGCTCAATTGCTATAAGCATTTCTCACAAACATTTTGAAAAGTTCTGGGGATATACATCAGTTCCCTTTGTACTTTAAAACTGTAATAATACCATCTAGTTCCTTTTGGTACCACCAAATTAAAAAGTTTATTACTAATCCTCATTCTAAAGTCATCTCAGTATTTATTTTTTCGTGTTCGCATTTTGTTTGTCAGATTTCTTCTTAAGCAAGAAACAATTCGAGCTCAGGGAGGAAGAGGACCGACTTCTTCCAATTGGTCTTCCCGTGAGACTGAAGCAGAATCGATGACTTTCATCTATGCGATCAGTTAAATAGAATCTCAATGGTCGATTCTGTTGGATGCGGAAAAGCTCAATGAGTGACAGGCATTACGCTCTGCAGTTGAAGTAACTGATGTGACGTCACGAAACAGTGCGCTTAAATGACTGTCAAACGCATCAGTTGTTGGGTTGGATTGTTTTACCTCTGAGCGGCACTTTTTTTGCACACAATGGGCTAAATGGCCAGGTCATATGGACCACGAAGACTCGGAGAAGGTTGGGGGAGGGGACCCACTGGAACAGCTGTTGGGAGACAGATGGTAGCCTCCCGTCAAGGCCATCCAGCGTGTTCTTTAACGTGCACAGGGTATGGCTCTCCCGCACACGGAGCCACGGCTTACGTCCCATCCGACGGATGGCGGCCTTTCCAAGCCCATCGGTGTCCCCTACTGACCGTGGGCGGGGCGGGGAATTTTGCGGAGAATCAATCGTCACAGAAAATTACTTTAAGTACTTATTACTTAATTAAAATTATTTTATTGAAATTAAATTAAAATTAAGCAGTAAGTAGTAGTATTTGGTACTCCCTACTTAATTTTAATTTAATTTTCAATAAAACATATTTAACATTAAAATGAAATTAAGTAGTAAGTACTAAAAATATTTTTTCTGTGATCAGAAAAAATAACTTAGCACCACAGCAAGTTAAATATAGTTTACATTTTTTAACGTATTAAAATTAAATAATATGTTTCAATAGATTTAATAAGTAAAATAAACTACTGAATTAAAATATCTATTTTACTATTAAAATCTACTAAAAATAAGTAAAACATCATTTCAGAAATAAATCGCTTTATGGTAGTTATTAATTGTATATACATGTATACGACCCTTTAGTCATCTATTTCTCACGACAGTTACCATTCCCCGCCCTGCCCACGGTCAGTAGGCGACACCGATGGGCTTGGAAAGGCCGCCGTCCGTCGGATGGGACGTTAAGCCGTGGCCCCGTGTGTGGGAGAGACATACCCTGTGCACGTTAAAGAACACGCTGGATGGCCTTGACGGGAGGCTACCATCTGTCTCCCAACAGCTGTTCCAGTGGGTCCCCTCCCCCAAATTTCTCTGAGCCTTTGGGGTCCTTGTGACCTGGCAATTTAGCCCATGGTGTGCAAAAAAGTGCCGCTCAGAGGTAAAACAACCCAACACGACAGTTACTTCACAGTATGATTGCAAAATTATGTCCAAGCCCTTTAATGTATGCTCGGAAATTGCAATTTATAATTCTGAGTAATTTGTTGGAACTATCAGCTGTTCTATTTGGGATATGATTTAGATGAGAGCTCATTGTCCTTTACCACTATCGTAGTGACACCAGAGATTCTCTGAACGAATTAGCTGTAAACACAAACATTCTTAAGACTGACAAAAACTTGTTTTATAGGACTGATGATAGTGACAAACTATTTTTAACTTTGGCACAGCTTTGTTGTCTCTTTAATGACAACTACTGCCTCGCGGAGAGTTGTAGCTTGTTGTCCTTTGGATCAATTACGACAACCATTAGCAGACGGTTGTGACCTTTTTACATCGTGAATGAACAAAGTACAGTCGCTCAAAAAAATATCCGAACACTATGGTTGATTGCAGAATTCAGAAAAAATATCTGGCAACGTTTTTTTTTAGAGATTAATCATCTGGCAACCTTCGTGTCACGTGACACGAAGGTTGCCAGATCACTAATTTCTAAACAAAAACGTTGGCAGATATTTTTTTCTGAATTCTGTAATCAACCATAGTGTTCGAATACTTTTTTGAGCGACTGTAGGTGGTCATATTATTTTGATACTAGATCGTGTGCGCTCACTCACGGAAATATTGAGCGTGTGCAGTTACCGTTCACAGCAAACTGGAGCGTGTGCAGTAACTGCACACGCTCCAGTTTGCTGTGAACGGTAACTGGAGCGTGTACAGTTGCTGTACACGCTCCAGATATGTTTCCTGAATTCTGTAATCACGTGATACGTAGGTTGTCAGATCATTAATCTCTAAAAAAAACGTTGCCAGATATTTTTTCGAAATTCTGTAATCAACCATAATGTTCGGATATTTTTTTGAGCGACTGTACCAGATAATGCAAGGAGCAAGTTCCATTATACCACCAAACTATTGAAATGTAAGACTGTAATTCACTACCATATCTTCCTAACTGTCTGATATAAATTGTACAAAACGGGGCAATATCAGCTATCGTGAGATGCAAGAAAATATCCTCGTAATTAATAGTAGCTATGACACAATAATTAGTTGACGCAATGATCTTTCACTTCTTTTCAATTGATTTTTTATATCAAAATAGAAATTTTAAAACAGTTGTGTAAAACAGTTTCGAAAACAATTTTATTTACTGACTGAAGAATCATTGTCAACAATCAATGATAGCAATCAGGGCCCGATCTAGGAGGGGAAAGAGTAGACTACCACTCGCCTTTTTTTTTTTGAAAATGCTACGTACCGGAACGGAAGCGAAAAAAATATTAACCACATATATATTTCCCGTATTTTTCAAGAAATTTGCTAAACAAAAAAAAAACACTAAAACAGAGGTAAAAAAATATATCAGAATGACGATCCAGTTCAGTTCGTCTCGATATGGAAATATTCCCCTTTTCAGTCGGGTTACTTGGCTCCTTCATTTATTTGTTCAAGAGTTGGGTTGTTTTACCTCTGAGCGGCACTTTTTTGCACACAATGGGCTAAATGGCCAGGTCACATGGACCCCGAAGGCTCAGAGAAGGTTGGGGGAGGAGACCCATTGGAACAGTTGTTGGGAGACAGATGGTAGCCTCCCGTCAAGGCCACCCAGCGTGTTCTTTAACGTTGTTAATTGAGTAGTTTTACTTCTGAGTGGCATTTTTTTTGCACACAATGGGTTAAATGGCCAAGTCACATGTACCTGAAGGCTCAGAGAAGGTTGGGGGAGGGGACCCACTGGAATAGCTGTTGGGAGACAGATGGTAGCCTCCCGTCAAGGCCATCCAGCGTGTTCTTTAACGTGTACAGGGTACGGCTCTCCCGCACACGGGGCCACGGCTTAACGTCCCATCCGACGGACGGCGGCCTTTCCAAGCCCATCGGTGTCCCCTACTGACCGTGGGCAGGGCGGGGAATTTTGCGGAGATAAATCTCAACGCTGACCCAGCTGGGACTCGAACCTGTGAACTACAGATTACGAGCCTGACGCGCTACCGATTGAGCCCCCCCTATTTGTTCAAGATCCGGGCCTGGAAGAAACTATTAGTTACTTTTTGTAAACACGTGACTTCTCTTTTATCTTTCAAGAGTGTAGGTTATAAATGAAAGAATCATTTCAGAAAGTGTTGGAAAAAAATGAGTAATGAGATTCCTTCTACTGAGGAGAATTCATTTTAGTCGGTCAAACGTGTTTAGTCCATTTATTTAGCCATTCAAGATATGGTTATTGCTCAGACCTTTTTACTTTGGCATATAAACTGACAGGCTCCTCCTGTCAGACCTCTGCGGCAAGCAGCTGCTTGAGGTTTTTTTTTTTGTTTTTTGTTTTTTTTTTTGAAGGATACATGATAATGTAAGGAAAGAACTATTTCTCTGGAAGAATACAGAAAGGATGACCAATAGAAAGATTAAAGAAATAAAAATAAATATCCCCTCAAGCAGCTGCTTGCCACAGAGGTCTGACAGGAGCCTGTCAGTTTATATGCCATAGTGGAGGGTCTGTGAGGATGGCAGGGACCTCCGCAGAAAAACAACATAAACGGCCATGCCTTGTACCGGGGATCGAACCCAGGGCCCTTAGATCAGTTGCCAAGCTCGCTAACCACTCAGCCATGGGACGACTAGAGAGATTATTAAAATTAAATACCATTTTTAGTAAAAACTAAAGAAGACAAAGAATTGAGAAACAGAGCCGAAAGCATTAAAAAGGGTAAATAGAGAAAAGAGCAGAAATGCATTACAATTGTATTGCAAAATCGAGTGCTTGTACGGAGAAAAAAATTATTCCAACATCGCACAATCGAGCGATTGTGCGATCTTATCTCGTTTCCCATCGGCATAGACATTTTGCATGCGAATATGGTACAGTCACTCAAAAAAGTATCCGAACGCTATGGTTGATTACAGAATTCAGAAAATATATCTGGCAACGATTATTTCAGAAATTAGTGATCTGGCAAACCTTCGTGTCACGTGACACGAAGGTTGCCTGATCACTAATTTCCGAAAAAATCGTTGCCAGATATTTTTCCTGAATTCTGTAATCAACCATAGCGTTCGGATACTTTTTTGAGCGACTGTACAAATGAGGAAATTGCTTTTTAAAAACACGTTAATTTTTTATTCTTATGAAGAATTTTTTTTTTCAGATCATTGCAAAACATCTCTAAAGAAAACGCAAATTTCTTGCTCAAGATTGAAATGAAAATAGACACGAGACGATCTCGTCTACTTCGAGGTCTCGTGCAGAGAGTACGAGACGGTCTCGTAGATCGAGGCCAATGCGTTAACTTTCATCAGAACGAGGAATGGTTACTTATCAGAACGAACACTTTAGAAATTTCGTTCTATTAAGCAACTGTTATTACGACTTAGATTTTGTGTTGAGGTGCTGTAACTTTTGTGTGGCAATGTCGCGTACACAGGGTGGGCCACAAAGACCCAAAAGAGTTCAGAAGACACGAGACGATCTCGTCTACTTCGAGGTCTCGTGCAGAGAGTACGAGACGGTCTCGTAGATCGAGGTCAATGTGTTAACTTTCATCAGAACGAGAAATGGTTACTTATCAGAACGAACACTTTAGAAATTTCGTTCTATTAAGCAACTGTTATTACGACTTAGATTTTGTGTTGAGGTGTTGTAACTTTGTGTGGCAATGTCGCGTACACAGGGTGGGCCACAAAGACCCAAAAGAGTTCAGAAGACACGAGAGGATCTCGTCTACTTCGAGGTCTCGTGCAGAGAGTACGAGACGGTCTCGTAGATCGAGGTCAATGTGTTATCTTTCATCAGAACGAGAAATGGTTACTTATCAGAACGAACACTTTAGAAATTTCGTTCTATTAAGCAACTGTTATTACGACTTAGATTTTGTGTTGAGGTGCTGTGACTTTTGTGTGGCAATGTCGCGTACACAGGGTGGGCCACAAAGACCCAAAAGAGTTCAGAAGACACGAGAGGATCTCGTCTACTTCGAGGTCTCGTGCAGAGAGTACGAGACGGTCTCGTAGATCGAGGTCAATGTGTTATCTTTCATCAGAACGAGAAATGGTTACTTATCAGAACGAACACTTTAGAAATTTCGTTCTATTAAGCAACTGTTATTACGACTTAGATTTTGTGTTGAGGTGCTGTAACTTTTGTGTGGCAATGTCGCGTACACAGGGTGGGCCACAAAGACCCAAAAGAGTTCAGAAGACACGAGAGGATCTCGTCTACTTCGAGGTCTCGTGCAGAGAGTACGAGACGGTCTCGTAGATCGAGGTCAATGTGTTATCTTTCATCAGAACGAGAAATGGTTACTTATCAGAACGAACACTTTAGAAATTTCGTTCTATTAAGCAACTGTTATTACGACTTAGGTTTTGTGTTGAGGTGCTGTGACTTTTGTGTGGCAATGTCGCGTACAGAGGATGGGCCACAAAGACCCAAAAGAGTTCAGAAGAGGTTGGGGAAGGGAATCCCCTCTTAAGAGAGAGTTGGAAGATTCCTGTGAAGCCTTCCCCGATTATTCTTTGAAGTGTGTTCTATATAATTCTCTCTGTTACACAGAGCTTCGCTGTTTAATGTAATTATGGACAACGGCTTTTAATTTCCGCTCGTCTACTCTTGATCACCGAGAGTCAAAAGAGGGTTAAAAGAGAAAATCTCATTGCTGGCATTGTGAGTTGGTTGTTTTAACTCTGAGCGATACTTTTTGGGCGCAAAGGGCTAAATATCCAGGTCACAAAGACCCAAGGACTCAGAGAAAGTTGGTAAGGGGACTCACTGGACTGCTGTTAGGAGAAAGATGGAATCCTCCTGTCAAGGCCATCCAGCGTGTTCTTTAACGTTCACATTCATCGCTTTAGGTCCCATTGGGCTGACGACGGTCTTTCGAAGTCCATTGGTGCCCTCTTAATGAAAAAAAAAGAGATAAATTTCAACGTTGGTCCAGGTGAGACGAACCTGGGAATTTCAGATTGCGACCCTGACGCACTGCTAGCTGAGCTGATCCTAAATCCCCGTTAAAAAAAAAATACCCCCTCAAGCAGCTGCTTGCCACAGAGGTCTGACAGGAGCCTTTCAGTTTATATGCCATTGTAGAAGATCTGTGAAGATGGCAGGACCTCAGCAGAAAAACGACACACACATCCATGCCTTACCCGGGGCTCGAACCCAGGTCCCTTAGATCAGTAGCCAAGCGTGCTAACCACTAGGCCACGGGACGGCTAAAAAAAAAAGAATTTCTTAAAAATAAATAATAAATACCCCCTCAAGCAGCTGCTTGCCACAGAGGTCTGACAGGAGCCTGTCAGTTTATATGCCACAGTAGGAGATCTGAGAGGATGGCAGGACCTCAGCAGAAAAACGACACACACATACATGCCTAATCCGGGGCTCGAACCCAGGTCCCTTAGATCAGTAGCCAAGCGTGCTAACCACTCGGCCACGAGACGGCGTAAATCCCCGTTACAACTTAGAAAAAAAATTATTTTCCTTGAGACAAGATGAAAGAGAAAATTTTTGAGGTAACGAAATTATAGTAGGATTTGTTTGCACTCAGAAGTTGAAGAATTGATTTGGTTTCATTCCTTCCTTTTGCCAGTTTCAGTGATTTTCTTCCCATTTTTTGTTCCCATGGCCAAGTGGTTAGCGCGCTTGGCTACTGATTTAAGGGACCTGGGTTCGAGCACCGGGTAAAGCATGGCTGTTTGTGTCGTTTTTCTGCTGAGGTCCTGCCATCCTCTCAGAACTTCTGCTATGGCATATAAACTGACAGGCTCCTGTCAGACCTCTCTGGCAAGCAGCTGCTTGAGGAGGTATTTTTTTTAATCATCTCAGATTATCAATGCCTTTCTGTGAGGGCCGGGGGTGGCTCAGTCGGTAGCGCGCCAGGCTCATAATCTGTACTTCCCAGGTTCGAGTCCCAGCTGGGCCAGCGTTGAGATTTATCTCCGCAAAATTCCCCGCCGTGCCTACAGTCAGTAGGGGACACTGATGGGCTTGGAAAGGCCGCCGTCCGTCGGATGGGACGTTAAGCCGTGGCCCCATGTGCGGGAGAGCCATAACCTGTGCACGTTAAAGAACACGCTGGATGGCCTTGACGGGAGGCTACCATCTGTCTCCCAACAGCTGTTCCAGTGGGTCACCTCCCCCAACCTTCTCTGAGCCTTCGGGGTCCATGTGACCAGGCCATTTAACCCATGGTGTGCAAAAAAGTGCCGCTCAGAGGTAAAACAACAAAAAGCCTTTCTGAGCTTTTAGTTTCATTATCTGCTGCATCGGTGTAAAGATTTAATCATCAATCGTCTCTTTCGATACAAAAATGTTCATGTTGACGATGCATTCCCTTGAACAATCCAGTTTCATCCCCGCTATTCATTCCTAATCCCCTATTAAGATTTCTTTTCTCGCAAGTCGAGAGCTTCCGCAGTCATTCTCGGCGTTTCCTCTCTCGCCAGAGAAACTATGCCAGTCTCTATTGGCGTCAGCTTCCGGGACCAGGGAGTCAACGTTCGCCGCACAGACTCCTCGAAGCAGGTAAGTAGGTCAGCTTCCTTCCCCTGAGCGCGCTCGCGACGTCAGGGCCAACCGCAGTGCCACTCCTGGTCCATTGTGACGTCACGCACCGCGTCCCACTTCGTCGGCCCCGATTTCGAGACTTCCTGCGCCGAAGCCTGATGCTCCTCTGCATCCCGTGAAACTGGTCTCAACCCGTTGGCCTCCAACCCTCGCTCGTGCGGCATCAGGGTCGGAGGACTACTCTCTCTCCCTGGCTCCATCCCCTTCACAGACTGATAAGGATCATCTTATCTGATGATCCGGTTTACCTTACTCGAATCGGCTGATGCAGTTCATTTCTAACTAATTTCGACTGCCTGAAGATTTCGAAATGTTTTGTCAAAATTTTCATTTTGACTAACGACATTGCAGAGATATTCATGAAATGTAAAATTCTTCCTCATTACTCTTTATTTATCTCCGCAAAATTCCTCGCCCTGCCCACGGTCAGTAGGGGACACCGACGGGCTTGGAAAGGCCGCTGTCCGTCGGATGGGACGTTAAATCATGGCCCCGTGTACGGGAGAGCCATACCCTGTGCACGTTAAAGAACAAGCTGAATGGCCTTGACGGGAGGCTACCATCTGTCTCCCAACAGATGTTCCAATGGGTCCCCCTCCCCCAACCTTCTCTGAGCCTTCGGGGTCCATGTGACCTGGCATTTAGCCCATTGTGTGCAAAAAAGTGCCGCTCAGAGGTAAAACAACCCAATGTTAAAGAACACATGGGATGGCCTTGACGGGAGGCTACCATCTGTCTTCCAACAGCTGTTCCAATCAGCTGGGACTCTGACACCTGGGAAACTGCAGATTACTGGCCTGGCGCGCTACTGACTGAGCCATCCCCGCCCAGAAGTGAGACTGAAAGCCTCGCAGCATCAACCGCGCAATGTCAAAGTTTCCCCACATGACACTGACACCTAACTGTCCTTTTTACTTATCTATTTATTGTATCACTTTTATCATTTACCAATTGATCCATTTGTGACAATATCAAAATCGTTGTTCTACCATATCTACCCAACAAGGTGGCGGATAAAGGGTTATGACTCAAAAGAAATCTTGTGCGCAGAGATTGTCATAATCTATAAAAAAAACATTTCCCATCTTTTCCTTCCTCCTAAACTAGGTGAAATGTGAAAAAGGATTGTTCCTCTATATTTTCTGAACACCCGTAAGGAGTTGGGTTGGGTTGTTTTACCTCGGAGCGGCACTTTTTTGCACACAATGGGCTAAATGGCCAGGTCACAAGGACCCCGAAGGCTCAGAGAAGGTTGGGGGAGGGGACCCACTGGAACAGCTGTTGGGAGACAGATGGTAGCCTCCCGTCAAGGCCATCCAATGTGTTCTTTAACATTCGGTTGTTTTACCTTTGAGCGGCACTTTTTTGCACACAATGGGCTAAATGGTCAGATCACAAGGACCCCGAAGGCTCAGAGAAGGTTGGGGGAGGAGACCCACTGGAACAGCTGTTGGGAGACAGATGGTAGTCTCCCGTCAAGGCCATCCAATGTGTTCTTTAACATTCGGTTGTTTTACCTTTGAGCGGCACTTTTTTGCACACAATGGGCTAAATGGCCAGATCACAAGGACCCCGAAGGCTCAGAGAAGGTTGGGGGAGGAGACCCACTGGAACAGCTGTTGGGAGACAGATGGTAGCCTCCCGTCAAGGCCATCCAGCGTGTTCTTTAACGTGCACAGGGTATGGCTCTCCCGCACACGAGGCCACGGCTTAACGTCCCTCCGACGGATGGCGGCCTTTCCAAGCCCATCGGTGTCCCCTACTGACCGTGGACAGGGCGAGGAATTTTGCGGAGATAAATCTCAACGCTGACACAGCTGGGACTCGAACCTGGGAATTACAGATTACGAGCCTGGCGCGCTACCGACTGAGCCACCCCCACCCGTAAGGAGCGTAACGAGCTTTTTGTCAAATGAAAGCTTGTGATACAGGGGACTGTCATAGGCTATCTGAAATTACGTTCCTCCCGAAAGTGGGGGACAGTTGTTGCTCATGCACAACACAAAATTTAAGTCATAATAATAGTTGCTTAATAGAACGAAATTTCTAAAATGCTCGTTCTGATAAGTAATGGCTCCTCGTTCTGATGAAAGTTAACGCATTAGCCTCGATCTACGAGACCGTCTCGTACTCGCTGCACGAGACCTCGAAGTGGACGAGATCGTTTCGTGTCTATTTTCAATGAGTTATATGTCAAACGAAATTCTTATGACCCACGAAGTAGAATAAGCGTAACAATTTTCTCTTCTAAAGGACGTGAAAGGAGACCTTTTACTCACAGTCCCGTGTGAGGTTGCCACTAAAAATAAAACAATAAATTACCTATATTTCAAAATACCTATCTTACTAAGTGTGCCTTAGAAACGGTAACAAACAAACGTAAAATATTCCATGATTAAATCGCTTATTGAATTCGTACCATAAACTTCAAATGGACTTAGTGTGACAGCATAATTTTTTCACTTGGGTTGGGTTGTTTTACCTCTGAGCGGCACTTTTTTACATACCATGGGCTAAATGGCCATGTCACATGGACTCCGAAGGCTCAGAGAAGATTGGAGGAGGGGACCCACTGGAACAGCTGTTGGGAGACAGATGGTAGCCTCCCGTCAAGGCCATCCAGCGTGTTCTTTAACGTGCACAGGGTATGACTCTCCCGCACACGGGGCCACGGCTTAACATCCCATCCGACGGACGGCGGCCTTTCCAAGCCCATCGGTGTCCCCTACTGACCGTGGGCAGGGTGGGGAATTTTGCGGAGATAAATCTCAACGCTGACGCAGCTGGGACTCGAACCTGGGAACTACAGATTACGAGCCTGGCTTTTCCACTTGGAAAAACTACTGTGGCGCTCTCTTATTTTGCTCTGATGTTACGTAATAGGAATTCAGTGAGTGATTTCATCATTGTTATGTTTTTTCTCAGTGACACGAAGTTTCCCAGATCACTAATTTCTAAAAAAAAAACGTTGGCAGATATTTTTTCTGAATTCTGCAATCAACCATAGCGTTCGGATACTTTTTTTGAGCGACTGTATCAACATTCTTACTACTTCTATTTTCTATTCGTAAATAAAAATTTAACGCACTAATGACGCTAATCAATAAAGAGGCAATAATAGTTACAGAAATCGTTTTTCCACAACCGTAGGGACCGGGTGGCTCAGTCGGTAGCGCGCCAGGCTCGTAATCTGTAGTTCCCAGGTTCGAGTCCCAGCTGGGTCAGCTTAAAGATTTATCTGCGCATAAAGATATCTCTGCATATAAACACACAGATTACTTGTTGACGTAGAGTTCAAAAAATATTTTTATATTATTTACTATCGATTGATCCTTGCATTAATGTCTCGTTAACGTAAGTGACTTGCTTAGGTGCATCTGTACTTAGCAATATTGAAATAATTGCCTTTCCTGATAATAGATGGCGCAACGAGAAACAAAGTCCTGAAGATTTAAAAGTCAGAATTAATGGATAAATGACGGATTTGATGATAATTAAGTGGTTAGATTGGGAAGTCCCACTCATCGGCGAAACTCATTAAACATACAATCGGTGTATTTATTTTCGAAATAAATGTATATTGATCCTTTCATGTTGAGTCATTAAGTTGAGAGCTGATCCAAAAATGATGAACAAGAATCGAACATTTTGTACGTTTCGGGGCGCCAGTCGTAATTGTGCGCCAAATGTTGGCGCGAAATTTAACTAGAGATTGGAATGATAGGAATGGCAATCCTAACAATATATACAGCTTCATGAAAAGAATATTTTGGTTTTAATAAAATAATCAAACACAAAAAAAGAGCGCCGTGGTTGTCCACTTTGGACACAAAAAACAAACCCTTCCAGTCGGAAAAGCGCCTCCTAACGGTGGAAGAGTGTAAAAGAGGGTTGCCCCAATGGGACCCTAAAGTTTGAGAACCCTAGCTAAAGAACCCTAGAGTAAAGGTCAAAAAATAGATTCCAAAAAGTCATCAAAAACTAGGCATCACTGGCATCTGTTAACTTCACTGAAATGGATTTGACAAGTAGTAAAAACCTTTCAAAAGAGATACTTTCTTGTGGAAGCGAAGGGAAGGGGAGGGCTGCCAGATTAGTGTGGCCTACTGATCTGGACAACTATGGCTACTTTTCTTTTTTTTCTACCCTGCTGAGGAGTGGTCAACCACACAGGGTCCTGGTGCTGACCATAAAAACCCACTGGACTGGACAGATATATGGCTCTGAGCTTCATTATGGATCCTGATTTTGCTGCACTGGTGGGCTTCTGTGGAGGGAAAATCTTCCGCTGTGTTTTCTGTTTGTTTGTGGGTTGATGGCCCCAAGTGAATAGATTCACAGGATATGTTTATCAGCTGGTGGATAATCCTGAGCAGAAGTCATCGCAGGCACCTGAACTCTTTGCTTCTATTGGCATCGTCAAATTCTACATTGGAGGAAGTCTTCCAGTGTAGATGGCTTCAGCCTTTAGTAGTGGGGGAACGGGTCTTTGCCCCATGTCTGCGATTAGGGGGCTGTTTGATATTGTCGGCATTTCCTCTCTCAATAAACATAGTTTCTTTAAACATCCCACTAACCATTTTCTCTCCATAGATAGTTGGAATGTGAGGACTCTGCACAGAGCTTTTTCTCTTGATGTCCTCACACAAGAATTCCACTGTCATAATTTAGATATTCTCTGCTTGCAAGAGACCAGATGGACAGATAAAGGTCAGATTCTTAAAAATAATCTTAAATTTCTCTTTTCAGGGAGGGACGACAATAAGCATCACCAAAGCGTGGGTCTGCTTCTCAGCAGACACGCTAGTGATGCTTTTCAAAGATATTGAGTGCATTAATGAAAGGTTTCTTACAGCAAAATTTCAGACAAGCGTTAAAGACCTGAATGTTATCTGCTGTTATGCCCCCACTGAGGATGCCGATGAGGATGAGAAGGATAGCTTTTATGAACAACTTCAGGATATTTTGAATTCTGTCAAGAAAGGAGATATTACCTTTGTTCTTGGTGACTTCAATGCCAAAGTTGGTATTGACTCTGACCTTTGGGGAGGAGTAATAGGCCCTTTTGGTATTGGTAGCTACAATGGCAATTGGCATCGTCTCCTGCAGGTAAGTAAACTCAATGGTTTCAGAATAACTAACACTTATTACAAACACCGCGACATACATAAGTACACATGGGTTTCACCTGATGGACTGCATAAGAATATGATTGATTATATATTAATTAACAGCAAATGGGCTAGTTCTGTTAGGAATACCAGGGCATATAGGGGAGCTGAAATTGGATCTGAGAATTACCTTGTTAAAAGTGTCTTGCAACTTAAACTTAAAAAGTGTTGTGCTAGGGTAAAAAAATTTGCTTTTAATACTGAAGCTCTGAAAGACCCAGTTATAGCCAAAGCTTACCATGATAGGTTACTTAGTCATTATGACAGTCATGGTTTGCTTAATACTGAAGTTGAGGAAGAATGGGATCATTTTAAACAGGCTTTTTTGGATACTAACAGTACTCTTTCAGGAAAAAAGGAGCAGAAGAGCCAGAATCATCTGAGTGATAAGGCACTTGAGCTTATTTCGGAAAGAAAGAACTGCAGGACGTCCTTAATCAATACCCTACTAGTCCTAATAGAAAGCATTACAGAGAACTTAATAAACTTGTAAAGGATCAGTTAGCTGCTGATAAGAATCTTTGGCTTGATGATTTGGCTGACAAAGTCGAGGAGGCAGTTAGACAGCACAACAGCAGAGAGTTAGTTAATGTTTTGTGTGGTAGAAAACAGACAGGTATACAGGGATTGAAGGATAAACAAGGTAAGGTTATAGAAGGGGAGGATTCTGTCATGGCGAGGTGAGCTGAGCATTTCAATGATGTTCTAAACAATGTAGTTAGTTCTATTCCCATTGTTTGCAATAATGATAGGATGCATTGGTGGCTTTAATGTTGGCCCTATAACAAAATCTGAAGTTATTTTGGCTGTTTCTAAACTTAAACTACATAAATCCCCAGGGGCAGATGAAATTACTACTGAAATGCTTAGAGCTGGGAATGTTTCGGTTACCACTTGGATGACTGAAATTTTGAATATCTTTTATAATAAAGGCATGGTTCCTAAGGATTTTACCAGAGCTATTGTTATCCCTATTTTCAAAAAAGGTGATCGCAGTTCTTGTGATAACTATAGAGGTATCAGCCTACTCTCTGTTCCAGGTAAAGTTCTTTCCATGATTGTGCTTAATAGAATTAAGAATCTGGTTGACAGTCAATTGCGTGATGAGCAATGTGGATTCAGAAGTGGTAGGGGATGTGTGGATCAGGTATTTTCACTTAGGCAGATTCTTGAGAAATGTTTAGAGTTTCAGAAACCTTTGGTTGCTAGCTTTGTTGATTTCAAAAAGGCTTTCGACTCTGTTGATCGTCATAATTTGTGGTTGATTGTGAAATCATATGGTATACCAGACAAGTTAGTTAACATAATAAAAGCTCTCTATAATAACACTGAGTCGTGTGTGACAGTTGGTAAGGCTTGTAGCAATTGGTTTAGCATTACTTCTGGTGTTCGACAAAGGTGCATTTTGTCTCCTTTTCTCTTTAGTTTGGTTATTGATTATGTTACACGAAATTCATTTCAAGGGAAAGATTTTGGCCTTAAATGGACTGGAGATACGAAAATTTCTGATTTAGATTATGCTGATGATTTAGCCCTTTTGGCTAATGATGTTGATGAGATGAACTCTTTCATTCGAGCTGTTGATGAGACTGGTAGTAGAGTAGGTTTGGTTATAAACAGAGAGAAAACTAAAGTGATGAAAATTGGTCAGGCAGGCTGTGATTCAGTTAATCTGAATGGTTGCAGTCTTGAGCAGGTGTCACAGTTTAATTATCTTGGGAGCTATGTAACAGATACTGGTGATGTGCGGCATGAGATTAACAGACGAATAGGTATTGCTGCCGGGGCTTTTAAGAATCTATGGAGAGTGTGGAGAAATAGGCGTATACACCTAAAGACTAAATTTAGACTGTATAATAGTTTGGTTCTTTCTAGGGTTAGTTATGGTAGTGACACTTGGTCACTTTGTAAACAAGATAACAGGAAACTAGATGCTTTTGATTCCAGATGCTTACTCAGTATCTTGGGCATTAGGTGGTTCAACTTTGTAACTAATGATGAGGTTAGGCAAAGGAGTCTGCAACCTCCTTTAAGCAGCATATTGTGCAGAGAGAGACTTCGTTGGTTTGGCCATGTTGCCCGTATGAATAATTATAGATTGGCGAATAGGGTTATGAACAGTGTGCCTAAAGGCCTCAGAAAGAAGGGGAGACCTAGGATGCGGTGGGCAGACAGTGTCAAACAGGACCTTGTTAGAATTGGTGTGCAGTGGCCAGATGCAGTAGATGTAACTCAGGATAGACTTGCTTAGAGAACTAAATTGCACGGTCTGGTTGGACCTCCGTAGCCCATGGCTGCTTGAGAAGGATGATGATGATGATGAAAGTGAAATACTAGTATTCTAACTCGAATTGGACAACCTCGAATAAAAAACACTTTACCAATTCGTTCTCACTTGGCCTCCGCTCAATCGGGGCGTTTTTTATAATGCGGACGACAGATTCACTGGATACGAAGATTGGCGCACAATTACGACTGGCGCCCGTTAACCGAAAAGTACCGAACATTTTTGCGTCTCTGATGCTGAGGATGAATTTCTCCCACCAGTTCAGGAAGTCACAGTGGAGGGACAAAAAACGCTTCTGGTGAAAGAAAATGCTTCTGGCGAAGAAGCGTTCGTTGTTGTTTCATTTGGCAACGCCACCCCCTCCCACACTGGTGAAGAGAATCGACGACACCGATGACTCGACATACTTACGCTCCGACCGGTTTCCGATCCGAAGATTCAGTCGAGGAAAAGGATTTCATTAACTCTCAAGCCCCGATTCGTGCGCTCAGCGCCCTCAATAGCTCACGAGGTATGTTGTGACGTCACACGACGTTAGAGGAAGTCACGTGTCTTCGCTTGCCCTCTCTAACTGCTGACGAGCCAAGAGAATTTACAGGTTTTGTTTTTATTCTACGAAGGATAAAAACCGAGTTTTACCTGTTTGCCATGTCGGTATAAAACAGAGGGTTACGAGGAACAACATCTCTAGAAAAATATTTAACTTTTTTTTTTGTTCCAAGAATTATTTTTTACCTCTGAGCGGCACTTTTTTGCACACCATGGGCTAAATGGCCAGGTCACATGGACCCCGAAGGCTCAGAGAAGGTTGGGAGAGGGGACCCATTGGAACAGCTGTTGGGAGACAGATGGTAGACTCCGTCAAGGCCATTCAGCGTGTTCTTTAACGTGTACAGGGTATGACTCCCATACACGGGGCCAGGCCATTCAGCGTGTTCTTTAACGTGCACAGGGTATGGCTCTCTCGTACACGGGCCACGGATTAACGTCCCATCCGACGGACGGCGGACTTTCCTAGCCCATCGGTGTCCCCTACTGACCGTGAGCAGGGCGGGGGAAATTTGCGGAGATAAATCTCAACGCCGACCCAGCTGGGACTCGAACCTGGGAACTACAAATTACGAGTCTGGCGCGCTACCGACTGAGCCACCCCCGCTCCGGATAGCAAGGGGAGAAAATACCAAAGGCAGAATGCACTCTGAAATAAGGTTTAAAAGAGTTTTACATTAAATTGAAGTGCTCAAATGATCGAGCGAAAATCACAAATGCTGAAGTTGTTTTAAAAAATCGATCAGAAGCTGAAGAAAATTCAAAACTGAAGTTGTGTTAAACTTCGATCAGTTAGGATTTCGCTTTTCCGTCGTATTTCTGTGCTCGAGAGTTTGCAAATGCATAGCAAGACTAACGAAAAGATCAAGGCTCAATCACAAATGCATAGAAAGACTAACGAAAAGATCAAGGCTCAATCGCAAATGCATAGAAAGACTAACGAAAAGATCAAGGCTCAATCACAAATGCATAATAAGACTAACGAAAAGATCAAGGCTCAATCACAAATGCATAGAAAGACTAACGAAAAGATCAAGGCTCAATCACAAATGCATAATAAGACTAACGAAAAGATCAAGGCTCAATCACAAATGCATAGAAAGACTAACGAAAAGATCAAGGCTCAATCACAAATGCATAATAAGACTAACGAAAAGATCAAGGCTCAATCACAAATGCATAGAAAGACTAACGAAAAGATCAAGGCTCAATCGCAAATGCATAGAAAGACTAACGAAAAGATCAAGGCTCAATCACAAATGCATAGAAAGACTAACGAAAAGATCAAGGCTCAATCGCAAATGCATAATAAGACTAACGAAAAGATCAAGGCTCAATCGCAAATGCATAGGAAGACTAACGAAAAGATCAAGGCTCAATCGCAAATGGATAGAAAGACTAACGAAAAGATCAAGGCTCAATCGCAAATGCATAGAAATACTAACGAAAAGATCAAGGCTCAATCGCAAATGCATAGAAAGACTAACGAAAAGATCAAGGCTCAATCGCAAATGCATAGAAAGACTAACGAAAAGATCAAGGCTCAATCGCAAATGCATAGAAAGACTAACGAAAAGATCAAGGCTCAATCGCAAATGGATAGAAAGACTAACGAAAAGATCAAGGCTCAATCGCAAATGGATAGAAAGACTAACGAAAAGATCAAGGCTCAATCGCAAATGCATAGAAAGACTAACGAAAAGATCAAGGCTCAATCGCAAATGCATAGAAAGACTAACGAAAAGATCAAGGCTCAATCGCAAATGCATAGAAAGACTAACGAAAAGATCAAGGCTCAATCGCAAATGCATAGAAAGACTGATTGAGCCTTGATCATTTCGTTAAAGTGTTACTGCTGAAGTATATTGAATTATTGCAAATTCTGCATCCAGAATTTCTAAGGTGAAAAAATTTCGAATTTCCAAAATCTCCACTGAATCTGGGTTCGAGCCCCAGATAAGACAAGGAAGTTTGTGTTGCCTTTCTGCTCAGTTCCTGCCATTCTCATAGACCTTCTACAGTGGCGTATTGAACTAACAGGTTCTTGTTAAACCTCTGTGGCAAGAAGCTGTTTGAGGGGGTATTTATTTATTTTTATTTACTGCTTTAAAAAAAAATCGCAAAAACGCGTGGAATTTCTTATATTTTTTCCGATGTTCTGGACCTAAAATCGGGTAGGGTTAATTACAAAAAAGAAACCTATTACGTTTAATTTAAGCAACAGAAAGCCTTCTTCAGTTAGCGGGGGTGGCTTAGTCGGTAGCGCGCCAGGCTCGTAATCTGTAGTTCCCAGGTTCGAGTCCTAGCTGGGTCAGCGTTGAGATTTATCTCCGCAAAATTCCCCGCCCTGCCCACGGTCAGTAGGGGACACCGATGGGCTTGGAAAGGCCACCATCGGTGGAATGGGACATTAAGCCATGGCCCGTGTGTGGGAGAGCCATACCCTGTGCACGTTAAAGAACACGCTGGATGGCCTTGATGTTGATCTGTCTCCCAACAGCTGTTCCAGTGGGTCCCCTCTCCCAACCTTCTCTGAGCCTTCGGGGTCCATGTGACATGGCCATTTAGCCCATGGTGTGCAAAAAAGTGCCGCTCAGAGGTAAAACAACCCAACCCTGTTGTTATTAACTCCCACTATTATTGACAATCCCAGATTCGTGGGGAGTTCCACTGCAAGTCGAAAGTGGGTCATCTTTCATTTCCTTTGCATCAAAAACAGGTTTCCTGACCACTAATTTTTTTCGTACGTTTTGAAGAAGCCAGAATTCTTCTTTTTTACACTTTCCCTTAGTTTCCATTAATGTCACATTTCTCTAAATATCTGGGTATTTGGAACAGACCCGACATCTCGAAGAAACACATATTTAGATGGAAAACGAGGGCGCGTGCATTACAATCGAATTTACGGATTCGATTTTTGGATCGTATTTTAAAGTTATTTTAATTTTTTCTTCTTGTGGGAATAGACCAATTAGAAGTTCTGTAACTTCTAAAAATGCATTTATGTAAAAATGTGACCGAAGAAAAATTTAAAAAACTCAATTAAATTTATCTAAAACTAGATTTTCAACAACATTCGTTCGGTATTTTTAGAATAGCTGAAGCTGACATATTCAATATCAGCAAAGCCAGTCTTGAGAAACTTATACAAATTTGCCAAATATTGGAAAAATATTTCATAAAATCCTAAATTACCCACTACTTTTATTGAATGGTTGAAATAATATTCGTTATTCAAATTTCAGTTAACTTCTAAGTAAAATCTTTACCGTTGTTGCTATCGTTAAATATTCAAACTTTCTTCACTCTTTTTTACCTACTTCCCAGGTTCGAGTCCCAGCTGGGTCAGCGTTGAGATTTATCTCCGCAGAACTCCCTGCCCACGGTCAGTAGGGGGCACCGATGGGCTTGGAAAGACGGCAGTCAATTTACGACCATCAGTTTACGACCGTCGGATGGGACGTTAAGCCGTGGCGCCGTGTGCGGAAGAGCCATACCCTGTGCCCGTTAAAGAACACGCTGGATGGCCTTGACGGGAGGCTACCATCTGTCTCCCAACAGCTGTTCCAGTGGGTCCCCTCCCCCAACCTTCTCTGAGCCTTCGGGGTTTTTGTGACCTGCCCATTTAGCCCATGGTGAGCAAAAAAGTGCCGCTCAGAGGTAAAACAACCCAACAACCCAACCTATCTTCCTATTGCTTTTGACGTTTGTCCTTTGGTCAGTTTGTGGATTTGACCAAACGTTGTTCTATCATATCTTTCGAACGCGATGGAGAAACTTAACGATTTATGTGCCAAATTAAAGTTTGTGACGCGGCGAGTGTCATAGGCTATAAAACATTGACCCCCCTTGCTTTCTTCCCCCTAAAAACGGGTTGGGTTGTTTTACCTCTGAGCGGCACTGTTTTGCACACCATGGGCTAAATGGCCAGGTCACAAGAACCCCGAAGGCTCAGAGAAGGTTGGGGGAGGGATCCACTGGAACAGCTGTTGGGAGACAGATTGGATCCCGTCAAGGCCATCAAACGTGTTCTTTAACGTGCACAGGGTATGGCTCTCCCGCACACGGAGCCACGGCTTAACGTCCCATCCGACGGACGGCCGACTTTCCAAGCCCATCGGTGTCCCCTATTGACCGTGGGTAGGGCGGAGAGTTTTGCGGAGATAAATCTCAAAGCTGACCCAACTGGGACTCGAACCTGGGAACTACAGATTACGCCTGGCGCGCTACCGACTGAGCCCACCCAGCCGTAAAAAACGGGAAACTTGAAAGTCATTCTACTATATCTTCCGAACGCGAGGCCTATAGTTACGAGTTAGGTGTCATATGAAAGGTCGTATAAGGCCCTGAAAAGCAGAAAATAAACCTAAAGCATATCGATGGTGCAATCAGATGGTCGTAAACTGTTTCCAGTTTCGTTCATACTATGCCCCCTGATAAAAAAAGGGGCGGGCGATTTTCGCGAGGTTCGACTTTAACGAGTTGTATCTCAAATTAAAGCTTGTGACGTGTCTAATGTCATGCGCTACATAAAACGTGACTACAAAAGTGGGGGATATGTACAGTCGCTCAAAAAGTATCCGAACGCTATGGTTGATTACAGAATTCAGAAAAAATATCTGCTAACGCATTTTTTAGAAATTAGTGATCTGGCAACCTTCGTGTCACGTGATTACAGAATTCAGGAAAAATATCTGGAGCGTGTACAGCAACTGTACACACTCCAGTTACCGTTCACAGCGAATTGGAGCGTGTGCAGTTACTTGCCACGCTCCAGTTTGCTGTGAACGGTAACTGCACACGCTCAATATTTCCGTGAGTGAGCTCACACGATCTAATATCAAAATATGACCGCCTACAGTCGCTCAAAAAAGTATCCGAACACTATGGTCGATTACAGAATTCAGAAAAAATATCTGGCAACGATTTTTTTATAAATTAGTGATCTGACA
This sequence comes from Ryuthela nishihirai, assembly GCA_038380435.1. Taxonomy (NCBI): domain Eukaryota; kingdom Metazoa; phylum Arthropoda; class Arachnida; order Araneae; family Heptathelidae; genus Ryuthela; species Ryuthela nishihirai. The sequence continues at coordinate 21,208,508 of JAWZYU010000028.1, read as the reverse complement.
ACCTTCGTGTCACGTGACTGTACTTGAGCGACTGTACTTGATGTTTGTGAGTCGTATATCAGAATTTTTGAAGCTAGGTGTTTTTAGTGACAACAAAGATATAAATTAAAAATTTAAAAAATACCTTTCTTCCTATAGGACCCTTAAAAGTAGGAAATAAACCTAAAGTATATCGATGATGCAATCAGTCACTGAGTTTGTATTCGCTTCAGATGAAGAGAGGGTGCCGATTTACGTAAATTAGTGATCTGGCAACCTTCGTGTCACGTGACACGAAGATTGGCAGATCATTAATTTCTAAAAAACATCGTTGCCCGATATTTTTTCTGAATTCTGTAATCAACCATAGTGTTCGGATACTTTTTTGAGCGAATGTACATGTTGAATTTCAGCGTAACGATTTAAAAAAAAAAAAAAAATTTTATGCGCTTTTGTTCCTTTGGACATAAAGCACATTTAAATGAAAACTTTTTTTCTCTCCTATAAACCAATAATTCGTGTCTGAAGGGGTTAATCAAATCCGTCCGAAAATCGTGATTGCTCAGAATTTATAGCCACCAGGGAAACAGAGCATGGAAAGATTAATGGGAATCTTATTCACTTGTCTAGAAATTGATGGAATTGTTCTCTTTTTTTTTTCGTTACAATGGTAAAGTTGTATAAATAAAATTTACGCTTTCAATTAATCCCGAAACGAAAAAACATTTGGGAAAAAAGAGCATTTTCTCAGAAGTCAACCTCGATTTCATGCACGAGCGAAGAGCAAAGCAATTTGCCTTTGTATCTTCAAGCGTCAGTGGTTAGGGGGAGGGGATAAAATGGTGGAGAGCATATAATGCCTCTCACCAGTCAAGCAAACAACAGAAATGGGAAAGAGATTGGGTTGTTTTACCTCTGAGCGGCACTTTTTTGCACACCATGGGCTAAATGGCCAGGTCACAAGGACCCCGAAAGCTCAGAGAAGGTTGGGGAAGGGGACCCACTGGAACAGCTGTTGGGAGACAGATGGTAGCCTCCCGTCAAGGCTATCCAATGTGTTCTTTAAAATTGGGTTGTTTTACCTCTGAGCGGCACTTTTTTACACACCATGGGCTAAATGGCCAGGTTACAAGGACCCCGAAGGCTCAGAGAAGGTTGGGGGAGGAGACCCACTGGAACAGCTGTTGGGAGACAGATGGTAACCTCCCGTCAAGGCCATCCAGCGTGTTCTTTAACGTGCACAGGGTATGGCTCTCCCGCACACGGAGCCACGGTTTACCGTCCCATCCTACGGACGGCGGCCTTTCCAAGCCCATCGGTGTCCCCTACTGACCGTGGGCAGGGCGGGGAGTTTTTCGGAGATAAGTCTCAACGCTGACCCAGCTGGGACTCGAACCTGGGAACTGCAGATTACGAGTCTGGCGCGCCACCGACTGAGCCACCCCCGCCCCATAATGGGAAAGAGAAATTCGATATTCTTCAGAAGAGGCCACTGTAAAGAACCAAATATTGCATTGTATATTTCAATTGCCGTCCCGTAGACGAGTGGTTAGCACGCTTGGCTACTGATCTACGGGACCTGGGTTCGATCCCTGGGTAAGGCATGAACGTGTGTGCTGTTTTTCTGCTGAGGTCCCGTCATCTTCACAGACTTTCTACTATTACGTATTAAACTGACAGGCTCCTGTCAGACCTCTGTGGCAAGCAGCTGCTTGAGGGGGTATTTAATTTTTTTATTATTTATATTTCAATTACTTTCCGAGTTGCAAAGCTTTCCTCATTCTTCTCCTGTTATAAAAAAATTTCCACTGTGGGCTATGAACGTCGAACCACACCAATGATTCCCAACAGCTGTTCCAGTGGGTCTCCAACCTTCTCTGAGCCTTCGGGGTCCTTGTGACCTGCCCATTTAGCCCATGGTGTGCAAAAAAAGTGCCGCTCAGAGGTAAAACAACCCAACCTAATCTCTTTCCCATTTTGGGAAAATGCAATTTAATTCTCCAAACACGTCTGTCCCAGGATTTTTGCGTGGGGATGAGGAGGGCTATTGGCTTTTTCAAAGTCATGTTAACCAAAAATAAATATTAAATTATTAAATGCATTGCAAAGTTCTTTTCCTAAATATTCTTTGCTGAATTCTCTGTTACGCTCGTTCAGCTATATGCCACAAAACACATTAATGATGTTTTTTTTTTCATTTTTATTTGAATGTATCGTATAGTATGGCAGGCAGATAGAGTAAAAACAACCAAAGAAAGAAGGAAATGTTGTATGCACCTGCATTACTTTTATATCGCAGAGAAAGCCGATTTACAGGATTTAGCCAGAATCAAGGTCTACAGTTCTCTTCCTTAAATGCTCTATTTTATTATTTCTAAGCAGTTAACTTTTAAGCAAGCCGTCCCGTGGCCGAGTGGTTAGCGCGCTTGGCTACTGATCTACGGGACCTGGGTTCGAGCCCCGGGTAAGGCATGGATGTTCGTGTCGTTTTTCTGCTGAGGTCCTGCCATCCTCTCAGACCTTCTACTATGGCATGTAAACTGACAGACTCCTGTCAGACCTCTGTGGCAAGCAGCTGCTTGAGGGGGTATTTATTATTAACTTTTAAGCATACTCTACAATCTTTGTTTTTCTATGTTCTTATCTTCAATCGAGATTGCATACGAGTCTTACATGAATGCAATGCGAGTAAAATTCTTTTCTCTTCCATTCTCTTTGTAGAAATTTCGTTGTGCACGCTCTGAAAGTTTTGTGTTTAGTAGTCTTGGGTTATTTTACATCTAAGCGCACTTTTTTTTGCACATAACAGGCTAAAAGACCAGGTTACAAAGACCCCAAAGGTTCACAGAAGGTTAAAAGAAAGGGACTCACTAGACAGCTATTAGGAAACAGATGGATTCCTTCAACGTGCACAGTGAATGGCCTCCTGTACGGTCGCTCAAAAAAGTATCCGAACACTATGGTAGATTACAGAATGCAGAAAAAATATCTGGCAACGTTTTTTTTTTATAAATTAGTGATCTGGCAACCTTCGTGTCACGTGACACGAAGGTTGCCAGATCACTAATTTATAAAAAAAAAAAGTTGCCAGATATTTTTTCTGCATTCTGTAATCTACCATGGTGTTCGGATACTTTTTTGAGCGACTGTACCAGGGTCGTGTTAAGGCGTGGACACACTGGCCAGTTGCTCAGAGACCCCACGATTCTAAATTTCGCAAAAATTTGTGCTGATTAATCCTCGCTTTACAGCAAGTTTTTTTATGTTTAAACATTGATTTTGTTAAAAGTACCACTAAATCTGTAAGCTTAATTTCATTGACCGTTTTTTACATTTTTATTCCCTTAGGTGGGTGGGTGGGTGGGTGGGGCCCCAGTGCATTGCTTTGGCCAGGAGCATACAATGCTGTTAAGGCGGCACTGCATGGTACTACAGCTTAACGCCCCTTCCGACGACAGTCGGCGACTTTCCAAACCCAACACTGTTTCCACCGAGGCAGTGGAGGGGGGGGGGGGCTCAGTCGGTAGCGAGCCAGGCTCGTAATCTGTAGTTCCCAGGTTCGAGTCCCAGCTGGGTCAGCGTTCAGATTTATCTCCGCAAAATTCCCCGTCCTTCCCACGGTCAGTAGGGGACACCGATGGGCTTGGAAAGGCCGCAGTCCGTCGGATGGGACGTTAAGCCGTGGCCCCGTGTGCGGGAGAGCCATACCCTGTGCACGTTAAAGAACACGTTGGATGGCCTTGACGGGAGGCTACCATCTGTCTCACAACAGCTGTTCCAGTGGGTCCCCTCCCCCAACCTTCTCTGAGCCTTCGGGGTCCATGTGACCTGGCCATTTAACCCATGGTGTGGAAAAAAAGTGCCGCTCAGAGGTAAAACAACCCAACCGAGGCAGGGTTAACAATCTCAATGTTAGTGGCACATTTCGGACTAGAATCTGAAAATTGCAGATTGCGAACCAATCAGAAGAGTTTGTGGCCCATAGAGCCGAAAAACTCGGCAGGGCGACACGCTTGCAATCTGCTCTTCTCAGATTGGAGTCTCAACTGTTGGTCCCATACTGGCTTCAGTAACAAATTAGTGAACGAATCTGGAAAGGTTGCGTCCGATAGATGGAACATTAAGCGTGGTCCCGTGAGAGAGAGAGCCATTCCTTGTGCATGTTAAAGAAATGCTGAAAGGCCTTGACACGAGACTTCAATCTGTCTCCTAATAGCTGTCTAGTGGATCTCTTTCCCAAGCTTTCTCCGAGTCTTTGTGACCTGGCTGTTATGTGGAAATAAAGTGCCTCTCAAAGGTGAAACAACCAGCCATTGCATTTCTTTCTTTGCTACTTTAAATGCATTAACGATGTCACCGTCTCGTTATGATAAATGTACAGTCGCTCAAAAAAGAATCCGAACACTACGGTTGATTACAGAATTCATAAAAAATATCTGCCAACGATTTTTTTTAGAAATTAGTGATCTGGCAACCTTCGTGTCACGTGATTACAGAATTCAGGAAAAATATCTGAAGCGGTGTACAGCAACTGTACACGCTCCAGTTACCGTTCACAGCAAACTGGAGCGTGTGCAGTAACTGCACACGCTCCAGTTTGCTGTGAATGGTAACTGCACACGCTCAATATTTCCGTGAGTGAGCGCACACGATCCAGGTTTTTGTGAGCTCACACGATCCAATGTGCTGTGAACATTAACCGCAACCGCTCCAGTTTGCTGTGAACGGTAACTGCACACGCTCCATATTCATTGCATTATATATTCATACGCATTATATATATTAAAAAACATCCGAACACTATGGTTGATTACAGAATTCAGAAAAAATATCGGGCAACGATTATTTCAGAAAATAGTGATCTGGCAAACCTTCGTGACACATGACACGAAGGTTGCCAGATCACTAATTTCTAAAAAAATCGTTGCCAGATATTTTTTCTGAATTCTGTAATCAACCATAGTGTTCGGCTACTTTTTTGAGCGACTGTAGAGGTCGGTTTCAAAGAATATCAACACCTTTCTCTGATAATAAAAGTATAAATAACAACCTGTACGGTTTTAAATCATCACATTACATCACCCTTATTTAATAAGACAACAGATACCTGCAACAGTTCAATGACCGAAATAACAAATCTATTATTAATATTTTAATTATATATATGTATAGAAATGCGAGAACTATCATTCCCAGTAACGTAAGTTTTGTAAGGAAACGCTCTGGAATGAACGAATCAATGAAGTCACAAGCCTAGACTGAAAAGTTCATTAGAGTCCACCCTATAACGAAATCACTTGTAGCATTCTCAGGTATTCTTTTTCTGTCCTATTTCTTAATATGGATGCTTATATGAGCCATCTAATTAAATAATAATAATAGCTAATAGTTCCAAATAACTTAATATACGACAACAAACACTGGGCTTATCATTAAATGCGCAAAAAAGAAAAGACATCTTGAAAGCATGTTTCCTTTATAGTGCAGGATGAAATAAGAATGTTTTGTTTACTTTTCTAATTAATCATAGAGCCTGTTTTCCGTAGAGAAAAGGCACTATTTTTATAGCAGGCAATATATTTATAGCTTTGGTATTTGTGGTGTGAATGTTGTTTCCTTGCCTTGTCGGGTCACTGCCTGGCAAATCTCCACTTCAACACTTTCCTCCTCTGCCTCTCCTTTCCTCTTCACAATCTCGTAAAGCATTACTCGCCTCACTCGTTATCTCTCTTATTCTTACACTTAATCCTTCCTTTCCCTTAATGATCATTCCCCTCTCCTTTGAAATTCTATTTCCCTTTTATTCCCACTCTTCATTCCTTCTCCTTTTTTATTCTCACTCAATCCTTCTCCTTTATTATTCCCACTTCTCATTACTTCTTTCTCATTCACACTCTTCATTCCTCATCTTTTCTCATTCTCACTCCTCATCCTCTCTTATTCCCACTCTTCATTCCTCTCCTCTCTTATTCCCACTCCTCATTCCCTCTCCTTTCTCATTCCCACTCCGCATTCTTTCTGTTCTCTTATTCTCACTCCACATTCCTTCTCCTTTCTCATTTTTCTCTTCCTTCTCATTCCCACTCCTCATTCTATCTCCTCTCTTATTTTCACTCCTCGTTCTTTCTCCTCTCTTATTCCCACTCCTCGTTCTTTCTCCTCTCTTATTCCCATTCCTCGTTCTTTCTCCTCTCTTATTCCCACTCCTCGTTCTTTCTCCTCTCTTATTCCCACTCCTCGTTCTTTCTCCTCTCTTATTCCCACTCCTCGTTCTTTCTCCTCTCTTATTCCCACTCCTCGTTCTTTCTCATCTCTTATTCCCACTCCTCGTTCTTTCTCATCTCTTATTCCCACTCCTCGTTCTCTTTCCTCTCTTATTTTCACTCCTCGTTCGCTCTCCTCTTATTCCCGCTCCTCGTTCTCTCTCCTCTCTTATTCCCACTCCTCGTTCTCTCTCCTCTCTCAGTCCCGCTCCTCGTTCTCTCTCCTCTCTCAGTCCCGCTCCTCGTTCCCTCTCCTCTCTCAGTCCCGCTCCTCGTTCCCTCTCCTCTCTCACTCTCGCTCCTCGTTCCCTCTCCTCTCTCACTCCCGCTCCTCGTTCTCTCTCTCTTTCTTTCTCCTCTCTCATTCCCGCTCCTCGTTCTTTCTCTTCTCTTATTCCCGCTCCTCCTCATTCTTTCTCCTCTCTTATTCCCACTCCTCATTCATTCTCTTTTGTCATTCCCACAGCACTTGCGGTATCTTTAGTGAAGCGCCAAGTCGACACCCAAAATGACGCGGAGCTCTGCAAAGGCCGATCTCCAACCGAATACTTCCGACTGACAGCCGACGATGACTGCCGAGATGTTGTCCGTTGCTCGGTTCAAGGTCTCCTCGCCCTCCGATGCCCTTCGGGTCTCGCTTTCGACATCGATAAGCAGACGTGTGACTGGAAGGCTCACGTGAAGAATTGCGAACAACTTGAAAGTAAGTCGGAATCCTATATTTTATCTTCGAAGTATTTTTTGTTCATTATTTCCCTTTCAAGAATTGCCAAAGCATATTTTTTAGCAAAAAAAAAGATCAAATACATCTAATAAAGATATTTCATGAACTCAAAGCTCATTTCCGCTAATTTTAATAAAGAAATATCTACTTATGCTTTTTTTAATCCACCTGAAATATTTCCTTGCCTAATATAAGTAATCATTTCAGATATGGATCTCTTTACTGAAATCACTGAGTGCTCGCAGTAAGCTCCATTACGCTTTCATGATTATGACAACATTTATTGCTTGCAGGCCGCACAAAATGAATTCACAGTCCATATGTTGGAAACCCCTGATATAAAGTTTAACATAGATTGAAGTTTAAAATCTCTTTTTGCTTCATAGTTTAGGCTGACTCTTCATTCTCGCTTAATCCATATATGGAGTATTTCATGTAATGAAATTCAAAACCAATCATATGAGCTAACTAAAAGCAACTTAAAGAATGCATCTCTTTAACAACTGAAATCTCTTTCAGCTTGAACAAAGGACTTTAAGTGACATTCAGCTGCTTCAAAATGTGAACTTTGGCGTTTCATTTTTACATTAATTTCCTCTGTAACTGATTGCAAAGTGATCTTATTTAACTTGTTGACCTGATAATTTAACAAAATGGCTGAATAGTTTATTCTCTAGCAGTGTTTAGCTTAATCGATATCCGGATTTATTCAAGGAAATTGGAATTACTTTATATCACCTATGTAATAAAGAGTTGTAATTTTGCAAAAACTAATATTTTTTACTTAAAAAGCAAAAAAAATCTTTTTTGAAACCCTTGCCATAGTTCAGTTCCCATTTTTTTCCCGCCTCAATTAAACTGCGACTTTTCTTAAATCTCTTAATTGAAAAGCAGCCATTTCCAATTACACAGTTTTATAGTGACTTCTTCTGCAATACTTTCAGTACATTAGCATAATGATGATTAAATTTACTATAAAAAAATTTTCTTCATAAATATTTAAAGTTTGCATCCATGTCATATTATTTCAAATGTTATTATTTACGTCATAGCATAATATAGGGAGAATTTCCCTGTGTCGATTACTACGCAGCAAATCCTTAACGTGAGTTTGTATTTCAGAGCCCCGCCTGGCCACTCCCCTGCTGGCCACCGATGAGCCTGTCTGCGAAACCGGCAAATTAGCCTGTGGCAACGGAGACTGCATGGAGAGAGAACTCTTCTGCAACGGACTGCCAGACTGCAGCGACGGATCAGATGAAAACGCCTGCAGTAAGTTTTCGCCTTTTTTCGTTTTACAGGAAACTGCATCTCAAAGGGAATATTATTATTTTTAATATTGCTCTACAGAAGATAGAAAAGTCTAAGAACGATTCCTGGCCTATGCAAAGTTTCACATTCTCTACTAATACTGGTCATCTGGGGTAGGTCATCTGGTCATCAGTCGGTAGCGCGCCAGGCTCGTAATCTGTAGTTCCCAGGTTCGAGTCCCAGCTGGGTCAGCGTTGAGATTTATCTCCGCAAAATTCCCCGCCCTGCCCACGGTCAGTAGGGGACACCGATGGGCTTGGAAAGGCCGCCGTCCGTCGTATGGGACGTTAAGCCGTGGATCCGTGTGCGGGAGAGCCATACCCTGTGCACGTTAAAGAACACGCTGGATGGCCTTGACGGGAGGCTACCATCTGTCTCCCAACAGCTGCTCTAGCGGGTCCCCTCCCCCAACCTTCTCTGAGCCTTCGGGGTCCTTGTGACCTGGCCATTTAGCCCATGGTGTGCAAAAAAGTTGACCATGTTCAAAAACGTGCCGCTCAGAGGTAAAACAACCCAACTTTAAAACAAGATGAAAACCTTCAGAATTGTAAATCTCCGTGTTTTAAAAGTTTCCTGTTTCTCGCTTATTTCTGGGATCAAGGACATAAAAATCGATTCATTCATTTCATTAGATTACAAATGAGTCTATAACAAGTCTTCTTTCTTTAAGGGTTTTTCAGAAACAAAACTGCTTTAGATAAATAAGTTTAGACTACTCCCTCCATTCTTGCACTGAAAATGAAGCTTCTCAAGCTTCAATGTAATAACTTAAATGCCGTCAGAAACATAGAATTTTGAATAAATCTTTTCAAAATTAGAGTTTTGTCTTATATGAGTTGAAGATAATCCCCCTCCCCCCAAAACAATTAATAGAATAATTATTTCTTGTTAGCTTAAAAATTAGTGATCCGGCAACCTTCGTATCACGTGATTACAGAATTCAGGAAAAATGTCTGGAGCGTGCACAGCAACTGTACACGCTCCAGTTACCGTTCACAGCAAACTAGAGCGTGTGCAGTTACTGCACACGCTCCAGTTTGCTGTGAACGGTAACTGCACACGCTCAATATTTCCATGAGTGAGCCCACACGATCCAGGTTTTCTGTGAGCTCACACGATCCAATGTGCTGTGAACTTTAACCGCAACCGCTCCAGTTTGCTGTGAACGGTAACTGCACACGCTCAATATTTCCGTGAGTGAGCGCACACGATCCAGGTTTTCTGTGAGCTCACACGATCCAATGTGCTGTGAACTTTAAACGCAACCGCTCCAGTTCGCTGTGAACGGTAACTGCACACGCTCAATATTTCCGTGAGTGAGCCCACACGATCCAGGTCTTTGTGAGCTCACACGATCCAATGTGCTGTGAACATTAACCGCAACCGCTCCAGTTTGCTGTGAACGGTAACTGCACACGCTCAATATTTCCGTGAGTGAGCCCACACGATCCAGGTCTTTGGACTTCCACCAAAACTCAATTTATTTCATCTAAGCTTTTCAGATGTTCTAATGCAACAGTGTTGTGAGCTGCTGTTATTGTGTGATGCGTCTCATTTTCGATAAAGGTCACCTTCTAAATGATGGAATTATATTCGTAATCTCATGTTAGGTGGAGATTGAATGAGGTTGCGATAGATCAATAAGTGAGAGCACCTCACACATTTTCAGAAGATTTTGGGTTCGGTTCTTAATCCCATCGAAATGGGAGGCGGGGGTGGCTCAGTCGGTAGCGCGCCAGACTCTTAATCTGTAGTTCCCAGGTTCGAGTCCCAACTAGGTCAGCGTTGAGATTTATCTCCGCAAAATTCCCCGCCCTGCCCACGGTCAGTAGGGGACACCGATGGGCTTAGAAAGGCCGCCGTCCGTCGGATGGGACGTTAAGCCGTGACCCCGTGTGCGGGAGAGCCAAACCCTGTGCACGTTAAAGAACACGCTGGATGGCCTTGACGGGAGGCTACCATCTGTCTCCCAACAGCTGTTCCAGTGGGTCCCCTCCCCCAACCTTCTCTGAGCCTTCGGGGTCCATGTGACTGGCCATTTAGCCCATGGTGTGCAAAAAAGTGCCGCTCAGATGTAAAACAACCCAACCCATCGAAATTCAAATGTTGTTCAGTTGATTCTTGAATAACAAAATACTTTCAATCCAAAGATTTCTCCCCAAAACTGGAATTTCTTCGGTGAAGGATTGAAGACGGTTGATGTTTGGTGTCAGTTAACAAATGTAGGTCATCTGCCAGTCAATCAATGAAAAAGAAGAATATTTGCAGTCGTGCACTAATAACAACTTTGAAATCTAACATCACTTCCGCTAAGAAACTATATTCCATCATGTGAAGCGAAACTTGATTTTTGAAAAGATTGTATTAAACGTTCCGTATTTCCAAAATTACTAAAATAATTCCATCTTGTAATTCATATTTTCTTCCTTTTTTTCAAAATTTAATAGATAACTTTTGAATAAAAAAAATATATTTCCTGAATCTTTTGGTTGATTTGGGTTGGCAGAATGCCAAAACAAATCTAGATCTTTTCTCTTATCCTCTGGAATGGTCATCCTTTAAATTGATTACGACTGATACAGAGAGAATAAGTTTCCAATTTCACGCCATGCAGTCTCTAATTTGATTAAATATGTTTGCCTATTTTTTCCCTACTTTAGCTGTTTGAAATATACCCGTTGGGTTGTTTTACCTCTGAGCGGCACTTTTTTGGGGTCCCCTCCCCCAACCTCAGAGAAGGTTGGGGGAGGGGACCCACTGGAACAGCTGTTAGGAGACAGATGGTAGCCTCCTGTCAAGGCCATCCAGCGTGTTCTTTTAACGTGCACAGGGTATGGCTCTCCCGCACACGGGGCCACGGCTTAACGTCCCATCCGACGGACGGCGGCTTTTCCAAGACCATCGGTGTCCCCTACTAACCGTGGGCAGGGCGGGGAATTTTGCGGAGATAAATCTCAACGCTGACCCAGCTGGTACTCGAACCTGGATTGTATTGAGTTGAAACTCTGAGCAATGCTTTTGTGCACCCAGTGGGCAAAACGTCCAGGTCACAAGGACCCCAAGGACACAGAAAAGGCGATTCACGTGGCCGATGGTATGGATGGTAGTTTTCCATAAGGCCGTCCAGCGTGTTCTGTCTGCCATTACTGATATTACCTGACACCAGTATCTGTAACGTGTACAGTCGCTCAAAAAAGTATCCGAACACCGTGTCACGTGACACGAAGGTTGCCAGATCACTAATTTCTAAAAAAATCGTTGCCAGATATTTTTTCTGAATTCTGTAATCAACCAAAATGTTCGGATATTTTTTAATATATATAATGCGTATGATGCATATGAATATATAATGCAATGAATATGGAGCGTGTGCGGTTACCGTTCACAGCAAACTGGAGCGGTTGCGGTTAATGTTCACAGCACGTTGGATCGTGTGAGCTCACAAAGACCTGGATCGTGTGGGCTCACTCACGGAAATATTGAGCGTGTGCAGTTACCGTTCACAGCAAACTGGAGCGTGTGGAGTAACTGCACACGCTCCAGTTTACTGTGAACGGTAACTGGAGCGTGTACAGTTGCTGTACACGCTCCAGATATTTTTCCTGAATTCTGTAATCACGTGACACGAAGGTTGCCAGATCACTGATTTCTAAAAAAAAACGTTGCCAGATATTTTTTCTGAATTCTGTAATCAACCATAGCGTTCGGATACTTTTTTGAGCCACTGTACAAGTCATGGCTCTCCTGCACACTGAGCAGAGGCTTTACGTCCCTTGAGATGAAGAGCAGCTTTTACAAGCCTGTCAGTGTTCCCTTTATGAACGAAAACAGTGTGAATATTTCACGGCGATAAATCATAGGTGGGACTCGAACCTGGGAACTGCAGATTACGAGACTGGTTTGTTACCGAGTCAACCCTCCCCGCCACCACTCACACCCACACACACCCCACCACCGTTCTGCGGTGAATAATGCATTTTCGAAACCAGCAAAACCTACCAATGTCTGACTTTTAAAACATTTTTAGCGGAACCTAAATAAAATTTTCCCTCGCCAGAGCTCCTCGCAACCTTCGACTGTAGGGTTGGGTTGTTTTATCTCTGAGCAGCACTTTTTTTGCACACCTTGGGCTAAATGGCCAGGTCACATGGATCCCGAAGGCTCAGAGAAGGTTGGGGAGGGGACCCACTGGAACAGCTGTTGGGAGACAGATGGTAGTCTCCCATCAAGGCCATCCAGCGTGTTCTTTAACATACACAGGGTATGGCTCTCCCATACACGGGGCCACGGTTTAACGTCCCATCCGACGGACGGCGGCCTTTCCAAGCCTATCGGTGTCCCCTACTGACCGTGGGCAGGGCGGGGAATTTTGCGGAGATAAATCTCAACGCTGACCCAGCTGGGACTCGAACCTGGGAACTACAGATTTCGAGCCTGGCGCGCTACCGACTTAGCCACCCCCGCCCCTTCGACTGTAGGAGGAAGGATACGTACCAATATTGTTTACTCCTCGTAAGTAAAAAACGAAGCTCTGAGATCTGAAAGAAACTCGTCGGGATTCTTCAAACGTTTAGAAAAATATCGATTCCAGAAACCTGTTTTTGTTTTCAGTCCTAGAAATTCATGAAAGTGAAATGGCAGTGACGAATCTGCCCTCGCCCATTTCCTTATCCCGCCCCTATGCAACATATCATTTACCAAATTTTTTACCTAGCATTCATTGTTGCCCTTGCAGCATTTACAGCGAAACAAAACTTCTCCGCTCCATCAAGTGATTCCTGTTCTGCAGCTTATCTCGAAGCAATTGTTCGTCCCTGGCCTCATTTTGTCATTTTTTTTTTCTTTTAATTGGCGATCATCTCTTCTGATTCCTTTCGTCTGCTCATTAAAACGTACTTGAACGTGAAAAAAATTTTTCAGCGAGAATATGAAACTGTCTTTTGCTTTGGTTTCAATCTGTAACTCTTAAGGCCCTTTGGGGCGGGGGTGCTTAGTCGGTAGCGCGCCAGGCTCGTAATCTGTACTTCCCAAGTTCGAGTCCCAGCTAGGTCAGCGTTGAGATTTATCTCCGCAAAATTCCCTGCCCACGGTCAGTAGGGGACACCGATGGGCTTGGAAAGGCCGCCGTCCGTCGAATGGGACGTTAAGCCGTAGTCCCGTGTGCGTGAGAGAGCCATACCCTGTGCACGTTAAAGAACACACTGGATGGCCTTAACGGGAGGCTACCATCTGTCTCTCAACAGCTGTTCCAGTGGGTCCCCTCCCCCAACCTTCTCTGAGCCTTCGGGGTCCATGTGACCTGGCCATTTAGTCCATGGTGTGCAAAAAAGTGTCGCTCAGAGGTAAAACAACCCAACCTTAAGGCCCATAACATGATGCTTCCAGGTTCTAATATTCACTTTGCCTCAGTTGAGATTTTATCCACTATTCGTTATACTGTTCTTGGTTGAGAAGGGAAGCGCCAATGATCTTCCAAAAGCCATCTTCTATCAGATAGAATGTTTAGTCATGGTCCCGTGTACGGGGGGGTGCTCAGTGGGTAAGGCGCCAGGCTTGTAATCTACAGTTCTCAGGTTCGAATCCCAGCTGGGCCAGCGTTGAGATTTATCTCCGCAAAATTCCCCGCCCTGCCCTCGATCAGTAGGAGACACCGATGGACTTGGAAAGGATGCCGTCCGTCGGATGGGATATTAAGCGGTGGCCCCACGTGCGGAAGAGCCATATCCTGTGCACGTTAAAGGACACTCTGGATGGCCTTGACGGGAGGCTACCATCTGTCTCCCAACAGCTGTTCCAATTATTATTGTGTAATTGATTATTTTAGATAAACGCACCGTAGTTGGGACGTTAAACCGTAGCACACGGGGCCACGGCTTAACGTCCCATCTGACGGATAGCGGGGGGCCTTTCCAAGCTCATCGGTGTCCCCTACTGACCATGGGCAGGGCGGGAAATTTTACGGAGATAAATCTCAACACTGACCCAATTGGGACTCGAACCTGGGAACTACAGACTGCGAGTCTGGCACGCTACCGACTGAGCCACCCCGGTCCCAGGGTCATAACGAAGGACAACAATTTACAAGGATTGCTAACTCCAACGAATGGCATTGCACGACTGCTTCATCTCGGTGAGCCATTTGTGGGATGACCTCTAGAGAGCAAAAAGTACAGATGTTTATCTAAAAAAAAATCAATAAATTACATAATTACGAATTAGTTGGGTCTCCTCCCCCAACTTTCTCTGAGCCTTCGGGGTCCATGTGACCTGGCCATTTAGTTCATGGTGTGCAAAAAAGTGCCTCTCAGAGGTAAAACAACCCAACCCACCCGGCTCAAGATAATTTTTCCTCTTTACCCATCTTCATCCTATTACATAAAACAGCTTGGGAATGGATAGATACTCAGTAAATGAAAAATCAGCTGTGAATTCATTTGTCTTATTTTATTCATTTTAGGACACCTTGTATACTTCCATGATTGTTTGGCATTGATTTTAAAATCTCTATTAATACCACATCTGAATTAATCTTACAGAACTGCTCATCTTAGTTATATGTTATTATGGATTATGTGCATATTTGTTTAAAATTTTTGTTCCTTGTTATTGCAAACATCAGTTTTATATTTTCTGCTCGAAGTAAAAAAATCTACAAGATTTAACTTTTTGTTCAAATTAAATTGCCAAAGTTTTGTGAAAACTAAAAACAAAATTCAAGCCTTAACTGGCATAGTGGTTAGGCAGCTAGCGACTGTTCCAGCAAGGCAAACTTTGTGTGTTGTGTTAGCTCTAACTAAGGCAGTGGTCAGCAGTGACTTCGTTCGTAGTAGGGCATGTCCTTGTATGAGAAGGCCTGTATTTAGCTAGGAGTAGCTTCTAGGATTCTTCTCTGTCCTATATGTCGCAAATCAAAAAAAAAATAAAAAAAATTAAAAATAAAAAAAATCAATATTTTCTTCCTTTCTCCATTAGCTGTGGATAAAGATCCGAACCGTGCTCCCCCTTGTGACCAGACCCAATGTGCTCTCCCTGACTGCTTCTGTTCCCCAGATGGAACTCAGATTCCCGGCAAATTGGAGCCCAACACTGTTCCGCAGATGGTGACCATCACTTTCGACGACGCAGTCAACAACAATAACATTATCGTCTACGAGAGGATTTTCAAAGAGGGACGAAACAATCCGAACGGCTGCCTCGTGAAGGGCACGTTCTTCGTCTCGCACAAGTACACGAATTACTCGGCCGTGCAAGAGCTGCACAGGAAAGGGCACGAGATCGCTGCTCATTCTATCACGTGAGTAAATGACGCTGATTTTTATTTATGAGGACATTTCCTCCTGTTCGAAGTTGTTGGATCAAAAGTACGGCGAATTTCAAAGTTACAATGTTTTAATGTAGATGAACTCAATTCCGCCTTGTTTTCGAGTGCCGTTGTTATTTAACGGTATTCAGGAATTAACTGATGCTCTTTCAAAATCGATCAGCGATCAATTCTGAAAAGCATCTTAACAGAGTAGCCGTACAGTCGCTCAAAAAAGTATCCGAACACTGTGGTTGATTACAGAATTCAGAAAAAAATATCTGGCAACGATTGATTTTAGAAATTAGTGATCTGGCAACCTTCGTGTCACGTGACACGAAGGTTGCCAGATCACTGATTTCGAAAAAAATCGTTGCCAGATATTTTTTCTGAATTCTGTAATCAATCATAGTGTTCGGATACTTTTTTGAGCGACTGTACCTGGAAGACCGAGCTTCGCTCGGTAAAAGTGGGTCGAGTGGTTTACTTGCTGTGCATGCAAAATTTTCTATTTTGCTATGTTATTTCCAAAGATTGTAATACTAAGTGAAAATCATCAAGACTAATAATGTAAGTCGAATCAGAGACAGGCAGCTCCTCGATGATCTCGGCGTTGGTCTTACTAAAGTCTACGTTCAATGGCGCGAGTATAGCTCGGTCCTTCATCCCTTCATAGTTTTCATTGGCGAGGTAATTTCCAAAGACTTCATCGATGACATTGCAATTAGAAAGGATGGTCCATTTTGGGTTGGGTTGTGTTGTTTTACCTCTGAGCGGCACTTTTTTGCACACCATGGGCTAAATGACCAGGTCACATGGACCCCGAAGGCTCAGAGAAGGTTGGGGGAGGGGACCCACTGGAACAGCTGTTGGGAGACAGATGGTAGCCTCCCGTCAAAGCCATCCAGCGTGTTCTTTAACGTGCACAGGGTATGGCTCTCTCTCGCACACGGGGCCACGGTTTAACGTCCCATCCGACGGACGGTGGCCTATCCAAGCCCATCGGTGTCCCCTACTGACCGTGGGCAGGGTGGGGAATTTTGCGGAGATAAATCTCAACGCTGACCCAGCTGGGACTCGAACCTGGGAAATACAGATTACGAGCCTGGCACGCTACCGACTGAGCCACCCCCGCCCTGGTCCATTTTGGCTCAGGTGGAACATCATCACACATTTTATTATTACTATTTTATTCTTCAAATGCAAAAAAGATCTACCTGGCCTGGGAAAAGGGCCCCCGAATGACCCCCTAAATGAGTTTTCCCGAAGTCGAGACCTAGCTAAATCGCTTTCTCGCACCCGAAAACGGTAGATTCACTCCATTTCATCAATATCCTTAGATCCGTTTTCAAGATAAAAGTCACATACATAAAAATATACAAGAATTGCTCGCTTTAACGTATAGAATGTAACGCTGCGTCTCACATCTTGCAACAGCATCAATAGAATGCGTGCACTGCCACATAGCATTGCATAATTAATAATTCGTTCTCTTATCTTTTGGGGCGGGGATGGCTCAGTCGGTAGCGCGCCAGGCTCGTAATCTGTAGTTCCCAGGTTCGAGTCCCAGCTGGGTCAGCGTTGAGATTTACCTCCGCAAAAATTCCTCGCCCTGCCCACGGTCAGTAGGGGACACCGATGGGCTTGGAAAGACCGCCGTCCGTCGGATGGGACGTTAAGCCGTAGCCCCGTGTGCGGGAGAGCCATACCCTGTGCACGTTAAAGAACACGCTGGATGGCCTTGACGGGAGTCTATCATCTGTCTCCCAACAACTGTTCCAGTGGGTCCCCTCCCCCAACCTTCTCTGAGCCTTCGGGGTCCATGTGACCTGGCCATTTAGTCCATGGTGTGCAAAAAAGTGCCGCTCAGAGGTAAAACAACAACAATAACCCGACTCCATGAAGTTTCGATTTCATCTTGATGTCTAAAAAAAATATTCGACCAACATATGAGTATGTCCAGGTCTAGAAAAGTGGTGGGGAGGAGACAGAAGAGCCATTTGGCCCAGGCTCCTGGCCTAAAGATAAAAAAATACGTCATTGTCAATTTATGTATCAACCAATGTAAACAATGTGCAAATTGTGAAACATTGTAAATCGTTTTTATTATACGATTTAAAATTTCTTTTAATAGATGACAAAAAAATTAGGTTTTTTAAAAAGTATCTATTAAATGTACTCAGAGATTTGTATGGCTTTCGCAGGGGTGTAGGGGCCCCCCATATTTCTGACTAGCCCGGGCCCCCATCTGAATTCTCTCAGACTCTAGGTATATCAGAGTCTAAACTGTACAAGAAAATGCAGATAACTGTTGAATAAATTTTCCTTTGAAAGTATCTTTAATTTAACAATTACTTCGGCGAAACAATTCTTCAAAGGAATTAAGTTCTGAAGGTATACAAGTTAGGAGACCGTTCGACAATAAGATCGGTAATGGTCAAAATGTCAAAGTTCAGCAATGATTTGCTTTCAGATAATTTTGATCTTTTTGGTGGATGGAATTATTTTAAAATCTAGCAATAAAGTCTAAAACAAAATCGAAATAGAAAACCTGTCAATAAGGGTTTTTTTAGTCATTGTCATTTTCTAAGGAATAAAAGGGATTAATTATATTAATTGTCCCGTCCTGAAAATTCCCCGCCCTGCCCACGGTCAGTAGGGGACACCGATGGGCTTGGAAAGACCGCCGTCCGTCGGATGGGACGTTAAGCCGTTGCCCCGTGTGCGGAAGAGTCATACCCTGTGCACGTTAAAGAACACGCTGGATGGCCTTGACGGGAGGCTACCATCTGTCTCCCAACAGCTGGTTCAGTGGGTCCCCTCCCGAACCTTCTCTGAGCCTTCGGGGTCCATGTGACCTGGCCATTTAGCCCATGGTGTGCAAAAAAGTGCCGCTCAGAGGTAACAACCCAACAACCCTCTTATTTTTGTCTTTGTAGTATTGGCAAATGACAAACTCAAACAAATCAACAGTACACTAATTTAATCTTTTCTTTAATAAGAGAAAAGCAACATACTATTATGTAATTCATATTTTTTCACAGTGTTCGAGTTTAACTCGACTGCTTAAATCCATTGTTCGGTGGGGGGGGGGGGAGAATGAAATCGGATAAAACTCCAAAACATACTCTACATACGAAGAAACATGACAAGTTGAAGTTTCTAAGTCTTCGCTGTTCTCTTTCATAGCGAGCCTCTCAGTTACTTTAAAAAAGATGGGTTGGGTTGTTTTACCTCTGAGCGGCGCTTTTTTGCACACCATGGGCTAAATGGCCAGGTCACATGGACCCCGAAGGCTCAGAGAAAGTTAGGGGAGGGGACCCACTGGAACAGCTGTTGGGAGACAGATGGTAGCCTCCCGTCAAGGCCATACAGCGTGTTCTTTAACGTGCACAGGGTATGGTTCTCCCACAGACGGGGCCACGGCTTAACGTCCCATCCGACGGACGGCGGCCTTTCCAAGCCCATCGGTGTCCCCTACTGACCGTGGGCAGGGCGGGGAATTTTGCGGAGATAAATCTCAACGCTGACTCTGCTGAGACTCGAACCTGGAAACTACAGATTACGAGCCTGGCGCGCTACCGACTGAGCCACCCCCCGCCCCCATTAAAAAAGATGCTAAATAAACAAGCAGGACCAGAGATTCTTGAACTAAAAAAAATTTGAATAAAACTTAACTATTATACTCAGCCAAAAAACTTAAAATATTAGTAATTTCCATAGCTTTAATCTCTATATTTAACGTAAATGTATTTAATTTTTTTCTAATCCAAGGATTTTTTTCTTTGTTTCAATAGCCACCGTAATAATGAGAAGTATTGGACCGAGGCTAGTCTCGAGAGTTGGGCTAAAGAAATGGCCGGAGTGAGGCTGATCATCGAAAGGTTTGGAAACATCACGGATAACTCCGTCGTAGGAGTCAGGGCTCCGTATCTTCGTGTGGGTGGCAACAGTCAGTTTTCCATGATGGAGGAGCAGGCTTTCCTCTATGACTCAACGCTCACCGCCCCCCTCAGTAATCCTCCCCTCTGGCCATATACTCTGTATTTCCGCATGCCACACAAGTGCCACGGAAATGGTCAAAATTGTCCCACCCGATCTCACGCAGTCTGGGAAATGGTGATGAATGAACTGGATCGTAGGGACGACCCCAACTTCGACGAAGAGCTGGCAGGATGCGCCATGGTCGACAGTTGCAGCAACATCATATCCGGAGAGCAGTTCTACAACTTCCTGAATCACAATCTGGAGAGGCATTATCGCACCAATCGCGCTCCATTGGGTCTCTACTTCCACGCGGGATGGCTGAGGCTCAATCAAGACTACCTAGATGCCTTGGTGCAGTGGATGGACGAGGTGCTCGTGAAGAACGACATCTATTTCGTCACCATGACGCAGGTGCTGCAGTGGATGCAGTCGCCGACCGAGCTCTCCTCCATCCGGGACTTTGCTCCCTGGAAAGAGAAGTGTGACGTCAAGGGCCAGGCCTTCTGCTCTCTGCCCAACGCTTGCCCGCTGAGCACGCGAGAGTTACCCGGCGAAACGATCCGTCTACACACGTGCATGGAATGTCCGCAGAATTATCCCTGGATAGAAGATCCCACCGGCGACTATTTCGCTTTCAAGAAATAATCCCGTTCGATGACCCAATAGAGACTCAACACCAAATGGTAACAAATTTCTCGCACTCCTCGTGGTGCGATATACTGGACGCAGACGATGCAGCACGATGGGGGATTTTGGGAACGGACGAGTAATCTTTTAATTTCCTCCTCATCAACTCCTGTCTGTCTTTTAAAGGAGTTGTTTAAATCGTGTTCAAGAGACGCAGAACCAGTACCTTGCCTCAAGGAACTGAGAGAGACGAACGAGAACATGTCCCCAACATAACAAGCTGTGATGACGCATTGAAAATGGCGATGGGAAGTCAGCCGGTGAAAAATCTCCAAATAAAAAGATCACAGTGATTCAAAACTGAAGTTGATTAATTCAGAGATCATCATCAACTGTACGTAATGTTCAAAAAATAAAAATAAAATTCCCTCTCGTAATGTTGTTTTCCATAATTGCTTTTCTTTCTTTGTCATTTAAAACGAATGCTTTTTCTCATTATAAAAGCTTATCTGCGGGATATGAAGAACAATAACATAAATTAAAATACCCCCTCAAGCAGCTGCTTGCCACAGAGGTCTGACAGGAGCCTGTCAGTTTATATGCCATAGTAGAAGGTCTGAGAGGATGGCAGGACCTCAGCAGAAAAACGACACATACATCCATGCCTTACCCGGGGCTCGAACCCAGGTCCCTTAGATCAGTAGCCAAGCGTGCTAACCACTCAGCCACACAGTACAAATAAAACAACTATTCAGTGGCGTCTGGTAACTAAAATATTTGGTGGGGAACTTGGACTGACAAGGGTGAGGCCCAGATGTAGGAAAACATTTTCGAAAGATGTCTGACACTGAATTAAACTATGTCGGACTGGAAAGATGTTTTGTAACGCATATATATATTTTTAGTTCTTCTCAAAAAACATTATTTAGCGAAAATATTTTGGGAAAGAAAACTCTGAAAGGCGTTCTGGTCCTTTCCGGTTCAATTCGGTATTTTTCAGTTCGCTTATAATAATTGCCAAAATGTAGGTAATGGACAGAAAACATTCCATTTGTTAAATCAATGGAGAATCAAATTTGAAGATCCTAATTTGCAAAATAAGCATTACATAGGAAAGTAGACACAAATTAAAATTTCATTTAAATCTCTGTAAATCTCGATTTTGAACAATATTCGATAGCTATTTAAAGAGCAAAGAAAGCTTGAATATTTAACAGCAGCAAAGTCAAGTCTTAAGAAACATGCAAAACTGACAATTATTGAAAAAATTATTTGCAGAAAACTCTAAAACAGGCGTGTCCAACCTTTTGACTTCCCTGGGCCACATTGAATGAAGATGAATTGTTTTGGGCCGCACATAAAATATATAATATAGTTAATGTATATGAATAATAAAACTTCATTTATTTTCTTATGTTTTTTATTATAAAATTAAAAAAGGGTAACATAAAACTAGTGGGATATCAAAAACTCGCTGAAAATCAATAATTATATCGAAAGCTTATGTCGTAAACACGTAAACTTTACGATTTTATGGATCGCAGGTTGGACACGCCTGCTTTAAAACATAATAAATACCCCCTCAAGCAGCTGCTTGCCACAGAGGTCTGACAGGAGCCTGTCAGTTTATATGCCATAGTAGCAGGTCTGAGAGGATGGCAGACCGCAGAAAAACAACACGCACAACCATGCCTTAAACCCGGGTCTCTTAGATCAGTAGCCAAGCGTGCTAACCACTCGGCCATGGGACGGACACTTATGTTATTAAATATTACGATGAAATACTTTTTCAATTAATTTCTGAGGTAAATTCTTATGACTGACATCGTTGTCGTTCAAGAGGTGCTCGTTGGAGAGGTACTCGGAATTTAATTTCAAGATAGGTACGATACAGTTGAAATTTATGCTCGTGATAGAGAGAAGAGCATACTGCTTCCGCCATCGCGGCGAGATTAGGAGTGCCTGGAAGTAGTCCTAGACAATGTCTAAGAGCTGTGGTTTGAATCTCTCCAAAATCCAAAATCCTTCCAATTACTTAAGGTTACAAAGGTTAGAGAGAAGAGAGTTGTCATAATTTAATTTGGGTTTGATTAATGCCTTGAATATTCTTAGCAAAGCGTTTTCGTCTGAGCCCCATGTGGAGCCAGAAAGCGATCGAAGCGTATATATAAATCATGTGAAACTGTTTGCTTCAGTTTCTTGATATGAAACTTCCAGCACAAATGTTTGTCAAGAATGATTCCAAGGAAGCGGTGAGATTTAGAAATTTGTAAAGAGTTATTTATTTTAAAGCATATTTGTTCTCTTAAATATTTTTCGTGTGATAGGGTGGACGACTGAACTTTCAGTAGCTATAGAAAGATCTCGTTGTTTGCATTTAGATGTAATGATATCAAGAGATCGTTGAAGTTTTTCATGGCTTTTAAAAATATCTCCAGAGATCCAAATTGTAATATCATCTGCAAAAAGAGAGATTTGCTGACTTCTTGAGGTATGCATGAAGCTATATCATGAATATAAATGTTGAATAGTGTGGGGCTTAAGATTGATTCTGTGGAAGGCCAACAGAGGCAACAATTTCTTGAGAAACGGTATTAAGTTTAATTTGAATAGATCTTGAAGTGAGAAAGTGTTTTATGAAGTACCAGCATTTATGAGCAAGTTTATTGCTGTTGGAGTTTCAAAACACAAAATATTGTGGTTTACTGTGTCATATGCCCCTTTAATGTCAAGGAATACACACATGGTAATCAACTTATTATTGTATGAATCTTCGAGATCAGATACTAGGTCCAATAGATTTTTTTTAATTGACCGACTGGCCTGGAATGCTGATTGATCGAGTTATGTTTTTGTTGATAGAATAATTTAGTCTGTATGAAACCATTCTTTCAAAAACTTTTAATAAGCAAGATGAGAGAGTAATTGGCCGGTAAGACTCTATATTACGGCTAGTTTTGTTTGGTTTTTTGATGGGGATTAATGAAAGCTTTATTCCAATCATTTGGAAATTTTCTTTCTTCCCAGCATTTATTAAAAGTAAGAAGTTAAATATGCATGCTTGTGGTAGAGAGATGTTTTAAGACAGCATAGGCTATGTCATCTGGGCCAGGAGATGAATTTTTTTGGCTGTATTGGGTGCATTAATGAGTTCCGAAAATTTGAACTCTTCAATTAGAGGGTCTTCATTTTGAAGAATGGTGTTTCTTGAAAAGAAATGTTGTAAAAGGAATGTAAAAAAAGAATGTTGGAGAGCTGTTAACTGAGCAAAATTTGTGTAAGAACTATCTTTGTTAGCCGCTTGACTGTTAGAGAAGTGATGTAGAAATTTGTTTGCTCCTGAAAATTCATCTCATTCATTTGCCTGGAGTACACTATACCAGGGATAAGTAACTGTAGTTTTATTTATGCTCTTGATTTTTTGCCATATTTCTCAGGAAGATATATCAGTTGTTATATTCTGGCTGCTTGAGGATGATGATGATGACATTGTGACAGAACTCGGTCCAATCTTGTTTCCTCTGTTTTTCGATAGCTTTCTTAAGTTTTGCTACAGCTTTCCGGAATACAATGTGAGATAAATATTTCTTGTTCTTCTGCATTTCCTTTCTGCTCTTCTTTTGAGATCCATCAGTTTGTTGATAGATGAGTTATATTTTGTTCCTCCTTTAGTGAGTACTTTGTGGAAGGGGTTCTGCTTGATAAGCGAAGTAATTATATTAAGTGTCTGATCAGGGTGGGAGAGGCCAATACAATTTTCAGGAGCTGACTTGAGTTTTTCCCAGTTTATGAAGAATTTTCTTTGAAGGTTGGAGGTGGGAGAGATGTTGAAGTTGATGAGGATGGGATAGTGATCGCTCATCCATTGGTATGAGTGTACAGCTCAAGAGAGCGGGAAGGGAAAATTTCTAGAACTTAGGCCTAAACCAATAGCACTAGTAGAGTAATTGTCAGCAAAAGTAGGGGGTTCTATCGTTGTAGAGTACAAGATCATAATGATGGAAGAGATCAACTAATCTTTGTCCTCTTCAATTGCCGTTTTCATTGCCCCAAAGTTCACTGTGGGCATTGAAGTCTCCCACAAGAATGAAGGATTTTTAATATATTGAAGAAATACTCCAAAGTCTATTATGATCTTTTTTGAATTAAGAGAGCATTTGTCATTCTAGTAGTTGTTTATAATATCTAACTTATGATTATCGAGTTGAGCAGTTACAACAACGTAGTCAGCATAATCAAAATCGGTGCCCAAGTAATGAAATGACTGCCGATTTCACGACGTGAAGCGACAGCAGTGATAGTTACGTTTTCGCCCGTTGTTGGCGCTGGCGATCCGCTGTTTTGTTTACTACTTGTTCCTTTGTAACATACGTTATTACGTTGTTTAGCGCTGGTTTTAAAATTGGATTCTGATAAGGATTGGTTCATATGCGAGTTATTTTTTGTTCTGTCTATTTGTTGTAGTTTCTAAAGAATAGTTTTAACAATGGTATATTGCTGTGTACCGTTTTACAGAAGTAATAGGGGGTGGGGGTGGCTCAGTCGATAGCGCGCCAGGCTCGTAATCTGTAGTTCTCAGGTTCGAGTCCCATCTGGGTCAGCGTTGAGATTTATCTCCGCAAAATTCCCCGCCCTGCCCACGGTCAGTAGGGGACACCGATGGGCTTGGAAAGGCGGCCGTCCATCGGATGGGACGATAAGCCGTGGCTCCGTGTGCGGGAGAGCCATACCCTGTGCACGTTAAAGAACACGCTGGATGGCCTTGACGGGAGACTACCATCTGTCTCCCAACAGCTGTTCCAGTAGGTCCCCTCCCCAAACCTTCTCTGAGCCTTCGGGGTCCATGTGACCTGGCCATTTAGCCCATGGTGTGCAAAAAAGTGCCGCTCAGAGGTAAAACAACCCAACCCAGCAGAAGTGAAATTTGTAAAACAAACATCAGTTTTCATCAAATCCCTTCCAAGCTAGATTCACGAGACAAGCGGCTGAAAGCAATATGTCGGCAAGGAATGGTCTTTGTCTTAATAATTACCTTAATAAGTTTGTTGACATGAATAATTTGAAAAATGTTTCATAGATTATCTTTTGATAAATAACATTCCTGATATTTTAAATTCATCGGTATTGTAAGCAAATGAAAGTAATTTCTATTAGCTTAAATGATAAATATCTTTACACATACTGAATTGAATTGCACTGCCCAAACAAAATAATAATTTCCATGTTATGTCAATGGTAACCTGACTTCGAATTTCTATGAGATTAAAAATTGCATTTAATTGAAAAATATGGCTAGAGAAAAGGTAATAATTTATTTTAATTTAATAATTAAATCTGTTTCAATCTAGATTATCAACAATATTCTTTCAGTATAAATTCCTTCTGTAGAGTGTCACTTTTGACAGCAATATTAGCAGTGATTGCTAGTTATCTAGTTAGAACAGTACAAGATAACATAGAACGTCACAGTTGTTCGAAAACTCGATCGTGGGGGCTTGAAATATCCAAAGCTTGATTTTGTCAGTGTGACCTGGGTTCGAGCCCCGGGTAAGGCATGGATGTGTGTGTCGTTTTTCTGCTGAGGTCCTGCCATCCTCTCAGACCTTCTACTTTGACATATAAACTGACAGGCTCCTGTCAGACCTCTGTGGCAAGCAGCTGCTTGAGGGGGTATTTATTTATTATTTTTATTTTATTTAAGTGTTATGGAAAAAGCTGTAAAAAAGTACTGCCCACTTTGAGTTCAAAGAGAAAAGTGTTAACCCTGTTAACATTTCTACCAAGGTTATGCAAAAATAAATTATTTCATTGTTGAGTAATGATGAGAGCCACATAAAAAAACCTTTGTAATTTAATAATACAGAAAATTTTAAAACCATATTTAACGAATTGTGGTAGTAAAGTGTACTGAAAAAGTTGCACAACCCAAGCTGAATTCTAAACCCCTCTCAAGAAAAATGCTTAAATTATAAATATTTCAGTTGTCAATTCCTGTTATATTTCTGATAGAACGTTTAAGAATTCAACAGAATCCTTGAAATGCACAAATACATTTATAAATATTCTTTGATGTGAGATTTTAAGATCAGAAGAAAATAATTAAGAACTGAAATTTTAGCAACACTGAAATAAAAGAGTTATGATAAACAGTAAATTTGTGCTGCAGCATGAACTTCATTTGTGTTTATTGGTAAAGTTCCAGTGCCTATGGGAAAAGCATTATGTAGTAAAATTATTCCGTTAAAGAATTCTGCATATATATTACAAAATTAAGTCATGGATTAACCTTAACTAAAGGTAAAGTGATTTAAATTTTTTTATTATTTTTTTTTGTGAATTTTCCTCCAAATAATTACCGTTGAAAAAATATTGGTAGCGAAGGTTAGCCTACAGCGGACAGTGCTGCCCTCATGTGGCAAGTTCTGAAGCTTCCTATGCGCGATTGCTAATACGGAGATTCGCGAATATCGACAGGCATTCCATTACGTAGGCACCAATCAAAATGCAGAGGGATGTTAATCTCATAGTGTGATATATTTTTCTTGATCAGAGTAGAGACTGTAGTTCTGTTAGTAATAAGATTGGTCTTATTATAGCAGATATATGGATTAATTTGAAGTCTTGATTAACTAAACTTTCATTCAGGCATATGATGGGACAATATTTATTAGAGAGAAAGTTTCTTAAGAAAACAAGTTTGTTTTTGAATCCCATCGAGTTCCACTGAAGTACAAGACAATTTTTAGAGTTTCGAAGAAAAGAGAAATCAAGAAAAGATAATGGAGAAAAAAAAAAGTATAAGAAATTTTTTTTTAAATAGAATAAATGCTTCCAACAAGTAGTTAACAGCATTTAGTAAGGCATTTACTTCCAAAGTTTTGCTGCTTGATGGGATGAGACTTTCAATCAGGTTGATACACATTAATACTAAATCTATGACAATTTTATTATTCTAGTTTTGTTTTTTGCTGGTGAGATTTTCTTGGATCTATTGGACTTTAAGAATTTTATTTTAGCTTTTACTTAACTGAATTTAGGCAAGTGTGCTTCCGCCTGGAGGACTGGAGAATCGCATTTTGTAAGTCATAGTGGAATGCTGCAAGGTAAGGATGGAAACCGATTCTGAGAGTGGGGCGGGGGTGGCTCAGTCGGTAGCGCGCCAGGCTCGTAATCTGCAGTTCCCAGGTTCGAATCCCAGCTGGGTCATCGTTGAGATTTATCTCCGCAAAAATTCCCCGCCCTGCCCACGGTCAGTAGGGGACACCGATGGACTTGGAAAGGCCGCCGTCCGTCGGATGGGACGTTAAGCCGTGGCCCCGTGTGCGGGAGAGACATACCCTGTGCACGTTAAAGAACACGCTGGATGGCCTTGACGGGAGGCTACCATCTGTCTCCCAACAGCTGTTCCAGTGGGTCCCCTCCCACAACCTTCTCTGAGCCTTCGGGGTCCATGTGACCTGGCCATTTAGCCCATGGTGTGCAAAAAAGTGCCGCTCAGAGGTAAAACAACCCAATTCTGAGAATATATGGAGGATTGTTAATCGGAGGTTTAGATACTTTAGTGTTATTGTCTTCCAAGGTTTCGTTATTGATAGAAGACACATTAATAGTGCTCGATAACTTGTAAGATAAGGTTTCGTATTAGAAGTAATTTGTCGTGATTTAGAGCTTCCTTTGAAAGCTTCTGCCCAGGTTTTCCTATCAATATACATCGCCTTCTCTGCAGCAATAGCTCTTTCTCGATAGCTACACTTATCATAAGAAGCCACATGAGGGCCTCCACAGTTGCAGCAAACAACGGGTTTGATTTGTCACAATCAGTTGATAGATGCCTTTCTCCACAATATTTGCATCTAGCTTGCCCTCTACATGTTTGAATGATATGCCCATAATGCAAACATTTAAACCACTTGGGTGGAGGTGGAATATATTCTGAAACGGGAAATGTCTCAAATCCCATTTCCACCGAAGCTGTAAGGGGATAAGACTCAAAGTATAAGATCACTTTGTCAATTTTTCTATGCACTGCAACTTTGTAACTAATGATGAGGTTAGGCAAAGGAGTTTGCAACCTCCTTTAAGCAGCATATTGTGCAGAGAGAGACTCCGCTGGTTTGGCCATGTTGCCCGTATGGATAATTATAGATTGGCGAATAGGGTTATGAACAGTGTGCTTAGAAGCCTCAGAAGGAGGGGGAGACCTAGGATGCGGTGGGCAGACAATGTCAAACAGGACCTTGTTAGAATTGGTGTGCAGTGGCCAGATGCAGTAGATGTAGCTCAGGATAGACTTGCTTGGAGAACTAAATTGCACGGTCTGGTTGGACCTCCGTAGCCCATGGCTGCTTGAGAATGATGATGATGATGATGCTATTCCTTGAACATTGGTGAACGAGTACGGTATTCTTTTGACTTTACTAGTCACTGAGGGCTGCAAGGAAACTTTCATCGTGTAGGTTTATATCCACATTTTTAATAGTACCCTGGGTTTATTAAACGATTTAGCAAGTTTAGTTGTTACCGGAACATTTGTAATGGGTTACATGATAAAATTACACAGGAAAAAATTACACATGGACAGAATTACACAAGGAATAAATTACACATGGAAGAAATTCCACATGGAAAAAAATACACAAAAAAATTTACACTATTCAATTTTTATTTAAAATTTATTAAATTATTTGGTTGTCATATCAAATACTTAAACTTTCTTATAATTACAAAAGTTTTCACTTAAAAAATACATAGATAAAATTAAATATGAATATAAAACATCAAATAAAAAACACTAAGTCATATGAGCTATACAACGCAAGAAATCTAATCCTCTATTAGAGTGGTAATTCTGTACAATATTTGAAATACATTGTTTTAAAGAAATGTACCTACCACGTCCGGGTTTCGTTGACCAGTTAAATGCTGCAAATAGTTTTATGTTGTAAGTATAATTCTTTGACAATGTTGTCCAGATATTTCCAAACAGTTGGATGGGAACACTGAAAAAGTGACTGAAGTCCCTAGTGCCATCCTTCGATACAATTTGTAGTCCTTGCTATACAGTTGGCTGCAGATTGTCTATGGTTCCAAATGGAAATATTAAATAGTGGTTGTTTGTAAGTGACGTTCCTGAACTGTCGACCCCGAACGTATGTACGTTCGAAATAAAGGAGATGAGTGATCTCGAGAACATACTTTTCAATTTTGAAAATCCTCTTTCTACAGAAATCGATTTTTAAGAAAGATATTCTAATGGAGAAATATCATTATTGGTACGAAACAAAACATCTTTTATTCCATTGCTTTCTAACCTTGAAGATACATATCATTTCAGCATACATGGATCAAAAGATACAAAATAATGCTTATTGAATTATTGCCTACTTATGATTTCGTCACTTATTGAGTCTTAATGTCTTGTCAGTTAAGCAATGGAAGGGCCCAGGGGGCACCATTGTTAGGCTGTGCTTAGGGCATCAGTTGGCCTTAATCCGGCCCTGCATCTGGGTTAAACTGAATAGTTACAAAATAACGAATTGCCCAATGGAGGCTGCAAATTTTTTACTATGTGTAATTTTTTCTTCGTGTAATTTCTTCCTTGTGTAATTTTATTCCGTGTAATTTTTTCCTGCGTAATTCTGTCCTAACACCATTGCGGTTAATGACACTGGGCATAGTTGGCTTAGCTACCTGTTCCAACTTTTTTCCTTTTACTTTTCGGAGAAATGAATCCTTCAGTATCTGATCCATTAAAATTTCCGGAGGAAGCGGTGGAAAAATTTGCAAAACTTCAGCAGTGGAATCTAGCAGATGAATGCACTGATAATCCATATCAAGTTCGCTGGATTGAGCAATGGATGCCGCCATTTTTGTTTGAGTAACTTTTTCAGAAGTTTTAGCCTTAGCCTGGATTTTGGCAGCATTGATGTCAGATAACTTTATTCTTGAAGTATTTGTCATTAAAAAGGCATTCTTCTTCATCTTTGAAAACTAAATAAGCTGCCTCCTTTAGCACTAGGAAATCAAGCTCAAAAGATCACTCGGTAAAAGAAATCATTCGAAATTCAAAATACCGGAGCACGAAATCACACACCGTTCGCTTCGGCGTCTCATACCGAACTCTCGTCCTCTTCCCCAGAATCTTCTTGTGTTTTTTTTTTTACATTCAGTTATAATAATTGTGAAATTCAAAGGAAAAAAAATAACGAATATTTCTTTTTCTTATTACACAGAAAAACTGAATTTGATCCGGGGCCGGACTTACACATAAGTTAATTAAGCTACAACTTTGAACCTCACGATTATGAGGGGCCTCAAAAATTCAGTTTGAAGTTTACTGTGTCACGAATTTTTTAATTTACATTAATTTATAATGCAAACATTGTTCATCTGAGCTTTACACGCTCATTACTGTATATTAATACTAGTTAATGCTTTCATCACATCAATTTAGTATTTACTTTTTAATGTTCCCTTCAATCAGAATAATAAATACAATATATTTGGACAAACTTGTGCTTCGCCGATGAGTGGGACTCGAATCCATATCTCCCAGTTACTTGCCTACTTGATTGAATTCTATGCAAACAGGTAATATGCGCATTTATTATTGATTGATTCATAAATTTCGACTTTCGAATTTTTGAGGCCTCTTAAACTTGTCGTAGCTTAGGGTCCGAATAGGTTTAGTAGTTTAGGGTCAGAAGGCCGAAGTCCGACCCTGATTTGATCATACCTTCGTAAAACTAGCTCATTGGTTAAACGGATATTATCACAAATTTTAACTGCACTTTGTTTTTACCTTCGATTTACACAGAAGATTCCTGAAAACCACCGTGCAAATCGAGACCAATAACTTATGGAAAAATGGGAGATAGGTTCTACAGAATATCTTTGTCATTACAAAGTTTACATTGAAACTTTTGTTTGAACAAATTTATCTCATTTCAGTTCAGCACTAATAATAAACATTGCATGTATACATACAAAATCCTCATGCAACCACGGAGGTTCTATCAGACTGTGTAATTTTGTTCTCCAAACAATTCGGGGCGGTGGTGGATCAGTCGGTAGCGCGCCAGGCTCGTAATTTGTAGTTCCCAGGTTCAAGTCCCAGCTGGGTCAGCGTTGAGATTTATCTCCGCAAAAATTCCCCACCCTGCCCACGGTCAGTAGGGGACACCGATGGGCTTGGAAAGGCCGCCGTCCGTTGGATGGGACGTTAAGCCGTGGCCACGTGTGCGGGAGAGCCATACTCTGTGCACGTTAAAGGACACGCTGGATGGCCTTGACGGGAGGCTACCATCCGTCTCCCAACAGCTGTTCCAGTGGGTCCCCTCCCCCAACCTTCGGGGTCCATGTGACCTGGCCATTTAGCCCATGGTGTGCAAAAAAGTGCCGCTCAGAGGTAAAACAACTCTGAGCTACAGCTGCTGCATTCGGTCACTGTGGGTCTACAACTGGGTGGAAGGTAATTGGATGGAAGGCAACTGGGAGGAAGGATATTTGGTGGACGGCAATTGGGTGAAAGACAATTGGGAAGGTATGACAATTTGGTGGAAAAAGAAAATGGTTAGAGATAATTTGCGATTACTAATTCTAAGCAAAAAAACAAAACGAAACAAATACCAACTTTCGGAAGTCTGTGCAATCTGGCAATAGTCGGTATTCATATAAATACTGATTAATCCGACCTCGAATAAGGCGAAATTTCTAAACAAATCTATTTTTTCCGAATAAAACAATCCGAAACAAACCACCACACTACAAGAAATCAAGAGATCACTATTGGGATCAATATCTCCAGTTCTTAATTCAATAAAGGGTTCACGTCTGCTCTCTTTAATTCTACACTTCACTACAACTGATTTTTTTTTTTTCCTGTATAAACGTTCTGACTAAATGAAATGGAAATGAAAGAACTCACTACGGGAAACAAAACTGTATAGAACTATATGTATTCTCAATAATCTAATTTTCGATAAAATATTTTAAAAAGGTAAGTATTGTAGGAAACAAATGTAAAATTAAATGAATGCATTACACGATACTGAAACAGTCGATATTTTTGACTATTTCTGCTAATCCAACTACGATTAAAATGGATTTTTATATTTTAATTCCTTTCTGTTCCTTCTAAATGAAGCAAAAGGAAATCAAAGAGCGCAGTGCAGAAAACCAAACCGCAAAAGAATATCGGTATTCTCATTAATCCGATATTCAATAAAACGAATTTTTTAAAACGTTCTTTGCTTCTAAACGAAACAATCGAAAATCGAAGCAACTCATAAACTGAAACTCATGTTAACATCTGTTCTCGATAATCTGACTCTGTTTAAAACAGATTTTTATATTTCTATTCATTTCTGCTCCTTTTACAGTAAACAATTGGAAATCAATTTGGAATCAAAATATTTTCTCTTTTTGCTATTTTTGACAGCCATAAATATATTTTTAAGTTTCTGAAATCCACTACAAATTTTCTAACTCGAGCAATCTTTCATTTCTGTGTGGTTGCGACCCAAAATATTTAACACTGCAAGTATGTGACTTTCACTTTCCCTTAAGTATAAAACTTTTTTTTGTCCATGGGGAATGTAAAGGGCATTTTGTTTATGGAGTTGTGCAGTTCTTGTAGTAAAATAAAATAAGATTAATTGTGGCGAACAACTGGACCATTTGTGATTATAAAACAGTATCCAATTGCAATTTGATTCGATTAGATCGAAACCGAAACAAAATCAAATAACTGGATACCATTTCGTGTCAGTAGTATTTAGGAATCGAATGTATGGCTGAAACTGCTTGAGATTAAGAAGTCTCCTTCAGATAATGTTGGGGAAAGAACCGACTATATAGCTGTCAGGAGACAGATGGAAAACTTCCATCAGAGTCATCCAGCATGTTCTTTGACGTTCATAGGGTATAGGTCTCTTGCTCACAGGATCGCAGTTTTACGTCCCACCCGACAGATGGCCGCGGCCTGTCAGAGCCAATCGGTGTTCCTTTTCCAAACAAGATAAATGTGGGGTTTAGCGATGACAAATCTCAACTCCGACCCAAGTGGGACTTGAATCTGGGAACAAATTACGAGCCTGGCGTTCTACCAACTAATCCAACCCCTGCCCCTTTGCAATTAGATTCAAAACTAAGATATAATCTTTAAGTAACGAGCATCAGCTTAGAGTTACTCACAAGCCTTCTCTACGGTGTATTAAACTAACAAGCTACTATGGAACCTCTGCTTATCTAAGGGGTAAATTTTTACAGATTTTATGAAATCAGAATCTTTGGCAAATAATAATGACAATCAGTTTTTACATTGTCTAGGGCCTCAAAATTGGAAGTGTCTCAGGCATCTCTCTACTTGTGAGAAGGCTTAACGGAAATTAATCATTATGTGAAAAAAATGAGTGAATTTTTTTTGGACCACGAACGGAAAAGATTTTGGGAGTAAACAATTAGTAGGAAAGTGAAAGCAAGTAACCAGGAGACAGTTGAAGTGGTAGTAATTGGTCCAAAAGCAAAATTAAAATAATCAACTCTTTGATGTAGTGGCTAAAAACCTTTGTCCATAATCCTTTAGTACCTTTGAGAAAAGTGTGTTTTTCAAATTTTTATTTCATTTATTAGGGGTCCACCTCAGATGCACCCAGTACGGTCAATCAAATAGGGACTTCAAGGAATTGAATTCCTTGCTAACATTATTCGAATGGAATTTTAGCGTTCGTCAGTTGTGAGAGAAGTGAGCTACATTCCAGTGAGTGACCGGAAGAGAGGACCTCTTTCACACTGCGGGTGGAGAATTGATCTCCTGAGCATGAGGACCGGTCAGATGTGAGAGAACCGAGCTCCATTCCAGTGAGTGACCGGAAGAGAGGACCTCTTTCACACTCTGGTTGGAGAATTGATCTCCTGAGCATGGGAACCAGTCAGATGTGAGCTCCATTCCAGTGAGTGACCGGAAGAGAGGACCTCTTTCACACTCTGGATGGAGAATTGATCTCCTGAGCATGGGGACCGGTCAGATGTGAGAGAAGTGAGCTCCATTCCAGTGAGTGACCGGAAGAGAGGACCTCTTTCACACTGCGGGTGGAGAATTGATCTCCTGAGCATGGGGACCGGTCAGATGTGAGAGGTGAGCTCCATTCCAGTGAGTGACCGGAAGAGAGGACCTCTTTCACACTACGGGTGGAGAATTGATCTCCTGAGCATGGGGACCTGTCAGATGTGAGAGAAGTGAGCTCCATTCCAGTGAGTGACCGGAAGAGAGGACCTCTTTCACACTGCGGGTGGAGAATTGATCTCCTGAGCATGGGGACCGGTCAGATGAGAGCTCCATTCCAGTAAGTAACCGGAAGAGAGGACCTCTTTCACACTGCGGGTGGAGAATTGATCTCCTGAGCATGGGGACCGGTCAGATGAGAGCTCCATTCCAGTAAGTAACCGGAAGAGAGGACCTCTTTCACACTGCGGGTGGAGAATTGATCTCCTGAGCTCCATTCCAGTGAGTGACCGGAAGAGAGGACCTCTTTCACACTGCGGGTGGAGAATTGATCTCCTGAGCATGGGGACTGGTCAGATGCGAGAGAACTGAGCTCCATTCCAGTGAGTGACCGGAAGAGAGGGCCTCTTTCACACTGCGGGTGGAGAATTGATCTCCTGAGCATGGGGACCGGTCAGATGTGAGAAGTGTGCTCCATTCCAGCGAGTAACCGAAATAGAGGACCTCTTTCACACTGCGGGTGGAGAATTGATCTCCTGAGCATGGGGACTGGTCAGATGTGAGAGAAGTGAGCTCCATTCCAGTGAGTGACCGGAAGAGAGGACCTCTTTCACACTGCGGGTGGAGAATTGATCTCCTGAGCATGGGGA
Source organism: Ryuthela nishihirai (assembly GCA_038380435.1). Taxonomy (NCBI): domain Eukaryota; kingdom Metazoa; phylum Arthropoda; class Arachnida; order Araneae; family Heptathelidae; genus Ryuthela; species Ryuthela nishihirai. The sequence continues at coordinate 21,173,443 of JAWZYU010000028.1, read as the reverse complement.
TCGGTCAGATGTGAGAGAAGTGAGCTCCATTCCAGTGAGTGACCGGAAGAGAGGACCTCTTCACACTGCAGGTGGAGAATTGATCTCCTGAGCATGGGAACCGGAAAGGGGGTTCAGTTTTTAAGACGAAATTCATTGCAAAAGCAAATTCATTCCCTTCCCCTTTAACCAGTTACTTCTCCCCTGAAAAGGTAATTACCGGCTCCCAGCTGATCCATTCAAATACATGTTACCCCAAGAGCCACTCGTTAAAGCCTTCTCTGAAACGTTCCTTCCTTTTATAGCGAAGCTCTCTCTCGTCACAATGAAATACGTGTAAATGCATTTCAAAATGTTGTTAAAATCGTCTTGCAATTCTTGCGTCGTTATTTTTGCGCAGCAAAAGAGAATAAAAATTCTCAAAAAATTATGAAAAACATCCCAGTTACACTTTTCTAATATTAATTTATTTACCGTGCATATTACTATTGTCTGAATATACTGTATATACAAATTTTGCCAACTGCCCTACATTTTCTTAAGTTTCCTCAATTTGTCCAACACTCCTTAATGTCACAAAACAATTCCCAATTTTCACAACTCGCTTATATTTTACCAAATGGTTTCGTTTTGCCGACTTCCCTAGATTTTGTCAACTTTCCTTAATTTCACAAAAACAACTCAATTTTCACAACTCGCCCGTATTTTACCAATGGATTCGAATTTTGCCAACTCGCCACAATTTTACAGAAAAAAATCCTATTTTTACGTCTGACCTGATTTTCCCAATTTCCACAACTCGCTTATATTTTACCAAATGGTTTCGTTTTGCCAAGTTGCCTCGATTTTGTCAACGTTCCTTAATTTCACAAAAACAACCCAATTTTCACAACTCGCCCGTATTTTACCAATGGATTCGAATTTTGCCAACTCGTCACAATTTTACAGAAAAAAATCCTATTTTTACATCTCACCTGATTTTTGCCAACTCTCTTAGATATTGCACACTGGACAAAAATTTTCCCTTATGCCACATCAAACAGTTTGAGCACTGTTCATCTATACAAAATGCATATTTTTTGTAAACAACATAATTGTACCAAGAAATCATTTCTGGACACCAGGTTCTTAATCTACTTTAGCTTTGTACCGATTAAATATCCTACCCACTGTAAATATCCTCACATAAGCACCATCGCTTATGAGGAGGACAGATCTAAAAGGTTTATATTCCAAATGGCAAATTATAAAAAATGGTTTGTTTGAAATCTGATCCTAATAAGCAGGAACCTGAATTTTGAATGCAATACTGGGTGGTGGAGATGAAATTCCACCACCCACTGTTGAGTGGAATTTGGGATTGGGCTGTTTTAGTAAATTACAAGGTTCCAAATCCGTTAAAAAAAATACTAACCACTTCAACAATCAATAAAGCATAATATGCCTTCATTGGTGTGTCCATGTAAAAATGATCCCATACAGAATGCACTCACTTGAAAAAAAACAACAGGTGATTATCATGTAAGAAACAAATCTTTGTGTGTTGATTTGTTTTAACCCATTTATAATTCAATTGCATATATACACTTTGGTTAAAGTAAATACAAATATCCAACTTTTTCTTTTCACCATTGATTTTCTTCACCCCATATTTCCTGATTACGTAGCTGATTTCAGTACATATACACCAAAGAGCCAAAAGATTATAACCTGCCGAATATGATATTGGTCCTACATGTGCCGCCAAAATAGCTCTTACCCATCGAGACATGGATGCTACAAGATTTCTAAAGGTGTCTTGTGGTATCTGGTACCAACATGTTACCAGCAGATCCTTTAACGCTTGTAAGTTACATGGTTGAACTGCTGCAGATCGGATATGCTGTTCCAACACAAATCACAGATGCTCGATTGAATTAACGGATGAGGTCAGAGCAATACCTGGAAGTCTCATGTTCCGCGAACCATTCTCATGTTCCGCGAACCATTCTCAAACAATCCGGGCAGTGTGACATGGCATATTATCCTGCTGAAAGAAGGAACTACTAGAGGGATATACAGTTGTCATGAAAGGATGTACCTGGTCTGCAATAACATTTAGGTAGGTGGCAGATGTCCTAGTTTCCTGCACATGAATGACTAGACCCAGGGTTTCTCAGCAGAACACTGCCCAAAGCATTACACTTCCTCCACTGGCTTGTTTTCGTCCCATGGTGAACACTGGTGCTAACACTTCCCCAGGTAAATGATGCACACGTACCTGGCCATCCCCATGATGCAACAGGAAATGAGATTCATCGGACCAGATGACCTTCTTCCAATCATTCAAGGTCTAGTTTCGATGCTCACATGCCCGTTGTGGGTGCTTTCGATGGTGAACCGAAGTTAGCACAGGCACTCGGAGAAGCCTGCAGTACGCAGCCAAATTTTCAGCATGGTTTGATGTACTGTGTGTTGCGACACATTATTCCCATCACCAGTATTCAAATTACAGGCGAGTTGTGCCACAGTATTCCTTCTGTTGGCTCATACCATGTGGGATAGCCTTCACTCACATCCAGCATTAATGAGCCGTGGTCGCACACCTTGCTGGCGGTTCGCGGTTTTTCCCTCCTTGGACCATTTTTCGAAGGTACTAACCACGGCTGACCATGAGCACCCCACAAGCCTTTCCGTCTAGTAAATGTTCTGACCCAGTCGTCTGGCCATTACGATTTGGCCTTTGTCAAACTCACTTTAGTCCACTGCCTTTCCCATCTGAAGAACAAGAATAACACCGATTAACAGAGCTCAGTATCAGGTGTTATTTATATTGTTTCATGACCTTCACACGTGCCATCACTTACTTGCAATTGCTTCGATTCGCATAAAGATGCACTGGTTAGAATGTTTTGGCTCTTCAGTGTATATTGGCATACCTGTTTACAACTCATGAGTGAAGTTGCTAATGAATCTGACAGTAACTTATCTGTTAGTGATGCTATTAGTAGCCACTTAGTTATACCCTGTACTAAGTGAATAACATTTCATTTTGATTGGTTATTTTTAGGACCTATGGTGCAAGAACAACTAAGGCTATGTTGTGCCATTTATATTACGATATACAAGTGTTAAATAGAGAAAAAAATATATAAGTTATTTATTCATCAAGAAAAAAATCATAAGACAAAACGATTTATGCTTTTAAAATTATACAGCTTTTATAACAGACTTGGATTCTTGTTTACATTTCCTGATAAAGGTTTCTTAATTCTTCCAAATAACTAAGTACAACTTAATTTGGCAGAATTTAATCCTCTAGCTCACAGAAAAATGCCATAAAACTTACAGCTTTAATCATTTATATATATATATACACAACAAATTTTAAACGTTCCATCCAACAAAGCTGACTACATTACTATCACAACATGACTGATTGCCTTTGAATTAAATTTAAGTTAGTTAAATCTGCAATTGAATTTTACATAACATTGCACTCTGCTTAAAATGAATCATAATACATTCCACATGTGAATTTTCTATGCTATACACAAAGAATTCTTGTTTGTTTTGATACCCAATAACCCACAAACTGGACTAGAATGCAAAATGTTAATCTCTATTATGCTTTGGCTGCAGAAGTCTGGCTTGTTTCTTTTTCTAATTGTCGTCCTAGGTATTCCCTAAAATATATCAAAAAATAAATAATTTCTGAGTATTTCAAAATTACAGGTCAGAGAAGAAACTTATCAGTAGAAGATTAAATACAATACATATGTAAATACAAAATTAAATATAATTGAATTATATTTTTTTCTGTAATGTATCCTATAATATTCTTATACACTGAATGGACAAATTATTATATGCACCCCGATAACAATATGTAAAGAAGAAGTATCGCATCAAGTCTGTGGGAAGCTGAAACTGGCAATGCCTAGAAATAGAGCAAGTCTCTACACATTGGAAACCAGTCACGGATAAGTAATCATGGGTAAAGGCAGCAACATGAGGGAGTTTGACCATGGCCAGATAGTAGGTGCAAGGAAGGCTGGTTGTTCAATCACAGCAACTGCTGAAACTTGGGATTTCCACATCAGATCATCGCACAGGTATACCAAGACTATGTGAAATACAGCAAAACCTCCAACCAGCGGGAGAAATGTGGATGTAAATGTGCAATTGACTCTTGAGATCAGCACAGACTGTCCCACATTGTTACAATGCACAGCTATCAAGGAGCAAATAACGTCAGAATTGAATAATGGTGCATCCACAAGCTTATTCACAAAGACTATCCATTGTACCATGGAAAAAAATACGCTATTGTAGTCGATGTCCACATTGTGTCCTCTTGTTGACTGTAATGCACTGAGAGATTAAGTTGCAGTTTGCAAAGGTATATCACAACTTGAGTGTGGAGGAATGGAAACACACCATCTGGTCAGATGAATCACAGTTTCAACTCTTATCATGCCGATGGGAGGGTGCGTGTCTGGTGTAAAAAACAGAAGGGATGGACACACCTTGCTAAGTTGCAGTCATACAGGCAGGTGGAGGTGCTGTAACAGTTTGGGGTGCATTTACATGAGTTTCCTTGGGGCCCCTCGTATTCTTCAAGATCTATGTCACAGCATAAGGTATGTGAACATCCTTGCCGATCATCTACACCCGTTCGTAACGATTCTCTTTCCACACCATTATGCCATCTTTCAACAGGACAACATCACACCGCATACTTCCCAAGTTGCAACCAATTGGTTCCAGGAGCATTCAAATTCATTCCACACTCGAATGGTCCTCTCGATCACCAGACCTCAACTCCATTGAGAATTGCAGGATGAACTGGAAAAGCCTGCCAACCCCAGCACCCAGCAGCAACTGTGGATGGTCTACGACAGGCAATCCTCTTTTCATGAGCGGCAACACCACCCTAGTGTTTTCAACACCTCATCGAGTCCTTACCAAGTCTGGCGCTATTGTGAGGGCAAAAGGTGGATCAACAAGATTAGGTAGGTGTGTATAATAATTTGTCCATTTAGTTTATTATAAAATTGAACATGGAAGAGGCATTGCTTACCATTAGAAATGCAAATTTTATGTAACAACTACAATAGATGATAGTGTATTGAAATGTCAAAGTTTTGATTTTGTCATTTTGAAACATCCTTACCATTCAATAATAAAGTATCACAGGAAAATGACCATAGACAAGAAACACTTGAAATAATTAGTTGAAAAAAATTGGTTTCCCCGAGTGGGATTCAAACTCACACCTCCCAGAAGCATGCCAGGTGTCCTAATTGCTAGACCACCAGAAGCTAACCATTTCTTCAATAATGTGACATATAAGTATTCCCGCAATTTTTTGTTCATTCGCCAGTGGCAAATGAACAAAAATTGTGGAAATAAACATAGATAATAATGCATAAACATGGAGCCCTGTTTTTCTACTGATCACAAAACATGATGGAAACTGATGCTATAAGCCAGTGCTGTCCAACTAGCGGCCCACAAAAGTTTTTTGTGGCCCGCGAACAAAATCAAGTTTTTACTTGAAATTTTAAATAAATATCTATAATCCACCTTATAATTTTTGTCAACTTATATTACTTTACTTGATATGCAATCTTCAACTTACTCATTCTATTTGCAATTATTATTCCTTTATTTCAATTTACTTATTCTATTCTTATTGCCCAACAACTACAGACACAATGCTCTCATCAAATTTATTAAATATTTGATAAGGTTTAGAAAATTTATATTGCTTTATTATTACTTATTATTTTTTGTATATATAATTTTTTGAGGTGACATGAACTGACTTTTCAATTACCTATCCTGTCCTATTCTTTTTTTTGGCCCGCGAAACATTGACGAAAGAAAAAGTGGCCTGCGAAATATTGGCGAAAGGAAAAATGGCCCGTGGTCTTAGAGAAGTTGGACAGCACTGCTATAAGCCATACCTCTTATGCATTTATGGAAATTATTTCTAAATAGGCAAAACTTAGAACTGATTTATTTTGGTACTTCAACACTGTAAATCTCTTCTGTTATTTTTTGTGCATTATTTGATGAAAGTCTAACCAGAAAAGAAAAAATATTATATTCAATATCAAAAAGACAATGATTAAACTCAGCTGAAAATTATTATGATTTGCATAACACCTCTGAAACGAGGGATGCAGACATTTAATGTCTAAACTTCTAAACAAGCGGATGTGATTCTGGGAATTCCTGTCTCACTTTCTTTTCTATGTGCCATATGGGAGACAACATCCATTGCCATTAGCAGTGTTAAATTATACACATAAAAACAAATTTCTTACTTTACCTAAAAATGACTAAAACTAGCTTTAATGTCATAGTGGCCAAGACTCCTGTTCCAGCAGGCACACCTTTTGTATTATGTTAGCTCTGAGGCAATTGCTCTGACAACATTTGATTTCAGTTGTAGTGGAATATGTCCTTGCATGCGAAGTCAAGGACAAGACTACAAGCCACAAATAGCTTCTAAGATTTTTCTCTGTCTTATGTGTAGCAAAGAATTGAAACAAGAATGTCTAAAATGCAAACTTGAATTGGTGAAAATTTCAAAGGTAGAGTAGAACCCTAAGTTTCTTTATTGCAAAACTTTTGCATGTTTGTTCAGGAGCTTGACTAGCAACTTTTCCACATTAACAGAATACAATAAAGATTTTTTTCACACCACTGTGTACGTTGAAAGTTGTCTATTTTGTATCATGCTTGAATCTAAAATCACGATATTTGTCATCTTTCAAATCTTATTACTATGTGATGTGTTAGCAAAATAATTCTCAAGAGCAGCCATTGCCCGTAAAAGGTCAGATGCTGTAGCATAATTCTCTATCCCAGCATCCTCAATGACTTCATAAGGTTAAATGGGTTAACTTTAGTGCAAAAAAACAATGAACTTCTGGGGTATCTTTCATTCCCTATAATGATCTTGAACGTGTGAATTTTTTTAAAAATTTAATTGCCTTCTAAAAATTAAACTCATATATATATAGCACATCATTTGTGGAAAATTAATACCTAAACTTGACAACATAATTAATTAAAATTCGGCAAAAACTTTAAAGCTGTTTTCCAGCATGCTTTCAAGAAACACTGAATTTTTACATTAAAATTCTTTCTTAGGCAGTCTTTTTTCTGCAAAGGCATAATTGCAGTCTGTCCTATAATATCGTATACAAAAAATCTGTGAGGCAGGCAAAACCTCTATAGAAAGACAATACAAATATTCATATTTCATCCAAGATTCTACACAGTGGTCTTTTGCCTAGAAATTAATCGTACCAACAACTCAGCTTCCACAACGTTAATAATTCTTCTACTTTAATTATTCTGGAAATCTTTAATTATTCTTATGGTTGTTAATTTTTTTTAATTAAAAAAGGGATGAAGGTACTCACTTACACAAAGGACAAGAACTTCTAGGTTAAGAGATAACCTAGAAGCTCTATCAAGCTTCTCCTGGTTGGGTTGTTTTACCTCTGAGCAGCACTTTTTTGCACACCATGGGCTAAATGGCCAGGTCACATGGACCCTAAGGGCTCAGAGAAGGTTGGGGGAGGGGACCCACTGGAACAGCTGTTGGAAGACAGATGGTAGCCCCCCGTCAAGGCCATCCAGCGTGTTCTTTAATGTGCACAGGGTATGGCTCTCCAGCACACGGTGCCACAGCTTAACGTCCCATCCGATGGACGGCGGCCTTTCCAAGCCCATCGGTGTCCCCTACCGACCGTGGTGTCAGACAAGATGGCTCCATGGACTTGGAAAGCCTTTCAGAGTACAGGCCAATGGTGGTGGTGTGGGGAATGTTTTCCTGGCACACATTAGGCTCCCTGATATCCATCAAAGAGCATATGAACACCATGGTATATTTAAATATCATTGCTGACCAAGTTCATTCCTTCATGGCTACAGTTTATCCTCACCTGGATGGACATGTTCAGCATGATAATGTGCCTGTTTGAAAGGCATGCATCATCACCAAATGGTTACAGCAACATGCTGAGTTTTCCTTGCTTCATTGATGTGCACAGTCCCCAGATCTTAACCCTATTGAATATCTTTGGGATGAGGTGGTAAAGACTGTTCGCAGCAAGGTATCCAAGCTTATGCCCAAAGACTATCTTCTTACCATGGATAAAACACACTATGGCAGTCAATATCCACATCGCGTCCCCTTGTTGACTTCAAGGCATTGAAAGATTAGGTTACAGTTTGCAAAGTCCAATCACAAATGGAGTGTGGAGGAATGGAAACATGTCATCTGGTCTGATGAATTATAGTTTCAACTCTATCAACTGATGGAAGGGTGGGTGTGTGGTGTAAACCACATGAAACAGTGAACCCAGCTTGGCAAGTTGGGGTCATACAGGCAGGTAGAGGTGGTGTAACAGTTTGGGGTATATTCACATTGGCTTCCTTGGGGCCCTCATACCCTTCGAGACCTCTGTCACTGGCATAAGGTATGTGAACATCCACGATGACCATCTACACCCATTCATAATGATCTCTCTCTGCACCATGATGTCATCGAGCCTTCAAACCCCCACCGGCAACTGTGGATGCTCTACAACAGACGATTTTTGCTTCATAGGCAGCAACACCACCTCCATGAGTCCTTACAAGACATTTGGCTGCTGTTGTGAGGGCAAACGGTGGAGAAACAGGTTATTAGGTAGGTGTATATAATAATTTGTCCATGCAGTGTATATAACATTTAAAATGGAAATTTCTATTTTTGTAAAATATAAGTTTTATTGTTGTGCTAGCAATTCTGAACAGTGCTGACAGTCCTTGAGGACTTAAATATTAATCTTTTAATTTTTTTCTACTTCGTAAATTTCGGGGAGAATTATGTTTCACACTCTTGGCCCAGGTCCCTAAGGTAGAATGCTGTATTTAATTTTCTCTTCTTTATATGTAAAGCTGCAAGGGCAGGCATTTTCAACAATTTTGCATTCTAACTTGTTCACTAAGAGTTCTATAATAACAATTTACCATGAACATACCACTTTAGAGTTGTTTCATGCACTTAGTTCTACTAGACATAAGTTGCATTGCTCTTTTATAAGTTTGTCTCCTTTTTCTAAAGCCAAAATAGCATTGTTAGTTGTTGGTTAGTCAACTTGTAATTATCCAATTAACCCTTAGCTTCAAAAGTAAGCAAACCATATCTTTGAAATAACTGCAAAATCCATCATGGTTCGTATAACATTTTGCACTTTAGGGTCCTCGTAATTTAAACTATTAATTAATTTATAAAATTTAAAATTTATATTATTAATTTGTTTTAATAAAATTTATTTAATTATTAATTAATTTAAATATTAATCCATTGTGTAAAAAAAGTGCTATTCATGGTAAAACAAATTGTTCAAGTGGCTGACAGATTAGAATACTTGGGTGCAGAGTAAAGGGACCTTAGTTCAAAGTCTGTATATGATATTTGTTTTTTCTAATACAAGTTGTTTTTCTGTTGAGGTCTTACTTTCCTCACTGATCTCAATGGCATATTATACCAAGAGGGCTATTATAAAACTTTACAGCAAGTTAGCTGCCTGAGGAGTAACTTTTTTTTATATACAGGGTGTCCAACAAATAATGATGGGGTTTCAGGAAATACTGTCCCCAAATACACAAAAGGCATCACATTTCATATTATACCTGTACATTCCTCCACTCAAACAGTTTCACACACAGCCACCAGAGGACACAATGTGCTACCATTACATTTTCAAAATCACCAACATAGTATCATGCTATTGCTCATTGTGTATCATTGTTTAGCCGTATTTACTCCAAAGGAAAAGCTGCAACATGTTTCGTTGTTAATTGAGCATAAATTAGCCATTACTGTTCAATGTGGAACAAATCTGAGACGTGAATCATTTGAAAGCCACAAAGCAATTGAGCACGTAACAAGAGATATGCTGAATTTTGAATAACAAAAAATGGAATATGGATTTGATACACACAGGGTCACAAACAGTGCACATGTTAAATATATTACTTTTTCGAATATGATATATTTTTTTCTACTTATTGGTTCTTGATACACTACCATTATTTTTTGGATATTCTTTATTTAAAATAAGATTTTAATCTTACTTTAAGCAAATTATTGGAAAACAATAAATTTTTAGTTTTGTTACTGTTATGAAGTAGAAGAAACAATTTACCAATTATGAACCATGAGTTTCTGCACACATAACAATGCTTGATATCTGACATTGGGATCTTCATGACTAAGCAAATGCATTACCTGTTGTTTTCCACCTAGTTGTTCAATCACACTAATAATATAAGATACAGTTAGTTAAAATAAGTAGCAAAATTTGAACAAAATATGATACATATATAACTGATCAATTAATTATAAACATACTCTCCTCTCCTCAATAATAATTACCAATAAACATCTTTTTTTCAGGGTATCACCTCTTTCCCAGTCTTTATGGTGCATAATGCTAATAGGCTCTAACTATATCTCAGTGACAAGTAGGATGACTGAGGAGAATTAAGAAAACAAACACTAAAAGTAATGTATCAAAGAACTTACTAATAAAGTTTAACCATTTTAAATTACAGAATGAAATGTTACATAATATAACACTATAACCTCTGCAGAGTAATCTTTGTAGCAGTTATATTAGAGCTGTGGTTCTTAACACTGAGGTTGCCATGAAATTTGAGTAGATCATCATAGGTCTCCAGTAACTTCAAATTTTTGAATCATCCAATAGTGACTTGCAAAAAGAGTGTGCAATGATGGCATGATATTCAAACTCAAAGTTTTAAGTCATTAGTTTATGTCTCTTAATTCCCCGCCCTGCCCATGGTCAGTAAGGGACACCGATGGGCTTGGAAAGGCCACCATCCGTCGGATGGGACATTAAGCTGTGGCCCCATGTGCGGGAGAGCCATACCCTATGCACGTCAAAGAACACGCTGGATGGCCTTGATGGGAGGCTATCATCTGTCTCCCAACAGCTGTTCCAGTGGGTCCCCTCCCCCAACCTTCTCTGAGCCTTTGGGGTCCATGTGACCTGGCCATTTAGCCCATTGTGTGCAAAAAAGTGCTGCTCAGAGGTAAAACAACCTAACAACTTACGTCTCTTATTATTAATTTATTACATTTTTAATTAATTCTTATGTTCTCATTTGCTCTTATTATATCTATAATAATGGGAAACATAAGAGATCATCTTGAAGGACTTTCTAAATCAGTCAAGGTTATCTTGATTAATCATGTAAAATCTCTTGTTTTTTTTAGATTTTACTTTCTTAAAATTTATATTATTACATTAAATAGTCAGATTTATATTATCTCACCTATCTTTTTAGCCTTATTTCAGTAAACATATTAACTGAAGCACGGGTCATCATGTTAGTGCTATGACTGATTTGAATCCCAATCAAAAAGAGTTAAGGAGCAATGCTTTAGAGGAAGTTTTGCATCTAGACAAGGAAGGTAATAGCCATATGATTATATAGAGCAACAGTGTCCAACTTTTCAGTGTTGGAGGCTACTTAGCTTTTCTGAAACTCATGATAGCCTTTTCCATAACTCTGTGAAACTCCTGGATCATATCTGGGAGAAAACTTCATAAAGGGATTCAAGGGCACTTGAAAAATGTTCACAGGATATCAGGTGCCTGTGAGCATTGGTTTGACCAATGATATAGGCTGATGCACTTACAGAAAGATATGATGGCAACTATGCTCATATGCATTAACAATTTCTGAATATGAGAAATTCATTTGGAAAAAGGAGCATAAAAATTTCGATAATTTTTGAATTCATTCAATATCAAAATATAACATAAAAATAAAAAATAAATACCCCCTCAAACATAAGCTCTATATTTATTCAATGTATATCATCAACACGTGCACACCTATGATTGCCTATTATTTCAAGATAATAATTGCATTGTGAATTACACTTCAATGAGACCCATTCCTCAAATGACAATGGTAAAAAAAACTACTTTACTCATTAAAACAATAAGAAGTTCATGACAAATTTTCTTAACCCTTAAAATGGCTTTTAGAAGTTTCTTTTAAAAACTTCAGCTTTTAATTGATTCTTATTTGAACTAACTAAACAACATAAAATGTTCATGTTATATACCAAAAGAATGAGAATTTAATTCTGAATAATAAAATATGAATAATCAGACTGAAAAAAAAATGGCAAACATAAAAATCATGTTGCAGGAAATTTTTAAAAATTGCCTTCTGACTACTCAGCACTAATTCATTACTGAAGTGAAAAAAAAAATCTGCTATGTGAAGTTCATGTTGTTAATTGTAAATGAAGGATAATTGTTTGCATCACTGAAAGAAATCAACTGCTTTTGTAGACAATTCAGAACAGCAATTCATTGTGGTTAGCAGTAGATGTTATTCTTTTCTTATATTAAACTTATGCAACTAGTTTCATACCAGCTGGAAGGACATGGTATCACCAAATGTTCGGAATTTTCAACAACACTAGACCTTGTTACCTCAAACAATATTGGCAAGATTACCAAAAACATTAGGATTGTTGTTAATCTTGCTGCTATTAAGAGTTTAGAAATTGCTTATATGAAAGAATTTTTCACACACTGAACTGATATCAACACTTACATGTATCACCCAAATTTTGGGGTTGGTGATTTGGAGAAATTCTCATTTGGCATATAACAGCATTGATTTTTTTAATATCTGTATTATTTTTACTACTATTAATTTTTTCTTTAAGTTAGAGCAAGATGGACACCTATATTTTCCTATCTTTGGTTGTTTGGAGTTTTATACAACTTAAGCCATTATGTACCAACCAAGATAAAAGGCCCAAAACCTACAACCAAATAAGATAAAAGCCATAAAAATCAAAAACAAAAATATAAAACAACAATGGGTGCAAAGTACTCATGTAAAAGGCAAAAATCAATAAATATAATAAACATTAAGGAAAAGTTTAAGATTCTTTTAAAATAGACAAGAAGTTTGAAAAAAGCAAAGACAGAGTCTAAAAATGATACATTTTATAAAAGGTGTCCAAATATAAGGGGCTTGGATGCCAAATGATGAAAACCAAAAAATATATAGCATTCAAGATAAAAAAAACTATACAATCAATCAAATTACGTTTTACCTTTAAAGTGTCAGTTATAATTGTGACCAAGGATGTTTTTCACTTAACTTTTTATCAGCAGAAAATCAGCTGAATTTTAGTCTCTACACCTCGTTCTGAGCTTTACTTGCAACGTAATGGCATGTAAGTAGTCTTCTATGAATATACTCTGGGAAGAATATTGACACCATGTGCTCCTACAGTGACTAACAGATATATACATGTCATGTTATGTACCAATCAGAAGATCACTCTCATTCTTAATAATAAAATAATAGAAATTCAAACTAAAATTAGAGCTACTTAAGCCTTTATTAGAGATCACTAGCAATTTCATTTACGATCATTCCAAATTAATTTTAATTTTTATCAATTTTAATTAAAAGATCAAGATCTCCTCTAACTAGCGCCATGAACAAGAATAGCGCTAGTTAGAGGAGATCTTGATCGGCAGCCGGTAGCTCAGTGGTCCAGAGCACCTGACATGTTATCAGGAGGTCGTGGGTTCATATCCCACCCGGCTCAAGACAATTTTTCCTCTAATATTTAAAATCGACGCTAAAGTGCCTATTTATTATGAGTTGATTTGAAATACATCGAGCCTATTTCATTAATTATTTATAGTTATAACATGCTGCGTACAAATTTGACACGTCTGTTACACGCCAGGAAAACATCTGCATAATCTGACAATCGTGCTAGCTATGATGCAAGAGGGGTTGTGTCCTACACGCACACATTTGCAACTGACAATTAAAAGGTCAGAGTTGTGCATGCGCAACTCCTACAGCTTGGAAACAAGAATTGCAATATCCAAAAAAAATAATAATCTCCAAAATGATAAATATAGCGTAAATAAAGCAAAACTGGTTAAGGAAAAGTAAAAGTGAATGGGTGGGTCATCACAGTATACGATCACTACAGGCTGCAATAGATTTATTTTTTCAACTTTATCATATTTTCAAGCAGAATCAACAGAGAAAAAAAAGTACATATCATAGAATGAAAAGTTGTTTTCAAGATCTGATTCAAAACAGTTATAAAAATGCTGATTTCTGTTTGAAAATAAATAAAATTTACCATCTTGCATTATAGAATGGTAGACTGACTCTGGACTACTAGAATCAGAGGAGTGAAAATGGTATACCCAACTTGAACACGCAAAGAACTAAAAGTTAATAATTAAAATGATGTCACAAAATTTCAACAAAGATTCATCTTCTTTTGCATTCAAAGCAATCGTTAGGTTTATTTCAAGTAGGTATCTTTGCTGTTGTACTCTGCTAATACTGGAAATAGGGGGAAAATTGTCTTGTGTCAGGTGGCATCAGAACTCACAATTTCCTGATAACATGTCAGATGCTCCAGTTGCTGAGCTACTGGCCACTGATTAAGATTTCCCTCCTATTGTTATATGACAGCTAATAGCAGTTACATTAAATATTGAATAAACTCGATGTTTTTGGTATACACTACGTAATTACCCCTTTTGAGTCGATTCAAATTTTAGAGGAAACATTGTCTTGAGCCAGGGGGAATATGAACCCATGATCTTCTGATAACATGTCAGGTGCTCTGGACCACTGGGTTCATATCCCACTGGGCTCAAGACAATTTTTCCTCTAAAATTTGAATCGACTCAAAAGTGGTAATTACTTAGTGTATTACCAAAAAAGTCGAGTTTATACAATATTTAATCAACTGTAAACTGTTGCCCATATGGATAATTATAGATTGTCGAATAGGGTTATGAACAGTGTGCCTAAAGGCCTCAGAAAGAGGGGAAGACCTAGGATGCAGTGGGCAGACAATGCCAAACAGGACCTTATTAGAATTGGTGTGCAGTGGCCAGAGGCAGCAGATGTAGCTCAGGACAGACTTGCTTGGAGAACTAAACTGCATGGTCTGGTTGGACCTCCGTAGCCCACAGCTGCTTGAGGATGATGATGATGATACTTTCCATCTATATGGCATTATCTGCTGCTTGTGGCTAGATTGCCTGAACAGCAATTATTAACAATTTTAAATCGTTTTTTGAATTCTTGCTCAATAAGTAATGCTATATACATAACGAACCCTATTTCAACTTTTTCAAACCACTATTTTGAATTTGGCAAGTTAATGTTGCCTGGTGCCTGATAAGCTATCTGGAGTTTGAATCTATTTTGGATCAGACAAAAGGTCCAAAGTAAAGAAGTTTAATAATTTTTGGAGTGTTACAATATGTGTTAATGAAAGTTGGTTAATGAATATGTTTGGGTAAAATTCCACAATTATTTTAAATTTCTTCAAAATACATAAAAGCTTGCAGCTGCCCTCCCCAAACAAATGAGAATGTCTGTAGTTAAAAAAAGAAGTATTGAGAATGCAAATTGTGAATTTTAAGAACAATGGGAGAGTGAGTATTTGTTTACCATGTTTAAATGCAAACCACGCTGTTTAATTTGGTCCCAGACTGTAGCAGAAAGTATTTGAATTACATAGGAGAATGCAGGATTACTTCAGTAAAGAATTTGAAAAGTCAATTTACAAAGCAAAGTAATACATTTACACCTGTAACAAAACTCAAGAGGCATCTGTAATCACTTCATTTGCAGTTTAAGGTGAAGAAACCATTCTCTGATGGAATCGCCTCATTTGCAGTTTCTGAAAGAATAGTTAAAGTGAAGAAACCATTCTCTGATGGAAATTTAACGAAAAATTGTGCTATTGACATGGCTAAAGATTTTGGTGAAGACGAATTAGCTAAAAAGTTTGAAAGTGTTTCACTTTCACATTAAATTAGAAATTCCATCTCTATGTGGCAACACAGTCATCCACTTTCCCAGATAAATGGTGTCACTGTGTGAATAAAAAATAAATCCAGAAAATTATGTCACATTGGCTGAAAAAAAATTAGTTGATGATGGGGTAACGGTTAGCATAATTGGTATGATATTTCCAGGAGATGTGGTTCGAATTCCACTCACGGCAAAATCAATTTTTTTTCAGCTTATTATTTCATGAGTTCCGTGTCTACAGGGCATATCCTATGATTCTTTACTACTAAACTAGAGGTCATCGTGTGGCAGAGATGGATAAACATGTTAGTGGCAAATTGATTCAGGACCACTCTTATTTTTCTGTGGCATTAGATGAGTCTACTGATGTGTCTGATACCAGTTAAATGCTAATATTTATTACAACAGTAAATAACAACTTTAATTGTTCTGAGGAGTTTTTAAAATTGGCTTCATCACATGGAACATGTAAAGGAGAAGATATTTATAACAAACTTAAATCCACTATAACAAAATATGGTGGTTTTGACAAATGTGCCCCCACTGTAACTGATGGACTAAATGTATGACTTGTTGGTTTGCTGAAAAGAGATGGAATCAAAATGTTGCATTGTAAACCAACAAGCATTATGTGGGTCTTCGCTGGAACTATCTAATACAATGGACAAGGTAGTGAAAATAACAAATTTAATCAAGTGTGCTCTTATGCATAGAAAATTAAAAACATTTTTAGATGAACTTGATGCCGAATATGATGACTTGCTTCTGTACAATCGAATCTGTTGGTTGAGTGCTGGAAAATGTTTAATGGGATTTTCAAACTTTGGAAAGAATTATTTCTTTTAATTGGAAGAAAAAATATCATACTGATCTATAATTTTATCTAACTATACAAGGGGTACACCAGTTACATACACATTTCCAGGGGCAGATGCATAAAAGATTGAGAACCACAGGTCTAGTCTACTAGACCAGAAAGGGGGTGTTCGTGAAATGTGTTGCAAACTTGCTAATAAAAGATTAAAGTTTATTTTCCCAATCATCCATTAGTTCGAATTTCCACCCTTACAGGGACGAAATGTGTAGAATAACCAGAATTTCCACATACGCCAGAAGATCACATCACTTCTGGCGTATGTGGAAATTGTGTTTCCTAAAAAAAAAGAAGTTTTCCATTTTCCTACTTTTAAATCCTTAAAACTTTTAATTCGAGCTAATGGATGATGGGGGGGGGGGGGGATGTACAGTCACTCAAAAAAAATATCTGAACACTATGGTTGATTGGAAATACTATAGTGGATTACAGAATTCAGAAAAAACATCTGGCAACGATTTTTTTTAGAAATTAGTGATCTGGCAATCTTCATGTCACGCGACACGAAGGTTGCCAGATCACTAATTTCTAAAATAATCGTACTAATTTCGTAAACTAATTTCTAAAAAAATCGTTGCCAGATATTTTTTCTGAATTCTGTAATCCACTATAGTGTTCGGATATTTTTTTGAGCGACTGTACACAGTATTACTTTATTAGCAATTATACAAAAAGTATTCGTCTTTTCTTAAATTTAAAAAATTGCTTTTCTCACACCTCTCTAAAAAAAGGGGATAGATCATTGCTGCTAGTGAATGTCTCTTGATACTCTACAGCCGAAGTTTCAAATTTCTACCATAAACAGATCACTTGAAACATTCGTTAAAAGTTTTGTCGTTTGTCTGTTTAGTGATCTCTAACGATATAAAATAAAACTGCCTTTGACAATGTGATTTATATCAATAATAACAACTGAAACGTTTTCCAATTATCTGTGAAAACCAAACAATTGTGATTCCTAACTACCCTGGGCGTAAGGAGTCAACTCATTGTTGTCAATGGAATCTTCAAAATTTTTACATTCCACCACAAAAATTTCAAATTTCTAGCATAAGTACATCGTTTGCACATTTGCTTAAATTTTGGAATTTTTCCATTCTTTTTCACATTTAAAGATTGCGATTGTAGGTCTACAAGGAGATTTGGAAAGTGCAAATCGTAATATTTTCATCAGTACTTGTCCAACCCAAAAAGAATTTTTAATTTATCTCTAAAAACATACAATTTTCTGTTAAAACAAAAAAGGTTGCATCCCCACCCACCCTGGTCTAAAGGGTCAACTGATTGCTGCCAATGGTAACTTCGTGACCTCCTCATTCCAACGCCAAAATATGAGATTTCTAACATAAATACATCACTTGAAATATTCGTTTGAAATTTTTGGAAAGTTCAAATTTTCCCACCACCAGGGGGCACAGTTATATTTTTTAAGAGATGCCGAAAATGCATATCGTAATATTTGATCAATATCTATCCAACATAAAAAATTTTTTATTTATCTATATAAGCAAAAAGTTCGATGTCTACAGGCACACAGACAGATGATAAAGTGAAATTATTGTCTTTTTAAAAAAAACATGCCATAAAATTTATTTTCCTGTTTAGCCGTTTTCTAAAGTGCTTCCAATCGTGAACACTGAAATCAGTATCAAATATTGCCCTACCCTTTTCCGGAATCCGTAAGTATTCGTGCAATGCCATTGTGCTTTGCACGCAAAACAATCCGAATGACGACAAAACATGGCGTCCATTTTTGAGATGGCCAACCTCTACCTATATAGGGCCTCTAGTTATCACCTAACAACAGCGCTGTTTCAGCTCGCTATGAAGGCGGTTATAACTCTCTTGCAACATATACGAATAAAAACAGCTATGGATCTGGCAACAGAACTGAAGCCTTTGGTTTCCTAAAAACGGATCAGGTATGCATTTACTTCGCACGTCACTTTTTTTAGCCCTTTTTCTCGAACAAAATTAATATGTAGTTAGGTCGTTTTTTAAGTTGCAACAATGGGTGGGGATAAGAGCACAACGGCATCTCACCTTCTAGTGTGCCCTTGAAAAACAAGAAGACGATATGTGCAATCATGTAGTCAAATAAAAGAGTATGAACAATTATAAAAATATAAAGAATCAATTATTTTAGCAGCGGAAGAGTTAGCCCTTCCTCTGCAGGCAACAAAATCAACAAATTGACTATTATGACTGAAATGGAGAGACTTCAAAATATTTTCATCGATGATAATTTTAAAAGTAAATTCCTTAAAGTCAAATCTCATTCAGGAAAAAGCCTATATGAAAATCTGGGAAAAAAAAGCTCAGTCTGAGAAATCTGTGGAACCATTTACCGCTAGTAAGGGATGGTTCGACATAATTGAAACGCGAAAAAGTTTCACTCAAAAAAGTATCCGAACACTATGGTTGATTACAGAATTCAGAAAAAATATCTGGCAACGATTTTTTTAGAAATTAGTGATCTGACAACTTTCGTGTCGGTTGCCAGATCACTAATTAATAAAAAAAATCGGTGGCAGATATTTTTTCTGAATTCTGTAATCAACCATAGTGTTCGGATACTTTTTTGAGCGACTGTACACTGTTCCAAGTGAAAATCGTAACACCAAGAAGGAATGGATGTAGAGATGTGTAAATCGCAAGGAGGCCATCGGAGATATTGAAATGACCAAAGTTCCGCAGAGAATGGACACGTGACACCACAGCCGAGTCGTAGATAAACACCAGGCACCCACGAGCTCACAGAACGAGCGACAGTGAGGTTGGAGTGCTTCACTGTTGCTCCAATGACAGTGAGGACACTTGGAGACGGCGGCAGACTCTTTATGCGCAATTGACACCTGAGAGAGAGCGAATCGCCGATATGCGAAGGGGCAGTTCAGCCTTCGAGAGATCACCACATTTTTGGGTTGGGTTGTTTTACCTCTGAGCAGCACTTTTTTTGCACACCATGGGCTAAATGGCCAGGTCACAAGGTCCCCGAAGGATAAGAGAAGGTTGGGGGAGGGGACCCACTGAATTGCTATTAGGATAGATTCCCGTCAAGGCCATCTAGCGTTGTCTTTAACATGCACAGGGTATGGCTCCTCCGCACACGGGCAAAGGCTTAACGTCTCATCCGACGGACGGCGGCCTTTACAAGTCCATCGGTGTCCCCTACTGACCGTGGGCAGGTCGGGGATTTTGCGGAGATAAATCTCAACGCTGATCCAAGCTGGGACTCGAACCTGGGAACTACAGATTACAAGCCTGGCACGCTACCGACTGAGCCACCCCCCTTCGTGTACGTACACGGTTGCCAGATCACTAATTTCTAAAAAAAATCGTTGCCAGATATTTTTTCTGAATTTTGTAATGAACCATAGTGTTCGGATATTTTTTCGAGCGACTGTACCACTAAAACGGAGGGGAAAATGTTATACTGCGATTAAATTCAAGAGTATTCCCCCCCCCCTTTGTGTTTTTCCTTTCGATTGAGTTTTTTGCCGCCCCCCCCCCCCCATTTATTTTCTGTAGATTTGGGTCTGCCCAGAAATAGTTTAATCTCTAAATCCTTAATAGATTTCAGTTATTTTTTCAATTATTATTAATTAAAAAAATTCCAAAAGTATTAAAGGTTCATCAAATATTTTTCTAATCCTTCTTACATTACAATATTGAATTAAAAAATACGATTCATTCATTTTCTACATATTTCTTGAATATTTAATGGCAATGATATTCATATAAATGGTAACTTTTAAAACTTAAGTGTGATTTAAAAATAAACCACGGAAACTGCTTCACATAATATCAGAAAAATGTTTTTATGATCAACATTTCTCCGGAAAGTTTAACTTCTTATTTCTATTTATTTACGAAACTATATTCGAATAATGTGATTTTATGTTCCTTTTTTCCGAAATACGCAAATAAGCGGTTTAAAATAATATGGCTGTATTTCCTTCAGTTAGTAACAATGCCGTAATATCGTAACAAATTAGTTTTCTTGTCAACAACAAAGAAAGTTTTGCCTAATAATGGTCGCCAGGGATACCATTGCTGCTCCCAGCTGGTCTCCGATTCAATCGATTTCGATTTTCTGACCAGGAAAGAGGTATGTGCATGATTAGTACGTGATATGAAATATATTTATAAAGTCAAAGTCAATTAAAGTGTTATAAAGTGCATAAGATATATATGCTTTAGAGAGGGGTCATAGTAATGACATTCCGCAGATTGAGGGACTGGTTCAGGTCCCGTTTCTCTCACAAAAAGAGAGCGAAAGGCGGCATTTCATCGTTGTTTTGCTGCACAAAGGAAGACGATGGAAGTGAAGTAATAGAAGATGCTGGACAGCCAATACATGATCGTGATGATTTTGTGCCTACCAAAAAGAATCGGGCTGAAAATTCTCGACCCGATGGTGCTAAACAGCATGCCAAGTGGTGTAGGTCAAAATGCTTCCTGAGAAAGCGAGCTATATTTGAGAGGATTGAACGCACATGTCCATGTCCAATAGAGGAAATTAATGAAATCAAAATGAAACAGTTTCCTGATTATCCAAAAAGACGGGGAAAGATTAGTAGCAGATGTGTTGATGTTAAATACATTGAAAGAAATATGGTATCGGTGTCTCAATTAGGAGCAGGAGGCTTTGGATGCGTTTACTTTGTTCGAGATTTAGAACGGGGAATCGAACTGGCAGCAAAAGTAATTTCAGTGAAGACCAGCACTGATGACATGGTAAAGAACGAACTTAAAATCCTGCAAACTGTAAAAGAGAATCCTCTTTGTGTCCACTATGATAGTTATGTGAAATACCAAGTTTCTTCAGATGTGCAGAAGCACTTTCTGTTCTTTCAGCATTTCCAAAGTGTCACCTTAAGGCAATTTCCAACCCTGTATCGTATCAATACACATGTAATTCATTTAATTTTGGGACAGATGGGAATGGCATTGAAGTACCTTCACGAAAAAAATATTATTCACAGAGACATCAAAGGTGACAACGTATTGATAAATGATCTATGCAAGATAAAAGTAATAGATTTTGGATTGTCTGCCATTGGTACTTCATTTAAAGGTTATTGTGGCACACCATACTACGTGGCTCCTGAAGTGCAGATTCATCGTGTGGAAAAGAATGCCAAACCATACTCATTTGCTGCTGATTACTATTCTTTAGGCATAACTGCGTATCAGTTAATGTATGGAATTTCCCCCTGTAAGTACAAATTAAAACTCCTCGGTCTTAAGGATAACGACAGTGCCTGCAGGAAGCTTGCATTTAGAGAAATAGCAGCAGGGCGCATTGACTTTCCACTCGATTTAGATGCAAGTAGACAAGATCTTGTAAGAAAGCTGCTGTTGAAAGATCCCGAGCAACGACTCGGAGATAACACCTATTTGTCGCAGTCTTTCTTCAAAAGAAAAGTTCTGAAAAAACAGGTGAGTTCATTGATAATGGTTTTGCTTCTCGTGATTCTTTACGAGTTCATTTCGCAATTGTACTGTTGTAATGCTGTCCATTTATTATTTATTGCCAGAGTTGGTAACATTAGACACAATGCAACCTCTTCATCTTTAAGATCGATGTCTTTTCAAACATCAGGTGTTAAAAATTAAAACTTGTTTCAGTATCATAAATCCGAAAGCAGCTAAACTTGTTTAAGTAAGAATTTTAATTAATGTGAAAATGTTTTCATTGTATGCGTATGAATATGCAATGAAAGAAAAATGGTAAAAGAGTATACATTATTAATTAGTATATATATTATATATAACGAAGAAGCAATTAAACATTTATAAAAAAAATATCCCGTCAGCAGCTGCTTGCCACAGGTTTGACAGGATCCTGCCAGTTTATACACCATAGTAGAAGGTCTGCGAGGATAGCGGGCACAACACCAACATCCATTCCTCATCCGGGGCTCGAACCCAGATCCCTTTGATCAGTAGCCAAGCATGCTAGCCACGGGACGGCTAGAATTGTTCAAAACACAAATGAAATTTCTCTAGTTGTTTATTCTTCAAAGAAAAGATCTCCTTTAGATACGGATTTCATTTCTCTTACGGATTATTTGAAAAAAACTTCATTAAGTGTTTAATGTTGTCTTGCTTAATAAAATATCCGACGGAATGGATATTTAAAATGTATTTTGTAATGATTCAATTCGAATGGCAAATATAAAGAATGTAGAATCGATATATAGATTATCTTAATTGCATGTGATTTTTGTCTTGAACGGCTGGTTTAGTGTAGATCTGACAAATCTGATGTTTGCTATACACTCAGTGTTCTTTGAATTATGGCCATTCCTCTCCATGTTATGGCAATGCAAAAGTTTCGAGTCACCATAACTTCTAAAATAAGCTTCTTATGGTAAAATTAAACATAAGTAAAAATTCCTCAAGCAGACGTGAAGAATGAAGTCTGTGAGGAAAGCGACACCTCGGCAGAGAAACATCCATGCCTTACCCAGGACTCGAACCCAGGTCCCTCCGATCAGTAGCCAAGCCCTCTCTAACCATCACTGATGATAAACTGCAGGTCTTAACTCCGTCAATCTAAACCTCAATTTTCGCAATTATTCATTCAGTATATGCAGAGTTATGACAGTGTGAAAAATTAATATGAGTAATGCAATCGTAAGGAATACAAAATTGAAGAAAGATTGAAAATATTACATAAACTTTTATAATGTTCACTTTTCTTATTAAAGGATTTAAAATAATGTTTATTTATAAAAGATCTAAACTTTCTAGGTAAATTCTTGTCTCGCGTTGCTGTTATTCAATGTTTAAAATTTCGAAACTATTTAAATAATGAATGCATAATTTTGGAAATCGAGATTTAGCTAAATGTAGTTTTTAAATGCTGCCCGAGTGGTTAGCGCGCTTGGCTACTGATCTGAGGGACCTGGGTTCGAGCCCCGGGTAAGGCATGGTTGTATGTGTCGTTTTTCTGCTGAGGCCCTGCCATCCTCTCAGACCTTCTACTTTGGCATATAAACTGACAGGCTCCTGTCAGACCTCTGTGGCAAGCAGCTGCTTGAGGGGGTATTTTTTTTTATCATGAAGTCGGGTTGGGCTGTTTTACCTCTGAGCGATACTTTTTTTTGCAACAATGGGCTAAATGGTCAGGTCACAAGGTCCCCGAAGGATAAGAGAAGGTTGGGGGAGGGGACCCACTGAATTGCTATTAGGATAGATTCCCGTCAAGGCCATCTAGCGTGGTCTTTAATATGCACAGGGTATGGCTCTCAAGCACACGGGGCCACGGCTTAACGTCCCACCCGACGGACGGCGGCCTTTACAAGCCCATCGGTGTCCCCTACTGACCGTGGGCAGTGCGGGGGGGGGGGAATTGTTGCGGAGATAAATCTGAACCCTGGCTCATCTGGGACACGAACATGGAAACTGCAGATTACGAACCTTAACATGAAGTGCGGTGGTCATAATTTAATGAACACTGAGTGTATGCTTCGATTATCTATATTCAGATTTAATATTACAATTTCTCTCTTTTTTTTAGATTTTACAATTTCAAGAGGGAAGCGTTCAATTCTTTTTACCTTATGCATCAGAATTTTGCAGACTATTTTTATACCATGATACTCATTTTTTTATTTTCTGCTATGATTCAATACTTTGATCTTTTACAGTTGAAATCTGGATTGAAAGTGCAGAAAAAGTATCCAGTGATAAATCCTGGGAAAACTAACATCCCAATTGTAGAGGGTAAAGACAAGCTTCCTAATGCCGTCCCCTCTCTTGCCAACGAAAGGTTGATCTAAAGAAAGGTAATGATTCGGAAACTTTGATTTCTTGCTGAAAAACAAATGATTTCATTTTAGCATTTGCTAAGGTGGTTTCATAGTTTTCCTAATTTGTATGACTAATGTCAATGGGCGAAGACAGTTGGCGTGTTTAGCTGGAAGGCATAAAATCATTGGTAAAAATTGTATTTAAATTGAATAAGAGAATATTGTAACGAGCTTTTGTATCCTCAAACCAAGAAATTGTCTTAAAAATCTGATAACCAGACAGATGCCCTATAAAGAACCTCAAGAGGTAAATTGTTGCATGGTCTTCAACCACAAAATGGGGAAATTGTTATTCTGGATGTTGTAATTCAACAAAAATATTTCACATTGAAAGCATTTGATTAATTTAGAATTTTGCCTGTCTTTATGTGGCAATTCATTTCATTAGTTTTAATGGAAGAATTTATTTCGCCATTTTGTTTCAAATGAACCATTTTTGATCAATATTGTTATTATTAAACATAATGGAAACGACTTTTTTTAAAACCATTCTACACATAAGCTTTCAGAAATATTTTTCGTTAGTCAAATAGCATAATGATTAACGAAAATTCCGTTTTTTAAATATTTTCATTGGAATAACTCTCCAAAATATTTAAAAGGCTAGCTATAAACTGATGTATTTGCTTTGATGTATCTAAAAAAATAAGAACAATTAATCCAGGTTTTGTGAAAAATTCTTTCAGTTGGGAACACTGATTGAATTGCCCTAATATTAAAGAGTCAGTTTATGTAGAGTGTTGAAAATTTGGTATTTAATTCTCTTTATCGAAACATTTAAAGCGATCGAATTTCAGCAAAAGTGTTGAATTCTCTTGTGATATCTTTATCAGAGTACGATTGCTGAGTCACCGTAGTAGGACCAGAGCGCTAAAAAAAATTAATAACCCTCCCTGACCTGTGGACAAAATTCCTGACTTTTCTCAATTAAAGAATGTCAAAAAATTTAAATGAATCGAAATATTTTATAAGCTCGCCGAGTGGTCATAATAGTTCAAATACCTATTACAACCTATTTACATCGATTTCGTAATTTTGCGATGAAAATCAAGTGTTTACAATTTGAGGCTAAGGAAAGAGCTCAACAAATTCAAAAAGTTTTTTAAAGACCATCAGGATAGTATCCTTTCGCACTGCTCAGGATAGTACCAGTGATAATTCCATCTATCGCATTGGAACTCCAGAAATAAGAAAAATTGTCGAGGGGGTGTGTAAGACTTTACGACAGAACCCATTGTTAGTGTTTTTCCTTAACTACTTTTTCTATTTTTTATTGCTTTATTAGATAAGGATTTCATGCACAATACATTTAATAACAAGTTATATCCAAGCTTTATATTTCGCCCTACTTTTTGCCTAGTTACAAGTATATGTTTTGTAAGTTTAGCAATATATTATCCTTATACGAATAAGAAAAACGTCCTTCTGATGTTCTAACGGACTCTTCTCTCTGTCTTTCAGGTTCTATGCGTCGCAAAAACCAACAGACGAGCATAGAGTGGTGGGTGGTGGGGCCTCTCAAAATCCAACCTCAACTTCCACGCAGTGAGAGGCGGGCAACATCAAGGGCTGATAATTTCTCCTTCTTACTTAAAGTATCGAAACTACGACCTTATTTCTTTTACTCTTATGTTCCCTCCAACAGAGCTAAAATCACTTAATCATCAATCAGGAAATTATCAACTCTTGATGGCTAATGAGGCTCTGGTGAAAATACGCTTAAATCCAAATCACACCACTAATTAGAAAGTACAATTACACAACAAATCATAGCACCTTCTGTAAAATACAGTTAAACAAGAAAAAACGACACTTATTGTAAAATATAACTACCCAACAAAATTAGAACATGCATTTGAAAAAATATGCGTATGCCAAACAAAATCACAAGAATTACTGGAAAATATAACTAAGTAGCTGAATCACAAAACTGAATGGAAAACACCATTATACAACAGTATAACTCTGGCCAGCTGGGCCAGAGTTGAGATTTAGCTCCACAATCCGCCACCACCACCATCACAACCGTGCCATCGGCCAGTGGAGGACAACCATGGGTATGGGAAGGCCGCCATCCGCCACCATCACAACCGTGCCGTCGGCCAGTGGAGGACAACCATGGGTATGGGAAGGCCGCCATCCGGCGGATGGGACGTAAACCCGTAGCCCCGTGTGTGGGAGAGCCATCCTTGTGCATTTCAATGAACAATCTAAGTGGATTTGACGGTAGGTTTCTAACAGCTGTGACGGTATGTCTACTGACAGCTGTGACGGTATATCTACTGACAGCTGTCAACCGTTCCACAACAAATTCATAAACACGTTTTTCGAAATTACCTATTACAACCTCTTTACAACACTTATTTCAAAAAAAAAAGTGCTAGAGTCGATTCGTGCAAGGAGATCTTGGCAATGTTTGAACTTAGTGGCCCCAAACGGTTAACAGACATTGTCAAACGGTTAACAGACATTCTTCATTTTGCCAAGTCACCATTCTCTGATGGAATTGCCTCATTTGCAGTTTCTGAAAGAATAGTTAAAGTGAAGAAACCATTCTCTGATGGAAATTTAACGAAAAATTGTGCTATTGACATGGCTAAAGGTTTTGGTGAAGACGAATTAGCTAAAAAGTTTGAAAGTGTTTCACTTTCACATTAAACTAGAAATTCCATCTCTATGTGGCAACACAGTCATCCACTTTCCCAGATCAATGGTGTCACTGTGTGAATAAAAAAATAAATCCAGAAAATTATGTCACATTGGCTGAAAAAAACGTTAGTTGATGATGGGGTAACGGTTAGCATAACTGGCATGATATTTCCAGGAGATGTGGTTCGAATTCCACTCACGGCAAAATCAATTTTTTTTCAGCTTATTATTTCATGAGTTCCGTTTCTACAGGGCATATCCTATGATTCTTTACTACTAAACTAGAGGTCATCGTGTGGCAGAGATGGATAAACGTGTTAGTGGCAAATTGATTCAGGACCACTCTTATTTTTCTGTGGCATTAGATGAGTCTACTGATGTGTCTGATACCAGTTAAATGCTAATATTTATTACAACAGTAAATAACAACTTTAATTGTTCTGAGGAGTTTTTAAAATTGGCTTCATTACATGGAACATGTAAAGGAGAAGATATTTATAACAAACTTAAATCCACTATAACAAAATATGGTGGTTTTGACAAATGTGCCCCCACTGTAACTGATGGACTAAATGTATGACTTGTTGGTTTGCTGAAAAGAGATGGAATCAAAATGTTGCATTGTAAACCAACAAGCATTATGTGGGTCTTCGCTGGAACTATCTAATACAATGGACAAGGTAGTGAAAATAACAAATTTAATCAAGTGTGCTCTTATGCATAGAAAATTAAAAACATTTTTAGATGAACTTGATGCCGAATATGATGACTTGCTTCTGTACAATCGAATCTGTTGGTTGAGTGCTGGAAAATGTTTAATGAGATTTTTCAAACTTTGGAAAAAATTATCTCTTTTAATTGGAAGAAAAAATGTCATACTGATCTAGTGATAAAATCTGAGTGATGTCGCTTTCCTTAGCTCACTAGCTTTCCTAACCGATATCATGCAGCATTTGAATGCATTAAATATTGCTCTGCAAGGGAAGACCAAAATATATGTAATCCTTACAGTCATATAGCTTAACAAGATGCCATTGTTAAATTCAAATCTAGAAAGAAACAGTTTGACTCATTTTGAATAATGCAAGGAGAATTCTGATGAAACAACAATACTTGGTGAAACTATAGAATTTAAAGTATTTGTTCCTCAGCTTGACATTCATATTAAGAATTTTGATGACAGGTATAAACAATTTGATGAACTCAAACCAAGCATACATCTGTTCAGCAATCCATTAAATGTTGACATTGAAAGCACAGACCCCATTTATCAAATGGAATTATGTAAACTTCAAACAGATGAATTTATCACAGCTTGATCAGAGATGGGAGCTGAATTGTTTAAACTTTTTTCCACTAAGAAATATCCAGACATAACAGATTTGGGACTAAAAATTATTTCAATGTTTGGAGTACTTATATCATCATCATCTTCATCATCCTCAAGCAGCCATGGGCTACGGAGGTCCAACCAGACCATGCAATTTAGTTCTCCAAGCAAGTCTATCCTGAGCTACATCTACTGCATCTGGCCACTGCACACCAATTCTAACAAGGTCTTGTTTGACATTGTCTGCCCACCGCATCCTAGGTCTCCCCTTCTTTCTGAGGCCTTTAGGCACACTGTTCATAACCCTATTCGCCAATCTATAATTATCCATACGGGCAACATGGCCAAACCAACGGAGTCTCTCTCTGCACAATATGCTGCTTAAAGGAGGTTGCAAACTCCTTTGCCTAATCTCATCATTAGTTACAAAGTTCAACCACCTAATGCCCAAAATACTGCGTAAGCATCTGGAATCAAAAGCATCTAGTTTCCTGTTATCTTGTTTACAAAGTGCCCGAGTTTCACTACCATAACTAACCCTAGAAAGAACCAAACTATTATACAGTCTAATTTTAGTCTTTAGGTGTATATGCCTATTTCTCCACACTCTCCATAGGTTCTTAAAAGTCCCGGCAGCAATCCCTATTCGTCTGTTAATCTCATGCCGCACATCACCATTATCTGTTACATAGCTCCCAAGATAATTAAACTGTGACACCTGCTCAAGACTGCAACTATTTATTAACTGAATCACAGCCTGCCTGACCAATTTTCATCACTTTAGTTTTCTCTCTGTTTATAACCAAACCTACTCTACTACTAGTCTCATCAACAGCTCGAATGAAAGAGTTCATCTCATCAACATCATTTGCCAAAAGGGATAAATCATCAGCATAATTTAAATCAGAAATTTTCGTATCTCCAGCCCATTTAAGGCCAAAATCTTTCCCTCGAAGTGAATTTCGCATAACATAATCAATAACCAAGCTAAAGAGAAAAGGAGGCAAAATGCATCCTTGTCGAACACCAGAAGTAATGCTAAACCAATTGCTACAAGCCTTACCAACTCTCACACACGACTCAGTGTTATTATAGAGAGCTTTCATAATGTTAACTAACTTGTTTGGTATACCATATGATCCCACAATGAACCACAAATTATGACGATCAACAGAGTCGAAAGCCTTTTTGAAATCAACAAAGCTAGCAACCAAAGGTTTCTGAAACTCTAAACATTTTTCAAGAATCTGCCTAAGTGAAAATATCTGATCCACACATCCCCTACCACTTTTGAATCCACATTGCTCATCACGCAATTGACTGTCAACCAAATTCTTAATTCTATTAAGCACAATCATGGAAAGAACTTTACCTGGAACAGAGAGTAGGCTGATACCCCTATAGTTATCACAAGAACTGCGATCATCTTTTTTGAAAATAGGGATAACAATAGCTCTGGTAAAATCCTTAGGAACCATGCCTTTATCATAAAACATATTCAGAATTTCAGTCATCCAAGTGATAACCGAAACATTCCCAGCTCTAAGCATTTCCGTAGTAATTTCATCTACCCCTGGGGATTTATGAAGTTTAAGTTCAGAAACAGCCAAAATAACTTCAGATTGTGTTATAGGTCCAACATTAAAGCCACCAATGCATCTATCATCATTGCAAACAATGGGAGTAGAACTAACTACATTGTTTAGAACATTACTGAAATGCTCAGCCCACCTAGCCATGACAGAATCCTCCCCTTCTATAACCTTACCTTGTTTATCCTTCAATCCTTGTATGCCTGTCCGTTTTCTACCACACAAAACATTAACTATCTGGTACAGCTCTCTGCTGTTGTGCTGTCTAACTGCTTCCTCCGCTTTGTCAGCCAAACCATCAAGCCAAAGATTCTTATCAGCAGCTAACTGATCCTTTACAAGTTTATTAAGGTCTCTGTAATGCTTTCTATTAGGACTAGTAGGGTATTGATTAAGGGCATTTCTGCAGTTCTTTCTTTCCAAAATAAGCTCAAGTGCCTTATCATTCAGATAATTTTGCCTCCTCTGCTCCTTTTTTCCTAAAAGAGTACTGTTAGTGTCCAAAAAAGCCTGTTTAAAATGATCCCATTCTTCCTCAACTTCAGTAGTAAGCAAACCATGACTGTCATAATGACTAAATAACCTATCATGGTAAGCTTTGGCTATAACTGGATCTTTCAGAGCTTCAGTATTAAAAGTAAATTTTTTAACCCTAGCACAACACTTTTTAAGTTTAAGTTGCAACACACTTTTAACAAGGTAATGGTCAGATCCAATTTCAGCTCCCCTATATGCCCTGGTATTCCTAACAGAACTAGCCCATTTGCTGTTAATTAATATGTAATCAATCATATTCTTATGCAGCCCATCAGGTGAAACCCATGTGTACTTATGTATGTCGCGGTGTTTGTAATAAGTGTTAGTTATTCTGAATCCATTGAGTTTACTTACCTGTAGGAGACGCTGCCCATTGCCATTGCAGCTACCAATACCATAAGGGCCTATTACTCCTCCCCAAAGGTCAGAGTCAATATCAACTTTGGCATTGAAGTCACTTAGAACAAGGGTAATATCTCCTTTCTTGACAGAATTCAAAATATCCTGAAGTTGTCCGTAAAACCTATCCTTCTCATCCTCATCGGCATCCTCTGTGGGGGCATAACAGCAAATAACATTCAAGTCTTTAATGCTTGTCTGAAATTTTGCTGTAAGAAACCTTTGATTAATGCACTCATATCCTAGAAGAGCATCACTAGCCTGTCTGCTGAGAAGCAGACCCACGCCTTGGTGATGCTTATTATCATCCCTCCCTGAAAAGAGAAATTTAAGATTATTTTTAAGAATCTGACCTTTGTCTGTCCATCTGGTCTCTTGCAAGCCGAGAATATCTAAATTATAATGGCGGAATTTTTGTGTGAGGACATCAAGAGAAAAAGCTCTGTGCAGAGTCCTCACATTCCAACTACCTATGGAGAGAAAATGGTTAGTGGGATGTTTAAAGAAACTATGTTTATTGAGAGAGGGAATGCCGACAATATCAAACAGCCCCCTAATCGCAGACATGGGGCAAAGACCCGTTCCCCCACTACTAAAGGCTGAAGCCATCTACACTGGAAAACTTCCTCCAATGTAGAATTTGATGATGCCAATAGAAGCAAAGAGTTCAGGTGCCTGCGATGACTTCTGCTCAGGATTATCCACCAGCTGATAAACATATCCTGTGAATCTATTCACTTGGGGCTGTCAACCCACAAACAAACAGAAAACACAGCGGAAGATTTTCCCTCCACAGAAGATCACCAGTGCAGCAAAATCAGGATCCATAATCAAGCTCAGAGCCATATATCTGTACAGTCCAGTAGGTTTATATGGTCAGTACCAGGACCCTGTGTGGTTGACCACTCCTCAGCAGGGTAGAAAAAAAAAGAAAAGTAGCCATAGTTGTCCAGATCAGTAGGCCATTGGAAAAATAATTGTTGCTGAGATGGGAGAATGAAGATTTTTACTTGTGGTACCTCCACTGCTTTGTAGAATATTGAAGAAAAAAATCCAGTATCAGAATAAATAGGAATGTAATACCACTTTTATGACAAACACAACCATAATATTTAAACAATTCTCTGTTAATTAATTTAGAAGTATAGATATAACAATCATCTACAACAATTTTTGAGATGCAGTCAGAATCTGCAAAGTTTCATTTAATTCCAGGTGGCCTAATTCATCTTGAATTTCTTTTTGCATTGAACTTCTATTATTTGGCATGATAAAGCATAAAAAATAATTTCAATAAAATATAGAAAATATATGTAATATAAACATTTGTAAAAGCTAAATAGATCTGAGAAACAGGTTGAATTGAATCGATATTTAAAGAATGAGCATAATAGCTCAGATGTGGCTCATCTATAAACTTTCATCAACTGAAAACAAACTCTTTAGTCAGGGCCTAATGTATACATCAGTGCTCTCCAAAATTTATACCGAATATATTGCAGTACTTATATATATGAGAGAAATTTTCTGATATGAATTACATAAATTCAAAACACAGGAATAGTATGAATGATTCTACACTTGAACAATTATTCCAACTTTCAATGACATGCATAGAAATGGACATGCAACAACTTCTAGGGAAATCATCCATAGCGCTCTCATTAAATGTGATTTCTTTTTTCAAATTTTAATTCAGTAGTTCTACTATTAATTAAAAGAGCTTAAAGGTTTAATAAATTAAGCAGGACACATATTCAAAAAAAGAAAAAAAAAATTACGGCCCATCATCTAATTCTTTTTTAAAACCTTGGCCCACTTCGGTATAAATTTTGGAGAGCACTGATGTATACAATAGGCCCTGACTAAAGAGTTTGTTTTCAGTTGATGAAAGTTTATAGATGAGCCACAGCTGAGCTATTATGCTCATTCTTTAAATATCGATTCAATTCAACCTGTTTCTCAGATCTATTTAGCTTTTACAAATGTTTATATTACATATATTTTCTATATTTTATTGAAATTATTTTTTATGTTTTATCATGCCAAATAATAGAAGTTCAATGCAAAAAGAAATTCAAGATGAATTAGGCCACCTGGAATTAAATGAAACTTTGCAGATTCTGACTGCATCTCAAAAATTGTTGTAGATGATTGTTATATCTATACTTCTAAATTAATTAACAGAGAATTGTTTAAATATTATGGTTGTGTTTGTCATAAAAATGTTATTACATTCCTATTTATTCTGATACTGGATTTTTTTCTTCAATATTCTACAAAGCAGTGGAGGTACCACAAGTAAAAATCTTCATTCTCCCATCTCAGCAACAATTATTTTCCAACTCTCTAATACTGAATAGTTGTGTACAAAAGTGATTGCATTAGGAAGCATGGTTTTCAATAATGTTCTAGCCTTTTTTTAAGTATAATGAAAGATATTCATGCATAAAAGTTGTTTTTGTTAAATACAGATAGTCCTGTTGGCAGCGTATTTCGCATGCATGGCTACTGATCAAAGGGAACTGGGTTTGAGTCCTGGACAAAGTACAGGTGTTTCTTTTTATGCA
This sequence comes from Ryuthela nishihirai, assembly GCA_038380435.1. Lineage (NCBI taxonomy): Eukaryota > Metazoa > Arthropoda > Arachnida > Araneae > Heptathelidae > Ryuthela > Ryuthela nishihirai. The sequence continues at coordinate 21,139,766 of JAWZYU010000028.1, read as the reverse complement.
TTGTCTTTCTGCTGAGGTCTCGCCTTTCTCACAGTATTCTACATCGTATTTATAATTATAGGCTATTGTCAGACCTCTGTGGCAAACAGGCCCAGTCTAAAAAAAATGGGGCTCAAGACTGCATTGGAAACCCATTCCAGCATAAAATTTTTTCCTCCTTTTTAGTAGCTTTTAAATAAATTTCTGAAAACTAAGTATAATATATATGTACAGGTGGTTGCAATTAAATGAAAATGGTTTTAATTTTTCTAATAATCCTTCCAGGGTTGGGTTGTGTTGTTTTACCTCTGAGCGGCACTTTTTTGCACACCATGGGCTAAATGGCCAGGTCACAAGGACCCCGAAGGCTCAGAGAAGGTTGGGGGAGGGGACCCACTGGAACAGCTGTTGGGAGACAGATGGTAGCCTCCCATCAAGGCCATCCAGCGTGTTCTTTAACGTGCACAGGGTATGGCTCTCCCGCACACGGGGCCACGGCTTAACGTCCCATCCGACGGACGGCGGCCTTTAAAAGCCCATCTGTGTCCCCTACTGACCGTGGGCAGGGCGGGGAATTTTGCGGAGATAAATCTCAACGCTGACCCAGCTGGGACTCGAACCTGGGAACTACAGATTACGAGCCTGGCGCGCTACCGACTGAGCCACTCCCGCCCCATCCTTCCAGGGTCCATGTCGATTAGAGACTGACTGAATCCAAAATGAGAGGCTGAAGATGGCTATATCTGCTAGTACAACACATCAAACTTTAATTAAAAAAAATAATAAAAATTGCCATTTGAAAATTTTATTACATATAGCTTATAAAAATAATATTTCAGTAAAATAAAATTCATCATACTGAAAAATAATACTTTTTTTCATTTGATGATTATTTTATTAAGATGTAATATAAATTTCTTAAAGACATCTAATCACCATTTTTAGATCTGATATACAGCAAAGCTAGTTTGCTCATTTCCATTTTTCTACATTGAAACAACCTCCGATAAAGAAGTCCTCCTGTGAAGACCACAAATTTCTCTGAACTCTTTCAAACTTATTTTTTTCTTAAAATTTTGAAATTCTCCTTAAATTAACCAAAAACTGCTATTTTTTAAAATCTGAGGATTTTAAAAACAATTATGAAGTACATACATTTATTTTTTTTCTGTTTCATGCTCTCTTTTCTGCATTAAAACTATTTTTAGTATGCCTAGAATTATTTTTATCATGAATCCCAGCATTCAACAGTGCTCTCCTGCTACTGAAATCAAACCCTGACCTAAACATAACTTACTTATGCAAAGCTACTGGTAAACTAGATCATGACCCAGCAAAGATGGTGGTTGGGTTGTTTTACCTCTGAGCAGTACTTTTTTGGCACACAATGGGCTAAATGACCAGGCCAAAGGACCCCAAAGGCTCAGAGAAAGTACAGTTGTCCAGGGACCCACTGGACAGCTGTTTGGAGATAAATGGTAGCCTACTGTTAAGGCTATCCAGCATGTTCTTTAACGCGTACAAGGTATGGTTCTTCCACACACGGGACAATGGCTTAACATTCCATTCGATGGATGGCAATCTTTTCAAGCTCATCAGTGTGACGGATAGTGGTAATCAGTAGCAAGTGTTGGAACATGTCCACTATGTGCAGAGTACAGTGTAATCAACACTGCATAACTTTTCAATTCAGTTATTATTTTACTTCTACTTTTATAATTAAACTTTCATTTTGATTTCTATAAATCTATTATGATTTTATTTCTGTAGATTTAAATGTACCAATCTTTTGGAGTTATGCTTTATTGCTAGTAAGATGATGGCCATCTTATAACTTGTTGTTTTACTTTTACTTCTATCGATTTATTGATTTTATTCCAGTAGATCTTTCAGAATTAAGTTACCTTGCTGGTTGTGAGAATGGCTGGCTTACACCCTGTTTCATTTTTCATCATCATCATCATCATCCTCAAGCAGCCATGGGCAAAGGACCATGCAAATTAGTTCTTCAAGCAAGTCTACCCTGAGCTACATCTACTGCATCTGGCCACTGCACACCAATTCTAATAAGGTCCTGTTTGACATTGTCTGCCCACTGCATCCTAGGTCTCCCCTTCTTTCTGAGGCCTTTAGGCACACTGTTCATAACCCTATTCGCCAATCTATAATTATTCATACGGGCTACATGGTCAAACCAACGGAGTCTCTCTCTGCACAATATGCTGTTTAAAGGAGGTTGCAAACTCTTTTGCCTAACCTCATCATTACTTACAAAGTTGAACCACCTAATGCCCAATATACTGCGTAAGCATCTAGAATCAAAAGCATTAAGTTTCCCATTATCTTATTTACAAAGTGTCCCAGTTTCCCTACCAAAACTAGAAAGAACCCAACCATTATAGGCTAATTTTAATCTTTAGGTGTATACTCCTATTTCTCCACACTCTCCATAGATTCTTAAAAGTCACAGCAGCAATCCCTATTCGTCTGTTAATCTCATGCCACACATCACTATTATCTGTTACATAGCTCCCAAGATAATTAAACTGTGACACCTGCTCAAGACTGCAACCATTCAGATTAACTGAATCACAGCCTGCACTGACCAATTTTCATCACTTTAGTTTTCTCTCTTTTTATAACCAAACCTACCTACTACCAGTTTCATCAACAGCTCGAATGAAAGAGTTCATCTCATCAACATCATTTACCAAAAGGGCTATTTGGGTTGTTTGGGTTGTTTTACCTCTGAGCTGCACTTTTTTGCACACCATGGGCTAAATGGCCAGGTCACATTGACCCCAAAGGCTCAGAGAAGGTTGGGGGAGGGGACCCACTGGAACAGCTGTTGGGAGACAGATGGTAGCCTCCCGTCAAGGCCATCCAGCGTGTTCTTTAACGTGCACAGGGTATGGCTCTCCTGCACACGGGACCACGGCTTAACATCCCATCCGACGGACGGCGGCCTTTCCAAGCCCATCGGTGTCCCCTACTGGCCGTGGGCAGGACGGGGAATTTTGCGGAGATAAATCTCAATGCTGACCCAGCTGGAACTCGAACCTGGGAACTACAGATTACAAGCCTGGCGCGCTACTGACTGAGCCACCCCCGCCCCCCAAAAGGGCTAAATCATCAGCATAGTCTAAATCAGAAATTTTCGTGTCTCCAGCCCATTTAAGGCCAAAATCTTTCCCTTGAAATGAATTTCGTGTAACATAATCAATAACCAAACTAAAGAGAAAAGGGGACAAAATGCACCTTTGTCGAACACCAGAAGTAATGCTAAACCAATTGATAAAAGCCTTACCAACTCTCACACACAACTCAGTGTTATTATAGAGAGCTTTCATTATGTTAACTAACTTGTCAGGTATACCATATGATCTCATAATCAACCACAAATTATGACAATCAACAGAGTTGAAAGCCTTTTTGAAATCAACAAAGCTAGCAACCAAAGGTTTCTGAAACTCTAAACATTTTTCAAGAATCTGCCTAAGTGAAAATATCTGATCCACACATCCCCTACCACTTCTGAATCCACATTGCTCATCACGCAATTGACTATCAACCAGATTCTTAATTCTATTAAGCACACTCATGGAAAGAACTTTACCTGGAACAGAGAGTAGGCTGATACCCCATAGTTATCACAAGAACTGTGATCACCTTTTTTGAAAATAGGGATAACAATAGCTCTGGTAAAATACTTAGGAACCATGCCTTTATCACAAAAGATATTCAGAATTTCAGTCATCCAAGTGGTAACCGAAACATTTCCAGCTCTAAGCATTTCTGTAGTAATTTCATCTACCCCTGGGGATTTATGTAGTTTAAGTTTAGAAACAGCCAAAATAACTTCAGATTGTGTTATAGGGCCAACATTAAAGCCACCAATGCATCTATCATCATTGCAAGCAATGGGAACAGAACTAACCACATTGTTTAGAATATCACTGAAATGCTCAGCCCACCTAGCCATGACAGAATCCTCACCTTCTATAACCTTACCATGTTTATCCTTCAATCCTTGTATACCCGTCCGTTTTTTACCACACAAAACATTAACTATCTGGTACAGCTCTCTGCTGTTGTGCTGTGTAACTGCTTCCTCGGGTTTGTTAGCCAAAGCCATCAAGCCAAAGATTCTTATCAGCAGCTAACTGATCTTTCACACGTTTATTAAGTTCTCTGTAATGCTTTCTATTAGGACTAGTAGGGTACTGATTAAGGACATTGCTGCAGTTCTTTCTTTCCGAAATAAGCTCAAGTGCCTTATCACTCAGGTAATTCTGCCTCCTCTGCTCCTTTTTTCCTAAAAGAGTACTGTTAGTGTCCAAAAAAGCCTGTTTAAAATGATCCCATTCTTCCTCAACTTCAGTAGTAAGCATACCATGACTGTTATAATGACTAAGTAACCTATCATGGTAAGCTTTGGCTATAACTGGATCTTTCAGAGCTTCGGTATTAAAAGTAAATTTTTTAACCCTAGCACAACACTTTTTAAGTTTAAGTAGCAAGACACTTTTAACAAGGTAATGGTCAAATCCAATTTCAGCTCCCCTATATGCCCTGGTATTCCTAACAGAACTAGCCCATTTGCTGTTAATTAATATGTAATCAATCATATTCTTATGCAGCCCATCAGGTGAAACCCATGTGTACTTATGTATGTCACGGTGTTTGTAATAAGTGTTAGTTATTCTGAATCCATTGAGTTTACTTACCTGTAGGAGACGTTGTCCATTGCCATTGCAGCTACCAATACCAAAAGGGCCTATTACTCCTCCCCAAAAGTCAGAGTCAATATCAACTTTGGCATTGAAGTCACTTAGAACAAGGGTAATATCTCCTTTCTTGACAGAATTCAAAATATCCTGAAGTTGTCCGTAAAACCTATCCTTCTCATCCTCATCGGCATCCTCTGTGGGGGCATAACAGCAGATAACATTCAAGTCTTTAATGCTTGTCTGAAATTTTGCTGTAAGAAACCTTTCATTAATGCACTCATATCCTAGAAGAGCATCACTAGCGTGTCTGCTGAGAAGCAGACCCACGCCTTGGTGATGCTTATTATCATCCCTCCCTGAAAAGAGAAATTTAAGATTATTTTTAAGAATCTGACCTTTGTCTGTCCATCTGGTCTCTTGCAAGCCGAGAATATCTAAATTATAATGGTGGAATTTTTGTGTGAGGACATCAAGAGAAAAAGCTCTGTGCAGAGTCCTCACATTCCAACTACCTATGGAGAGAAAATGGTTAGTGGTATGTTTAAAGAAACTATGTTTATTGAGAGAGGAAATGCCAACAATATCAAACAGCCCCCTAATTGCAGACATGGGGCAAAGACCAGTTCCCCCACCACTAAAGGCTGAAGCCATCTATACTGGAAGACTTCCTCCAATGTAGAATTTGACGATGCCAATAGAAGCAAAGAGTTCAGGTGCCTGCGATGACCTCTGCTCAGGATTATCCACTAGCTGATAAACATATCCTGTGAATCTATTCACTTGGGGCTGTCAACCCACAAACAAACAGAAAACACAGCGGAAGATTTTCCCTCCACAGAAGCCCACCATTGCAGCAAAATCAGGATCCATAATGAATCTCAGAGCCATATATCTGTCCACTCCAGTGGGTTTATATGTAATTTTATTTATTCCTGTATAATTTATTTATATGTCACTATTAATCTTTTGAAGTTATGATACATCACTGGTTATGACGATGTTCTGGCTTACAACTTTTTGCTGGAGATATTTTTTTTATTTTTTTTGTAAATTTTTTTATTACTTCCTCATTTTCCAGTCAAACACTGATCTTTTATCATTTCCTGATAATGAATAACTTGGATATCATAGCAAAAAGTCCTGACACAGATATCAGTCCTTCTATGGTGGTTGGAGGATAATTTCATCAGGGGTGTTATAACTGCCCCCCAAAAAATTTTTTTACTTTAAACAAATATTTATTTTTTAATTTATTTTGAATAGCTGTAAAATAGTTTATCTCACACCCACCCCTCAATATTTTGGCTGCACCACTATGAAGATCTTCACTTTTTTAGCCTCGTGTGCCAACTTTTCAGCACTTTGACAAGATCTCCAAAATGCATATTTTATTAAATTAGGTTGGCTGATTGATCGTTTTGTCTCTGAGTGGTGCTTTTTACCACACAATGGGCTAAATCACCAGGTCACAAAGATTCTGAAGGCCCAGAGAAGGTTGAGTGAAGAGATCCACTGGAACAATTGTTGGGAGACAGATGATAGCCTCCTGTCAAGGCCATTCAGTGTTCTTTAACGTGCACAAGGTATGGCTCTACTGCACATGGAGCCATGGATTAATGTCCCATCCAATGGATGACAGCATTTCCAAGCTCATCAGTGTCCCCTGCTGACTGTGGGCAGGGAGTTTTGAGGAGATAAATATCAATGCTGGCCCAGGCAGGACTTGAATCTGGAACTGAAAATTACAAGCTAGCACTCTACTAACTGAGCCACCCCCACCCCATTAAACTAGAATATAAATAATTTGTTAAAGCCGTCTGATTACCATTTGTTAGACCTGATATACGGTATAGCTGATTTATTTGTTAACATAATCTGTCTGTGCTGATGCAACCTCCTGATTTAAGCTCACAAGTTTGATTTGAACTATTATCAACAAAATTTTCTTCAAAAATATCCTGAAAAATTAATAAAAACTGCTATTTTTAAAAATGGAAGATTTTGGAAGTAATCATGAAGTACGTACCTCCATTTATTTTCTGTTTTACTTCTTTTCTGCCTTAAACCTATTTTAATATCCCTAAAAGTATTTTTATCATTTATCCCAGGATTCTATGTCTTGTTTCACTTCTCAAATCGAAACTATAATAAAAAACAGAGCCTTCTTAGGGTTCAAGACTGGCTGTAACTAGGTCACTGCAGCTGAGGATTTAGGTGGCCAACATGTGCAATGTCCATTCCGTGTGCTATAAGTGGCTCCATAATAGATTGTTTACAGTGTTGTTTCTATATATCAAATATACTCCTTTTGTAAAGTTAGTATTTACTTTTATATATTTAAACCTTATTTTTCATTTAAGTAGATTTATTTTATTTCCATAAATTATTGATCTTTCGGTCGGTTGATTTATAGATAGTTTTTTTGGAGTCATGCTATATCAGATGGCTTTGGTTGTTGTTGTTTTACCTCTGAGCGGCACTTTTTTGCACACCATGGGCTAAATGGCCAAGTCACATGGACCCCGAAGGCTCAGAGAAGGTTGGGGGAGGGGACCCACTGGAACAGCTGTTGGGAGACAGATGGTAGCCTCCCGTCAAGGCCATCCAGCGTGTTCTTTAATGTGCACAGGGTATGGCTCTCCCACACATGGGGCCACGGTTTAACGTCCCATCCGACGGACGGCAGCCTTTCCAAGCCCATCGGTGTCCCCTACTGACCGTGGGCAGGGCGGCATATCAGATGGCCTGCTTACAACTTGTTGTTATGGATATTTTATTTAACATAGCATTAGGTTAGATATTTTCTTTTATCATTTCTTCATTTTCCAGCAAAAAAACTTTGATCTTTTATAGTTTCCTGAAAATGAATGAGGTCTTGGATACGGAAGCAAAAAAGAACTTCCTAGGCACAGAAATCATTCCTTCTGTGGGAGGGCAATTTCAACATAGGATTTTACCACATACACACTCACTGAGGATGTTTCACTTTCCCACTGGCAAAGTTTCATTTAAATAATTTTTTTTGTTTCAGTGAACTAACATTTGGGCACTTAGCCAAGATCTCCAAAATTCAACACCCAAAGAAAAAAATTTGTAATATTGAGTAAAAAAAATAGCCAAGGAAGCATAACAGATGGTAGCATAACAGAACAAAAAAAAAAAACATTAATGTGAGTTGGGTTGGTTTACCTCTGAGCAGTACATTTTTGCACACCGTGGGCTAAATAGCCAGGTCACAAGAACCCTGAAGGCTCAGAGAAGGTTGGGGGAGGGGACCCCCTGGAACAGCTGTTGGGAGACAGATGGTAGCTTCCCATCAAGGCCATCCAGCATGTTCTTTAACGTGCACAGGGTATGACTCTCCTGCACATGGGGCCATGGCTTAATGTCCCATCCGACTGATGGTGGCCTTTCCAATCCTTCCATCGGTGTCCCCTACTGACTGTGGGCAGGGCGAGGAGTTTTGCGGAGATAAATCTGAACGCTGACCCAGCTGGGACTCGAACCTGGGAACTACAGATTATGAGCCTGGCGCGCTACTGACTGAGCCACCCCGGCCCCATATTAATGTGAACAATCCAAGTCACCTTGTATAATGCTGGCCCACACTTTAAAATAAACCATACTGAAAAGAATCATTAAAAGAAATAAAAATTGTGTTTCAGGTAAATATATTATTTGGGATGAAATTTACTTTCAATTAATATATAATTTAATTGTTTTTAGCCATCGGGTTTTCCAAAATTAAGTCTTAATTGCATAGTCCTATTTGTCTTTCACTATATTGCTATAAAAAAGGTATTATTAAAAGTAATGTACATCTAAATTTGTTTAAACTTTTTATTTTCATAAAATTTGAAGTTAAATCAATTTAATTTGGTATATAACATGACCAATTTTTGGGTGATTGGTTAGTTTTAAAAAAAATCTGAAACTGACTTGTTTATCTGGCTCAACAGAATTGGTGAAAAGCCTGGGCTTTTTTCAAAGCTACCAATTTACTTGAAACAAGAAAATTTATTTTTTTTTGTTATTCAGAAATAAATAGCCTTTCAATTCATTTGCATTATAAGCATTTCTGTCTATTAATTTCATTAAAATAAATTTTTATTTGCATTGCCAGATGCATTTTTTTCACCACATGACTAAAAAAAGTCCTATTAAAATAAAACTAGTCGTCTTTTTCGTTAAATATTTTTAGGCTGAGCAAAAGCATTTTTTTTTGGGGGGGGGGGGAGGCTGAGCAAAGGGCCAAAAAATCTTGGCCTCAGGAAAAAAAACAGCTTTTTAGGCTGGACACTGGAATTGTTAAAAGAATTCTACATGCCTTGTTTATTTAACTCAGCCCAATTGGTAAAAAGATTACTTTCCTCAAAGTATTATACTGAGAAAAAGATTGCAAAATGAGAGAAATTTTTCTTGTTTCAAGGGTAAAAATTTATTTTTTGTTATTCAGAAATAAACAGCCTTTTTATTCACATGCATTATACTTATTTCTGTCTATTTTCTTTATAATAAAATTTTATTTGCATTGCCAGATGTTTTTTTAACCGAATAATTCTTTAAAAAAAGCCCTATTAAAATAAAACTATTAATCTTTTTTGTGAAATATTTTATTTTCAGAAAATCCAAAATTAATCCTTCCAGGGCCCACATCTTGTAAACAAGTTGACAAAATCTGAAATGAGGCACTGATGATGTCTATATCAGTGTTTAGTAAAACAAAAAAAACTTCAATTTTACAAAAATAAAAATTGCGATTTGAAAATTTTCTTACATATATCTGATAAAAAAGACATTATTCACGCTTGAAAAATAATACTTAGGTTTTTCATTTGATGAATAGTTTATTACACTGTGATACGATAATTTGTTAAAGCCATCTGATTACCATTTCTTAGACTGCATATACGGTACTGCAAATTTGTTTCTTAATGTTACTCTATGCTGAAGCAACCCTCTGATTTAAGCTCACAAGTCTGATTTCAGCCATTATCAGCAAATTTTTTCTTGAAGTTCCAAAATTCAGAGGAAAATTAACAAATAACTGCTATTTTTTAAAAACAGAAGATTTTGGAACTAATTACAAAGTACATACTTCTGTTGTTTTTTCCATTTTACACTCTTTTCTGCCTTAAACCTATTGCAATATTTCTCTTATTTTTATCATTTATGCCAGCATTCTATGTATTGTTTCCACTATTGAAACTATAGAACTAAAAAGATCCTTCTTAGCCAGAGTTTGTTGTTTCAAAGACTGCCTGCATGGTGAACTATGTCACGGCAGAACAAATGCCATGACCTGGTTAATTGATGAGATGCAAGTCAAGTGGCTATATCATGGATTGTTTACAATGTTCTTCCTACACAATGGATTTTGTCATCATGCATCTAGTTAGTATTTTAATTATATTGTAACGCTCCAAAGTAATGCAAAATACTTTTAAGTTTGGACTCTTTTTCTGATCCAATTAGTTTTATGCTCCGGATAGCTGAGACAGGCGCCAGCAATAATTAGCAAACTGCCAAAAAAATAGAATAAGTTAAATTAGGGTTCAAAATACCAGCGAGCGTTAATGAGTAAGAATTAAAAAATGATTGTCAAGTTAAATATCTAAATAAATCAAAACTTAATTCACGTTGCTCAAGAGAAAAAATTAGTAAAGACTCAAAAGGTTTAAATAACAAATTTATTTCCAAAAATCACTCACCATAACTTCAATGAAGAAGATACATTAACTGAGCACTCTTCCATGCTACATGCTTATGCTCTCTGCGCTACAGTGCGCTGTGCTGTGCTACGTGCTCTCACTTGTACTATCTCACTATGCTCCTTACTATGTGCTGTGACAACTCACTGTGCTACTGTGACTAGCATGTCACCGGTTTTAACAAGAGCCGAACGTGTCATGTTGCACGCCAGGAAAGACATTTACATAAACTGACGAGCGACGCAAGCTATGATGCAAGAGGGGGCGTGTCCTTGTGAACGCGCTTTACCAGGTGACAGTCGGAAGATTGGAGTTGCGCATGCGCAACTCCTAACTCTTGGAAACAAGCGCTGTGATGCCAAAAAGGAAATAAAAATCCCCAAAATGATAAATATAATGTAAATTAAGCAAAACTGGTTAAGGTAAAGTAAAAGTGAATGATGGGGCATCACAATATATTTATAATAAACCCTTCATTTTCATTTCTGTAGATTTATTTCCACAGATTATTGATCTATCAATTATTATTATCAATCTTTCAGAGTTATATACATCATTGGCCACTTACAACTTGTCGCTGCTGATAATTTATTTAATATCACATTAGGTTACATGGTAATTTTTCTTTTATTATTTCTTTCCAGTCACACCTTCATCTTTTATCACTTCCAGAAAATGAATGTCTTGATACGGAAGCAAAATGGACTTCTGTGGCATAGAAATCAATCCTCTTGTAGGAGGGCATTTTCGGCAAGGGTTTTACTCCCCCTTCTCCTGGGTAGAATTTACTTTTTATTTTTTTAATTATAAGTTTTTTAGTTTATATTGAACGGTTTTAAATGTGTATTACCCCCCCCCCCCCAATCCCAGTGTTTTGGCCATGTAATTCTGAGAATATTGACATTGTTTTTGCCTTGGTGCATTAACTTTTCAGAACTTCGCCAAGGTGCACATAATTCAATACCCAAAGAACATGCATAATGTTTAGTATAAAATAAAGCCAAGATATTGTTCATCACTTCATACAGGACAGAAAATTTTGTGAAAGGCCATTGTATAACACTGGCCTGTGTTTAAAAATATACCATTCTGAAAAGAATTATAAGAAATATAAACCATGCTTGAGTAAATATTACTCAGAATTTCCTTTTAATTAATATGTGATTTAACTGTTTTTAATCATCAGGTTTTCCAAATTGAGCCTTAATCGCATAGTCAGATCTATTTTTTTCACTATATTACTGTGAAAAAGTCATATTAAAATTAATATGTTTGTAAATTTATTTATAGATTTTTTTTATTTTCATAAAATTTTGAGTTAAATCTTGTTTAATTTATTATCTAACATGACCTATTTTTGTTGATTGATTAGTTTAAAAAATATTCTAAAGTTGACTTGTTTATTTGATTCAGCACTTGGTGAAAATTCTGGACATTTTTCAAAGTATAGTACCGAGGAAAAAAAATTATGAAAAGAAAGTAATTTTTTTGTTTCTAATAAAACTTTTATAAATTTTTATTTGCATTTCCAGATGCATTTTTTACTAGGTGCCTCTATAAAAGCCCTCTTAAAATACAGTAAAACTAGTTGTCTTTTTTCATAAAATATTTTATTTTTATAAAATCTAGAATTAAACACTGATTATTTTGGTATAAAACACGCCATAATTCTTTTCATTAGTTATTTGGCAAAAAAGTTAAGAAGTTAATTTTTTTTTGCCTGATCAGAGTGAAAAAATAGCTTGGCCTCTTGATGTAAAGCATTTTTTTAGGCAGGACCCTGGAAGGGTTGATATAGGTACAAATTATTATTTACTGGATGATTTAATCAGTTTTTCTCAGATTCCTTAATTTGATTAAACTGTTTAAAATGTACAGTAAATGGCACTTCTTAGGTAGTAAGCCTTCATTTGACATACAACTTGTGACAGTCAACCCCAATGTAATTTCCCTTCCCCTTTTTTATGAAGGTAAAAAGGGTTATAATATGAAGCAATTCATGATACTCCTCATATCAGAAACTTTCATTTGAGATATTCCTCTTCATGATCTGCAGGCATTTGCACTTTTCCCCGTTTTCTCCAGATATTTTTTCCTGGGCATGGAATAAGGATTTGGAGAGGGGGGGGGGGGGAATTTATATTGCTTTAAGTTATGGTATGAGGAAACAGTATTCTGAATACTGCTGCACATGGTTTAAGAGAATCAAAATGTCTGATACAGACAAACTATCTAATATATATATATTTTAGGTTATATTACATGTGAATCAGAATAATAAATTAGAAACACAATGTTGGGAAATTTCATTTTACAAAAGTGTTAATTCTGCAATTGCAGTGCCTGAGCTACTGTAGCTCTGCTACTGCTTCAGGGGAATATCGACTGTTTCAAAATTTGATATGTTGTCTTTATATCACAGATGTTTAGTTTCCTAATATAAGAGAACAAATAATTTTGCCATAATTATTTTCCAAATAAAACTAAAAGATAAATATATATTTTGATTATGAAAAATATATTTTGATATTCCCTGTAAGAGAAATATAAAACAATTCATTTATATTAGAACATGTATAATCTTTAGCATAAAAATTGTGCAACATATATATATAAAGTAATTGTCCTGATAGACAAAATATTTGTCTGGGCACCATGAAAAAGAGACAATATCTGAGAGTACAGATAACTAGAGATTATCAGTAAGGAAATGAACAGTTTCCAAACTGCTTGATGTATATCTCTATATAATATACAGCTTGATATATATCTCTATATGGTGTGCATTGTACCTGGTTTAATTTGGCTCCCATGAGCTTATTGTTAAAATTAGCACAAATTTAAAGTTATTTCATTTTTCTTAAAATGCTAAGCTGAATAATACTTAATAGTAAGACTTGAAATAAAAAGTGTAATGGTAATGGATCCTTATTAAACCCAATAAAAATCTACTATGGCAATTTATTTTTATACCCATTTTTGCTTACAAATAGCATTAATTCATTGAAAACATTCCTCTTTATTAATATATTCTTCATTCATTTATTTGCTACAGGCTTGAAGTCCTTGTAGCCAAGTGGTTAGTATTGTTGGCTACTGATCAAAGGAACCTAGGTTTGAGACCCGGATAAGGCACGGATGTATCTCATGTCTTTCTGCTTAGGTCTCCTATTCCTCACTAACCTTCTTTGTGGCATATTATACTGACATACTCTTATCTGACCTTTGTGGCAAGCAGCTGCTTGAGGGAGAATTATTTATATGAAATATGAGGTGTGTGAAGTTTCTGCTTGTATTTTGCTCCACTCTATTAATGAGAGAACAAGTTTAATATTTTAAGAAAAACTGAGTCAAGAAACTTCTGCTTTCACAATATTTTCACATAAATCTAATCCAAAACACAATACGAGGACAAGTCTGAAAAAATTTATACTTGTGTTTATCAAGAATTTAATTTGATAATTTGTCACATACACAGAAGGGGAAAAAATATTTAAAAAAAATTTATCTGGGGAAAAATATTTTGAAAAAAGAAAAACAAAAACTTTTTATCTGATTTTGTAATTACAAGAGCAAATTAGGTTAAAATGAGCCAGAACACAGGAGGGAGAATGAAGTTAAAATGCCTCAGAAGGAACAACAAATGCCTAATGAAGTATACTGAATTATGTTCACCAAACATTATGTATGAGAATGAAAAATATACATTATTTTGGGAAATGTTTATTTTTTCTCTTACTATTGCAAATGCCTAAAATGAAGTTGTGGATCAAAATTACCCCTTCCCCCTTTGTATTGTAAGATTTAATAAAGAAATCCTCAACCTAAAAATTTTGAACATTTAATATTCTTTTTGTGGTACATCATTTTTTATTAATTTTTTTAAATTTCCATTCTTTAAATATTAATAACATGTTCTGAAAAGCTAATATTAATACATAGCATGACAAAGATAATGTGATATACATACATATTCTGTGAAATGAAACTAGCTTATTATGAAGGAACCCTTTAACAAAAGAGTAGCCAGAAAAAGCAGTATATGGATGGTTACAGCAGAGAGATCTCCAAAAATTGAGCCACAGCCAAAAGGTTAAATATTTCTAGGTTGAGTATGTCTGATACCTTTGTTACAGTCTCCAAAGCCTTGTTCTCAGCTTTATGAGCTAGAGTGCAGTTGGGATACCAACATAATTTTTAAAAATGAAGAAACCATGTCAAAGTCTGTGGGAAGTCTTCCAAGAAGCAGTTGGTTGGGCAATAACAGTCTATAATCTCCACCATTGAAACATTGTTTGGCATTTGGTTGACTGACTGTATGTCTAAATCACAGAGGAATTCAAAATTATCTCAGTCACCCTGATCAGTTCTCTACTGTGATAAATGCAAAGGGTTACAAACCACAGGAGATGTTACATATTATGGAGAGGTGAGTGCCTCTAAAAAGGTTGTTTTCAACATACCATGTAAAGCATGGAAGGATCGAAATGATATCATCAATGGCAGTGAATGTGTAGGTTGGGGAGTGGTAGATCCCTAAGCCTGTGCATGAAGATACAACCTCTCCCATTAGTGTCAGTACTACCCAAACTGCAGGTAGTTTGATAGCCAATATTATTCCTTCATCATTACCTCCTACCTGCAGGTAGGAGGTAGTGAAGAAGTAACAGCATTGGTTATATGGACTCCTTCACTACCTCCTACCTGCAGTAGCAGGTAAGAGGTAGTGAAGGAGTCCATTTCAAAATCCCATATAGTGATTTATATATGAGATTATTACCTCCTATAGTAATTGAAGGATTCCATTTAAAATCTCAGCAATTTTGGGCCAATATGGTACCGAATGGGTTAAATCTCCCATGAGAAGGTGGAATGGCAGTTGCAAGATAATCAAATTTTTCTGGAAGATGGCATTTCCAGGTGGAAGATAAACAAAACAAATAGCCAACAAGAATCCCACAAAGAGGAAATGGCAACCACCTCTAAGTTGGTGGTGAGGGGTATGGATTGGAATGGAGATTGGTGGCTTATGAGGGTGATGACACCCATGTGAGCTTGACCATTTCCATCTCTGTATCATGAATGAGAAATGCTGGATGTTGGAATCATTGATTGACTGAATCAATGGTAGAAGCACAGAATTACCTTCAAACATAGAATTCGAGAAATAGCGAGTGTTGAGAAATAGTGAGTGTTTCACAATGAGTGTCCCACTCACTGTGAAACTCAAACTGTGAACCCATATCTTCTGAACATATGTCAGGTGTTCTAACCACAAAACTACAATGGCTAGCTCATTTTTCAGCAAACTATGACTATAAATCTTCCCAAATTTTGTCACTTGCAGCCCTATCCATGACTGGAAAGGGAAACCTAGTTGCCACAAATGATGTTGAATAATTAGATAGTCAACGATGCTATTTATGTCTTCAATGCATCATTGTCACTTCCTTCCACTTCCTTCCCACTGTTATGTACAGTGTACACAGGACTTCCCAACAGAAAACAGAGATGAGTGTGAATTAGTGGAAAGAATATATAGTACATCTCTGTATGGGAAACAACTTTCCAACAAATATTGGGAAGATTTATAGTCACAGTTTACTGGAAAATGTGCTAGCGACTGACAATTT
The DNA here is from genome assembly GCA_038380435.1 of Ryuthela nishihirai. Taxonomy (NCBI): domain Eukaryota; kingdom Metazoa; phylum Arthropoda; class Arachnida; order Araneae; family Heptathelidae; genus Ryuthela; species Ryuthela nishihirai. The sequence continues at coordinate 21,123,713 of JAWZYU010000028.1, read as the reverse complement.
AGCAGTTGGATTCAAGTGCAACTCACAGTGAAACTCAATTTTTCAGCAAATATATTTCTTGGATCGTTTGCTTGCAAGTATTGAAGGAGAATAATGATGTCAAGATTTCCGTAGAATCCATGACAATTCCATTGTATTAATATGGCTATCTCAATGGTTTTAATAATAAGACATTGGGAAGATATTGTTTTTTATTTAAACCAACCATCACTGACAATGGTCCGGTGGGCTTGGAAAGGCCGCCGTCCGTCGGATGGGACGTTAAGCCGTGGCCCCGTGTGCGGGAGAGCCATACCCTGTACACGTTAAAGAACACACTGGATGGCCTTGACGGGAGGCTACCATCTGTCTCCCAACAGCTGTTCCAGTGGGTCCCCTCCCCCAACCTTCTCTGAGCCTTCGGGATCCATTGTGACCTGGCCATTTAGCCCATGGTGTGCAAAAAAGTGCCGCTCAGAGGTAAAACAACCCAACCCAACTGACAATGGCTTCAGAAATTTTGAGTACTTGTGTCCATGGTCTCAGATTTGTACAAGAGATATAGATCAGACTACCATTCGATTCTAGGATTCTCAGACTACCATTCACTCTAGGAAGAGGGGATATCTGGTTCTTCTACACAAGTAGTTTAGAAGTCTTGCTGTCAAGTGATTAGACGCGAGTCCTTCCAGAGGTGGAATTGGAAGGCTTAGGAGAAGGAATAGAATTTGACATCAATGTTGAGGCCAGCATTGACTTTGATTTCACTTGCTCTAAGAAGTACTTAGTTGTGGACAAGATAGACTGATGGAGGTAATGACAGTGTGCACTCATTAAGTCAATAGAATGATGATTTTTTCAACAACTGAACAATGAAATTTTGCTAGGTGGTGCAACAAGCTTTCTCATCTCAGGGTAAGAGATGTTAATTGTTTCGAGGTGTTGCAATACTTTCTCTTCCTTCCACTTAGGGCAATCATGGGAAAACACTGGATAGGACCACTGCAATTTATACAGTTTACCATTTCAACTGTACAGTCCAGACCAGAGTGATAATGACTGCTACAATGTGCAGAGGTAGAGTTAATCTGGTAAGCTGTATAGGCATAACTGTACCTATGGAACTGAAAACAGTAGAAATTAGGTAAGTACAGTAATACCTCATGGTATAAATAACTTACCCTAAACACAGTTGGAAGGGTAGCAAATGTCAGAATCAGCACCCAAGTGGGTGCTAATTTCCAATCTCAAGGATCATATGAAACTCAGACCATTGTGAGCATTCCTTGGGTGGAAAGATCTGAGAAAATCCTCCTCTTCCGTTCCCTTCCAGAAGAGAATATCTCTTTTGAAAAGTACTAATGGCCTGCACTACAAGAGAGCAGGGCCTGACTTTAGGTGCTAGATCTGGCTTGTTCTGTGCATCGTCGCAAGGGTTTGGTACACATCTCTCTTTCCATTTATAGATAAAGGCTGCTGATTAAAAGTTCTCTGTCATTGAGCAATAAAACTTTAAGTTTATGCTTCAAATTCTTTGAATATTAAGAAGATTTTAGGAGAAAACTCAGAAGCTTTTCGGAGCAAAGACAGCTTCAACATCTTCAGCGAAGTGACACTATGGCGACATTAGGACTGTTAAGAACTTCTTTCCACATGTTGTGAAGGGTGATTCCAGTGTCTTGGTGGCAGGTGGGGGACAGGCAAGGTCATTATTTCAATAGCCTCGAGGATGATGGTTCCATAGTAAGTGGATGCATCTGCTTGCAGTGTGGCATGCTCCCTCTATGGTAGCTCGGTAGCATTAGCTTAGTTGGTTGACATCTGCCTGATGCTCTGTGAATCTCTTCTGCAGAAAATGTATGATTTTCCCGATATAGTAAACAACGGAATTATCTGGTAAATGTAGGGGAAATCTGCATATGGCCAATTTTTTAAGGAGACTAAATTTGTCTCTGCCCCTTTTTACAATTTTCTTCAGATTTGGTGCTGGGCTGAAAACAATCTTGCTTTTTTGGGCTCTTGAGTAATTTGTGGATTGATTCACACAGGACAGGAATGTAAGATATGGATCCAGTAAAGGTTGCCAGCAAGGGTATAGAGCAAAGGTACTATGGTTTGGAGGGAGGAGGGGGGAGTTGCCAAGTTGCCTCAATTTTTCCAACTACCCATAATTTCACAAAAACAATCCTAATTTTTACCACTCACCTGTATTTTACCAAGTGGCTTCATATTTTGCCAGCTCCCCTAGATTTGGCGAAGTTGCCTCGATTTTCCCAACACATCTTAATTAAAAAAATTCCCAATTTTTCACAACTCACCTGGATTTTACAAGGTTGGTTCAATTTTTGCCAACTCCGATTTTACCCCCCATACTCCCTACCTTCCCCCCTACACCCCTGGTTGCCTACTCAGAGTAGGGGATTAAAAAGAGAGCCAAATCTGTTGTCATTTCTATTTATTTTAATTAGATTTTCTATTGATTTTGGGTGGTAAACATGGGACAAAGCAATGGATTGAATTTCTTTTTTAAGTAAAAACTCGTTTGATAATATGGTGAAGGTCCTATAGACAAAAGAATGGAAAGATGCAATTTTGTATGCACATGGGGTGCATGAGTCCATGCTTTTGATGGAGGGTTCCCCTGGCCGAGTGGTTAGCACGCTTGGCTACTGATCTAAGGGACCTGGGTTCGAGCCCCGGGTAAGGCATGGATATGTGTGTGGTTTTTCTGCTGAGGTCCTGCCATCCTCTCAGATCTCCTACTGTGGCATATAAACTGACAGGCTCCTGTCAGACCTCTGTGGCAAGCAGCTACTTGAGGGGGTATTTATTTATTTACATACGTAGGCTTTCATTATATTGATGTCATCAAGGCTCCTGTATCATCTTTTGGATTAAAAGCATCCAAATAAGGGATGGCATTGCTGTTGTTCTCCTCCTTTGTGAAATGTATTGTTGGATAGATCCTGTTGGCTTTATTAACAAAGCAGTTTAATTTCTCATTGCTTCCAATCCAAATTAAAAATATATCATCAAACTAGTGGCATCAGAAGATGGATAAAATTGCTTCTGAGTTGAATAATTTTCTTTTGAGGCTTTGGGTTGGGTTGTTTTACCTCTGAGCGGCACTTTTTTGCACACCATGGGCTAAATGGCCAGGTCACACGGACCCCGAAGGCTCAGAGAAGGTTGGGGGAGGGGACCCACTGGAACAGCTGTTGGGAGACAGATGGTAGCCTCCCGTCAAGGCCATCCAGCGTGTTCTTTAACGTGCACAGGGTATGGCTCTCCCACACACGGGACCACGGCTTAACGTCCCATCCGACGGACGGCGGCCTTTCCAAGCCCATCGGTGTCCCCTACTGACCGTGGGCAGGGCGGGGAATTTTGCGGAGATAAATCTCTACGCTGACCCAGCTGGGACTCGAACCTGGGAACTACAGATTACGAGCCTGGCGCGCTACCGACTGAGCCACCCCCGCCCCATTCTTTTGAGGCATTCAAGGACAATCTCAGACAGGGTGCCATAAAGGGGCGAGAGTTCATGGGGCCCCCTGAGTCCTGCCTGTAGATTTTGTTGGTGACCTAGAAATAATTATTCTTGGTGACTAGTTTTAGTGCTTCATAAATGGCATTGATTTCAGGAAGGGAAAACTTTTAAGCTTCAATGATTTTTGTCCAAAATAACATAACGGCATCAAAAACTGGAGTGGATGGGAACAAGCAGACATCGAATGTGCTTGTTCCCATCCACTCCAGTCACTCCAAGAGATGATTAATTTCCTGTTGGGAGGAATGGGCAGATTCTCTTGTCTGTTGAGAAATTCTGCCACAGATTTAATGGAATTAATCCACCATTAAATCTGCAGGGGAATTTCTCAATAGATTCAAAGATCTGTCCATTCCTCCCAACAGCAAATTAGTCACACTTGAGATAGCCATCTGCTCCAGTTTTTGGTGCTGTTATGTTATTTCGGACAAAAATCATTTAAGCACAAAAATGTTTCTTTCCTGAAATCAATGCCATTTATGAAGCATTAAAAGTCACCAAAAATAATCATTTCCAGTTCAGCAACAAAATCTATGTGTAGGACTCAGGGACACTGTGAATTCACCCCTTTCCGGCATCCTATCTGAGATTTTAAACCTCGAAACTTGTTTTGTTGAAACAAAGGATTGTATACCTTGAATACTTCGAAAGATAATTATTCAACTCAGAAGCAATTTTACCCATCTTCTGACATCACTACGTTGATGACATATTTTTAATTTGGAATGGAAGCAATGAGCAATTAAACTGTCTTGTTCATAAAGTCAACAGCATCTATCCAACAATACATTTCACAAAGGAGGAGGACAACAGCAATGCTATCCCCTATTTGGATATTTTTATCCAAAAATGTGACACAGGAGCTTTGATGACATCAATATAATGAAAGCCTACGTATGCACTCTCCATCAAAATCATGGACACATGCACTCTTTGTGCATACAAAATTGCATCTTTCCATTCTTTCATCCATAGGGCCTTCACTATATCATCAAAAAATAAGTTTTTACTTTAAAAAGAAATTCAAAACATTCAATCCATTTCTTTGTCCATGGCTACCACCCAAAATCAATAGGAAAAATAAATAAATAAATACCCCCTCAAGCAGCTGCTTGCCTGAGGTCTGACAGGGGCCTGCCAGTTTATATGCCATAGTAGAAGGTCTGTGAGGATGGCCTTCCAATCACTGACTCTGAGTAGGCAACCTTTGCCAGATACATATCTTATGCTCTTGTCCTGTGTTAATCAGTCAGCAAATTACTCAGAGCACAAAATGTCAATATTGTTTTCAGCCCAGCTCCAAATCTGAAGAAAACTATGAAAAGGGACAAAGACAAATTTAGTCTCTTTCAAAAATTGGACATATACAGATTATCCCTAATATGCCGGATAATTTTGTTGTTTCCTATATTGAAAAAACCATACATTCTCCACAAGAGAAGTTCACAGATAATCAGGCAGAGGTCAGTCTAAACAAGCTTACTGCTGCTGAGCTGGCAATACAACACACAGCTGCCACAGACTGAGAGCAAGCCCCACTGCAAGCACATGCATCTACTTACTATGGAACCATTGCCCGTGAGGCTAATGAAATGACAACCTCGCCTGTCCCCACCTAAAACTGAGACACTGGAAACACCTTTCACGACTTTTGGATAGACATTCTTAACAGTCATAACGTCACCATATAGTGTTACTTCACTGAAGATGCAGCGCTATCCTTGCTCCAAAACGCTTCTGAGTTTGCTACTAAAAACTTTTCAATTTTCAAATAGTATAGGATAAACTTAAAAAATTTATTGCTCAATGACAGCGAACTTTTATAATTATTTTCTGAGCAAAAAGGTGTTTTAATTGTGTTTTTAAAGGCTGTTGCTTATTAAAAATTGTAATATAAATATTGCAAAATAAATTATGCAAAATAAGTAAAACTAACCTATTCAAATACTTATTCTGCATTTTTAATATTACCAAATAAAAAATAATGTCCCCTCTGGCAGTTGCTTGTCACAGAGGTCTGATAGGAGCCTGTCAATTTAATATGCCATAGAGAAGTATCTGCAAAGAAAGCAAGATCTCAGCAGAATGACACCACAAACATTCATACCTTATCAGGGCTTGAATCTGGGTCCCTTTAATCAGTAGCCAAGTGTGTTAACCCATTTGATCACCAGGACAGCTAAACACTAACATTCCTTTAATAATATTAGCTAAATACTTACTGTTTACCACGTGGATAATGTCGAACATATTCACCAATATCATGAGCTGCTACACTTAACACTAACGGATCTTTATTATTTTCTAAAAGACAAATGAGGCTTCTGAAACGAAAAAAATATATAAATATAATATTCACATTATAACCTAACTAAAAATGTATAATTGCAAGGAAAAGAAGAGTAATGTGTTAAACTAATTTTTTTAGACATTACAGTTTTTGTACATAAAAAAAGAAGCTAAATCAACTAGATAAACACATAAAAATTAAAAACAAATCCAGTTAAAATGTGTTATTACTTCATTAACTTTAAAATTCTTGACTCAACATAGTATAAAGAAATCACTTATATATATTTTTACTTATATAATTATTCAAATAATATATATTATTACTGAATGTTGAAGAATGCATTCTCGGATACATGGATTTTACTGAATCAGCTTTTAATGGCGGTCACTAAAACACAGTTGCTAACAGTGTTATTTCTTACTTATGAGTGATACATGGCAAATAACTTGGCTACTGGTACACAGAAAATTGATTAAAGAATAAAAAGGTATAACACTGCAGTATCATTAAGTCTAGATTATTTCATTCAAATTAATAAAAACAAATGGGGACAATGCAAAATGATAACAACAAAATGAAATTTTCTCGTGATTAGTTATTACTGATGGGAGGATGAACCTGGATGTGAATCATCCTCTGTACTAGGGTGCATGAAGGGTGGTGACACTGTAAGAAAGCGTTTCTTGATGGTCATTTGTTAGGCATTTTGACATCACAGTGGGAAGATGATGGTAAACAAAGCTTATAAGAATACATAGTAACATAGACTTCTGTTGGCAGAAAAAGTGTAAAATTACAATTTCAGTTGTTTTTTAACGTTTGAGGTCTATCTAGCTATGAGGGAAATATTTATTACTATAGATACATACTCAGCAGCCACTTTATTAGGTATAGTTCCATGTTATGTCAATAACAATTGAGATACAGGACTCTGGAACATCTTAAATAATAATTATTTTCTTTTTGAAAAAGTGTGATTGAAGACAATTTAAAGATCTGAAATATATTTCAACTGAGATTTTTAACAAACTAGTTTTTATTTAGAGTTAAGGAAATTGGAATACTTAGCAGCAATAATTCCAATTTAAGTATAATTGCTCTCAAAAGTTAATAAAAACAAGTTAAAACTAAAGCAATAACTGTTGTGCCAAACTTCACCAATTACGACTAAGTGTTTTCAACAGTTCGTGAAAATTAGGTTAATTTTCGCTAATTTTGAATGATATTTTGCAGAATGAGTTAACTTGCTAAGCATTTCAGCTTCCATAATTCACATTTCCATAACTCTTGAAATACTGAATGCATATTATTGGAAATTGAGATTTAAATAAATTTGATTATGTTCCTAAAATTATTTTCAGTTATATATTTTAAATAAAGATATTATTTAAGGAGTTAATAAGTCCTATATCTGCCTTACTGTTAACATAATGTGGAACTGTACCTAATAAAATGGCTCTTTGAATACATGTTGATATTACAGATATCATAATTAGATCATTTGTAACTTAAATTGAATTACTATAAAATTTCTATTAGATGATTCTGAGATATTATTCTGATACTGCACCTAAAATTAAATTCGGTTGAATTAAAACAACAGATCTTTATTTCAACTTATCTTTTTACCAACTATATTAATAATTGTAATCAAAAATAATAAAAATATCATTTTCAGCCACTGTGAGTAGTGGCTAAAATTTTGTACTTTCCAATAAAACATTTAATGTGACCTGTCATAAATACAGTTATCAATTTACTAAGAAACTTTTTCCTAGAGTTATCCGATGAAAAGTCTGCTTTTCTTCTTGTTTCGATTCATTCTGAAATTTTTATTCTGCTGTATCAATTTTTATTTATGTTTATTCCACTGCTTTTGTTGTTAGCTTAATCGTGTTTGTAAAGGCAGAGATTTTCCCCTCTGGTTTATTTAGTTTTTAATAGCAATTTGAAACTGCTGTTGTAATTTTCTAATCACTATGATGCATTGACATAAGTTTTTTCCTGTGAATCAGTGATCACACGTGTGAAGAGATTCAATATTATTTTACCTTTTAATGAGTGTTACATGTTAGAGAAAGGCACATTTTAATAAGGTGTTGAACCTCCTCAAGAAGCAATACAAGCTTCCAATGTGGCCTGCAAGTCCTCAGTGCACATTTGCATGTTGTCGTCCATCATCAATACTGCTGCAATCAGTCATATAATGCTGGACATCATGCTGGAGGATAACATTCCATGTGCTTTCAACTTGAATGTGTAATTCAGTGATGGTCGTTGCTTGCCGCAATCTGCGGAAATTTGTCCAATCCAGTCATAGACATGCTCGAATGGAGACAAGTCCGGAGAGAGTGCTGGCCAAGAGAGTTGGTGCACTGCCTGAAGAGCATGCTGAGTTGCCCAGGCAGAGTGTGGTGGGCATTATCCTGCTGGAATATCACATTTGGGATTACACTCAAATATGGCAGGATGACCGACTGTACGATGTGGCTGATGTACATATTGCTATTCAGTGTACCTTGTACAAACACCAGACACGTACAATTGTTCCCCACAAATTGTTCCCCACAGCATGATGCCTGGTGTGGGCCCTGTGTGTCGCTGGCAGATGAACAATGGAAGAAGCCGCTCACCTTGTCACCTTTGGATGCATAAACAACCATCAGACGCTCATAAGCAGAATTTCCTTTCATCACTGAAGACCACAGACTGCCATTCTTCCCTCCACGAACTCGTTCTTGACACCACTGCAAACGTGCTGGACAGTGACAAGGTGACAGCGGCATTTGTCAGTAGCATGCATGCCCATAATCCTGCTCCCAAAAGATGATTGCTTATCGTTCTTGTATACACCCTTGGTACGACAGAGGATCGAATTTGTGACATTGTAGCCGTCCGATCTGCCAACGCTGCCCTCCTGATACACTAATCTCATGCATCTGTAATTCTGTGTTGCCCAGAATCATGTCTGTGAGTGTGCAAATGCTCTTCTGACCATCGACGCCACCATCGTACCACAGCTGATACCTCTCATCCAATGGGGTGTGCAATTTGACGAAAAGACCAACCTGTTACCAAAAGACCCACCAAATGACCTCGCTCAAACTCCGCTAACTGAACAAATGTTGCGTGCCTGCGTCGTCCAGCTGGTAGCTTCTTCAAAGAGCTCTGAACAAGATGAATAACTTCTTTCTTCACGCCCTAGTCCTTAAATGCGCATTGTGTACATTTGCATGTTGTTGTCCTCAGTGACGTCATTATTTCACCCAATGACTTTCAATCTTGGATCACTATTTTATCAACAATATCCTTAGTTTCAGAATATTTAATAAGCTTCTTAAACTTATCATGAGCCATTTTCTTTAGTTCTTTGTTATTAATTAAACTCTTATAATTAGTCATTTCATCAGTATTATTCTTGACCATAGGTGTTACTCTGTTACTAAGAAAACAAACCTTTTTATTACTACCATAATAACAGTTACAGTCATATTTATAAACTCCTTTACTCTCAGATTTAATATTATTGTCATAGGCACTTTTAGTTATTTCATTCATTACTATCTGATCATCGGATTCCTTTGCAAAATGCCTTTCACCAACTAAATGATACTGATTACTATTCAGGATTATTTATCCTCAGTAACTGATCACACTTCTCATTAAATAATTCTTTTACTCCTTCCAAATTTATTTCAGTATCTAGGTTACCTCTAATACTATTAAAATTATTTAACTCCTTATTGCAGTAATTATTAATCAAACTATTATCATCACTAGAAGACATATTATAATTATCTGTAACCTTCTTAAATTTGGTATTATTACACAATAAATCATACATTTGTTTATTTAAGAGTAGAGAGCTACACAAATGTGGAGTAACAGCATACCAGGTTTCAATTACATTATCAGCATTCACTTCTTTTCTATCAATTTCTAACAATTTAAATTTTAATTTAATTCTGCTACTTTAATATTACCAAAAGCACCTTCAAGATCAATTTTTCTGCTGGGTTTTAGGTATTGCAAGGGAACCAAATTCGAATTACAAAAATTTGGAAACCATGATCAAGAATACCTGTAACCTTACGGTGACTACTTGAAACTTGTTATTAATTTTGAAAGAGGAATCAAATATTCTGCTTCAACTGATGTTATATGCAAACTGGAAACTCTTGCTACTGTAGCTGTTGGTTGATTAATTTCAGCTTCTCCGACTCTTATCTCCTGTGTTTGAAGCTCATTACGTCTTTTCGGACATTCCTTACATAATTGTGAAGTGGATCTGTAATCATAACACTTCCTTACATATCCTTTATAGCTTGCCCTAAAGATAGGTGCAACTCTGGGAAATGTGTTTGCAAATTTCTTGGTGCTGTGTTAAGTGTCCTGGCTGTATGGGTATATCACTGTTTGCTATTTTTATAAAACTTTTCCCAATTTGTTTCTTGTGTCCTAGCAAATTTATTACTGGAGAGCTAGCTATTGGAATGCAATTCTGCTGTCTCAGCTAGCTTTTGTGGCTGAAACCAGTAGTGTCTTAATTTTGTCCAAAATTATTAAATGCAATAGCTGATCTATATTTTCAATATCTCTATTCTTTATGTAGTAATCCCACATGTTCGATGATCTGGAAGCAAACTGGATCCAGGATTCCGAATCACTTTTCTTTGCTTCATCGAAACGCTGTTGATAAATGGCTGGCATTAGCCGGTATTCTGTCAAAACTTTCTGTTTGACTTTCTGATAGCTTTTTGGCTCCTCAGTAGACAATGCTGCTAACCGCACTATCAGCAAATTTTCCTAACAGTAAAATTATAATTGGGGCATGATTGCTGTCTGGGATGTTTTCCAAATAAAGATTTTCTCAGCCCTCTGAAAATACTGTGGAATTTCTTCAATATTATGAGGAGAATTCGGCATAGCATTTCGCATAATGAAAAAAAAAAAGCTGCCCATGCTTTCTGACTACTCTTGGTGCTGCTAGCTCTTGAATTGTCTGCAGCTATCCTTGCTAGTGCAATATTTCTTTCTAATTCCATTCTAAATCTATCATCATTCATTTCTCTTAATCTTAGCTTTTGCTGATTTTGCATGTTGATCATTTTAATCTGAAAACTCACATCTTGCACTGATGCCTGATCAGGGAAAGCAGTTCCTGTTAAAATCTCCTGTCAACGACTGAAGCATCCGTGTTATTATCAATAATTATTGTACTGCCACTATACTCTGAATTTAAATCTTCTTCCATCCCAATTATTATTATCAAAACTCTTAGACATAATATTAACTTTAAATTGCGAACATGTTTCCATACAATTTAAAATAACTTAAAATTTTCCTAAAAGACTACTGGCAACACAAAATTTAAAAACCAAAATAATATTACCAGTACCGGTGTATTGCTCCGCCAAACCTCATACAATGCAGGGATGACTGGACTCGTTGCTACAGCTGATGTAGACTCAGGAACACACTGGATTTCACAGGCACAATTCTCAATGCACAGTTCAGAACCAATTTAGCTGGATTCCACAGGCACAATTCTCAGCACACAGTGCAGAAATAGTTAGCTGCACATGGAAAGTTCACACAATATCTTCCAACAAAAAAGTTCAGGAAAAGTTTTCTTCAATAAGCACAATTTTTCAATGTATTTTGGATATGTAACAATGGAAATCGATCCTGTCGACTGTGCCAGTTGTACTTACAAGACAGTTGAGGCTGAATATATCCTGTCATGATGAGATAATTGTAATGTCTTATAGGGACAGGCAGTTGTATTCAGTCCTGTTGGGCTGTGCCAGTTGTAATATTCTTTATTGCCAGGTGGGTGTATAATCTTGAGGTTATCAATAATTGAGCAGAGGTGGAATAAACCTTAACAATTTATTGAATATCAACAATACAGTATGAAATCTGGGCTGTCTGGCAATCTGGGCGACTATTTACTTATACTCCTACTAGCAGTAGAGGACACATAAACCATATGATTATGCACAGATCTCCCCCTTTAGTTTCGAAAGGAGAAACTCAAAGGAGTCCCTCAATATTCGGACTCAAAAACCTCATTGCCACACTTGAACACATCCACTTTACTCACCACCTCTCTACTCCAGAGCTTCCACCTTTCTCCCTAGTCTCCTTTCTTTTCAATCACTTGCAACATCTCCTCCAGTCCCCTTGGCTCCAACCCATTAGCTGTTTTCAACAGCCTATGGTTTAATCCTCTTTGATTGCCACAGACAGCCCCACTCATCATGCTGACCCTCCCCAACTATACATTTAGTGGCATTGATCCTTGCCAATGACAGGTAGCCGATTATCAGAATTGCCAAGATCAGCACCTGTGTGTCTATGTCAAGAATTTGCGGGGAAGTCACATTTACTTTGTTAATACATATTGAAATATAAAATTATCTATATACATGAGTAGAAGGGGGTAAAGGAGGTGCCGAACTTGACAATGTTGTAGTTTGCAATGACGTATTATAGAATAAGCTTATGAGCATTAACTAAAAATATTTAAAAAGCCCTTTATAAACAGTGTTAAATTATTTAGGCAGTATTTAAATTTATTTGTAAATGAGCTTGGCTGATGATACCTACATAAACCTTGACATTATCTCACTTTATACTAGGGTGCAGACATTTTATGTACATATCCCCCTGACTAATTTAGATTATTATAAGGTTTTTGATTATAATTAAAAAAATACTTACTTCAACAATGAATAATTATTTTCATTAAACCTGGGGGCATTTTCCCTCCAAAATTTTTCTGAATGATGGACAGGACTCCATTCTAAACGTGTAGACTTGATTTCAGTTGTATACTCATCAAATGAGCTGCAACAAAAAAATAAATGTTATTACTAAATGTAAAAATAAAGGCTAACAATGGCAAAAAACTGCTCATGCTGCAGTTATTTCACATTTTTTTTTTTATAAAGTTCATTACAGTTTTTGTGACACACACAATATTGTGAAACATGGGGGGATCTAGTTAGTGAAACACATAATGTCTCTATAAATAAACACTACTCATGTAAAACAGCACCTATCAGTCTAAATAAATTATTGGAATTAATTGATGTAATTGCAAGAGCTAAACACACCAGAAATTTATACCAATATAAGACAATATTAATGTATTCTGCATCAATTCTTGGTATAAATGATTTGTCTTTCTTAGGAATACACCTTCTTGTCATTTGGTGGCACGACTAAAAAAATACTGGATGTGTGATACACAGAAGCCCTAGTTTTATATATATTTAAGCTAACAAAAAATTGCATTGTGAAATTGATATAAAATTTGCCAAAATGATGTCATATTTTATAATGTGATCATATGAACAAAAAATAAAATTGTCACAAAAATTTCATGAAAATTCCTATAAATTCAGTGACATAAAGGCTTAATGTGATTTCCTGGATATAGTGTTAAATGGTAAACTATTCACAATATATTTTCCCCATAAATCACAGCAATCATCGCAAAAACAAATGTATAACTCATAAAAAATAACGTTAATAGCATGAAGTGACTTATTTATTTACATCATATTCAGTGCAACACTGAAAAAAATTGTTGGCATTCCCCATCATCATAGATAACACCAAGCCCAGGTGCAGCAACCACAGGAGATTGATAAGTCATATTAGTGGAAAAAGCACAGAGTCAACGTTAGTTTAGTGGTCTTAGAACACTCTGGCATGTATCTAGAGAGATGTGGGTTCGAATCCCACACGGCATAATTCCCCCCCCCCCACAAAACTAGTTATTGAATTACATAATTTTGAACACATAGATAATCTTCTTTTTTTCGTAGTGAAAAATAGCTTTGTCTTTCATCCCAAGATGCTCATTTTTCTATGTCCTATAAGACTGGGATTGGGTAAGTACATTTTCATTAAAATTTTCTAAAAAAATTATCATTATTCATAACACCCCCCCCCCCTCCCTAGAATGCTAGTAAGGGTAATCTCTGGTGTATGTCAAATTACCACAAATCAGGTTCATAGGTGCTGGTCAGTGTTGCAAGCACACCAAATAAAACTTCAACATTTAAAAAAATTTAAATTTCAATTTCACAGCCTTTTTTTCATAAATAACTTACAAACTTAGATAATCTAAGCATTAAATATAATACTTATCTTTTTTATTCAGTTCACATTTTGTTAATATTTTACTAAGATATAATATAAATAATTTCTTCCAGTGTTTTAATTATCACACCATAGGTGTGGGATTGCGAGAATTGAGTGGATGCATAAATTGGGTGTAAGACAACTGGGTGGATGTGACAATTAGGAGATACGACAACAGCATTAAAGACAACTGGGGGATATGACAAATGCGTGGAAGACAATTGGCAGATATGACAACTGGGTGAATATGACAGTTGGGTGAGGAAAAAGAAATTGTGGGAGATAATTTAGAATTATTAAGATTAATTCTAAATATACGCTGTATAGAGCAACACAATCAACACTTGTCAGAAATCTCTCTAATCCAGCACTCTATAAAAACAAATTATTTAGAAATTATCATAGGCGATATCCTTATCTAGTCTCCCTTACCTGACATTGAATGTCATCTGTTTCCCAACAACTGTTCCAGTGGGTCCCCTCCCCCAACCTTCTCGGTCCTTGTGACCTGGCCATTTAGCCCATTGTGTGCAAAAAAGTGCCACTCAGAGGTAAAACAAACCAAACTCGACAATGAATACAGCAAATTATTTTACTACATCTATTCCCTCTGGCCAACATAATTCTAAATTGAATGAATTCACTACAGTATTCGAAGGTATTCACTTTAATTCATTATTCAATATAGGCTTTGAATCTACCCTCTTTAATCCTATGATATTATACTATGGCAGATATTTTTACAAAGTATGTTCCTTCTAAGGGTAGCAAATGGAAATGAAAGAAATGCACTACTGGAAATCAAGCCACATAGGATTTTTTCACTAATACGACTAATAAAAACAATTTTCAAAAGTAGTTTTCATCTAAAAGAAACAATTAGAAATTAATCAAATGTACTACAGGAAATAAAACAGCTGATACTGACAATTATTCTCACTAATCCGACTTTCACTAAAATGAATTTTTACATTTCTATTCCACTCTATTTTAAGTAGAACAATATCAAATAAAAAGGAAGGACTACATGAGATGAAAATGAATAACACTACTACAACCGTAGTTTTATTGAGTGTTGTAGTATCCCGCTACTACAACACTCAATAAAATAAATATTTTAAAGATCCTTTTCTTCTACAGGAAACAACTACAAATCAATTAAATGTATTACAGAAAATCAAAATGGCCAATGTTGACAATTATTCTCGTAAGCTGACTTTTGTTAGTTGGGCTATTTTATCTCTGAGTGGCACTTTTTTATGTGGCCAGGTCACAATGACCCTAAAGGCTCAGAGAAGGTTAACAGAAGGAATTCACTGGACAGCTGTTGGCAGACAGATGGTAGCCTCCAGTCAATGCCATCCAATGTGTTCTTCAACATGCACAGGGTATGGCACTTCTACACACGGGGCCACAGCTTAACATCCCATCCAAACAGCAGTCTTTACAAGCCCATCAGTGTCCCCCTACTGACCACGGACAGGGCAGAAGTTTTACGGAGATAAATTTCAACACTGGCAAGCTGGGACTCGAACCTGGGAACGGCAGATTACGAGCCTGGCACACTAGTGACTAAGCCACCCTCCGCCCCAACTTTCAATGGATTTTTATATTTCTATCCCATTCTGTTCATTCTAAGTAGAACAATCTCAATTAAAAGGAAAGACTACAGGAGATAAAAATGCCTAAGACTATCAGTATTCTCACTAATATAACACTGAATGAAACGAATATTTTAAAAATCTTTTTCTTCTAAAAGAAACAATCAGAAAACAACTGAATATATTACAGGAAATCAAAACAGACAATACTGACAATTATTCTTGCTAATCCAACTTTTGTTAAAACAAATTTTTATATTTCTATTCCTTTCTGTTTGTTCAAGGTAGAACAATTTCAAGTAAAAGGATTGGACCACAGAAAACCAAATTGCTTAAGACTATCAGTATTCTTATTAAGCCAACAATAAATAAAAGTGTTTTTTAAAGGTTCTTTTCTTATGAAAGATACAGTTGGAAGTCGAAAAACATGTAAAAATAAATGATAACAACCAATATATATATTTATTCTTGCTAATCTGGCTTTGGTCAAAATGGATTTTCATGTATCTATTTCATTCTATTTCTCCTAAATGGACAAAAAACACAGCTGCAAGAATGCAATCTGCATAAGAATGTTAGTATTCTCACTAATCCTACATTTAATAAAATTCATTTATAATCCTACATTTAATGATTCTTTCCTTTGTAAATGAATTAATCAACATCAAAGAAATGCCTTATGGAAACTAAAACAGCCAGTATTTACACGCATTCAATTAATCTGTGATTAATGATGCATTCTACCTAATCTCTGTAATTGGACTTTGATCAAAAGTATATTAATTGATTATTGGTAATCGAAGGAACCCGAGAAAGTAAACCTGCAAAATCAATATCTACATTTATTCTTTCTGGTCTTATATTCATTAAAGCATTTACATCTACTCTCTCTAATACGGTATTTTAATACACTGAATTTTTCTGGAAACTCCTTTGAATGAAAATATTGGATATAAAATTTACATACAACATGTAAAATTCTTTTTTATTTTCTTTGAACTGAATTTGATTGAAATTAATTT
This sequence comes from Ryuthela nishihirai, assembly GCA_038380435.1. NCBI lineage: Eukaryota > Metazoa > Arthropoda > Arachnida > Araneae > Heptathelidae > Ryuthela > Ryuthela nishihirai. The sequence continues at coordinate 21,107,111 of JAWZYU010000028.1, read as the reverse complement.
TATTCCACAGTCTGAACCCTCACCCACCTGACCACCAAAAGAAAAGTAATATGAAAACATACCATGAGAGGATAACGAACTGACTAGAACCATAAGCATTCTCACTAGTACAACAATTTAATAAAGTGATTTTGTTCAGTGTTTTTCATCTGAATGAAACAATTAGGAACAAAATTGAAACATACAGGAAAATGTAAATAACTCATATTACACCTATTTTTCTCTTATTTGACTTTTAATAAACCATTTGAATCTATTCTTTCTAATCTGATATATCAGAGCAATCAGTACTTTAAAAGAACATTTTCTGAACGTTCAGAAATCAAACAACACATTAAAAGAAAGGGAGACAACCAATGTTTACACCTGTTGTCTCTAATAGAACTATGGCTTAAATGACTTTATTAATTTGCAATCCCTTTGAATGAAACAATCTAAAAAATGAAAATGCATTAAAAGAAACCAAATTGCAAAGGGCAGGATTCTGTAACTTTTTTAGAGCAGAACATCAAGCTGTATAAAGAGGGACTTGGAGAATACCAAATATTTCTTACAATCCCTCATCCAAATAAAAATTATAAGTTATTATTTACAATTTTAATTGTAATATTAAAATTTATTTAATTTTTAGCTGATTATTCCAGTGGTTTTAGAATTGTGAAACATTCTTTATGTTGTATTAATAAATGACATGTAACCACTGTTACTTTTCTCTGGATGTTGGTTGCTGGAAATTCTTAGTTTTTAAATCATTTTTGTGCCAAATATAGCATTTTCAGTAACAGCAGAAGAAAGCTTCCACTATAATTGTTCACAAGAGCAGTAAAAAAATAAATTCATCAGCAGAAACTTTTACCAGCTTTGAGGGCAATGCAGTGCGCACTAATGATGAGTTATGATTATGATAACGTTATTAATCCAACAATTCAATGAAATTGTTATATAATTCCAATCCTATTGAACAACCTAATCAGAAATCAAAGGGAACCATTAGAGAAAACCAGCTGATCTGACATTTATATCTTTTCTCTGTAACCAGACTTGCAATAACATGCATTTTTACCTATTTTCCTATTACTTTTGGCTCATCATTTGTCAGTTTGCAGTATGTGGATTTCTCAAAATAACAAAATAACCATATTTTGAAACACGATAGAGAAACTTAATGATTTGTGTCAAATGAAAGCTTGTAAAGTAGGGAGTGTCATAGGCATTAAAAAAAATTGACACCCCTTCTTTTCTTCCTCCCTAAAAGAGATGAAATATGAAAACATTCATTCCACTTTATCTCCATGAAAGCAAGTGCCGCATCAAGCTATACCTCAAATGAAAGTTTTTAATGTGGGGAGTGTCATAGGCTATAAAAAAATCGACCCTCATGCTTTCTTGACCCCTGAAAAAGGGGAAGTATGAAAACTATTGTTCTATCTCCAGAATGCAATGCGAAAAGTAACAAGCTATAAACTAAAAAAAATGTGAAAGTCATTCTTCTATTACATTACTGAATGTGAGAGCCTACAGTTATAAGCTAGGTGTCAAATGAAAGCTCATATGAGAACCGTCATAAACTATTTCAAATTTTGCCCCAACCATTCTTTCTCCTCCTGATAAAAGGGAGGGGCTGGATTTTCGTGTGGTTAATGAGTTATATCTCGAATTAAAGCTTGTGACATCTGCAATGTCATGGGCTACCTCAAACAAGACTTCAAAAAAAAAAGGAGGAGGAAACATATGGTACATGTTTATGAGTCATATGTCAAATGATATAAATAAATTAAAGAATTTAAAAAATACCTATCTTCCCTATGCATCTAAAAAGTAGGAAATAAACCTAAAGTATATATATATAAAATCACTCATTGAATTTGTATTCACTTCAAAGGAAGATAAGGCACTGATTTACCTACTCAACAAGATTTCTGGCACTCTATCTTTATCTGAAGTGAATACAAGCTCAGTGACTGATTATACCATTGATATACTTTAGGTTTATTTCCTACTTTTTAGGGAGCATAAGAGAAGATAGGCATTTTTTAATTATTCTTTTTAGCATTCAAATTTTTTTTCAAGTACAGATATATATGAAGAGCTGCTTACAGATATAAGTTTTATTGTGTTGGTTTCCTATAAGCTTGTTTGATTTCTGATTCTTTTGTTCTGAAGGAAACAAGATATTCGTTTTACTGAAAGTCAGTGTAAGAGCAGATTCTCTTTCTCCCCTCCAATCAATGGAGCACAAAATAGCTTCTTGGCATGATTGTTCCCATGATGCTCGGAACTAGGCTGCCAAGGAGACATTCGGCAGCCAAAAGGAGCTGTTGATGCTGAAATGGACAGTCATGGCGGCAAGTGATTGGTGAGGTCAGCAGAGGTCACCTGATATGTAGACGCTGGCTGCTGCTACAGAACTTTGAAGGAGAGAGTACTTTCCTCTCTCTGTGTGCTTCGTACTTGGCTACAGCAGTCATGTCAGGGATTGCTGTGAGATATTCTTTGTTTTATTCAGCGAGGCTGTATCCCATTTGGAAGTCAATGTAGGCCTGAGTTTGGTTTGCTGGATAGGCAACTGTGTTAGATGCAAGACCATAATATTGGTTGTCCTATTGTTATAAATATATGTAAATAAATATTTAATTCAAAGACATTGTCTTGAGTTTGCAAAACAGCAGTTAGGTCACAATTTTCTGGCAATAGTTACAGTTCACAAGAAAAGAACCCACATGAAAGCGCATCAATTACAAATGGTATGAAATATGCCACAAGAGATGGCTTTCATAATGTGGTGTCAGAATCAGAACATAAAAAGAAATGCGAGTTTTTTTTTTATAAAAATTAGTCTGTGCGTTCATCATTGGTCTTCGAGAACCTCACAGAGAAAGGTAGGAACTTTCGCTTAAATCTGTTTGTGCTGAAGTTGTTGTGTCCTGTGTAATGCGATACAATACATGGTTAAATATGAAATGTGATTCCAATAATAGGCACACACAAACAGAACACCATAGTCACTGGAGAGATGAGTCATGGAGGTAGATTGTGGGGATGAATTAATAGGGGAAGCTGAAAGCAGAATTTTGCTGGAGAGTGAAGTGGCTGGGTACACAGAACATGCTGTGTGATCTGAAACCCAGGGAAGATGTCAAGGTAAATGCACATTAAAATGTGAATGCAACAGATGGAGCTTTAAGCAGATAGAGAACAACGTGAATTTGATTGAAAGCGACATACATTTGAGCCTGCTGAGCAGAAAGAGGCCAGTGAAGTCAAAATAGTGATGGTGCAAATGTGGCAGACTCAGGCAGGAGTAAACATAATGGTGGTGTGCTGAATGATAGAAACAGTTCATCCAGATAACATTTGCATGGGTTCGACCTGGTCAGTGGGCAGAGAGGAACTCCCATTATTAAAAGAACAGCATAATAAATTAACATCTATGCCAATTCGTTATGATAAACTTAACGCATGCATCCTCATCAAGTGCCATGATGCTAAGGTGTGCTATTCAAGAAAAATTGTCCAAAAAACAAACGAGTACAAAAGCAACATGTTGGTAGTGCTCAGTCATTCACAGCACAATGCTGCAATGAAGCAAAAACAGCAGATCCTATTCTATGTACCAGAGCAGACCCTATACTCTGTACTAGGTGTCAGCTAGCATTATTTCACAGACCCATGGAGTGGGCCCTAGAGGTCAGTGCCATGCATAAGCAAACTACAGGTAGTCAACATCAATTATGCTAGCAGCAATTGCACAGCAGTGCTAGATTCAGGATCTGGAATTTCTATTTTTAAGGAGCATGTGATGGCACAGTTCTTGAAGTTGACAGGTAGGACCATGTTGAAAGGTGCTTTTGGATCCATGGTCAAGGACAATTTGATTAACATACCTTTGCAATGTATGGGAGCAGCCCCGATTGATAAATATCTCCCTGAGTTAAAATGCACTGTAGCACTTACAGACAAACTAAATACAGATGCAATTATTAGTGCTGACGTTTGGGAAGCTTAGGCTCCACGCGAGCAAGCCAAGATGAAGAATTTGACATCACAAGCTGATACTGTGAGTGCACCAATGAGCAGAACTGATTCTATGAAGGAAGAGAGAAGTGAGTTCGCTGAGGAGCAAGTTACAGCTTTGATAGATCACAGCAGTTTCTTTTTGTTGTGGACTGATGCATCTATGAGGGTGGTTTGAGCTTGGTTGACTGAGGTGGATTACAACAGATCAGAGATGCCCATTGCATTTGTGTCTCGTAAATTAAATGATAGGCACCGGAGATGGTCAACAATTGGATGTGATACCTATGCAGTGATACCTATGCAGTTGTGAATCCATTATAATGAAATATCGGATTAGAGAGGATAAAGATAAATTGTTTATTGAATTGGAAATTAATGAGAATATATGGAAATACTAAATCTGTTGGCTTCATATAATGTGTTTATTTGATTCAGAATTGTTTTGGTTACAAGGATTGGATTTGTTAAAATATTTGCTTTTTGAATGTCTGATTAATGGGAAGAGATGTAAACATTGACTATATTGATAGTTAAATTCGTTTTATACAATGTGTTCAAGAGACTTCTGAGCAGTGTTAATTTTTGTTTGCTCTGCAGTAGATATTTTAGAATAAATCTTAGTAATCACAACTTATCTCTGGCAATTTCTTTTTCCCCACCCATTGTCATATTCACCCAAGTGTCATATCCTCCCAACTGTCTTCCACCCAGTTGTCATCCACCTACTGACATCCATCCAATTGTCATAACCCCATAGGTGCAATATACGCTATTACCAGGGTCAGGTATGAATCTACACTGATCATCATATGCAGTTGTCTATCAATCAAATTCTTAATTATATTAAGCACAGTAATGCAAAGAACTTTACCTGGAACAGAAAGTGGACTGATCACTCTGTAATTATCATAAGAACTGCAATCACCTTTTTTTAAATAGGGATAATAATATTTCTAGTAAAATCTTTAGGAACACCACTTTATAATTTTTTTTTTATTTCAGTCAGCCATTTGACAACAGAACTGTTTCCAGCTTTAAGCTTCTCAGTAGCAATTTCATCAATCCCTGATGACTTATGTAGTTTTAATAGTTTCCTTTTCAGATCATGATGAAGGGCTAATATTATAGCCAGTAATGTATATCCCATCACAAGAAAGGAGAGAAGAACTAACTATATTACATAGAACATAACTGAAATGCTCAGCCCATCTTAACAACCTTACCCTGTTTATCTCTTAAACCCTGCTTTTTCCTACACAAAACATTTATTATCTGGTACATTTCATTATTGTTGCACTGTATAGCTGTTTCCTATGCTTTATCAGCCAAACTATCAAATCAAAGATTCATGTCAGCTATCACTGATCCTTTTAGAACCTTACAGAGCTCTGTATAAAATGTTCTTTGTTAGGACTATGAGGTGGGTGGGGGTGATGAATCAGTTTATCCCAACAATTCCTTCTTTCAGAAATACATTTCACTATATCACTCAAATGACTTTCTGTCTTATGCTTCTTTGTACTCAAAAGAGTACAGTTTTTCAAGAATAGTCTCTATTTACAATGACCACATTCATCTCAGCCATAATAATAAAAAAAAATGATTCTCATAATGACTAGAAATATGTGAAGGTAACATAGCTATTTCTGGATCTTCTAAAGCTTAAGGGTTCAAGGTAATTCTTTTAACACATTTACTGCTGCTTGATGTGTGTGTGTATGTCATCGTGTATTATGGGGCAGGGGTGGATCAGTCAGCAGCACACCATGCTCATAATCTACAGTTCTCAGGTTCGAGTCCCAGCTGTGCCACCATTGAGATTTATCTCCCCAAAACTTGTCACCTTGCTCACAGTCAGTAAGGGATACCAATGGGCTTAGAAAGGCCACTGTCCATTGGATGAAATGTTAAGTAGTGGCCCACTGGTCTTCACTAGCTGTATTCCTCCTTGCACCAGTGGCACCTGGATTGAAGTTAATGTTCTCTATATGCAAGGCAGCATCCTTGTCCTATTGGCTTCCAAATATGTGTATCAAAGCAGCAGCAAAAGTGTTAACCTTACCATATACACCGAGATGTCAGTTTATTAGGTACACCACCCCTTATTACATAAATGGTTTATTCCAACATATAATATGTCACATGACGACAGTGTGTGGTATAAATCAGGGAGACCATCTCTTCGAGCATCAGTTAGAGTTAGGTTGAGCATCAGAATGTTCAAAGCAACCGATGTTTTTGAATATAAAATATATATGATGATATAGAATGAATATGGCATGCTAGTTGGTGCTAAGCATGCCAGTTCTTGCATCTCCCAAATGGCCATCCCCCTGTGTTTTTTATGCACAACCATTTCAAGGGTTTACCGAGAATGGAGCAAAAAACTACAAGTGATTAGCAATCCTGTGGATGAAACAGCTTGTGGATTAGAGAGGTCAAAGGAGATTGGCACGAATTGTGCAAATGAACAGAAGGGCCACCACAAGGCAAATTACAGCAGAAATAAACATTGGTGTGCAGAAGGTCATCTCCAAATGCACCACATATCAGACCTTTCAGGGAATGGGATTGATGATGTCAGTGCAGATGTTGTCAGCGATGAACATGAAAGTGAGTCTGTAGTGAGGGCAAGAACACCAACATTGGACCACTGAAGACTGTAAAAGGTAGAGTGACTGGACGAATCAAGGTTACTTTTGCATCATGCTGATGGAAGGGTCAGAATTTGGCACAATCAATGTAAGGCCATGGAGCCATCTTGTTTAGTGTCAACAGTATAGGCTGCTGCTGGTGGTGGTGTGGGGAATGTTTTCTTGACACACATTAGGCCCCCTGATACCCATCAAAGGACATCTGAATACCACAATGTATTTGAACATCATTGCTGACCAAGTTCATCCCTTCATGGCTACAGTTTATCCTCACTTGGATAAACTACAGCCATGAAGGGATGAACGTTCAGCATGATAATGCACCTGCTCACAAGGAATGTATCATCACCGAATGGTTTCAAGAACATGCTAATGAGTTTTCCTTGCTTCATTGTCCTGCACAGTTCTGAGATCTAAACCCTATCAAGCATCTTTGGGATGAGGTGGTAAGGGCTGTTTGCAGGGAGACTGTCACCATCCAATTTGCTGCAACTGCATGACATAATCATTTCAGCATGGTACAACATTCCTGCACAACATATCCAGCATCTTGTAAGTTTCATGCCCCAGTAAATTCAGGTTGTTCTGAAGGCCAAAGGAGGTGCAACACACTACTAGGTACTTAACCCTTCCAGTATCCACATCGTCAGTATATGTTCGGAGAATCTGAATTGAGAGGCCAAGGACGTATGCATCCACTTTTAGTACAAGAAAAAAAATCGATTTTTTAAAATAAAAATTGACATTGTAATTTTATATATATATATCTTATAAAAGTACATAATTCAGGCTTCAAAAATAATATTTTGTTTTTTAATTTGATACATATTTTTATTAAACTACAATATAAATAATTTTATAAAACCATCTGATTGACATTTCTTAGAAGAACTAAATGGTATTGCCGATTTGCTTGTTAACATTCCCTATGCTTGAGGGGGTATTTAATTTAATTTAATTTGCTGATGCAACCTTCCGATTTAAGCTCACAAGTTTGATTTGAACTATTATCAACAAAATTTTTCTTAAATTTTTGAAAATCTCCTAAAAATTAACAAAAAAAAACTGCTATTTTTAAAAACGATAGATTTTGGAATGATAGACATTCTACAAAATATGTACGGTCATTTTTTTTTTCATTTCGCACTCTTTTCTGTCACAAACCTATTTCAGTATTTCCAAATTATTTTTATCATTTTTCCCAGCATTCTATGCATCTTTCCTGCTCTTAAAATCGAAACTGGAAGTAAACACATCCTTCTTATAAATTCTGGTTGCAGCTGCATTCAATTAATTAGGCTTCACTGAGGCAAACAAGATGCAGATGGCTGACATGTGCTATCTCCATTCCATGTGCTATATAGTGTTTTGGACCTGCATACTGGTACCCTTTGTAAAGTTAGTATTTTACTTTTTATACTTAAACCTTAGTTTTCATTTTAGTAGATTCATTTTCGTAAATTTGTCATCTTTTGGCCGATCAATAACTATTGTTTTTTCATAGTTATGTTACATCATATGGCCGACCTACAACTTGTTGCTGTGGATATTTTAACATCACATTAGGCTACAGGTTAATTTTTATTTCATTATTTATTATTTTTCCAGTAAAACTTTGATCTGGTATCATTTTGTGAAAATAAATGAGGTCTTGGGTATGGAAGCAAATTCATTTGTAGATTTATTTCCATAAATTAGCGATTTTCAGTCAATTGATTTATCTATCTTTCTGAGTTATTCTACATCGGAGGCCAACTTAAAAGTTGTTGTGGATATTTTAACATTGCATTAGGTTATATGTAATTTATCTTTTATTATTTCATAGTTTTTTAGTAAAAAACTTTGAGCTTGTACCATTTTCTGAAAATCTTGGATATGGAAGCAAAATAGACAAATAATTATTATTAAACTCAACGCATTAAGTATCCACTAATAATTTCCACTCTGTAAATTGATTCAAATATTTAGAGGAAAAATTGTCTTGAGCTGGGTGGGATATGAACCCATGACTTCTTGATAACATGTCAGGTGCTCTGGACCACTGAGCTACCAGCTGCCGACCAAGATCTCCTCTAACTGATGTTATGAACATTCTCAACCTACTTTCCTAATATGTAGGGAGTGTTCAGGCAATCCCACCTGAGTTTCATAATAATTATTTGTAAATTGCATACTCATAAGACATGCATTCCATCTAAGGCATTAAAAAGCCGCTTGAGGCGGGATTGCCTGAACACTCCCTACATATTAGGTAAGTAGGTTGAGAATGTTCATAACATCAGTTAGAGGAGATCTTGGTTGGCGGCCGGTAGCTCAGTGGTCCAGAGCACCTGACATTTTATCAGGAGGTCATGGGTTTGTATCCCACCTGGCTCAAGACAATTTTTCCTCTAAATATTTGAATCAATTTACAGAGTGGAAATTATTAGTGGATAGCAAAATAGACTTTCCTGATACAGAAATCAGTTGTCATGTGGGAGCGCAATTTCAGGTAGGCGTCCCCTCAGCAAAACTCATGTAGAAAGTTTCAACCCACTCTAGAAAAATATAATTTTTTTTTTAATTTACGAGTTTTTATGTTTATATTGAATGATTTTTAAAGGCACCCCACCCCCCTCAGTACTTTGGCTGTGCCACAGTGCCACACAGATGTTATAACACTGTTTTTTTTTTTTGCTTTGGTGCACAAACCTTTCTGCACTTAGTCAAGATTGCCAAAACACAACATCCCCCCCCCCCAAAAAAAAAAAAAATCAAAATGTTTAGCAAAAAAAGCAGCCAAGGAAGTTTCTTTTTTCATAACTAATGCAGAAAATCTTGCGAATGTGAGAAGTCCAAGTCACTTTGTATAACACTAGCCATGTTTAAAATACATGCTACTGAAAAGAATCATTAAAAGAAATAAAATTCATATCTCAGGTTGAATATTATATCATTTGAGAGGAAATTTGCTTTCGATAAATATATAATTTAACTATTTTTATTCATCTGGATTTCCAAAATGAAGCCTTAATTGTATAGTGCGATCTTTTTTTTTCACCAAATCACATTGAAAAAGGCTTATTAAAATCAATATGCTTGCAAATTTGTTTATATTATTTATTTCCATAAAATTCATAATTAAATTCTGTTTAATTTGGTATATAACATGACCTATTTCCATTAATTGGTTATTTTTTTCAATTCTAAAGTTGACTTGTTTATATTTGACTCAGCACAATTGGCTAAAACCCTGGAATTTTCTCAAAATATGGTACCGAGAAAAAAATTACAAAACAAGAGAAATATTTACTTAAAACCCAAAAAAAATTTCTTTTGTTATTCAGAAATATATAGTCATTTTATTCATGTGCATTATAATCATCTTTTTTGTTAAATACTTTATTTTCAGAAAATCCAGAATTAAACACTGATTAATTTAGCATGCAACATGTCATAATTCCTTTCATTAGTTATTTGGTAAAAATGTTCTACAGTTAAAGTTTTTTTTTTGGCTGAACACTGGGAGAAAACAGCTTGGCCTCAGGATAAAAACCTGTTTTTCAGGCTGGACACTGGAAGGGTTAATAAACTGGCATCTCAGTGTATGTTAATCTAAGGTGATCATATTTTGGAACAGTGAAAGCAGTACACTGATGCCAAAGCAATACAATACACTGATGATTTTTTTTTTTAAAATGCTTTTAATGAACTCTACAATTTAAATTTTTGACAACATATTTTTCACGTGAATAATTATTTTTCCTTATTCATCTTTTTTGTTGAGTACATTTGAAATTCTTCATAAGTATAAGCTAAGATTTAACTTGACTGTTGTTATCACTGACAAAGTTTCAATAACTGGTCTTGACTTTTCATAACTCCAAAAATTGCTCTTTCCACATTTGCATTTCTGCCTGGGTCTCTAAATGGTAGCCAATGGAAGGAGCTATGCACCAATCCCCTGTGATGATGCATAGAACAAGCCAGGCCTAGCACCTAATGACCAACCATGCCTTCTCGTGGTGCAGGCCATTAGTATCTTTCAAAAGGGATATTCTCTTGTGGAAGTGAATGGAAGGGGAGGGCTCCAGATTAGTGTGGCCTACTCATCTGGATAACTGTGGCTACTTTTCTTTTTTTTCTACCCTGCTGAGAAGAAGTGGTCAACCACACAGGGTCCTGGTGTTGACCATATAAACCTACTGGACTGAAATAAGGCTCTGAGCTTGATTATGTGTCCTGAATTTGCTGCACTGGTGGGCTTCTGTGGAGGGAAAATCTTCTGCTGTGTTTTCTGTTTGTTTGTGGGTTGACAACCCCAAGGTGAATAGATTCACAGGATATGTTTATCAGCTGGTGGATAATCCTGAGTAGAGGTCATCTCAAGCACCTGAACTCTTTGTTTCTACTGGTATCGTCAAATTCTATATTGGAGGAAGTCTTCCAGTGTAGATTAGATGGCTTCAGCCTTTAGTGGTGGGGGAATGGGTCTTTGTCCCATGCTTGTGTTACTGTTGATACTGTTTGATATTGTCGGCATTACCTCTCTCAATAAACATAGTTTCTTTAAACATCCCACTATCCATTTTCTTTCCACAGGTAGTTGGAATGTGAGGACTCTGCACAAAGATTATTCTCTTGATGTCCTCACACAAGAATTCCACAGTTATAACCTTGATAATCTCAGCGTGCAAGAGACCAGGTGGACAGATAAAGGTCAGATTCTTAAAAATAATCTTAAATCTCTCTTTTCAGGGAGAGAAGATAATAAGCATATCCAAATGTAGGTCTGCTTCTCAGCAGGCACACTAGTAATGCTTTTCTCGGATATAAGTGCATTAATGAAAAGTTTCTTACAGCTGAATTTCATACAATCATTAAAAATTTGAATGCTATTTGCTGCTATGCCCCAACTGAGGATGAAAAGGATAGATTTTACGGGCAGGATATTTTGAATTCTGTCAAGGAAGGAGATATTACCCTTGTTCTAGGTGACTTCAATGCCAAAGTTGGTACTGACTCTGACCTATGGGGAGGGGTGATAGACCCTGTTGGTATTGGTAGCTGCAATGGCAATGGGTAACATCTCCTACACATTAGTAAACTTAGTGGTTTGAGAATAACTAACATTTATTAAAAATACCACGACATACATAAGTACATGTGGGTTTCACCAGATGGTCTGCATAATAATATGATTGATTATATATTAATTAACAGTAAATGGGCTAGTTTTGTTAGGAATACCAGGTAATATAGGGGAGCTGGAATTGGATCTGACCATTACCTTGTTAAAAGTGTCTTGCAACTTAAACTTAAAAAGTGTTGTGCTAAGGTTAAAAAATTTACCTTTAATACTGAAACTCTGCAAGACCCAGGTATAGCTAAAGCTTACCATGTAGGTCACTTAGTCATCATGACAGTCATAGTTTGTTTACTACTGAAGTTGAGGAAGAATGGGACCATTTTAAACAGGCTTTTTTGGAAACTAACAGTACTCTTTTAGGAAAAAAAGAACAGAGACAGAATTATTTGAGTGATAAGGCACTTGAGCTTATTTCAGAAAAAAGAACCGCAGGAATGTCCTAAATCAATATCCTACTAGTCCTAATAGAAAGCATTACAAAGAGCTTAATAAACAAGTAAAGGATCAGTTAGCTGCTGATAAAAATCTTTGGCTTGATGGCTTGGCTGACAAAGCCGAGGAAGCAGTTAGACAGCACAACAGCAGAGAGCTGTACCAGATAGTTAATGTTTTGTGTGGTAAAAAATGGACAGGTAGACATGGATTGAAGGATAAACAAGGTAAGGCTATAGAAGGTGAGGATTCTGTCATGACTAGGTGGGCTGAGCATTTCAGTGATGTTCTAAACAATGTGGTTAGTTCTACTCTCATTGTTTTTAATGATTATAGATGCATTGGTGGCTTTAATATTGGCCCTATAACACAATCTGAAGTTATTTTGGCTATTTCTAAACTTAAATGTCATAAATCCCCAGGGGTAGATGAAATTACTACAAAAATGCTTAGAGTATACAATTAAAAGACCTTCTTGCTCAAAAGTTAATTTAAAATAATTTAAAAATTCTCTGTCATTGAGCAATAAAATTTCAGAGTTTATCCTTCAAACTATTTGGATGTTGAATGTTCTTAGGATAAAAACTCTCAGAAGCTTTTCGGAGCAAAGACAGCGCTCCGTCTTCAGTGAAGTGATGTACGTAACATCACTTCACTGAAGACGGAGCGCTGTCTTTGCTCCGAAAAGCTTCTGAGAGTTTTTATCCTAAGAACATTCAACATCCAAATAGTTTGAAGGATAAACTCTGAAATTTTATTGCTCAATGACAGAGAATTTTTAAATTATTTTAAAAATGCTTAGAGCTGGGAATGTTTCGGTTACCACTTGGATGACTGATACTCTGAATATCTTTTATGATAAAGGCATGGTTCTTAAGGATTTTACTACAACTATTTTAATTCCTATTTTCAAAAAAGGTGATCGCAGTTCTTGTGATAACTATAGGGGTATCAGCTTACTTTCTGTTCCAGGTAAAGTTCTTTCCATGAGTGTGCTTAATAGAATTAAGAATCTGGTTGATAGTCAATTGCGTGATGAGCAATGTGGATTCAGAAGTGGTAGGGGATGTGTGGATCAGATATTTTCACTTAGGCAGATTCTTGAAAAATGTTTAGAGTTTTAGAAACTTTTGGTTGCTAGCTTTGATGATTTCAAAAAGGCTTTCGACTCTGTTGATCTCATAATTTGTGTTTGATTGTTAGATCAAATGGTATACCAGACAAGTTAGTTAACATAATGAAAGCTCTCTATAATAACACTGAGTCATGTGTGAGAGTTGGTAAGGGTTGCAGCAATTGGTTTAGCATTGCTTCTGGTGTTCGACAAAAGTGCATTTTGTCTCCTTTTCTCTTTTGGTTATTGATTATGTTATATGAAATTCACTGCAAGGGAAAGATTTTGGCCTTAAATGGCCAGCAGATTTCAAAATTTTTTGATTTAGATTATGCAGATGATTTGGCCTTGTTGACTAATGATGTTGATAAGATGAATTCTTTCAGTAGGACTGTTGATGAGACTTGCAATAAAATTGGTTTGGTGATAAACAGAGATAAAACTAAAGTGATGAAAATTGGCCAGGCAGACTGTGATTCAGTTAATCTGAATGGTTGCAGTCTTGAGCAGGTGTCACAGTTTACAAAATATTTAATTTCTTAAGAAACTTTATCTTGTTTCCTGGGTTTATTTGTTGAAAACAGTACATGGAAGTACAGCACAAAGAAAATAGTTCAAAAGAAGTACATGTAAAAAATAAAAAATAAATAAATACCCCCTCAAGCAGCTGCTTGCCACAGGTCTGACAGGAGCCTAACAGTTTATATGTCATAGTAGAAGGTCTGTGAGGATGGCAGGACCTCAGCAGAAAAACTACACACACAACCATGCCTTACCCGGGGCATGAACCCAGGTCCCTTAGATCAGTTGCCAAGCGTGCTAACCACTTGGCCATGGGACAGCTACATGTAAATACAGTACAAATAATTTCAAAGCAATATGGATGGTCAATTTAAGTTGCAAGACACTGTGATGTCCCAAGTCCACATAAATTCTGAGTCTAGTCTCACTGACCATTTGAGGGTAGAGCACAAGTACAAGTTCCCCAGCTAGTCAACCAATATACTAAATGATAAATTGCACAGCTAGATAAATAGATTTAATAAAACACAAATATAAGCTGTTGTAAAACCAACTACACCGATTCTCACACTCAAAGGAGAAGGAGCACACAAGTGTAACAGATTCCACATAACATCATTGACACATGGCCTTTTCTGCTAGTATTCATCTATTGAAATTGTTGTTAACAATTCGTTTAGCTAGATATACCTTTGAATATCAAAGGGAAATTAGCATGAACAGAAAATTAAAACTATTTACCATTTGTATAGAAGGCTGGCTCAGGAGCATATGAATATCCACTGCGAATATAATTTGCCTTGCGATGGTAATATCACACTTTTCATAAACAGCCAGTCCTTGCAGTTACAAAGATGTTAATATGCTGACACGGTGTACTTGTGTCAATCAATTTGACAATGGTCCACGTTGCAATTTCTGTGCTTTACTTTACAATGATGTAGTCTTCTTTATTAATCATCGTCCATTCTGATGACCTAAAGAGTTCATATCCATTGTTACGGAATTGCACATACTAGCATCGAAGGTCTCATAAACCAATATAGACGCACTATATTCAATTGCAGGATATCATTGTACTTGATTTAGCATATAACTATACAATTTGGAAACAGTTCCAATCACTGTTGCACTATCCTCCAACTATGTAGTTTTAAAAAAAGACATTAACAAGTTTAACCATCCAAACGGGCCAAATAAACATTTAACTGAAGAATTAAAACATTGGCCTTATCAACTCAAATTACAGAGTGGCGCGTTTCCCCTTAGACTAGTCCATGGCATCATCAGGCTCATACGATCTTACATGTGAACTCCTATATGCGAGTTGCGAGTGACATATTCACCCAGCATCATTGGTCAACCAATAGCTGGGTGAACACAAAGAGAGAAGCATTCAACCATTGAGAGTGCACAGTCTTAAGGTAGTTATGAATGGTGACACATCATAATACATTGAAATGACAAATTATCATATACACCCCAATAACAATAAATAAAGCAGAAGCATTACATCCAGTCACATGGTACACTGAAACTGACAATGCCTATAAATAGAGCATATCTCTATGCGTTGCAAACCAGTCACAGAAAAGTAATCATGGGTAAAGGCAGCAACATAAATGAGTTTGACTGTGGCCAGATAATAGGTGTGAAGAACTGTTGGGATTTCCACTTCAGACCATCACGTGTATACCAAGACAACGTGAAATATGACAAAACTTCCAATCAGCTGGAGAAATGTAGACGTAAACATGCAATTGGCTCTCAAGGTGAGCACAGACTGTCCCACATTGTTACAAGGAATTTCACGGCTACCATGGAGCAGATAACATCAGAATTCAATGATGTCGCGCCCACACGCTTATGCACAAAGACTATTCATCGCACCATGGCAGTTGATGTCCACATTATCTCCTCTTGTTGACTGCAAGGCGTGGTTGTTTTACCTCTGAGTGGCACTTATTTGCACACCATGGGCTAAATGGCCAGTCACATGGACCCTGAAGGCTCAGAGAAGGTTGGGGACGAAACCCACTGGAACAGCTGTTGGGAGACAAATGGTAATCTCCCATCAAGACTATTCAGGGTGTTTTTTAATGTACACAGGGTATGGCTCTCTTGCACATGGGGCCAAGGCTTAACGTCCCATCCAACGGATGCCAACCTTTCCAAGACCATTGGTGTCCCCTACTGACAGTGGGCAGGGAGGGGAATTTTGTGGAGATAAACCTCAATGCTGACCCAGCTGGGACTCAAACCTGGGAACTACAGATTGAGCACGCTACCGACTGAGCCATCCCCGCCCCCCGCCACTGAAGGCACTGAAAGATTAGGCCGCAGTTTGCAAAGGCCTACTGCAACTAGAGTGCAGAGGACTGGAAACATCATCTGGTCTGATGAATCATGGTTTCAACTCAATCACACCGATGGGCGGGAACATGTGTGGTGTAAACCACATGAAGCAATGGACCCAGGTTGCCAAATTGGGGTCATACAGGCATGTGTAACATTCACATGGGCTTCCTTGGGACCCATAGTACCAGTTGAGACCTATGTCTCTGGCACAAGGTGTGTGAACATCCTTGGTGACCATCTACACCCGTTTAACGATTCTCTTTTTGCATCATGATGCCATCATTCAACAGGACAATGCCAAACCTCATACTTCCCAAGTGTTGGCCAATTGGCTCCAGGAGCATTTGAGTTTACCAAAGGAGCAAGTGAATTTACCACACTCGAATGGATCCTGTGATCACTGGACTTCAACCTCATGAGAATTTGTGGGACGAATTGGAAAGATCTGTTTAAGCCCGACAACTGTGGATGCTCTTTGACAGGTGATCCTCACTCCACAGGCGGCAATACCACCTCTGTGTTTTCAACACCTCATTGAGTCCTTACCAAGATGTCTGGCTGCTGTTATGAAGGCAAAATGTGGAGCAACAGGTTATTTGGTAAGTGTATATAATAATTTGTCCATTCGGTTTAGTTGGGGAAAGCCATCAAAATCCTGGTGCTGTACTACGATTTCCTTCCAGAACCATCTTTGCAACTATCTGATCTGTTTAAATCTGCTACCATTGCTGGGGGGTGATATAAAGCTTCTTCATCCACTCCTGTTTTAATTATATATATACATTATTAATCTGAAAATCTGTTTCTGACACAATACCTCTTTCAATATAAAACAACTTTGGCTGCCTATAAGTGCTGATGCCATAAATAATTTGGCCGTGAATACTGTGCTCTACTATATATATATAGAACACTTGAGAGTAACAATAAATTGGCCTAATTTTGTAATTGTTAACAAATATTTAATAGCAATACCTCACATACAATGCTGAGGAGAGAACAATGACAACAGAGCTGCCTTTTTCTTCTAGCTTAAAACACACGCTGAATTTCACAATTAAACTAATTAACTTTAAGTTCTTCACTTGCCACGGTTGGGGGTCACAAGAAACAAAGCTGGAATTTTGCCCAAAGGCTAATGCAGTCAGTGAAATGTCTAATAGGTAACTCATTAGAGAAAAAGAAATGGATTTTGCCTATCATTTTCCTTTAAATTTTTTCTTGGTATCCCTGGCTATCTGACACATGGGCAGCTGTTGTTTGTTGTTGTTGTTTCACCTCTGAGCGGCACTTTTTTGCACACCATGGGCTAAATGGCCAGGTCACATGGACCCCGAAGGCTCAGAGAAGGTTGGGGAAGGGGACCCACTGGAACAGCTGTTGGGAGACAGGTGGTAGTTTCCCCATCAAGGCCATCCAGCGTGTTCTTTAACCTGCACAGGGTATGGCTCTCCCACACACGGGGCCACGGCTTAATGTTCCATCCGACGGACAACAGCCTTTCCAAGCCCATCGGTGTCCCCTACTGACCGTGGGCAGGGCGGGGAATTTTGCGGAGATAAATCTCAATGCTGACCCAGCTAGGACTCGAACCTGGGAACTACAGATTACGAGCCTGGCGCGTTACCGACTGAACCACCCCCACCCCACACATGGGCAGCAGAAACGTCGGTGTCTCCATACAACAACATTTAATAGAGAAGGCAAGGAGGATCATCAATATTAGAGTAACATAACAGAGATTAAAGTGGGTAAAGTTGTAATTAGAGATCCCTGGAATTTTCATGCCACTACCACATTGTTATTGTGATGCCCCATCGTTCACTTTTGCTTTACCTTAAAGTTTTGTTTAATTTACATTATATTTATTATTTTGGGGATTTTTATTTCCTTTTTGGCATCACAGCGCTCGTTTTCAAAAGTTAGGAGTTGCGCATGCGCAACTCCGATCTTCCGACTGTCAACCGCTAAAGCGCGTGCACAAAAGGACACGCCCCCTCTTGCATCATAGCTTGCATCATTCGTCATTTTATGTAAATGTCTTTTCCGGCGTGCAACATGACACGTGTCTGGTTCTTGTTTTAAACCGGTGACTTGCTAAGTCACAGCAGTGAGTTAGTAGTGAGTAGAAGTGAGGAGTTGGAGTTGTGTAGAGAGAGAGAGTGCCTAGTGCACGGAGTTGTAGAGTGAGAGAGGAGGAGAAGAGAGTACGTTGTAGCACGGTGAGTTGATATTTTGGAAATAAATCTGTTTGTTATTTTAAACCTTTTGAGTCTTTACAGTTTTTTCTCTTGAGCAACGCGAATTTAGATTGATAGCATCTAGACTTTTGACAATCAATTTTGATTCTAACTATTTACTCATTAACGCTCGCTGGCATTTTGAACCCTACTTTAAACTTAGTCTACTTTTTTGGCAATTTGTTAATTATTGCCTGGCGCCCGTATCAGCTATCCGGAGCATAAAACTAATTGGATCAAAAGAAAGGTCCAACTTTAAAGTATTTTGCATATTATTTGGAGCGTTACATTATGAATGTAAGAAAGTCATAGACTTTTGTTCAATACCATCTAACCAATAGCTAATTGCAAAAGAACTTGCAGCTCATAAAAAATAATCAATATAATGAATCCACTTTATTTCTCCTAATTCTTTCGCGAAACATTTTTAGATGCATAACTAAACGGTTTTGCCAATTGCTTGTACTCATTAAAAATACACATATTTGTTTTTAATCCAGATACTTTTTAAATTCCTTAAAAATATGGGTTATTTTCCCATCTTATTATTTATTAGAAATGTATGCTTTTTCTTTTTAAAGTAGAGTTCTTGCAGTTCTTTAAGAATGTAGTATTTTCCTAGTAGTGTAGTTTCACTAAGAGCTATACAATATTAATATTCTTTTCCTTTTCATTCAAAATAAACAGTAAAGGAAGTAGAATTTTCTAGATTTACTAAAAAGTCTACAAGCTTTGAAAGCCACCAATCTAATGCAATTACTTTTTCCTTTTTGTTTCCAGATAATTCCTTTATACAAGTGATAACTGTATATAAATTACAAAGTTGGTTACTTCTTCAGACAATCTGTGCTTTAATAAAATATGAATATAAAGAAAAATAATCTTTGCTATTTCCTTTTTTTTCTTTTTGAAAAAAAAAAAAAAAAAAACAGAAGCTAGTAAATTTCTGTTTTCTGTGTTTACAAGCTTTTTATACTTGTCAAAGTTAGGGAAACTGAGCATTTTTTTTAGTTTAACATTAGAGCCCTCTACAACCTCTAACCTTTCTATTTTTAAAACATTCTAAATAATTTGAGATCAATTTTGTTTTCAAAGGGTCTTGTTTTCATTTACCTACTTTTGCACTCTTTAAAAGTAAGACTTACACATCTCTCTGCCTTAGTACACTGTAGTTTGGTAGATATTTAACTTTTCTAAATGGGGCAGGGGTGGCTCAGTCGGTAGCGCGCCAGGCTCGTAATCTGTAGTTCCCAGGTTTGAGTCCCAGCTGGGTCAGCATTGAGATTTATCTCCGCAAAATTCCCTGCCCTGCCACAGTCAGTAGGGGACACCGATGGGCTTGGAAAGGCTGCCGTCCATCGGATGGGACGTTAAGCCATGGCCCCGTGTGCGGGAAAGCCATACCCTGTAAACGTTAAAGAACACACTGGATGGCCTTGACGGGAGGCTACCATCTGTCTCCCAACAGCTGTTACAGTGGGTCCCCTCACCCAACCTTCTCTGAGCCTACGGGGTCCATGTGACCTGGCCATTTAGCCCACGGTGTGCAAAAAAGTGCCACTCAGAGGTAAAACAATCCAACAACAACTTTTCTAAATGACTTCTATGGATTGTGATAAATATAAACTGAAAAGTCCACTGTCAGCATATTTTCCCTCATCATTTGTGTGAAAGCAGTGCCAAAGCATTTCTACCAATGACATCTAATATGATGATAATGATGCACAAGATTACTGTGTATTAGTAGATGACAATAGCTATATAAAAGTGAAAAAGAAACTATATAAAGAATTACATAGGGGAATAGCAATAACACTTACCTTAAATCTTGAACACTAGCTTGTAATTTTTCAGTGAGGAATTCAATATCTTCTACTAAATCAGGATCTTCAATTTTACGCCCTTGAACAATATCAAGTTGTTTCAAAACTTTACACTGAACCATTGCTATGGCATTGTCTTTGCTAACTTCAGAATCTTCAGGTTTTTCTATCAAATTCTATAAAATGAACATTATTAAAAAATTTTCCATTACAACCAGTCTAAATATGTGCATCAAATGTATCAAATTTTGAAAACACGTGTAAATACTTGTAAGATAATGGATACTCTTAAAATATAAATATATTAAATGCACAACCTATATCTGGAAAGTTCCGATACTGACAGTATAAACATGAATATGGTGTACTTCCACTCTAGCTTTAAGGATCTCCTTCAAAATAGTTTCCTCATGCATCAATACACAGATTTCAGTGTTTCTGGAGGTCTTTGAAGCAGTCGAGGAAAGTACTTTGTGGAATGCTGCTCTGTCACAGCTGTCTGAATGACCAGAATGTCGCATAGAGATGGCATTCAATTTTCTCTTGCCTAGATCCTCATGCAAAATTTTGTGGCAGGCTATCTTGCTGATGTTCAGCTCCTCTGACAATATTCAGATGGTTATTTTACATTTTTGTTTGCAAAAGCTCTTGGACTTGCTCAAAAAAAAAAAATCTTGGGCTCTGTCAATGGAAATGTCTCACATAGCATAATTGTGAACCATTGCAGTGAGTAACAGTGCAGGTGTAAACATGTCAAAACTTGCACAGCAGTAGGGGAATAATCCTATTTTACTGCCACAGAAATGAACATTATGGTAAATATTCTGTTAACATTGTTGTATTGTCAACCATCAGTATCTGACTCATTACCTTAACCATTTCACTACCATCCCAGCCCAACTTAGGAAAGGATATAGTAAGAGGAAGGAATAGTATAAGTTGGATGAGTCCATTTGAAATCTCAGCTATTTTGGGCTGTGAAAAGTCAGTGAAAAGGTTAATCAACATCTGTTAATTTTTTTCACATAAGCTGCGAAGGTATTTTTACTTTCTTGTCCTTTTTGAAAGTTTTCTTTTCAGTTTAATTTTGAAACAAAGAAGATACTACTTTTGTACAAATTATGTTTCTCATTCATTTATGTCTCTAGAGGTGTGTCCAGTGAGTGTAAATATTGGTTTATGTGATATTGGTCTCTTTTCTAAATACACATATATATATAATTTTATCTATTTCCTTAACCCTTCCAGAGTCCACATTGTCTGTATACATTTGCAGAATCTGAAATGAGAGACCAAGGATATATGTATATGTTTTTAGTACAAAAAATTGCCCTTGTAATATTTTACATATATCTTTATAAAAATATATAATTCAAATTGAAAAATAATATTTTGTTTCTTAATTTGATGCATATTTTAATAAACTACAATATAAATAATTTGATAGACATCTGATTGCCATTTCTTAGAAGCACTAAACAGTAGTGGCAATTTGCTTGTTAACATTCCTCTTTGCTGAAGCAACCTTCTGATTTAAGCTCACAAATCTGAACTATTATCAACAAATGCTTCCTTAAATTTTCAAAAATCTCCTAAAAATTAACAAAATAACTGCTATTTTTAAAAACTGCAGATTTTGGAAGTAATTACAAAGTACATACCATCATTTTTTTATGTTTCACACTCTTTTCTGTCATAAACCTATTTCAATATTCCCAAAATTGTTTTCATTATTTTTCCAGCATTCTAAGCATTTTTCCCATTCTTAAAATCGAAACTGAAAGTAATAGCATCTTTCTTAGAAATTATGGGTGCAGCTATATTTAATTACATTATGACTCACTGAGGCAAACAAGAGGCAGATGGCTGACACATGCTATCTATGTTCAGTGTGCTATAAGTGGCTCCCATATTGTTTACAGTTTTGGTCCAGCATATTGGATGCCTTTTGTAAAGTTAGTATTTACTTTTTTACATTTAAACCTTAGTTTTCATTTCAGTAGATTAATCTTTATAAATTAGCGATCTTTTAGCAGATTGATAAGATGCTTATTGATTGGCTAAAAGATCGCTAATTTATGAAAATTTTCATAGTTATGCTACATCAGATGGCTGGCCTACACCTTGTTGCTGTGGATATTTTATTTAACATTGTATTAGGATGGACTCATCCAACTTATACTATTCCTTCCTCTTACTATATCTTGTTTCTTAATAATCTTAACTTATAACCTAATATATATTAGGTTATATATTAGCTTATAACCTAATATATATTAGGTTATACGCTAATTTTTATTTTATTATTTATTACTTTTCCAGTAAACTTTGATCTGATATCATTTTCTGAAAATAAATGAAATCTTTGATATGGAAGCAAATTCATTTCTGTAGATTTATTTCCATAAGTTAGCGATTTTCGGTTGGCTGATTTATCAATCTTTCAGAGTTATGTTACATCAGAGGCTGGCTTAAAAATTATTGCAAATATTTTATTTCACATTCCATTAAGTTATATGTAATTTTTCCTTCATTATTTCATAGCTTTTTAGTAAAAAAACTTTGCACTGTTTTTTGAAAATAGATGTCTTGAATACGGAAGGAAAATAGACTTCCTTGCTACGGTAATCAGCTGTCATGTGGGAGGACAATTTTGGGAAGGCTTCCTCTCTGCTAAACTGACTGTGAATGTTTCACACACACAAACACACCCCTTCCTTCCCCCTCTAGAAAAATATATATATTTTAAAATTATAAGTTTTTATGTTTATATCGAATGATTTTATAGCCCCCCCCCCCCCCCAGTACCTTGGCTGTGGCACACAGATGATATAATGCTGTAACCTTTCTACACTGGCCAAGATTGCCAAACTTCAACACCCAAGGAAAAAATTCATAATGTTTAGTAAAAAAAAGCAGCCAAAACAGTTTTTTTTCCTATTTCATAACAGTTCAGAAAATCCTGTGAATGTGAGAAGTCCACATCACTTTGTATAACACTGCCATATTTAAAATATGATACTAAAAAAAAATCATTAAAAAGAAAAATCATATTTCAGGTTGAATATTATATTATTCGGGAGGAAATTTCCTTTTGATTAATATATAATTTAAATATTTTTATTCATCAGGTTTTCCAAAATGAAGCCTTAATTGTATAGTGCAACTTTTTTTTCACCATATCACATTAAAAATGATTATTAAAATCAATATGCTTGTAAATTTGTTTATATTATTTATTTTCATAAAATTCAGAATTCAATCCTGTTTAATTTGGTATATAACATGACCTATTTCTGGTGATAGTTTTTTTTTTTAATTCCAAAATTGACTTGTTTATCTAACTCGCACAATTGGCTAAAGGCCTGGAATTTTCTTAAAGTATGGTACTGAGAAAAAAATTACAAAACAAGAGAAATATTTACTTGAAACAAAAAAAAAAATGTTTCATTATTCAGAAATAAATAGTTTTTCTATTCATGTGCATATAATCATTTCTATCTATTAGTATTTTTTAAATAAATTTTTATGTTGCAAGATGCTTTTTTTTTACTACATAACTCTAAAAAAGTGTTATTAAAATAAAACTTGTCCTTTTTGTTAAATTTTTATTTTCAGGAAATCCAGAAATAAACACTGATTAATTTGGCATATAATATGCCATAATTCCTTTTATTAGTTATTTGGCAAAAAAAAGTTCTAAATTTAATTTTTTTGGCTGAGCATAGGGAGAAATAGCTTGGCCTCTAGATGGAAATCAGTTTTTCAGGCCAGACACTGGAAGGGTTAAATATAGTAATTAAAAATAATGTTTTTTCCAAACTTTTGCTTTGGCAAAAAATTTAGATCTGATATAGAGAAATCTATTTTTACTCATTATTTAGCATGGCAAAATTGACCAAATACAGGTATTTTTTTCTATGCACCAGAAAAAAATGTAAAATTTGCATATCAGTGTTATTGATGGCAAAGCCAATATATGGTCATATATCTAGCTTGGTTAGAGCTTAAAGCAAAGTGTTGAGATATATTTGCTTTAATCAAAGCAAAATAAGTGATAATATAAATGTAAGCCAGTACCAAACATTAAGTATACTGTTACTGAGTTTCACTATATATAACTGGGTATGGTACAACCATCTTTGACTTAGGAGTTTTCTGTAATTAAACATTTTTTAAACATTTTATATAAAAGAAAAATTAATTTTCTATTTATATCTCATCTAAAAAAAAATGAGATAATGTGTTCACTTTGTCATTTTCTGGTCTGTAGACAATGAACTTTTTTCGTTCTTAAGAGATAAATTTAAAATTATTATCTCTATCGCCAACGATGGCTCGCCCACACTCTACAGACCTCTGAGTACCTACAGCTCCATTGACACGACCCTCTGTTCTTTCAGCATTGGTCAAAGCCTCAGCTGATCAGCTGACCCTGACACCTGGGGCAGTGACCACTTCCTGCTGCACATCACCTTGCTTCCCAAGGGACATGCAGCTCTGAGAAGAACGTTGAAGGTTACCGACTGGCAGCTCTTTCAGCAGATCTCGTCTGAAGAACTCACCGCCATCAAAGCCAGAGATCTCAGTGCAGTGTCAGAGGCCCTCACTGTCGTCTCTGATGCTGTTACGATATCAACACCCGGGCATCTTACCCCCTCCCCTCCCCCAGACATCCACTATAAGCGGCTTTGCACCATTCACCGCCGAGCCGAAAGGCACGTCTGCCACTCTGGTAGATTTCCAGACATTCTTCAAGCTAGAAGGCTACATGCTGCAATCAGAAAGTACCTGAATCACTGTGAAAGATTCAGGTGGCAATCCTTCTGCTCCAGCAGAAGGATTGCCACCTGAAGTCTGGAAAGTCCTGAAGTCTGGAAGTAATGACGAGGAAGCCACAGCCTGCCCTCCCTTTCCATAACCTTGCCCTGTCCCATGGGGAGGATTTAGCTACCACTGCTAATGCCTTCTTACTGCACCTCACCCCTTCCTGTCCCACCAGTGACAGATCAGGATACTCCTCAGCAGCCCTTCTCTGGGACTGAGCCTTGCTATAATTATCCTTTCACCTTGCAGGAACTCACCTCTGCAATTGGGGCTTTGAATCGCTCATCAGCCCCAGGCTCTGACGGTGTCAGCTATACTCAATTAGCTAACCTGTCACCTGAGGCTCTGCTTGTGCTTCTTAAAGCCTTCAATCATTCCTGGACCACCTGCATAGTACCTGATTCATGGAAGGCAACACACATCATGCCTATCTTGAAGCAGGGAATACCCACCACTGAGCTGTCCTCTTATAGGCCTGTTGCTCATGCCTATCTTGCCTCTGCAAGATCTTAGAGAGACTGGTCCTTGGATGCCTAGAATGATATCTAGAGTCCAAGGGCCTCCTTCCTGACAGCCTCTTGGGTTTCCACAAAGGGAGGTGTATGTCTGATAATCTAATCGACTTCACCTCTGCTGCTGATCAGGCGCTGTCTGAAGGACAGGCTACAGTCATTGTCTTCTTTGACATTCAGAAGGCATTCGACTCCCTGTCCCACTCAGATATTCTCTGCAGGCTCCATGATCTCGGCCTCGGAGGCAATATCATCCACTACATCTCGGCTTACCTCTCTGACAGAATGGTTCATGGCTGGGCAACACACTCAGTGCAATCATGAAGTACCTCAAGGGGGTGTCCTCAGCCCTATATTACTGAACACCTTGCTGTCAGACCTACCCTCTCGACTTGAGAATAGAGTGGGTGTTTCCATCTATTCTTAAGTCGAGACACAGATGACATCTGTGTCTGGTTCCCTAGCCAGGACCCCTCCTATGCTCAGCTCAAGATGAAATGAGCTATGTCCACAGTTGTCAAGTTCTTCAACAACCTAAGCCTCACTCTTTCCTCCAATAAGACTGTGGCCATGTTTCTCACAAAGAGATGCCTTCCTCCCACCTTCCCTGGCCTCACATGCTTGGGCCAGACCACATCAAGGTCGTCCATTAGCATAAGTTCCTTGACGTGGTCCTGGACAACAGGCTGACCTGGGGACCTCACATCCAGCATCTTAAGAGTTGCCACAGCACAGAGAAATATACTTGTCTTTCCTTGCTGGTACCCACTAGGCTAGTTCCTGCAAGACCCTCCTGGTCTTGTACCGGCACTTGATCCTCTCCCGTGTCAACTACAGTGGTCACTTTCTGAGCAATACCTCTGCTTCACTGCTGAGCAAGTTGGCCACTATACACACTATATCTCTGCGCCTCTGTCTTGGACACATGAAATTACAGAAACCTTTTTCCTTCGTAGTGAATGGGAGTGCCACCAAATGCATCTGTCATTGTAGAGGCTGATGACATGCCTTTCCACCTGCACTGGAAGAGAGATATACTGTGTCATCTCTCGAGGCTCCATTCCTTCCACTTTAACCATGAGCTTCTCAGAAAGTTTCAAGGCAGGCCACACTCTGCCATCGCCATGTCTGCCACTGAGTTGTCCTCACCAGCTCCACTGTTGGCAATATGCTCTTCCCTGACCTTCCACCCTGGAGGAACAGTGATCTTATGATCAATGTCACTGTCCCTTCTCACGGTTCTCTAGGTCGAAAGAGCGACTCAGATACAGTGGCTGTCAGACTTCTCTCCACCTCCTATGTCACTGCACAATATGAGAGATGTTATGAGGTCTACACTGACGGATTTATGGACCATGACAGGCACATGCTGCCTCTGCCTTTGCCATCTCCGATACAGGCATTGCCAGAGGTTTCTGTCTCCAGCATCTCATTTCCTCTACCTGTGCAGAACTTCATGCTATCCTTGAAGCTGTACTCTTCATCCTCAACCTTGAGAGTGGCAACTTTGTCATCCTCTGTGACTCGAATCAGCCTTGGAAGCTCTCCAGAAACGAGACAGCTACGAAAGCTGCAACCCCTTCCTCATCCAGGAGATCATGGAGACTTGCTCCAATGTCACTTCTGCCAGAATCACAGTTCATTTCCAGTGGATCCCTTTCCATGTAGGGATACCTGGCAATGAGCTCGCTGATCACACCATGAAGGAGGCACTGGAGAGTCAGAGGTGTGCAACTAATTACTCTCTTTCTCTCAGTGACTGCTAGGAGTTCTGTCTTACAATTGATGAGACAATATCGTCTTGCACAGTGGCAGAAGGACAGCAGCTGTTCCTCATTCAGGTACCTGGTTGACCCTTCTCTCACTGCTTCTAACCTCGGTAATCGCAGATCTGAGGAGACCCTCCTTCATCATCCCTGAGTTGGTGTTATCTACACCAACTCTATGCTTCACACTCTCAGCAGAGCACAGTCCAAACTGTGCCACTTGCAGCACACCTGAGACTGTATCCCACATTCTGCTCAATTATCCCTGCTGCAATGCCAAAAGAAAAGCTTTGTTCCAGGAGCTTCATGCTATCGGAACCACCGACTACTCCATTACCTCCCTTCTTGGTAATCACAACAATGTGATGCTGCAGCGAACGCGCTTCCGAATGGTCACTGATTTCTTTCAGAACACTGGCCTCTTCTGCAAGGTCTAATGTTTTTTCTTTCTTTCTCCTGATTAGTACTCTTATTAGCTTTGAGAGAGAGCTGAGAAGCAGTTTCTTCTGTACCCGTTATCTTGCTCTTCTGTTGTGACTGGTGTAGGGAGTCCCTTATTGGAGGCTAATTTCACCAAAACTTACAACACCTTGAACCTTTAGGTTGGATAGATATTGATGAAACATTATAATTTGCACTTGCTGAATCTCCCAAAAGCTATGATGTCTCTAACAGGCATGGATGTTTGTGTTGTCTTTCAGCTGAGGTCTTGCCTTCCTCACAGATCTTTTCTATGACATATTAAACTGACAAGCTTCTGTAAGACCTCTGTGGCAAGCAGCTGCTTGAGGGGATATTTAATTTATGATGGAAAAGTTGAAAATTACAAAATTTTAAACAAATATTGAAAACAATGTATTTATGCTAGAAATTTTGATGGCAGAATGTGAAAGCACGAGTTAAAATAACATTAAAATAAAATTGTGTATCTGAACGCGTGAGGTTTGCATTAGCAACAATGAGTATTTTTTTCAACCCTTTCCACTGTTAGATGCCATAATTACGGCTTTTGGGAGATTCAGAAAATGTGAATTATAATATATCATCAATACCTATCCAACCCAAAAGGAATTTTGAATTTATCTCTAAAAACAAGAAAGATCGATGTCTTACAGTCCAACATGACAAAGTGAACCCACTAACTCATTTTTCTTTTTTTTTTCTTTTTTTTTTCTTTTTTTTTTGGGGGGGGGGGGGGGGTTGAAATGAAATAAAAATAATAAAGTAACAAAAATAATTTTTTCATGAAATATTTATGAAAAATGCTTAATTACAGAAACCTTTTACCTTCGCAGTGAATGGGAAAATGCAACTTTTTGTTTAAAGAAGTGCAATAAACCCTCATTAGTCAGGATACAGCTAATCCAAGTTGACAGATATTATTGTTCAATGCACTCAACAAATGTTTTGTTTGGAGTGTTTAGTGGTGGTGTTTCTGTGATGGATGGGCATTATTGCTAATAAAGCATAATTTGTATTCTGCTATTTAATTCAAATATTTGACTTTATTATGGGTTCTAAGCAGTTGAAAAGTGGTATGAAAAGAAAATGTTGCTTTAACTATCATTAAGTTGAAAGTAATAGAACAACTTAAAGCCATTTTTGAAGAATTTGGTATAGATTTGAGAACCATTATTCCTGAACTGCCTTTTGAATACTTTTGTTTTGATGAATAAATGTGCTGTGCTTTTTTATTTTTTAAATAAAGACTCAAAAGTGCAATGTCTTTTTAGTTGATTTTTATTTTTAAAGACTGAAATTTTAGTGTTTGTTTGAAATAGAAACTCAATATTATAAATAGGGAAAGTGACTTGACATTTACATACATATTTAATACATATTTATTTACAAGATTGGACCAATAAATTTTCCTTTTTTTGTGTGTGTTTCAGGTTTTTTGCCTTTTAGGGCCATCTTTTGTTTCACTAATCCATACCCTTCCTTCCAGATTAATGACAGTTTACTGTAATTGTCTTTAGAGATAAAAGTTATTTTTGTGTATGATAGGTATTGATGAAATAATACGATTTGCACTTTCCAAATCTCTCAAAAATTCAAATTGTTCTCTGTAACTGATTAATGACAGTTTACTGTAATTGTTTTTAGAGATAAAAGTTATTTTTTGTGTAGGATAAGTATTGATGAAATAACATGATTTCCACTTTCCAAATCTCTCAAAAATTTAAATTGTTCTCTCTAACTGCAGAAAACGATGTATTTATGCAAACTTTTAAATGCAAACTTTTTTAGTGAAAACTTTTTTTAATGAATATTGCAACAGTGTATTTATTCTAGAAATTGAAATTTTGATAGTAGAATGTGAAGTTTACAAGGTTTGTATTTGAGCAATAAGTTGTTCACCTTACACCCAGGGGGCAAGAAGCGCAAATGTTTTAAGAAATAATTCGAAAGTTTCTTTTTTAGCTGGATTGGTACATAGATACAAAATCCTCATGCAGCCATAGGCTATAGAGATCTTACCAGACTGTGTACTTTTTCCTCTCCAGACATGTCTGTCCTGAGCTACAGTTGCTGCATTTGGTCACTGTAGGCCAATTCTAGCAAGGTCCTAATTTTAAATTTTATAATTTTAAATACGTAGGAAAAACCTTTAGATAATTCTCAACCTGACTAGCAGAACACCAGGAAGATTATGAAGAAGCCAACCAAAAGACAGGCCTAATCAAAGCTGCCATCACCCACAACCTAACACCAAAATTCAATGACACAAGAATACTATTCTCCCCGACCTTATGAAATTTCAACTAAATTTTGTCATTGTCTGCTTATCACATCTTAGGTCTCTCCCTTTTCCTGAAGCCTTTACATAATTCTATTCACTAATCTACTGCTATGCATTTGGGCAAACCCAGCCCAGTCTCTCTCTGCACAATATGCCACTCAAAAGAGGTTGATGACTCCTTCTTCTAACCTCATCATTAATTAATTACAAAGTAAAACTACACTGGTTTTCATAAATTAAGGAAAAATGAGAAAAATCATGATAATTCGTCAAAAAATTGTGCGATCCTCACAAAACTTGTTCATGCAACCAGTAATGCCGAGTGAGCATATTGTATGCAAATTTGTCTAGATTGTGTCAATTTGTGTAATCAATGGCAGCATAAAATGGCTATTTTGGAGTGGATCATTATTTTGTGTTGTAAATGTGAATAAAGAAATTCAAAATATCCATTTTGTAGGAATGACCTCGAGACATCATTTGCCAAATCAACTGCGATGGGGAGCTAATGGCCAGCTCGAAGTAGGCCAAAGTCAGTCAGACATGACAAGATGGTTGAATGCGAGTTTTTCTATGTCCTGTTATCAATTTCTTAGCACAGATTCTGCATCTCAGAGGTTTAGCTGAGGAAGGGCTAGAGTTACAATTGTTGTACAAAACTGATATCTGCGATTAACAGCACGAAGAAGCAGGACATCTACTCCCTCTCAGCTACGTTCCTCTCTTGCAGCTGCCACTGGCAGGGTTGTATCAGCTTCTACTGTGTGTAGAAGGTTTCATGAGGAAGGTCTGTACGCTAGAAGCCCACTAATTTGTATACCCCTCATGTCACCTCAGAGGAGAGAGCAGTTGGTTGATTGGTTGGGGTTTTTTGGCACAAGAGCAACTAAGGCTATATTGCGCCAAACAAAATGACATAAACAGATAAAATTCATTTAACCCACAACCAAATTTAAAATACACAGAAACAAAAACAGCACAATAAAGATAAGTATAAAAAGGACAAATAAGAAGAACCAACAAGTGTAGAAGTCTATAATAAAAAATGGGTGTATAAAACCCATTAAAAATCAGAAACAAATGTAAAATCTAGAAAACACAGTAAAAATCATAATCAAGTAAAATAGCCAGTAAAACATAAAAATTCGAAAACGGAAGTTAAAAGCGATTCATCAGATAAAAGATGTCTGAGTGTAAGGGGCTTGGATGTAAAATCATGGAAGTGAAAATAAAATCGACGTTCAATGTTAAAAGCTGGACATGATATTAAAAGATGCTTAACCAGTTAAAATGGTGTCACAAAACTTGCACTTAGGTTCGTCATCCGCCTTAAGAAGAAACAAATGAGTAATAAACGAACGACCTAAGTGGAGCGGAGCAAGTACAATTTCCTCCTTGTGATTCCTGTGAAAACAAGACTGCCACAGTTTGACAATGGGCTTGATCTTGAAAAGTTTGTTACCAACCTGTTCAGACCAAGATCTCTGCCACTGTGCCCGGAGCTCAATGGAAAAACGCTGCCATAAGTCCAAGTATGGAACAGGCAGTGGAGAGTCAGAGAAGGGCATGGCTGACCTGGCAGCAGCATCTGACAAGTCCCCTGACCTGGTCCCCTGATCCCGACGTGACCGGGCACCCAACAAAAGAGAATGTTGATGGTGGCTGCCAGATGATGGAGCTGCTGGCAGATCTTGGAGAGAACAGGGTGAAGCCGATGCCTCACCGAGATCAAAGCCTGTAGCGAGCTAAGCGAGTCGGTGTAAAGCACACGCCGACGATGATGCTTAGCTGCTATGTGGTCCAAGGCAAGACTGATAGCATGCAACTCTGCAGTGAAGATGGAACATTGCTGTGGGATCTGGTCTGCAATGATTACATCACAGCAGACCATGGCTGATCCAACAGATGTACTGGACTTTGAGCCATCTGTAAAGATAGGCAAGAAGTCCAGGTGCGCAGCACGATGGCTGGCAAAGAGTTGCTGATACACAGTTGGGTGTAAAGGCCTTTCCCATCCTGCACAGGGAAAAATCGCAGGAAGGGGAAATAGCGAGCCAAGGTGGAAGTGGTTCAGCTGTCGACTGTGCGATGCTATTGAGACTGGTGTTAACGTCTCACAGGTAACCTTGGACACACAAACTGAAAGGACGAATGGCAGTCATCTGATTCTGGTATAACATTTCCCAACGGGGACTGAAAATGCAGTCCCAAGTAGGATGGCCAGGCAGGGATCGCAATTTTACTGCATACTGTAGGGACAACTGCTGACAGCGAATAGAAAATGATGGTTCGTCAGTCTCTACATAAAGACTCTGGACCGGTGAAGTGCAGAAGGCCCCCGTGTAAACACAGAGGGCCTGATGGTGTAGAGGGTCCAGCACCTTCACCATTGAATCCTGGGCAGAGTCATACACCTGGGATCCATAGTCCAGTTTGGACCGGACAAGTACACGGTAGAGGCAGAGCAAAAAACATCGGTCTGTCCCTCAAGAGAGAGAGGAGAGGACCTTGAATGTCTGCATGCACTTGGACCTGAGATGACGTATGTGTGGTAACAAGGTCAATTTCCGGTCAAAGATGAGACCGAGAAACTTGGTCTCTGCCACAATGGAACCCCAAGCCACAGCTAGGGCTCCAGATGAAGATTATACTTGTGGCAAAAGTGCACGCAAGCGGTCTTCTGTGTGGAGAACCGAAACCCATTGGCTGTCGCCCAAACCAAGAGATTGTTCAGGTCAGTTTGCAGTTGTCGTTCAATGACCCTCATGTTGGACGATGAACAAAAGATGCTAAAGTCATCAACATAGAGGGCTATCTTGACAGCGAAAAGTGTAACACTCGGTATGCAGCCTTGTGGCATCCTGTTCCTGGGGGAAAGGCTACGACAGAGTGTTGCCGACACGAACTCGAAAATTACGAGATGATAAAAAGTTTGCAATGAAGATCAGTATGTGACCTCTTAAGCCGAAGCTGTGGAGGTCACGAAGAATGCCGAATCTCCATGCCGTGTCGTACGCTTTTTCGATGTCAAAGAAAATTGATACCAGGTGCTCTCTATGCAAAAAAGAATTCCTAATCGCTGATTTGAGGCGGATCAGGTGGTCTAACATAGACCTATGCCTGCGAAAGCTACACTGGGTATTGGAAAGAAGTCCATGATGCTTCAAATACCAGGCCAGCCTGGTATTTACCATTCTTTCCAACACCTTGCAGACACAGCTCGTCGACACAATTCGACAATAATTTGAAGGAATCTTGGGATCTTTGCCTGGCTTAGGGAAGGCCAAGACGATGGCTTCCCACCAGGAGTCCGAAAACTGCTCCTCGATGAAAATGTGGTTGAAGAATCAGAGCAGCCAATCCTTACTCGATCTGAGAGATGTTGGAGCATAGCATAATGGACATTGTCTGGCCCAACGCCAGATGCATGAGAAGTGTGCAGAGCAAGGTGAAGCTCCTCCACTGTGAATGGCCTGTTGTAAGACTCCAGGTCATTCGAATGGAAGGACATTGGAGAACGTTCGGCCCTGGTCTGAAACAGAAACTCGGGGGAGTAGGAGGACAGAGAAGAGATGGAGGAGAATGGCTCTCCCAGACTGTTGGCAATTGCTAGAGGATCAGCAATTACCTGTCCATTGTGCTCTAGGATCAATAATGAGTGGGACGTGTACTTTTCACCCATCTTCCGGACCTTATCCCACACGATCTTAGTACTGGCATGCAAGTGATAGATAACATATATTTCATCCAAGATTCCCTCTGGCTCTGGCACCGGATGAAATGGGCTTTCGCTCTGGCACGGTTGAATGCTTCAAGGTTGGGGGATGTCGTATATCTCTGAAACAACCCCCAAGCCTTGTTCTGAGCCTTACGAGCTGCGGTGCAGTTGGGATCCAAGCACGGTTTTGGGAACTGTGGAAACTAATTCAAGGTCTAAAGAATTGTAGAGGCAGCTGCATGGACGATACAGTCTGTCATCTCCGCCACTGCAACATTGATTGGCTCCTGGCTGACAGAGTGCTCATCGAGCTCAGACAATAGCTCGAAGCCACTCCAGTCAGCCTGATCAAGCCTCCACCGGGATATGCGTGAAGGGCTGCATGCCCCCCCCCCCCCCACGGGAGATGGTGCACACCATGGAGAGGTGATCGCTTCCATATGGGTTGTCATTGACCTCCCATGTAAAGAATGGGAAGATCAAGGAGGAGCAGATAGTGAGATGGCAGTGAATGGGCAGGTTGAGGTATGGAAGTATGTACTGACACTGGTGTTCAACAGGGAGAGCGATGGATCCAGGAGCCACTGCTCCAAGACCCTGCACTTCCCATTGGTGTCAGCATTGCCCCAGAGTGGACTGTGTCCATTGAAGTACTGATGAGGAGGAAGGGGGAAGGCAGCTGCAAGACGAGGTCATCAAGGTCATCCCGGGAAACGATGCTTCCAGGTG
The DNA here is from genome assembly GCA_038380435.1 of Ryuthela nishihirai. Classification (NCBI taxonomy): domain Eukaryota; kingdom Metazoa; phylum Arthropoda; class Arachnida; order Araneae; family Heptathelidae; genus Ryuthela; species Ryuthela nishihirai. Next base: position 21,072,528 of record JAWZYU010000028.1, on the reverse strand, counting down.
GTAGATAGACAGAACAGACAGTCAACGAAAATCCCACAAAGAGGCGGATGGCTACCACCTCTAAGTCGGTGGTGAGGGGTATGACCTGGAATGGAGAATGGTTGCTCATGAGGATGATGACACCCCCACGAGTTGGACCATCTCCATCCTGGTCCTGGCGAACGAGAGAGAAGTGCCGGATAGTGGGATTGTTGGCTCTCTGCAAGTATGTCTCCTGCAGGCACACACAGATGGGTTCATGTGCCCTCAGGAGGATCTAGATGTTGTCAATATTCCTCTGGAATCCACGACAGTTCCATTGTAGGAGTGTGGTCATCTCAGGTCTTGGAAGAATTGGCAGACGACTTTTGATTTATTTTAACCGTCGTCAGCGATGGTTTTGAAAAAATGAGGCGGTCTGAGTCCATGTCCTCGGAGTCATCCAAGTGATATGGATCAGAGACCGCCACATGAGGAGGTGATATAAATTTCTTTTTGGGCCTCACGGGGCCCCTTGGGCTTGGAATGTTTTGCTGTCTGTGGGCAGGGTGGAGGAGGCCTTCCAGAGGTGGAAGTGGAAAGCACAGATGCAGAAATAGAATCCATAGTCGATGTCGAGATCGACACCAACTGCGGCTATACCTGGGTCAAGAAGTACTTGGCAGCAGGCAAAAAAGATTCAGCTGGTAGGACGCTGATATCGATCTGCACCGCTATGGAAGCCTTCTTGACGACAGGCTTTCCGATGACTGCATAGGCGTAGGAGACCTTGCCAGGTGGGGTGGGCGATGCAGCGAGCTTCCTTCTAACTGATGTTATTTAGGGTTTTTAGGCGCTGTACTTCTTTCTCCTCCAGCCACTTTGGACAGTTGCAGGAGTATGCCGGATGTTCGCCATGGCAGTTTACACAGCATGCCTTTTCTGCTGTGCAGTCAGGTTCAAGATGATCCTGACTGCCACAATGAGCACAGGTGGGCTTGCCCCGACATGGAGTGCGGGCATGGCCAAACCTCTGGCATTGAAAACAATGCATAGGGTTTGGTATAAATGGCCATACCTCGCAATGTAAATACCCTGCCTTGATGGAAGTAGGCAGGTGTGGTGTGTTAAAAGTTAATATTAGTACCTGGCTGGGTACTAACTTTCCATCACAGCATGTCAAAATCCAGTGGACTGCTATCACTCCCTGGGATGAAAGCTCCAAGAGGATTTCCTCCTCAGAAACTTTGAGGAGACCCCACTTGGAGATCACACCCCAGGATGAATTAAGCATCTTGTGTGGAGCGACTTCGACCGCCACTCCACCAATCGCTGTTACTTTCAGAAGGAGCTCGGAATGTTTGGAGCACGCAGTTTCTACCTGCAAGTCACCAATTCTTAGGTGCTTGACAGATTTCGGCTCTCCCGCTAGACCTTTGATACCCTTATTAATGAAAAACAGGAACGTGTCTCCAAGCACCTGATCACCAGTAGAGTGGATGACGAGGAACCTTGGAGATGGAGACACACACTAAGATGATGGCGAAGACAAAGAAAATGGGGATTCATGGCGAACCCTCTTGGCAGCATTGGCTGGGGAATTTTGAGTGTAGAACTCATGGTTGTGGTTTGGGATTCAGTGTCCTTGTCCCCATCCACCACGGAGTCCAACAAGGGGACACCCAATGGGGCACCAGGGCACCATACCCACACAGCCAGTGAGCCAAGCCCTCACAATGAAACAAAAGGAAAAGAAAAAGAGAAATGGTGAGAAACTTATCTGAGTTCCCACAAAAGAAAATAAGCAACAAATTAATAAAGTGTGAGGTAAGAACTGGCCTCACAAAAGAAAGAAAACTATAAAATTAGTGAACATGTAGGGAAACTCGTAAACCATTACCCGGAGGTGGGCAGGTTGCTCACTGATCTGCATAGTTGACCCTAGCAGGACCTGCCCACCAGCCAATTGATCCTGAGAGGGCTGTCCCAGGAACTCTCGTTTACCTGAAGCAAAGGCCAAAGCAGTGCATAGCAGTGGCCCCCAAAGTCACTGCCCCGCAACAGACAGGCTCCCCAATGGCAAAACGGCCAAAGGGGATCCCACCAGTCGTCAGCCAGGGAGAGAAGACGGGGACCACAGAGCAACTGCCAGTATCCTCCTTTCCAGGGACACAGGTCACCACGCACGGCAAACATGCGGGCGGGCAGGCGAGCGTTTAGGACCCTGTGAAGGTAACCGAGCAAGTGGAACATTCACAGGGTGGTCCCCTCACCATGGACAGGAGCTTGTACCGAGGGGGAGGGGGGGAGAGAGTGGTTGAATTGGGTACGCATGCATGTTAACTGGATAGAAGAGCAATGGAGGTTGGTACTCGTTACAGATGAGTCCAGATATTGCTTGCAGTGTGTTTCTGGACATTGTTGGATATAGAGAGAACGAGATACCCACTATAATCCCAGTAGCATTTGTCAAAGAGACAGCTATAACGGAGGTAGCGTGTGTGTTTGGAGTGTCATTTCCTTAGGTAGATGCACAGACCTCTATGTGTTGAAAAGTGGGAGCTTCAATGCTCAAAGATATAGAGATGGCATCCTGTACCTTTATTATATGCAATAGGTGAAACATTCATCTTACAAGACGATAACACTCGTCCACACAGAGCTCAACTAGTGGAACAATACCTTCAAGAGGAGACCATTATGCGCATGGAGTGGCCAGCTCAATCTCCCGACCTAAATCCAATTGAGCATGTGTGGTATGCTCTAGGGAGATGTGTTGCTGCCTTCAACCTGCCACCTGAAACAAAGGGGAGCTTATTACTGCTTTAAAGGAACAATGATCGTTATTCCCTACTGAGCTGATTCACAACATCATAAACAGCATGGAAGATTGCTATCGTGCCTGCATTGCTGGAAGGGGTGATCACACTCCTTATTAAAGAACTTTGTCCATTGCATTCTCCTCATTTTTGGACAAGTTCCTGTAAGTGTTAATTTTTGACGAGAAATGTTTCTAATGTAAAATATTTTATGCCATTCTGAAACTAGCATTGTAATTCATGTTTACATCAAATTTCATTAAAATCATTCATATAGTTTTTTTGTTTATCATAATTTTTCTGAGTTTCCCTTAATTTATGGAAAACAGTGTACCTAATGCCCAAGACACTGCATAAGCATCTAGAATCGAAACCATTAAGTTTCCTGTTATCGTGCCTACAAAGGGTTCAAGTTTCACTACCATAACACTAGAAAGAACCAAACTATTATACAGTCTTTAGGTCTTATGTTCGTTTAGTCTTTAGGTGTATATGCCTATTTTTCCACTCTCTCCATAGATTCTTAAAAGTCCTAACAGTAATTCATATTCTTCCATTTATCTCATACTGTACATCACTAGTATCTGTTACATAGCTTCCAAGAAAATTAAACTTCAGCTCAAGAATGCAGCCATTCAAAGCAACAGAAACACCATCTGACTGACCAATGTCCATCACTTTAGTTTCATCTCTGTTTATCCCTAAACCTACTATATTACCAGTCTCATCAACAGCCCTAATGAAAGAATTAATCTCATCAACATCATTAGCCAACAAGGCCAAATCATACGCATAACCTTAATCAGAAATTTTGAAATCTCTAGACCATTTGAGGCCAAACTTTTCTACTTGCATAGAATTCTGCATAACATAATCAATAACCAAAATAAAAAAAAGAAGGCAAAATGCACCCTTGTCTAACTCCACTACCAATGCTAACCAATCACTACAAACCTTACCAACTCTCACACATGACTCAGTATTATTAAAGAGAACTTCATTGTGCTAACTTGTCAGTATTCCACATGATTTAACGATCAACTGAGTCAAAAGCTTTTTGATATCTATAAAGTTAGTAATACAGGTTTCTGAAACTCGAAACATTTCTCAACAATCTGCCTAAGTGAAAATATTTGATCTATACATTCTTTACCACTTCTTAATCTGCACTGTTCATCACACAGTTGCTCACAATACTAATGCTCACTTTCAATTTTTGGTGGAATTTTAATCTATTTACAATGCCACAACCAAGAAAAGGTGGTTCCAGGTAACTTCCACTCCTTTAGTCTTGAACCTAGTAATTCAGCCCATTCTTTGAGTAAGCATAGGTCCCTCACTGATCGCCAAATTCACTTTCTGCAATTAGATGTGAAATTTCATCCAATCATCAAAATCAGGAGCTATTTTTTCTGATTCCAAATCAGATTAAGAAGATTCTGAGATTCAGTTATTTTTCTTTGCCTTTGTCTTATTCATAAAACCTTTCACATTTATTAAACAAAAGTAACAGTCATTATGATAGTTCTTTGGCTCCCATCAGATCATTGGAATACAAAATGGCATACTCCTTTTTATCTAAAATCATTGTCTATGACATTCAGTACATGTTTTTTACATAATACAAAGAGCCCAAAGTTTTCATAATCTAATAAATATTGAGATAAACTCAGATAAACTCGACGGTTCAACAACCAGTAATAAATAGGCACTTTTTGAAGTTGATTTCAATTTTAGAGGAAAAAATGTCTGAGCAGGGTGGGATACGAACCAACAACCTCCTGATAACATGTCAGGTGCTCTGGACCACTGAGCTACTGGCTGCCAATTAAGATCTCCTCTAATTAACGCTATGAACATTCCCTTTGTGTCACATATAGGCATTATTTTAGGCAATTTTTAGCCCTAGCGACTTCTTATTTGCCAATAGTTGGAAAGCATGTCTTACAAGTATGCTAATGATAATAAATATTGAGATAAACTCAGATAAACTCGACAGTTCAACATCCAGTAATAAATACACTTTTTGACGTCGATTTCAATTTTAGAGGAAAAATTGTCTGAGCCAGGTGGGATATGAACCCACGACCTCCTGAATAGCATGTCAGGTGCTCTGGGCCACTGAGCTACTGGCCGCCGATCAAGATCTCCTCTAATTGACTAATTAAATGTTCATAGCATTAATTAGAGGAGATCATGATCGGCAGCCTGTAGCTCAGTGGTCCAGAGCACCTGACATGTTATCAGGAGGTTGTGGGTTCATATCCCACCTAGCTCAGACAATTTTTCCTCTAAAATTGAAATCGATGTCAAAAAGTGCCTATTTATTACTGGATGTTGAACCGTTGAGTTTATCTCAATATTTATTATCATTAGCATACTTGTAAGACATGCTTTCTATCTATTGGCAAATAAAAAGCTGCTAGGGCTAAAAATTGCCTAAAATAACAACTATATGTGACATAAAGGGAATGTTCATAGCATTAATTAGAGATCTTGATCGGCAGCCAGTAGCTCAGTGGTCCAGAGCACCTGACATGTTATCAGGAGGTCATGGGTTTGTATCCAACCCAGCTCAGACAATTTTTCCTCTAAAATTGAAATCGACATCAAAAAGTGCCTATTTATTACTGGATGCTGAACCATCGAGTTTATCTGAGTTTATTTCAATATTTATTATCATTAGCATATTTGTAAGACATGCTTTCCATCTATTGGCAAATAAAAAGTCGCTAGGGCTAAAAATTGCCTAAAATAACGCCTATATATGACATAAAGGGAATGTTCATAGATTTAATTAGAGGAGATCTTGATCGGCGGCTGGTAGCCAAGTGGTCCAGAGCACCTGACATGTTATCAGGAGGTCGTGGGTTCGTATCCCACCCGGCTCAGACAATTTTTCCTCTAAAATTGAAATGACGTCAAAAAGTGCCTATTTATTACTGGATGTCTTATATCCTAGTTTGCAATCAAAGTAAACATAAAATTTCTTAACCTTTCAGTAACATTCAGCTTCTGATCACTTGCAGTGAAAGTTCCGCATATATAATAAAACACAGAATTGCCTTTGTAACTTCTGGCCATCTTGATACATTTTCAACATATTAACATCAAACTAATGCTCACTTTTAATGCATTAACATCAAAATAACACTCATTTTTAATGCTCTATCAACAAAATCTCTATCTCTCTGGATATATAAAATTTGGTGACTAACCAGAATGTTTAATACAGGAAATTATATTTTCACACATAGTTGTTTCTCAATGAGAGCAGCTACTGCTGCTACCTTTTGGTGGATATCCATTCTTATGAGCTGGGGGATATGAAACCAGAAAGTTGGGTTGTTCTGCTGTTTTACCTCTGAATGGCACTTTTTTGTATACAATGGGATAAGTGACCAGGTTATAAGAAACCCAAGATATCAGAGAAGGTTGGGGGAAAGGGACCCATTGGACTGCTGATAGAATACATAGTTGCCTCTTGTCAATGCTATCCAGTGTGTTCTTTAACATGCACATGATATGGCTCTTCTGCACATGGGGGTCATGTCTTTATGTTCCATTTGACAGACTGCAGCCTTTCCAAGCCCATCAGTGTCTGCTACTGGTTGAGGGCCAGAAAGGCGTTTAGCAGGGATAAATCTCAAAGTTGGCACAGGTGGGGCTCAAACCTGGTAACTGCAGACTACAAGCTGCATGCTACTGACTGAGCCAACCCCGGCACCCAAACACCAAAAAGAAGCTTTCTTGTCATGATGCTTAACAGACACCAGAAACTAACTGCATCACAGTTGGGGGGGGGGGGATGTAAAAACAGGAAGAATACACTATATTATATATGATGTAAATAATTTCATCCAACTCTGTAAAACAGTATGGGGCATATGATAATGAAAACATTGAAGACAAACATAGTAATTTTTTTTTTATATTAGATAAAAACAAAATAATATGTTTGATTACACATTAGAAAAAGCATAGTACAAATATTGAAACTTAATTCTTTGCCTTTTTATATGCTGTCTCAAAAGTTCTGGTTGCCTTGTTGTTGTAGTGTGATATTGTGCAAATATGAATTGCATTAAACATCCACTTATAATAAATGTATGTATAAAGGGCAAAGCCGTCCCATGGCCAAGTGGTTAGCATGCTTGGCTACTGATCTAAGGGACCTGGGTTCGAACCCCGGGTAAGGCATGGATGTATGTGTCGTTTTTCTGCTGAGGTCCTGCCGTCCGCACAGACCTTCTACTATGGCATATAAATTGACAGGCTCCTGTCAGACCTCTGTGGCAAGCAGCTGCTTGAGGGGGTATTAATTATTATAAAGGGCAATGGTTCAATTTCTAGAAACCTGGATGTGATACAGAAAAAATTACCATTTATCTTCATTCCCTTAATATATGTTTCTAAAGAGTAGCAACTTCATTAGGCACTGAAAACCTTGCAGACCAGTGAAATCAGAAATATGCACTTGTGACCACTCAATGGACATATGCAGCTTTTCTGAACTGCCCAGAGAATGGTAAAATTCAATAAAGTTGCAGACATTATAATTTACATTGTAACAACAACATGAACAATGAACATACAACGAACTTGGAGTTAAAATTACTGTTGAAGAATTCATATTAAGATATAGTGATGCCTTTGAATTACTTAAAACAGTAGCATGAATAAGTAAATACTAATAGAATTGCAAACCGTCCCATGGCCGAGTGGTTAGCGCTCTTGGCTACTGATCTAAGGGACCTGGGTTCGAGTCCCGGGTAAGGCATGGCTGTTTGTGTCGTTTTTCTGCTGAGGGCCTGCCATCCTCTCAGACCTTCTACTATGGCATATAAACTGACAGGCTCCTGTCAGACCTCTGTGGCAAGCAGCTGCTTGAGGGAGTATTTATTTATTTTTTTTTAAATAGAATTGTATGCATTTTGCATAAGGAAGCAAAATAGGCATGTCCTCCATCCTAGGAAAAAAAAATATTTTAAATATGTATTTATAAAATGCATGTGCTCTGTGTGAACTCTAAAGTCAAAAATTAACATACTTATTTTAAATTTAATATTATGTAAGAAACAAATGCATAAAATTAAAAGCCCTATATAAATTTTTATTCTGGGAGTGAAAACTTTCTTTCTCCACTTGCAACAAAACATTCTGTGTAATATTTTTTGCTCTTGCAGTTTTTATAAAAGTTATTTGTAAGTATTGGTATTTTAATAACATGTGGGAAATCCCGAAATTCGAGTAGATCGAACTCGAAGTATTGCTCCTTTGGGTGAATTTGCACCTTTTTTTTGGAAATTAAATAAAGAATTTCCTGCTGCCTGATTGCTATCTAGCACTAAAAAACTGTTTAAAATTTAGACTTGGATACATTATACATTCCTGGGAATAAGAGTTCTTTGACCATCACACACATACAAAAAAACAACAACAACAGATTTCTAGCATTCTTTGCAATATTTGTTTAAAATTGGGTAATTTTTCCAACTTTTTCCACCATTAAAGGGCACTGTCAAATCTAATGGAAAAATGTCAATCATAATATTTCATCAATATCTCTCCAATTCAAAATAATTTTTTTTACATATCTTTAGAAAAGAAACATGTTGAATATCAAAAGACAGACAGACAAAGTGAAAACATTAGTTTTTTTTTTAAATGAACTAAAAATGAATTTAAAAGAGAGGGAAAAAATACTAATCAAAATTCTTACTCGAAATGTAGCTAAGATAATTCTTGTAACCTTCTCCTTTGCATTTTCACTCAAAATATCTGAGAGAATTGGAATTACTTTAAACCTGGAAAGATATATATATATTATATGAGATAAAATTAACTTCAAACACATTTTGGAGAAGAAAAAAAAAAGTAATGCAACACAATATGGGGAAATGCAACTAGTAGATAAGAGAATATCATTTGCAATGAAATATTTATTGCAGATCCATTAGTTGCTCATTCTATATTTATTGCCATTAGTTCAAACTGTGGGTTAGGGTTGCTTTACTTCTGAGTGGCACTTTATTTGCACACAAATAGGCTAAACGGCCAGGTCATAAAGACTCCCAGGGCTCAGAGAAGGTTGGTGAGAGGAGACCCACTGGACAGTTGTTAGGAGAGACAGATGGTAGCCTTTCTTCAAGATCATTCAGCATGTTCTTTAGCATGCACAGGGTATATAGCTCTCCCACACAAGGGGGACCACACCATGGCTTAGCATCCTATTTGATGTATGGTGGCCTTTCTAAGTCCATTGGTGTCCCCTGCTGACAGAGGGCATGGCAGGCAGAGTTTTAGGGAGATAAATCTCAACACTGGCCCAGGTAGGACTCGAACCTTGGAATTAGGAGCCTGGTGCACTATAGACTGAGACACCCTGTCCCTGTGGGTCAGGGCAGCGTTCACCAGGCCAGTATTGATATTCATCTCTGTTAAACCCCTACCCTGCCTTTAGGCTTGAAAACTGATGGGCTTGGAAACGCCACTGTCAAAGAAATGGGACATTAAGCTGTGTCTCCATGTGCAGGAGCCACACCCTGTACCAGTGATGGATTAAGGTATCTGAAAGTCCCAGGTGCAGAAGGTTTGGGGAAACCTCCAAGTGACCCGGGAGGGGGTACTCAATCTACAAACTTTTTTTTACAACTTTTAAATGGAAAAATTATATGCAGATGGTTATATAAATTGCATTACAGAAATGCATAAATAGGAAGTTTAATATGTATTACATTGACTTGCATGTGTGTTTCAATGCTGGTAATGTTACAGTTCAGAGATTGGAGGAGAGGTATACACGTTTTTTTTTTAGAATATAATTTTTATTCATAAGAGTAAAGAATACAAATACACTTTGACCCACAAAGCTAACTAGCTTATCTGCAGGAAAATGAATAAATTATATTAAACATAGGTCATTCAGCCACAAAAATGGTGTACATCAAATAAATCCACAAAACACAACACATAAAAATCAGCTAACTAGAAAATACCAAATAATTTTTTAATTCCATTTTAAGTCTTCTAAAAGAATCTATATTTAGTAATTCTTTTGGAACAGCATTAAATATAAGTGGTACTTGATATTCGGAGGTATGTTTCCCATAATTATTTCGAAAATTTGGCAATTTGTAATAACCTTGGTTTTGAAGTCTTGCATTTTTATTATGTTGAATTTTTAGTTTGTAAGTTTCGTCAAAAATTTTTTTAATTATTACATTATATTTATATAAATTGCTGTAGGATAAAAGATTTAAAAATTTTAATCTATCGGTAGAAGTTTTATAAATTTTTTGCAAATGAAACAGAATAATATTTTTAGCTATTATAGACTGCAGTTTTTCTATTTTATTTATGTTAGTTAAGTTAGTTGTTCCATGCACAATTATTCCATAATTTAAAATAGATTCTCATATTGCTTTATAAAATAGTACACGTTTCCATTTTAATATGTATTTCAATTTTTGAATTTTTATCGCCGATATTCTCAAGCTTTCACATATGTGGGATATATGGGCATTCCACCTAAAATATTCATCAAAAATGATTCCTAAGTAATTTGTGTAAGTAATTGCTGCTGGTCATGTGATCCACTGTTTAAAGTGTGGAAGAGACATTTACAGGTGTTGTGAGTGATAGTATGTCTTGCCTTGCCTACTGCCAAGATCAACATTTTTCAGGTCGCTGAGAGGAAAATACAAAAGTACAGAACCTATTAGATACCTGATTTGACTGTCAGTTGGGAAAAAAAAACATATTGTCATGTGCTGATACATAAATAGGCATTGCTAGTTGTAAAAGGTGTAATGAAAAAACAGTAAAGAGCTAATTGAATGTTCAAGGTATCGTGAGAATAAATTTTACTTTTACTATTTTGCTGATGTCAAAAGATCACAAAGCAAATGGAAATGTTGGAAATGTATTGAAGTTGACAGAAAGGCTTGCTGATGTGGAGGGGAGAGAAAGTGGTTTACTTAAAAACAAATGTTAGTGAGGAAGGTGAGACAGCTGTCTTACATATAATTGAAGTGGTGATGAGCTTAATTCTAGTCAAATTATTATCATATTGAAACAGATTGAAAATAAGTTAATAACCTTTCTTCAAACAAAAAATACAGTTGATAGCCTTGAGAACTTGGTTGAATTTATTGCTGAAAAGTATGGTAAGCTGCTTAATCAACTAACTGAATCCAAGAAAAGGAGTGAACAGAAAACAAAGGCATTGTCATTTTGTTGAAAGAAAAATGAAGACTTAGAGAGATTAATGAATTAAGAATTTTGGACAACAATTTGGAACAGTACAGCAGGATAAAAATATTGGGATTCATGGTATTGCAGAAGAGGATAGTGAATTTACTGGAGATCTTATCATGACCATGGAAAAACTGGCTTCAGAGCTAAAAAGTGAAGTATTTAATGAGGATTGGACTGATACAATACATCATGTTGTACCGTGAAAGATAGACAATCTCCTGTAATATTGGTACAAATTAAGAATACAATGTAAAGACTCTTGGATTGAAAAGAAAAAGGTATGATTAATGAATGGTTCTCTAAATTTTAATAAAAAATATAATTACATTAGATGACATAAATATTGATATTCCAAATATGCAGAAATTTAAACATGTGATTATTTGAATATATTAATGGGAAATGGATATGAACAAATTGTAAAGGGATTTACAAGAGAGGAAGAAACAATAACAAAATACTTAAAAATACCAATCAATCATGCCTTGATTAAAATGAGATCATTTATCATAACAAATAGAGTATTAAGGAATAAGATAGCAGATCATCATTGATTAATGATCAAATGATATACATTACATAAATCTGACATGAATTGTACAAAATATGATCTCTAGTTATTCCTGATTAAAAGAAAATTTTTAACTATCAGTATATAATAAATAGTTTGAGAGCGTTTTCATGGGATGAAATATTTTATTAGTAGTTTGGCAGAGTTTATGATAAAATTTTGGGAATAACAGTTGAAATTATAGATAAATCAGCATATAATAAAACAGTAGGACCCCAGAGGTCACTGGAAAATAATTCCATAGGTAATAAAGTTTTTGAATTATGTTTTATCAACTTTATACATATACCACAGATAGCAGAAATGTATGTTTCAAGAATCATTGATTCTTTGAAAACAAAAACTATGCTAAAATCAAACAAATATATATTAACTAAAGATAGTTTAAAGAAAGTTATTGGATTTTTATTTAATTTTTACATAATATAATGAAATCACAGTGCATGTGTCATAAATTTAATAAAATTCTGTAACACTATAACAAGAGCAGATGCATCCAGCAACAAAATGGTAATGCATAAAATCTTTTGTAACTAAATATTTTAAAATACTACATTAAAACAATAATATCACTAAAAAATAGAAAAATCGGTGTATTTACACCGATCAGCCAAATCATTAAAACCACCTACCTAATATGTAGGTACTCCTCTTGCTGCCAAAAGAGCTCTCACCCAATGAGGCATAGATTCAACGAGATGTTGGTAGGTGTCGCTTGATATTTGGTACCATGACTGCAACAGAAAATTCTACAGTTCCCATAAATTAGTGGTTGGGGTGATGCTGCTCATACCCCGTTTCTCCAACTCAAATTACAAATGCTCGATAGGATTCATGTCCAGCGAATTTCAGGGCCATGGCAATAAATGGAATTCCTCATCATGTTCTAGAAACCATTCCTGAACCTTCTTTGCAGTGTGACATGGGGTATTGTCTTGTTGAAAGAAAGGTGGTTTTAATGTATTGGCTGATCAGTGTAAAGTATAATGTAATATATTACCTGATGGCTGCAAAAGCTCCAATAACTAAGACACTAGTCTAGTCTTGTAAAAACCGGTAGCACAAGTCAGGAAATGGGTAAAGTAATAGGTCAGGTAAGCAGACTTTGGTAAGGTATTTGGTCAGGTTAAATAGACCACCACATGTAACAACTCGCCTTGCATGGTGTTTAGACCACAAGCTTATAAAACTTCTGTGCAATCTGACTTTATAAGATCAAAGCTATAGACCTTTTTTGGTTAGTGCTATCTGTACACCTAAAATTAACCACTGAACTGTAAAAAACATCAAATACATAACAACTCGCCTTGCATGGCATTTACCTACAAACCTCATATTATTATCTCTCATAAGGAATTTTATTCTATAGAGATACAGAAATGTTCGTTCTTTGTTAAGGAGATATCTCTGTACCTGAAATATGCCATTTTGGCATCCATCTTGTAAACTCTTGTTACCACAAGTCCTAATATGCCATTATTACCACTAATGTTGGATTATACTGCCTTATTTCTGCTATGTTTTACTTATATTTCTTATATAGTATTATAGAGTTTTATTAAATTTTAATTTTTGAGAAGAGTTTTATTAAATTTTAATTTTGAGAAGTGCACTATTCCTAAGCAAATGAAGATTTCTATCAGACCAATTCATAAAAATGATTCAAAAAACATTTTGAAAATCAGAGACAATTACAGTATTAACAGTTTTGAATAAAATTATAGAAAAATTTGTGGAAATTTTTAATTAATTAAAATTTTAACAAAAAGACAATATGGATTTCATAAAGGAATCGGAACAATTAACTTGTTAGAAGATTTTTGTGATTTATTAAATCAGAACTTAAACCAAGGTAGAAAACATGCCATGATATTCATGATTGAAATAAAGCTTTTGATTCCATTGATATTAATACATATTACATAAATTATATTTGATGGGAGCTAGAGGTAAAATTTATACATGGTTTAAAACTTATTTATTAAACAGAGAGATAATAATGAGAATAAACATATCATATAGTGACAAATTTCCAGTTCATGTTAGGTTTCCATAAGGCTTGGTATCGGGTCATTACTTTTCCAAATTTATATGACTAATGTTAAATTTAATGGAGAAATCTTTATATAGATAGATGATGTAATATTAGTGAACTCTCATTAACATTTGTAATGTGCAATTAATAATTTACACAAAGAGATTTCAATTAAGTAGATACGTGATTTTTTCATAACAGATTAGTTATAAATGTTGTTATATAAATTATTCAGTAATAAATTATCACAAGAAAAGTCCTGTAGACAAGGAACACTTGAAAAAAATCAGTTGAAAAAAATTGAAAAATTGGTTAACTTATGTGTCACTTAATTGGAGAGTTTGTCAGCTCCTCGGTGGTCTAGCAGTTAAGACATCTGGCATGCTTCTGGAAGACCTGGGTTTGAATACTAGTCAGGACAACTCATTTTTTCAAGTGTCCCTTGTATACAGGACTTTTCCTGTGATAATTACTGTCTCTTCTGAAAAATGCAAGAATTTTATGAGAAATGATGTACCATCTCAGGAAACTAGACTCTTCAGAAAGAAATGCTGTACCACTGGATGAAGATAATCACTCAGGACTATCAAAGAGTGATTGACATTAATCTTGCCTTCTACGGAATGACTGCACCCAAACTATGCGCAAGAAAGCACTCACACCATTACAGAGTTGCCAGAACCCTTAACAGCAGGAAACAAACAATCAGAGTTGTAAGCTTCCATTGGGTGGCACCACGTGCACTCATCCATTTGTTGGAAACAAAGTGTAGGATGATTCGTCAGACTACATCACATTCCTCCAGTGCTTGTGCTCTTTGCATCACTGGGCATGATGACATGGGTTGACAGTTGATGAGTGGCTTGTGAAGTGCAACTTGCAAGTATAATAAGTGATAGACAGCTCTATGGAATTCCTAATGTACTGTTTTTTGACAAAACTGGTCTCTCCTGTCTTACATTGAAATCTGTGCATAACTCATCAGCTGTAGCTCACTGGTTTCACATCTCACTTAATGCTCAAATGTCCTGATTATGGAGTATGCATTTCTGCCTACTATTGCCTTTTGCAGATGGTCTTCCCTTTAGATTCTTATGCAGATATGACCTCAGAAATTGTTCCTCATGAAACATTAGCAAGTTAAGCTGTTTTAGTGACTGAAGCTCCTACCAAATGCACTCAATCATTCCCTTTTCGAAATCTAAGGTCTTTTCTTGATAACATGGTGCCAATAATACCATGCAGTTACACCAGATTTGCCTTTATAGACATGATGCTAAACATGCTGCCATGTCTTTTGCATGTTTTATGCCTTCATCAATAGTACATAGTACCACTGTTTAACATAAATTGAAGGCTTTCCATGAAACTTGGTGTTTCCAAATTTCTGTCCATTACCCGTATAATGAAACCTAATTTGAAAACCTGATTTTTTTTACTCTATTCCTTTTAGTTTGCCATTTTGAATTTTCAGTATTTGACCATTAAATTTCAACAGGCTGTACACTAGTAGCAGTAAAATAGAAATCACAACTGAAAAAAAAAACAGATGTTAATTGATTAGGTGGCACCACTGATTGTAGCAGAATTTCTAACCCTCTACAACTGATATAAAATTATTTTATCATTAAATTAGTAGCTGATTCTGTGATACCCCATCGTTCACTTTTGCTTTACCTTAACCAGTTTTGTTTAATTTACATTATATTTATCATTTCGGGGATTTTTTATTTCCTTTTTGGCATCACATTGCTCATTTCCAAGAGTTGGGAGTTGCGCATGTGCAACTCCGATCTTCCGACTGTCACCGATAAAGCGTGTGCACAAGGACACGCCCCTCTTGTGTCATAGCTTGCGTCGTTCGTCACTTTATGTTAATGTCTTTCCCGGCGTGCAACATGACGTGCCGGCTCTTGTTTTTTTAAATCAGTGACTTGCTAGTCACAGAAGGCAATTAGTGCAGAAGCACTAGGCAGTGTAGAGTGCAGAGGCACTCAGTAGAGAGCACAGTGTGTGCAGGAGGAAAGTGCGTTGTAGCACAGTGAGTTTGATGTATCTTCTTCATTGATGTCTTGGTGAGTTGAACTATTTTGGAAATAAATCTGTTTGTTATTTTAAACCTTTTGAGTCTGTACAATTTTTTCTCTTGAGCAACGTGAATTTAGATTTATAGCATCTAGACTTTTTGACAATCAATTTTGATTCTAACTATTTACTCATTAACTCTCGCTGGCATTTTGAACCCTACTTTAAACTTAGTCTATTTTTTGGCAAATTTGTTAATTATTGCCTGGCACCCGTATCAGCTACCCGGAGCATAAAACTAATTGGATCAAAAGAAGGGTCCAACTTTAAAGCATTATTGCATTTATTTGGAGCATTACAATTCTATTTCCTATTTTAACAGCATTTTAAAGAGTGTTATTAAACATTTACTATTCCTCTCATAACTTTGTAATTACCTCCTTATATCTTGTAATATTAGCTTATTTAGAAAATACTTACATCTTAAAACATTATTTTTTAAGTGAATTTAAAAAATACACCCTCAAGCAGCTGCTTGCCACAGAGGTCTAACAGGAGCCTGTTAGTTTATTTATATGCAACAGTAGGTATGAAAGGATGGCAGGACCTCAGCAGAAAAACGATACACACACATCCATGCCATACCCGGGGCTCGAACCCAGGTCCCTTAGATCAGCAGCCAAGTGTGCTAACCACTCAACCATGTTGACTAAAATATGCATTTTAGGTAGAATGATAAAAGTCATAATTTCTACGCACAGAAATCATATAAATGGTAGCTGTTCAATAAATATGGTCTGTCAAAATAAAGAGTGACTGAAACAATTACATATTCATTACTACTGATGAACAATTTCAATTTCTGCAGTATGAGCTCTAATAAAGAATTCTCTCTCATATTGTTACAAAACATTACAGCACAATTTTGCTAAATAGTATCATGTAACTGGGGAAAGTTACTAAATATATAGGCAAATCAACCCAACTAAATGAGCTACATATATAGTGTTAATAATACATATAAGTAGTATTAGAATACTAATAATAAATAATAGTTATTACTTACTTATTCATTTTTTCAGCTAGCACAACATTAAAGGTCATTACCCAGAGGCAAAAAGTCAACTGATATTGAATTTGGAAATTGACTCTTCCTGCAAGCACAGTAACAAGCCTAAAAAACAATAAAACTCTAATTACTAAGCATACTAACAAACTTAAGAATTACAATGCACTAATAATAATATGATGTACTACACACTTGTTGCTACATACAGTAAAATAACACAGGCTATTTTATACACAATAAAATCCTAGTTATCTGAAAAAATACAACTAAGTTAATCCCAAAAATCGAAGATTTTAAGAATGTAAAATTAGATATATTTACATAAATATAAAAAAAATAAAAAGTGTAAGCAAAGACATGTCAAATTAATCCAAAAATAATATACAGAAAATACTTTCTTTACCAGCATAATTAAAATAGAACATATAAAACTGCTATTAAGAAAATACAGAAGAAACTTTGGAAAAAAAGATTTCAAGTCAATGGTTACCATATAACAGCAATAATCAGTGTCAGTGTGAAACAATTGGGTTGTTTTACCTCTGAGTGGCACTTTTTTACACACAATGGAGTAAATGGCCAAGGATCCTGAAGGCTAAGAGAAGGTTGGGGGAGGGGACCCACTGGATAGCTGCTGGGTGACAGATGGTAGCATCCCATCAAAGCCATTCAGTGTGTTCTTTAAAGTGCACAGGATATGGCTCTCCCAAACATGGGGCAATGGCTTAATGTCCCATCCAATGGATGATGGCCTTTCCAAGCCTACTGACTGTGAGCAGAACAGTGAGCTGTGCGGAGATAAATCTCAAAGCTGGCCCAGCTGGGACTCGAACCTGGGAACTGCAGATTACAAGTCTGACATGCTACTGACCAGTGTGGAACAAAATCAGCATTTGTTTTAAGGTCCTCCATTTTATCCACTTCCCTTCAATCACACAACTGTGAAATCTATAATGAAAACTTTGGGTCATGCTGTATTTCACTTGAAAAGCCTGCTGAAAACAATTGAACTACATAAACTAATTTGCAAAAGTCATTATGGGTCTCATTTTATGATGGAATACAATTAATTTTACACTTTGTGATGTTTCTATCTATAAATGTGCTGTAAGTAATTGTTGGAAAAATACACCAGAAGTGAATACATAGTCAGAGGAACGAAAAAACGAAAACTTAAGTTTGTGATGCATTGTTCAAACACACAAATTTTAATAGGCTCAGAGAAAGGTAACCATTTCTCAGCTCAGGTATCTGTACAAACTCAGTTGTATTGTCAGTTGACTGCCTGATGTAGTATGAAATGCATAATAGTTATGGAATGTGGACACACTTCTAAGGTAATTCAGCCAGAGTTATTATAATTATGATCCATCGATTATACATTCGATTTACATAGTCAAGAAAATGTAACCAGTTTTGTTTCGCATGATATAGATTTAATACATATTATGAAGTAGAAGTTGGGTTGTTTTACTTCTGAGCTAAATAATGGGATAAATGGCCAAGTCACAAGAACACCGAGGGCTAGAAGAAAGTTGGAGGAGGTGGCTCACTGGACAGCTGTTAGGACATGGATGGTAGCCTCCCATCAAGGCCATCCAGTGTGTTCTTTAATGTGCACATAGGGCATGGGCTCTCTCACACATGGAGCCACAGCTTAACGTCTCATCTGATGGACAGTGGCCTTTCTAAGCCAATCTGTGCCTCCTACTGACCGACATCAGTGAGGGGAGTTTTGCAGATGAAGTAGTAGTGAAATAGCATCGAAAAAGATTATTAGACTGTCTTCCCAAAGTAAAATCAACTAAATGGTTTTAGTTGATAGCCTTTATTTCTAAGAATATTTTAATAATAATAATATATTATTATATTTGAAAAACACCATCTCTAACTAGTTATATTTCTATTATTTTGCTGAAACTGTATTCTTGCCATTGATACTTTATATGTTTAATTGCATCAATGTTTCACATCCTAATAAAATAAAACCTGTTTTGGATTGGCAGCAAGATATGACTTTTACAGACTGAATTCTTTCAGGGTAATAAAAACCATGTCTGTCTCATTTTTAGCAGCAAATTTAACTTTGTACATGATTTATAGGCTAAATATAGCCGATTCCTAAGTATATTTTTTATACATTATGTGATATTTTATAAAATATCACATAATAATATAGTTTTATAAATAATAATAAATATAGTTTCATAAAATAACACATAATGCTTTATTTATAATTCATATTAAGTTCATTAACATTCTTCTTTGAAATGCAATGAGAAATTTAACCATGATTTGTTGGTCTTGATTTACATGGTGGTTTTCCAGAACCTATCTACCATGTAATTTCAATTGAAGATGTATATGTTACCGTTAAAGTGTATAATTCAGTTATTTCATAGAATACCTAGTTATTTCATGAAATAACTGATCAAGTCAGTTAAAGCGTGTAATAAATTAATAATTCCACACTTTAACTAGTTATTCTATGAAATAACTAGGTATTCTATGAAATAACTAATGATAGACAGTTAAAGTGTAAAATAAACAATCTGACTGAATTATACAGCATACAAAATGTTATTTATATAAAGACACAATAAAATCATTTGTTACAACTAGAATTACTAAAATGGCATTTGGAATTGCCCTAATGTGCAAAGGCCAAATAAGAACGAATCCGTAAAGTGGTGAATCTCTTGAATATGAATCTTCGTATCACCTGATTCAGTCATCTGCATTATAAAAAATGCCCCGGATGAGCGGAGGCCAAGTGAGAATGAATCAGTAAAGTGATTCATTCTTGAGAATGAATCACTAAAGTGTGAGTGAGATGAACTCACTCGTTCTCACTAAAGTGTGAGTGAGAACGAATCACTAAAGTGAGACTTGGCCTGTTCTCACTTGGCCTGCTGATTTTGGGGGCGTTTTTTATAATTCGGATGACTGATTCATGTTGACAGAGGGATGACCCTGGTTTCAACTCTACTCTCAAACACTAGAAATAGTCTTTTTTTTTGTTGACTTTTGGTTACATTTCAGGGTAGAATGCAGTTTTTGTTGCTTTTGGTCACTTCTTGTTGATGTTCTGAGAGTCTGATGCAAAAAATATTTGGCTACAGTAATCTCTATATATTAAGTTCAGCAAATTATCATTAATTACAAAAATATTGTGTGTAAATGAAAGTAATACTTTCCATATTCTTAAACGAATCATAAAAGTTAATATCATTATTATTATATAACACTTTATAGTGGGTTAAAAATGGTGTGCTATTTCTGACCACTGGTTCTCACTTTACAGCCTTTTGAATTTAAGATTTATTTACTCGGTTATTTTACACTTTAACGGCGTGTAGATCGTTATTCTATGAAATAACTAGTTAAACCATAGAATACAAGTGAGTTTTACTCTTTAACTGACTTGATCAGTTATTTCATGAAATAACTAGGTATTCTATGAAATAACAGATTTCATACTTTAACGATAACATATATGTTGCACAGAACTACTGTATGCAGATTAACTCTTTATCAGATATTATTCAGCATGTTTTACAGTTTTAACTAAAGAACAATACAATTGAGTATTATCTGTAAAAGAGCTAAGAAAAACTTACATATACAGAAAAAAATAAATGCGCATTAAACATTATGAATTTAAACTTACGTTGATATTCCATCTACTGCCATAAATGCCAGTCTATATTCATCTATCCTCAGCATCATTTGTAGGCATCTTGCAACGGACTGAATGTATTCATTACTCTACAGAAATAATAGACCAAATTAATAAGAAATCTGAATTTCATGCTACACATTTGGTGCAATTTGAATTTAAACTGCATGAAAGATTTACATTTCAACTTTGAAGCAAAATGTACATTTGCAGAATATGAAAAAACTGCAACTGATAAATCAAAATTTTCTATCCTTCTGCTTTACTTGACATTTTTCACTTCTTTTCAGTATTTCTACTGAAAATAGAAACTATGGATAAGCTAAAGCATTCATGTTGATGAGAGAGGGATTTTTTTTAGGTACAAGTCTGTAATGAGTGGATGGAAGGATGGATAAATGATTAACATCCACGATGAAGCGTTTTAGCCTGAAGAGACATGCCAGTCTGCAAGAATTACTCTTTTGATGGAGAAATGAAGCTTTAAGCTTTAATTTATTATTAAAAACTATAATAAACCCTTTTAAGCAATTAACATAGAACAAATAATAAAGCTGAAATTAATTCAAGGACAGAATTAGGGCAAAAAGAAAAATAGAAGATAACAAGGGCCAGGGGAATAATAAAGTAGAAAGGCATAGAAGAGAGACTAGGCTTAATGGCTGAGACAAGCTTACTTTTTTTTTCTTGACATGGTAGACAATATTCTCCCCCACCCTTTGGGTTCCATCACAAATTTCAGTAACTTGTACTAAAACTTACCAATTTATGGTGTAGTTTTTAATATATTATGATGTAAATTTTAAATCTTTTTTTTCCAAATAAAAAATCACCATTTTTAGCTATTTTCCTATTGCTTTTTACTTGCTGTCTCAGTTTGCAAATTTAGGAAAAAGAGGTCCCACAGGTCCTGCAATCTTCCTTTATGTGGACACGGGTCATGTAAACATCTAGTTTCTAGGAATGTATATAACATTTAGAACCCAAACCAGCAGAATCTTCATAAGGTGGTTCGCTCACTGTGTACAGGAGCTCGCACTGATGGGTGTGTGTGGGGGGGGAGAGGGGGGTTGATCGTAGAGAGTCAGATGTCAACCAAAATCTCAAGGCTTCAAGTCTGTCACAGACCACTAGACATTTCCTCTCAAACTTTCCTCGCCCTCAGAAGATGGGAAGTTTCTAAACCATTTTTACACATATTTATAACCATAAACTGATTTAAATAAGTTGTGCATCAAATGAAATTTGCAGCTTGCAGAGCAATGTAACCTGTGGTGTAGAAATAGGGGAATGGGAAATCACTATTCTAATAATTCCACTTAAAATCAAATGAAAAATTTGTCATTTTTAAATAAAATTAAAAAAACTTTATTAATATATTAATATTAATTAAAATATTATTTTCTAATTTATAAGTTTTTTTTATTTCTTCTTTTCATATTGTCAGTACAAATAAATACTTGTACGGAGTATTCATTTATTTATTTATTGTTCCAGTCAACACTTTATATTGTTTGCAATTTTTAATATAAACTCTGAAGTACTTTACACAGTAATTTAACTAAGAATAGTTGATTGTTTGGGGTTTTATGGTTCAAGAAGCTTAAATAAAATTTATTTAAATTCTCAAAAATTACTTATAAACATTGTGTACAAAGCATAAATTAGAAAGCAGACATATTGCAGCAACTGCAATGCAACTACAATTGCAATTTCCTCTTAAGGTTTCATGTACGTGACAGGAGAATCATAACTGCAATGCAATTAGCTACCAACATGAAAACTACAGTTTTCATGTTGCTAGCTAAATGTTGATTCTTTTAACATTTAGTTGAATTTGAATATTAGTTGAGTTTGAATGATTTATGTCTGCAAAGTGAAGCATTAATATTCTCACTATCTACTATTTTAGTTTTGGGGTTTGTTTCACTATTTATTTCCAATTAATTGCAGTTAACAAGAATTAAGCTGTATTTCAAAAGATCAGCTTTCTAGGAATATATATATTCCTTATTTAGAAGATCAGAATTTTTAACATGAGACCAATATTTCCTGGGCGAGACATGATAAAAGTGATACCACATGGATTCAATTTATTTCTAATCAAGTGGAGTCTGAGGTAATCATTTATTATGCAGTGATTAATATAATCTGACAGAATTACATTAGCTTACATAAGGTATATGTTGTCTGCTCTGTTTATATTAGTATAATATATACACTACAGGGAAAAAAAATTGCAACACCTGGAAGGATTATAGCCATTTTATTGAAATGCAGGCAGCCGTTAGCATACACTGAAATGTGTGATTACTGAGATACACATTATCAAATGAATTACATTCAGATTACATCATTGTAAATCTCAGTGATCTCAGTGATGAATTACACTGAGATTACATCACTGAGATGCACAATATCAAAAAATATGGAAAATTACCACTTTACCTACCTGGTAAAGTGGTATAATTATTATGATGTTGAACTGCCCTATACAGCAATGCATTCATGAACATGGCTGGGAAGGCTATCGTACAGCTCTATAATGTCCTCCTGAGGGATAGAATGCCAAATAGCACAAAGTCGCTGTTCCATTTCAGTGACAGTGCACTCTCTGCATGAGGCACACCTCTTGGGTGTTGTTGGAGCTGTCAGTCCATCATGCTCCAGATGTGTTCAATAGGTGAAAGATCCGGGAAGCGTGCTGGCCATGGTAGTACCTGACCATTTCGCTCACGTAGATACTGCTGACTAATGTTGGATGTGTGGGGAAGGGCGTTATCTTGCTGGTAAAAGGTTCTGTGCTGCTGAACAAATCAGACAGCCCTGAATGCAAAATGTTGGTAACACATTATTGGACAGTTCGAGATCCCCTTATGATGACCAATTCTGATCGAGATGTCCAACAAACGGCACCTCACACCAAGATACCAGGTACTGGAGCTGTGTAACTTTGCTCGCAGTGGATGGCATTCCTTTCCCCTGGATGACAGTGAACACATTGTCTACCATCATGCTGACCAAGATAAAAACGAATTTTTAAATATGTTTACATTAAATACATCTTATTCTCCATCAATGTCACTAAACACCATGGTACTCCACTCTTGTTCGCTCCAGTTCTGTCTGTGGTGACACCACTGAAGATGTACTGGCACATGTGGACAAATACAGGGTCGGATGATAAGCTTGCAAAAAGCCTGTTGTTTACCATCTGCCTGGTAGGTATTCGATGTGTTACCTGTTGCCAATCCCTTTGTAGTTACATTGTAGTCACGAATCTATCACACAATGTCATGCATCGCAAATGGCGGTCCTGTCACTCCACGGTCCTACGTCGTTTTCCTGATCCTTGTTGCCATGTGCTGGATCCTTCTTGAACCCACTGGCACCATATGTGTAAGATGGTGCTGGGACTGCAGCCAACAAGGTTGGCCACATTTTTGTACAACAAACCAGTTTCTCTAAGGTCGATGATTCTTCCATGCTCATAGTCTGTTAACTGTTGGAACGGCTGTCAATGTCTGCATAAGGGCAGCTTTAGTAGTTTAGAACAATTTCTACATTTTGTCAACCAGGGAGTTTTGGTTGCTTTTATCTGTGTTTGACCTGTGATGTCAGCTCGTGCCTGTCCAATCATTTTGATCGTCCTGTAAACCTAATCATTTCCCTATACTACTACTGCCTCCCTAAATTTCATCACATTTGCATAACTTTTTGCAAGTGTTCCATTTTTTATTTCCTGTAGTGTAGTTTATATTAATTGTGTGATATTGTCTGCTCAGTTTATATTAGCGAATACTACTATACAGTCAAGTACAATACAAGCTGCCAAATGCAGTATTTACAACATTAATACATCTTATGTCTTTTGTAATTATTGCATAGCACTGTTCAATTTAAATGAATACTGAGCTTTAATTAATGGGAAATTAAGTTTTATGTTTCAGTGAAATGAAAATGAAATTATCTTATATTATTTATTAGTCATGTGAGAAGAATATGGCAGTTGTATTTCTTATCGTATTAACTGCCAAGTTGGCTTTCAGTAAGATGTACAGCTACCTAATTAGAATTTATGATTGTGATAGGAATTAAAGTAAATTTGCAGTTATTGAAATAAATGCTGACTACCAGATGAGTGTAAAATATTAAACATTAAATGTTAGTAATAAGATGGACACTTTGTCAGTCTTCTCATGTCTGCTTACATGCTGTTTCATTACTATTATTGAAATATTCATAATAGACCAATTTCATTAACTTCAAACATACCTGTAGCAAAATTCTTTTGCATTTGTATAATTTGGTATTGATGATGGAACTGTTGAGAAATTTATCAAATATTAAGATTAATTTTGATAATTAAGATATTAAGATAATTTTTGATTAAATGGTTTCCATTTTGCTGTGGAAAATACTTTCCCATTAGGATTCCATTAGGATACTTTTCCATAAATAAAATAAATAATAAATACCCCCTCAAGCAGCTGCTTGCCACAGAGGTCTGACAGGAGCCTGTCAGTTTATATGCAACAGTAGAAGGTCTGTGAGGATGGCAGGAAGGATTCAAATTATTATTATTTAAACAGGTAAGTAATTGCAATACTGTCATTATTTAAATAACTTTCAGCTTCTATTATTAAAAATAGATAATCCTTTCATATGAAATCCGTTTTATGTTATCTTATTTTCTTGTTGCTTGCATACACTGAGATGCCAGTTTATTAGGTACACCTACCTAGTAGCATGTTGCACCTTCTTTGGCTTTCAGAACAGCCCCAATTCGTCGGGGCATAGAATTTAGAAGATGCTGGATGCATTGTGCAGGAAAGTTATACCATGCGGAAATGATTGTGTCATGCAGTTACTGCAAATTGTATGGTGGCAGTCTAACTGCAAACTGTACAGTCTAACTGCAAACAGCCCTTTCCATCTCATCCCAAAGATGCTCGATAGTGTTTAGTTCTGAGGACTGTGCAGGCCAATGAAGCAAGGAAAACTCATCGGCATGTTCCTGGAACCATTTGATGATAATACGTGCCTTATGAGTAGGTGCATTATCATGTTGAATGTGTCCATCCAAATGAAGATAAACTAGCCATGAAAGGATGAACTTCATCAATGACATTCAAATATGCCATGACATTGAGATGTCCTTCAATGGGTATCAGGAAGCCTAATGTGTGCCAGGAAAATATTCCCCACACCATCACACTGGCCTGTTCTGTTGACACCAGACAAAGTATCTCCATGGCCTCACATTGCTTGTGCCGAATTCTGATCCTTCCATCAGCATGATGTAAAAGGAACCGTAATTTGTCCAACCAGGCTACCTTTTTCCAATCCTCAACGATCCAGTGTCGATGCTCCTGTGCCCACTGGAGGTGTGGTTTCATGTTTTTTACTATCAACATTGGCACTCAAGATGGTTGGCTGCTGTTGTAGTCCATTCGTGACAAAGTCTGATGCATTCGAAGATGACCTAACAAGCACTAATAACACTATAATGACCTAACACACTAATTTGAGGGATAATTTATTCCTTCAATACCTGGAAGCATACAGTAGTTGTATCTACTGCAGCAAATCCTGAAGAAGATTTAAAAAAATATAGCTGTATGTAATATTCAAACAATAATTTATTGCAAATAATTCACCATAGCCAATAATTAAAATAGAATCAAGCAGAATTTCATTGAAGTCAGATTCCTTCCAATACTGTTAAAAAATAATCAGGTAGGCAATAATGCAAGTTACAGGTAGTCTTTATTGTTTATTTTGCTCAGTGATGGATGTTGCATTTAATTGATCAGTTTTCTGCTACAGAAATAAAGTTAACCAAGAGGGTTAATAAAATATAGTGTAATTCTGTCTGAATATTTTTCCACTGCATAAAAACATATTAGCTCCTCAGCAGATTACATCTACAGTCATCCACATGATTTTCTCAAGGTGGAAAGGAAGCAAAATCAGTTCTGTTTTACTATTGTAACAAAATAAAACAATTTTGCCTACAAGAAGAGGCAAAAGCATGATATCAAAGTTCAATATTTAGGTGTTTTTGAGCTTAATATTCATAACAATAAAATTGTTTCAAATTCCAATGTGGGCTGGACAAATGTCCTCTTTATTCCCATCCCTTGGAATGTATATGACTTTATAACACCTTTTATTTGCACTCCATCAGAAATGGAATTCTTTCAAAGCAGTCAGTCCTTTTATCTAAAAATTTGAATAGTGGTGTAGTCGGTGTGGAAGAGTTATTAGGAATTTAAATCATCCACCCTGGGGAAAATATTTTCTCAACAAACTATTTCATTAATTTACAATAAGAAAAATGTTAAGAAAAATTTTTACCACCCCCTCCAAAACGCACTGGTTGCCTTACTACTTCTGAATAAGCTGGACAAATATATATTCAGTGGTCATATTATTTAGAACAGACCTACTTTACTTCAACAGAGATTAATATTCAAAAGTCCCTCTTAAATAATATTGTTCACTTAAAATCTATAACACATATTGCCTTTGGTGCATATGAGAATCTCATTTTCAAGAAGAATGAAGTTTTTCATTTACCTCTTTTTCACTCCTTAAAATTTTTAGTTTAAGCTAATGGATAATGGGGAAAATGTAAATAGTGGTATTTTATTAATAATTATAAAACATAAAAAATATTTGTCTTTTATTCTTTAAATTTAAAGTTGCTTTTTCACATCCCTCTGAGAAATGGGGGCAGATTGCTGCTATCAATGTACTATTTTTTGACATTTTATTACTGAAACTTTAAATTTCTACCAGATCTAACAGATCTAATAGATCACTTGCAACATTTGTTAAGAGTTTTACCCTTTTCATTCATAATTAGTAATCTCTAACGATATAAATTAAAACTATCTAAGGATTTAAAAAATGCAAATTATATTTCATTAGTACCAATCAAACTAAAAAAGTTTTTTCCAATTATCTCTTGAAAAAAATAAAAACAACAACAAAAAACAGCTTTTTTCCACCCACCATGGGAATATCCCCCCCCCCCCCCATCATCATCAGAGAGACATAATGAGCCACTATTATTGCCAATGGAAACTTCATGACCAAAATTTTCGAATTTCTAGGATGATTATGTCATTTTCAATATTCATTTTAATTTTTTTTTAATTTTAGATTTTCCACCATTCATCATCATCATCCTCAAGCAGCCATGGGCTACGGAGGTCCAACCAGACCATGCAGTTTAATTCTCCAAGCATATCTGTCCTGAGCTACATCTGCTGCATCTGGCAACACACAATTTTCTCTTAAAACAAAATAATTGCATCCCCCCCCCCCAGGTGTAAGAAATCAACTCATTGTTGACAATGGAAACTTTATGATCTTCACATTTCACCACCAAAATTTCAAAATTCTAGCTTAACTATATATCATTTGCAATATTCTTTTAAAATTTAAAAAATTTTCCGCTGTTAGAGAAATAATTATAGCTATAAGAAGGTTCCGAACATCTGAATCATAATATTTTAACAGAAATAATTCTTAATTTATCTCTATATAAAAAAAAGTTCAATGTCTACAAGAGGACAGACAACAAAGTGAAACTATTACTTTTTTTGTGTTTTTTTTTAGAAATGAGATAATGAAACTAAAAAAATTTAATATCTCAACTAAATCTGTAGATTTTTAACATTCATTCAATATATAAAGAGATATGAAAGCTGGAATATTTAATAACAGCAATGTCAGTTAAATTGATCTGAAGAGTTAATTCAAATTAAAATGGAAGCACTATTATGTTAAACTTTATTAAAATATATAAACATATTTTATGCAAATTATGAAATAATTATTTCAAATTTTTAATTATATTTTAAATGGGTGTAGCATTACTTTTTTAACCATCCAATAAAATTTTAGGATCAGTGTCTTTAGACATAATCAAAAGCTAAAAGTACCAAAGTGATCAAAGGGGGCTATAGCATTCAACTTCCTTCTGAAGGGCTGAATAATATATATTGCCAAAGACAATCCTGAAAACAGAAATTGTTACATAACAAACCTTAAATTGTAATTTTTTGAGCACACCACCGATTAAAAAAATGGATTTCATTTAAGCACAGTCTCAATAATGACAATCTTTTTTTATCAATAAAAATCATGATTTCTATACAGTGATCATGTGATTTGTTCACATGCTTTAGTTCTGGTTGATGCAGTTCTGACTCTAAAATCTGTATTATGGTAGGGCTAGTGTATTTTTATCCAAATATTCCAATCCTATTAGACAAAAACTGATTATAGAAAACCAATGGAAAACATACTGTGAGAAAAATTTCATTCTCATATTTTTTGATACCAATAAATGGCCTACTCTAATATTAAAAATTCCAGTAAGCAGCATCTGTTGCATTTAAGTTAGAAAACATCAGACACAACCAAAATAAAATCCGATATTTAATGACTTTTTTTAGATTATCCACTGTTTATATTATCCATGCTACTTCTCCCCATTACTGCAGATATTATAGACTGAATCTATTGGACTTTCAATTTAAAAGTGGCAGCACTAGGGTATCAAATATATATCAAGTTACCTGAACAAAAATTACTGCAGTGTGTGAGGGTCTCTAAGGCAATTGGCTTGCAATATAAAAAAATGTGATAGTTGCTTTGTGATTGCTTTCAAATGGAAGTTGGATTGCAGCTGTAAGTTGCTGTAGTGGGTGCCTCTCCTTGAATGCACATGGGTCAAATGATAATAGATGTTTTTCTGATATTTTGCAATGGATTAACCTTTGAAGAAAAAATATTTTATTGAGGCTCATCAAAATCCCTATATATATATTTGTAGGTGAATAATCCATAACCATTACCCAGAGTTTGTTAAGAACAATCTGTAGTTGTCATTCAACAGCGTCCATGCTAAAAGAACAAATATTCGAAAATCATTAGCAGAGAGGCAATTGCCAATGGCCAGAGGAAGCTGTCTAGTGAAAAGAAATTAATCTTGACAGTGAAAAGTGACACTCAAAGACACAACTTTCTCAACTTCTCTCAAGGCACAACTCTGAGAAGAGGCTATGACAGGATATAAGTGACATGGACACAAAATGAATGAAAAGAAAATTAACAATGAAAATTGGCACATTACCTGGTATGTTAAAGGAAGTTGAATAAAATAACATATCACATGCTATCCCATATGCTTTTCCATGTCCAACAAAAAAACTTATCAGTTTCTTCAACAGAGATCATAAATTGCAAGCATACTATAAGGACAACTGTGGATGGTGAAGCAAAAAAGATATTTTTCCAGCTTCAACATAAAAATCCTGCATTGATGACGTGTAGAAGACTACTATGTACATACAAAGGACCTGATGGTGTGAAGAGGTGACGATGATAAAAAAATTACTTTTATGTTGAGAGCACCTAGTAGCATCAAACACAAATCAAGTTACCTAATTCTTTAAAGTTCTTAAGTCCAACTGTGACAACTTAAGTGATTTATTGTCTTTGGAGAACCCTGTCCTTGGCAAGAACAAACTCCAAAATTAAAAGTAGAAATACAAAAATAGGCAAAAATTAGCCTAAATTAAAGATACACTTGTTTAAAGTCTTATTTATTTCAATATGTTTGTCATACTGAAGTTATACACAATGTATTGTTGATACAGATAATAATTCTGTACGAAGTTTCACAAAAATTATAGTATCATGTCAATGCATTGTAGATGGGAATAGACTTTCCAATGCAAATAGCAACTGTTTATTCAATTTGTTTTAATCGATGTTATTTTTTGTATTCTATACTGATTTATCCTGGCACTATGAAGTGATGGTTTTCTCTATTAACCCCTACTCTGCCCTCAACGAAAAAGGAAACACCAATGGGATTGGAAAGACTGCTGTCCATTGAGTGGGATGTTAAGTCATGGCCCCATTGCAGGAGAACCATCCCTGGGTATGTTAAAGAATATATGCTGGATGGCCTTAACCCTTGAGAAGGCTCCCATTCTGTCACTAATAGCTGTCTAATGGATCCCCTTTCAGCTTCAGAAAATAATCCCTAGTTAAATATTAAATCAGTATATAACTGAATTTTGAAGTTTGGGAAGCTTTCAAAAGAGTTATGACAAATAGTTCCTGACATGTTATCAGGAAGTTGTGAGTTCAGATTCCACCTGGCTAATGACAATTTTCCTCTATATTTATCTTTCAAAGTAGTTCATACTGATTCTAATAAAAATACAATTGAATGAAATTAATACAAAATTCTGTGATTTTAAATATATTATATAATATTAGTTCTATTTTGAAGTTCATCAGTCTCACTGAAATGTTTAAATTCAGCAGGAGATTTTTTTAAATTTCCTGTGTACATATGTTTATTATAATTTAGCATTACTTTGACTAAAATGCGGTAATGGAAGTTTTTCTGCTATTTTGCATTGGATTAAATTTCAAACAAAAAATATTTTAAATATTTCAGGATGTAAAGCCAAAATATAAAACATTCCATATCTTAAAATATTTTAGAGCAACTTTGAGTCTTGCTAAAACAGTTTCAGAGTTTATACAAGGATGTTTCCAAAAGGTCTAGTAAAACTTTTGGAATGTGTCCTATCGTGCATAGTGATGAAAAAACAGTTCCAATTAACATTGGGGTCAGAAACATTTTTATTCCAACATTTTGAGAGTGCAAGTAAGAAAGCCTTTGAAGTTAGTTTTTATTCCAGTTATTACAGCACACTGTAAGTGATCAATGAAGACAATTATGCAAGTCTACATTAGGGAAAGTGTTTGAAATGGCCTCCCTGAACATTAATATACACCTCATAACTGTTGTACCATAAATAATTATTTCAAATTTTCAATTATCTTATATTTTGAATGGGTAGAGCATTACTTTTTTAACCATCAAATACAATTATCTACACTTCGATTGTCGAATACATTCAAAAAGTACCAGTGTTCTGAATTGTTTGGCAGCCATCAATGATCCATTCAGGAGAGATTGTGTATTAAGAACAAGGATAGCCTAAATCAGCCTTTAAAGTGTCCCCATAACAAGAAATCCAGTGGATTTAAATCGGGAGAGTATGCAGGCTATGCATTTGATCCACCTCTACCAATCCAATGGGTTGGATACATAAGATTGAGATGCTCTTCAGCAGAGGCTAAAATGTGCTGGAGTTCCATCATGCATGAACCACATGCAATGGTGTGTTGCTAATGGAATGTCTTCCAGAAAAGCAGAGAGTTTCACCTCCAAAAAACACATGTATTGCTGGCCATTGAGTGTTTGTGGCAGGAAAAATGGACCGATTGGGTAGTCATCAATGATGCCAACTGAAACATTCACATGAAACCCCTGCTGATGTCAAGACTCCGTGATTTCATGAAGATTTTCCCATGTGCAGTGGTGAATGTTATGAAAATTTCACAGTACCATCTTGTGCATTGTGATTCAAATCATCGGTGAAAAGTAGACAATGGAGAAAACCAGATGCAATACTTCAGAAGCCATTGTGAAAGCATGACTAGTGGATGAAAATCAATCACGAGAGGTTTATTCTCAATGCACATGATATGGGTAGAGCTGGTCCTGGTGGCATATTCTTTGTACATTTGAATATGAAACACCTATGTCTGCACTACCCTTCTTGAACTTGTCCTGGAATCCTCCATGACCATGTCCAGCACCAGTTCCTCTAAAGCAGGTTTGGACAAATTTGTAGAATCTGCAGTAACAGGCGAAAAGGATTTTGTCTCTGGAAGAAGTTGATGGGTGGCTGCAAAAGTAAAAAGTATTCCTGTTTGGACACAGTCTGTGTGGGAAAAGCTATTCTGTAGAGATGCTAAGCTTCGCTGCAGTTTCCATTCACTTGTCTATAAATGAAAAGAATGTCTGCCATTTAAGCATCAGAAAATTGATTATTCATGGTCAAAGTCACAAATAACACATGTATTGACAATAATAACAAGACTACTGATTCACTTACATGTAACTTCAGAACTGATTATCAGGACAACTGCTGACTAACTTTATGTAGCATTACCTCACCCTGGAGTGGTTGGATTTTGTCCAAAAATTAGCATACATCTACTATGCTGTCAGACATACAAATGATTCAAATTTACCTAGCATCGTACCTTTTGACAGATTTCCTTGCTTGCACTCTCAAATGTGCTTTAACTTGGAAGGGAAGTATTTCTGGACCAATGGTCATAGGAATGTTTTTTATTACTAAGCACAGTAGAACATTGTTCCTGAAGTTTGACTAGACTTTTTGGAAATATCCTATATAAAATGTTCAGCAAAGAATATTCATTTAAATGCTTATTTCAAAGAAAATTTAACAGAGGTGTCATTCATTCAACAATTAAAAAAACTTACTGGCATTCGAAGCTGATCCTTCAACCATGTTAAATAATAATGTAAATCAGAACCATCCATGAGCTCACGGCTCCAGCAAGCTATTTTTGCAATGATTCGACTTGTCTGAAACAATATTTAAAAATAATAGATTACTGAAAATATATGTATGATTAAAGCAACTACATAATTAATTCTGAATTAAAAAAATTAAAGCACTGATACAGTAGACAAAATGAAATATTGTACAGTTACATTTTTATTGAAATAAAAAAATAATTAAAAAACAATAATTATGTATAATTACATGAATAAAATGAATAAAAACTGAAGGAGTTATAAAAACAAAATTGCATAACTCAAAATTATCAATAAACATACAGCAATAAAATATTTTCTTTTTGCACATATGGAGAGCAGAGAAGCATTGATATTATCTTTTTAACTGTTGCTATAAAAAGGAAGTCAGAATGAGTTGGGTTGCTTTATTCTGTGTAGCACTTTTTTTGCCCACAATGGGCTAAATGGCCAAGCCACAAGGACCCCAAGGGTTCAGAGAAGGTTGGGGGAAGGAGACCCACTGGACAGCAGTCGGGAGAAAAATGGTAACCTCCCATCAAGGCCATCCAGCTCTTCCACATACAGGGCTTAGTTTAATGTCCCATCCAATAGGCAGCGGCCTTTCCAAGCTTATTGGTGTCTCCTACTGACTGAGGAAGGGAAAGAGTTTTGTGGAGATAAATCTCAAAGCTGGAACAGGCAGGACTCAAACTCGGAAATAAGCCAGAAAATGAGGTGTAGTAATAACAGGTTGGATCTGGGAGGCACAAACTGACTAATAGATGAACCCTTTTCCAATTTCTCTCTCCATAAAACTGTGGGATAAACTAATTTCAGTATCAAATGAAGGTCTCTTATCAGTGGTCAGTTCAAGAAACAGACTTGTTCCCTACATCAAATATGTTAATACACTGCTCAAAGTGGAAATTGCAACACCAAGGAGAAATGGAAGTAAAGATAGGTAAATCGCAAAGTTCCACAGTGAATGGACACGTGGCACCCAGCTAAACCATGGATATATACTGGGCATCCAGGAGCTCATATTACAGCATGACTGATAGAGAGGTTGCAGTGTATCCTGCAAAAATGTTCAGAACATGCCTTGGAGATGCTGAGAACCCTTATGCACAATCGATGCCTTCTGGAGAGCAAATGGTCGATATGCGAGAGCTCAGATTGAGTCTCAAGCTATCACCGCACACACATGGGGTGCAATGTGAGCATAGTACAATAGTTCATCTTATGCAAAATCACAGGGCACCAAATGACACAAAGGACTGGTACAGGACCAGCATGCCACACCCCAGGATGTGAAGATTGCATGCTCTCGTAAGAAGGCTGTTCGCTACCCTTTCACCACAGCAACTGTGCTGCAGTGATTTGCAGACCACTACAGGTACCATGGTCATCAAAAACCATTAGACAATGTTTGCATGATGCAAGAATGAAGGCAAGACATTCAGTCTGGCATCTACCACTGCAGTAACATCACCAGTTATGCCATCTCCACTGGTATTGAAGTAAGATAACAATGGACTGCAGAATGAAGGAGTGTTGTTTACAGACAAGTTCCGATTGTTTTGGCATGACAGACAGCTGTTTCTCTGCATAGTGTAGGCATTGTCAATGACATGAAAAGTCTATTCCATTAGCTGTCATACAGCTCCCCACCATGATACAATGATGGTATCACATATGGTGGCCAAACACCTCTGCTCCATGTTTCTGCTGTGCTGACAGCAAGACATTACATCAATGACATTATTAATCCTGTGGCATGACTCTACCACTATGCCTGGACTAATTCTGCAGCAGGACAATGCCACCCCAAATACTGCATGATGCCCAGTCTCCAAAGTGTGGACGTTCTCCCATGGTCGCCATACTCCCCAGGCTTGTCGTCCATTGAGCATGTGTGTAACCTTATGGGTCGCTGCCTTCGCCAGCTCCCTCTAGCAGTGAACCTTGTACAGTTGTGTGCCCAATTGGATGCTGTTTGGAATGCCATACCTCAGGACACCATTAATCATCTGATGGATGGAATACCGATATGTACAGGCTTGTATAACTGCCCAAGGTGTGTCTACTATGCATTGATGAATCTGCAATAAATGCATGTACCTTGCATTTTCACATTCCTTTTTTGATCATTTGCACATCTACCCTCATAGCTTCCATCCTGTCAGATTTGAGTGTATACATCACTTCCTTCATGGTGTTGGGATTTCCACTTTGAGCAGTGTATATCATTATTTAAAAAAAAAATAACATAATTAAGCATAAACTAACTCATGAACTTCTATGCAGGTGGGGCCAGTATATATATATATGCAGCGAAATCAATTACATAGAGGTGAGGGGATGGGTATGGTTGTTTTACTTTTGAGCAGCACTTTTTGCACACAATAGGCTAAATGTCCAGGTCACAAAGACCCTGAAGGCTCAGAAGGTTATGGCAAGGAGCCCAAAGAACAGCTATTAGAAGATAGATGGTAGCCTCCTTTCAAGGTCATCCAGTATTCTTTAACGTGCAAAGGGTATGTCTCTCCTGCACACAGGGTCATGGTTTAATGTTCTATCCAATGGATGGCAGCTTTTCCAAGCCCATCAGTGTCCCCTATCATGTCATCAAGCCCATCAGTGTCCCCTATTAATTGATTTCCTGGATACATTGTGCTAGGGGAGAGGAATCTAGCAAGACCATAGTCTTGCTTGAAATAATGAAGCTTTGAGCAGCAACAAAAGTAGCCTTCTTATAACAAATAAAAAATAAATTACCCTCAAGCAGCTGCTTGGAATAGAGGTCTAAGATCTCTATTCTAATCTGTCAGTATAATATGACAGTATAATATGTCAGTATAATATGATAATCTCTAATCTGTCAGTATAATATGCGACAGAGAAGATTTATTTAAAAAAAGCAAGATCTCAACAGAATAAGAACATAGAAAAGAAACATTCATATCTTATCCAGGGTTCAAACATAGGTCCCTTTGATCAGTAGCAAAGCACACTAGCCACTCAGCCACCAGACCAGTTCTCATCTATCTCATAACAAAGGAGTAACAAAAAAATTATGTAACAGATCTGCAACATGATGTTGCTTTTCTTGGGCTTGTACATGTCTTTGATGTTTAGGGTAGTAATAACCATAACTAGAAATAAAACTAATTAGAAAAACACTATATTGCTTTTGAGAAAAACAGAATGCTTGTTTTCAAAGAGAATGTTCATTTTGCAAATTTAGCAACCTCTAAGAGTGGAAATTCAAAATAAAGGATGTTTCAGAAAATGCAAATCATAATATTTAATTAATACCTAATCAATTCAAAAGGAATTTTTCATTTAACTTTTAAAACAAAATGCATTTACTGACCACCACCTGGAGGTAATGGGGTAAATCACTGTTGTCAGTGTACATTCTCTTGTCCATTACATTACATTACCAAAATTTCAAATCTTAAGCATCAGTAGACCATTTATAATATCAACATAAAATTTCAGGTCTTCCAACTTTAGGGTCCTCTAATGGGGGAAATTAAAACTACAAAAGATTCGGAAAATGTGAATCCTCATTAGTACCTATCAAAAACCAAAATAATTTTTCATTTATCTCTTAAACAAAAAATGCTGCGTTTTCTTAACCCCTTTGGGTTAAGGGAGCTAATCATTACTAGCAGTGCAAACCCCTTGACTGGTGGATTTTACCAACAAAAATGGAAATCTTTGACATAGATACACCATTTATAATATTCTTTTAAATTTTACATTTTCCAACTTTAGAGAGAAATGTAAAATTACTGGAAGATTCAGGAAATACAAATCCTAATATTTAATTAGTAAAATTGTTTAATCGCTACAATTTCACTGTTAAAATTTTAGAAAGTTAACCAGCATTCTGGGAAGTTCTAATTAATCTTTCATTGTTTGACATAATAGAGGCAATTTCTATGGTGATGCAAATGGGTTTATTCACTACATAATCCACTTTAATAATCATTTTATATTCTTGTGTAACTAATGAGGCAAAATTAGCATGCATTTTCGACCATATAAAGAATGTGGTCAATACATTGTCTTATTAAAATGCCATCAATCAGCATCTGAGATGATTTTTTTTAACTCTTCCAATGTCCAGGTCGTTTGTATATATTGATAGAATCCACAATGAGAAGTCAAGGATGTAGGCATTCGTTTTTAGTACAACATAAAAAAAATTCGATTTTTTAATAATAAAAACTGCAGCTGTAATGCTCCAAATAAATGCAATAATGCTTTAAAGTTGGACCCTTCTTTTGATCCAATTAGTGTTATGCTCGGGATAGCTGATACGGGCGCCAGGCAATAATTAACAAATTGCCAAAAAAGTAGACTAAGTTTAAAGTAGGGTTCAAAATGCCAGCGAGCGTTAATGAGTAAGAATCAAAAATGATTGTCAATTTTAAGATTTAATATTATCAAAACTTAAATTCACGTTGCTCAAGAGAAAAAATTGTACAGACTCAAAAGGTTTAAAATAACAAACAGATTTATTTCCAAAACAGTTCAACTCACCAAGACATCAATGAAGAAGATATCACTCTATACAACTCCAACTCCTCACTCCTGTGCTACATGCACTGTGCTTGGTGCTACGCACCTTGTGCTTGTGCTCTAACTCCTCTCTGTGACTCGCAGGTCACCGGTTTAAAAGACAAGAGCCAGATGCACGCTGGGAAAGACATTTACATATAGTGATGAACGACGCAAGCTATGACGCAAGAGGGGGCGTGTCCTTGTGCACGCTTTTAGTGGGAGACAGTCGGAAGATAGGAGTTGCGCATGCGCAACTCACAACTATTGTAAATGAGCGCTGTGATGCCAAAAAGGAAATAAAAATCCCCAAAATGATAAATATAACATAAATTAAACAAAACTGGTTAAGGTAAAGCAAAAGTGAACGATGGGGCATCACACAGCTTTAAAAACTTCTTACATATATCATATAAAAATATATAATTCAGGCTTGAAATATAATATTCTCTTTCTCATTTTATGCATATTTTATTAAACTACAATATAAATGATTTGCTAAAGCCATCTGATTGCCATTTCTTAGAAGTGCTACACAGTATTGCCAATTTGTTGATTAATGTTACTCTTCGCTGAAGCAAAACCCTGATTTAAGCTCACAAATTTGATTTGAACTATCATCAACAAATTTTTCCTTAAAGTTTCAAAAATCTCATGAAAATTAATAAAAAAAAATTATATGTTTTAAAAAAGAAGATTTTGGAAGTAATTACAAATTCCTCCATTGCTTTTTTTCCGTTTTACACTCTTTTCTCCCTTAAACTTATTTTAATATTCCTCGAATTATTTTTATCATTTATATCATTTATCCCAGCATCCTATGCACCTTTCCTGCTTCTCAGATCAAAATTATAACTAAAGACAGAGCCTTTCTTAAGCTTTAAGACTGGCTGCAATTAGGTCACAGCTGACTGAAGCCATGGATGCAGTTGTCTTCACACATGTAATCTCCGTTCTATGTGTTATAAGCGACTCCATAATAAAGTCATTACAGTTTGTACATTGTTTACAGTGTTGTTCCAGTATATGGATTCCTTTGTAAAATTAGTATTTACTTTTTTATATTTAAACTTAGTTTTCATTTTGGTAGATTTATTTTTGAAAATTATCCATCTTTGGGTCAGTTGATCTGCCAATCGATTTTTCAGAGTCACGCGTATATCAGATAGCTGGCTCACATGTTGCTATGAATATTTTAACATTGCATTAGGTTACATATTAAAAATAACTTAAAATTCT
The DNA here is from genome assembly GCA_038380435.1 of Ryuthela nishihirai. Lineage (NCBI taxonomy): Eukaryota > Metazoa > Arthropoda > Arachnida > Araneae > Heptathelidae > Ryuthela > Ryuthela nishihirai. Next base: position 21,033,863 of record JAWZYU010000028.1, on the reverse strand, counting down.
CAGTCATTAAGCAATAAATTTTTAAAGTTTATCTTTCAAAAGTTTTTAGGAGAAAACTCAGATGCTTTTTCAGAGCAAGGACAGCACTTTGTCTTCAGTGAAGTGATATTATGTAGTGGCATTAGGGCTGTTCAGAGCTTCTTTCCACATGTCATGAAGGGCAATTTCAGTGTCTTGGTTGCAAGTGGGGATGGGCGAGGTCATTATTTCAATAGCCTTATGGACTATGGTTCCAGAGAAAGTGGATGCACATGCAAGCAGTGTGGCGTGCTCCCAGTCTATTGTTGCCATGTGTTGTACTGCTAGCTGGGCAGTGGCCATCATTAGCTTGTTTTGGCTGACATCTGTTTGATGCTCTGCAAACCTCTTTTGTAAAGAATGTATGGTTTTTCCGATGTAGTACACAATGAAATCATTCGGCAAATGTAAAGGAAATCAGTATAAGCTGATTTTTGAAGCAGGCTAAATTTATCTCTGTTCCTTTTGATAATTTTCTTCAGATTTGGAGCTGGGCTGAAAACAATTTTGATATTTTGGGCTCTGAGTAATCCTGAAAATGAATGAGGTCTTGGAAACAGAAGCAAAAAACCTTTCTTGGCATGGAAATCAGACCTTCTGTAAGAGGATAAATTCGCCATAGGTCCACTCACTGAGGACAATTTACTTCCATCTACCAGCAAAGTTTCATTAAAAAATAAAATTACCAGTTTTTAAGTTGTATTTCAATAGTTTTAAAAGATTCCTCCACCCCCCCCCCCCCAACTCAGTAACTTGGTGCACTAACTGCCAATTGACAATATATGTTGTTGTTTTTCCACTTTGGTGCATCAACTTTTCGGCACTTAGCCAAATCCCTAAAATTCAGCTGTCAAAGAAAAAAAAATCATAATGTTCAGTAAAAAAAGTAGCTAAGTGTTCCTCCATTTCATAAATAGGACAGAAAATCCCATTAATGTGAGCAATCCAAGTCACCTTACATAATGCTGGATGGTGCTTTAAAATATACCACATTGGAAAAAAAATCATTAAAAGAGATAAAAATAATGTTTCAGGTAAATATATCATTCAGGAGAAATTTTGCTTTCTATTAATATATAATTTAATGGTTTTTATTCAACACATTTTCCAATATTAAGCCTTAAATTTATAGTCCGATCTATTTTTTTCACTATATCACTATGAAAACATTTTATTGAAATTAATATGCTTGTAAATTTATTTAAATTTTTTTCATAAATTAGGAGTTAAATTCTGTTTAATTTGGTATATAACATGACCTATTTCTGTAGATTGGTTATTTTTTTTTAAATATAAAGTTAGCTTGTTTATTTGACTCAGCACAATTGGTTAAAAGCCTGGACTTTCCTCAAAGTATGGTACCGAGAAAAAAAATTATAAAAAAAGGAAAAATACACTGTTTTCCATAAATTAAGGCAAATCCCTATGTTAAGTCAATGGGAAGCCTCTATAACTTCTAAAATAAGTTTTTTCGTTTTGAAAAATGATTGCAGATAAAGATCTCAATCAAATAAATCAATATCTTGATTTTCAGCAATATTCGTTCAGTATTTAATGAGTTATGGAAGTTTCAATATTTAGTGATAACAATGCCAGCCACAAAAATTGACTTCAGAAGTTAATTAAAACTTAGTAATAAGTATTGTATCAAAGTGTTTAATAAAATAAGTTTGAATTTTAGAACTTTGTGTAAAGAATTCTTTCACTATTCTTCAATTTTGTATAAGCTTCTTATTGCTGCTGTTAAATATTCAAACTTCCATAACTCATTAAATACTGAACGAATATTGTTGAAAATCACGATATTGATTTATTTAAAAATTTCCTTAATTTATCGAAACCAGTGTATTTACATGAAACACGAAAATTAATTTTTTGTTATACAGAAATAAATAGCCTTTCTATTCATTTAGAAGTCCTATTAAAATAAAACTAGTCATCTTTTTTGTTAAATAGTTCATTTTCAGAAAATCGAGAATTAAATGCTGATTAACTTGGCACGTAACATGCCATAATTCCTTTCATTAGTTATTTGACAAAAAAGTTTTACAGTTAATTTTTTTTTGCTTAGCATAAGAACATATGCTCACCTCAGGTATTATCTCCACAGACAACAATAAGATTCATCAGCAAACACTATAGAATGTAATCTTTTTTTCCCTAATGATATTTTACTAATCTTTTTTAATTCCTATAGTTATGTATGAATTAAAACTTGTCAAGGTTAAGCATATGGCTAGCAAGATATTTGTGAAAGACTTTGAACTAAGACAAACTCAAGTAACACATTTATTATATATTTAGAAAATCGTTTAACTATACTAGCTAGTATGGAAGCAAATGCATTCCTATAAAACTTTGTACAAATCAAGTATTTTTATGCATGATGAATTTTGTCATGGAAAACTAAATGCCAAAGTGATATAACTTACCATATTCATAATGAATCCATCGGGTCGATTTAGCAAGGTGAGAAATGGGCTCCATGCAGAATCACTTTTCTTTTTGGAATGCTTAGTAGGTTTAAAAAGTTCTACTCTAGACTTGTCCTCCTAAATAATGAATATATATATATAAGAAATTAAAAAGCTCTCCTAAAAATAAAGCTAACTATAAAAATTACCTTTTTTTTACAGCTCAAAAGTTTATTTGTATTTTGATAAAAGGCCTTGCTTTATATATATATTTTCATATGTTTTAATAGTAGTTGACAATTTTGACTGTGGAACAAGAGTTCAAATTTCTTGCACCCCTCTTAATTTCTGAAACCAAACTTTTATTGCTACCCATGCAAAAAAAATTACTAATACTATAGTTTTGTAGTATTTTCTATTAAACCCATTTCAGTATTCAAAGAATTATTTTTATCATTTATATCATTTATCCCAGCATTGTATGCATTGTTCCTACTCCTCAAATTGAAACTATAACCCTACCCCCATCCCACACATCTACACTATGAATGTTTTACTCCCACCCCCAAGAAAACTTTTTTTTAAACATAGATGACAATCGCAGCATTACCTGTTTGACATTTTAACATCAGTATATCAATAAAAATTTTGTGGAAAAACTTTCGCTTACATATGGGACTTGAATCTGCATCTCTCCAGAAACCTGCCAGAGTATTCTTACCAACTGAACTAATGCCGGCTCATCTTTTTTTCACTAATTTTAAGACTTTAAACTCTTCATTGATAAATTTGGCACCTACCAGTGGCACCATCTATGATCTCGGGTGGCAACTACTTTTTATATTGCGCTAAGTAAGATAGAAATAATAAAGTCTCTTCATGCTATTTAGTGTTATTAATGATTTAAACATAGATGACAATCACAGTGTTACCTGGTTGACATTTTTATGTCAATATATCAATAAATATTTCATGGAAAAATACTCTGGCATGTTTCTGAAGAGATGCAGGTTCAAGTCCCGTATGTCGGCAAAATTTTTTCCACAAAATATTTATTGATATATTGAAGTTAAAATGTCAACCAGGTAATGCTGTGATTGTCGTCTATATTTAAATCATTAATAATGCTATCATTATTTCCATCTTACTCAGAGCAATATAAAAAAAAATAGTTACCACCTGAGATCATAGATGACACGGTAGGTGCCAAAATCATCGGTGAAGAATTTAAAGTCTTAATATTAGTGGAAAAAATATGAGCTGGCATTAGTTCAATCATTAAGAATACTCTGGAATGTTTCTGGAGAGATGCGGGTTCAAGTCCAGTATGTCGATGAAATTTTTTCCACAAAATATTTATTAAACTTTTTAAATTATGAGTCTTTAAGTTTATACTGAATTGCTTTAATGAGTTCCTTCCCCCAACATCTTGGCTGTGCCACTAAAACGATAATGATGGGAGTGGGGCTTGGTGCACTAACTTTTTGGCACTTGCCAACATTCAACATCCCAAAATTTTTTCCCAAAATTCAACATCCAAAGAAAAAAATTCATAATGTTTAGGAAAAAACACAGCCAAGATAGTGTTCTTCCATTTCATGATCAGAACAAAAAATCCCATGAATTTGAGCAGTCCAAGTTATTTTTATAACACCAGCATGTGTTTTAAAATACAAGTAACCTTCATCCCTCACATAACATGGTAGTTAGGTTCCTATAAAATCTCACGTAGTGCGAAACCATGTTGTATGGGACTAAGAACCAGCACAAAAAGGGGTGTTACATTCCAAAAGCTAACAAAAATACATCATTATATTTTTATAACTATAAGAAACAAAATTTTTACTAAAAATAGTAATAATTGAACAAACATCTTAAACTGTGATACATATATGTCAGATAATGTATGTTCATTTAATTTTCTTCTTCACTGCTAAGCACAATCACACAAGAATGCTTTCTCTGCTGCAGAATATCTTCACCTTCTGAACTTTCTTCTGCAGCATCTAGATTTTGTGTAACTTCTGCTCTCTTAATAATCTGGGTTTGATTTTGCTTGATAGATCTTTGTAAATTTTGTGGTATGGAGCTAAGCATTTTTGAAGCTCCTTTTTGAACTTTGTGCTTCTTTCAGTAGAAGGATATGCATTTAAAAAATAATATTCTAATTCCTTGGATTTAGTTTATGCCTTCCCATATACTTTCATAGTGTAAAATTTGGAACTTCAGGATTTTCATCTGCACTATCAGCTTCTGAATTGATTTGGTTTATCTCTGATGCAATTTCCACTAAATCTGCTTTGCCAGTCTCTTTTTCTACCAGTAATTCTTGAACGTCTTCAGTACTAGTATCATCAAAACCTTCCCCTCCTAATGACTTGGGGGCAGGTGGGGGGGGGGGGGGGGGCTCAGTCAGTAGCGCACCAGGCTCATAATCTGCAGTTCCGAGGTTCAAGTCCCAGCTGGGTCAGTTTTGAGACTTATCACCACAAAACTCTACACCCTGCCCACAGTCAGTAGGGAACACCGGCTTGGAAAGGCCGCCATTCGTCGGATGGGACGTTAAGCCATGGTCCCATGTGCAGGAGAGCCATACCCTGCATACATTAAAGAACACACTGGATAGCCTTGACGGCAGGCTACCATCTGCTTTCCAACAGCTGTTCCAGTGGGTCCCCTCCCCCAACCTTCTCTGAACCTTCGGGGTCCTTGTGACCTGGCCATTTAGCCCATGGTGTGCAAAAATGTGCTGCTCCGAAGTAAAACAACTCAACCCAACCCTACCGACTTAGGAAGTTCTACTATAGAACCGATTCCGTTTCTGCCGGTTTGACCACATTTTCTTAATGAACTGATTCTGGCCATACATTTTCCCAACATGCATTTAATGTTGATGGCTTTACTTCTTTGAGCGAAATAGCTATGATTCCAATAAAATCCACAATTAAAAAAATTTTACGTGCCTCCGTCACTTCATTAGACTCAGAATCAATTTTTTTCCAAAATCCATTGTAACGAGTTTTAAAAGTATATATAATGCCTCGATTTAATGGCTGAATTAAAGAAGTTGTATTAGGTTTTTCTGCTGAGGTCCTGCCATCCTCTCAGATCTTCTACTTTGGCATATAAACTGACAGGCTCCTGTCAGACGTGGCAAGCAGCTGCTTGAGGGGGTATTTATTTTTTTTTTATTAGGTAGTAGAAACATTACTTCAACATATGGATGACTTGAATCTTTTGGATAGCCTTGGCGTATTATCCAATAATAATAAAACTTGAATCATCATCATCCTGCTCAAGCAACCATGGGTTACGGAGGTACAACCAGACCATGCAATTTAGTTCTCCAAGCATATCTGAGATACATCTTCTGAATCTGACCACTTCACATCAATTCTAAGGTTCTGTCTGACATTGTCTGCCCACTGCATCCTAGGTCTCCCCCTCTTTCTGAGGCCTTTAGGAACACTGCTCATAACCCTATTCACTAATCCATAATTATCCATATGGGCAACATGGCCAAACCAATAGAGTTTCTCTCTGCAGAATATGCTGCTTAAAGGAGGTTGCCGACTCCTTTGCCTAACCTCATCATTATTTACAAAGCTGAACCACCTAATGCCCAAGATACTGCATAAGTATCTAGTTTCCTGTTATCTTGTTTGCAAAGCATCCAAGTTTCACTACCATAACTAACCCTAGAGAGAACCAATTATACAGTCTAATTTCCGTTCATTCGTCCATCCATCCCCAAGATAATTAAATTGAGACATCTTCTCAAGAGTGCAGCCATTCAAATTAACTGAATCAGAGTCTGCCTGACCAATTTTCATCACTTTAGTTTTCTCTCTGTTTATAACCAAACCTACTCTACCAGTCTCATCAACAGCTCATCATTCATCTCATCAACATCATTTGGCAAAAGAGCTAAATCATCAGCATAATCTAAATCACAAATTTTCAGATCTCTAGACCATTTAAGGCCAAAATCTTTCCCTTACAGTGAATTTTGCATAAATAATAATAAATAAATACCCCCAAAAGCAGCTGCTTGCCACAGAGGTCTGACAGGAGCCTGTCAATTTAATGCCATAGTAGAAGGTCTGTGAGGATAGCAAAGACCTCAGCAGAAAAACAACACAGATGTTCATGCCTTACCCGGGGCTCGAACCCTGATCCCTTAGTTCAGAAACATAATCAATAACCAAACTACAGAGAAAAGGAGAAAAAATGCACCCTTGTCGTTTGTCACCAGAATCAATGCTAAAACAATTGCTGCAACCCTTAACAACTCTCACACATGATTCAGTGTTATTACAGAAAGCTTTCATTATGTTAACCCTTATACTGTTGAATTTTTCTCTATCTAAAAATGCAACTCAACTTCTGAGCTCCTTTATGAAACAATTAATGAATAAAATAGTGTTTAAAGAAAAAGCATTTAATTCTGAACAAAAATATAATATTTAAAAAGAAAAAAAATGTAGAATTAAAAAAATGTTGCAAGTTCATTTGCAGTGATTTTCAAATAATGATTTATCAGTTTCCGATAGTTAAAAGGTTAACTAACTTGTCTGGTATGCCATATGATCTCACAATCAACCACAAATTATGATGATCAACAGGGTCGAAAGCCTTTTTGAAATCAACAAAGCTTCCAACCAAAGGCTACTGAAACTCTTAAACATTTCTCAAGAATCGCCTACTGAATATATCTGATCTACATATCCCTATCACTTCTGAATCCACATTGCTCATCACTTAATTGCCTCTCAACCGGATTCTTAATTCTATTAAACACAATCACGTAAAGAACTTTACCAGGAATAGAAAATAGGCTGATGCCTCTATGATTATCACAAGAACTGTGATCATCTTTTTAAAAATAGGGATAATAATAATTCTGGTAAAATCCTTAGGAACCATGCCTTTATCATAAAAGATATTCAAAATTTCAGTCATCCATATGGCAACTGAAACATTCTCAGCTCTAAAAATTTCAGTGGTAATTTCATCTACTCCTTGGGATTTATGTAGTTTAAGTTTAGAAATAGCCGAAATAACTTCACACTGTGTAATAGGGCCAAACTTAAAGTCAGTAACGCATCTATCATCATTACAAACAATGGGAGTACTACTAACCACACTGTTTAGAACATCACTGAAATGCTCAACCTACGTAACCTCCAAACCATCTATAACATTATCTTGTTTATCCTTCAATCCCTGTGTACCTATCCATTTTCTATCACACAAAACATTATCAGGTACAGCTCTCTGCTGTTGTGCTGTCTAACTGCTTCCCTGGTTTTGTCAGCTAAACTATCAAGCCAAAGATCCTTTACACTTTTATTAAGCTTTTTTTAATGCTTTCTATTAGGACTAGTAGGATATTGATTAAGGACATTCCTGTAGTTGTTTCTGAAATAAGTTCAAGTGCCTTATCAATCAAATAATTTTGCCTCCTTTGCTTCTTTTTTCCTAAAAGAGTATTGTTAATTTCAAGAAAAGCCAGTTCAAAACTGTCCCATTCTTCAACTTTAGTAGTAAGCAAACCATGACTGTCATAATGACTAAGTAATCTATCATGATAAGCTTTAGCTATAACTGGGTCTTTCAGAGCTTCAGAATTAAAGGTAAATATTTTAACCTTAGCACAACACTTTTTAAGTTTAAGTTGCAAGACACTTTTAACCTGGTAATGGTCAGATCCAATGCTAGCTCCCCTATATTACCTGGTATTCCTAACAGAACTAGCCCATTTCCTGTTAATTAATACATAATCAATCATATTCTTATGCAGCCCATCAGGTGAAACCCATGTGTATTTATGTATGTCATGGTGTTTGTAATATGTGTTAGTTATTTTGAAACCATTGAGTTTACTTACCTGTAGGAGACTTGCCCATTGCCATTGCAGCTACCAATACCAAAAGGGCCTATTACTCCTCCCCAAAGGTCAGAGTCAGTACCAACTTTGGCATTGAAGTCACCTAGAACAAGGGAAATATTTCCATCCTTGACAGAATTCAAAATATCCTGCCTGTAAAATCTATCTTTTTCATCCTCAGTGGGGGCACAGCAGCAAATAACATTTAAATTTTTAATGATTGTATGAAATTCAGCTGTAAGAAACTTTTCATTAATGCACTCATATCCTAGAAAAGCATCACTAGTGTGCCTGCTGAGAAGCAGACCTACATTTTGGAGATGCTTATTATCTGCTCTCCCTGAAAAGAGAAATTTAAGAATATTTTTAAGAATCTGACCTTTATCTGTCCACCTGGTCTCTTGCACGCTGAGATTATCAAGGTTATAACTGTGGAATTCTTGTGTGAGGACATCAAGAGAATAATCTTTGTGCAGAGTCCTCACATTCCAACTACCTGTGGAAAGAAAATGGATAGTGGGATGTTTAAAGAAACTATGTTTATTGAGAGAGGTAATGCCGACAATATCAAACAGTATCAACAGTAACACAAGCATAGGACAAAGACCCATTCCCCCACCACTAAAGGCTGAAGCCATCTGCACTGGAAGACTTCCTCCAATGTAGAACTTGATGATGCCAGTAGAAACAGAGTTCAGGTGCCCGAGATGACCTCTGCTCAGGATTATCCACCAGCTGATAAACATATCCTGTGAATCTATTCACCTTGGGGCTGTCAACCCACAAACAAACAGAAAACACAGCGGAAGATTTTCCCTCCACAGAAGCCCACCAGTGCAGCAAAATCAGGATCCATAATCAAGCTTAGAGCCTTATTTCAGTCCAGTAGGTTTATATGGTTCAACACCAGGACCCTGTGTGGTTGACCACTTCTCAGCAGGGTAGAAAAAAAAAAAGGAAAAGTAGCCATAGTTGTCCAGATCAGTAGGCCTCATTAATCTGGCAGTCCTCCCATTTCATTCACTTCCACAAGAGAATATCTCTTTTGAAAGGTACTAACGGTCTGCACCACGAGAAGGTGGGGTCGGACATTAGGTGCTAGGCCTGGCCGGTTCTATGCATCATCACAGGGGATTGGTGCATAGCTCTCCTTCCAGTGACTACCTAGCTACCATTTACAGATCAATAAAACTTTGAAATCTAGATTTTTCTGCTTTAAGTAGTTTTCTACAGCTGGCACAAAACAATTTAGAAACTATTCTTTAAATAAATTGCAATTACCCAAGCTCTTTTATTTGCTTTCGAATATACCGGTAAATAAGTTTTTATTTACACCTTTCATTGCACAGGGATTACAGGATTTATAAACTAGCATAGGATTATCATGCATTCTCCTGATGTATTACTGTACGTAAGTAACATTACACGATTTTTTGATGTCTTAAAACCTGGTGCAGTAAACGTTCAGTTGGGCATTTTTTTCCACCAAAGACCTGTCTCATTGGCAATGAAAACTTGATGTGGTATGTATCCATGCTCTTCAATCATTTTTTAATTCCTGTGGACACCTTTTGGTAGCTTCATTATCAACCTATGCACTTTGAATTCTTAAGTTATATAATGAGAAGATGTTTTTAAATCGCTCAAACCAACCTTTACTGGCAACAAACTCTGGGGTTAATAGATTATTCCCCATTTTCTTTTAAATGGTTATAAATTTTTAGTGCCTTTTGTTTAATTACATTGCTGTCTAACAGAATCCATTTTTAACTGCTATTGTCAATCCATATACTCAGTGCTTTTTCCCAATTATTGGTGCTTGGAGATGAGCTGTTGTATTTGCAAAAAATGGAAGATAGTGCAACAACAGCAGTTTTAATTTTCTGTTCATTTTTCTTTATGATCTGGATTGTTGCTTAATTTAAACTTTTTGCAATGCATGATACCTTTTCTCCATTTTTAAGAAGATCCAAAATTTATATTTTTGATTCTAGAGAAATAAAATTTGTTTTTTTTTGAGTGGTGATTTTTTACTTTCATTCACAAAAGAAATTATTACAATACAGTTCTTAAGAACAAAGTTAGCAATACAGATCCAGAAAAAATTATGATCAATCAAATAAAAACCAAAATAATCTTTAAAAAACCTTTTTTAAGCTTTGTCTTTTGAAAAAGGTTTTTTCAAGCCTCTTAGTCTTAGAGATGGCAAGTTCACTGCAGAATTTGACCTAACAAAATCCTGAATGTGTACTGTTTTCTTTGCGCTTCACAGAACTTCAAATCTAAAAACCTTATTTTCCAAAAATGTTTTCTCACTTTAACCTTTCCTACCTTTTGAAGTGGTACAAAATTAAAAATTGGACAAATTTGTGATTGTGTGCAAAGATAGGAATTTGAACTGGAACTAAAATATACTATGTTGTGCGAAGTTTGCCACAATTCTTTAACAATGTTGTGCAAGGTTTGGCCCCATTCTCTAAGTGTTTGAAACCGGGTTGTAGAAGTATCATGTTATATGGAAGTTTCTGTATACCACACTGAAAAGAATCATAAAATAAAAATCAGGTTTCAAGTAAATATTATATTAACCAATAATTTCCGGAAAAACTTTCGCCAATATATGGGAATTGAACCCACATCTCTGGCATGCTTCTGGACAGATGCGGGTTCACTTCCCATATGTCAGCGGAATTTTTTCCACAAAATATTTGCTGATTTATAGACATTCAAAAGTCAAGAGGTAATGCTGAGATTGTCATTTAAGTTTAAATACTATATTATTCAGGAAGAAATTTCATTTCGATTAATATATAATTTAGCTGCTTTATCACATTTTCCAAAATAAAGCCTTAATTGCAGAGTCTTACCTATTTTTCACTATATCACAGTAAAAAAGTCTTATTAAAATCAATATATTTAAAAATTTGTTTAAATTTTGTATTTTCATAAAATTTAGAATTAAATTCTCTTTAATTTGGCATATAACATCAAGGTGAGTATATATGAGGTGGTGCCACAAGGCTATGTTTTACCAAGGTCGTTTGAGTATTAATGAGAGGGTGTGCTCCATTACATTACTATGGGGAGAGCACAACTAAAGTATTTGCATAATCATCTGTTATTCATTGTCTTTCTTCTCTGCTTGGTGAATCTTTCTGTGAAATCTTTCAGGTAATTTTTTTCATCATGCCAAACTGTGTAGAAGCACACTACATGAGCAATCTTTTGAAGAATAAGAAAAGTAATGTTTCATATGCATTCCCATCAGAAGCAAAAATTAGTATAAAGTGGGTGCTGCAGTGTCAGCATGAAGAAAAATATAATGTGCACATGCTAAGATATGTGGTAAATATTTTTCAGATGCCTGTTAAAATCAATCACCTGTAAGATTTATGAAACAAACTCTTATGACTACCTATTAAATGTAAATTAAATGATAATGCCATTCCATATTTAAAATAAAAACTGTCACATAAAAAATTCTGTCTTGTTACCATGACCAATTCTCTCTGACCAAATGATTGTTATCTCGAGAAACAATGAAATGATTGTTGGAATAAGAAACCAATTGCTCTGAAAACTACAACAGTGTAGCCAATAAAAAATAGCATTATCTCAGGTAATTGATAATTTAAATACCTTGGCTTATATTGTACTGATTCACGGGGAAAAAACTTATGTCAATGTGTCATAGTCTATGCATTAGAAAATTACAGCAGCAGTTTCAAACTGATATTAAAAACTAAATAAATCAGAAAGGGAAATCTTTGATTTGCAAACAAGATTAAGATCAAAGCAAAATCAGTGGAATAAACAAAAATAGATACAGCAGAATAAAAATTTCAGAATCAAAACAAGAAAAAAAGCAGACTTTTCATTGGATAACTACAATATATTCTTAGTAAACTGATAACTGTATTTACTCCAGGTCACATTAAATGTTTTTTGGAAAGGACAAAATTTAAACCACTACACACGGAGGCAAAAAATTATATTTTTACTTTTTCATTATGTTTATTAATGTAGTTGGTAAAAAGATAAGTTGAAATAAAGATCTGGTGTTTTAATTCAACCGAATTTAAATTTAAGCACAGGATCAAGAACAATTTCTCAAAATCATCTAACAGAAATTCTATAGTAATTCAACATAAATTACACAAGATGCAATTATGATATTCATAATATCAACATATATTCAAAGGGACGTTTTATTAGGCACAGTTCCACATTATGTTAATAGTAATGCAGATATAGGGCTTATTAACTCCTTAAATAATATTTTTATGAAAATACACTGCTGGCCATTAAAAGTGCATATCAAAAGCCATATTTAATGAATACATAGCTTATGTTACAAGGATCAAATGATTACAAATACAACTGGGTTAGACTTATAGAATACAAAGAAATCAGTATCATGAGTGGCAATAACCACTGCTACACGGTCGGGCATTGAGAGGATGAGACGTTGAATGTGTGTTTGGGAAATGTCAGTCCATGCAGTTTCGATATGTAGTTAAAGTTCATCTGTTGTAGCAACTGCTGGTGTCTGGTGTGCTAGTCGTTGTGAGATCATGGACCAGACATTTCAATTGGGGACAGATGCATTGAACGCGCAGCAGGCTAAGACAGAAGTATCACATGGTGGCTATCCAGGAATTGTTGGATGATGCATGCCACATGTGGTTGGGTATTGTCCTGTTGGTAAATGGCACCAGAGAGCCCCTGAAGATAAGGTACGACCACAGGCTCCAACATCAGTGATGTAATGCTGGCTGTTAAAAGTACCAGTAATGCGTACAAGGTGTATGTGTGAGTGGAGTCCAATGGCACCCCATACCATAACACCAGGGGGCAGACCTGTATGGTGCTGCATCATGCATGTCTCACTGAGTCTGTTGATGCAGTACTACCAGATAAGGATTCGTCCATCATGGTGCTGCATACTAAAGCAGGATTCATCTGAAAAGATGATGCGATGTCATTCGCACATCCATGTGTGACATTCTTCGCACCATTGAAGTTGCATACGCTTGTGTTGTAGAGTCAATGGTAGCCAAAGCAATAGCTGCCTAGCAAAGATGCCCCGATGTTGCAAATGACGTCAAACCATACGTGCGAACACTGGTTGATGTGCAACACACCCTAACTGTTGAGCTAAGCTGTTTGATATGCTGTACGATCATTCATAGCCATACGCACGAGATGTGTGTCCTCTCATTCATGTGACAGGGCCATTGAATGTCCAAGATACTGCCTAAATATGCAGTATCTTGGACATTCTATATTACCCTTATACAGTATCTTGGGCATCTAGAATCAAAAGCATCAAGCTTTCTGTTATCCTGCTTACAAAGGGTCCATGTTTTGCTACCATAACAAATAAGAAAGAACCAAACTATTATACAACTTAATTTTAGTCTTTAGATGTATATGCCAATATTTCCACACTCTCCATATATTCTTAAAAGTCCCAGCAGATATCCCTATTCTTCCCTTTATCTCATGTTGCACATCACCAATATTTGTTATATAGCTCCCAATATAATTAAACCGAGACACTTGCTCAAGAGCGCAGCCATTCAAAGCAACTGAAGCATGATCTGCTTGACTAATTTTCATCACTTTATATTTGTCTCTGTTTACCACCAAATCTACTCTATTACCAATCTCATCAACAGCTTAATGAAAGAATTCATCTCAACATCAATAGCCAACAGGGCCAAATCATCTGCATATTCTAAATCAGAAATTTTAAAACCTCTAAACCATTTGAGGCCAAAATTTTTCCTTGCAAAGAATTCTGCATAACATAATCAAAAACAAACTAAACAGAAAGGAGACAAAATGCACCTTTGTCTAACTCCACTAGCAATGCTAATCCAATAGCTACAAACCTTACCAACCCTCACAAATGGCTCAGTGTTATTAGAGAGACTTCATTATGATAAACCAACTTGTCTGGTATTCCATATAACAATCAATCACAATTTATGATGATAAAGAAAGTCAAAAGCTTTTAGAAATCTAAACAGGGAGTAACCACAGGTTTCTGAAACTCTAAACATTTCTGAAGAATATGCTTAGTGAAAATATTTGATCTATAAATTCCTTATCACTTCTGAATCTACACTGTTCATCACGCAATTGTCCATCAACCAAATTCTTAATTCTATTAAGCATAATCAGGCAAAGAATTTTACCTGGAACAGAAAGTAGACCAATTCCCTTATAATTATCACAAGAACTATTATTCCTTGTCCCAATGTTCCAGCTCCTTTTGGAAGCACTGCTGGAAGTCTTCAAATGTGATCTATTTGAGTTCCACTTTTGCATTCTGTTGGATGGTTGGAATGTCATCAAATCTGCATCCTTTCAGCTTCATTTCGAATTTTAGGAAAAAAAGTCATATGAGGCAAAGTCAGGTGAACATGGGAAATAGGTACTAGAGGGATATTTTTTCGGCCAAAAATTTTTGGAATGGAGGTGGTGGTATGTGCAATAGTGTCTATTACAATTGTGTTGGGGTGTTTTACCTCTGAGAGGCACATTTTTACATACAATGGGCTAAATGGCCAGGTCATAAGGACCCAGAGGGCTTAGAGAAAATTGGGAGGAGGTAACCAACTGGATGGCTTTGGGAGACAGATAGTAGCCTCCCATCAAAGCCATCCAGTGTGTTCTTTAATGTGCACAGAGTACGGCTCTCCTGCACACAGCACCACAGCTTAATGTCCCATCTGCCAGAAGGCAGCTTTTCCAAGCCCATCTGTGTCCCCTACTGACCATGGGCAGGGTGGGGAGTTTTGTGGAGATAAATCTCAGTCCCCACCCTGCCCACAGTCAGTAGGGACTTTCCCAGATCCCAGCTGGGATTTGAACCTGGGAACTGAAGATCATGAGCCTCGAATGCTATCGACTGAGCCACCCCCTATTACAGTTGTGAAAGAGGGTCAAGAGGTCTGAACCTGAACACATGCTGCCAAGTACTGCTCTGGAGGAGAGGAAGTTGCTCAATCAAGGAATGTGGAGATTCCTCCCCTATGCTTACTCTTCAGTTTGGTCACTATCTTCACCACTTCTTGTGTAATACATAAAGTCCCAGACCTTGGATAGATGGATGAATGCATACATCCATGTGTGCATGCAAATAAGTGGGCTCAGAGTGCTGCCATACCAACTGACCTCAAAGCATTTCAAACTAATTACACAAAAATGCTGTAATGGGGGATGTAACAATGCCATACCTCTCATATCACTCGTTCTACATTGGAAATAATACAAGATATTAGGTATGATGTGGAATCTCATCCTCCGCACATTATACAAAAACAACTAGCATAGGCGGAAACAATTTGATTAAAAGGGCAGAGAATGATTTTTCCCCATTGAAACACTGCCTAAATGGAAAAGAAATTATGTCTATCTGCAGGAACATTCAAGGTTAGCCATATGAATGGGCAATTGCAGATGTGAGAAAATTCATTTGTCGCCATCCAAATATGTGCTGAAGAGATATAATGCATGCTTACTCTAGGACTAACTTTTGCAGTTTTCATTTGAATCACTTTTGTAAAATTTTCAGTGTTTTAATTCACTACATTATCTTACCTAAACTACTTAACATAAATAGCTTACTATAAAAAAACCTGTAGCAAATTATATACCTGAAGGGAAATAATTATTTTAATGCTGAAAATTTAGCAGCAACATCCTAGCACTCTATAGGAAACTTAAATGGAACACTAAATGTGCAAACTTAATATAGTAGAATTACATTTCTAGACTAGTAAATGATAATCCTGCTGCAATGCTTCAGATTTCATTATCAGCTAGAAGAAATTTTTTAACATGGCTATATTTCATACTTACTATGTCCCTTGTTACACTGTTATAACTGTATGCTTGTAATATGGTTTCGCCACTACAACCTCCAACTGGTGCCATTTTCAAAATTGATTGCCGTGTTCATCTCACTTTACTCCTTTCTCGAATCTTTGCTTCACCCTCCTAAACTGTTTCCATGGAAACGTGCCGATAGAGAACCCTGCTCAACAACAAGTCTTGAAAGTTCCTCAGCACCTCCCCCCCCCTCCATTCCAATGTGCATGTATATCACACCACTGCCATGTGTGCAACAGGTGAGACAACCACCTCTCAGTGGCAAGATGTCATCATAGATTCTGTTGAATTTGGAAAACTTAGGTGAGAGTGTGGGGTCATTGTCTCCATCTACTTGCTCAAAATCTTCATTACAGAAAAGGGGTGAGGAAAAGTTGCTCTCTGGGAGAGCAGAATTTTTGGTAAGTCACATGTCCCTTGAGAAGCCAAGTACGTTTGTTTTTCACTGTTCACAGGCTCACCATCCTGATCAGTAGTCCCTGTTCAACTAAGCTTGCTGTATGGCAAAGTCAGAAAGAATTCCATCACTTCATAATAGCAAATGGAAGGAAAAACACAGGTCAGCATCATGTGTTTCTATTGTTTCTCTATCCCCCACCTCACTATCTCCTCCCATTTGAGCTTCGTTTGCTTAAAGATGCACAAGAAATGTCTTCAACTGCAGTGACAAATTTATCACGCCATGGTTCATAACTGATGGTGCTGTTTCCTTGCAAAATCTGAGCCCCTGAGTGGCTACATCTGTATGAGTGAATGTGGGCCCCAAGGAGGTCATTAAATCAATGTTTTATTCTAACCAAGAATTCTGGCTGGCTATTGGTTTGAGTGGCTTAATTGATCTTGAAAAGTCAGTAGCAAATCTGGTGAAGAAATCTTTGAAAAAACCAAAATCACACCCATTAAATGTTTATTCTTTATTCCCAATTCACAATGATCCCCATTGTCCACACCTCTTGGCTAGGCACAGAGCTATGCTTGGCAACACCACATCCCCAACATAGACATAATAAACTGATGTAAACTTGTCAGATATAACTGCAAGCTAAATATAAAGCTCAAGCAATGATCAATAAATTTAGTGAGCATGGCAAAAAGTTCTTATTGACCGATATTCCAATAACTCAATTCAAAACCCAGTGCATTCCATTCACATCCAAAAAATTCATCATGCTTTTAGATAGGAATATTTACCATGGAGGAGTAATGATCCTTGAATGAAATTTGACTTTCTCCATCAACTTTATCAATTCTCCACAAATGGTGCCACATAAAGTTTCCACATTTATATTCAATTTGAATTTAGTTGTTAGAATATCACATTTAAATTTTACTCTTTTGAAATATAATTTACTATTCAGGGTTATTGAGAAAATAATTCAGAAACAGTGAAAAACTTGATAAAATTTTAAACTACACATATAAAGTTGAAAACAAAACCATAAACTATTTACAATATATACTAAGTAATAAACACAGAATAAAAATTCTGTAAAAAGAAATGATATTACCTGAAGCATATCATCAATCATTATAAGAATATATTGAAGTGTCTGATCTTTGGATATATGGCCCAGCAGACTGAGGAAAGTTTTAGAGCATTGGGTGCATTGAGATTTTAACAGTTCCTCTCTTTGCTCTGATGATGAAGTATCAAATGCAACAATAAAATTGTAATCATCTTGACTTATCATTTGACTTCTAAAAAAATAAATCACTGGTATCAGTAAAAGAAAAATCACATATATAATTCTAACCATACAGTTATTTATATTCTATGTTTGGTGTGAATTCATATTCTCAAATAAATTCAAAAAACCATAAATTGAAAAAAAAACCCTGAGAACTAGCAATAATAAAATAAAAATTTAGTCAATAATTTTTAAATTTGTATCTTAATTACCTGATCTGCTTCCTTTCAGCTATATAACTTTATGTATACATAGCTGTCACCATTATATATACATAGCTGTCACTTTATGCAAACACAACTCTACGATTATTTTAATCAGTTCAAAAATAACCTACTATTTATTTGAACTATCACACTGAGATATGTAAAGTATGAATACTAAAATTACATACAGCAAAATTAAAACCAGTTTGTGGTAATAATTATCTCTTAGAAGAAAACTTACAACTTTAGATATACCAAAAGTAAGAAAAAAAAGTTTCCAGCACTAGGAATGTAGTTTCTTGTGCACAGAATTTTAACACTAAATGCAAAATAAAACCATGCACTATAAAAAAAATTTTCAAATTGATTATTATCTTGTTTCATGATATGAAACTGTTATGCAGTTAGCTTTAGGATAAATGTAACAGATCATGATTTAATGAATTTGTGGAGAACAAAAAAAAACTGATGTTAATATGAAAACATGTTAACATGGGAAATGTACAGTTATAGATACAAAAACAGGAGGTTTCCAAATGGCATTTTAGAAATTTGTGGGGATATTTACTAGAATTCTGAGGAAATAGATTAAATAGAAGGTTGAATACTTAGATTAGCACAGTGGTGCATGTTTCATTTTGACAGAAAACCTTTGAAATTCATGAATCAAAATCCTTATAAAATTGTACATATGGTAAATGTTATTCTGACTACTTTTATATATGAAAAATATTCTATTTCCATTGGGGGGGGGGGAAGCATTAGATAAACAATACTTAGTAAAAGGGAGCATTCTGCCCAAAATGTATGGGCCAAAAAGGTTGGGAACCACCACAGCTCTTGGGAAAAATTAAATTTGTTCCTTCTAATATTATGAAGTGTTTTCACAACCATAGCATAACTTACATATTAACTTGTAAGTTTCTACTTATCATCAGCAATGAAAACAATTTGTATTAATATTTCATGTATATAGCTTACATATGTATAGTAGCAGAAGACTATGCCTTCTGATGAGGCTTAGTCATGACAATTTAATATTCTGAGCAGACAAATGCAAGAAATTATAAAAATTAACAATGCTCAATAATATTACAACTATAACAAAGGTATTAAAGAGGAAGTATTTCCTATTACTTCAAAAACATAGGCTATGATTATCATTGCAACTCTTGTTGCCATATCATCATTATACAAGTGAGCAATTGTGGCAACAACCTATACCACTTAAAAGTTGAATTTCAAATTTCATAGTCAAGAACAAAAATATTTAAAAAATATATATGTGTATGAAAAATCAAATAAAAATGCAAACACTGCTAGGTATATGGATGCATATACCATTTTGAAATGATTAAGTCCTAATGACCTCAACAAGTGCATTTTAGAATTAAAAAAAATAATCAATCAAAATTGGTCATGTTATTATTAAAAGAGAAGTTAATAAAGTTTGGAAAAAACATTTCCAAAATTTGTAGATCACTAAAACAGTATCATGATTGACCAAATTAAAAAGAAAAAAAAAATTGTTACTTTTTTTTTCTTCCAAAACACATCAGAATAACACAGACTCACCAATATTTTATTCTAATGATGAGTTCAAGCTCAAATTTTCTAGCCCAAACCTGAACCATTGCAATAATTACTAGCTTGGTTAGGAGGGAAAAAATAATTCTGACACATTGTAAAACAGGTATGCAGAAATGCATGCTGATAAGTCATTTTTTAGTTATTTGTATTATCATCATCATCATCATCATCATCATCCTCAAGCAGCCATGGGCTACGGAGGTCCAACCAGACCGTGCAATTTAGTTCTCCAAGCAAGTCTATCCTGAGCTACATCTACTGCATCTGGCCACTGCACACCAATTCTAACAAGGTCCTGTTTGACATTGTCTGCCCACCGCATCCTAGGTCTCCCCTTCTTTCTGAGGCCTTTAGGCACACTGTTCATAACCCTATTCGCCAATCTATAATTATTCATACGGGCAACATGGCCAAACCAACGGAGTCTCTCTCTGCACAATATGCTGCTTAAAGGAGGTTGCAAACTCCTTTTCCTAATCTCATCATTAGTTACAAAGTTGAACCACCTAATGCCCAAGATACTGCGTAAGCATCTGGAATCAAAAGCATCTAGTTTCCTGTTATCTTGTTTACAAAGTGTCCAAGTTTCACTACCATAACTAACCCTAGAAAGAACCAAACTATTATACAGTCTAATTTTAGTCTTTAGGTGTATACGCCTATTTCTCCACACTCTCCATAGATTCTTAAAAGTCCCAGCAGCAATCCCTATTCGTCTGTTAATCTCATGCCGCACATCACCATTATCAGTTACATAGCTCCCAAGATAATTAAACTGTGACACCTGCTCAAGACTGCAACCATTCAGATTAACTGAATCACAGCCTGCCTGACCAATTTTCATCACTTTAGTTTTCTCTCTGTTTATAACCAAACCTACTCTACTACCAGTCTCATCCACAGCTTGAATGAAAGAGTTCATCTCATCAACATCATTTGCCAAAAGGGCTAAATCATCAGCATAATCTAAATCAGAAATTTTCGTATCTCCAGCCCATTTAAGGCCAAAATCTTTCCCTTGAAGTGAATTTCGCATAACATAATCAATAACCAAGCTAAAGAGAAAAGGAGACAAAATGCACCCTTGTCGAACACCAGAAGTAATGCTAAACCAATTGCTACAAGCCTTACCAACTCTCACACATGACTCAGTGTTATTATAGAGAGCTTTCATAATGTTAACTAACTTGTCTGGTATACCATATGATCTCACAATCAACCACAAATTATGACGATCAACAGAGTCGAAAGCCTTTTTGAAATCAACAAAGCTAGCAACCAAAGGTTTCTGAAACTCTAAACATTTCTCAAGAATCTGCCTAAGTGAAAATATCTGATCTACACATCCCCTACCACTTCTGAATCCACATTGCTCATCACGCAATTGCCTGTCAACCAGATTCTTAATTCTATTAAGCACAATCATGGAAAGAACTTTACCTGGAACAGAGAGTAGGCTGATACCCCTATAGTTATCACAAGAACTGCGATCACCTTTTTTGAAAATAGGGATAACAATAGCTCTGGTAAAATCCTTAGGAACCATGCCTTTATCATAAAAGAGATTCAGAATTTCAGTCATCCAAGTGGTAACCGAAACATTCCCAGCTCTAAGCATTTCCGTAGTAATTTCATCTACCCCTGGGGATTTATGAAGTTTAAGTTTAGAGATAGCCAAAATAACTTCAGATTGTGTTATAGGGCCAACATTAAAGCCACCAATGCATCTATCATCATTGCAAACAATGGGAGTAGAACAAACTACATTGTTTAGAACATCACTGAAATGCTCAGCCCACCTAGCCATGACAGAATCCTCACCTTCTATAACCTTACCTTGTTTATCCTTCAATCCTTGTATGCCTGTCCGTTTTCTACCACACAAAACATTAACTATCTGGTACAGCTCTCTGCTGTTGTGCTGTCTAACTGCTTCCTCGGCTTTGTCAGCCAAACCATCAAGCCAAAGATTCTTATCAGCAGCTAACTGATCCTTTACAAGTTTATTAAGGTCTCTGTAATGCTTTCTATTAGGACTAGTAGGGTATTGATTAAGGGCATTCCTGCAGTTCTTTCTTTCCGAAATAAGCTCAAGTGCCTTATCACTCAGATAATTTTGCCTCTTCTGCTCCTTTTTTCCTAAAAGAGTACTGTTAGTGTCCAAAAAAGCCTGTTTAAAATGATCCCATTCTTCCTCAACTTCAGTAGTAAGCAAACCATGACTGTCATAATGACTAAGTAACCTATCATGGTAAGCTTTGGCTATAACTGGATCTTTCAGAGCTTCAGTATTAAAAGTAGATTTTTTAACCCTAGCACAACACTTTTTAAGTTTAAGTTGCAACACACTTTTAACAAGGTAATGGTCAGATCCAATTTCAGCTCCCCTATATGCCCTGGTATTCCTAACAGAACTAGTCCATTTGCTGTTAATTAATATGTAATCAATCATATTCTTATGCAGCCCATCAGGTGAAACCCATGTGTACTTATGTATGTCGCGGTGTTTGTGATAAGTGTTAGTTATTCTGAATCCATTGAGTTTACTTACCTGTAGGAGACGTTGCCCATTGCTATTGCAGCTACCAATACCAAAAGGGCCTATTACTCCTCCCCAAAGGTCAGAGTCAGTACCAACTTTGGCATTGAAGTCACCAAGAACAAGGGTAATATCTCCTTTCTTGACAGAATTCAAAATATCCTGAAGTTGTTCATAAAACCTATCCTTCTCATCCTCATCGGCATCCTCAGTGGGGGCATAACAGCAGATAACATTCAAGTCTTTAACGCTTGACTGAAATTTTGCTGTAAGAAACCTTTCATTAATGCACTCATATCCTAGAAGAGCATCGCTAGCGTGTCTGCTGAGAAGCAGACCCACGCCTTGGTGATGCCTTTTGTCGTCCCTCCCTGAAAAGAGAAATTTAAGATTATTTTTAAGAATCTGACCTTTATCTGTCCATCTGGTCTCTTGCAAGCCGAGAATATCTAAATTATAACGGTGGAATTCTTGTGTGAGGACATCAAGAGAAAAAGCTCTGTGCAGAGTCCTCACATTCCAACTACCTATGGAGAGAAAATGGTTAGTGGGATGTTTAAAGAAACTATGTTTATTGAGAGAGGGAATGCCGACAATATCAAACAGCCCCCTAATCGCAGACATGGGGCAAAGACCCGTTCCCCCACTACTAAAGGCTGAAGCCATCTACACTGGAAGACTTCCTCCAATGTAGAATTTGACGATGCCAATAGAAGCAAAGAGTTCAGGTGCCTGCGATGACTTCTGCTCAGGATTATCCACCAGCTGATAAACATATCCTGTGGATCTATTCACTTGGGGCTGTCAACCCACAAACAAAAAGAAAACACAGCGGAAGGTTTTCCCTCCACAGAAGCCCACCAGTGCAGCAAAATCAGGATCCATAATCAAGCTCAGAGCCATATATCTGTCCAGTCCAGTAGGTTTATATGGTCAGCACCAGGACCCTGTGTGGTTGACCACTCCTCAGCAGGGTAGAAAAAAAAGAAAAGTAGCCATAGTTGTCCAGATCAGTAGGCCACACTAATCTGGCAGCCCTCCCCTTCCGTTCACTTCCACAAGATAGTATCTCTTTTGAAAGTTACTAACGGTCCGCACCACGAGAAAGCGGGGTTGGACATTAGGAGCTAGGCCTGGCCGGTTCTATGCATCATCACAGGGGATTGGTGCATAGCTCTCCTTCCAGTGACTACCTAGCTACCATTTACAGACCATTTGTATTATAGCTATTATAAACTTAAACCTTTAGCTACACATGTACTGACACCATAGATTGGGTTGCTTTACTCTGAGCAACACTTTTTGCACAAAAAGGGCTAAATGGCCAGGTCTCAAGAACCCTGAGATGCCAGAGAAGGTTGGGGGAGGGGACCTACTGGACAGTCTTTAAGAGACAGATAGTAGCATCCCATCAAAGCTATCCATCGTGTTCTTCAGTGTGCACAGGGTATATCTCTCCCACCAAGGCTGTCTTAAGGGAAAGCCTGATGTCACGTGATTTGGTTGCACTACCAGGGGCCTAACCAGAGCAGAGGCTCAGTCAAAGGGGAAAACTTGTTTCTACATGTGCTACTGCTTCTTAATTATCAGACTGTAGTTGCCATTGCTATTTGCAACTTTACCTTTGTGTTGAAAGTGTAGTTTTATTGTTTTATGTATATTGTTTAAATTTAAGTGTATTTATAATAATTATTATCATCATCACACTCTGTAAATGTTGTGTTCCTGGCTGCCATAGTAATTATAGTGGTATCATAGCAATTAAAGTTTGATTAAACACAACAATAACAGCCACAAAAATTATGAAGGAAAAGTAAATACTTACTGTAAATATGACATCCAATTCACTCTCTGTGATCTAATATCATTAGCCTTCATCTGAAGAACACTAGTTGCAGCCAGAACACCTGAAATATATTCACAATTCAACTTTTTCATAATATAGTTGGTATTTTTAACTTCTTGAAAATATGGAACCGTAGCATGATTTTTATATGAACAAGAAATGCTGTAATATCATTTTCATGTATCAGAAAGTTTGCCTTTGTGATAGAAATTCTATTTATTATCAATGATATATGTCAATGTCAAACATTATAAATGTCAAATAATAACAATGTCAAACAATATTAATATTGTGGTATCAAATAAAAGGCTAATCATATTTTTGTAACACAATGTAAAAATAATTCTGTTTACTGCAGACAAGCTTTAAGCTTTCTAAGTCACCATAAAGATATAATTTACTTGTACCATGGTAAAAGATTAATAATAAATAACAAAAAAAAAAACATATCCATGCATCTACACCAAAATAAAACTCGCCATCTGAATGCCCATTTATAGACTTCTGATTAGACCAAGACCATCAAACCCAAACTTAGTGAAGAGTCATTAGGGAAAAACTATACATTCTTGAAGAGCTGCAGGAAAAATTCTTTACCTGAAACCAAAAACATACATTATAATGAGTAATGAATTGGAAAAAATGTGTATTTTTAAGGAATCTAAAAAAAAATATTGATCAAATATATATATTAAATTACTATGAATTGGCAAAATCATTTAGTTATGCACTTAAAAATGTTTGGTCAAAAATGAGTCACATTTGGCATATTGATTGTTTTACAAGCCACAAGTTCTTTCATAACAAGTTGTGGGTTGGATGGACCTGCATTAGTCTAATAGTATCACACCACACTAAAGAGAATTAAGAAAATTTTCCTAAAAATTTTCTTAATTCTATAACTAATGGTAACCCATAAAACTGCTTTTTATCCATATTTACCTCTCTGAAATACACCTATTTACAACAATTTGAAAATACTCAACTCTTGGAAACATAGTAAACTATTCAAATCTAATAACCAAAATTTGCCTGTTGAATTTCAAGCTAGTTTTTACATGCACATAAATATACAAATCAATATTTATAACCCAATATTGATATATTTTTGTATTTCTATACTAACTTTGGTTTCAACAAAGCTTACTTATAAAATGTTTAATTTAAATATACCCAGTACCAAACTAATGCAATATCTAATGTAGGGCTAGTGTTTGGTGAATGTGATTGGTCATTTCAATTTAATATGATTTCTCCATTACTTCTTTATGATTGTTTATATTATTTACCATATAGGACATTTTGGATGATTTCCTTGTCTCACTTATCTAGGATTACCAGATAACAATGTTTTAAAAAGAAGGCAAAAAAAAAATTGATAGAAATGGTGGGTAAAGGAAGTTTGAAATTTGTGACATAATAGTTTTTTTCAATAAGTTTATATCAAGTGTGTATTTTTGCATATGTATTTGCTTAACATATACAACAAAAAATTTTTGAAAATATTTCAAGGCAAAAATATGAATTAAAAAGATTAAAATCTAACTCATGGATAATATTTATCCTAGTCTTTGAAAAAATATTATAAAAATAAAACATATAATGAAAAGTAGAAATTAGCATTCTAAATATCAACTAAAAATGCTGATTTTAATTTAAGTTCAAAATATGTTCTTTTGAGTTTATACAAAAGGGATAATTTAAAATACCAAGTGGCATACAATGGGGATTTTTTTGATCGGCAAACTCTAAGGTAGTAATTATAAAAATTTTGCCTAAAACAATTTAAATAAAAACTGAAAAATATATAATTAAAACTGGATAAAGAATGTGAAGAAATTAAATAGAAGTATTTCAAGGCAATTGAAATCATTTATTTCAAGGCCATTGAAATAAATGATTAATAGATATAATGGATTTAATCTCAAACTAGTTGAAATACTTGTTCTTTGCTCAGGCTCAAATTGCTTGTTCTATTGTTATATAGTAGTGTAGAGGGACTTTTTCAAAATGCACACAAATTCTGAGTTTAACACAAATTCTGAGTTAACACAAATTCTAATCATTCGCTTTACCAGATGAGACTGATTCCCTCGAGCACCAGCTATCCTGAGGGAAACTTCGGAGGGAACCAGCTACTAGATGGTTCGATTAGTCTTTCGGCCCCTATACCCAGGTCTGATGATCGATTTGCACATCAGAACCGCTACGGACCTCCACCAGTTTCCTCTGGCTTCGTCCTGCCCAGGCATAGTTCACCATCTTTCGTCAGAGGCGATTTCACAAATTCTGATTTCATCAGAGGTTATGTCAGAGGTGTAGTACTGATAGCCCCCACAATGCAGGGAAGGGCTACAGTTAGGGGGAGGCCCTGGAAAAAAATTAAAATTTTATGGTGAAATTGATATACGACATAAAGGGACAGCCAGATTTTTTTTTTCTGTAGCTTTCAACCTCCTGTTTAACTCTTAAGACTAGAAATGTTTCTAATATTATCACTTTTTTCAATTTTCGCTTTGCTGCTCTTGTGTTTTTTTTTATCTCGTTTTCAGAAAAACAAGCTAATGTTTTGCTTTCTCATCTGTCTGTATGTCCTTACGTAGACATGGAACTTTTTCGCTTTAGAGATAAATTAAAAATTCTTAGGTTTGATAGGTATTGATGAAATATTACAATTCATATTTTCAGTATCTCCCAAAAACATTGAATCGTGTCCTCTTACAGTGGAAAGATTTTGAAATTTCAAACTAATATTGCAAGCAATATAATTACGTTAGAAATTTGAAATCTTGGTTGTGAAATGGGAATGTCATGAAGTTTCCATTGACAACAATGATTTTCACCTTTACCCCAAGAGAGAGTGGGAAAATGCATTTTTTTTATGTAAAGTTTGTTTTTACAGATAAATTGAAATTTTTTTTCAGTTGGATAGATATTGATAAATTTATAATTCATACTTTTGGAATCTCCCAAAAGCTTTAATTGCACCTTATGACAGTGGGGAAATTTTAAAAATTTCAAATGAATATTGCAAATAATCTATTTGGGCTAGAAATCTGATTTTTAGTGTTGGGGGTTTATATTGGCAGCAATGATTTGCCCCTTCACCACCAGTGTGGATGGGAAAATAACCTTTAGGTAGGAGTACAGTGTAGGGCCCTCAGCCACCATCTTGTTTCACCACAGTATAAAAAAGTCCAAATGGCAAAAGTAGTCCATTTCGCATCTACATTGAAACGGGTTTAAAGGATATGTATAAAAGAAATATGCAACGCTATATAGAAAAAAATCATGTTTCTGCACTAAAAAAAATTGCTGAAAATAATCTCATCAAACAAGATTTTGTTAACAATTATCACTACAGAATGAACACTTGTTTTGCACTTAAAAAAAGCACTAAAAATAATCTCATTAAAATTAGATTTCACTAAAAGCTCTCATTGCTAAGGAATGAATCCTCATTCCTCACTAAACAAAAGCTGCAAAAATAAATAATCTCATTAAAAGATTTCATTAACAATGCTTATCACTAAACAATGAAACTTCATTTTGCACTTAAAAAAAAGCCCCTAAAATAATGTCATCAAAGTATATTTCATTAATAATGCTCATTACTACAGTATCAACTTTAGAAAGCCCCAAGAGCAAATAATCTCATTAGAGACAATTTTAAACAGTGTATAACAGCATAAACATTGGAGCATGCAGATGAATATCATATTGCAACTCAACGTTATAGGTTTTCAGGGTGAAAATCCAAGATGGTGGCTGAGGGCCCTACAATGCACTGTAACCAATCTTTGATTTTGAATAGATACTAATGAAATACGATAATTCCTAGTTTTCAATCCTCCATGTAGCCTTAATTTACCATCATTAGAGGGCAGAATAAATGAAGAAAATGTGAAACGAAGTAATATTGCGAATGACACAGCTTTGCTACAAATTCTAGTGAATATGTTGATAGTCATATATATTTTAAATTAAAATGCGAGGGGATGATCTTAATATTTTTCGATCAGTATTTTATTTTAAATTTCAAATAATATTTCAATATATATAAATAATGTAATAACACATAAATAATTTAATTTTATATACACTTGATGATTGGCCCCTTAACCCTAGAGGTGAGAAAACCCAACTTTTTCATTTTAAGGGATAAATGAGATAGGCTTTTGGCATTTTATAGGGCTAATAATATATTAAAATTTGGAAAATGAAACATTTCAAAAATTAGCATCCTGTATTCGTCAGTGGAGATTCGTACTAGTTGTTCAATAGAGGAGGAAAATAAATCATATTCATATAAATTTTGTTTATGCCCGTTTGAAAATAACTGAAGCAATATTTTATGAAGTATTTAAAATAATTCAGTCCAGGCCTGGATCTAGAAAAAAATTAAGGGGGAGGAAAATTATGAGTAGTTTAGCCAGAAAAGTGTAGGGGGCAGCAAGAGATTGGATTTCCATTGCAGTGTAATATTTTCCCCTTCATTTAAGAGGTTTAAAAAAAGCTTTGCCTTTAATGCACATATTAATATTCTCAAGGGGTGGGGAATCCCCCCCCCCCGAGATACGGCCCGATTCATTCCAAAATGTCGATTACCTACAAACTCCGGAAATATGTGAAATATTATGTACATTTTCAAAAAGTTAAAATTCAAGTATATGATGGGGCACATTAAATGAAATAAAAGCCTCCCCCCAGAGGCATTTCTTGCGGGGGGGGGGGCAGAGATTTTCCGGTACGCCACTGGTTTATGTATTTCACTCAGTGTAATTACAATAAGTCCACCACAGCTACATTTTACCGATCGAACTCTTTCATATCAATTTGCGGTATATACGGAATACTATAGAAAAGTTAAACTTTACGAAAATAGCAAAACGTGATTTAATTCTAAATGTTAGTTATCAAATTACTTCAGTTTAATCAAAAATAGTACTAACCTTTAGTCCTGTCCTTTAAAAATTTAATTTGGTTACGATGCAATATTGGGTCCACATCCGCCATGTTATACTTTTCCCCATGACTGTAACGGTAGCAACATGATATCCATCCGCATGTTCCAATGTTTATGACTGATATATGCTGTTTAGAACAGTTCTCTGTATGATTTATTTGTTTTCGGGGCTTTTCTACGTTGATTCTTTAGCGATGATTGTTATCAAGGAAATTTACTCGATATTTATTTTAGGGGCTTTTTTTAAGTGCGAAACGAGGTTTGATTGTTTATCTATAAACGTTAATGTAACCTTTTGATGAGATTTTTGGGGGCTTTTTTTTCAGTATGGAACATGAGGTTATTTTTTAGCGATAAGAGCTGTTAATGAAATCTTGTTTTGATGAGAATATTAATTTTTGGTGCTTTTTTTTAAGTGCAGAACGAAGGTTTATTCTTTAGCAATAAAAGTTGTTAATAAAATTTAATTTTGATGAAATTGTTTAATCTTCGGGGGGGGGGGGGGGGTTAAGTGCGAAACGGGGGTAAATTTTGTAGCGATAAGCGTTGTTAAATGCGTTAAGCGTTGTTGCTTATTTTGATGAAATATATATCCTTTAAATTATACATACATATCCTCAATACGTGTCTTACGGCAGATGCGGAACGGACTACTTTTACCATTCAGACTTTGTTTTCACCGCGGCGAAATAAAACAAGATGGCGACAGAGGACCCAATACTGCACTACTGGCAGTATTGGAACCGATATCCTTATTCTGAATCTGAGAGGAGTCACAACTGACGTGAATCACTATCAGAGTAAATGAAATGTTTTAGAAAAAAAACTCACTATTTTCGTGTTTAACGTTAGCATTTTCCGGTTCATCGTTGCCTAAAATATCCATTGTAGTTTTTGTGCACACTAAGTTTCAAAAACGAAACCAAATATTTGTTGATCGATATCACGCTCCTATTACGTTCCATCACATGATCAAAGAAATATCGATTTTTTTTTCTCTTCGTATCCCTTTCGTAAAATATATCCGATAATAGAAAAAAAATTGAGAAACACTTAGATTTTAATCGCTAAATATATTAAAATGAAGCAAAAAATCATGACTATAAATGGAGACTGGATGGCGCACTAGCAGCCAAAATTCCTGCCTACAAATGCAATCAGTCGTTGCCACCAGGTGAATGACTAAATAAAAAAACTCCCTCAAGCAGCTGCTTGCCACAAAGAATTGACAGGAACCTGTCAGTTTATACGCCATAGTGAAAGGTCTGTGAGGATGGCGGGGCTTCAGCAGAAAAAAAACACGAACATTCATATCTTACTCGGTATTTGAAATACGTTATAGAGCAGGGGTCGCAGCCGCATGCGACTCTAAGCACAGTAAGGTGGCTCTTGAAGCTTTTTGGTTAACATTCCACTTTGAAAATTTTTTTGATTTTTCTTGAAAAACAAGCATTAGGTTGGGAGACAATAATTTGAAGCACTGATGCAATTCGAATACCTATATTTTACGCAATTCGGTTATACTAGTAAAATTAGCTACTATAACGGTTACTTCATAGGAACTAAATTTGGTCTCAAACTCAAAAGTCACACCGATGTACGACAGATTTTGTAATAATTCTTTTCAGTAGTATTATTATACGAGTAGAATACACCAAAAGTTATGGTTTTATTTTCGTTAATGAAATAATCTGTGGTTTTTCTTATGGTTCTTGACCGAAAATTGCAATTTGCGGCAGGGCCGTAACAACGGCGAGTGAGGCGTCGGGCGCACAAAATTAGGAAGGGCGCAGAAAAACACAAGTTTTATACTTTTTATTATATTTTTAAAAAAGAAAAAATTGAGAGGAAAATAAAGTGCGCCTACAAAACTTATAATGTGAAACTACATTAGGGAGGGGGCTAATTTTCTATTCTTCCCTCGGGCGCAGAAAGGGCTACTTGCGGCTCTGAAAATTTGTTGGTTTCCCTTTTTGCTGTTTTGGCTCTTCACCCAAATAAGGTTCCCGACCTGTTACAAAGGCTTATTCTGTAGCATCAGAAATGAATTCTTTCGTTCTTTGCAAACTGTTTTTTTTAGTTTGAAACGATAAATGTAGATAATTGAAATTAATGTAGTGACGTATAATCATATTTTTTTCCTTTTTTGCTTTATAGCAAGTAATTTTTTATTGCAACTATTTTGCAACTTGAGCGATAGTCATATCCAGTTACAATTTCAGTTGCAGAGGCAGAAATTTAAAGATCCCTCCCCCTCACTTAGTTACACTTAATAATGAAATATTCGACTTCTAAAAAGCAAAACTTTCAAGTAAAATATGCATGTTTTTCCACTCTGTAGGTTTTTTTAAGCCTCGTGTAACTCGCTTTGCCGCGTTTGCTTTTTTTTTTATTCACTATCAAACAGGGCCAGATCTAGGGGGCATGCCCCCTCCCGAATGAGAGTAAGGGTAAAAGTGGCAAAACAATGATTAAACTCATTTATATTTCATTCATTTTTAAATTGTAAAACAGAGGGGAGAAATGGTATACTGCATTGGAAATGCATTTTTCGGCTCGATTGCGTTTCTTGCTCCCTCTCTTGATCCCCCCCCCCCCCCCTAGATCCTAGCGTGGTATCAAACAAATTACAATAACGTATAGGATCCGATCTAGAAAAAAATTAGGGGGGCGGGCAATAGAGATATTTACAAAATTTCGTTTGAAATGGCTGAAAAATTCATAAGTTAAAAAAAAATTTGCCCCTACCACCGTTACTAACATTTTTAAAGGGGTGTGGGGATGCCCCCCAACCCTTGGTTCGGCCGTGGTTATATCATAAAAAAATTACTATGATTCTTTTATATTCTCAAAGATATATTTTTGAAAATTATAATTCATTTTAGCCCTAAGAAAAACCTATTTTTAAGATAAAAAGTACCTTTACTTCTGTTGATTGATTTTTTTTTTATCAGGGTAAAGGCAGAAATATATCGAATTGCATGAAAAATAAAAAACCTTAAGATCAGAGAGAGTTATTTGGCTTTGAAACTACTGAAAGAATGTTTCTATTTCCACCATTTATTACTAATTCCATATAGTGGTGGAGCCAGGGTGGGCAGATTGGGGGTTAAACCAGCCTCCTCTTTAGGAATACTTGCCTTGATAAATCTGTTTCAGTTATATTATCCTCTCACCCTTCCAAAAATATTTGCTACCGATTCCTATGTTGAACAAAGCTTAATGACTTTATAATTTTGCTTAAAGACAAAAACCAATGTAAAAACTTTATAACAAAAAACATTATAAAGCATGATCAAATTTTTTTAGTTGCTTATACAAATACAAGAGGTTAGGTATTTTAGTTTCCTTATTTAAAAGACTTCAAAATTAGCTGGGATTTTGAGTAAAATTTGATTTTAAACCAAGAAATAAATTTTTGTGAGGAAAGTACTACCATTATTCTGCAAGATGTAGTCCCTCCCCAAGACTTACTTTTGACATACAAAAATGTTTTCCAGTACTGATATATTGACAAAAACTATGATTGGAGAAACTTTGTAATGCAGAATTATTTTAGTACATGGATATAAAAATTATGTTGATTTGTTTCTCAGATAAATTCTTAGAACTGACAAATTTTAATGTTAAATATTTGATTTCCACAACTATTTAAGTATTGA
Organism: Ryuthela nishihirai; assembly: GCA_038380435.1. Classification (NCBI taxonomy): domain Eukaryota; kingdom Metazoa; phylum Arthropoda; class Arachnida; order Araneae; family Heptathelidae; genus Ryuthela; species Ryuthela nishihirai. The sequence goes on along the minus strand of JAWZYU010000028.1, from coordinate 21,001,142 downwards.
AATTGATAGAATTAATTTAATCTCATTCTCACAGAAAGTTTTTCTTTAAGATACTATTTCTTAATTGGCTTTCACTGGCATAACATGGAAATTATTTAAGAATTCGTGCTATCTGTTAAAAAAAACATATCATTTTTGAAAAATGCTGTGTTTTGACACTTTACTTTTATGGAAAAAAAACACATTAAATATACATTGTTTTGAGAATGCCTATTTGAAAATAAATCAAATAGTACTACCATACTAATATATTGATATGAAGGGATGAATTTCATAAAGTGAAACTTGTAACACAAAACGTAATACAAAATATTATTTTTGAAGCCTGAATTATACATTTTTTATAAGAGATATATATAAATTAAAACGGCAATTTTTATTCTAATAAAATCGACTTTTTTGTTGTACTAAAAACGGATACATGTCCTTGGCTTCAACTCAGATTCTCCGAACGTATACAGATAACGTGGACACTGGAAGGGTTAATCTGGATTTTTTTTTCACTCTCATGGAATTTCAGGGGCGTTTTGTGCATTTCTTGCAGCAAAGGAAAATATAGTGTGGTGCTAAAATTAGCTAAGAACTAACCACCAATTGTGATTCCAAACACTACACAATTTCAAATGTCTTTTGATTAAATCAGTTCAAAATTAAACCATTTTGTGTCTATGGTTCTTGGACTTTCGGTTGATATTGCTCAATGTTACGAAAATCTCATCTAAAATGCAAGATTGGGAGATGAATTTTTTTCCTCTGTGGCCGAGTGATTAGCACGCTTGGCTACTGATCTAAGGGACCTGGGTTCGAGCCCCGGAATTAGGCATGGATGTGTGTGTCGTTTTTCTGCTGAGGTCCTGCCATCCTCTCAGATCTCCTACTGTGGCATATAAACTGACAGGCTCCTGTCAGACCTCTGTGGCAAGCAGCTGCTTGAGGGGGTATTTATTTTATTATTTTAACACTCATTCTGGGCACCTGATAGTAAGGATCTTTCAAAGAGAGGGAAGCAGAAGAGTCATTTTGGTTGGCTTCAGACTCAAAAAGAAGCCTTAAATTTAGACACTTGCGAATTTTTTTTCATATTAAAATTGGGATTTTTTTGCCTCTGAGCAACACTTTTTTTGTACACAATGTGCTTAATGCCCAAGTCACAAGAGTTCAGAGAAATATTTGGGAGTGAAAGATTAGTAGAAAAGTGAAAGGGAAGTAGCCAAGAGTCCCTTGTAGGTTTTGAAGTAGTAATAGTAGTTTTCTCTAGAGGGTGGACTTTGCAGTGGTACGTCTTTACAGGCATAGGAGAACAAGGACGTCATTACATGCATTAGGAGAACAAAAGGCTCTAAAATTTCTTTAGTGGATGATTTTGGTTTATATATTTTTGTTCATAGTTAAAAAATATTAACCGCTGGCTTAATAGCTAGAGTGCTTGGTTGCAGATAAAAGAATTTGGATTCAAGCCCCCAAATAAGAAATGGATATGCTATACTTGGATAGCTGTCCCATGGCTGAGTGGTTAGCGCGCTTGGCTACTGATCTAAGGGACCTGGGTTCGAGCCCCGGGTAAGGCATGGATGTATGTGTCGTTTTTCTGCTGAGGTCCTGCCATCCTCTCAGACCTTCTACTATGGCATATAAACTGACAGGCTCCTGTCAGACCTCTGTGGCAAGCAGCTGCTTGAGGGGGTATTTATTTTTATACTTGGATTCATCAGATGTAGGAATGGATATGTTGGACTTGGATTCGAGCCCCCAGATAAGGAATGGATATGTTAGACTTGGATTCGAGCCCCCAGATAAGGAAGAGATATGTTGTCTTTCTGCTGGAGTCTTGCTTTCTTTAGAGACCTTCTCTGTGGTGAATATATTGACAGATATTTATGGCATCTACAGCTTAATTCAGAATACCTAGCGTAGTTTCCAAATAAGGCTGTTTGGTGTATTAATCCTTTTCATTTAAAAACAAGGAGAAAAAATTTTCTATTGAAAATCATTAAATCTGAGGATTTGATTAAATTTACGAAGTTTTAGCTTCATTTTGTGTCATATTGTTAACACAATTTTATTTCTGGATGGCAATTTAACATGTTTCTGGAGAGATGTGGGTTCAATTCACGTATGTCAGCGTTTTTAACAAGGGGGGGGGGGGGGATGGAAAACAGGAGTTTGTGTTTCCTGAAAACATGCATTTAGTTCTTAATCTAGTATTTGGAAAGTGAGGCACACATCTGATAACATTGGTACACAATAAAAAATCTCTTCTTGCAAGGTTTTTCAAAATAATTAAGGATTTTTATATCCTTACAAAACTTTTATATTTTATGATATATCTGCTGTGTGGGGTTCACTCCAGACTGCCTGGAACAGGACAACTGCTGTGGTTGCAAAATATTTACACTTTATTTTCTAAAAGATGAAAAACACCATAATTTATTGTGAAAACTGTTAAAATTTATGTTGTTGTTATTGTGAAAAAATTATGAAAAACTGCCATAATTTATTGTTTTTCCTCTAAAAATATTCTCAAGGGAAAAGGATTTATTTTGAGTGATTTCTCAAGGTGTCAGAATGCCTTGCTGGTGAGCAAATATTATCAGCCATTGCTGATATTTGTGATTGAGTATGATGAAAATGTGTATCCTCCACAAGAAAATATTTTGGGTAAACCAATGTTACACAATACGATCAAGGGGCAAAAATGTTAAAGCTGCCTTTGAGACATTCTTATACCTAAAGATTAAAATGTTCTTCACTAAATGCCAATTTAGCCCATTCCTAAATTAATAGTTAGCTTACCTGGACTATTAAACCAGGGAGAATATCTCTGTTTATGTTTGTATGTTGTATGAGATACTAGGAGAAACCCAATAGACCTTGTAGGTTATTTCTGACCTTTGTGTAAGGAAGTAACTACTTCCCCTTTAAAAAAGAAGAAAAAAAATGTATTACTTGGCATCGTGAGGGCAACAAAATCCTTCAGGTGGTTATTGATAATATGAGTATCTGAGTACAGTAGAACTTCAATTAAAACAGCCTGTATATGGTTGGATATATCAAAATATTAGATATTTGAGAGGAAATGTAAATAATTAAGGCTGGGAAAATATTAAAATACAGATTAACCATGAACAATAAAGGAAATGGAACTGAAAACCATGTAAATAAGGCATAATGATAAATGTAAAAATATATCGGGATAATTAGAGTGAGCACAGTGAATAGCTGCCATTAAAGAGGTAACATCATCTTAAAGCTGTAAAGAAGATGCTACAAAGATGAGCAAAATATAATACGACTCATCTTAATCAAACATTCTCCGTTTCTGAATTCAAGATTTCTGTTGTAAATATTTTAATTTTTCCATCCATGATGAGAGCGTTTAAAAACATTTTTGGGTACATTAATCAGGGAAAGAGGAGGAGGGCACCACTGGAAAGTAATTACCTTATTCTAAATTTTACTGAAAAGGCTAATACTAAACTACGAAAATTTAGTGACCATAATTTATTGTTTTTCCTCTAAGTTTTTAACATGAAGGAGTTGGGAGGAGGGGAAGAAGTGTACTCTGTCACTGTATGGAACTGGTACAAAATTTGATGCTCAACAAACTTTGCCTGGTTAAAATAATAATCAGATAATCAAAGGTTGGTTAATCAAGGTCAAACTATTTGTAAACAACCTGTGCCACCTCCTCTCAAGAAACTTTTCTGGCTATGCTAGCCTTAATTTTTTTTGAATTCAAGTGAAACCCTTAAAATCCCAGTTAATTTTGAAGTGTTTTAAATATGAGAATTAAAAGAACTGTAGACTCTTATTTTAATTGGGTAGCTAACAAAACTTGGTCATGCTTTATACAAAATATAATTTGTTAATTTCCATAGCTAATTTCAAAGAACTGTAAATGGTAGCTAGGTAGTCACTGGAAGGATAGCTATGAACCAATCCCCTATGATGATGCATAGAACCGGCCAGGGTCTAGCACCTAATGTACGACCCTGCCTTCTAGCAGTGCAGGCCGTTAGTACCTTTCAAATGAGATACTCACTTGTGGAAGTGAACGGATGTGGAGGGCTGCCAGATTAGTGTGGCCTACTGATCTGGACAACTAGGGCTACTTTTCTTTTTTTTTCTATCCTGCTGAGAAGTGGTCAACCACACAGGATCCTGGTGCTGACATTATAAACTTAATGGACTGGAATAAGTCTCTGAGCTTGATTATGGATCCCAAATTTGCTGCACTGGTGGGCTTCTGTGGAGGGAAAATTTTCCACTGTGTTTTCTGTTTGTGGGTTGACAGTCCAAGGATAGGTTCACAAGATATGTTTTATCAGCTGGTGGATAATTTTGAGCATCGGTCATTGCAGGCACCTGAACTCTTACTTCTGCAGGCATCATCAAATTATATATTGGAGGAAATCTTCCAGTGTAGATGGTTTCAGCCTTTAGTGGTTAGTAGTGGGGGGACGGGTCTTTTCCCCATGCCTGCGATTAGGGAGCTATTTGATATTGTCGGCATTCCTTCTCTCAATAACCATAGTTTCTTTAAACATCCCACTAACCATTTTCTCTCCATAGGTAGTTGGAATGTGAGGACTCTGCATAGAGCTTTTTGTTTTGATGTCCTCACACAAGAATTACATCATTATAAGTTAGATATTCTCAGTTTGCAAGAGATCAGATGGGCAGATAAAGGTCAGATTCTTAAAAATAATCTTAAATTTCTCTTTTCAGGGAGGGAAGACAATAAGCATCGCCAAGGTGTAGGTCTGCTTCTCAGCAGTGATGCTCTTCTAGGATATGACTGCATTAATGAAAGGTTTCTTACAGCAAAATTTCAGACAAGCATTAAATACTTGAATGTTATCTGCTGTTATGCCCCCACTGAGGATACCAATGAGGATCAGAAGGATAGGTTTTACGGACAACTTCAGGATATTTTGAATTCTATCAAGAAAGGAGATATTATCCTTGTTCCTGGTGACTTCGATGCCAAAGTTGGTACCGACTCTGACCTTTGGGGAGGAGTGATAGGTCCTTTTAGTATTGGTAACTGCAATGGCAGTGTCTCCTACAGGTAAGTAAACTCAATGGATTCAGAATAACTAACACTTATTACAAACACCGCGACATACAATAGTACACATGGGTTTCACCCGATGGGCTGCATAAGAATATGATTGATTACATATTAATTAACAGCAAATGGGCTAGTTCTGTTAGAAATACCAGGGCATATAGGGGAGCTGAAATTGGATCTGACCATTACCTTGTTAAAAGTGTCTTGCAACTTAAACTTAAAAAGTGTTGTGCTAAAGTTAAAAAATTTACCTTTAATACTGAAGCTCTGAAAGAACCAGTTATAGCTAAAGCTTACCATGATAGGTTACTTAGTCATTATGACAGTCATGGTTTGCTTACTACTGAAGTTGAGGAAGAATGGTACCATTTTAAACAGGTTTTTCTAGAAGCAAACAGTACTCTTTTAGCAAAAAAAGGGGGCAGAGGAGGTCAAATTATTTGAGTGGTAAGGCATTTCAGCTTATTTCAAGAAGAAAGAACTGCAGTAATGTCTTTAATCAATACCCAACTAGTCCTAATAGAATGCATTACAGAGAGCTTAATAAACGTGTAAAGGATCAGTTACCTGCTGATAAGAATCTTTGGCTTGATGGCTTGGTTGACGAAGTCGAGGAAGCAGTTAGATAGCACAACAGCAGAGAGCTGTACCAGATAGTTAATGTTTTGTACAGTAGAAAACAGACAGGCATACAGGGATTGGAGGATAAACAAGGTAAGGTTATAGGTGAGGATTCTGTCATGGCTAGGTGAGCTGAGCATTTCAGTGATATTCTAAACAATGTGGTTAGTTCTACTCCCATTGTTTGTAATCATGATAGATACATTGGTGGCTTTAATGTTGGCCCTATAACACAATCTGAAGTTATTTTGGCTATTTCTAAACTTAAACTTCATAAATCCCCAGGGGTAGATGAAATTACTATGGAAATGCTTAGAGCTGGGAATGTTTCGGTTACAACTTGGATGACTGAACTTTTGAATATCTTTTATGATAAAGGCATGGTTCCTAAGGATTTTACCAGAGCTATTGTTATCCCTATTTTCAAAAAAGGTGATCACAGTTCTTGTGATAACTATAGGGGTATCAGCCTACTCTCTGTTCCAGCGAAAGTTCTTTCCATGATTGTACTTAATAGAATTAAGAATCTGGTTGACAGTCAATTGCGTGATGAGCAATGTGGATTCAGAAGTGGTAGGGGATGTGTGGATCAGATATTTTCACTTATGCAGATTCTTGAGAAATGTTTAGAGTTTCAGAAACTTTGGTTGCTAGCTTTGTTGATTTCAAAAAGGCTTTCGACTCTGTCGATCGTTATAACTTGTGGCTAATTGTGAGATCATATGGTATACCAGACACGTTAGTTAACATAATGAAAGCTCTCTATCATAACACTGAGTTTTGTGTGAGAGTTGGTACGGCTTGTAGCAATTGGTTTTAGTATTACTTCTGGTGTTCGACAAGGATGCATTTTGTCTCCTTTTCTCTTTAGTTTGGTTCACTTCAAGGGAAAGATTTTGGCCTTAACTGTGCTGGAGATACGAAAGTTTCTGATTTAGATTATGCTAAAAATTTAGACTTTTTGACAAATGATGTTGATGAGATGAACTCTTTCATTTGAGTTGTTGATGAGACTGGTAATAGAGTAGGTTTGGTTATAAACAGAGAGAAAACTAAAGTGATGAAAATTGGTCAGGCAGGCTGTGATTCAGTTAATCGGAATGGTTGCAGTCTTGAGCAAGTGTCACAGTTTAATTATCTTGGAAGCTATGTAACAAATACTGGTGATGTGCCGCGTGGGATTAACAGAAGAATAGGGATTGCTGCTGGGACTTTAAGAATCTATGGAGAGTGTGGAGAAATAGGCGTATACACCTAAAGACTATAATTAGACTGTATAATAGTTTGGTTCTTTCTAGGGTTAGTTATGGTAGTGAAACTTGGACACTGTGTAAACAAGATAACAGGAAACTAGATGCTTTTGATTCTAGATGCTTACGTAGTATCTTGGGCATTAGGTAGTTCAACTTTATAATTACTGATGAGGCTTGGCAAAGGAGTTGGCAACTTCCTTTAAGCAGCATACTGTGCAGAGAGAGACTCTGCTGGTTTGGCTATGCTACCCATATGGATAATTATAGACTGGCAAATAGGTTATGAACAGTGTGCCTAAAGGCCTCAGAAAGAGGGGGAGACATAGGATGCAGTGGGTATACAATATCAAACAGAACCTTGTTAGAAATATATGCAGTGGCCAGATGCAACAGATGTAGCTCAGGACAGATATGCTTGGAGAACTAAATTGCACAGTCTGGTTGGACCTCCATAGCCAATGGCTGCTTGAGGATGATGATAATGTTAAAGTATGATTTCCTTTGAAAAAAATAATGAAAACTTGGAAAAAAATTATTTGGGAGCTATAGTGGTTCTGCCATTTTAAGGATTAGTGTTTATCCAGGTTGTGCTATTTTACATATGAGCAGCACTTTTTTTTTACAGAATATGCTAAACTGACGGGCCACGTTGATACACCAGGCCTGGACAGCCTTGCAAGGGAAGGAGGGAAATTATGCATAAACATGTAACTGATTTAATGGTTAAAATTTTAAGTTAAAGCCATTTATTTTAAAACTAGTTAGAATAAATAATTTTTTCATTAAGATTTTATTAAAATATTTTATAATATTATAAAATTAATTACCAAATTTTTAAAAATAAATAACCAGTTTAATTTTCAGAAATGCAGATATTATTGAAACTGCTATATTTTTGAAAATTAGATATTCTGTTACTGCAGTGTCCAGGGCTGTTTATCGAGGTGACCTTTGTCATAAGGACCTCAAGGAGGGCTCAGAGAAGGCTGGGGAAAGGGAATCCACTGGACAACTCTTATAAGTTGCAATTTAGTATCGACATCGTCATTGATTCCGTAGTATCAAAAAGTCCAAATAAGCATTAAAAAGCAGATAAATCCAATAATTTTCACAGGTCAGTGTCAATGTGATTTTCCCCTTCAGTAGTCTATTTAACATAAAACTATTTGAATTTATTTACTAATTGATTATTTCAACATTTTATCAGGCATTTGTAATGTTTCTTACATCAATTTCACTCTGAAATTTATCTCAACTTAGTTATACTTGATGACATTGAACCTAAGCATCCCAAAGCCTATCTAGAGTAGTGGAACTAGACTATTAAGCCAGTATGCATGTCACTGTATATATTTAAATGATGAGAAACTGGGAAAAATTGAACAATATAAAATTTCTCTATCCTTTGTGTTGAGAGGCCATGATACTAGTTTTAAAAAAAAAACATAAAAGAGAATATTTCAAAATGATGAAAAGTTTTCAATATAATATAATTGATCACATTTTAATTGGCAAAACAAAATACTGCTTCACTCCACAAACTTTTTTTATACTGTTTATTAAATTATCTTTCTGTGATTATTCCAAAGCAGCAAAATTTTATTTCAGTAAAAAAGAATTTGGTTTGCAGCAGAAGTTGTTACTATTCATTTACAAAGATAAATTGCAATACAATTAGTTTTAACTTGAGTTCTATATGGAATGGAATGTTACTGCAGAGTAATATTGATGGATATGCAGGTTTTATTTTTCAAAAATATGAGCTACAAGAAATTTTCAGACAGCCAAATATAGTGTAAAACTTTTAAGGGATTATTTATGAGCATGTTATGTGTATTTTGTGGTTGTCTATTTTCAAAAGGTTGATTTAGAATTTAAAGCAAAATATTCAGATTTGTTCTGTTGAACCTAGAATTATTAGGTTTTTCGTAGTTCTATATCAAAGGTGAAGGCTATTTTGTACCCATCAGTTTAAATTGTAATATGATTTATTTATTGTAAGCCATCCTATGGCCGAGTGGTTAGCGCACTTGACTGCTGATCTAAGGGACCTGGGTTCGAGCCTCGGATAAGGCATGGATGTTATTTTTTCTGCTGAAGTCCTATCATACTCTCAGATCTTCTACTATGGCATATAAACTGACAGGTTCCTGTCAGACCTCTGTGGCAAGCAGTGGGGGTATTTTTTTTTTATAATATTAATGCATAATAGAGGGCCAGTAGACTTAAAGCAAAACTTTTTGATACCAGTATGAACATTTATTGACTTTAAAATAAGCACAAAACATATAAAACAAGAATCCTCATCCACTTTAATTTTTTTATGCTTTCATTTAAATGACCAACACTTATTGACTTTAAAATAAGTATATTAAAATATAAAACAAGAATTTCACTACTTTCACTTTTTATATGCTTTCATTTAAATATGCAGAAATTTTGGCAAGTTGGATTCACGCAACCAATGAGAGAATTTGCAGGCCACTAGCTTTGGTCAGTTGTGTATGCTCATTTCACAAAGGTAAAGAATATACGAAGACTTGTTGACTTTAAAATAATACATCAATATATAAAACAAGAATCCTCATTAACTTTCATTTTACTTTTATATGCTTTTATTTAAATATGCAGTTTTGGTAAGTTGGATTCATGCAACTGATGAAAGAATTGGAAGCCCACTAGTTTCAATCAGTTTTAGCCACTAGCTTCAGTCAATTATGTAGTGCTCATTTCACAAAGATCAGAAGCATATCAACATATTAATTAGGATATAAATTAAAATAAGCACATCAACATATAAAATAAGAATCCTCTTTCACTTTCATTTTACAGTCATTCACTTAATATCCAGAAGTTTTGGCAAGTTGGATTCATGAAACTGATGGAAAAATTGGCAGTTGGTAGTGATCATTTCACAAAGACCAGGAGCATGGTATCTATTATTAAATGGAAATGCTGTGCATCATTTTTCTGTGTCTGCTGAAAAATTACAAGGTATTCTCAATTTTTTCTCTCAAGGGGAGACTAATTTTGGTTTTAGATGAAGTATCAAGTAGTATAATTTACTAAAATTATCACCAGTGTCACTTAATGAAAAAGCAAAGATAAAAAGAAAAGCACTACTATATTATCAACTGCAAGTGTCGCGCTGGCCAATTGGTCAGTGTGCTTGTCTACTGATCAAAAAGATCTGGGTTCAAGCTCTGAGTAAGGAATTGATACTTTCTTTCTTGTTGCTCTTTTGCTAAGGTGTCTTATTCCCCAAAAGTCCTCTCTATGGTTATTAAACTGACAGCCTCTTCTCAAACATTGTGGCAATTTCAATTTTTTCATTGTGGCTGTTTTAAGGGTAATTTATTTATTGTTGAGCACTTAAATTCAGATGCCAGTTTATTAGGTACACCACCCCTCATCACATAAATAGTTCATTCCAACATGTGATATATCACATGACAACAGTGTATGATACAAATCGGGCAGAGCAGCTCTTCAAGCATCAGAGTTGGATTGAGCATCAGAATGGGCAAAATGAGTGACCTGAGCAACTTTGAATGTTCCTGGGCTTTTCATGTACAACTGATTTAAGGGTTTACCAAGAATGGTGCAAAAAGAAAAAAACTACCAATGATTAGTGATCTTGTGGATGAAACAGCTTGTGGATCAGAACGGGTCAAAGGAGACTGGCAAAAATCATGCAAGTGGACAGAATGGCCAACCCACACAAATCACAGCAGAAATAAACAATGGTGTGCAGAAGGTCATCTGCAAATGCACCACATATCAGACCTTGTCATGAATGGGCTACAATGGGCTACAAGAGGCACCAATCATGTTGAGTGCTGATACTGATAGCAAAGAACATGTAAGTGTGCCTCCAGTGGGCACAGGAGCATCAACATTGGATGTTGAGGACTACAAAAAGGCAGCCTGGTAGGACAAATGAAGTTTCCTTTTGTATCATGCAGATGGATCAGAATTTGGTGCAATCAGTGTAAGCCATGGAGCCATCTTGTCTGGTGCCAACAGTACAGGCAAGTGGTGGCAGCGTGTTGGTGTGGGGAATATTTTCCTGACAAACTTTAGGCCGCCCTGATACCCACCAAAAGGCATTTGAAAGCCACAACATATTTGAATGTTGCTGCTGACAAAGTTCATCCCTTCATGGCTAGTTTATCCTCACTCAGATGGACATATTCAGCATGATAATGCACCTGCTTACAAGGCACATATCATCCAGGAGCATGCTGATAAGTTTTCCTTGCTTCATTGGCCTGCATAATCCCTAGATCTAAACGCTATCAAACATCTTTGGAATGAGGTAGTAAGGGCTGTTCACAGCGAGACTACGCCATTGTACAATTTGCAACAACTGCACAAAACAATCATTTTCACATTGTACAACATTCCTGCACAGCCATTCAGCATCTTGTAAGTTCCATACCCTGACAAATTCAGACTGTTCTGAAGTCCAAAAGAGGTGAAACATGCTACTAGGTGGTGTACCTAATAAACTGACATCTCAGTGTGAAAATTCCACACAGTTGCAATCAATTTCATTAGTCCATTTAATAAATTCAGACTTTCAATTTGAAGATTTGCATACCATACAAAATAACTGAAAAGTTAAATAATTATTTTCAGTCAGTTATAATTAATGAATAAAACCATTTTCCTTGACTGACCACATTTGGGTAAAGCACTACAGTGATGTACAAAATAATATACCAGAGTATTTTGAAAGCATATATATATATTTAAAATCCATTAAAAAGAAAATTAACTGTGGAATAAACAATAAAATTATAGTAAATATTAGAATATGGATAGAACTTTATTATTATAAAATAAATTATTATTATATCACTATTAGATCAGAATCATGAATTTAAAAAATTTTAAAATCTTAATTCATACTATAATTTTCATGTCAAAGGGAAAATGTTTAAATTTGGAAAATTATATATATTTAGCACAATGGAATTTTATCATCTGAACTCTGGAACACGATTTACTTTGGTATGTAATATATTTTCAACCTTAACTTGTGAGGTGTGGTTACCAAAACTGAACATTTTTCTACTGATGTTTCAGATAAAACTTTTGACTGTAAAATTTTACAGCTAAAGTACGAATAACAGTATACCAAATACCATGGATTAGTCTGGATAGAAATACTTAATTAGTGATGGTCCTGGAAGGGGTGGAGGATTGGCTTAGTCTGTAGTGTACCAAGCTCATAATCTTACTTTCCTAAGTGTGAGTCCCATCTGTGCCAGCTGAGATTCATCTCCATTAAACCCTCTCCCTGCCTTTGGTCAGAGGGGGGACATTGAAAAAATTATACTTTACAGCTATGTTTTTTTTTTTTCAACTGTTGTATTCAGGCAAAAGAAAGAACTTTAGAACATTTTTGCCAAATAACTAGTGAAAGGACTTAAGACATATTATATGCCAAAAAAAAAAAATCAGCATTTAATTCTGGATCTTCTAGAAATAAAATATTTAAAGAAAAATATGACGTTTCCATTTAATAGATTTTATAGAGGCATGTCATAAAAAATAACAGTGTCAATATAAAAATTTATTTCAAAACACCAAAAGACAAAAATGATTATAATGCATATCAATAGAAATGTTATTTGTTTATGATAGTTCTTTTTTAAACAATGAAAATTACTCTCTTTTATGAATTTTTTTTCCACAGCACTATACCTTGAGAAAAGTCCAGGTTTTTAACCAGCTATCCAAAATATTTTTGAATCAACAGAAATAGGTCATATTACATACCAAATTAAAAAACATTTGAGGAATTTTATAAGCATTTCTTTTAAGAAAATTGCAAGGTTTAAATGTATTTTTTTTTGCCTTTTAATTTCAGTAAAAAATTGAAATAAATTTTTTGTATTTTCTACAGTATTTCATTATTTTAATATATACACCAATCAGCCAATACATTGAAACCACCTCTGCATCTACAAAGAAGAATGTGTGCAGTCAATTAGTCACATGTAAGGTCATGAATGATATAATACTCGAGTCGGATCAAATCTGATATTGGACAAATACTTTTTTTTTATAATCATGGTTTAGCTGATTTTTAAGAAACTAACTGCCAGAGGTGGAGCAGTCCCATCCCTACTTTTTTTTGCTTCATAATATCTGCTTTTGAAACAATACAATCTTTATTTTTATCAATGACAACTCAGTAATTACGATTCATTGGTTACATTTATATTGTTTTGGCTTTTCATTTGGTGCATCTTTTTATTACAATTTTTAATGCTTATTACTAGTTATTTGGCTTTTTTCTTTTTGTTAAATACAATAATTGCTATGTTTAATTTTGTAGTGATATAGAGTGTTATACTATTTCACTGTGATCAATCCCTGCAAAACCAAGTTTCATTGTTTAGCATTATGCAGAATCAAAGTTTATTGTCTAGTGATCAGAACAGTTTAGTTTCCAATTATTTTGCCCTTTTTTAAATACAGAATGAAGGTTTGCTGTTTTAAAAATATGCATCTGGTTAAAAACAATTGTCTGCATTATTTTGCTGTTTTTTAGCTGCAAAAAAATATTTGCTGTTTAGAAATATGCAGCGGTTAAAATATTTATCGCTATGGGATTATTTCCTTCAGAGGATTGCAGTGTTAGTAAAGCTCATTACATGCTGTTTGGCAGTATTACTGCTAGGACTGGTCCTGTTAGCTACTGTTCATATTTATTTACACAATAATTTGTTGAGGAAAAGGCCCACTTATAGCCAATTCAAGTTGATTTTCTGCGATAATTTTTAACGTTCAATACAAAATAGCCATCCCGTTGCAGGTAGTTAGCGTGCTTGGCTATTGATCAATGGGACCTAGGTTCGAACTCCAGGTAAGGTATGGATGTTTGTGTTGTTTTTCTGCTCATATCCCGCCATCCTCACAGGATCTACTATGGCGTATAAACTGACAAGCTCCTATCAGACCTCTGTGGCAACCAGCAGCTACTTAAGGGTATATTTATTTTAATACAAAATAATGTATTATAAAAAAATGAAAATTTCGGCAGGGACTCTTAAAATGCCGATCAAAGTACGAACGTTTTTCACAAGATATATGAAAGGAATATATTTTAACATTCAACGCACCACCTTTTTCGATATCATCAGGAAGCGACGACAAAACAGAATCTATCGTAGAAGTCGAAGATAGATCCATACGCTTTGATTCCATGACTATTTGATTTCCACTTATATTTCTTCAGTCAAAAATTTACAACCAACTTCCTTTTCATCATATGACAACAGAAATATCTGTTGCCACCATATTTCAAACTTAAATCCATTTCTTTTAAATCATGCAATAACCGGAGGTGAAATGAGGGGAATATCATGGGAGATGGAGGAAAAGTGCAAATTTTGGTAGAATTATAGGCTCCCAATTGCTTTTAGATTCAATTATATAATTTTCTTTCCGAGCCAAACAAAAATCCATTTAGGCTCATCTTTCCTACATGCAAGAGAACTCCGATTATTCAGGTTGAGACCAAGGGTGGTCAAAAAAATAAAAATTTCGAATAATCGGACAAAATTTCAAATGTGTTTATAACGGAGGAATATGGAGGAATAAAAATAAAGTTTGGAAATATATATATACAAAAGTTTTTAGCAGATATACGGAATAATTCATTATTTTTTCAGATACTGACATTTCGTAATTTACGGACGTTCTTGTGAAATTCGCATACTGCCGTAGAAAATACGGACATTTGGTAAAGCTATATATATAGATCATGTAGCTCAAAAACTAAAATGAGCTATTAAGTTCTTTACTTTAAAATATTTATTGAATTTAGAAACTTTAAAAGTAATTTTTCATGCTTGTGTACAGTCTTGTATACAACATACACTACCCGTATGGGTGCATCTGGAAAAACAATGTTAGACAATTTAAAAGTATTGCACAAATTTATTGTGAGAATAATGATGAAAAAATATATATAAGGGTATATTGAGAATAAATATTTTGAAAATTCACATTGGAGTAGTAATACCAGAGATAGGACTCCGATTTTCGTACCATTGGCAGCCTTGATCACAGGCTGGTGTGCTTGCAGACTGTTTAAGAAGGCAAGAATACCCATGATGCGTTGCAAATGGCTGGTAAACGACGACCAAACGATTAAGATGAAACAGACCTTTCTGCTGTTTTTCATTTTTTATTTCAATTAGATTATTCCAGTGTAATAATTAAAACAACAAAATAGATTTAATTAATACACACTTATTGATTTATATCGGATGAAAAGCGAAGATACTGGAAACTGCTTTTCTCTTTCAAAATAAGGTTTTGTATGAAAATTTAGAAAAAATTGGATATGCTCTTAATATGTGATTAAAGCTGAACTAAATTGACTATAAACTTAGCAGACTTTAATTTGAGCCCGTTTAAAACAGGGACAATGGTAAACATATTTTAAAATCCATGCATAATCAAATCTTTTAGCTTAATCAAAAGCCAGCAAAATTTATAGATCTTAATTGTGCAAATCCGCGCCTCATTTAAAAAAACAACAAGAAAAGTCAAACTTATTTTCTTCTTTAATTTAAAAATAATAATTTTTTTTAAAAATTAGAAAAATCATTAAATAGTGGTTTTTTTTAATTCAGCTGAGGCAGGAAATCAAATTTCTCCCCAAAAAATGATGTAATTGAATTTCATGCTATAAAAAACCAAATATCATAAGCTTGTTATTTCAGCTGAAGCAGAAAGAAATTCAAGCCCCCCCCCCCACTGCACACACACACACACACACACGACATAATTGAAATTGATGCTATGAAAAAACAAATATTGTAAACTTTTATTTCAGCTAAGGCAGTAGGAAATCAAAGGACACACACACATGACATAATGGAAATTTCATGCTATATATATATAAAGCAAAATGTTTACACTTGCTCTCATTTCAACAAAGGTAGAAGGAAAAGCAAGCAACCCCCCCCCCCCCCTCCCACACACACACACACAAGAAATGAAATTACTGCAAAGTATATTTTTGTCAACTATGTTTTGTGCAAATTTAGATGCTTGTTCTGATATTGATAACTTTTAATTTTTCTATCATTTGTGTCTCTAAATGGCCTAAAGTCTACTTTTAACATATTCTTTTATGATTATTTTTCATATTATTATCATAATTGTCAACTTTCACATCAAATTCCTTATTGGTGATATGACTATCTAGTGATTTGAGCACTAACATGCATTGAAGCCTATGAAGGTCATTAACTGAATTTATTTAAAATAACTTAAAATTCCCTGTCGTTGAGCAATAAAATTTTAAAGTTTATCCTTCAAACTATTTTCATGCTAAAAGTTTTTAGCAGAAAATTCAGAAGCTTCTCAGAGCAAAGACAGTGCTCCGTCTTCAGTGAAGTGATGCTATGTGGTGACGTTAGGTCTGTTTAGATAAAGAGTTTCTTTCCACATGTCGTGAAGGGCGATTCCGGTGTCTCGATTGCAGGTGGGGACGGACGAGGTCATTATTTCAATAGCCTCGCAGACTATGGTTCCCTAGAAAGTGGACACACGTGCTTGGCTGACATGAGTTTGGTGCTCAGTGAACCTCTCTTGTAAAGAGCGTATGATTTTGCCGATGTAGTAAACAACGGAATTATCCGGCAAATGTAGGGGAAATCGGTATATGCCCGAATTTTGAAGTAGACTAAATTTCTACCTGTCCCTTTTGATTAATTTCTTCAAATTTGGAGCTCTCCTAAAAACTTTTAACATGCAAATAGTTTGAAGGATAAACTTGAAAATTTCATTGCTCAACAGCAGAGAATTTTAAGTTATTTTAATTAATTTCTGAGCAAGAAGGTCTTTTTAATTGTGTACCCTGAATTATTTTTAATTAGGTATGAAATGATTGTTGTTGAGAATATAAACATTTCTCCAAGAAGGCACTGTTCAGAAATTTTTGCAATTGCACACACATACTGTGAAAAGGGTGAGAAAACCTCAATTTTTAATATTAACCTTTAAAGTGACAGAGGTTAATTAATCAGTTTTCAAAAATCGCTACAAATGAACCTGCAACATGTTTTTTTTTATGCTTCCCTACCATTTTTTCCTTTTATTATTTTTTTCCAGAATTATATGCTTTTTCTTTTGATATTTAATGTGGACTATCTCATTCATAAATTTTTCATAAGGCTCACAAGTTGTTTCTTTTAAAAAAATTGTCCCTATAAGGGTTAAAAGTGCAGACATAGAATACTGCATTAGGTCAGAGTTAATTAATGCTAATTTACATTCTATGCAAGAAATCTTTCATAATTTATTTTTGCTATAAATACAGTTTATAATGACAATTTCCAATTTCAGAGGAAAGAGACACAATGATCTTCATTGCTTTACTGTGATTTTTTGGTATTCCCCACATGTGTGAAACACTTAAAATGCCACTGGGCATTTCATGATTGCTGCCAATGTTATTAATTTCATTGAAATTTAAACAATTGCCATTTTTCTTATTAATTATCAGCTGGTTAATTTTTAACTGCACATGTGAACTTTGGAACTAAATATCATTAGGTTATTATAGTTTCCCTCTTTTGCTCTTATAGCTTAAAAAAAATTTAAATATGGTCATGGCTGAATTTATAAGTAAAAAGATATTTTGAGCCAGATACAATATGCTATTAAAAAAATAACCTATGGGGATTTTCCAGCTATATAAAAACTGAACCATTCATAAAAATTAGAGTTTCAGATGCTATATCTGAATATTTATCATTAGCATTATTACCATAATCCACATATCCAGAATAGCATTTACCATTGAACAGTATTTGTCTTCTAATTGATCTCATCCAATAATAAAGTGAATATCATATGCTTCTGCTTACTATCAGTAAAAATTTCCATGCAGAAAATTTCAATAAATCCAGGAAGGCCAGCTGCAGATCTGCACCAA
Organism: Ryuthela nishihirai; assembly: GCA_038380435.1. Taxonomy (NCBI): domain Eukaryota; kingdom Metazoa; phylum Arthropoda; class Arachnida; order Araneae; family Heptathelidae; genus Ryuthela; species Ryuthela nishihirai. The sequence continues at coordinate 20,983,225 of JAWZYU010000028.1, read as the reverse complement.
GTTAAAATTGTAGAGTAATTGGGGAATAAGTTTTTCTCTTGCAAATTCATAAGCTTTTTTTTAAAATAAAAAACTATAACCTCAATTTTTAATAAGCCTTTTGGAGAATGAAAATATAATATCATGGTAAACATATTTATCTTTTGGCAATGAAATTTTCAATTGCTTCTTTCAACATTTTTGCTGTGAATTTCTGAACAGATTTTAAGTTATATCTAGAAACACAGGCTTTGGTGTCTCAATGTCATCTTGACGAGGTTTTGAGCCTTAAACAAATCTAATATTTCTTTTAAAAAAGAAGAGTCTGATTGCTTGGCTCTTAGCTGACAGTAATATCACCATAGCATTTTCTTTTAGCTTTGGAATTCATTTTGTACTGACATCAACTTTATCTTAAATTTTCTAGGACTCTTCCCTCTTACACAGTGATCATTTTTATACCGAATATCTGTTCACGTTGTAATTTCTATCATATCTTCTACAAGTGTCTCTCAAAACAAGAGGTTTCCAATTTGACAGTGTGTCATTTGTTACAAATGTTAATAAAGTTGGCAAAATAAAAATGGAAAACAGAAGTCTCATAAAAATTAATGTCTAAGTTTAATATTTATTTTTGAAACAAATTTCATGAAAATATTCTACAAATTCCACGCTTTTCCAATCTGTAAATCATCTTCTTTTCATATGTAAATATTATTAGTTCATTTATGAAAAAATCGTGAACTACGCTTGATATTATACTAGAACAGAACGGTATTTTGAGATGCTTTATTTATTTTTAGGCCTTTCTGCTTTAACAATTTAAAAACATCTCACAATTTTCTTAAATTACTAAACCTATGAAATATCGAATTGCTACTTTTACAGTACTTTTCAGTAGTTAGTACACAATTCAAGTAAGTCTAAGATCGTGGTGAAAGATTTGTTTTCGGTATCCAAACACGCCTCTCTCTCTGCCTCTCTGAGGAGTAGGCTTAAGATATGTTCATGGTGTCCAATACCAGTACTACCTCTAGTAATATTACCTCGATGAAAATTCAAGTTTTTCCTTTAAAAAATGTACGTTTTTCAGAATTTTAATTTATATATTCCAACATTTTACTGATTACGAGGCAATTACATCAATTTGTTTTATGAGATAATTATAAACAAAATTGTAGTTTCCGGGTATTTAATACAAAATTTAAACAGAGTATTGTGTATATTGGTCCTAGATTGTGTAATCAATTGAATGGTGAAATAAGAACACTGAAGAATTTAATAACATTCAGAAAAATTTTTTTGAACCAGTTGTACATGTAATAGAGGTGACCCTCATTCGCTATTTAACTGAGCTTTGTTGAACAAAATTTCTGACAATTTCGTTTATGTACATCTGTAAACAAAGTTTTCTTTAGTGGATGTAAATTGATTATGTCCTATTCATAAACTGGTATCAATAAATTTATTTTTCATTATAAAAGAAGCACTTTCTGGGTTTAGGCATTCGTCGTTTATGCAAACTAATATGTAAACACATTTTTTCAGGCAGTGATTGTCCTCTCTGACTGGGGATATTCTGACCATCCAGGGTCAGTATACATAGTCCTTATGGTTCGATCCTTTTTTACCCATTGTGGGGGACCAACTTTTCTATGTGCAGCCAGGCTGGTAATCTGCAGCTCCCAGTTTCGAGTCCCAGTTGAGTCAGCGTTGAGATTTATCTCCACAAAATTCCCCGCCCTGTCCATAGTCAGTAGGGGACACCGAAGGGCTTGGAAAGACTGCCGCCTGTCAGATGGAACTTTAAACCGTGGCCCCGTGTGCAGGAGAGCCATACCCTATGCACGTTAAAGAACACACTGGATTGCCTTGATAGGAGGCCATAATCTCTCTCCCAACAGCTGTTCCAATGGGTCCCCGCCCCCAACCTTCTATGAGCCTTCAAGGTCCTTGTGACCTGGCCATTTACCCAATGATGTGCAAAAAAGTGCTGCTCAGAGGTAAAACAACCAACCAACCAACCAACTATTCTACTGAGTTTCCAACTCTATGATTATACCCCTATAATGTTCAATGAAGATTAACTTAAATATTAACAATGAGAAATTTATTTTATTGGTAGGGCAGGATGATACAATTTGTAACGTTAAAACTGCTAATTATAGCAATAAACTGCATAGAAATAATATCTGCGAAGAAATAGGAGAAGTTATGGGACAGCCAGTTTAACAGTGCGTTCTGTAATGGATTTTTGTATCTGGAGGCCCCAGGCTAAAAAGATTTGAATGAACCCAGCTGTCTGGTAGGGATGGTGTGTTTACTCATTCTGGAAAAAGTTTTGTAACTTACGAATGGAAAAATAATATATGTAGCAAGTTAAATAAAATGAATTAAAAAGTTCCATAAATATAACATGTAATATGTATTATATAAATTTCACATAATAAGAAACAAACGAAAATAAATATGTGTTCTTTGTAGTGAATTTTGCAAAAGTTATGTATTTAAATAAACACGAAATTTCATCAAAAAACACTTGATGTGTCCCTAAGTAGTAGAATATACTGATTGTGGAACATTTTACTAAAAGGCTGAAAAACCTGAATATTGATTTTTTAATCCTCCCCTTCATAGGGGAGGATTCAAAATAAGTCGTGTTGAAGCGACACAGGAGCACCTCATGCCCTTATGTGGCAATCCTCCACTGGTTAAGGTTAATGAGAAGGTTAATGAATCTGATCCACTGGACAGGCTGTTAGGAGACAGATGGTAGCCTCCTCATCAAGGCCATCCAGGTGTACTTTAACGTTTAGGAGGTATGACACGCTTGAACAGGACTCAATGGTTTAATGCCCCATGTGACGGGTACAGCGTTTACAAGCCCATTAATTTCCCCTTTTTCACTGACAGCAAAATGGTGGAACTACAGGTTAGGAGGCTGAACTGCTACCGATTTAACACTGGCCCAAGCTTATTTTATAAGAGATAATAATAACAAAATTTGTGGTACCTATTTTATTTAAAACAAAGAGTCCCCATATCCCCCCCCCCTCCCAATCAGATATGTGTTCACAGAATATATTATTTTATTGAAATCATATTAATTTAACGATAATAATATGAAACAAAAGTAAGAAAGGTGTTTATGATTGTCTTACATTATTGATTTTTATCCCGTTTTGGAAACAAAAAACCAGGTAACAGTTTCACTTTGTCTGTCTCGCCTTCTTCAGACGAACTTTTTTTTGCTTTTAGAAAATAAATAAATAAATACCCCCTCAAGCAGCTGCTTGCCACAGAGGTCTGACAGGAGCTGTCAGTTTATATGCTGTAGTAGGTCTGTGAGGATGGCCAGACCTCAGCAGAAAAACAACACACACACCCATGCTTTACCCAGGACTCGAACCCAGGTCCCTTAGATCAGTAGCCAAGTGTGCTAACCACTCGATCACGGGATGCTTAGATCAGTAGCCAAGCGTGTCTAACCACTCAATCACGTTATGCTTAGATCAGTAGCCAAGCAAGCTAACCACTCGACCACGGGACGAGATAAATTAAAATGTCTATTTAGGTTGGATAGGTATTGGTAATATATTTCGATTCGCACTTTACAAAGCTCACAAAAATTTAAACTGCGCCTTCTAACGGTGGAAATTTTTGAAATGTAGAAATATTTGAACGAATATGCAAACGATGTGTTTATGTACAGAATAAGGAAGGCATAGAATTTATACTAGTGGTGAAATGTGAAGGTCATGGAGTTTGCATTTAGAATAACGAGTTGGGCTCTTACCCAGAGTCCGGATGGAAAGTGGAAATTTTTTTGTTTTAAGAGATAATTTGAAAATTCTTCTTTGTTTAATTGGTAGTAATGAATTGTTAAAATTCGCATTTTTAAAATCCTTTGACAGTTTAAATTTACATCATTAGAGATCGCTAAATGTGGAAAAGAGAAACTTTTAACGAATGTTGCAAGTAATCTGTTTATGGAAGAAATTTAAAATTTCGGTGGTAGAGTATCAAAAGATGTTCCAACAACAGCAACATTCTCCCCTCTTTTGTCACAGCGATGTGAAAAAAGTAACTCTAATTTTAAGGGATGAAAGACAAATACTTTTTATGCTGTGTAAATAATAATAAAATACTTCTGTTTGCATTTTCCCAATCATCCATTAGTTTCCAAATAAAACTTTTGAAGAGTTCAAAAAGTAAGTAAATGAAAAGCTTCATTCTCTTTGGAACCGAGATTCCATATTCGGCAGAGGCGATGTGTTCTCTTTTAGTTTTTAAGTGTTTGTAGTTATCGTGAACTAAATCTCTGAAGAAACTGCAATATTTCCTAAACCTCATTTTTTTTCGACAAATAATATCGTGACCCAATATATATATATTGCTTCTCTTTAACCCTCTAGGTTTTTGATTCAAACACTGAAGTGAAAACGAACAATTCTTCAACAAAAAACATTCGTTTTTCAGTTTTTTTTTATTTAACATTAAAAATTCTAGCTTTGAACTAAAAATGTTGCGAATGCCTCTCTACCATGACTTTTGATGCTCGCTCATCTCACCTAGAGTGGCGACGAAACCGTACAAGTGTGTGATGTAGCAGAGAAAACTGTGATCCGTGCAACCGCAGCTGTGCGTCCAGTACTGAAAAGTGTGCACTGTAGCCAAACCACACGAAAAAAATCCACACTTAATTTTTTTTCCGTTAGGTTCTTCATTTTGCAGAGCAGTTATGCTGAATAAAGACATGGTACCAATTTTACGAATGCAGCGAAAAAATATAAGCAAAACTCATATGAACGCATGCAAAAATTGAACTGTTGCTCAAAAGAAAGCTGACAGTAGACTGTTATCTGTGCCTTGGACCAAGACTGTGCACGGGTCTGGCTTGTCTCTTAGACTGATCATCTATGGCCAGCTTAAGAGCAACATGCTCCCTCCTGTTCTTCCTTACCTCCATGGTACAGGCCTGCACAATTTCTCGAAAAAGATACTTTTACACCAGCCTCCTATAATATAAAATATCACTAGATGGTGCTCAAACACTTAACAAACTAGAGGTCCTGTATAGTTAGAGTCTAACATCCTTCTTTAAAAGCTGGACCATTTTGTAAAAGGGACCTTGGCCCCTTTATCATCTGGTCCAGCTGTATAGTTAGAGTCTGGTCATTTCGGTGATTGACTGCCATTAGTTGATTGAGTCGCTTGGTTTATGGGCGCCATGTTTTGTTGTACCGTGAGACGAAAGCCTATGAGTCAGCATATGTAAATAGTTAAAACTTCTCATTTGTTATAGTTTTATACTTTTCTACCACTATTTTTTTTTGGTCTATAAAAGCTTTCGTATTTTATTAATGCCTCACTGCGCTGCATTTGGGTGTAAAAATTCCACTCATAGAAATAAATTAATGAACATTTTTTCCAAGAAACTCCGTCAGAAAACGGCAGTCGGCTGCAAAAGTGAAACAAGCTAATTGAAAACCAACAAATAATTTCTTTAAGCTTCATTTGAAAACGATCTAAACGTTTCCACTTTGTCGTCTGCTTATTCCAATATTTGTTTGTCTGTCTGTCCGTCTCTCAGTTAACTGTTGTCTTTCCACCTGTCTGTCTATAGACAATCATCTTTTTTACTTTTGGAGATAAATTAAAAATTCTTTTTGTGTTGGATAGGTGTTGAAGACATATTGCGATTTGCAATTTTCAAATCTTCCACTAGCTTTATAGCTGCGGCCTCTAGCGGCGGAAAAAGATGGAAAATGCTAAAATTACAACGAATATTGCAAACAAACTATTTACACTGGAAATCTGAAATTTTGGTAGTACAGTGTTATTGTCAGAAGATTTACAATGTCAACAAGGCTTTGCCCTCTGAGCCAAAAGGTGAAAAAAAAACTTTTTTTATTTTAAGAGATAAACGAAATAATCTCCTTTTTTTGGTTTCAGAGTTATTAATAAAATTTTAATCTTTATATTTTTCGAATCCACATCAGTTGGAATTTTGACTGCTAAAAAGTGCTAAAGGGGTAAATAAAAATTCGAAAGGCGACCTCTAGCAGCTGAAAAAAGCTGGAAAATACCAAATCTGTAAACAAATATTGCAAACGAACTATTTATGCTAGAAACTAAATTTTTGGTCATAGACTGTAATGGTCAAGTGGTTTACACTAATAGTAATGATTTGTTCCATTTTAAGAAGGGGGGGGGGGGGGGTTGGTAAAATGCAACTTCTCTGCATTAAGAGAAAAATAAAAAACATTTTTTATGTTTTACAGGTACTAATAAATTATTAACCCAATTATCCAATAGTTTCAATTTCCACTGTCAGAGGGCACTAAACGTGTAAAATAACTAGAAGAACGCATATCGCTTCTGGGCATATGGGAATCTCGTTTTCAAAGAGAATGAAGTTTTTCCTCTACCTACTTTTTCATTTCTTAAAAGTTTTAATTATGGATGTTCGTTTTGCTTTTCTGCTAAGATCTCGCCAGACCTTCTACTATGGCGTATAAAATAGATAGAAAAAAATAAATAAAAAAATATGCAATACACTAAAAGAAAATTGATTTTTATTTTCGAATCACGGAATTAAAATCTGTTCATGTCAGGCTCCTCTCAGACCTCTGTGACAAACAGCTGCTTGAGGGTTATTTATTTATTTTTTTAATATATGATGGGGGGGGGGAAATGCACATAGTAGTATTTTATTAGTAATTATACAATATAAAAAGGATTTATCTTTTAGTTCTTAAATTAATAAAGTTGATTTTCTCCCACCCCTCTGAAAATAGTGAGCAGATCATTGCTGTTGGTGACATTTTTACCATAAACAGATCACTTGAAATGTCTGTTAAAAGTTTTTGCCTTTTGTATATTTAATGATCTCTAATGATATAAATTAAAATTACCTTGGAAAATGCGAATTATATTTCATTATCATTCACTAAAACAGAGATTCCAATTATCTCTTAAAACAAAACCATTCTGTTTACTACCTACTTTGGGTGAGGGGCCAATTCATTGTTGTAAATGGAATCTTCAAGACTGTAACATCTGTATGACCAAAATTTCAAATTTCTAGCATAACTACATCGTTTGCAATATTCGTTTCGATATTTTGGAATTTTAAATTTTTCCACTATTAGAGGGCGCAGTTATAACTTTTGGGAGATTCGAAAAATATAAATCATAATATTTCACTAATACCTATCCATCAGAAAAAGAATTTTTTATTTATCTGTATAAACAAAAAAGTTCGATGTGTACAGACATACAAAGCGAAATTATTATTTCTTTAAGAAAAATATTCAAAACTTTGCTTTTCCGTTTTAGCCGTTTTCTAAAGTGCGTCCAATCGTAAGCACTGAAATCTGTATCTCATATTACCTACCGTTTTCCCGAATCCATAGGTATCCTAGCAATACCGTTCTGCTTTGCAAACGAAATAATCGGAGCGACGACAATTTGAGATGGCCAACCTCTACCTGTATAGGGCCTCGAAAACAAACAAACCGTTCTCTTCAGTAGTTTTCGTCATGGAGGTAGGAATATAAGGAGACGCCCTAACGCGCTTTCCCTGTGGAAGGAAAATGATGCTTACGCAGCATTGCGGTAGCCATGTTGTTGCATTCAAAACAAACCGTCTGCCGCCGCAATCAAGCCTACTTACACTCAGTTTTACTGTGCGATTCGTGCAGCCGTAAGCTGAACAGGCTGCCAAAATATAAATGTCGACAAAAATTAGTATAGGTGAGTAACTACAGATCAATGTTTTGAATAGAACAACATGGCTGCCGTAGCATCATTTTCAAGTGCTTAGGGCTCCTCCTCTTATCTTCCTACCTCCATGGTTTTCGTGTTCAGTAGCGAGGAAAAACTTCAAATTTTATTAATGTAAAGAACCCTGGGCAGGAAAATATGCTAGATTTATGTATGTAACTTATACGCTGCTAATATTTTTAATCGGAAAGTGTTTTTAGGATGAAAAAATCCTGTAGATTTGAATTTAAAAAATCATATTAAGTTTGGTGATTTCGCTTCTGTGTACTGTAATGACAAACTAAAATACTAGGTTTTTTTTTTTAATTTTGACAAATGATGTATTCATGTTAGAAATTCGTAATTTTGGTGGTGGAATGTGAACGTCCTGAAGTTCTCATAGGCAATAATTGATTCACCTCTTAAACTCAGGATGAGTGAGAAAATGCAATTATTTTGCTCTCAGCAAAATTTGTTTAAAGATAAAAAAACTTTTTTTTTTTGCATTGGAGAGGTATTGATGAAATATTATAATTTTCCCTTTCCTAACCTCCAGGAAGCTGTAAATGCGCCTTCTAATTGTCGAAAAAGTTGAAAATTCCAAAATTTCCAACGAATGTTGCAAACGATGTATTTATGCTAGAGATTTGAAATTTTGATGGTGGAATTTAAAGGTCACGTTGTATCATTGGCAAACATGAGTTGACCACTTAGACCCAAAGGGGTGTGAAAATGCAATTTTTTTTGGTTTAAGTGAATATTTTTTTTTATAGAGATATATTAAAAATTGATTTGTTGTTGCATAGTTATTGATGAAATATCACGATTTAAACTTTCTGAAGTTAGAATTAACGTGATCCCCTCTCAGGTCAATCATGCACAGTTGACTATGTATTAGATATTACTCCGAGTTAGTGATTTGAATTATTACTGTGGGTTGGGTTGTTTTATCTCTCAGCGGCACTTTTTTTGTACACCATGGGCTAAATGGCCAGGTCACATGGACCCGAAGGCTCAGAGAAGGTTGGGGGAGGGGACCCACTGGAAAAGCTGTTGGGAGACTGATGGTAGCCTCCCATCAAGGCCATCCAGCGTGTTCTTTAACGTGCACAGAGTATGACTCTCCTGTACATGGGGCTACGGCTTAACATCCCATCCGACGGACGGCGGCCTTTCCAAGTCCATCGGTGCCCTCTACTGACCATGGACAGGGTGGGAAATTTTGAGGAGATAAATCTCAACGCTGACCTAGCTGGGACTCGAACCTGGGAACTACAGATTACGAGCCTGGCGCGCTACCGACTGAGCCACCCCCGCCCCATTTTTTACTGTGAGTAGCCCCGGGTAAGGCATGGATGTTCGTGTTGTTTTCTGCTGAGGTCCTGCCATCCTCTCAGATCTTCTACTGTGGCATATAAACTGACAGGCTTCTGTCAGACCTCTGTGGCAAGCAGCTGCTTGAGGGGTTATTTATTTTTTTTTTTTATAATACTCCATGTAGCAGAGACAAAGAAAACTTAATTCCAGAAAAATGCAAAAGAAAAAGGGTGACTTCCTTTCTCCCAATTAAACTGTTCAGTGCCACGAGCTCAGCATCTGAGTGGAGAAATTTTGCGCACTTGAATGCCAAGTAGTCAGCATCATGGCGTTTTCCTCCATTTCATTTCTTGTGTTATTTTGATTTCATCTTTCTGGTTTTTTTTTTCTGAAAGTTACAACGCATTTTCAACCGTCTTTCCGATGTTTTTCAAACGATGCAGCTTGTAGTTCTTTTAAAAATTGATTGTTTGTAAAAGGTATCGAATTTCTCTACCAAGAGAACGAAGACAAGTAAAGGCGCATGGATATATACCATGTGACCCACAACAGTTCTCTCCCTCACCTTGCTCCCCATAGCTTTAGGACACGGATTCTGAAGGTAACTTAATTTGAAGTTAATTGTCTAACGTGGAAGGTGTGTGTGTGTGTGTGAATGGTGGGGTCCCCATCCATTTGAAGTCGTACACAGCCTATGAACACGAGAGACGATAATTTTTATACAATTCTTTCGGAAAAAGATATTTTGGTTAGTTGGCTGTTCACGATTCTCTGCCAACAGGCGGCGCTGCATAGTATAATGCCGCAACGTATCGTTACTTGCACCAAACCATATGACTGCTGAGTGATCAAAATTGCAGGTCTGCTATTATGACTTGCATTCTCTATCTAGCTCTCATTTCAAAACAACTTGTTAAAATTGTAAGCTGTTAGCTTTGAGGATCTGTTATTAATGAATGAAAAGTTTGTATTTGACAAAAACATGAAACCGCTGTTTTGACAAATCTTGTCTGTTGCTGCCAAAGTTGAAATATAACACAATTTGAAGAGTAGAAAAAGATTATGTTTTAGATTTATCCAAATCAATGTAGAATAGGATATGTTAAGCGCAAATATATGTTTTTTAAACAGGTTCAATATAATGAAAACGCAATTTAATAACTTTGTAAACATGATTTCAATACAATGAGAGTTATCTGCAATACCAATATGGTGATCTCTAGAAAGGGAGTTTCCACGGTTTCGTTACCAATGCACTATTTATTTCCCCTTTACTATATTTCTGATTATTGGTCTCACCAGTAAATTTCTGATGGCAACTTCGGAAAATATTTTATAACCGTGAGCCCAGTTTGCCACCAAAATGGTGGTCCGTCGGTGTAATTTAACCTGAGACAGAAACACTTAATTTAAAAATATTAGCTCATAGTGAAATATTATAAACCTGAACTCATTACTTAGTTTTCACTTACTACTAGATTATTATATTATTCTTAAATAAGTGCAAGCATCTTATTTTTTTAAATTAAGTTCGCCGAAATTCGCTAAAAACTGTTGTTGGTACTTCTGCAGTTGAAATCACTTAGCTCACTGGATGGCGCCACGAGTTCTAACGGAACGTAAGGTTCTTAAAGTAACGTAAGTGAAAATGAACGGAATGTTTTAGAACCATCTCTTGGCTAAGGACCATGAAAAAAAAAAACCCTGGTGTAAATACGTTTATCGTTTATGTTAAGGGGGAAATACTATTATTATTATTATATATTTTTATGGCATTTATAATTTGCACATCTATTTTAGGAGCATTTTTTTCATAATGCAAATCGGCGGTAAATTGTTTTTATGTTTGTTGTCCCTTATGGGATTATTTAGTTCTGGGGAATTTTTTACAATGGGAATGGATGGTGAATTGTTTACGATTTTCCTGTCTTTTACGTTTGTTGTTCCTGATGGGATTATTTAGTTTTGGGGTTTTATCTTGTAATTCGAATCGGCCGTGAATTGTTTATGATTTTCCCTTTTTTTTTTGCGTTTGTTGTCCCTGATGGGATTATTTAGTTTAGGGGGCCTTTTCTATAATGCGAATGGGCGATGAATTGTTTACGATATTCGTGTTTTTTAGGCTTGCTGCCGCTGATGGAATTATTTAAAGTTTTGCGATTTTCTGATTCTTTTGGTTGTCTCTGATGGGGTTATTTAATTTCTTGGTTCTCTATAACTGCAGATCAGCAAAATATTGTTGAACGATTTGTTTGATGATTGAAAGTGTAGAAGGGCTCGGAATAATATGGCTGATTCAGAGAATATTATTTTGTAGCTTTTTTTTTAAATTTGGGATAGCATATTTAGCATTATGTTCTTTTTAAAATAGCTGTCACCAAAATGATTATTTCCTTAGGTGCTATTATTTTGGCTTGTTTCATGTGCGAATTCAAAATTTTACATTTAGAAGTAATTGTTTAAAATTAAATGTTTTTTATTAGACTTGTTCTCATTTTGCAATGTTTTCACTGCTAGTAATGTAATTTTTTAGGCATTGACGACAGGTTTTTATTCAGTTGAATATGGGGATATTTATTTTTATTTTTTATTCTTTTTATTGTGATAATTCAACCCTTTTTTTACTTCAAATAAAGTTTTAGTGGTTTTTTTGGGGGAAAATACCTTGAAAAAAAAGTTTTTATATAATCCTTTGGGAAAGAGAAAATATTGTCCGTTGGCTGTTCACGGTTATCTGGCCAACAGATGGCACTGCTTAGGATTTGGGTTGGGTTGTTTTACCTCTGAGCGGCACTTTTTTTGCACACCATTGGCTAAATGGCCAGGTCAAATGGACCCCGAAGGCTCAGAGAAGGTTAGGGGAGGGGACCCACTGGAACAGCTGTTGGGAGACAGATGGTAACCTCCCGTCAAGGCCATCCAGCATGTTCTTTAACGTGCAGAGGGTATGGCTCTCCCGCACACGGGCCACGGCTTAACGTCCCATCCGACGGACGGCGGCCTTTCCAAGCCCATCGGTGTCTCCTACTGACCGTGGGCAGGGCGGGGGAATTTTGCGGAGATAAATCTCAACGCTGACCCAGCTGGGACTCGAACCTGGGAACTACAGATTACGAGCCTGGCGCGCTACCGACTGAGCCGCCCCCGCCCCCATTGCTTAGGATACATGACCCAACGTATCGTTACTTGCACCAAACCATATGGCGACTGAGTGATCAAAACTGCAGAACTGCAAAACTGCATTATGAATTGTATTCTTTCTCTAGCTATCATTTGATGAACAATTTCTTTCATTATAGGCTGCTAATGAATCAAAAGTTTGCTTTTGCTAGAAATGTGAAACAGCTGTTATGACAAATCTTGTCTCTTTCTGCAAAAGTTGAAATATAACACAATTTAAAGAGTAAAAAAAAGAATAATTGTTTAGATTTATCCAAATCAATGCAGCTCAATATTATGTTTTTCAAACAAATTCAATAGAATGAAAATATAATTTATAATTCTTTAAACAAGTTCAATACAATGAGAACTACCTGCAATAACTAGCTGTCGTTATGATTTTCATTCTGTTTGTAGCTTTCATTTGACGAACAACTTGTTAACAGTGTAAGCGGATCTTAATAATGAATGAAAAGTTTGCTTTTCCCAAAATCATGAAACTACTGTTATGACATATTCGAGGTGAATATACATAGGGTGGCGCTAAAAGGCTACGTTTTACAAAGGACATTGGAGTGTCTCTGAGAGGGCGTGCTCCATGATGTCACAGCGGGAAGCCATAATTCTACAGAAAAAAATTCTCAATTTTTACATCTCACCTAAATTTTACCAAGTCACGTCGAATTTTGCCAACTCCCAAAGATTTTGCCAGCACTCCTTAATTTTAGAAAAACAATTCCAATTTTCACAACTCACCTGCATTTTACCAAGTGGCTTCGAATTTGCCTGTCCCTAAGTACTTACCTTAAGAAATCAGCCTGTCCCTAAAGTACTTAAATAATCGTCTAGTCTTCTTTTGCTCTCCGTTTGGTAAATCTCTCTCTCTGTGAAGTCTTTCTGGTAATTTTTGTTTTTTTTTATCATGCCGTACTGTGCGGTAGCACACTACATGAGTAATCCTTTGAAGAATAAGAGAAGTCATATTTGATATGCGTTCCATCGTAGGCAAAAGTGAGTATGAAGTGGGTACTGCAGTGTCAGCGAGAAGAAGAATACGATTCGCACATGCTAAGATACGTGGTTAACATTTTTCAGATGTCTATTTAGTTCGATTTCCTGTAAGATTTGGATCAGTCGGTAGCGCGCCAGGCTCGTAATCTGTAGTTCCCAGGTTCGAGTCCCAGCTGGGTCAGCGTTGAGATTTATCTTCGCAAAATTCCCCGCCCTGCCCGCGGTCAGTAGGGGACACCGATGGGCTTGGAAAGGCCGCCGTCCGTCGGATGGGACGTTAAGCCGTGGCCCCGTGTGCGGGAGAGCCATACCCTGTGCACGTTAAAGAACACGCTGGATGGCCTTGACGGGAGGCTACCATCTGTCTCCCAACAGCTGTTCCAGTGGGTCCCCTCCCCCAACCTTCTCTGAGCCTTCGGGGTCCATGTGACCTGGCCATTTAGCCCATGGTGTGCAAAAAAGTGCCGCTCAGAGGTAAAACAACTCAACCCAATCATGTAAGATTTATAAAGCGAACTCTTAGGACTATTCATGAAACGTAAATCAAATGATAATGCCATTCCAGATAAAAAAAAACTGTTAAAAAAAATTCTGTCTTGTTACGATGACCGATTTTACTGCGACCAAACGTTTGTTATCTCGGGAAACAATGAAATGATTGTTGGAAAAGTAACCGATCGCTCTGAAAACTACGACAGTGTACCCAATAAAAAAGTAGCATTATTTCAGGTAATTGATAATTTAAATACCTTGGCTTATACGGTACTGATTCACGGGAAAAAAAAACTAACGTCAATGCGTCATAGTCTACGCATTAGAAAATTACAGCAGCAGTTTTAAATTGATATTAAAAAACTAAATAAACCAGAGGGGGGAAAATTTATGATTTGCAAACAAGATAAAGATCAAAGCAAAAGCAGTGGAATTAAAAAAATATAAATTAATACAGCAGAATAAAAATTTCAGAATTAATCGGAACAAAAATAAAAAAGCAGACTTTTTGTTGGATAACTCTAGGAAAAAGTTTCTTAGTAAATTGATAACCTGTATTTACTACAGGTCACATTAAATGTGTTTTTAATGAAATTGTTTAGTAATTCGATAAAATTTATAAATGATCTAATTATGGTATTTGAAATATCAACATATATTCAAAGGGTCATTTTATTAGATACAGTTCCATATTATGTTAACATTAACGCAGATATAGGACTAATTAACTCCTTATGAATTATTTTCATTAAAATATAGAGCTGAAAATAATTTTAGGAACATAATCAAATCTGTTTAAATCTCGATTTCCAATAATAGGCGTTCAGTATTTCAAGAGTTATGGAAATGTGATTTATAGAAGCTTAAACACTTGGCAAGTTAGCTTTCTGCAAAATATCATTCAGAATTAACGAAAATTAACCCAATTTTCACGTGAACTGCTGAAAACACTCTTAGATGCAATTAGTAAAGTTTAGCATAACAGTTATTGCTTTAGTTTTAACTTGTTTTATTAATTTTTGAAATCAATTGCTTAAATTGGAATTATTGCTGCTAAGTATTCCAATTTCCTTAACTCTAAATAGAGAACAAATATTGTTAAAAAATCTAGCTTGAAATAGAATTAGAATCTTTAAATTGTCTTTAGTCACAGTTTTCAAAAAATGATTATTTAAGATGTTCCCGAGTTCTGTGTAACTATCGACATAATACGAACTGTACCTAATAAGTGGTTGCTGAATGTGTATCTATAACAATACACATTTCCCTGATAGCTAACTAGACCATACACAGTAAAAAACAATACACAATAGATTATACACAGTAAAAAACTTAAATTGTAATTTTACACTTTTTCTGCCAACATAAATCGAAATACCGTACGCTTCTTATAAGCTTTGTTTACAGTCGTCTTCCGCTGTGACGTCAAAATGCCTAGCCAATGACCTTCGAGAAACGCTTCCTCGCGGAGTGGCACCACTCTTCCTTCATTCACCCCGTGACATATCCTATCTGTTACTGCCAAAGTTGAAATATAACGCAATTAAAAAAGTAAAAAAAATATTTTAGACCTCCAAATCAATGCAGTATATATCTTAAGCGCAATTTTATAAGTTTTAAACACGTTCAATGCAATGAAAACGCAATTTAATAATTTTTAAACAAGAGCAATACAATGAGAATTATTTGTAGTAGCGAGCTTCTTACCAGCAAACTGGCGGTCTCTAGCAAGGGGGGCTTGGGTCACGTTTTTTTTTTGGCAGTGCACTAACTAGTTCCCCTTTACTTACTCTATCGTTTCAGTACAGCTGCAAATTTCAGTGTTGCTACGTTTAACGTTACGAAAAGTAAAGAATTATACAGTTACATTTGTTCGTATTTTAACTTCACGTGACATTTAATACAAAGCTTATACATTGTTTAGCACAACTTACTGAATTCGGTATCGCCGTAAGAAATTCAGCCGCTAAGTGGCAAAAATATCAGGAAGCGGCAAGGCACTATCGAAGGTCCCGTTGTATTTTTAACCTAGTATGGTGGCCGAGTGGTTAGTGCGCTTGGTTTCTGATCTACGGGACCTGGGTTCGAGCCCCGGGTAAGGCATGGATGTTCGTTGTTTTTCTGCTGAGGTCCTGCCATCCTCTCAGACCTTCTACTCTGGCATATAAACTGACAGGCTCCTGTCAGACCTCTGTGGCAAGCAGCTGCTTGAGGGGGTATTTATTTATTTATTATGGTGTGCTTTGCCTGCGGCATCTTGAAGTGATGGAACCTGCAATTAAGACTGCATCGAACAGTTTTAAAAGTATTTTTCTCAATAAAATCCTTGTATAGCTTTCAAAAGTTGCTCTGCTATTGAATGTTTTCTGAATGGCATTATATATACATATGGTATTTTTTTACGTATTATTTAATTCTATTATTATCATAATAATTTTAATAATATTTCAACAAGAGTTATATCCCATCGAATTATATCGTAAAGCTTGTCGGAGAATATTCAGCTGCAAATTGTGTTAACATCTGTAAGAATAATTGCACTGTTTTTAAATTGTTTAAATTCCAGGCTGATCCAAATAAATGGGTTGGGAAAATTGACCGAAAACGTTCCTGCGCTCTGTGATACATACTTCTGACTATTGCTTCAGTATTTTAATGCTAATTTATGTGATGTATCGATTAATAATTGATGAATGATGACTACATGTAGGCAGGTGCGTTGGGTTGTTGGGTTGTTTTACCTCTGAGCGGCACTTTTTTGCACACCATGGGCTAAATGGCCAGGTCACATGGACCCCGAAGGCTCAGAGAAGGTTGAAGGAGGGGACCCACTGGAACAGCTTTTGGGAGACAGATGGTAGCCTCCTGTCAAGGCCATCCAGCGTGTTCTTTAACGTGCACAGCGTACGACTCTCTCAGACACGGGGCCACGGCTTAACGTCCCATCCGACGGACGGCGGCTTTTTCAAGTCCATCGGTGTCCCCTACTGACCGTGGGCAGGGCGGGGAATTTTGCGGAGATAAATCTCAACGCTGACCCAGCTGGGACTCGAACCTGGGAACTACAGATTACGAGCCTGGCGCGATACAGACTGTGCCACCCCCGCCCCAGGCAGGAGCGTAGTGAAGGGAATATGGTTGGGGGGAAGGAAGGAGGAACGAAAATTTTCCAACTCTGAGAACAAATTTTTCCAATTGAAAAAAAAAATGCATGAATTAATAAATATCTTTCTTTCTGTCTCTTTCTGTCACGAAAGTTCTCAGGATTGTCAGAATTTCGTTCAGCGAACGGGAAGGGAGGGAAGCAATTGCTCTAGATTTTTTTTCTTACATCGCAATAACTTAACAGCAAATGCCAAATATTTACATCTCACCTAAATTTTGCCAAATCACTTCGAATATCGCCAACTCACCAAGATTTTTCAAAGTTATTCAGAGTTTGCAAACTCTCCAAGATTTTTCCCAGTTTTCTACATTTCGCCAACCAGCCAAGATTTTCCCGAGTTGTTTCGATTTTGCCTACTCACGTTAATTTTAGAAAAACAGTACCAATTTTCACAACTCAGTTGTATTTTTCCAAGTGGCTTCGCATTTTGTCAACTGCTTTAGATTTTGCCGAGTTGCCTCGATTTTGCCGAGTTGCCTCGATTTTGCCAACTCACCATAACGTTACAGAAAAAAAATCTCAATTTTTACTTCTCACCTCAATTTTACCAAGTCGCTTCGAATTTTGCCAACTCTGTTTAATTTTAGGAAAATTATCTCAATTTTTACATCTCACCTCAATTTTACCAATTCATTGGGTATTTTGCCAACTTCCCTCGATTTTGCCAACTCGCCATAATTTTACAGAAAAAAATCTAAATGTTTACATCTCACCTCAATTTTAACAAGTCATTTCGAATTTTGCCAACTCCCAAAGAATTTGCCAGCATTCCTTAATTTTAGAAAAACAATTCCAATTTTCACAACTCACCTGCATTTTACCAAGTGGCTTCGAATTTGCCAAGTTGCAACGATTTTTAACAACTTCCCTAGATTTTATCAATTGCCGTAGCTTTGCCAAATGGCGTCGATTTTGCCAATTCCCCTTAATTATCCCCCCCCCCCCAAAAAAAAATCCCAATTTTCATAACTCAACTGGATTTTATCAAGTCACTTCGAATTTTGCCAACTGCGATTTATTTTTTGGGGGAGGGAACTTATATTTGATTACTGTATAGTTGAGTAGTCATGCATTAAATGCTGACATGGTTGTTTTCTGACCAATGGTTTTGGACAGGCAGGTGAATTACCATTGAAATTTTCAAATATAATTAAAATTGTCTAAATACGATAGAAGTGTATGTTGAAGATCTTCGTCTAAAAGGAATTCAAGCAATTGCTAAGTTGTGATTAAAAGATTAACAGCTCAAATGGAATGTTATTTGATTTTTTATCGGCGTTTGTTGGTCCTGCATATAAGTTTTTTTAAATTATTTTTGTGAAGTTCCTTAGAGTGTAGTTTATTGGAGTTTTTAAAGGTGTTTAGGTGTAAGAATTGCGAAGAATAGGTGTATTTCAAAGAGCTAAACGTGGATGTTGGTAAATGAGCTACATACAGTGTTGACAGCACTCTTCTCTGCCTGTTGTCTGGACTGAGTTCTTTTTCTAACTATTTGTGTGAGAGCTTTTGTAGAAGGGTACCCGTCCCTATCTTGTCAGGATAATCTATCTGGGTGGGCGATATATACAAATTCAGGTGTTTTAACTATGTACAATATTTAAACTATATACATACAGTGACTGCCCACCCGGTACAATTCACTGGCCAAATATAACACAGGCTATAATGAACCTCTAAGACGTCCCGTGGTCGAGTGGTTAGCGCACTTGGCAACTGATCTACGGGACCTGGGTTCGAGCCCCGGGAAAGGGAAAGGCATGGATGTTCGTGTTGTTTTTCTGCTGAGGTCCTGCCATCCTCTCAGACTTTCTACTCTGGCATATAAACTGACAGGCTCCTGGCAGACCTCGGTGGCAAGCAGCTGTTTGAGGGGGTGTTTATTTTATTATTTTTATTTATAAAGAGCCTCAGCGGCCCCACCACTAGATACAGACAAAGCTTAAACGAGCTGCAGACAGACAGTCTGACATTCGGACAGCCTCGTGGTCCGCGTGCAAGTCTTAGTTCAAATCACTTCGCTGGATCAGGTCACGTGTTCCTTCGGGGACGTTAGGGTGTCTCGGCCAATAGGGAACGGACACGATTGCAGTGCCAGGTCGACCATTGTCGTCTTTCTTCGTCCGGCTTCCGAAACTGGATCCGCCACCGGCGCTAGGTCGCTAGACGAGTAAGCCTTGCCGCCAAAATGGCGATTCTTGCCTTCACTCCTTCCGCTCCAGCTGCCGAGTCCCTATATACAGCTTAGGACCTCGCAATATGAAAGAGCTCAAAGTAATGCATTCCAAATTTTTATTATGTCATAATTTTTTTAAAATATTTAAATTCATCCATTTTGGAAACACTGTTCATCTCAGCTTACCAATCAAAAATAATGATTTCATCACACGAGTTTCATATTTATTTTAAATATTCCCTAAAATCGGAATACGAAATATATATTTTGACATTCGAATTTTTCATCATCATCATCATCCTCAAGCAGCCATGGGCTACGGATATCCAACCAGACCGTGCAGTTTAATTCCCCAAGCATATCTGTCCTGAGCTACATCTGCTGTATCTCGCCACTGCACACCAAATGTCTGCCCACCGCATCCTAGGTCTCCCCTTCCTTCTGAGGCCTTTAGGCACACTGTTCATAACCCTATTTGCCAATACGGGCAACATGACCAAACCAGCGGAATCTCTCTCTGCATAATATGCTGATTAAAGGAGGTTGCAAACTACTTTGCCTAACCTCATCATTAGTTACAAAGTTAAACCACCTAATACCCAAGATACTGCGTAAGCATCTAGAATCAAAAGCATCTAGTTTCCTGTTATCTTGTTTACAAAGTGTCCAAGTTTCACTACCATAACTAACCCTAGAAAGAACCAAACTATTATACAGTCTAATTTTAGTCTTTAGGTGTATACGCCTATTTCTCCACAATCTCCACAGATTCTTAAAAGTCCCGGCAGCAATCCCTATTCGTCTGTTAATCTCATGCCGCACATCACCAGTATCTGTTACATAGCTCCCAAGATAATTAAACTGTGACACCTGCTCAAGACTGCAACCATTCAGATTAACTGAATCACAGCCTGCCTGACCAATTTTTATCACTTTAGTTTTCTCTCTGTTTATAACCAAACCTACTCTACTACCAGTCTCATCAACAGCTCGAATGAAAGAGTTCATCTCATCAACATCATTTGCCAAAAGGGCTAAATCATCAGCATAATCTAAGTCAGAAATTTTCGTTTCTTCACACTATTTAAAGCCAAAATCTTTCCCTTGTAATGAATTTCGCATAATATAATCAATAACTAAATTAAGAGAAAAGGAGACAAAATGCACCCTTGTCGAACACCAGAAGTAATGCAAAACAAATTGCTACAAGCCTTACTAACTTTCACACACGACTCAGTGTTATAGAAAGTTTTCATTATGTTAACTAACTTGTCTGGTATACCATATGATCCCACAATCAACCACAAATTATGTCGATCAACAGAGTCGTTTCTGAAACTCTAAACATTTCTCAAGAATCTGTCTAAGAGCTCTTCTCATAGCATTCCCTTACGATATGCTTCTGTTAAACGTTGAAACGCTATGAGAGAAGATGCTTTCAACTTTTGAATCTCCGTCTCTGCCGCTCCAATTTTTGTTTAAAAAAATTGCAGCACAACGATTCCTACTTAAATTGCACGTGCGTGTCCGGGATGAGGTGAAAGTGGCACGTGAAACAGCATTCTTGACGTTGTTGATCACTCGGAAACAATGATTGCAATGTAAGAGGAATTGGGTCACGGCCAAGATACATTTTGAACTAACATAACGCTGGGGAAATGTCACAGCAAAATCCGTTCGTGAAGGGTTAAAGACCATTCCTTTACGCTCCAAATTGTATATAAGAGAAAGAAGAAACCCAATCTGTAAAGAATCCGTCGTAAACTCAACTTTTCTGTACTGATTTTAAGCTTTTTATCCAGTTTTGTAACAAGTCACGTATATTTTGCCGACTGTGTGAGAAGTTGGAAATGAAAGTGGCACAGGTGATTAAATGAAGAAAATGAGTAAAAAAAAAATGAAGAATGTGAGTGAATTACATTTTGAAAGATTGGTTTTTTTCTTAACGCTATTTTTAATTTCTTTCAAATGAAGATGAAACGTGTTAAGAGATTTTTCCAGTTTTTTTACTCAGTTTTTTTAGCTTGTTTAAAAAAACAGGAGTCAATATTTTCACTTTTCCGTCCTTCTGTAGACATTCAACTTTTTTTGCTCTTAGGGATAAAAAAATTTTTTTTTTGGTTGGATGGATTATTGATCAAATATTACAATTCTCATATTCCAAATCTCCCAGAAATTTTAACTGCGCACTCTTAACATTGGAGAAAAAAAGTCCAAAAATACAAAATTTTCAAATGTTATATTTATGCTGAAAATTTTAGTGGTGGAGTGTGCCGGTAACGAGATTTAATTTAGCTTTCGCCTTTCCCCCCAGGGGAGCAGCAGCATTTTCATTTTAAGAGATAATTGCAAAATCCTTTGTGATTTGGATAGATACTAATGAAATATTGTGATTCACATTTTTCAAATCCCTAGGTAATTTTCGTTTTTCATCGTTAAATAATAAATAAATACACTCTCAAGCAGCTGCTTGCCACAGAGGTCTGACAGGAGCCTGTCAGTTTATATGCCACAGTAGATCTGAGAGGATGGCAGGACCTCAGCATCGTTAGAGAGCGCTATATGCAGAAAATGTGAAACTTTAAACGAATTATCCAAAACAGTGGTTCTCAACCTTTTATGCTTCGCGTACCCCCTGGAAATGTATATGTAACTGGCGTACCCATTGTATAGATAGATAAAACTATAGTTATAGTATCAGAATGGGAAAAAATTAAAACATATATACATAGCATATATCTAGCGACTTTTGAGCTCTCACGGCGTACCGCAAATTTTTTTTCCGCGTACCCCAAGTTGAGAATCCCTGGTCCAAACGATCTATTATAAACTTTATTATAGGGTAACGAAGCGAATAGACAGATCAAAATGATTGCAAAGTCTCAGAGCTGCATAGGGTAAGGAAGCCAATGGACAGATCAAAATGATTTCAAAGGCTCAGAGCTGCATAGGGTAAGGAAGCGAATGGACAGATCAAAATGATTGCATAGGGTAAGGAAGCTAATGGACAGATCATAATGATTGCAAAGGCTCAGAGCTGCATAGGATAAGGAAGCGAATGGACAGATCACAATGATTGCAACGGCTCAGAGCTGCATAGGGTAAGGAAGCGAATGGTCAGATCAAAATGATTGCAAAAGCTCAGAACTGCATAGGGTAAGGAAGCGAATGGACAGATCAAAATGATTGCTAAGTCTCAGAACTGCATAGGGTAAGGAAGCGAATGGAGAGATCAAAATGATTGCAAAGGCTCAGAGCTCCTAGGGTAAGGAAGCGAATGGAAAAATCGAAATGATTGCAAAGGCTCAGAGCTGCATAGGGTAAGGAAGCGAATGGAAAAATCGAAATGATTGCAAAGGCTCAGACCTGCATAGGGTAAGGAAGCGAATGGACAGATCAAAATGATTGCAAAGTCTCACAGCTGCATAGGGTAAGGAAGCCAATGGAGAGATCAAAATGATTGCAAAGGCTGAGAGCTGCATAGGATAAGGAAGCGAATGGACAGATCATAATGATTGCAAAGATTCAGAGCTGCATAGGGTAAGGAAGCGAATGGACAGATCACAATGGTTGCAACGGCTCAGAGCTGCATAGGGTAAGGAAGCCAATGGACAGATCAAAATGATTGCTAAGTCTCAGAACTGCATAGGGTAAGGAAGCGAATGGACAGATCAAAATGATTGCAAAGGCTGATAGCTGCATAGGCTAAGGAAGCGAATGGAGAGATCAAAATGATTGCAAAGGCTCAGAGCTGCATAGGGTAAGGAAGCGAATGGAAAAATCGAAATGATTGCAAAGGCTCAGAGCTGCATAGGGTAAGGAAGCCAATGGAGAGATCACAATGATTGCAAAGGCTGATAGCTGCATAGGCTAAGGAAGCGAATGGACAGATCATAATGATTGCAAAGGCTCAGAGCTGCATATGGTAAGAAAGCCAATGGACAGATCAAAATGATTGCAAAGGCTCAGAGCAGCATAGGGTAAGGAAGCCAATGGACAGATCACAATGATTGCAACGGCTCAGAGCTGCATAGGGTAAGGAAGCCAATGGAGAGATCAAAATGATTGCAAAGGCTGAGAGCTGCCTAGGGTAAGGAAGCGAATGGAGAGATCAAAATGATTGCAAAGGCTCAGAGCTCCATAGGGTAAGGAAGCGAATGGACAGATCAAAATGATTGCAAAGGCTCAGAGCAGCATAGGGTAAGAAAGCCAATGGAGAGATCAAAATGATTGCAACGGTTCAGAGCTGCATAGGGTAAGGAAGCCAATGGACAGATCAAAATTATTGCAACGGCTCAGAGCTGCATAGGGTAAGGAAGCGAATGGTCAGATCAAAATGATTGCAAAGGCTCAGAGCTGCATAGGGTAAGGAACCCAATGGACAGATCAAAATGATTGCAAATGCTCAGAGCAGCATAGGGTAAGGAAGCCAATGGACAGATCACAATGATTGCAACGGCTCAGAGCTGCATAGGGTAGGGAAGCGAATGGACAGATCAAAATGATTGCAAAGTCTCAGAGCTGCATAGGGTAAGGAAGCGAATGGACAGATCAAAATGATTGCAAAGTCTCAGAGCTGCATAGGGTAAGGAAGCGAATGAAAGATCAAAATGATTTGCAAAGGCTCAGAGCTGCATAGGGTAAGGAAGCGAATGGAAAAATCGAAATGATTGTAAAGGCTCAGAGCTGCATAGGGTAAGGAAGCCAATGGAGAGATCAAAATGATTGCAAAGGCTGATAGCTGCATAGGCTAAGGAAACGAATGGACAGATCATAATGATTGCAAAGGCTCAGAGCTTCATAGGGTAAGGAAGCGAATGGACAGATCAAAATGATTGCAAAGGCTCAGAGCAGCATAGGGTAAGGAAGCCAATGGACAGATCACAATGATTGCAACGGCTCAGAGCTGCATAGGGTAAGGAAGCCAATGGAGAGATCAAAATGATTGCAAAGGCTGAGAGCTGCCTAGGGTAAGGAAGCGAATGGAGAGATCAAAATGATTGCAAAGGCTCACAGCTCCATAGGGTAAGGAAGCGAATGGAAAAATCGAAATGATTGCAAAGGCTCAGAGCTGCATATGGTAAGAAAGCCAATGGACAGATCAAAATGATTGCAAAGGCTCAGAGCAGCATAGGGTAAGGAAGCCAATGGACAGATCACAATGATTGCAACGGCTCAGAGCTGCATAGGGTAAGGAAGCCAATGGAGAGATCAAAATGATTGCAAAGGCTGAGAGCTGCCTAGGGTAAGGAAGCGAATGGAGAGATCAAAATGATTGCAAAGGCTCAGAGCTCCATAGGGTAAGGAAGCGAATGGACAGATCAAAATGATTGCAAAGGCTCAGAGCAGCATAGGGTAAGAAAGCCAATGGAGAGATCAAAATGATTGCAACGGTTCAGAGCTGCATAGGGTAAGGAAGCCAATGGACAGATCAAAATTATTGCAACGGTTCAGAGCTGCATAGGGTAAGGAAGCCAATGGACAGATCAAAATGATTGCAACGGCTCAGAGCTGCATAGGGTAAGGAACCCAATGGACAGATCAAAATGATTGCAAAGGCTCAGAGCTGCATAGGGTAAGGAACCCAATGGACAGATCAAAATGATTGCAAATGCTCAGAGCAGCATAGGGTAAGGAAGCCAATGGACAGATCACAATGATTGCAACGGCTCAGAGCTGCATAGGGTAGGGAAGCGAATGGACAGATCAAAATGATTGCAAAGTCTCAGAGCTGCATAGGGTAAGGAAGCGAATGGACAGATCAAAATGATTGCAAAGGCTGATAGCTGCATAGGCTAAGGAAGCGAATGGAGAGATCAAAATGATTGCAAAGGCTCAGAGCTGCATAGGGTAAGGAAGCGAATGGAAAAATCGAAATGATTGCAAAGGCTCAGAGCTGCATAGGGTAAGGAAGCCAATGGAGAGATCACAATGATTGCAAAGGCTGATAGCTGCATAGGCTAAGGAAGCGAATGGACAGATCATAATGATTGCAAAGGCTCAGAGCTGCATATGGTAAGAAAGCCAATGGACAGATCAAAATGATTGCAAAGGCTCAGAGCAGCATAGGGTAAGGAAGCCAATGGACAGATCACAATGATTGCAACGGCTCAGAGCTGCATAGGGTAAGGAAGCCAATGGACAGATCAAAATTATTGCAACGGCTGATAGCTGCATAGGCTAAGGAAGCGAATGGAGAGATCAAAATGATTGCAAAGGCTCAGAGCTGCATAGGGTAAGGAAGCGAATGGAAAAATCGAAATGATTGCAAAGGCTCAGAGCTGCATAGGGTAAGGAAGCCAATGGAGAGATCAAAATGATTGCAAAGGCTGAGAGCTGCCTAGGGTAAGGAAGCGAATGGAGAGATCAAAATGATTGCAAAGGCTCAGAGCTCCATAGGGTAAGGAAGCGAATGGACAGATCAAAATGATTGCAAAGGCTCAGAGCAGCATAGGGTAAGAAAGCCAATGGAGAGATCAAAATGATTGCAACGGTTCAGAGCTGCATAGGGTAAGGAAGCCAATGGACAGATCAAAATTATTGCAACGGCTCAGAGCTGCATAGGGTAAGGAAGCGAATGGTCAGATCAAAATGATTGCAAAGGCTCAGAGCTGCATAGGGTAAGGAACCCAATGGACAGATCAAAATGATTGCAAATGCTCAGAGCAGCATAGGGTAAGGAAGCCAATGGACAGATCACAATGATTGCAACGGCTCAGAGCTGCATAGGGTAGGGAAGCGAATGGACAGATCAAAATGATTGCAAAGTCTCAGAGCTGCATAGGGTAAGGAAGCGAATGGACAGATCAAAATGATTGCAAAGTCTCAGAGCTGCATAGGGTAAGGAAGCGAATGGAAAGATCAAAATGATTGCAAAGGCTCAGAGCTGCATAGGGTAAGGAAGCGAATGGAAAAATCGAAATGATTGTAAAGGCTTAGAGCTGCATAGGGTAAGGAAGCCAATGGAGAGATCAAAATGATTGCAAAGGCTGATAGCTGCATAGGCTAAGGAAACGAATGGACAGATCATAATGATTGCAAAGGCTCAGAGCTTCATAGGGTAAGGAAGCGAATGGACAGATCAAAATGATTGCAAAGGCTCAGAGCAGCATAGGGTAAGGAAGCCAATGGACAGATCACAATGATTGCAACGGCTCAGAGCTGCATAGGGTAAGGAAGCCAATGGAGAGATCAAAATGATTGCAAAGGCTGAGAGCTGCCTAGGGTAAGGAAGCGAATGGACAGATCAAAATTATTGCAAAGTCTCAGAGCTGCATAGGGTAAAGAATGGAATGGACAGATCAAAATTATTGCAAAGTCTCAGAGCTGCATAGGGTAAGGAAGCGAATGGAGAGATCAAAATGATTGCAAAGGCTCACAGCTGCATAGGGTAAGGAAGCGAATGGAAAAATCGAAATGATTGCAAAGGCTCAGAGCTGCATAGGGTAAGGAATCCAATGGAGAGATCAAAATGATTGCAAAGTCTCAGAGCTGCATAAGGTAAGGAAGCGAATGGACAGATCAAAATGATTGCAAAGTCTCAGAGCTGCATAGGGTAAGGAAGCGAATGGAGAGATCAAAATGATTGCAAAGGCTCACAGCTCCATAGGGTAAGGAAGCGAATGGAAAAATCGAAATGATTGCAAAGGCTCAGAGCTGCATAGGGTAAGGAAGCGAATGGAAAAATCGAAATGATTGCAAAGGCTCAGAGCTGCATAGGGTAAGGAAGCCAATGGACAGATCAAAATGTTTGCAAAGGCTCAGAGCTGCATATGGTAAGAAAGCCAATGGACAGATGAAAATCTTTGCAAAGGCTCACAGCTGCATAGGGTAAGGAAGCGAATGGTCAGATCAAAATGATTGCAAAAGCTCAGAGCTGCATAGGGTAAGGAAGCGAATGGATAGATCAAAATGATTGCAAAGTCTCAGAGCTGCATAAGGTAAGGAAGCGAATGGACAGATCAAAGTGATTGCAAAGTCTCAGAGCTGCATAGGGTAAGGAAGCGAATGGAGAGATCAAAATGATTGCAAAGGCTCACAGCTCCATAGGGTAAGGAAGCGAATGGAAAAATCGAAATGATTGCAAAGGCTCAGAGCTGCATAGGGTAAGGAAGCCAATGGAGAGATCAAAATGATTGCAAAGGCTGAGAACTGCCTAGGGTAAGGAAGCGAATGGACAGATCAAAATGATTGCAAAAGCTTAGAGCTGCATAGGGTAAAGAATGGAATGGACAGATCAAAATTATTGCAAAGGCTCAGAGCTGCATAGGGTAAGGAAGCGAATGGACAGATCACAATGATTGCAACGGCTCAGAGCTGCATAGGGTAAGGAAGCGAATGGTCAGATCAAAATGATTGCAAAAGCTCAGAGCTGCATAGGGTAAGGAAGCCAATGGAGAGATCAAAATGATTGCAAAGGCTGAGAGCTGCATAGGATAAGGAAGCGAATGGACAGATCATAATGATTGCAAAGGCTCAGAGCTGCATAGGGTAAGGAAGCGAATGGACAGATCAAAATGATTGCAAAGGCTCAGAGCAGCATAGGGTAAGAAAGCCAATGGAGAGATCAAAATGATTGCAACGGTTCAGAGCTGCATAGGGTAAGGAAGCCAATGGACAGATCAAAATTATTGCAACGGCTCAGAGCTGCATAGGGTAAGGAAGCGAATGGTCAGATCAAAATGATTGCAAAAGCTCAGAGCTGCATAGGGTAAGGAACTCAATGGACAGATCAAAATGATTGCAAATGCTCAGAGCAGCATAGGGTAAGGAAGCCAATGGACAGATCACAATGATTGCAACGGCTCAGAGCTGCATAGGGTAGGGAAGCGAATGGACAGATCAAAATGATTGCAAAGTCTCAGAGCTGCATAGGGTAAGGAAGCGAATGGACAGATCAAAATGATTGCAAAGTCTCAGAGCTGCATAGGGTAAGGAAGCGAATGGAAAGATCAAAATGATTGCAAAGGCTCAGAGCTGCATAGGGTAAGGAAGCGAATGGAGAGATCAAAATGATTGCAAAGGCTGATAGCTGCATAGGCTAAGGAAACGAATGGACAGATCATAATGATTGCAAAGGCTCAGAGCTTCATAGGGTAAGGAAGCGAATGGACAGATCAAAATTATTGCAAAGGCTCAGAGCAGCATAGGGTAAGGAAGCCAATGGACAGATTACAATGATTGCAACGGCTCAGAGCTGCATAGGGTAAGGAAGCGAATGGACAGATCAAAATGATTGCAAAGTCTCAGAGCTGCATAGGGTATGGAAGCGAATGGACAGATCAAAATGATTGCAAAGTCTCAGAGCTGCATAGGGTAAGGAAGCGAATGGAGAGATCAAAATGGTTGCAAAGGCTCACAGCTCCATAGGGTAAGGAAGCGAATGGAAAAATCGAAATGATTGCAAAGGCTCAGAGCTGCATAGGGTAAGGAATCCAATGGAGAGATCAAAATGATTGCAAAGGCTGAGAGCTGCCTAGGGTAAGGAAGCGAATGGACAGATCAAAATGATTGCAAAGTCTCAGAGCTGCATAGGGTAAGGAAGCGAATGGAGAGATCAAAATGATTGCAAAGGCTCACAGCTCCATAGGGTAAGGAAGCGAATGGAAAAATCGAAATGATTGCAAAGGCTCAGAGCTGCATAGGGTAAGGAATCCAATGGAGAGATCAAAATGATTGCAAAGGCTGAGAGCTGCCTAGGGTAAGGAAGCCAATGGACAGATCAAAATGATTGCAAAGGCTCAGAGCTGCATAGAGTAAGGAGCCAATGGACAGATCAAAATGATTGGAAAGGTTCAGAGCTGCATAGGGTAAGGAAGCAAATGGACAGATCAAAATGTTTGCAAAGGCTCAGAGCAGCATAGGGTAAGGAAGCCAATGGACAGATCACAATGGTTGCAACGGCTCAGAGCTGCATAGGGTAAGGAAACGAATGGACAGATCAAAATGATTGCAAAGTCTCAGAGCTGCATAGGGTAAGGAAGCGAATGGAGAGATCAAAATGATTTCAAAAGCTCACAGCTGCATAGGGTAAGGAAGCCAATGGAGAGATCAAAATGATTGCAAAGGCTCAGAGCTGCATAGGGTAAGGAAGCCAATGGACAGATCAAAATGATTGCAACGGTTCAGAGCTGCATAAGGTAAGGAAGCTAATGGTCAGATCAAAATGATTGCAAAGGCTCAGAGCTGCATAGGGTAAGGAAGCCAATGGACAGATCAAAATGATTGCAACGGCTCAGAGCTGCATAGGGTAAGGAAGCGAATGGTCAGATCAATATGATTGCAAAAGCTCAGAGCTGCATAGGGTAAGGAAGCCAGTGGACAATTTTTCAGAAGCAGATAGAAGATTCCCGTTGAAACCATCCATCTTGTTCTTTACACAGGATTAAGATGTCCTGTACATGGCGCCATAATTAAAATGCCATCTTACGAATGAAGCATTTCCAAACTCATCGGTGTTCTCTTTCTCATCGCGAGCAGAGCAGGTTTAGTTGGGAAAATCTTAATGCAAGCACAATGGTGACTTGAACCTCGTAATATAAGGTTACGAGTCTGCCGATCTACTACCAATTGAAAATAACCCCACCCCCTCTAATTTTGGGTATGAAGTTCTCTTGTCTAATTAATGTTATTAAAACAGGGGTTTTTAAGCCGTCCCGTGGCCGAGTGGTTAGCGCGCTTGGCTACTGATCTACGGGACCTGGGTTCGAGCCCCGGGTAAGGCATGGCTGTTTGTGTCGTTTTTCTGCTGAGGTCCTGCCATCCTCTCAGACCTTCTACTCTGGCATATAAACTGATAGGCTCCTGTTCAGACCTCTGTGGCAAGCAGCTGCTTGAGGGGATATTTATTTATTTATAAAACAGGGTTTTAACGTTTGTTTTCGCGACCCCTGCCGAAAAATTATTCTTTCTGAAGCCCTTAGACCTTGAATATAAGGATGGGTGTGGCTCAGTCGGTAGCGTGCCAGGTTCGTAATGTGCAGTTCCCACGTTCGAGTCCCAGATAGTCAGCGTTGAAAAATTATCTCCGCAAAACTCCGCGTCTTGCTCACGATAAGTAGGGGACACCGATGAGCTTGGAAATACCGCTGTCCATCGGATGGGATTTTAAGCCGTGGCCCGTGTGCGGGAAAGCCCTACTCTGTGCACATTAAAGATCATTCTAGAAGCCTTGATGGGAGGCTGCCATTTGTCCCCCAACCTTCTCTGAACTTTCGGCGTCCTTGTGACCTGGCCATTTAGCCCATTGTGTGCAAAAGAGTGCTGCTCAGGAGTAAAGCGAACTGAACCCTGAAAAAAAATCCAGAATGACAATGTAGATAAAATAAAATTTAATATTCATATATTTAATTTAATTTATCGTACTTGTTGTTTTATAAAATTATGTTTAATTTCAACGAGACTTTCACAATGATCAGTGAATTGGTCTAAGAAATGAAGAGGACGTGGATTTCAGCATTCGTAAACAAAATTTGGTTCCTTTAAACTTTCAATAAATCGAGTAATTTGTGTTTTAGCTTATTAAAAATTCATTTCTGGCATGAATGTGTTTCGAAACAAAAGTTTTTGTTGCTTTACTTACAATATGAAAATTCAAAGTCAGTTTTAATATGCTGGGTCCTTTTTAAAAACTACTCATCCTCTATTTGAAAAAATCTGTACAGAATATGTATCACTGGCGCAGACAACTGGAGTAAATATGAGACTGCTCAGTATCCGCCTAGACCAATGTTTCCCAAAGTGGGCGATACCACCCCCTGGGGGGCGCTGGAACGATCCAGGGGATCTGTAGTAGCTTCGGGTGCAATTGGGGGGCGGTGGAAGCATAAAGAAAGAAGGGAAGATAAATGTTTGAAAAAACCGTTCGTACATGTTTCATCTGTTGTGTAACATAGAGTTAAAGTCGTAATGATTACTTGATTTTCCAAATAAACACATAAAATTATCCTTCGTTATCTTAATTTTCTGTTTTTAATGCGAATGTTACTATGGTTGATTTTAATAAATAATTTTATAATTTCAAGCTGTCTTATTTACAACATCTTTCTTTACTATGTTGTAGGACGTAGGTAGAAATATAGATACATAAAAGAACGCAAATGTGTCACTGCATCTTTCTGTTTGTACGCTTAAAGAAGGTAGATTTCCAGAGGGTGGGGCTTTGAGTAATTTTTTCTGAAAAGGGGGCGGTAGGACAAATAAGTTTGGAAACCTCTGGCCTATTCAGTTCTCATAGATGATTGGCTGATTGATCCATCAATCCACTTCAGTCAACCAACGATATAAAAGAATTGTTAAAGCATTAATTGCGCAGTCTCGCTGTCTCTCCATCAGTCTCCATATTTGTTACTTACGTAAGCCTTTGATCTTCATAAAGTTATTTATTGATAATATAAACTGTTAAATAAGGGTTTATGTTAATAAATCATTTTTTCGGTTCATTGAGTTTTTACCTCTTACTTTGTAGTTGAAAACTGTTTATATTGTCTGTGGATCTGTCGCAATCTAATTAAATGCGTTCGAATTGCTTGAAAATTGTGTATTATTAGAGACGATTTGTTCATTCGGCAGACGGTTATTAAATACTAACACGAAGACTGGTTTCTTTTCCTAAAAGTTTTGTGGTGTACGAAAGGTTAGGTTGGTTTACCTTAGAGCGGCACTTTTTAGCACACCATGGGTTAAATGGCCAGGTCACATGGACCCCGAAGGCTCAGAGAAGGTTGGGGGAGGGAACCCACTGGAACAGCTGTTGGGAGACAGATGGGTAGCCTCTCGTCAAGGCCATCCAGCGTGTTCTTTGACGTGCACAGAGGGTGTGGCTCTCCCGCACACGGCGCCACTGCTTAACGTCCCATCCGACGGACGGCGGCCTTTCCAAGCCCATCGGTGTCCCCTACTGACCGTGGGCAGGGCGGGGAGTTTTACGGAGGCAAATCTCAACGCTGACTCAGCTGGGACTCGAACCTTGGAACTACAGATTACGAGCCTGGCGCGCTACCGACTAAGCCACCCCCGCCCCCATTAGACACGTAAAATAATTTATTTACTCAAAGGTCTCAAGACTCCAATGCTATTGTGCTTGCAAGTTTTGTTATTAGTTAAAAATTTGAAAAAAATGTTTGAAAAGTTATTCTGATGGTGAATTTGTAAAGGGGTACCTGCAAACAGATTTTGGTTTGTTTTGTCCGCAGAAAATATAACCCCCCCCCCCCCCGCAGCATTGAAATCAGGTGTATGGATGAACGTTCTGCCAATATAAAAAATAATTTTATAGAGCTTATATCGAAATTTGAATATTTTTCCTTGGCTCTTGATGAAAGTACCGATGTTTCTAACGCAGCTTAATTTTGCGGCATTTGTATGTGGAGTTGATACTAATTTCCATTAAAATGCGTTTCATTTTCATCTAAATATTTTGTTTGCTTTCAATTTCTTCTATAATCCTAATTTTATTAAAAACAATAGTTTTTCATTCCAGTTACAAAGAGTGCATGTTTCTTTTTGAAATAAATAGGTGTATAGGAAAATTTAATTGTTCATTCATATTATCAGGCATTGGGCATGATGGGTTGGGTTGTTTTACCTCTGAGAGGCACTTTTTTGCACACCATGGCTAAATGGCCAGGTCACATGGACCCCGAAGGCTCAGAGAAGGTTGGGGGAGGGGACCCACTGGAACAGCTGTTGGGAGACAGATGGTAGCCTCCCGTCAAGGCCATCCAGCGTGTTCTTTAACGTGCACAGGGTATGGCTCTCCCGCACACGGGGCCACGGCTTAACGTCCCATCCGACGGACGGCGGCCTTTCCAAGCCCATCGGTGTCCCCTACTGACCGTGGGCAGGACGGGGGAATTTTGCGGAGATAAATCTCAACGCTGACCCAGCTGGGACTCGAACCTGGGAACTGCAGATTACGAGCCTGGCGCGCTACCGACTGAGCCACCCCCGCCCCCATATTATCAGGCATTGGGCATGATGTAATACTTTTTCACCATATGCCCAGTCTATCGTGCCATAGGCAACTTCTTTTTCAGTTGTTTCTTTATTAACACAATGGAATCTTCAGCCCATTCTTTTCTTCTTGATAAGAAACATATTTCTTTCCTTCCAATAAATAGCATCAACAAAGTACTATTCTATTAAAAGCACATGATATATGTTTAGTTTTCTTCGAGTTGTGTATAAGAAGATTTTTTTTTAGCAAATTAGTATTTGATAAACGAGATTTGGAATCCTGTAAAGGGTTGGTAACGCGCGGTTTCGCGCCAGGCTCGTAATCTGTAGTTCCCAGGTTCGAGTCCCAGCTGGGTCAGCGTTGAGATTTATCTCTGCAAAAATTTCCGGCCTGCTCACGGTCAATAAGAGACACCGATGGGCTTGGAAAGGCCGCCGTCCGTCGGATGGGACGTTAAGCCGTGGCCCCCTGTGCGGGAGAGCCATAACCCGTGCACGTCAAAGAACACGTTGGATGGCCTTGACGAGAGGCTACCATCTGTCTCCCAAAAGCTGTTCCGATGGGTCCCCCAATCTTCTCTGAGCCTTCGGGGTCCATGTGACCTGGCCATTTAGCCCATGGTGTTCAAAAAAAGTGTCGCTCAGAGGTAAAACAGCCTAACTTATTTTATCGTTTAAGCTTATCTCTTGCTTTTACTTTTTTAATTGTTTAAAAATAATTATCTTGACATATTGTAGGTGCAAATATAGAGAATGACATCCTTCCTCAATTTCCCAAATATTTCTTACGGGTTCGAGCCGCGAATAAAGCATGGACGTCCCTTTTCTGTGCTGTCTCTCTGCTGAGGTCTCACACTTTTCTAACAGATCTGCTCTGTGCTGTATTAAACTGACAAGCTCCTGTCAGACCTCTGTGACAAGAAGATGCTCGAGGGATATTTTACTTTAATTTTTATGTTAATGTTGAAAAAATAACTAGCGAATCCTGTCCCTAATTCAATCCCTGTGTTAGGGAGAGCCATACCCTGTGCACGTTAAAGAACACGATGGATGGCCTTGACGGGAGGCTACCATCTGTCTCCCAACAGCTGTTCCAATGGGTCCCCCTCCCCCAACCTTCTCTGAGCCTTCGGGGTCCATGTGACTTGGCCATTTAGCCCATGGTGTGCAAAAAAGTGCCGCTCAGAGGCAAAACAACCCAACCCAACGAATCCTGTAAAAACGGGTTAAGTCTTTAATCATAATACTAGCATGTATTCAATTGTTTAAGAAACTGGTCTGTTCCTATTGTTAACGAAACGTTTTTGATTTTTTCCTCTCGAAACTAAACCTATTTGCCAACAAACGCCTTTTCGGTCACTCAGTTGTTTCCAGAAGGGAGAAGGTCATCCCCACGGTCAAGTGAGCTCCACCCGATGCGACCTTGGGCGTGGTCGCTGGTCTCGGAGTCTTTCACGGCGTTGGGCGTCGAGGATAGCAACAACAGCGCGTGCTACGCTTTACTCCATCCCATCTCGAATCAACCGTTGTTGGCTGCTGCCTCTATCATCTAGCGTCGCCTTGCCAACGGGATTGCTCTTATTTTTATCCTCGCTTAATCAGACGCAACTGGCGGGAAATTCTGAACACGACCTTCGCGACTGATTCGCATTTCAATGAGGGAATTTGATTAATGCCGTAGATAATTCTCTGGTGCGCTTTGAGCAATCAACTGCCATAGAGTCGATCTTTCCTTTAAGTGCAATATCTAACGAAATAATGCACCGAAAAATTTTACGCTATCCCCAGTTAAAATCCCCCAGAAACAACTAAATAAAGCTTTTGTGACAAATGGTGAGAATGGATAAAAATAATAATAAATACCCTCTCAAGCAGCTGCTTGCCACAGAGGTCTGACAGGAGCCTGTCAGTTTATATGCCATAGTAGAAGGTCTGAGAGGATGGCAGGACCTCAGCAGAAAAACGACACAAACATCCATGCCTTATCCGGGGCTCGAACCCAGGTCCCTTAGATCAGTAGCTAAGCGTGCTAACCACTCGGCCAGGGGAAGGCATCTGCCAGGGGACGGCACAAAAGAAAATCTTCCCACGCCGGGAATCGAACCCGGGCATCCTGGGTGAAAGCCAGGTATTCTAACCACTAGACAACGTGGAAGATGCTTCCTAAGTAAAACAAGAGCGTTTCATTCTACTTTTCAGTTGAAATTCAGATGGTCTAGCTCAACAAGGCACATAGCCAGGGAAAAGAATTTCAATATCGGTAAAAAAAGAGTTTAGAGTAATCAAAGTGCTTTATTCTCAACACATTAAACTATGTATTTAGAATTATTATAAACCACCGAAAAACAATAGTTCATCTAGGTTTGTTATAATCAGGCCCGGATTTACCAAAAAAAAAAAAAAAAAAATATTGGAGGGCTAAGAAACATAACGGAGCCCGAAAAAGGTAAGAGATTGGATTTCCAATGCTTTGTAGCATTCCTCATTCCGTTTGTACAGTCGCTCAAAAAAATATCCGAACTTGTGTCACGTGACACGAAGGTTGCCAAATCACTAATTTCTGAAAAATTCGTTGCCAGATATTTTTTCTGAATTCTGTAATCAACCACAGTGTTCGGATATTTTTAATATATATAATGCGTATGAATATATAATGCAATGAATATGGAGCGTGTGCAGTTACCGTTCACAGCAAACTGGAGCGGATGCGGTTAATGTTCACAGCACATTGGATCGTGTGAGCTCACAAAAACCTGGATCGTGTGGGCTCACTCACGGAATTGTTGAGCGTGTGCAGTTACCGTTCACAGCAAACTGGAGCGTTTGCGGTTAATGTTCACAGCACATTGGATCGTGTGAGCTCACAACTCACGTGCTCTGGGATGGGTTGGGTTGTTTTATCTCTGAGCAGCACTTTTTTGCACACCATGGGCTAAATGGCCAGGTCACATGGACCCCGAAGGCTCAGAGAAATTTTGGGGAGGGGACCCACTGGAACAGCTGTTGGGAGACAGATGGTAGCCCCCCGTCAAGGCCATCCAGCGTGTTCTTTAACGTGCACAGGGTATGTCTCTCCCGTACACCGAGCCACGGCTTAACGTCCCATCCGACGGACGGCGGCCTTTCCAAGCCCATCGGTGTCTCTTACTGACCGTGGGCAGGGCGGGGAATTTTGCGGAGAGAGCAAAAACGAGGTACGATATTAAAATGAATGGAATTGTCTTCAACTAGGTCAGTAATCTGACCATACAATTCACACAGAAGGAACAGACTTTCGCCAAAACTTCAGAAACCTTCGGAATATCCATATACCATAGTTACCAGGATTAACGACGTAGTGTACTGATTGTCTTTTAAAGAAAAATTCTAACAGAATATAATGTGAGAACTTTTACATCAACTTTAATGTACAACTTTAACAACGTTTACACTTAACCTCGCAAAGCCATTACATTGAGTATAGCAGGAGGGCTGGTGGTTCATGTGGACCACTAAGTGTGAAATAGCCTTTCAACAAGTGAACTCTTTCCACAGCATCAGTGTTAGCATAACCACAAGTTGTTAAACAATTACATTGGATGCTGATGCAAACAAAAGAGTAGTTGGTGTTCTCATTTCATCAACTTATTCTTTTTTACAAATTTTTTTACTTTTTCTTTCAGGTTTAGATAAGTCATCGCATACCTTATCAAAACCTGAACGAAATTATTGTGTATTAGCAATAGCATGACCATTAGAATATGAGGAATTGAATAAATATAATAAATATGAATAATAACATAATATAAAGTATAGTAATAATAATATAATAATAAAAATGTAAATAAATAAATATAATAATAATAATAATTGCGTCGGCAATACGTATACTAAAATTGGAACGATACAGAGAAGATTAGCATGACCCCTGAGCAAGGATGACACGTGAAGCGTTCCACATTTTTTTTTGGGGTCGTCCCCTGGCCGAGTGGTTAGCGCGCCTGGCTACTGATCTAAGGGATCTGGGTTCGAGCCCCGGGTAAGGCATGGATGCTTGTTGTTGTTTTTCTGCTGAGGTCCTGTCAACCTCACAGACCTTCTACTATGGCATATAAACTGATAGGCTCCTGTCAGACCTCTGTGGCAAACAGCTGCTTGGGGGAGCATTAATTTTTTTTATCTAGTTTTTAATAATAATAATAATAATTTGGAATTACGAAGACTTTCAGGATTGAACTCGGTGAATACTTGGATTGACCCCATTAAACCCTAGCTTCTAAGTCTTGTTTGAGATGGATAACTATCGAACATGAAGAAATCTTATGTTTTGAAGATTAGATACTATTTGTTCAAATGTTAAATGCCTACTTCATTACTTCGATGTTATGAATACTTTTTGAACTCTACTTTTTTTTTGAACTTTATTAATTATATTTCAATTAGCCAGCATTGTTCTTCTAGGAGGATGTTCTAAAACCTTGTTAATCTGGCTACTTAATTAGCCCTGTAATGAGTTGTACCGCTTGAACGTGTATTTGTTAAATAATTAAATAATAATGATAAAGTAAATAAATA
Source organism: Ryuthela nishihirai (assembly GCA_038380435.1). Taxonomy (NCBI): domain Eukaryota; kingdom Metazoa; phylum Arthropoda; class Arachnida; order Araneae; family Heptathelidae; genus Ryuthela; species Ryuthela nishihirai. The sequence goes on along the minus strand of JAWZYU010000028.1, from coordinate 20,945,651 downwards.
AATATAATAATAAAAATGTAAATAAATAATTATAATGATAATAGAATAGAATAAATATAATAGAATAGAAATATAATAGAATAATGTATAATCCATAGAATAAGAAGACAAAAATATATAAAGAAATTGTTCTGTATTAATAATAGCAAAAGCCGTAGAATATTCCCATCACTTGGGAAGTAGAGAAGAATCACTTTGAAAGAAGAGAAGAAGAACTTCAATGAAGTCTTTCAACTCCTTAAACAGTTTAATGGAAAAAAGTTTAAGCATCAGTTGGGAAGTGAACAGATGTTTCTTCGCATTAAGAGAGATTTTCAAGGAACTACAGAGCAAGAATAAGCACCAAGTTCATCAAATTCGCAATTATTCATAAAAGTGTGATTATTTTTACCAGATGCTGCATATGCTTTGAAAATGCGTCATGTATTTAATCGAACAAACGGTTTAGTTTGAAAGATGTATTAGAAGTGTAAAAGCTTTTTTTCTGCTTAGATGTCACCACCATGGTTTATTGATTTTTTATTTATGTAAAGAAACGTAGCTTTAAGGGAATATCTTTCCTGATAAGCATATTTCTGTCATGAAGTAAGATAATTATTTCGCAAGAATCGATTCATAGTTTGGTTAAACAAAATGCATTGCAAAGGAAAGTTCGAACGTTATGTTCTGTTTAGAATTTTTCCCTAAAAGATAATTAGTAGTAAACTAGCCACAGGGTTCAGTTAGTCCATTTCTTCATAGAATAAATAATTCAAGGTTTTACTTATTTATTGTAAAAAAATTGCGCTATCTATTACGATAAATAAGTTCATTTCTAATATTGTGAAATAATAATTGCCGAAATTCTGTAGGGGCGGGGGTGGCTCAGTCGGTAGCTCGCCAGGCTCGTAATCTATAGTTCCCAGGTTCGAGTCCCAGCTGGGTCAGCGTTGAGATTTATCTCCCAAAATTCCCCGCCCTGCCCACGGTCAGTAGGGGACACCGATGGGCTTGAAAAGGCCGCCGTCCGTCAGATGGGACATTAAGCCGTGGCCCCGTGTGCGGGAGAGCCATACCCTGTGCACGTTAAAGAACACGCTGGATGGCCTTGACGGGAGGCTACCATCTGTCTCCCAACAGCTGTTCCAGTGGGTCCCCTCCCCCAACCTTCTCTGAGCCTTCGGGGTCCATGTGACCTGGCCATTTAGCCCATGGTGTGCAAAAAAGTGCCGCTCAGAGGTAAAACAACAACAACCCGAAATTCTGTAGCAGGGAAAACTAGGCTAACTCCTATAAACCATGTTACCGTGTTCCAAAACTTTATTTGTGTAAAATAAATGCCCATAAATCGTAAAGTATAAATTTTATAAGAACTATACCTGAACCCTATAATTTGTTCTGATCCTCTTCCTCTGATCCCTCAATAGATAGAGAATCGTCGGGATCGGCGTCGACTCTTGACAGGCGTTTTGATTGATGATTTCGCGACCTCTTTCGTGGCGAAACAGGAGTACACAACGATCATCCTTAGGGCGATGCAGTGAGAGATTGCGTGAGGCAGAGGATGGAGATGATTTTTTTGCGGTGCTTTCCTTAAGAACATGACGATCGAATTTGATGAACATGGTGCTTATTCTTGCTCTGTTCGCGAAGAGATTTCTTTGAAAATCTCTCTTCGCGAAGAAACTTCTGTCCACTCCCCAAGTAATGCTTAATCTAAGGATCTTACTTTTGAACCTTGTCAGCAGTGGCGGCTCGCGTATAGGCACTGTGGGGGGGGGGGGGGGGGGGGGGGGGGACTGCAGCACCCCCAATTTCAACTTGATATTATCGATAACATTTAATATAATGAGTCCTTTTTTCTTTAATTCTTTCTTTATACTTGTACAATATATAATCCTTAAGCTTAATGTCAGTAGCCATCCCCCAGTTTATGAAAAAGATACAAAAACCTTTGTATGGAACTGTGCGCTTCACAGTACTAGCGGCGAGGTGTTTGACTGTTGTGCGCATGCGCACATGCTACACGCGAGGCTGCAAGGGAGAGAGAGCACTGTCGTTCCCGCAGTGCCGACCCTGGCGTGCTGGTTGTAGGTAGTTTTTTTTACTCCGCGTGTGTTGTGCTTAAAAACCGTGTACCATATTCTTGAATGTGATAAAGTGTAGAATTAGATTATTATCCTGCTTCCAGCTATTCTATTTGATTCATTTTTTTTTCCGGTTCTTTTATTTAACAGAAAACTTTAACCATGGCCTTGCATCCCCAGGAAATAAGTTCTGTGACTGTAAGTGAACTTCAACAGCTTAAGTTTTCACAGCTGTCTCTCCATGAGAAAGTTGCAATTAAGAAAAGAGGTCGTTCAACACCTGATATTCAAATATCTCAGCCAGGCATAAGCAACAACAAGAAATATATTCGTAGCTTTAATTCTGAATGGTACCAACGGAAAAGTTGGCTTTGCGGCTGTGAAATAAAAAATGCACTGTTTTGCTTCCCGTGTTTGCTGTTTGGAGGTGATGTAACGTGGACAAAAGATGGTTTTAGAAATATAAACAAAATGAAAGAAAAAACTGAAAAGCATGAGAAGTCAAAGAAGCACGTTGATAATGTAGTTTCACTGGCACTTTTAGGAACCGTAAGTATTAAGGAGAAACTTAGTGAGGCATACAGACTTTCAATCAATGAGCATAATATAAAGGTTAAAAAGAACCGTGAAATTTTGTCCAAAATAATAGACTGCATTTTCTTTTGTGGAAACTTTGAAACTCCCTTACGTGGACATGATGAAAAAGACGATTCAATAAATCCAGGGGTATTCAGAGGATTAGTAAATTTTGCATCTAAATTAGATTCAGATTTAAAGAATCACTTGGAAACCAGTGCAGTCTTCAAAGGTGTTTCTAAGACCATTCTGCTGATGACACAACAGATGTTTCGGAACACACTCAAGTGGTCCTTGTTCTACGGTACGTATTGAATGGAGAAATATTTGAGCGTTTTTGGGGATTCTTTATTCCAGAAATTCAAACTGCAGATGGCATATCAAAACGTATTTTAGAACAATTGGACATAATCCTTCAAGGAAATGAACAAAAACTGATAGCTCAGACATTTGATGGTGCAAATGTCATGAATGGCAAAAAAGCAGGAGTTCAAGCAAAAATAAAAGCAGTTTATAGTAATGCAAATTTCATTCATTGTTATGCACATCAACTTAATTTAATAATGAGAAATGCAGCAAGTATTACACGAAACGCAAGAATATTTTTCTCTAACATTCTGGCTATTCCAACATTCTTCTCAAGATCACCGCAACGTGTGTCCATTCTCAAGAAGCATATGGAAGCCAGCATTCCACGTCCATCTTCTACAAGGTGGAACTTCAACATACGGATCACAAACAGAGTTCATGAAAATTTGCAACCTTTAAAAAACTGCCTTACTGAAATTCAGTCAACATCAAATGCAGATCAAACCATTGCAGAAGCAACAAGAATTTTAAAATACCTGAATGATGATAATTTCAAGTTTTGGTTAGAGCTTTTTCATCAGATTATGCCTCATGTTGAAATAATTTACAACCAAATGCAATCTCGAGAAATTAGTGTGCTTAAAGTTAATGAATACATAACAAATTTCAAAACTGCTATTTTAGAATTGAGAAACTCAAAGTACTGTGAGAATCCTTCAAAGACACTCATGGCAGAAGCTAAGGAAGTGTGTGACTGTATATGTGTTGATATAATGGACAGATATTCTTCCACTAAACACTTAGTAGCTGCTAAATTGTTCAACAAAAAATGCTCCACTAGTTTTAAGAATGAACATCCCACAGAAGAGATAGTACTGACCACTGAAGCATTGTGTAAAAGCATATCCCATGAATATGAAACATATCCCATGATTGACAAAGAAAAGCTTGAAACTGAACTAAAAGTATTCTATTGTAGGTCTGATATTCATGAATAAATAAAAAAATAAAAATAAATACCCCCTCAAGCAGCTGCTTGCCACAGAGGTCTGACAGGATCCTGTCAGTTTATATGCCACAGTAGAAGGTCTCAGAGGATGGCAGGACCTCAGCAGAAAAACGACACAAACAGCCATGCCTTATCCGGGGCTCGAACCCAGGTCCTTAGATCAGAAGCCAAGCGCGCTAACCACTCGGCCATGGGACGGTGAATATTAAAAATTAATTGAGCTGCTAAAATTTATTTTGGAAAATAATCTAGATGATGTTTTTGTGAAATTACGAAACTGATAAAAATCCTATTGACAGTTCCCATGACTACATCAGAGACAGAACGCTGCTTTTCAACATTGAGAGACTAAAAACTTTTCTAAGAAGCACTATGAATTCGGAAACACTAAAGGCACTTGCAGTGCTTTCAATGGAGAAAAATTTCCTCAGTTGTCATCCAGAGATCAAGGAGAAAATTATTGATCTTTTCGCGCAAATTGAAACAAGAAGAATGGGTTTCATTTTTAAATGAATAGATTAAGCTTGAACTGTAACAATTTAGGTTAAAGTAAGTAAAAAATGTTTGATTTTGTTCTTTTAGGATTTTAGCAAGTTTTTGAATAAATTTTCTTTTTTACATGTTTGTTTCCTTTTACACAATTTTAAAACACAGGCTAAAAATTTTCTGGAGCAGCACCCCCACTAATTTTAACTACGAGCCGCCACCTGCTTGTCAATTAACTGTTTAAGGCAGTGGTTCTCAACCTTTTATGCTTCACGTACCCCCTGGAAATGTGTATGTAACTACCTTGTATAGATAGATATATATAACTATAGTTATAGTGTAACAATGGGAATAAAATAAAACATATATATCAGTGGTTCTCAACCTTTTATGCTTCACGTACCCCCTGGAAATGTGTATGGAACTGGCGTACCCCTTGTATAGATAGATAAAACTATAGTTATAGTATAACAAATACGAATAAAATAAAACATATATATCAGTGGTTCTCAAACTTTTATGCTTCACGTACCCCCTGGAAATGTGTATGGAACTGGCGTACCCCTTGAATAGATAGAAAAAACTATAGTTATAGTATAACAATGGGAATAAAATAAAACATATATATCAGTGGTTCTCAACCTTTTATGCTTAACGTACCCCCTGGAAATGTGTATGTAACTGGCGTACCCCTTGTATAGATAGAAAAAACTATTGTTATAGTATAACAATGGGAATAAAATAAAACATATATTTTAGTGGTTCTCAACCTTTTATTCTTCACATACCCCCTGGAAATGTGTATGGAACTGGCGTACTCCTTGTATAGATAGATAAAACTATAGTTATAGTATAACAATGGGAATAAAATAAAACATATATATCAGTGGTTCTCAACATTTTATGCTTAACGTACCCCCTAGAAATGTGTATGGAACTGGCGTACCCCTTGTATAGATAGATAAAACTACAGTTATAGTATAACAGTGGGAAAAGAATAAAACATATATATCAGTGGTTCTCAACCTTTTATGCTTCACGTACCCCCTGGAAATGTGTATGGAACTGGCGTACCCCTTGTATAGATAGATAAAACTATAGTTATAGTATAACAAATATGAATAAAATAAAACATATATATCAGTGGTTCTCTTTTTTGCTTCACGTACCCCCTGGAAATGTGTATGGAACTGGCGTACCCCTTGTATAGATAGAAAAAACTATAGTTATAGTATAACAATGGGAATAAAATAAAACATATATATCAGTGGTTCTCAACCTTTTATGCTTCACGTACCCCCTGGAAATGTGTATGTAACTGACGTACCCCTTGTATAGATAGATAAAACTACAGATATAGTACATAAATGGGAAAAGAATAAAACATATATATCAGTGGTTCTCAAACTTTTATGCTTCACGTAACCCCTGGAAATATGTATGGAACTGGCGTACCACTTGTATAGATAGATAAAACTATAGTTATATTGTAACAATGCGAATAAAATATATATATATATCAGTGGTTCTCAAACTTTTATGCTTTACGTAACCCCTGGAAATGTGTATGTAACTGGCGTACCCCTTGAATAGATAGAAAAAACTATAGTTATAGTATAACAATGGGAATAAAATAAAACATATATATCAGTGGTTCTCAACCTTTTATGCTTCACGTACCCCCTGGAAATGTGTATGGAACTGGCGTACCCCTTGTATAGATAGATAAAACTATAGTTATAGTATAACAAATATGAATAAAATAAAACATATATATCAGTGGTTCTCAACCTTTTAAGCTTCACGTACCCCCTGGAAATGTGTATGGAACTGGCGTACCCCTTGTATAGATAGAAAAAAACTATAGTTATGGTATAACAATGGGAATAAAATAAAACATATATATCAGTGGTTCTCAACCTTTTATGCTTCACGTACCCCCTGGAAATGTGTATGGAACTGGCGTACCCCTTGTATAGATAGATAAAACTATAGTTATAGTATAACAAATATGAATAAAATAAAACATATATATCAGTGGTTCTCAAACTTTTAAGCTTCACGTACCCCCTGGAAATGTGTATGGAACTGGCGTACCCCTTGTATAGATAGAAAAAAACTATAGTTATGGTATAACAATGGGAATAAAATAAAACATATATATCAGTGGTTCTCAACCTTTTATGCTTCAAGTACCCCCTGGAAATGTGTATGGAACTGGCGTACCCCTTGAATAGATAGAAAAAACTATAGTTATAGTATAACAATGGGAATAAAATAAAACATATATATCAGTGGTTCTCAACCTTTTATGCTTCACGTACCCCCTGGAAATGTGTATGGAACTGGCGTACCTCTTGTATAGATAGATAAAACTATAGTTATAGTATAACAAATATGAATAAAATAAAACGTATATATCAGTGGTTCTCAAACTTTTATGCTTCACGTACCCCCTGGAAATGTGTATGTAACTGGCGTACCCCTTGTATAGATAGAAAAAACTATTGTTATAGTATAACAATGGGAATAAAATAAAACATATATTTCAGTGGTTCTCAACATTTTATGCTTAACGTACCCCCTGGAAATGTGTATGGAACTGGCGTACCCCTTGTATAGATAGATAAAACTACAGTTATAGTATAACAGTGGGAAAAGAATAAAACATATATATCAGTGGTTCTCAACCTTTTATGCTTCACGTATTCCCTGGAAATGTGTATGGAACTGGCGTACCCCTTGTATAGATAGATAAAACTATAGTTATAGTATAACAAATATGAATAAAATAAAACATATATATCAGTGGTTCTCTTTTTTGCTTCACGTACCCCCTGGAAATGTGTATGTAACTGACGTACCCCTTGTATAGATAGAAAAAACTATAGTTATAGTATAACAATGGGAATAAAATAAAACATATATATCAGTGGTTCTCAACCTTTTATGCTTCACGTACCCCCTGGAAATGTGTATGTAACTGGCGTACCCCTTGCATAGATAGATAAAACTATAGTTATATTATAACAATGGGAATAAAATAAAAGATATATATCAGTGGTTCTCAACCTTTTATGCTTCACGTATCCCCTGGAAATGTGTATGGAACTGGCTTATCCCTTGTATAGATAGATAAAACTACAGTTATAGTATAACAATGGCAATAAAATAAAACATTTATATATGTAGACATTAAATTTTGTATTCATAAATTACATATATCGATAACCACAAAAAATGACATTTTTCCACAGTAGTTGCCAACTTAGCGACTTTGTTACTAGATCTAGCGACTTTTTAGCTCTCACGGCGTATCCCAAAAAAATTTATCGCTTACCCCACGTTGAGAACCCATGGTTTAAGTAGTTGAAACACTTCATTGAAGTTATGGAGATCCCACGATGCCTGCTCGATCTCTTCCTCTTCTAATTCGTCTTCCTCCGTACTCTCGACAAGTTCTTGTAGGTCTTCTTATATTAGTTCGTTCCCATTTAGTAATTTTTCTATATGGTCCTCCGCCATGTTGTAGAATCCTTTGCGCCTACCTGACGAGCAATGCTAACATTTGTCTTTGGGGTTAGTTCTGTATGAACGGAGTCGCATTATTCTGAGTTCGCGTAGTCTGAGACCTTACTGCATGTACCGAATTTTTCACTTCTAGCATCATTTCTTCTGTCTCTCGAGATTTAATTTTGTTTCTCGCCCACGAAAGTATTTTTAGGCTTACGTCTCTAAGTCCATCTTTTCCCAAAATAAAAGTTACAAAATTATACTTGGTCACGATATGTTGGTGTCGCGGTTTGTACATATATGACAAAATCGAACATAATTAGATGTATCAAAATTACTCCTATTTGTATATTAATATTAGGGTGATTCTTAAATCTATTCATTTTATCATCTACTTGAAAAATCATTATTACAATAGAAATAACGAACCGTAGCCGAAGAAATATAAACCATCATTTTCAATAGTTCATACCCATCTGTCAGCAAGTTGTTCGATTCCTGTTCGATACTACACCTTGGTCCTTGGAGGTGGAAAATTCCCAACATCCGTTTACGACTTCCTGCAATGATTGAAGCGAACTACCACGAAGAAAAAAGTGAGGAAGTTCAAATGCCAGTTCTCGAAGTTTTTCTTTGATCCGAAGTGAGAAGGGTGATTTTACGTCATCTTGTTTGGAAGTACATGATATATCTTTTTACCAATCTGTAAATGGTAGCTAGGCATCAACTGGAAGGAGAGCTGTCTACCAATCCCTAGTGATGATGCACAGAACCGGCCAGGTCTAGCACCTAATGTTTGACCCCGCCTTCTCGTGGTGCAGGCCGTTAGTACCTTTCAAAAGAGATATTCTCTTTTGGAAGGGAACGGAAGGGGAGGGCTGCCAGTTCAGTATCGCCTACTGATCTGGTCATCTATGGCCACTTTTTTTCTTTTTTTTCAACCCTGCTGAGGAGTGGTCAACTTCACAGGGTCCTGGTGCTGACCATTTATACCTACTAGACTGGACTTGTTTATGGATTTGAGCTTGATTATGGATCCTGGACTTGCTGCACTGGTGGGCCTCTGTTGAGGGAGAATCTGCCGCTGTGTTTTCTGTTTACTTCTGGGACGCCAGCCCTAAGTGAACAGAGGCATGGGATACCTTATATCGGCTGGTGGATAATCCTAATCAGAGGCCATCGCAGGTAACTGAACCTTACTTAGCTAATTGGGCATCGTCAAGTCTAAACTGGAGTAATGTGTCTCACAGTCAGGCCATATGGCTCTTGAAAAAGTCCACTTGAAAAGGTGATGCCTGAAGTTCCTACAAGCATCGGTGACTTCAGCCTTTAGCGGAGGAGGAACAGGTCTTTGCCCCATGCCTGCGATCAGGGGGCTGTTTGATATTGTTGGCCATACCTATCTCAATAAACCTAAATTCTTTAAAAAACCTACTAATCATTTTCTCTCTGCAGAAACGTGGAACATGAGGACATTATATAGAGATTATTCTCTTGATGTCCTCACGCAGGAATTCCAGCGCTATAACCTAGATATTCTAGGCTTGGAAGAGACCAGATGGACAGGTAAAGGTGAGATACTTAAAAATAATTTTAAATTTCTCTTTATAGGGAGGGAGGATGGAAAGCATCACCAAGGTGGATCTGCTTCTCAGCAGACATGCTAGTGATGCTCTTCTAGAATATGAGTGCATTAATGAAAGGTTTCTTACAGCAAAATTTCAGACAAGCATTAAAGGCTTGAATGTTATCTGCTGTTATGCCCCCACTGAGGATGCTGATGAGGATGAGAAGGATAGGTTTTACGGACAACTTCAGGATATTTTGAATTCTGTCAAGAAAGGAGATATTACCCTTGTTCTAGGTGACTTCGATGCCAAAGTTGGTACCGACTCTGACCTTTGGGGAGGAGTGATAGGCCCTTTTAGTATTGGTAGCTGCAATGGCAATGTCTCCTACTGGTAAGTAAACTCAATGGTTTCAGAATAACTAACACTTATTACAAACACCGCGGCATACATAAGTACACATGGGTTCCACCTGATGGGCTGCATAAGAATATGATTGATTATATATTAATTAACTGCAAATGGGTTAGTTCTGTTAGGAATACCAGGGCATATAGGGGAGCTGAAATTGACCATTACCTTGTTAAAAGTGTCTTGCAACTTAAACTTAAAAAGTGTTGTGCTAAAGTTAAAAAATTTACCTTTAATACTGAAGCTCTGAAAGACTCAATGATAGCTAAAGCTTATCATGATAGATTATTTAGTCATTATAATAGTCATGGTTTGCTTACTACTGAAGTTGTGGAAGAATGGGGCCGATTTAAACAGCCTTTTATGGAAACTAACAGTACTCTTTTAGGAAAAAAGGAGCAGAGCAGGCAAAATTATTTGAGTGATAAGGCACTTGAGCTTATTTCAGAACGAAGGAACTGCAGGAATGTCTTTAATCAGTCCTAATAGAAAGGATTACAGAGAGCTTAATAAACGTGTAAAGGATCAGTTAGCTACTGATAAGAATCTTTGGCTTGATGGCCTGGCTGACAAAGCTGAGGAAGCAGTTAGACAGCACAACAGCAGAGAGCTGTACTAGATAATTAATGTTTTGTGTGGTAGAAAATGGACAGGTATACAGGGATTGAACTATAAACAAGCTGAGGATTCTGTCATGGCTAGGTTGGTTGAGCATTTCAGTGATATTCTAAACAATGTGGTTAGTTCTATTCTCATTGTTTGCAATGATGATAGATGCATTGGTGGCTTTAATGTTGGCCCTATAACACAATCTGAAGTTATTTTGGCTGTTTCTAAACTTAAACTACATAAATCCCCAGGGGTAGATGAAATTACTACAGAAATGCTTAGAGCTGGGAATGTTTCGGTTACCACTTGGATGATTGAAATTTTGAATATCTTTTATGATAAAGGAATGAGGTTCCTAAAGACGTTGAACCTAAACGTTCCTAAAAACGTTGAGGTTCCTAAAGATTTTACCAGAGCTATTAGTATCCCTATTTTCAAAAAAGGTGATCGCAGTTCTTGTGATAACTATAGGGGTATCAGCCTACTCTCTGTTCCAGGTAAAGTTCTTTCCATGATTGTGCTTATTAGAATTAAGAATCTGATTGGCAGTCAATTGCGTGATGAGCAATGTGGTTTCAGAAGTGGTAGGGGATGTGTGGCTCAGATATTTTCACTCTGGCAGATTCTTGAGAAATGTTTAGAGTTTCAGAAACCTTTGGTTGCTAGCTTTGTTGATTTCAAAAAGGCTTTCGACTCTGTTAATCGTCATAATTTGTGGTTGATTGTGAGATCATATGGTTTACCAGACAAGTTAGTTAACATAATGAAAGCTCTCTATAATAACACTGAGTCGTGTGTGAGAGTTGGTAAGGCTTGTAGCAATTGGTTTACCATTACTTCTGGTGTTCGACAAGGGTGCATTTTGTCTCCTTTTCTCTTTAGTTTGGTTATTGATTACGTTAAGCGAAATTCACTTCAAGGGAACAATTTTGGCCTTAAATGGTCTGGAGATACTAAAATTTCTGATTTAGATTTTGCTGATGATTTAGCCCATTTGGCAAATGATGTTGATGAGATGAACTCTTCCATTCGAGCTGTTGATGAGACTGGTAGTAGAGTAGGTTTGGTTATAAACAGAGAGAAAACTAAAGTGATGAAAATTGGTGAGGCAGGTTGTGATTCAGTTAATCTGAATGGTTGCAGTCTTGAGCAGGTGTCACAGTTTAATTATCTTGGGAGCTATGTAACAGATAATGGTGATGTGCGGCATGAGATTAACAGACGAATAGGGATTGCTGCCGGGACTTTTAAGAATCTATGGAGAGTGTGGAGAAATAGGCGTATACACCTAAAGACTAAAATTAGACTGTATAATAGTTTGGTTCTTTCTAGGGTTAGTTATGGTAGTGAAACTTGGCGCTTTGTAAACAAGATAACAGGAAACTAGATGCTTTTGATTCTAGATGCTTACGTATTATCTTGGGTATTATTAGGTGGTTTAACTTTGTAACTAATGATGAGGTTAGGCAAAGGAGTCTGCAACCTCCTTTAACAGCATATTGTGCAGAGAGAGACTCCGCTGGTTTGGCCATGTTGCCCAAATGGATAATTATAGATTGGCGAATAGGGTTATGAACAGTGTGCCTAGAGGTCTCAGAAGGAGGGGGAAACCTAGGATGCGGTGGGCAATGTCAAACAGGACCTTGTTAGAATTGGTGTGCAGTGGCCAGATGCAGTAGATGTAGCTCAGGATAGACTTGCTTGGAGAACTAAATTGCACGGTCTGGTTGGACCTCCGTAGCCCATGGCTGCTTGATGATGATGATGATGATGATGATGATGATGATGATGATGATGATGATGATGATCAATCCTGGGTAGCATTGAAGCATCACATACTGCACATGCTTCAGTTATTGTGACTGGAGTTCAATATTAATAGCACGTCCATCAGGAACAAGTCCGAAGTGTACCACACCCATAAACGTCCACCAAACACACCACATTGCCTTCATTTCGAGTTGTTCTCTCTTTTGGGCAGGAAGTGCTGGCTGTTCTTGGTCAATCCACGGCATTTTTGTGTTCGGATCGTTTAAAAAGATACCTTTTCATTATATATAACAATTCGCTTGATGAAACGGTGGTCGCATGGATTAGGGAGGAGTTTCCTGAAGATTTCGATGCGGCGGTTTGCTTGTTCAGTAGCAAAGTGGATCCACGTGGGACACTTGGTAACAAATCCTGGCTTTCTTACTGATGCAATGCAGATGCCACACTATGGTAGTTTGTGAACATCCAAGTTTAGACGAGATCCTGCATGTGTTTGTCGATGGATCAGTTTCAACAACGTAGCACACAACGTTTCGATTTATCGATTTGGTCGTCATGGTAATCTGCAGTTCCCAGGTTCGAGTCCCAGCTGGGTCACGTTGAGATTTTATATCCGCAAAACTCCCCGCCCTGTCCACGGTCAGTAGGGGACACTGATGGGCTTGGAAAGACCGCCGTCCGTCGGATGAGATATTAAGCCGTGGCCCCATTTGCACGTTAAGGAACACGTTGGATGGCCTTGACGGGAGCTACCATCTGTCTCCCAACAGCTGTTCCAGTGGGTCCCCTCCCCCAACCTTCTCTGAACCCCTGGGATCCTTGTGACCTGGCCATTTAGCCCATGGTGTGCAAAAAAGTGCCTCTCGGAGGTAAAACAACCCAACCCAACTTGGCCGTCACGATCTCGGCTTATTTTCGAGGCTCATTTTTGTTTGCATCGTGATCTTTCACCTTTGGTTACCTTTTGCATCATGCACCTTTGAGCTTTTTGAATCAAACTTGAGCATCACGGATGGAGATGTAAAGGATTTAGAGGTTCAGGGGTCCTTAGAAGAAAAACGTGTAGGGACACTTATCAGTGTCTACCAGAATATCTCGAGCACACTGCAAGAAATGTCATGGGGACCCTTTTTTGCTTCATCTAATGTACACTATCATTTATTTGAATTTTAAATTTTTGAAAGCGAACGTAATAAATATATAACATATTTTGAATTTCGTAATGCATAATTCGACATTTGGAATGAATAAATTTTTAAACTGTCATCATAAAATATTGCTTTAGTTGTTTTCACACGGGCATAAAATTTGCATTAAAATGCTTACACAGTTTTAACTAAATAATTTTGAATGTAATTAATCAACCCTCTATTGCAGAAAATGATATAAAATATAAATATAATATAATATTAAGCAGCAAAGGAATAGGGAAATAAAAAAAAAATAGTGATAACATTAGAAACATTTCTAGTCCGAAGGGTTAAACAAAAAGTTGAATTTTCCGCGAGAAATCGGTAGTCAGACGAAAACACGACTTCCCCATGGCTTTATGTTAATGAAGCTGACTGCCAAGCTCAGGCTCTGAGACAATGAGTTCTGGCCCATAAGAAATTGGGAGGGGATTTTCTAATACAGGAAACGAAGCTGATTGTTCATGGTCTGCTATTATTCGTTCAAAGCTATAGAAAAAAAATTCGGGCTGTTCCTTTAAATTGTTGCATATGAAGTTTATACCATATTGATCAGAGGTGTACAGTCGCTCAAAAAAATATCCGAACACTATAGTGTTCGGGTAATTTTTTGAGCGACTGTACTGATGGACTCTGCAAATCCCATGATGCGGAACTATACCGCTGATCCCTGTGGTGTGTAACTGAAATGATCTCTACAATTATGAAAGCAATCCATAGAACGATATGGGGGCCACTCAGTAACTGAAATGATCTCTACAATTATGAAAGCAATCCATATAACGATATGGGGGCCCCTCAGTAACTGAAATGATCTCTACAATTATGAAAGATATCCATAGAACGATATGGGGGCCCCTCAGTAACTGAAATGATCTATACAATTATGAAAGCAATCCACAGAACGATATGGTAGCCCCTCCCTAACTGAAATGATCTCTACAATTATGAAAGCAATCCATAGAACGATATGAGGGCCCCTCAGTAACTGAAATGATCTCTACAATTATGAAAGCAATAACCAGAACGATATGGGAGCCCCTCACTAACTGAAATTATTTCTACAATTATGAAAGCAACCCATAGAACGATATGGGGGCCCTCTCAGTAACTGAAATGATCTCTACAATTATGAAAGCAATCCATAGAACGATATGGGGGCCCCTCTCAGTAACTGAAATGATCTCTACAATTATGAAAGCAACCCATAGAACGATATGGGGCCCCCCTCAGTAACTGAAATGATCTCTACAATTATGAAAGCAATCGATAGAACGACATGGGGCCCCCTCAGTAACTGAAATGATCTCTACAATTATGAAAGCAACCCATAGAACGATATGGGGGCCCCCTCAGTAACTCAAATGATCTCTACAATTATGAAAACAATCCATAGAACGATATGGGGGCCCCCTCAGTAACTGAAACGACCTCTACAATTATGAAAGCAATCCATAGAACGATATGAGGGCCCCTCAGTAACTGAAATGATCTCTACAATTATGAAAGCAACCCATAGAACGATATGGGGCCCCCCTCAGTAACTGAAATGATCTCTACAATTATGAAAGCAATCCATAGAACGATATGGGGGCCCCTCTCAGTAACTGAAATGATCTCTACAATTATGAAAGCAACCCATAGAACGATATGGGGCCCCCCTCAGTAACTGAAATGATCTCTACAATTATGAAAGCAATCCATAGAACGATATAGGGGCCCCCTCAGTAACTGAAATGATCTCTACAATTATGAAAGCAACCCATAGAACGATATGGGGGCCTCCCTCAGTAACTGAAATGATCTCTACAATTATGAAAGCAATCCACAGAACGATATGGGGGCCCCCTCAGTAACTGAAATGATCTCTACAATTATGAAACCAATCCATAGAACGCTATGGGGCCCCCCTCAGTAACCTGTGGCCCTGAATAGCTGCTGAGGCCTCTTATCGGTAAATCGTCCTCGGAATAGAGACTGCGTCCTTCCCTTGCACTTCGCATTTTTATTGGGTCACCTTGACAGCTTTTAATCCTCTTCTCCAGCTGGGTAAGCGTTGAGATTTAACTCCGCGAAATTCCCCGCTCTGCCCACGGTAAGTAGAGGACACCGATGGGCTTGGAAAGGCCGCCGTCCGTCGGATGGGACGTTAAGCCGTGGCGCCGTGTGCGGGAGAGCCATACTCTGTGCACGTTAAAGAACATTCTGGATGGCCTTGACGGGAGGCTACCATCTGTCTCCAGACAGCTGTTTCAGTGAGTCCCCTCCCCCAACCTTCTCTGAGTCTTCGGAGTCTTTGTGACCTGGCCATTTAGCCCATGGTGTGCAAAAAAGTGCCGCTCATATGTAAAACATAGAACGATATAGGGGCCCCCTCAGTAACTGAAATGATCTCTACAATTATGAAAGCAATCCATAGAATGATATGGGGGGCCCCTCAGTAACTGAAATGATCTCTACAATTATGAAAGCAATCCATAGAACGATATGGGGGCCCCCTCAGTAACCTGTGGACCTGAAGAGCTGCTAAGGCCTCTTATCGGTAAATCATCCTCGGAATAGCGAATGCGTCCTTCCCTTGCCCTTCGCATTTTTATTGGGTCACTTTGGCAGCTTTTAATCCTCTTCTCTAGTAATGACGCATCATTCACGAATTTCAGTACTTACTCACTGTACAACATTTTTAACGATGGGAACCAAGACATCGATACTTGTAATATGTCGATTTGGGTTGACGCAGTGGACTACATGCTTTCCTTTAGTACTATTTTCCGAGGTATGCAAACGCAACAAGGTGATGTGGCACCACACACATTTGATGTAGCGAAAAACTCAAGGACACAACGTTTAAGAAGCAGCACTGCATTTTCTTTATTTCCTTGTTATTCTTTCAGTTTGCAAAGCAATCATTAAATACAGGTATATTACTGAATTGAAGTTTTTTTACCGAAGTGCGATGGATGTTTTAAACCAGCCACTACAAAGGTGCTTTATTCTTAAAGAGCCGCAGGAAAAATTCTCTGCTTAGAAAAGGGTTGGGTTGTTTTACCTCTGAGCGGCACTTTTTTGCACACCATGGGCTAAATGGCCAGGTCACAAGGACCCCGAAGGCTCAGAAAAGGTTGGGGGAGGGGACCCACTGAAACAGCTGTCGGGAGACAGATGGTAGCCTCCCGTCAAGGCCATCCAGCGTGTTCTTTAACGTGCAGGGTATTCTCTCCCACACACGGGGCCACGGCTTAACGTCCCATCCGGCGGACGGCGGCCTTTCCAAGCCCATCGGTGTCCCCTACTGACCGTGGGCAGGGTGGGGGAATTTTGCGGAGATAAATCTCAACGCTGACCTAGCTGGGACTTGAACCTGGGAACTGTAGATTATGAGCTTGGCACGCTACAAACTGAGTCACCCCCGCCCCACTTAGAAAAGGAAACATACATTTGTAATGAGTAATGATTTGGGGGAAAATCACTCTATATTTTTAAGGAATCAGAAAAATAACTTGATAGTAATAACTGTAGTAATGACATTATAAATGTAAGACAGCTATTTAATACACCTATAAAATATAAGGGACTCAGTTATAAGTAGATGACGAAGAACCCGAAAGCATTATATTTTATATTAGTAGGTTCAGATTTTGGGCCACCTTTGTTGGGATTGCACTTGGGTTAAATGCTGACTAACTTTTACAATTCTGAAGGCCACCTTGTCTCATTTACTGGCGTCTTCCTGTAGGTGTCAGTCACATTCTTCAAGGTCATTATCACTTTCACTTCCGCTACGATGACCTTGCCGTTACTATTTCTTACTGTCATGGCAACCGCCCAAAGGTGTAGGCAAATTGGGAGGAGCCTAGTAATGCAAATGAGGAGAGCGGTTCGAGTTGACGCCCTGCACCGTGTATGGAGATTATTTTCGTGTGCAATGACATCACGATCCGTGTGAATAAGAGCTCCTTGGCTGGAACTAAGGAAGTTGCGACGAAAAGGAACAATCATATTGCTATTGACTACAGGAAGCAGAATAGATTGGATTGTTTTACCTCTGAGCGGCACTTTTTTGCACACCATGGGCTAAATGGCCAGGTCACAAGGACCCCGAAGGCTCAGAAAAGGTTGGGGGAGGGGACCCACTGGAACAGCTGTTGGGAGACAGATGGTAGCCTCCCGTCAAGGCCATCCAGTGTGTTCTTTAACGTGCACAGGGTATGGCTCTCCCGCACACGGAGCCACGGCTTAACGTCCCATCCGACGGAAGGCGACCTTTCCAAGCCCATCGGTGTCCCCTACTGACCGTGGGCAGGGCAGGGAAATTTTGCGGAGATAAATCTCAACGCTGACCCAGCTGGGACTCGAACCTGGGAATACAGATTACGAGCCTGGCGCGCTACCGACTGAGCCACCCTCGCCTTCAAAGGAAGCAGAATAGAGCATTACTTCTAGGCAAGTTATTGGATAAAGAAGGAATCTCTGTTTCACTCATTTATAAAAAATATCGGTTTATTAGAAATGAATGTCAAGATTTTAATATTTGAGACAAAAATTATAAAGGTAATATTAGTAATCCTGCATATTTTGAGAGAATATTTATGAAATTTTTTAAATATAAAAAATAAAATTAGAAATCATTAGTACAGTCGCTCAAAAAAATATCCGAACATTATGGTTGATTACAGAATTCAGAAAAAATATGTGGCAACGACTTTTTTAGAAATTAGTGATCTGACAACTTTCGTGTCACGGATATTTTTTTGAGCGACTGTACGCCTTCCATAGGTCATCTTAAATACATCCACGATTATTTCAGAAATTAGTGATCTGGCAACCTTCGTGTCACGTGACACGAAGGTTGCCAGATCTCTCATTTCTGAAATAATCGTTGTAAGATATTTTTTCTGAATTCTGTAATCAACCGTAGTGTTTGGATACTTTTTTGAGCGACTGTACAACAACCACAATGAGATTATCATTCAAAAAATGACAGAATCAGTTTTAATCTGCAGATAGACAGCCAACAGGTCCGTATCTATAAAAAAAAATAAAGATAGTGGCCCCCCCCTACCTTTCGAACTCATGAACGAGCAAAAATGAACCGAATATTGTTCCGATATAATGTTTTCCTTCCATTTTGTGGTCAGTAACAAATTTATTATGAAAATGAGTAATAATAACTTTATTCCCATATTCATTTATAAAAACATTACATCAAAAGTTTACAATCGAAGCTTGAATGGAAACTACTGATCAAAATAAAATTAAAAACGATGAAAAATAAAATAAAAGCAAAAATTACAATTTTAATATCTCTCAAATATTACCAAGCGGTATAACAAAGCTGTTCAGGTAATTAGATAAATTACATACAAATCAGCGGGCAACATTAGCTTAAAATACTAAAAAAAAAGTAATTTTGATTAATTACGTTGAACAAAAGTTCAAAATCATTTCTATTAATTAGAAATTCTCTAAGTTTTTGCTTAAATGTAATTTGATTGTTTAGATTTCTGATATCATCTGGTAATGAATTGACATTTTTGGAGCTGGGTGGAAAATTTGCCTCTGACACAGTTTCTTTAACTTTCGAAACAGCGCAAATTCTTTCCGATTCTCTAGAACAGGGGTTCTCAACGTGGGGTACGCGATAAAATGTTTTGGGGTACGCCGTGAGAGCTCAAAAGTCGTAGATCTAGTAACAAAGTCGCAAAGTTGGCATTATTATACTATAACTATAGTTTTATCTACCTATATAAGGAGTACGCAGTTACAGACACATTTCCAGGGGGTACGTGAAGCATAAAAGGTTGAGAACCACTGCGCTAGAATAATATAACTTTACCATTAATTTAAACCATCCAGAGTTATTAATGAGAAATAGAATAGACTTGAATATAAAAGAGTTTCTCAGTGTTAGAAGAGACTTACGTGGATAAATATTCATCAAGGTTTCATCTATTATTTTAAATACACATTTTACTGTTTTATTTTGCAATCTAACGGCAGGATTTATATTTGTAAAATAATCACCCCCTCCCCTCCCACAGACATTCCATACAGTATAGCAGAATAAATCCAAGCTAATAAAGAGTCCTTAAAAAATTACCATCAGCCTTTATTTTTTTTACAAAATAAAGCTTATAAAATAAAAATCTTAATTTCTTTACCAAATAAGTTATATGCTATTTCCATTTTAAAATATTATCAACCATAATACCAAGATATTTACAGCAAGGTATTTTTTCTACGATTTGACAGATTATAAAAAAATTTGCATGTAACACAACGAAATTTCACATTTAATAGTTGAAACTGAAAAATAATAAATTTAGTTTAAGTAACATTTATAGTTAATTTGTTCAATTTAAACCATGTATTTAATCTAAATGAATCCTCTTCGATATTATTTTTAAATTCTGACACATTTTTACCTCCATATATTAAGGTAGTGTCATCTGCAAATCCATCAATATTAAATCATTTATATAAATCAAGAGTAATAATGGTCCCAAAACTGATCCTTGTGGAACACCTTTATTTATTAACTGAAAGTTACTCTGAACATTGTTAATTAATACTGCTTGATTTATGTTAAATAAGATTTAAACCACTCATAGATATTTCCTCTAATCCCTATTTTATACATTTTAAATAATAACAATTTATGATCAACTGTATCAAATTCTTTTCTAACCTCAATAAAAAAGCGATGGCATTGTTTCTCATGTCCACATGTGACAAAAATTTATTCGTATATTTCAAAATAGCTTGTTCTATATTTTTATTTTCACTAAATCCAAATTGATCATCTGAATAAATATTGAATTTTTGCAAAAAAAATTGACAATTCTCCTTTTCATGAGCTTTTCAGTTACCTTAGAAAAAATGGATAGAATTGATATAGACCTATAGTTAGAAAAACAGTTAACATCTCCTGTCTTATAAATTGGTATTACAATTGCTTTTTCAATGCTATTTGGAAAAATATCTGAATTACATATTTACAATTTTTAACAGTAAAACATCATGATAATTAAATGTAATTTTCAATAATTTTTCTGTTAGAACCATCGTAGCTAGCTTTTTTTTTTCTATTAATATCTAACGAATTAATTGTTGACTTTAACTCATTTATATCACAATGAAAAAGAAACATTGAACTACCAATATTATTAATTAAATTAGAATATTTCTTGTTTTGTTATCAATAAAGTGACTACTGGTATCATCAAAATTTTTAACCGAATTTATGAAATGCTCATTCAATTCATGTACCTTATTAGTGTGATTTAAACCATTTAGAACAATTTTAGGTTTATGCATTATTCTATTAATATTATTTAGTATCATCCTATTAATTTATTTACCATTGTTTCTTTGAGATGGACCACATTTGGAAAACTCATTTTTATAATATAGATTTTTAGCTATATTAACTTTCATTTTTACCATTTTATCATAATCTTTATACATGCATTAATTTCCAATATTTTAAGGATTTTTCTTAAATATTTTACAAAGATTTTCTTTTGTATTAATTAATAGACGCAGTTCATTAGTCATCCAAGACCTCTTAGCTTTAAATAGTTTGACTTCCTTTTTAGTGCTACATTTTTTATTTAACAGTTGAATGAAATATTGCAACTCATCATATAAATTGTTAACATCATTAGACTCGCGAACAATAAAACTCCATTTGCAAGTTTTTCAATCTTTCTATGATTAAAATGAAGCGATATTTCCTTATTTGAAACTGAATAGTTGTATTCTTTTTTAGTGCTATTTTACACACTATTGGTAAATGATCAGTAAATGTGTAGTTAAGAAGTGCTACTTGTACTTGTAACTGAAAAACTGCGCATAAATAAGTGATCTGAACATGAATAATAATCTTTAGAGAACCTTGTGATTTCATTAATGACAGAAATAAATCCAAAATCAGACATCATATTTAAGTAATTATTTGAGACGCATGTATTACTTAAAAGCCGTGTCGTGGTCGAATGATTAGCGCGCTTGGCTACCGATCTAATGGGATCTGGGTTCCAGCCCGGGTAAGGCATGGATGTATGTCTGTGAGGATGGCAAGACCTCAGCAGAAAATAAACATTTTAAGCCCTGTATAAAATGTCCATATTTTTCCATGAATTCAAAAATTGTAAAATAATGTGATCTGTAAACTACTATAATATAGATGTCATTTAAGTCATCATAAATACCTAAAATCTCAGCTGTTTTCATATTAAGATGAGAAGAAGCAAAATTATTTATTGCATTTTTTACATAAGCAATAACACTTCCAGACATATTGTAATTTCGGCACAGAAAAAAAGTACTCTAATTATCAATTGCATACAGAGGTATTTCCTCTTCCTTAAATCAAATCTCTGTGAAAAGTATAGCATCGATATTTGAATGAACATTACTTAAAAGCAACAAAATTTCAACAACGTTAAAGTGTTGTCTAATACTTCTAACATTACAATAATACACAGTCGTATCAGAATAATATGACCACCTACCATACATATACTATGGTAGGTGGTCATATTATTCTTATACGAATGTGTATAAACCAATTAGCCGTCCCGTGGCCGAGTCGTTAGCGCGCTTGGCTACTGATCTACGGGACCTGGGTTCGAACCCCGGGTAAGGCATGGATGTTCGTGTTGTTTTCTGCTGAGGTCCTGCCATCCTCTCAGATCTTCTACTGTGGCATATAAACTGACAGGCTCCTGTCAGACCTCTGTGGCAAGCAGCTGCTTGAGGGGGTATTTATTTTATTTTTTATTTATAAACCAATTGAAAGATTAGTTGTTACACGGAAGAAGTCGTTTAATTCACTCAATTCATTCATCTTTTTCACGTCAATAGTCTCAACAATATCATAGTCACCATGTTTGATTAACTTCTCAGTCTTTCTCGTTTCTAATTCTGTACGCCTGACTTCCTGGTTCTCTTCTTAAAAAGATTTTGCCCCCTCTGATCCATGCAAATTGAAAACCATGGTCTTTGTTGAATTGTTTGACTTTATTGAATAAATTCTTCATGTAATGAGTCATACGTTCATTACATATATCCATGAAAACTTGAATTTTCGTTAAGACTTGCATCAACCCCCTTACCTTGCTTCGTTTTACTTTTCCATTCATTTTAAATTTCGCTCTTTTTCAACTTCACAACTATTAGTCAAATTTTTTTTTTCCTTTCTGTAGGAACTCTATGAGCAATCAGAACATTGTCTCTTTGTTCAACAATAATCACTTTTGTAACCTTATGCAAAATATTTGAGGTTGTGGGTTGTTTTACCTCTGAGCGGCACTTTTTTGCACACCATGGGCTAAATGGCCAGGTCACATGGACCCCGAAGGCTCAGAGAAGGTTGGGGGAGGGGACCCACTGGAACAGTTGTTGGGAGACAGATGGTAGCCTGCCGTCAAGGCCATCCAGCGTGTTCTTTAACGTGCACAGGGTATGGCTCTCCCGCACACGGGGCAACGGCTTAACGTCCCATCCGACGGACGGCGGCCTTTCCAAGCCCATCGGTGTCCCACCCTGCCCACGGAGGCAGGGTGGGGAATTTTGCGGAGATAAATCCCAACGCTGACCCAGCTGGGACTCGAACCTGGGAACTACAGATTACTAGCCTGGTGCGCTAACGACTGAGCCACCCCCGCCCCACAAAATATTTGAGACGTTTTCAAATTTTTCTTCAGATATGTTCACTAACTCTAGACTTGTGTTCCTAGAATATTGCTCTAATATTCTAGAATAATTAGATAATTCTAGAATATTCTAGGATAATAGTTCAATATCATGCTTGAGATTATTTTTCGCTATTTTTTTATGCTCCTCTTTAACATCTGGGGCGGGGGTGGCTCAGTCGGTAGCGCGCCAGGCTCGTAATAATAATAATTCCCAGGTTCGAGTCCCAGCTGGGTCAGCTTTGAAATTACCTCCGCAAAATTCCCCGCTCTGCCCACAGTCAGTAGGGTACACCAATGGGCTTGGAAAGGCCGCCGTCCGTCGGATGGACGTTAAGCCGTGGTCCGTGTGCGGGAGAGCCATACCCTGCACACGTTAAAGAACACACTGGATGGCCTAGACGGGATGCTACCATCTGTCTCCCAACAGCTGTTCCAGTGGATCTCCTCCCCCAACCATCTTTGACTGAGCCTTCGGGCTCCTTGTGACCTGGCTATTTAGTCCATGGTGTGCAAAAAAGTGCCGCTCAGATGTAAAATAACCCAACCCTTTAACATCTCTGATATCTTTTTTTCACATACTCAACTCATTTTATGAAATCTTGAAGGTTTTCCTAGTTATATTCATCAGAATTTTTAACATCGAGTATCTCTTGCTTAATGGATTTTTCATGGTCTGTGATTAATTTATTTAGAGATTCATATCTACAAAATATCTCAGACTGTATATAAGAGAATAACTGACCTAAACGTTTAATATTTTTTGTGCAATATAAAGTTTCTCAAAAAACTATCTTCAGTTGACGAAGATCCGACAATATCATTTAAGGTAGACGTTTGATCTGTTCTATTCTCATCACTCTTCTTATCTTTACTTTTTCCCTTACAGTTGACATCATATTCTTCAAGATGACTAAGAATCCCATATGGGTTCAGTGTTTTTAGAGTCGACGAATTTATAGCTCAAATTGATCTATCAGTCTTTGATGCACTGTTCACTGGATCTTTAGCTGCAGCACTTACCACTACACTGGTCGCCAACTTGTTAGGCTTAACATTACAACTGTTTTCGAAACACTTTACATTCTATCCACTTTAACTGACGTTCACGACTCATTTTGAGGAATCTCTCAGAAAGACCTACACACTCAAGATGAAAGCGACTTTTACATTTATCCTTACACTGAATAAAATCAGATTTTTCGATAAAATCACAAGAACACCAGACACTAACGAAATCATGTTGCCAGAACGTATCTGCTAGAAATCATTCGGCACTACTGGTCCTCTTGATCTAGACTAGGGGTTCTTAACGTGGGGTACGTGGTAAAAGTTTTTGGGGTACGCCGTGAGAGCTCAAAAGTCGCTAGATCTATTAACAAGGTAAAAATAGCCATTGTCATATTTTAACTATAGTTTTATCTATCTATGCAAGGGGTACGCCAGTTACATAAGATTTCCAGGGGGTACGTGAAGCATAAAAGGTTGAGAACCACTGACCTAGACCATCACTCCGATCCCTATCTGATCTTAAACGCGATACTGGATCTGAAATGTTTGAACATTGCCGTAATCTACGATCCGAAATACATATATGAATCAATTTTTAGTTCTCTAGCACTGGTATATTGAATCTGATCGAAAATTTCGCAACGTTTCTGAGATCTAAGATCCAAAATACCTCTGGTCAGCAAATTTTACCTCTCTAGTATCAGTACATAAAATTTCACCTTTGACCTTTAAGGACCCTCCTGATTCCAAATTTCCCATGTTTTCCGAGATCTACAACCTGAAATATCACAGCACCACTTTTCAGCTCTCTAGCACTGTAGATCGAAATTTGACCTTCCACCTTGAAGGACTCTCGGGATCCGACATTTCGTAACATTTCAGAGACCCACAGCCTCCCCCGGCCCCCAGACATCAATTTTCACGTATCTAGAACTCGTAGATGACGGATGACGGTTTGACCTCTATTGGATCTCGAGGTACACGTCAGATATGAAACTTCGGTTTTTTCCCGATCTACGACCCCAATTACACTTAAATGCAAATTTTAAGAGCTGTATCATTTCTGCATCATAATTAGAATTAGCTCACATGATTTAGATGTGTTATGCAAAGTAATGTAGGAGGGCCATAGTTAAGGGACTATTTCAGCAGAAATAAAAATAAAATAAACAAATACCTCCTCAAGCAGCTGCATGCCACAGAGGTCTGACAGGAGCCTGTCAGGCAAAGTATGGCGACCCGAACAGCTGTATAAGCATCATAACGACTTCTTATACTTTTACCTGGCTGGTCATGAGGTCTGGTAGTAGTACAACCCATTCTTTCCGCAGAGCAGATCAGAACATGCAGAGTGTTCCTGGAAGGGGATGGGGAGGGGGTGGTTCAGTCGGTAGCGCGCCAGGCTCGTAATCTGTAGTTCCCAGATTCGAGTCCTAGCTGGGTCAGCTTTGAGATTTATCTCCGCAAAATTCCCCGCCCTGCCCACGGTCAGTACGGGACACCGATGGGCTTGGAAAGGCCGCCGTCTGTCGAATGGGACGTTAAGCCGTGGCCCCGTGTGCGGGAGAGAGCCATACCCTGTGCACGTTAAAGAACACGCTGGATGGCTTTGACGGGAGGCTACCATCTGTCTCCCAACATCTGTTCCAGTGGGTACCCTCCCCCAACCTTCTCTGAGACTTCGGAGTCCATGTGACCTGGCCATTTAGCCCATGGTGTGCAAAAAAGTGCCGCTCAGAGGTAAAACAACCTAACCCAACCTGGAAGGGGTTGATGACCTGTAACTCATCTCTCCAGCGCATACACTGAGATGCCAGTTTATTAAGTACACCACTCCACGTCACATAAATGGTTCATTCCAACACGTAATATGTCCCGTGACCACTGCATGCGGTATAAACCAGTCAGACCAGATCTTTGAGCATCAATTAGAGGTTGGATTGAGCATCAGAATGGGCAAAACCAGCGACCTGAGCTACTTTGAACGTAGCATGATAGTTGGTGTTAGGAGTGCCGGTTCTAGCATCTCTCAAACGGCCGTCCTCCTGGGCTTCTCGCGTATAACTATTTTAAGGGTTTACTCAGAATGGCGGAAAAAGAAAAAAGCTACCAGTGATAGATGACCCTGTGAACGAAAACAGCTTATGGATCAGAGTGGGCAAAGGAGACTGGCGTGAATCGTGCAAATGAACAGACAGGTGATAACGAGGCAAATTATAGCAGAAATAAACATTGGTGCTCCGAATGCACCATGTATCAGACCTTGTAGCGAATGGGCTACAACAGCCACCGACCATGTTCAGTGGCGATGTTGTGAGCGACAAACAGGAAAGTACATCACCAGAGAGCGCATCATCAGACACCATTGAGGACTGGAAAAAGATAGCCTGGTCGGACGAATCAAAGTTCCTTTTGCATCATGCTGATGAAAGGATCAGAATTTGGTGCAAGCAACATGAAGCCATGGAGCTATCTTGTCTGGTGTCAAGAGTATAGGCAGGTGATAGTGGTGTGATGATGTGGGGAATATATTCTTGGCACACATTAAGCCCTGATACCCATCCTATCTGAACATCACGACATGTTTGACATCGTTTCGCATCGTTGCATCCCTTCTTGGCTACAGTTTATCCTCACTTGGATGGACATGTTCAGCATGATGATGCACCTGCTCTCAAGGCATTGTATCATCACTGAATGGTTACAGGAATTTTCCAAAGAGTTTTCCTTGTTTCATTGGCCTGCACAGACCCCACATCTAAACCCTATCGAGCATCTTTGGGATGAAGTGGTAAGGACTGTCACAGCGAGACTGTGCCACCTTCCAATTTGCAGTAACTGCATGGCACAATCATTTCCGCATGGTGCAACATTCCTGCACAATACATTCAGAATGTTGTGAGTTCCATACTCGATGAATTCGGGATGTTCTGGTCCAAAGCAGGCGTGGGATGAAGTGGTAAGGACTGTCACAGCGAGACTGTGCCACCTTCCAATTTGTAGTAACTGCATGGCGCAATCATTTCCGCATGGTGCAACATCCCTGCACAATACATTCAGCATGTTGTGAGTTCCATACTCGATGAATTCGGAATGTTCTGAAGTCCAAAGCAGGCGTGGGATGAAGTGGTAAGGACTGTCACAGCGAGACTGTGCCACCTTCCAATTTGTAGTAACTGCATGGCGCAATCATTTCCGCATGGTGCAACATTCCTGCACAACACATTCAGCATGTTGTGAGTTCCATACTCGATGAATTCGGAATGTTCTGAAGTCCAAAGCAGGCGTGGGATGAAGTGGTAAGGACTGTCACAGCGAGACTGTGCCACCTTCCAATTTGTAGTAACTGCATGGCGCAATCATTTCCGCATGGTGCAACATTCCTGCACAACACATTCAGCATGTTGTGAGTTCCATACTCGATGAATTCGGGATGTTCTGAAGTCCAAAGCAGGCGCAATATGGCATTAGGTAGGTGTACCTAATAAACTGACATTTCAGTGTATGCTCTATAACACTGGTGTTCAACCTTTTTTATAGCATGGTGAGCTGGGCGAATTTTTTGTTGCAATCCCGCCATCTACTAGCAATTTTTATGAAGTAAAAGAAAATTATTCTTCCTTTTATCACATGTACTGGGAAAAGTGTAGGCTTTAACTAGGATGCAGCAATATTATAGGGCACAAAATAAAATGAATTGTAAATGATAAAAAATAGTTACATACTTAAATATTACAACAGTTAAAAACCTTCGATAAAAAAGCTAACGTTAAAAAATTCTGCAATTAAGGAATGATCGATCAAAAAGTACACCGTGGTCGATCAGTAACTCACGATCAATGCATTGACCACTCCTGCCTTATAAGATTCAAGTCCGAAAAAAAAATAGACTAGTCACTCAATCTAATGAATATATTCTTTTTTAAGAAATTCATTGATTAGCTTAACCCTACGAAGGTAGGCTTTATCAATGACTAAATGAAATGGATGCTAATGCAGCTCTGGAAAGCCTCAAATAGGGCTGAAGGATATGATCCCTAAATCTCTGACAAGTCAGAGTGCCTCTGGAAAGATTTCGAGTGGTGCTTTTTTATACTTAGTGACTTGTCAGGCAATTGTGGTCATTTGACAATAATGCTGATCCAGTCCATCAAACCACCAGCACCATAGTGGTCTGGTTTTCTGATGTTAGAGGGTTGGTAACGAGTGCTTAGTTCTTTCCAAATCAAAACGCTTCGAGAATTAGTCTGAAGAATTAATCGCAAATCATTGGTTAAGAGCACATGCACCTATTTATCTGGAGTTCAGTCACGATTTTGTCTGTATCGTGTTAATCGAGCTCTCCTGTCAAAGAGATCGAAAGAAATACAAACTATCTATTGTCTGGCATAGAGTTCTCCCTGTTAGCCCTTTGGTAAACAATATGCCTCAAAACAGTTCTCCCAATGGCTGCAGAAAGCTTCAGATAGAATTGTTTGTCTGACATCACCCTATGACGTCAGGTTAGCACAATATAGCAGTCATCCTGTGCGTTGTTACTCTTGGGCAATCTTAAATTCATATACTGTATGGCTAATGTCTTTATAGCCGATTGTAATCCTTTCTACCCACATGTGTGAGCTTTTAACCTCTGGGTCCTTTTATTTAACCTCAGGATGTCAGAATGGCAGTACTGGACTACTGAAATCACTGGACTCTACGCATATGTATACTACGTACATATTTACACTTTTATTTGCACTTGAAGCAACGCAGTACACAGACAAATATTTATAAGGAAAGCGATTGCTGCCTGGCAAGTCACTAAATACAAGACAGCAGGATTCCATATACTACGGAAAGTCTATGGCAATGCTTTCAGGTATTCCCAAAACCTACACAAAAGGAAGTGGTTAAACACGAAGAGGACGACGATCTCAGCACTATCTCCTACAAGAGTCCAGACGCAACTGACTTTTTAAAATTTATCTTCCTTTGTTCGAACAACTGCTGGTGCGGTCACATGATATATTCGAGGGGGGGGGGGGCTAGCTCATTCCAGTCAATCAAGTAAGCTCACGTTCTAAGCTCCTTTGGGGACCTTTCTAGAATGCAACTCCAAGAATAAGACTCGGTTAAACTCGCATATTGTTTTTCACCTGGCCCAGAGCTGTCCTTGTTGCTTGGCAAGGTTTTTTCAAAAAATGACACTCCTGGTCCACCCACCTTGACCCTAGCTGATCGAGTCCGTACACTCTTCACCTACAAAGTGTTGAAACCACTGGATGGGGGATATATGCAGTCCTAGCCATAACCCAACAAATTAATTCATCTACCACGTATAAAAGTATTCATATGATGTCTCTGTGGCAATGGGGACGGGGGTGGCTCAGTCGGTAGCGCGCCAGGCTCGTAATCTGTAGTTCCCAGGTTCGAGTCCCAGCTGGGTCAGCGTTGAGATTTATCTCCGCAAAATTCCTCGCCCTGCGCACGGTCAGTATGGGACACCGATGAGCTTGGAAAGGCCGCCGTCCGTCGGATGGGACGTTAAGCCGTGGCTCCGTGTGCGGGAGAGCCATACCCTGTGCACGTTAAAGAACACGCTGGATGGCCTTGACGGGAGGCTACCATCTGTCTCCCAACAGCTGTTCCAGTGGGTACCCTCCCCCAACCTTCTCTGAGCCTTCGGGGTCCATGTGACCTGGCCATTTAGCCCATTGTGTGCAAAAAAGTGCCGCTCAGAGGTAAAACAACCCAACTCTGTGTCATGCTCTTGTGACGAAACGCTCTACCAATATGAACACACACCTACTCAAGAGGAAATGAATGGCAAATAGCCAGAGCCAGTTATTGTAGCACCCTGGGTTTGCTTTTCAAGTCACAAGAGCAAATGTTTTCTTGTCAGAGCATTTTTTGGAACCTTGCATTTCCAATTGTTTGTCAGATCTTTAATAGTTTGTGAATTATGATTTTTGGACACCAGTACACATACATCCACCGTATTTTCCAGTTTACCCTATAGACGTTTACTTTTAGACTGTCATCTACATTCTGCTCATCATTGGAATTGCTCCGTCTGAAAAAATAGATATATTGACCTGATGATATATTTGGGTTGGGTTGGGTTGTTTTACCTCTGAGCGGCACTTTTTTGCACACCATGGGTTAAATGGCCAGGTCACATGGACCCCGAAGGCTCAGAGAAGGTTGGGGGAGGGGACCCACTGGAACAGCTGTTGGGAGACAGATGGTAGCCTCCGTCAAGGCCATCCAGCGAGTTCTTTAACGTGCAGAGGGTATGGCTCTCCCGCACATGGGACCACGGCTTAACGTCCCATCCGACGGACGGCGGCCTTTCCAAGCCCATCGGTGTCCCCTACTGACCGCGGGCAGGGCGGGGAATTTTGCGGACCTGATGATATATATGAAAAGTTGTGATGTATATGGATGTAAACGATTTGCATCTGAAGCTCATCGGTGCAGAAGAATGTCCAACGACGCGTCTGGTACCACAGGGAGAGAGGGTTGATTCAATAGGCTGCATGCCAGGTTCGTAGTCTGCAGTTCCCAGGTTCGAGTACGAACTGAGCAAGGCATGGGATTTTTCTATGCTAAATCCCCACCCTGCCCTCGGTTAGCAGGGGACATCGATGGGCTTGAAAAGGCCACTGTCCGTCGGATGGGACACAAAGCCATGGCTCGTGTTTGGAGGAGCCATACCCTGTGCATGTTAGAGAACATGCTTGATGGAATTGGCAGCAGATTATCATCTGTCTCCTAACAGCTGTCCAGTGGGTCCCCTTCCCTGACTATTGTATGCAAAAAGTGGTGCTCAGAGGTAAAATACCCAAACCAAAGTCGGGCCCGCATAGAAATCTGATGGGGCTATAGAAACGGGGGTTAACGTCAAAAGCACACAAAATGGGGAGCGAATGTCCTTAAGGTGATGTTATCTACAATTGACGGGGTTTGGAAAGGATTAGATCATTGGGTTGTTAGAGGCTGAATGATCAACACATTGACCTTGGATTGAGGCTGGATGATCAACACATTGATTTGATTGCTGTTCGTGTGGGTCATGATACCCACAAGGTTAGATGCTGTTAACTACAATGAGTACAGGAAAGTACTGGGACACATCGCCGAGCTGCTTCTGCCGGCTTCAGAATGATGTTCAAATGGAAGAATTGACGGTTTCGGCGACTAGTGACAGGAGAGACACAAGCCTCCAGATTTCTGATGTGGTAATGGTATCTCTGTCTGTACCTGAGTTGGGGAGCACAATTAGATGACTGCAAGATTCAGCGCTTCATTTGCATTGTCCTGTGGCTTGTTTAACTGTAAAACCTTCTCATCCATCATCCATGTCTGTAGTGGTGCAGGGCGAGAATTGCTTAAGCCAACACTTCACAAGTGTGGTAATGTGTCGTGCCATCTTAAGCGTTGGGTTGCTGTTGTTTTACCTCTGAGAGGCACTTTTTTGCACATCATGGGCTAAATGGCCAGGTTACAAGAGCCCCGCAGTCTCATAGAAGGCTGGGGGAGGGGACCCACTGGAAAAGCTGTTGGGAGACAGATGGTAGCCTTCCGTCAAGGCCATCCAGCATGTTCTTTAACGTGCACATGGTATGGCTCTCCCGCACACGGGGCCACTACTTAACGTCCCATCCGACGGACGGCGGCCTTTCCAAGCCCGTCGGTGTCCCCTACTGACCGTACTGACGTCTTTAACGTGCACATGGTATGGCTCTCCCGCACACGGGGCCACTACTTAACGTCCCATCCGACGGATGGCGGCCTTTCCAAGCCCATCGGTGTCCTCTACTGACCGTGGGCAGGGGGGGGGGGAATTTTGCAGAGATAAATCTCAACACCGACTCAGCTGGGACTGCTGGGACTCAGCTGGGAACTGCAGATTACGAGCCTGGCGCGCTACTGACTGAGCCACCCCCGCCCCATCTTAAGCGTTCTCACTCTTGTAATAACGTGTTGTTTTTTAGCGACGAATCCCTTTTCTCTTTGTAATCCAGTGATGGCTCTAATGCTATCACTGGATCATTGGGGCGAGGGTGGCTCAGTCGGTAGTGCGCCAGGCTCGTAATCTGTAGTTCCCAGGTTCGAGTCCCAGCTAGGTCAGCGTTGAGATTTATCTCCGCAAAATTCCCCACCCTGCCCACGGTCAGTAGGGGACACCGATGGGCTTGGAAAGGCCGCCGTCCGTCGTATGGGACGTTAAGCCGTGGCCCCGTGTGCGGGAGAGCCATACCCTGTGCACGTTAAAGAACACGCTGGATGGCCTTGACGGGAGGCTACCATCTGTCTCCCAACAGCTGTTCCAGTGGGTCCCCTCCCCCAACCTTCTCTGAGCCTTCGAGATCCTTGTGACCTGGCCAGTTAGCCCATGGTATGCAAAAAAGTGCCGCTCAGAGGTAAAACAACCCAACCCAACTGGATCATTCCATCTGACTGAAAAGTACTGCTTTGTATATTTTCATTTATTGCAGATAGCAGAAGCAAGGATTTTGGATGTTTTCCATTCTTATTAGCACATAATGAAGTTAGATGGAAACGAGGGATCTTCAGCATAAAATCAAGTTAGATGGAAACGAGGGATCTTCAGCATAAAATCAAGTTAGATGGAAACGAGTGATCTTCAGCATAAAATCAAGTTTGAACACTGAAAATTTTCGATTTTTTGTATTTCAGTAAATATTTTTCTTGCATTGTAATTTTATTTAAAGAATTGACATTAGTTTCAGAAAACATTAAAAACGAAGAACTCAAAGTCAGAAGTTAGAAATCAGGGAAGTTAAATTTGCTTAGTCGGTTGTTTTGCGCAAAAAATAAATGTTGGACATCATCTCTGAGATGGAAGTTTTCGTGCTCATTTCTCAAATTGTAGATTCAGTGAGATCTCTATAAAATTATTCAAAAAGAACTGTAAAATATAACTGCTAAAATTAAGTAAATATGGTTCAAAGTATACGAAATTGCAATGGTACTGAAGTTTCTTCTGTCCCTTTCAGTGTATTGCTGTAAGTGCTCTTACAATTAAGCTGCTTTTTAAAAGTAACAGATGAGAGTAAAACGAATTTTATCGATTAAAATGTGTATTAGAGAAGTGTTTTTTGTTTCGTAAAAAAGTGCAAGTACTACTCATCCCTTGAGAGTGATAGAATTCATTTGAATAGATGTCTGTTAATATTACTGTGCAAGAAAGGTGCCAATTCGCCGTACAGGTGCGTACCATTACAAAGTTGGGTTCTGTTATTTTACCTCTGAGCGGCACTTTTTTGCACACCATGGGCTAAATGGCCAGGTCACATGGACCCCGAAGGCTCAGAGAAGGTTGGGGGAGGGGACCCACTGGAACAGCTGTTGGGAGACAGATGGTAGCCTCCCGTCAAAGCCATCCAGCGTGTTCTTTAACGTGCACAGGGTATAGCTCTCCCGCACACGGGGCCATGGCTTAACGTCCCCTCCGACGGACGGCGCCCTTTCCAAGCCCATTGGTGTCCCCTACTGACCGTGGGCAGGGCGGGGAATTTTGCAGAGATAAATCTCAACGCTGACCCAGCTGGGACTCGAACCTGGGAACTACAGATTACGAGCCTGGTGCGCTACCGACTGAGCCACCCCGCCCCACCCTTTCCAAAGAAAGGTATGCATAAGGGAAAACAGCTTGGAATGGAAAGAAATTAAACCTTAAATTGGGAAAGAGGCACTTCAGCTGGAAGCTGTCCCATATTGAGGAAAAGCTCAAGGGGGAGGAGAAGCAAATGACACAATCGAGTCGAAAAAGAGTAAAATGAGGTGGAGAAAGAGGCCGGATTTGAATTGCAGTATAACATTTTTTTTCCGTTTTTAAAATTTAAAAAAAATTGTAAAAAATGCTTGAAATATTCACCATTTTAATAATTTTTTGCCTCCATTACTCTTACTAACATGCTCAAAAAGGGGGTGACTCAGTCGGTAGCGCGCCAGGCTCGTAATCTGTAGTTCCCAGGTTCGAGTCCCAGCTGGGTCAGCGTTGAGATTTATCTCCGCAAAACTCCCCGCCCTGCCCACGGTCAGTAGGGGGAACCGATGGGCTTGGAAAGGCCGCCGTCCGTCGGATGGGACGTTAAGCCGTGGCCCGTGTGCGGGAGAGCCATACCCTGTGCACGTTAAAGCACACGCTGGATGGCCTTGATGGGAGGCTACCATCTGTCTCCTAACAGCTGTTCCAGTGGGTCAACTCCCCCATCCTTCGGGGTCCATGTGACCTGGCCATTTAGCCAATGGTGTGCAAAAATGTGCCGCTCAGAGGTAAAACAACCCAACGTGTGATACGTTTTTTACTGATTCAAATATATTTATTAACAAAACGATTTCTCAGAGGAAAAGAATTCGCGCCTTTTTTCTCACCTCGATCTTCTTCGTTGCCTTTGGCTTTCACTTCCTCTTTACTCTCTTCCCCATGAACGGGATTCGAGATGTTTGATTACAATGAGAACATGCGCAGTTGTCACTGAAATCGCCTCCTTCATTCAGACGGTTCTAATCCCCCCTCCCCAAAATGCAAGAAACCAAATCGCCATAAAACCCGAAACGAAATAAATGGCAGAGGAAGGAGAGACGCGGAACACGCGCTGAGTAAACGGAAGCACATGGTCACGAGTCAACCTCGGAGATCGTAATGAGCCATTTTGTGGCGGGATTTGCTGGCATCAGGAGCACTTAGGGCATTAAGTGGTGCGTATTAAGTGTGCGGAGCAGATCGCGCCGCACATATGAATGGCTTGGAACTCGAAGCGCACAAGAACTTCTATATTTATCGAAAGATCAGGAAAAGCAAAAGAAATGGAAGTCAATGACTCCTCTAGGGACGAGAGGAGTTTTTCCAGTTTAGTGGCAAATATGGTTCGATACTTTTATGGGAAAGTCAGTGATAAGTTGATTGTTGGGATTGTTTCTTCTGACTCCGTTTCTTGTCTCTTTTCTGCTTAATGAAATTGTAAAAATTGGAAGTGACTTGTTCATAGCTTGGAGGGCGGGGGTGGCTCAGTCGGTAGCGCGCCAGGTTCGTAATCTGTAGTTCCCAGTTTCGAGTCCCAGCTGGGTCAGTGTTGAGACTTATCTCCCGCAAAACTCCCTGCCCTATCCACGGTCAGTAGGGGACCCCGATGGGCTTGGAAAGACGGCCGTCCGTCGGATAGAACATTAAACCGTGGCTCCGTGTGCGGGAACATTAAACCGTGGCTCCGTGTGCAGTGATCTGGCAACCTTCGTGTCACGTGACACGAAGGTTGCCAGTCCGTAATCTCTAAAATATTGTTGCCAGATATTTTTTCTGAATTCTGTAATCAACCATAGTGTTCGGATACTTTTTTCAGCGACTGTATGTAAAACCGAACCTTCTTAATAACTTCTAAATTTAAATTCCTCGTTGTTTCGAACACGTTTTTTTATTTCATCCACCATATTAACATGAAACAGAGAATTCTCGGACGGCGACTTTACAAACTGTATTTAGATGACGCAGCACATGGTCGAATTCCGACGATAAGTGCAAATGAAGGATAAATGGGCACCAAGCTAGCAACCGTTGCCAGGGAAACCTCTGCCTGAATGTCTTCTCACGTTACTTGTTTTGAAAACGGATGGAGAGCATAGGGGTTATTGTTTGTTGGTTATTGTCTTGATTTCAGATTTCTATCACGGAAAGAGTGTCAAACGCCATTTTAATATCTAAAAAAAGTTAGAGTTAAGCAATTTTCCTCTATAGATTCATATATGTATATCGTTAAATTTACAATAGCTTCCTCTACATATTTTCCTTCTTGAAACCTAAATTGATTGTCAGTATGTAAGGAATTTTGTAGAAGATAGTTGTCCAATCGCTTTTTTTAAATATGTTACCAAAAATGGAAATAACAGAGATTGGTCTGTAGTTTCTGCGGTTTAAAACAAATCCATGAAGGTGATCAATTGGAGCCTGGGCCTTATCTTGCTGCATACGGTTCAGCTTACTGTGAGGTGTTCTGTTAACAGAAAATTACTTAACCATTGCAACCATTTTCTACGTGGCTACTCTTAATATTCCTATGGAGTATGTAGCATCAATAGCATCTCAGGTGATGTGGATACGCAATATTTCATATTAGAGGCAATAAGAGAGCCTTAAGCAAAGTATGTATTGCAATAGAATAACTTTCTGAATGAAACACTTTTTTTTTCTCTTTGTGCTATTTGATATTAGAGACAATAAGAGAGCCTTAAGCAAACTATGTATTGCAGTAGAACTTTCTGAATGAAACACATTTTGTTTTCTCTTTGTGCCATTTGATATTAGAGACAATAAGAGAGCCTTAAGCAAAGTATGTATTGCAGTAGAAGAACTTTCTGAATGAAACACTTTTTTTTTCTCTTTGTGCTATTTGATATTAGAGACAATAAGAGAGCCTTAAGCAAAGTATGTATCGCAATAGAATAACTTTCTGAATGAAACACTTTTTTTTTCTCTTTGTGCTATTTGATATTAGAGACAATAAGAGAGCCTTAAGCAAAGTATGTATTGCAATATAAGAACTTTCTGAGTGAAACACATTTTTTTCTCTTTGTGCTATTTGATATTAGAGACAATAAGAGAGCCTTAAGCAAAGTATGTATTGCAATATAAGAACTTTCTGAGTGAAACATATTTTTTTCTCTTTGTGCTATTTGATATTAGAGACAATAAGAGAGCCTTAAGCAAAGTATGTATTGCAATATAAGAACTTTCTGAGTGAAACACATTTTTTTCTCTTTGTGCTATTTGATATTAGAGACAATAAGAGATTGATATTAGAGACATAATAAGCCTTAATCATCATCATCATCATCAACCTCAAGCAGCCATGGGCTACGGAGGTCCAACCAGACCGTGCAATTTAGTTCTCCAAGCAAGTCTATCCTGAGCTACATCTACTGCATCTGGCCACTGCACACCAATTTTAACAAGGTCCTGTTTGACATTGTCTGCCCACCGCATCCTAGGTCTCCCCTTCTTTCTGAGGCCTTTAGGCACACTGTTCATAACCCTATTCGCCAATCTATAATTATTCATACGGGCAACATGGCCAAACCAACGGAGTCTCTCTCTGCAAAATATGCTGCTTAAAGGAGGTTGCAAACTCCTTTGCCTAACCTCATCATTACTTACAAAGTTGAACCACCTAATGCCCAAGATACTGCGTAAGCATCTGGAATCAAAAGCATCTAGTTTCCTGTTATCTTGTTTACAAAGTGTCCAAGTTTCACTACTATAACTAACCCTAGAAAGAACCAAACTATTATACAGTCTAATTTTAGTCTTTAGGTGTATACGCCTATTTCTCCACACTCTCCATAGATTCTTAAAAGTCCCGGCAGCAATCCCTATTCGTCTGTTAATCTCATGCTGCACATCACCACTATCTGTTACATAGCTCCCAAGATAATTAAACTGTGACACCTGCTCAAGACTGCAACCATTCAGATTAACTGAATCACAGCCTGCCTGACCAATTTTCATCACTTTAGTTTTCTCTCTGTTTATAACCAAACCTACTCTACTACCAGTCTCATCAACAGCTCGAATGAAAGAGTTCATCTCATCAACATCATTTGCCAAAAGGGCTAAATCATCAGCATAATCTAAATCAGAAATTTTCATATCTCCAGCCCATTTAAGGCCAAAATCTTTCC
Organism: Ryuthela nishihirai; assembly: GCA_038380435.1. Classification (NCBI taxonomy): domain Eukaryota; kingdom Metazoa; phylum Arthropoda; class Arachnida; order Araneae; family Heptathelidae; genus Ryuthela; species Ryuthela nishihirai. Next base: position 20,907,749 of record JAWZYU010000028.1, on the reverse strand, counting down.
CTTGAAGTGAATTTCGCATAACATAATCAATAACCAAACTAAAGAGAAAAGGAGACAAAATGCACCCTTGTCGAACACCAGAAGTAATGCTAAACCAATTGCTACAAGCCTTACCAACTCTCACACACGACTCAGTGTTATTATAGAGAGCTTTCATTATGTTAACTAACCTGTCTGGTATACCATATGATTTCACAATCAACCACAAATTATGACGATCAACAGAGTCGAAAGCCTTTTTGAAATCAACAAAGCTAGCAACCAAAGGTTTCTGAAACTCTAAACATTTCTCAAGAATCTGCCTAAGTGAAAATATCTGATCCACACATCCCCTACCACTTCTGAATCCACATTGCTCATCACGCAATTGACTGTCAACCAGATTCTTAATTCTATTAAGCACAATCATGGAAAGAACTTTACCTGGAACAGAGAGTAGGCTAATACCCCTATAGTTATCACAAGAACTGCGATCACCTTTTTTGAAAATAGGGATAACAATAGCTCTGGTAAAATCCTTAGGAACCATGCCTTTATCATAAAAGATATTCAGAATTTCAGTCATCCAAATGGTAACCGAAACATTTCCAGCTCTAAGCATTTCTGTAGTAATTTCATCTACCCCTGGGGATTTATGAAGCTTAAGTTTAGAAACAGCCAAAATAACTTCGGATTGTGTTATAGGGCCAACGTTAAAGCCACCAATGCATCTATCATCATTGCAAACAATGGGAATAGAACTAACCGCATTGTTTAGTACATCACTGAAATGCTCAGCCCACCTAGCCATGACAGAATCCTCACCTTCTATAACCTTACCTTGTTTATCCTTCAATCCCTGTATACCTGTCCGTTTTCTACCACACAAAACATTAACTATCTGGTACAGCTCTCTGCTGTTGTGCTGTCTAACTGCTTCCTCGGCTTTGTCAGCCAAATCATCAAGCCAAAGATTCTTATCGGCAGCTAACTGATCTTTTACACGTTTATTAAGTTCTCTGTAATGCTTTCTATTAGGACTAGTAGGGTATTGATTAAGGACATTCCTGCAGTTCTTTCTTTCCGAAATAAGCTCAAGTGCCTCATCACTCAAATAATTTTGCCTCTTCTGCTCCTTTTTTCCTAAAAGAGTACTGCTAGTGTCCAAAAAAGCCTGTTTAAAATGATCCCATTCTTCCTCAACTTCAGTGGTAAGCATACCATGACTGTCATAATGACTAAGTAACCTATCATGGTAAGCTTTGGCTATAACTGGGTCTTTCAGAGCTTCAGTATTAAAAGCAAATTTTTTAACCCTAGCACAACACTTTTTAAGTTTAAGTTGCAACACACTTTTAACAAGGTAATGGTCAGATCCAATTTCAGCTCCCCTATATGCCCTGGTATTCCTAACAGAACTAGTCCATTTGCTGTTAATTAATATGTAATCAATCATATTCTTATGCAGCCCATCAGGTGAAACCCATGTGTACTGATGTATGTCGCGGTGTTTGTAATAAGTGTTAGTTATTCTGAATCCATTGAGTTTACTTACCTGTAGGAGACGTTGCCCATTGCTATTGCAGCTACCAATACCAAAAGGGCCTATTACTCCTCCCCAAAGGTCAGAGTCAGTACCAACTTTGGCATTGAAGTCACCAAGAACAAGGGTAATATCTCCTTTCTTGACAGAATTCAAAATATCCTGAAGTTGTTCATAAAACCTATCCTTCTCATCCTTATCGGCATCCTCAGTGGGGGCATAACAGCAGATAACATTCAGGTCTTTAACGCTTGTCTGAAATTTTTCTGTAAGAAACCTTTCATTAATGCACTCATATCCTAGAAGAGCATCGCTAGCGTGTCTGCTGAGAAGCAGACCCACGCCTTGGTGATGCTTGTTGTCGTCCCTCCCTGAAAAGAGAAATTTAAGATTATTTTTAAGAATCTGACCTTTATCTGTCCATCTGGTCTCTTGCAAGCCGAGAATATCTAAATTATAATGGTGGAATTCTTGTGTGAGGACATCAAGAGAAAAAGCTCTGTGCAGAGTCCTCACATTCCAACTACCTATGGAGAGAAAATGGTTAGTAGGATGTTTAAAGAAACTATGTTTATTGAGAGAGGGAATGCCGACAATATCAAACAGCCCCCTAATCGCAGACATGGGGCAAAGACCCGTTCCCCCACCACTAAAGGCTGAAGCCATCTATACTGGAAGACTTCCTCCAATGTAGAATTTGACGATGCCAATAGAAGCAAAGAGTTCAGGTGCCTGCGATGACCTCTGCTCACGATTATCCACCAGCTGATAAACATATCCTGTGAATCTATTCACTTGGGGCTGTCAACCCACAAACAAACAGAAAACACAGCGGAAGATTTTCCCTCCACAGAAGCCCACCAGTGCAGCAAAATCAGGATCCATAATCAAGCTCAGAGCCAAGCAAAGTATATATCGCAGTAGAAGAAGTTTCTGAATGAAACACATTTTGTTTTCTCTTTATGCTATTTGATATTAGAGATAATAAGAGAGCCTTAAGCAAAGTATGTATTGCAATAGAACTTTCTGAGTGAAACACATTTTTTTTTCTTTGTGCTATTTGATATTAGAGACAATAAGAGAGCCTTAATTATAGTATGTATTGCAGTAGAAGAACTTTCTGAATGAAACACATTTTGTTTTCTCTTTGTGCTATTTAATATTAGAGAAAATAAGAGAGCCTTAAGCAAAGTATGTATTTCAGTAGAAGAACTTTCTGAATGAAACACATATTGTTTTCTCTTTGTGCTATTTGATATTAGAGACAATAAGAGAGCCTTAAGCAAAGTATATATTGCAGTAGAAGAACTTTCTGAATGAAACACATTTTGTTTTCTCTTTGTGCTATTTGATATTAGAGACAATAAGAGAGCCTTAAGCAAAGTATGTATTGCAATAGAACTTTCTGAATGAAACACATTTTTTTCTCTCTGTGCTATTTGGTATTAGAGACAATAAGAGAGCCTTAAGCAAAGTATATATTGCAGTAGAAGAACTTTCTGAATGAAACACATTTTGTTTTCTCTTTGTGCTATTTGATATTAAAGACAATAAGAGAGCCTTAAGCAAAGTATGTATTGCAATAGAACTTTCTGAATGAAACACCTTTTTTTCTCTTTGTGCTATTTGATATTAGAGACAATAAGAGAGCCTTAAGCAAAGTATATATTGCAGTAGAAGAACTTTCTGAATGAAACACATTTTGTTTTCTCTTTGTGCTATTTGATATTAGAGACAATAAGAGAGCCTTAAGCAAAGTATGTATTGCAATAGAGGAACTTTCTGAATGAAACACATTTTGTTTTCTCTTTGTGCTATTTGATATTAGAGACAATAAGAGAGCCTTAAGCAAAATATGTATTGCAATAGAAGAACTTTCTGAATGAAACACATTTTTTTCTCTTTGTGCTATTTGATATTAGAGACAATAAGAGAGCCTTAAGCAAAGTATATATTGCAGTAGAAGAACTTTCTGAATGAAACACATTTTGTTTTCTCTTTTTGCTATTTGATGTTAGAGACAATAAGAGAGCCTTAAGCAAAGTATATATTGCAGTAGAAGAACTTTCTGAATGAAACACATTTTGTTTTCTCTTTGTGCTATTTGATATTAGAGACAATAAGAGAGCCTTAAGCAAAGTATGTATTGCAATAGAATTTTCTGAGTGAAACACATTTTTTTCTCTTTGAGCTAATTGATATTAGAGACAATAATATAGCCTTAGGCAAAGTATGTATTGCAGTAGAAGAACTTTCTAAATGAAACACATTTTTTTCTCTTTGTGCTATTTGATATTAGAGAAAATAAGAGAGCCTTAAGCAAAGTATGTAATGCAATAGAAGAACTTTCTGAATGAAACACATTTTTTTCTCTTTGTGCTATTTGATATTAGAGAAAATAAGAGAGCCTTAAGCAAAGTATGCATTACAATAGAACTTTCTGAATGAAACACATTTTTTCCTCTTTGTGCTATTTGATATTAGAGAAAATAAGAGAGCCTTAAGCAAAGTATGTATTTCACTAGAAGAACTTTCTGAATGAAACACATTTTGTTTTCTCTTTGTGCTATTTGATATTAGAGAAAATAAGAGAGCCTTAAGCAAAGAATGCATTGCAATAGAAAAACTTTCTGAATGAAACACATTTTGTTTTCTCTTTGTGCTATTTGTTATTAGAGACAATAAGAGAGCCTTAAGCAAAGTATGTATTGCAATAGAACTTTCTGAATGAAACACATTTTGTTTTCTCTTTGTGCTATTTGATATTAGAGACAATAAGAGAGCCTTAAGTATAGTATGTATTGCAGTAGAAGAACTTTCTGAATGAAACACATTTTTTCTTTTTGTGCTATTTGATATTAGAGACAATGAGAGAGCCTTAAGCAAAGTATGTATTGCAATAGAACTTTCTGAATGAAACACATTTTGTTTTCTCTTTGTGCTATTTGATATTAGAGACAATAAGAGAGTCTTAAACAAAGTATGTATTGCAATAGAACTTTCTGAATGAAACACATTTTTTTCTCTTTGTGCTATTTGATATTAGAGACAATAAGAGAGCCTTAAGCAAAGTATGTATTGCAGTAGAAGAACTTTCTGAATGAAACACATTTTGTTTTCTCTTTGTGCTATTTGATATTAGAGACAATAAGAGAGCCTTAAGCAAAGTATGTATTGCAATAGAACTTTCTGAATGAAACACATTTTTTTCTCTTTATGCTATTTGATATTAGAGACAATAAGAGAGCCTTAAGCAAAGTATATATTGCAATATAAGAACTTTCTGAGTGAAACACATTTTTTCTCTCTGTGCTATTTGATATTAGAGACAATAAGAGAGCCTTAAGCAAAATATATATTGCAGTAGAAGAACTTTCTGAATGAAACACATTTTGTTTTCTCTTTGTGCTATTTGATATTAAAGACAATAAGAGAGCCTTAAGCAAAGTATGTATTGCAATAGAACTTTCTGAATGAAACACGTTTTTTTCTCTTTGTGCTATTTGATATTAGAGACAATAAGAGAGCCTTAAGCAAAGTATATATTGCAGTAGAAGAACTTTCTGAATGAAACACATTTTGTTTTCTCTTTGTGCTATTTGATATTAGAGACAATAAGAGAGCCTTAAGCAAAGTATGTATTGCAATAGAGGAACTTTCTGAATGAAACACATTTTGTTTTCTCTTTGTGCTATTTGATATTAGAGACAATAAGAGAGCGTTAAGCAAAGTATGTATTGCAATAGAAGAACTTTCTGAATGAAACACATTTTGTTTTCTCTTTGTGCTATTTGATATTAGAGACAATAAGAGAGCCTTAAGCAAAGTATGTATTGCAATAGAGGAACTTTCTGAATGAAACACATTTTTTTTCTCTTTGTGCTATTTGATATTAGAGACAATAAGAGAACCTTAAGCAAAGTATGTATTGCAATAGAAGAACTTTCTGAATGAAACACATTTTGTTTTCTCTTTGTACTATTTAATATTAGAGACAATAAGACAGCCTGAAGCAAAGTATGTATTGCAGTAGAAGAACTTTCTGAATGAAACACATTTTTTTCTCTTTGTGCTATTTGATATTAGAGACAATAAGAGAGCCTTAAGCAAAGTATATATTGCAGTAGAAGAACTTTCTGAATGAAACACATTTTGTTTTCTCTTTGTGCTATTTGATATTAGAGACAATAAGAGAGCCTCAAGCAAAGTATATATTGCAGTAGAAGAACTTTCTGAATGAAACACATTTTGTTTTCTCTTTGTGCTATTTGATATTAGAGACAATAAGAGAGCCTTAAGCAAAGTATGTATTGCAATAGAACTTTCTGAATGAAACACATTTTTTTATCTTTGTGCTATTTGATATTTGAGACAATAAGAGAGCCTCAAGCAAAGTATATATTGCAGTAGAAGAACTTTCTGAATGAAACACATTTTGTTTTCTCTTTGTGCTATTTGATATTAGAGACAATAAGAGAGCCTTAAGTAAAGTATGTATTGCAATAGAACTTTCTGAGTGAAACACCTTTTTTTTCTTTGTGCTATTTGATATTAGAGACAATAAGAGAGCCTTAAGCAAAGTATGTATTGCAATAGAAGAACTTTCTGAATGAAACACATTTTGTTTTCTCTTTGTGCTATTTGATATTAGAGACAATAAGAGAGCCTTAAGCAAAGTATGTATTGCAATAGAACTTTCTGAGTGAAACACATTTTTTTCTCTTTGTGCTAATTGATATTAGAGACAATAAGAGAGCCTTAAGCAAAGTATATATTGCAGTAGAAGAACTTTCTGAATGAAACACATTTTGTTTTCTCTTTGTGCTATTTGATATTAGAGACAATAAGAGAGCCTCAAGCAAAGTATATATTGCAGTAGAAGAACTTTCTGAATGAAACACATTTTGTTTTCTCTTTGTGCTATTTGATATTAGAGACAATAAGAGAGCCTTAAGCAAAGTATGTAATGCAATAGAACTTTCTGAATGAAACACATTTTTTCTTTATGTGCTATTTGATATTAGAGACAATGAGAGAGCCTTAAGCAAAGTATGTATTGCAATAGAACTTTCTGAATGAAACACATTTTGTTTTCTCTTTGTGCTATTTGATATTAGAGACAATAAGAGAGTCTTAAGCAAAGTATGTATTGCAATAGAACTTTCTGAATGAAACACATTTTTTTCTCTTTGTGCTATTTGATATTAGAGACAATAAGAGAACCTTAAGCAAAGTATGTATTGCAATAGAAGAACTTTCTGAATGAAACACATTTTGTTTTCTCTTTGTGCTATTTGATATTAGAGACAATAAGAGAGCCTTAAGCAAAGTATGTATTGCAATAGAACTTTCTGAGTGAAACACATTTTTTTCTCTTTGTGCTAATTGATATTAGAGAAAATAATATAGCCTTAGGCAAAGTATGTTATGCAGTAGAAGAACTTTCTGAATGAAACACATTTTTTTCTCTTTGTGCTATTTGATATTAGAGACAATATGAGAGCCTTAAGCAAAGTATGTATTGCAATAGAACTTTCTGAATGAAACACATTTTTTTCTCTTTGTGCTATTTCATATTAGAGACAATAAGAGAGCCTCAAGCAAAGTATATATTGCAGTAGAAGAACTTTCTGAATGAAACACGTTTTGTTTTCTCTTTGTGGTATTTGATATTAGAGACAATAAGAGAGCCTTAAGCAAAGTATGTATTGCAATAGAACTTTCTGAATGAAACACATTTTTTATCTTTGTGCTATTTGATATTAGAGACAATAAGAGAGCCTTAAGCAAAATATGTATTGCAATAGAGGAACTTTCTGAATGAAACACATTTTGTTTTCTCTTTGTGCTATTTGATATTACAGACAATAAGAGAGCCTTAAGCAAAGTATGTATTGCAATAGAACTTTCTGAATGAAACACATTTTTTTCTCTTTGTGCTATTTGATATTAGAGACAATAAGAGAGCCTTAAGCAAAGTATATATTGCAGTAGAAGAACTTTCTGAATGAAACACATTTTGTTTTCTCTTTGTGCTATTTGATATTAGAGACAATAAGAGAGCCTCAAGCAAAGTATATATTGCAGTAGAAGAACTTTCTGAATGAAACACATTTTGTTTTCTCTTTGTGCTATTTGATATTAGAGACAATAAGAGAGCCTTAAGCAAAGTATGTATTGCAATAGAACTTTCTGAATGAAACACTTTTTTTATCTTTGTGCTATTTGATATTTGAGACAATAAGAGAGCCTCAAGCAAAGTATATATTGCAGTAGAAGAACTTTCTGAATGAAACACATTTTGTTTTCTCTTTGTGCTATTTGATATTAGAGACAATAAGAGAGCCTTAAGCAAAGTATGTATTGCAATAGAACTTTCTGAGTGAAACACATTTTTTTTCTTTGTGCTCTTTGATATTAGAGACAATAAGAAAGCCTTAATTATAGTATGTATTGCAGTAGATGAACTTTCTGAATGAAACACATTTTGTTTTCTCTTTGTGCTATTTAATATTAGAGAAAATAAGAGAGCCTTAAGCAAAGTATGTATTTCAGTAGAAGAACTTTCTGAATGAAACACATTTTGTTTTCTCTTTGTGCTATTTGATATTAGAGACAATAAGAGAGCCTTAAGCAAAGTATATATTGTAGTAGAAGAACTTTCTGAATGAAACACATTTTGTTTTCTCTTTGTGCTATTTGATATTAGAGACAATAAGAGAGCCTTAAGCAAAGTATGTATTGCAATAGAACTTTCTGAATGAACACATTTTTTTCTCTTTGTGCTATTTGATATTAGAGACAATAAGAGAGCCTTAAGCAAAGTATATATTGCAATATAAGAACTTTCTGAGTGAAACACATTTTTTTCTCTCTGTGCTATTTGATATTAGAGACAATAAGAGAGCCTTAAGCAAAGTATATATTGCAGTAGAAGAACTTTCTGAATGAAACACATTTTGTTTTCTCTTTGTGCTATTTGATATTAAAGACAATAAGAGAGCCTTAAGCAAAGTATGTATTGCAATAGAACTTTCTGGATGAAACACATTTTTTTCTCTTTGTGCTATTTGATATTAGAGACAATAAGAGAGCCTTAAGCAAAGTATATATTGCAGTAGAAGAACTTTCTGAATGAAACACATTTTGTTTTGTCTTTGTGCTATTTGATATTAGAGACAATAAGAGAGCCTTAAGCAAAGTATGTATTGCAATAGAGGAACTTTCTGAATGAAACACATTTTGTTTTCTCTTTGTGCTATTTGATATTAGAGACAATAAGAGAGCGTTAAGCAAAGTATGTATTGCAATAGAACTTTCTGAATGAAACACATTTTTTTCTCTTTGTGCTATTTGATATTAGAGACAATAAGAGAGCCTTAAGCAAAATATATATTGCAGTAGAAGAACTTTCTGAATGAAACACATTTTGTTTTCTCTTTGTGCTATTTGATATTTGAGACAATAAGAGAGCCTTAAGCAAAGTATGTATTGCAATAGAACTTTCTGAATGAAACACATTTTTTTCTCTTTTTGCTATTTGATATTAGAGACAATAAGAGAGCCTTAAGCAAAGTATATATTGCAGTAGAAGAACTTTCTGAATGAAACACATTTTGTTTTCTCTTTGTGCTATTTGATATTAGAGACAATAAGAGAGCCTTAAGCAAAGTATGTATTGCAATAGAACTTTCTGAGTGAAACACATTTTTTTCTCTTTGTGCTAATTGATATTAGAGACAATAATATAGCCTTAGGCAAAGTATGTATTGCAGTAGAAGAACTTTCTGAATGAAACACATTTTTTTCTCTTTGTGCTATTTGATATTAGATACAATATGAGAGCCTTAAGCAAAGTATGTATTGCAATAGAACTTTCTGAATGAAACACATTTTTTTCTCTTTGTGCTATTTCATATTAGAGACAATAAGAGAGCCTCAAGCAAAGTATATATTGTAGTAGAAGAACTTTCTGAATGAAACACATTTTGTTTTCTCTTTGTGCTATTTGATATTAGAGACAATAAGAGAGCCTTAAGCAAAGTATGTATTGCAATAGAAATTTCTGAATGAAACAAATTTTTTCTCTTTGTGCTATTTGATATTAGAGACAATAAGAGAGCCTTAAGCAAAGTATGTATTGCAATAGAGGAACTTTCTGAATGAAACACATTTTGTTTTCTCTTTGTGCTATTTGATATTACAGACAATAAGAGAGCCTTAAGCAAAGTATGTATTGCAATAGAACTTTCTGAATGAAACACATTTTTTTCTCTTTGTGCTATTTGATATTAGAGACAATAAGAGAGCCTTAAGCAAAGTATATATTGCAGTAGAAGAACTTTCTGAATGAAACACATTTTGTTTTCTCTTTGTGCAATTTGATATTAGAGACAATAAGAGAGCCTTAAGCAAAATATATATTGCAGTAGAAGAACTTTCTGAATGAAACACATTTTGTTTTCTCTTTGTGCTATTTGATATTTGAGACAATAAGAGAGCCTTAAGCAAAGTATGTATTGCAATAGAACTTTCTGAATGAAACACATTTTTTTCTCTTTTTGCTATTTGATATTAGAGACAATAAGAGAGCCTTAAGCAAAGTATATATTGCAGTAGAAGAACTTTCTGAATGAAACACATTTTTTTCTCTTTGTGCTATTTGATATTACAGACAATAAGAGAGCCTTAAGCAAAGTATGTATTGCAATAGAAGAACTTTCTGAATGAAACACATTTTTTTCTCTTTGTGCTATTTGATATTAGAGAAAATAAGAGAGCCTTAAGCAAAGTATGCATTAGAATAGAAGAACTTTCTGAATGAAACACATTTTTTCCTCTTTGTGCTATTTGATATTAGAGAAAATAAGAGAGCCTTAAGCAAAGTATGTATTTCAGTAGAAGAACTTTCTGAATGAAACACATTTTGTTTTCTCTTTGTGCTATTTGATATTAGAGAAAATAAGAGAGCCTTAAGCAAAGATTGCATTGCAATAGAAAAACTTTCTGAATGAAACACATTTTGTTTTCTCTTTGTGCTATTTGATATTAGAGACAATAAGAGAGCCTTAAGTATAGTATGTATTGCAGTAGAAGAACTTTCTGAATGAAACACATTTTTTCCTCTTTGTGCTATTTGATATTAGAGAAAATAAGAGAGCCTTAAGCAAAGTATGTATTTCAGTAGAAGAACTTTCTGAATGAAACACATTTTGTTTTCTCTTTGTGCTATTTGATATTAGAGACAATAAGAGAGCCTTAAGCAAAGTATGTATTGCAATAGAAGAACTTTCTGAGTGAAACACATTTTTTTCTCTTTGTGCTATTTGATATTAGAGAAAATAAGAGAGCCTTAAACAAAGTATATATTGCAGTAGAAGAACTTTCTGAATGAAACACATTTTGTTTTCTCTTTGTGCTATTTGATATTAGAGACAATAAGAGAGCCTTAAGCAAAGTATGTATTGCAATAGAACTTTCTGACTGAAACACATTTTGTTTTCTCTTTGTGCTATTTGATATTAGAGACAATAAGAGAGCCTTAAGCAAAGTATGTATTGCAATAGAACTTTCTGAATGAAACACATTTTTTTCTCTTTTTGCTATTTGATATTAGAGACAATAAGAGAGCCTTAAGCAAAGTATATATTGCAGTAGAAGAACTTTCTGAATGAAACACATTTTGTTTTCTCTTTGTGCTATTTGATATTAGAGACAATAAGAGAGCCTTAAGCAAAGTATGCATTGCAATAGAGGAACCTTCTGAATGAAACACATTTTTTTCTCTTTGTGCTATTTGATATTAGAGACAATAAGAGAACCTTAAGCAAAGTATGTATTGCAATAGAAGAACTTTCTGAATGAAACACATTTTGTTTTCTCTTTGTGCTATTTGATATTAGAGACAATAAGAGAGCCTTAAGCAAAGTATTTACTGCAGTAGAAGAACTTTCTGAATGAAACACATTTTTTTCTCTTTGTGCTATTTGATATTAGAGAAAATAAGAGAGCCTTAAGCAAAGTATGCATTAAAATAGAAGAACTTTCTGAATGAAACACATTTTTTCCTCTTTGTGCTATTTGATATTAGAGACAATAAGAGAACCTTAAGCAAAGTATGTATTGCAATAGAAGAACTTTCTGAATGAAACACATTTTGTTTTCTCTTTGTGCTATTTGATATTAGAGACAATAAGAGAGCCTTAAGCAAAGTATGTATTGGAATAGAACTTTCTGAGTGAAACACATTTTTTTCTCTTTGTGCTAATTGATATTAGAGACAATAATATAGCCTTAGGCAAAGTATGTATTGCAGTAGAAGAACTTTCTGAATGAAACACATTTTTTTCTCTTTGTGCTATTTGATATTAGATACAATATGAGAGCCTTAAGCAAAGTATGTATTGCAATAGAACTTTCTGAATGAAACACATTTTTTTCTCTTTGTGCTATTTCATATTAGAGACAATAAGAGAGCCTCAAGCAAAGTATATATTGTAGTAGAAGAACTTTCTGAATGAAACACATTTTGTTTTCTCTTTGTGCTATTTGATATTAGAGACAATAAGAGAGCCTTAAGCAAAGTATGTATTGCAATAGAACTTTCTGAATGAAACACATTTTTTCTCTTTGTGCTATTTGATATTAGAGACAATAAGAGAGCCTTAAGCAAAGTATGTATTGCAATAGAGGAACTTTCTGAATGAAACACATTTTGTTTTCTCTTTGTGCTATTTGATATTACAGACAATAAGAGAGCCTTAAGCAAAGTATGTATTGCAATAGAACTTTCTGAATGAAACACATTTTTTTCTCTTTGTGCTATTTGATATTAGAGACAATAAGAGAGCCTTAAGCAAAGTATATATTGCAGTAGAAGAACTTTCTGAATGAAACACATTTTGTTTTCTCTTTGTGCTATTTGATATTAGAGACAATAAGAGAGCCTTAAGCAAAGTATATATTGCAATAGAACTTTCTGAATGAAACACATTTTTTTCTCTTTTTGCTATTTGATATTAGAGACAATAAGAAAGCCTTAAGCAAAGTATATATTGCAGTAGAAGAACTTTCTGAATGAAACACATTTTGTTTTCTCTTTGTGCTATTTGATATTAGAGACAATAAGAGAGCCTTAAGCAAAGTATGTATTGCAATAGAGGAACTTTCTGAATGAAACACATTTTGTTTTCTCTTTGTGCTATTTGATATTAGAGACAATAAGAGAGCCTTAAGCAAAGTATGTATTGCAATAGAACTTTCTGAATGAAATACATTTTTTTCTCTTTGTGCTATTTGATATTAGAGACAATAAGAGAGCCTTAAGCAAAGTATATATTGCAATAGAAGAACTTTCTGAATGAAACACATTTTGTTTTCTCTTTGTGCTATTTGATATTAGAGACAATAAGAGAGCCTTAAGCAAAGTATATATTGCAATAGAACTTTCTGAATGAAACACATTTTTTTCTCTTTTTGCTATTTGATATTAGAGACAATAAGAAAGCCTTAAGCAAAGTATATATTGCAGTAGAAGAACTTTCTGAATGAAACACATTTTGTTTTCTCTTTGTGCTATTTGATATTAGAGACAATAAGAGAGCCTTAAGGAAAGTATGTATTGCAATAGAACTTTCTGAATGAGACACATTTTTTCTCTTTGTGCTATTTGATATTAGAGACAATAAGAGAGCCTTAAGCATAGTATGTATTGCAATAGAGGAACTTTCTGAATGAAACACATTTTGTTTTCTCTTTGTGCTATTTGATATTACAGACAATAAGAGAGCCTTAAGCAAAGTATGTATTGCAATAGAACTTTCTGAATGAAACACATTTTTTTCTCTTTGTGCTATTTGATATTAGAGACAATAAGAGAGCCTTGAGCAAAGTATATATTGCAGTAGAAGAACTTTCTGAATGAAACACATTTTGTTTTCTCTTTGTGCTATTTGATATTAGAGACAATAAGAGAGCCTTAAGCAAAGTATGTATTGCAATAGAACTTTCTGAATGAAACACATTTTTTTCTCTTTTTGCTATTTGATATTAGAGACAATAAGAGAGCCTTAAGCAAAGTATATATTGCAGTAGAAGAACTTTCTGAATGAAACACATTTTGTTTTCTCTTTGTGCTATTTGATATTAGAGACAATAAGAGAGCCTTAAGCGAAGTATGTATTGCAATAGAGGAACTTTCTGAATGAAACACATTATTTCTCTTTGTGCTATTTGATATTAGAGACAATAAGAGAGCCTTAAGCAAAGTATGTATTGCAATAGAGGAACTTTCTGAATGAAACACATTATTTCTCTTTGTGCTATTTGATATTAGAGACAATATGAGAGCCTTAAGCAAAGTATATATTGCAGTAGAAGAATTTTCTGAATGAAACACATTTTGTTTTCTCTTTGTGCTATTTGATATTAGAGACAATAAGAGAGCCTCAAGCAAAGTATATATTGCAGTAGAAGAACTTTCTGAATGAAACACATTTTGTTTTCTCTTTGTGCTCTTTGATATTAGAGACAATAAGAGAGCCTTAAGCAAAGTATATATTGCAGTAGAAGAACTTTCTGAATGAAACACATTTTGTTTTCTCTTTGTGCTATTTGATATTAGAGACAATAAGAGAGCCTTAAGGAAAGTATGTATTGCAATAGAACTTTCTGAATGAAACACATTTTTTCTCTTTGTGCTATTTGATATTAGAGACAATAAGAGAGCCTTAAGCAAAGTATGTATTGCAATAGAGGAACTTTCTGAATGAAACACATTTTGTTTTCTCTTTGTGCTATTTGATATTACAGACAATAAGAGAGCCTTAAGCAAAGTATGTATTGCAATAGAACTTTCTGAATGAAACACATTTTTTTCTCTTTGTGCTATTTGATATTAGAGACAATAAGAGAGCCTTAAGCAAAATATATATTGCAGTAGAAGAACTTTCTGAATGAAACACATTTTGTTTTCTCTTTGTGCTATTTGATATTAGAGACAATAAGAGAGCCTTAAGCAAAGTATGTATTGCAATAGAACTTTCTGAATGAAACACATTTTTTTCTCTTTTTGCTATTGATATTAGAGACAATAAGAGAGCCTTAAGCAAAGTATATATTGCAGTAGAAGAACTTTCTGAATGAAACACATTTTGTTTTCTCTTTGTGCTATTTGATATTAGAGACAATAAGAGATCCTTAAGCAAAGTATGTATTGCAATAGAACTTTCTGAATGAAACACATTTTTTTCTCTTTGTGCTATTTGATATTAGAGACAATAAGAGAGCTTTAAGCAAAGTATATATTGCAGTAGAAGAACGTTCTGAATGAAACACATTTTGTTTTCTCTTTGTGCCGTTTGATATTAGAGACAATAAGAGAGCCTTAAGCAAAGTATGTATTGCAATAGAGGAACTTTCTGAATGAAACACATTTTGTTTTCTCTTTGTGCTATTTGATATTAGAGACAATAAGAGAGCCTTAAGCAAAGTATGTATTGCAATAGAGGAACTTTCTGAATGAAACACATTTTGTTTGCTCTTTGTGCTATTTGTTATTAGAGATAATAAGAGAGCCTTAAGCAAAGTATATATTGCAGTAGAAGAACTTTCTGAATGAAACACATTTTGTTTTCTCTTTGTGCTGTTTGATATTAGAGACAATAAGAGAGCCTTAAGTAAAGTATGTATTGCAATAGAGGAACTTTCTGAATGAAACACATTTTGTTTTCTCTTTGTGCTATTTGATATTAGAGACAATAAGAGAGCCTTAAGCAAAGTATGTATTGCAATAGAGGAACTTTCTGAATGAAACACATTTTTTTCCCTCTTTGGTGCTAACCGATTGACGTCAAATGTTTTAGCTTCCTTTAGTTTGAAATCGGGATCGGTGACCGATCGAAATAATCCCTTAACTGCAGATGCATTTGCAACGTTTCATTGGTTTCGCTTTGTAGTGCGTGAAGCCCATTCCTTCTAATAAACCCTGAACTTGCGAGCACAGGTGATAATAAGAAACGATTGAGCTCAATCCTAACTCTCAGCCACACTCTGTCCCCCCACGCAGTCCACTTTAAGGGAGTCAATGGGTTGAAGGAGATAGACATATTCAACCCCTCGTGTCATAAACGCGCTCTCGTGGCACCTTTACAACATTCATTAGCCACGCTCCATCGAGCCGGCGCTGAAATAGTTCCGTGATCGCGCTCTGCTGACGGAGCGTGGCCACGCCGTTAAGATGTTTCTTCGCATGGTCACAGAGTTGGACAGCCGATATCACGTGTTGCACACACCCTCGGTGGAGCATGCATGGTGGGGTACATGTATTAGCTCTCAGGATGAGAAATATTCAGGCCAAGCAGGCTCCGGTGACTTGCAATTACAAATGCTAACAAAGAGAGGATGATGGGATCGGAATTAGTCGTGTGATGCGACATTCGAAGCAGCTTCGGACACTTCCTGTATCGGAATGAAGGATGTACAGGAAGTGATAAATCAGATGGAGAAAAGGTGAGATGCTGATCAATTTATAATGAGGAAAGTAAATGGAGGGAGACAATGTGCGGCGAAAGAGGAGACGAAGAAATCGTGCCACTCGAAACTTTCGACCAATCGCCGTCTACTTTGAAAAGTGCTCTAGGATGGGTTGGGTTGTTTTACCTCTGAGCGGCACTTTTTTGCACACAATGAGCTAAATGGCCAGGTCACATGGACCCCGAAGGCTCAGAGAAGGTGGGGGAGGGGACCCACTGGAATAACTGTTGGGAGACAGATGGTAGCCTCCCGTCAAGGCCATCCAGCGTGCTCTTTAACATTGGGTTGTTTTACCTCTTAGCGGCATTTTTTTGCACACAATGGGCTAAATGGCCAGGTCACATGGACTCCGAAGGCTCAGAGAAGGTTGGGGGAGGGGACCCACTGGAACAGCTGTTGGGAGACAGATGGTAGCCTCCCGTCAAGACAATCCAGCGTGTTCTTTAACATTGGGTTGTTTTACCTCTGAGCGGCACTTTTTTGCACACCATGAGCTAAATGGTCAGGTCACATGGACCCCGAAGGCTCAGAGAAGGTTGGGGGAGGGGACTCACTGGAACAGCTGTTGGGAGAGAGATGGTAGCCTCCCGTCAAGGCCATCCAGCGTGTTCTTTAACGTGCACAGTGTATGGCTCTCCCACACACGAGACCACGGCTTAACGTCCCATCCGACGGACGGCGGCCTTTCCAAGCCCATCGGTGTCCCCTACTGACCGTGGGCAGGGCGGGGAATTTTGCGGAGATAAATCTCAACGCTGACCCAGCTGGGACTCGAACCTTTGAACTACAGATTACGAGCCTGGCGCGCTACTGACCTGGAGGGAGGTGGTTATAATTTAGTGAGCATTGAGTATAAGTAAGTTTAAGAATTATTATTCTTGCCTTCCTGATTTTGCCCTGATCAAAACCATTTAAATCTCGTTTTTAAACAATTTTCTTTCAGTATTTGAAGAATTAAATACCCCTCAAGCAGCTGCTTGCCACAGAGGTCTGACAGGAGCCTGTCAGTTTATATGCCAGAGTAGAAGATCTGAGAGGATGGCAGGACCTCAGCAGAAAACAACACGAACATCCATGCCTTACCCGGGGCTCGAACCCAGGTCCCGTAGATCAGTAGCCAAGCGTGCTAACCACTCGGCCACGGGACGGCATACTATACACAGAAAAACTCTTAATTCACAAAAACCATAACCACATCTGTAACACTGACACACCACCCCCACCCGCTGCATGGAATCTCCTTACTTAACATGCACCTTTAAGAGTTGAGCTGGAGGACGCCAAAGATAGGTGAACCGGCGAAACACCCCGCTCCACACAAAGCCAGCCAGCCAATACTTTCAACTCTTAGCCAGTTGGGCCCAAATGTCTTTTAAAAGTTAAATAAAATATCCTAAACAACTCGCTCAAGCGCGAGTGTAGTGCATCACCACCGACAGCCAGCACCAGCCCATGCACAACGAAGCAACAATGTCAGTAATGGAAGACAGACAACATGAACTGCCAAGTGACACCTGCCAACAACTACCGATAATTTTGTGACAAAGCTGACATCAAACACTGATACGTTTTCCACACACACTACGACAGAGCGACCCGCATCTAATGCTTCAATATTTCAACATCAAGCAGTGCACAACAAAAGGACCGGCAGGCCAGGAAACATGAAATGGCCCACGACTGCGAACATCGAACAGCTGACTCCATCATCCAGCAAAAGGCCACTCCTCCCCAGCTGCTGTACCAGTCAAGTTCGGACACTGGTGACTATTTTTGTCATTCTCTAAATTTCCCTTATGCAACAGTAAAGGACAACAATATGAGCCAAGACAACAGCAAATGTCAAATAACCAAGCAAGGGAAAATCCCAGATTCATGGCCAAAATGCCAAATACTGCTTGAACCGCAGAACCCCGCCAGCACACCCCATCCCCATGCCGAGCTCCCAATGTACTTCCAGATGCAATACAGCCCTAACTGTTGTTTAAATTTAGAGATATACAGTGTCATCTCTCGAGGCTCCATTCTCTTCACTTTAACCATAAGCTTCTCAGGAAATTGCAAGATAGGCCAGACTCTGCCATTGCCGTGTCTGCCACTGGCTTCTACAACCAAATTGTCCTTCCAGCTCCACTGCTGGCAGTACGCTCTTTCCTGACCTCCCACCCTGGAAAAACAGCAATTCTATGATCAATGTCACTGTCCCTTCTCTACGTCAAAAGAGTGACACAGATCCAATGGCTGTCAGACTTCTCTCCACCGTGTCACTGCACGATACGAGAGAATGTACTGAGGTCTATACTGATGGATCTGTGGACTGGGAGATGCTACGTGCTGTCTCTGCCTTTGCCACTTTGCCATCTCTGATACAGGCATCACCAGAGGTTTCCGCCTTCCGTATCTCGTTTCCTTCACCTCCATGCTTCCTTGATGCTGTACTTCTTCCTCAACATCGAGAGTGCAACTTTGTCATCCTCTGTGACTCGAAGTCAGCCTTAGAAGCTCTCTAGAAGCAAGACAGCCTTGATGTCTCATGTGGTCCTTAAAGCATAGGTTGAGGGCACTGTCTTTAAAAAGAAGAGCAATTGAAGGGAAACACTAATTTAAACAATAGAGATTAGGTCAAACTCATATTACACTCAATAATTAGAAAATAAGTCTGGGTTAGGTTGTTTTACCTCTGAGCGTCACTTTTTTGCACACACTAATGGCCAGGCTAAATGGCCAGGTTACAAGGACCCCGAGGGCTCAGAGACCCACTGGACAGCTGTTGGAAGATAGAAGGTAACCTCCCGTGAAGGCTGGGTTGTTTTACCTCTGAGTGGTACTTTTTTGCACACCATGGGCTAAATGGCCAGGTCACATGGACCCCGAAGGCTCAGAGAAGGTTGGGGGAGGGGACCCACTGGAACAGCTGTTGGGAGACAGATGGTAGCCTCCCGATAAGGCCATCCAGCGTGTTCTTTAACGTGCACAGGGTATAGCTCTGCCGCACACGGGGCCACGGCTTAACGTCCCATCCGACGGACGGCGGCCTTTCCAAGCCCATCGGTGTCCTCTACTGACCGTGGCCAGGGCGGTAAATTTTGCGGAGATAAATCTCAACGCTGACCCAGCTGGGACTCGAACCTGGGAACTACAGATTACGAGCCTGGCGCGCTACCGCCTGAGCCACCCCCCGCCCCACCCTGAAGCCCATCCAGCGTGTTCTTTAATGTGTATAGAGTATGGCTCTCAGGCATACGGAGTCACGGCTTAATTCCATCCCACAGACGGTGGCTTTTCCAATCTCATCGGTATCGCATACTGACTGAGGGCAGGATCTGCGGAGATAAATCTCAGCACTGGCCCAGGTAGGACTCGACACCCTGGGATCCTTGTTTGTGGCGACCCAGGACGAAGATTATAGTTAGGATTTTCGAGTGCTGGATTTTAGGAGCCCCTACGGTGGATAGTGGTAAACATGGCTTTGTGGGTTGGGTTGTTTTACCTCTGAGCGGCACTTTTTTTGCACACCATGGGCTAAATGGCCAGGTCGCAAGGACCCCGAAGGCTCAGAGAAGGTTGGGAGAGGGGACCCACTGGAACTGCTGTTGGGAGACAGATGGTAGCTCCCGTCAAGGCCATCCAGCGTGTTCTTTAACGTGCACAGGACAGGTATGGCTCTCCCGCACATGGGGCCACGGCTTAACGTCCCATCCGACGGACGGAGGCCTTTCCAAGCCCATCGGTGTCCCCTACTGACGTGGGCAGGGCGGGGAATTTTGTGGAGATAAATCTCAACGCTGACCCAGCTGGAACTCGAACCTGGGAACTACAGATTACGAGCCTGGCGCGCTACCGACTGAGCCTTCCCCGCCCCGATGAACATGACATTCTCCCAATAGATGTAGTGCAGTCTCTGAATTGCGAAGCATCTGGGGTTTGTCATTCATTATATTACCCTGGGAACTGCAGGTTATGAAACTTGCACGCTACCAACTGACTGTACTCCCCCCCCCCAAAAAAAAAAAAAAAAAAAAAAAACTTGTAACTCTGATTTCATCCGTTCAAGAAATTTGTTAGCAATGTTTTTACATCTTTCTAAATATCGTTGCCCCTTATTAGGTAATATTTGTTCGATTTTTTTCCCACTAGGAGGTGCTGCTGCTTTGAGCTGAGCTGTGATGACATCATCAGAGAATGTTCATCTTTGACTCTCTGACATCATCCTTCGCATTTTTGTCTCCTCACCCGTTCGCCTCAAATACGTACTGCGCATGATCGAAACTTCCGTCGATGCAGAAGGAAAGGAATACACGTCACGTTCACAGGATGCGAAGGGGAGAAAAAAGGGGAACTTCCCCAAAAGAAATCTCCTTCTGTAGCCTCCTCGTCTCCCGAAGTTCCTGCCTAGCAACCACGATTCTGCATTCTGGGATATCTGAATTGACTCTGAGGTGCGAATGACTGGAAAGTGCAAAATCCAGAAATGTTGACTTCATCCTATATTTCACTCTGAAAGAACGCTATTTTGAATTGCTTTTTGTGGTCGCGTGACTTCCAGTTCCCCCTGCGGTTTACTCTGGTAAGAGAGGCACTTCTCAAGCAGAGGGTCACTTCAGTGAAAAAAAAATATATATTTTTTTCTTTAGCAAGAATGTGTGGAGCCGTTTTTTTGCGCCATCAACTGTTGATTGTCGGCATTAGCTGCCAGTATTCTAAAACTTGCGATAATCTTTGAATTGTTTTACTCTATGTTCAGAACAAGTAATGGATGAAAACTCATGAAAAGGGAATTTATGATTCCTAGCAGTTAATTAAATTATTTGCATTTTTTTACTCTCAGACCTGTGTAACCCTGCTACACAGGTCTGAGAATAAATTCCGAACAGAAATCTTTTGGTCATGTTCATTAAAATGCGTGTATTTAATGAACATGACCAAAAGATTTCTGTTCGGAATAACAACCAAGCTTTCAATTTGCAAGAACCATTCCATTGCATGAAATTTGTTTTAAAAATAACGCCTTGAAATATAATAACATTATAATCAGTAAGGGATTACAATTCACAGTTCAGAGCGATTTTGAGTTGTTTTGTCTCTGAGCGGCACTTTTTTGCACACCATCGGCTAAATGGCCAGGTCACATGGACTCCGAAGGCTCAGAGAAGGTTGGGGGAGGGGACCCACTGGAACAGCTGTTGGGAGACAGATGGTAGCCTCCCGATAAGGCCATCCAGCGTGTTCTTTAACGTGCACAAGGTATGGCTCTCCCGCACACGGAGGATGGCTTAACGTCCCATCCGACGGACGGCGGCCTTTCCAAGCCCAGCGGTGTCCCCTACTGACCGTGGGCAGGGCGGGGAAATTTTGAGGAGATAAATCTCAACGCTGACCCAGCTGGGACTCGAACCTGGGAACTACAGATTACGAGCCTGGCGCGCTACCGACTGAGCCACCCCGCCCCTTGTGTAGAAGGATTTGATGCTACTGCTGGATAACTTTGTTTTTAAGTTTGTGAGAGTATGTGTTGAGGGGGGGGGGGGGGAGTTCAGTCGGTAGCGCACCAATGGTCAGGAAATGGTTCCGAGAATTTTGTCTCTGGGAGGAGGGAACCGAGAATAAGACATGGGTAAGATTTTTTTAATTACTGAAATATTCCAGCGGACAGCAAATATTAAAATGATATTCTGTACGGAATAACATTTATAGATATTTTTTAATTCTAATTTTAGTGTAGAACATATACTACGAACTAAAATAAAATAATACAGTCGCTCAAAAAAATATATCCGAACACTATGGTTGATTACAAAATTCAGAAAAAATATCTGGCAACTTTTTTTTTTGAAATTAGTCTGGCAACTTTCGTGTGAAAAAAGTTGCCAGACGTGAAAAAAGTTGCCAGATATTTTTTCTGAATTTTGTAATCAACCATAGTGTTCGGATATATTTTTTTGAGCGACTGTACAAGAACTATTTTGGATTTCAAAGCGGGTAGACAAGTTTGAGATTTCGTATAAGACGACCGGATTTTTTTTTTGGGGGGGGAGGGGGTAAGGGGTGAGAAATGAGGGCCGGACCCCCCTGCTCCCTACCCCTGCGTGCGTCCCTGGGTCAGTAGATGGGAGAATATTTTTGATGGCTTCTGCTCATGTTTTCATTGTAAGGAATATTTTCGCTTTAGTGCTTCTCTAAGTGAATTATTTTTCCCTTGTTTCCCGAGTGCCCTTGGGGCGGTGGTGGCTCAGTCGGTAGCGCGCCAGGCTCGTAATCTGTAGTTCCCAGGTTCGAGTCCCAGCTGGGTCAGCGTTCAGATTTATCTCCGCAAAATTCCCCGCCCTGCCCACGGTCAGTAGGGAACACCGATGGGCTTGGAAAGGCCGCCGTCCGTCGGATGGGACGTTAAACCGTGGCCCCGTGTGCGGGAGAGCCATACCCTGTGCACGTTAAAGAACACGCTGGATGGCCTTGACGGGAGGCTACCATCTGTCTCCCAACAGCTGTTCCAGTGGGTCCCCTCCCCCAACCTTCTCTGAGCCTTCGGGGTCCATGTGACCTGGCCATTTAGCCCATTGTGTGCAAAAAAGTGCCGCTCAGAGGTAAAACAACCCAACGTTAAAGAACACGCTGGATGGCCTTGACGGGAGGCTACCATCTGTTTCCCAACAGCTGTTCCAGTGGGTCCCCTCCCCCAACCTTCTCTGAGCCTTCGGGGTCCATGTGACCTGGCCATTTAGCCCATTGTGTGCAAAAAAGTGCCGCTCAGAGGTAAAACAACCCAACGTTAAAGAACACGCTGGATGGCCTTGACGGGAGGCTACCATCTGTTTCCCAACAGCTGTTCCAGTGGGTCCCCTCCCCCAACCTTCTCTGAGCCTTCGGGGTCCATGTGACCTGGCCATTTAGCCCATGGTGTGCAAAAAAGTGCCGCTCAGAGGTAAAACATCCCAACAACCCTAGTGCCCTTCCACCTCCTTTGCATTTCAAGCTCTGCAGATCAATCAGAATCCTATGTGTTGCTTCAGTATGATAGAAAGCTTTAGCCTTCTTTCTGCTTTACGCTATTAATCAAAGAATTAGGGATTATGAAGAAGATTATTAGCAATGAGAAACAGAGTTGTTTGAGTTGAAGTGATGGTTGTCTTAACAGAAATGGATTTGAAGTGGAACAATAAAAAATACACTGCAAAGATTTTCACAGCATACGTAGTCTTAATTATTAGGTATATATATATATAAAAGCACCGCCGTCCCGTGGCCGAGTGGTTAATGCGCTTGGATACTGATCTAAGGGACCTGGGTTCGAGCCCCGGGTTTAAGGCATGGATGTATGTGTCGTTTTTCTGCTGAAGACCTGCCATCCTCTCAGATATTCTACTATGGCATATAAACTGGCAGACCTCTGTGGCAAGCAGCTGCTTGAGGGGGTATTTATTTATTTATTATTATTATGTATAAAAATGTATATGATAAAAGAATCAACATTTTGTGCAAACATGAACCATTTTTCAGCTATGAAAATTCAGTATTCAGTAAATTTAGTCCTGATGCTTCATAGTTTCACGAAATGATCTCTATGAAAGGAAAAAAATGAGGAATATTTTGGAATTATTTGTACGGCTCTAGGCCAGTGATTCCCAGAATAAATTGGTGTGTGTTGGTGGTGGTGGTAAGGGCTCAGTCGGTGGCGCACCAGACTCGTAACATGCAGTTTCCAGTTTCGAGTTCCAGCTGAGACAGTTTTGAGATTTATCTCCGCAAAGCTTCCCTGCCCACGGTCAGTAGGGGAGACACCAATGGACTTGGAAAGGTCGCCGTCCGTTGGATGGAATGTAAAGCAATGTGAGGAAGAAAACTCTGATCATGTTAAAGAACACGCTGAATGGCCTTAACGGGTTGGGTTGTTTTACCTCTGAGAGGCACTTTTTTGCATACCATGGGCTAAATGGCCAGGTCACATGGACCCCGAAGGCTCAGAGAAGGTTGGGGGAGGGGACCCACTGGAACAGCTGTTGGAAGACAGATGGTAGCCTCCCGTCAAGGTCATCCAGCGTGTTCTTTAACGTGCACATGGTATGGCTCTCCCGCACACGGGGGCCACAGCTTGGCCAGGTCACATGGACCCCGAAGGCTCAGAGAAGGTTGGGGGAGGGGACCCACTGGAACAGCTGTTGGAAGACAGATGGTAGCCTCCCGTCAAGGTCATCCAGCGTGTTCTTTAACGTGCACATGGTATGGCTCTCCCGCACACGGGGGCCACAGCTTAACGTCCCATACGACGGACGTCGGCCTTTCCAAGCCCATTGGTGTCCCCTACTGACCGTGGGCAGGGCGGGGAACTCTGCGGAGATAAATCTCAGCGCTGACCCAGCTGGGACTCGAACCTGGGAACTACAGATTACGAGCCTGGCACGCTACCGACTGAGCCACCCCCGCCCCGGCCTTAACGGGAGGCTACCATCTGTTTCCTAGCAGCTGTTCAGTTGGTTCCCTTACTTCAACCTTCTCTGAGCCTTTGGGATCCTTATGACCTGGCCATTTAACACATTGTGTGCAGTAAAAAAAGGCCACTCCGACTTAAAACAACATAACCCAGGATTAATCATCTCTCTGCCACGAAATTCAGCCGAAAATATTTTCGCGTCCTGGCAAGAACTGTGTATCCACACCCTCGTGTTCTCTCTTACTATAGGGGGGAGGGGCGGAGGCGGGGGTGGCTCAGTCGGTAGCGCGCCAGGCTCGTAATCTGTAGTTCCAAGGTTCGAGTCCCAGCTGGGTCAGCGTTGAGATTTATCTCCGCAAAAATTCCCCGCCCTGCCCACCGTCAGTAGGGGACACCGACGGGCTTCGAAAGGCCGCCGTCCGTCGGATGGGACGTTAAGCCGTGGCCCCGTGTGCGGGAGAGCCATACCCTGTGCACGTTAAAGAACACGCTGGATGGCCTTGACGGGAGGCTACCATCTGTCTCCCAACAGTTGTTCCAGTGGGTCCCTTCCCCCAACCTTCTCTGAGCCTTCGGGGTCCATGTGACCTGGCCATTTAGCCCATGGTGTGCAAAAAAGTGCCGCTCAGAGGTAAAACAACCGAAGCAATATGCACAAGAATCTTTTCGAATTATAGTTCAAAGAAAGCAATTACCATGAAAAAAAGGAGCTGGTTGACCACGAAAGAACAAAGACGATTCTCATGAGCAAAACAATCAAGTCAATCGCACATAACGAAACCGTAACCGCAAGACAAACCGCAGCCATTAACCGATCAGAGAATTAACGAATCTTTTGAAGACGAAGCAGAGATATATGACGAGAAACTGTGAAGATATGAATAACGAAACCAAGTCATCATTGGTGAAGTTGAGAGCGTTGATTTATGATTGGTTAATATATGATGCTTTACAAAAATTAATGTTTCTTAGAATAAATTCTTTGATAAAGAATTTTTCAGGGGACATATTCTAAATCATTTGAGCAAAGTTTCTTCTAAACGAAACAGCAAAGTAACTAAGAAGTTTAAACATAATAACATCTTAATTTCAAACATCTTTTTTTAGCCAATTTAATTAATTCGGTTTTCATTGACAAAAGTTTGAAAGGGGGCAAATTGTCTTGAAATGCAAGCAAAGTCAATGGACTTGGACAAATCAATGCAAATTAGAGAGATATTCGTCATAAAGAGTACGAATAATCAAAAACAAATTATTTTCCGTTACTAATCTTTCCAAAAATTACAGTTTGACGACGAGTATAAAGAATCTTTATGTTTCATCAAAATCCTCAAACTCAAGCAGCCATGGGGCTACGGAGGTTCAATGAGACCGTGCAATTTAGTTCTCCAAGCATATCTGTCCTTAGCAATATCTGCTGCATCCGGCCACTGTACACCAATTCTAATAAGGTCCTGTTTGACATTGTCTGCCCACCGCATCCTTGGTCTCCCCCTCTTTCTGAAGTCTTTAGGCACACTGTTCATAACCCTATTCGCCAATCTATAATTATCCATGCGGGCAACATGGCCAAACCAACCATGTTTTTAACAAAATTTTAGCTGCACAATATGCTGCTTAAACTTTAAACTGTACAATATGTTGCTTAAAGAAGGTTGCCGACTCCTTTGCCTAACTCATCATCATTACTTACAAAGTATATTCCCCGCCCTGCCCACGGTCAGTAGGGGACACCGATGGTTTTGGAAAGGCCGCCGTCCATCGGATGGGACGTTAAGCCGTGGCTCCGTGTGCGAGAGAGCCATACCTGTGCACGATAAAGAACACACTGGATGGCCTTCACGGGAGACTACCATCTGTCTCCCAACAGCTGTTCCAGTGGTTCCCCTTTGGGGGGTGGTCTTTGTGTCCGTGGGTCTTTGTGACCTACTCATTTAGCCCATGGTGTGCAAAAAAAGCGCCGTTCAGAGGTAAAACAACCCAACCCTTGGTCACTGATGACTGATTGGGCCTGGTTTCGAGCTCCTGGTAAGGCATGAATGTTTGTGGTGTCTCTGCTGAGGTTTCGTCTTCCTTATAGATTCTTCTCTGCGGTGTATTACGCTAACAGGCTCCTGTCAGATCTTTGTGGCCACCAGCTGCTTAAGGTGATATTTGTTTATTATTTGTGGCATTCAATTTGCAATAGACTACAGAAATGACACCCAGAATAATATCAATAATAGTGTACAGTCGCTAAAAAAAATATCCGAACAATGATTATCCGAACACTAATGCCGTCCCGTGGCCGAGTGGTTAGCACGCTTGGTTACTGATCTACGGGACCTGGGTTCGAGCCCTGGGTAAGGAATGGATGTGTGTGCTGTTTTTCTGCTGAGGTCCCGCCATCCTCACAGACCTTCTAAAATGGCGTATTAAACTGACAGGCTCCTGTCAGACCTCTGTGGCAAGCACCTGCTTGAGGGGGTATTTTTTTTTATGGTTGATTACAGAATTCAGAAAAAAATATCTGGCAAAGATTTCTTTTTTAGAAACTAGTGATCTGGTAACCTTCGTGTACGTACACGAAGGTTGCCATATGTTTTTTCTGAATTCTGTAATCAACCATAGTGTTCGGATATTTTTTTTAGTGACTGTACTGATGGACTCTGCAAATACCATGATGCGGGACTACCCACAACGCTGATCCCTGTGGTGTGCATGATCAGATCCGGTATACTTCCGCTATTAACATAAATAGTAATAAATAATAGCATAATGATAATAATAGTAGCATAATAATAATAGTAGTAGTAGCATAATAGTAGGTAAATTTTGCAAAACTTTTCGGTAGCTGAGTAAGTTTTAAATGCTCCGGGATAATCCCACGTTCAATGACTAACTGATGGAAAGCCATTAAAGACGACATTGGTTTTGTTGATCGGTGAGATATGTAAAGAAGTTGAATTTCGAGATCTGATTAATCTGACTGCTATTTTCCATTTCTCTTGTGCTTCCGGTTCTGATGTCATATCCGCCATCCTTCGGCCCCTCTCTTTCCCATTGTCTTGTGGGCTGACCGTCTGACCCATTTGGCGAAACCAGCCTACATGCAATCTCCCAAGACCAGGTCACACTCTCTTATCACGTGCGCAAGGTGGTCGCCACGTGAGAAATTTCTCCCGCCGTCCCCACCCCACTCTCGTGCTCCGGTTTTTGTTTGTTTTGTTTGCTGTTGGCGGCCTTGAGGGAGGCAAATGACGTCCGCTCTGCAAACCGCGAGAGCGGGAGGAAGCAGATCACGTTGAAACCATTTAGTTAATTTTTATTTTGGGAATGATAATTACCGTTATCTATTTATAGTGTGGGTTAAATTACCATAATCTATTTATTCTTGAAAATAAATCATTAACTAAAACCATTTAGTAAATTTTCATTTAGGAATGATAATTACCATTATCTATTTATATTGTGGGATAAATTGCCATATTCTATTTATTCTTGAAAATAAATCATCAACTAAAACCATTTAGTTAATTTTCATTTTGGGAATGATAATTACCATTATCTATTTATATTGTGGGATAAATTACCATAATCTATTTATTCTTGAAAATAAATCATTAACTAAAACCATTTAGTAAATTTTCATTTAGGAATGATAATTACCATTATCTATTTATGTTGTGGGATAAATTGGCATTATTTATTATTTCTTGAAAATAAATCATCAACTATAACAATTTAGTTAATTTTCATTTTGGGAATGATAATTACCATTATCTATTTATATTGTTGGATAAATTACCATATTCTATTTATTCTTGAAAATAAATCATCAACTAAAACCATTTAGTTAATTTTCATTTTGGGAATGATAATTACCATTATCTATTTATATTGTGGGATAAATTACCATTATCTATTTATTCTTGAAAATAAATCATCAACTATAACCATTTAGTTAATTTTCATTTTGGGAATGATAATTACCATTATCTATTTATATTGTGGGATAAATTACCATAATCTATTTATTCTTGAAAATAAATCATTAACTAAAACCATTTAGTAAATTTTCATTTAGGAATGATAATTACCATTATCTATTTATGTTGTGGGATAAATTGGCATTATTTATTATTTCTTGAAAATAAATCATCAACTATAACCATTTAGTTAATTTTCATTTTGGGAATGATAATTACCATTATCTATTTATATTGTGGGATAAATTATCATATTCTATTTGTTCTTGAAAATAAATCATCAACTAAAACCATTTAGTTAATTTTCATTTTGGGAATGATAATTACCATTATCTATTTATATTGTGGGATAAATTACCATTATCTATTTATTCTTGAAAATAAATCATCAACTAAAACCATTTAGTAAATTTTCATTTAGGAATGATAATTACCATTATCTATTTATGTTGTGGGATAAATTGGCATTATTTATTATTTCTTGAAAATAAATCATCATTTAAAACCATTTAGTTAATTTTTATTTTGGGAATGATAATTACCGTTATCTATTTATAGTGTGGGATAAATTACCATAATCTATTTATTCTTGAAAATAATTCATCAACTAAAACCATTTAGTTAATTTTCATTTTGGGAATGATAATTACCATTATCTATTTATATTGTGGGATAAATTACCATTATATATTTATACTTGAAAATAAATCATCAACTATAACCATTTAGTTAATTTTCATTTTGGGAATGATAATTACCATTATCTATTTATATTGTTGGTTAAATTACCATAATCTATTTATTCTTGAAAATAAATCATCAACTAAAACGATTTGTTAATTTTTATTTTGGGATGACAGCCTAATAATCTCTCTCAACGCTATACGATTGCTACTTCATAATGTGCATTATATATCTACATATACGAAGAAAAAAAAGATTCTCAATCCGCATATCGTGTCAAACAGGTGACTCTAATCGTATAAAAGGAAAGTGGTTGTAAAACCGAAAACATGTAAACTGAATATGGGAACGAGGAATTGATGTATATCACAATAGCAAGAAAAGCAACTGCAGTTATTACAGTAAGTAGTGCTTGTAAAAAATGTTCAATTGATATGTGAACAACACGTGTAACCTTCCAGGTGCAAGGCAGTGAAGGTTATCAAAAACGAGCGCCTCATTCTTTTCCTTTAATTCCGAATTGTTCGAATTTATATGAATCAGAAAATTTATTTCGAAACTTTTAATCTCGAAAGATTTATACCTCAAGGAGATTAAAAGAAAGAAATTGAAAGTTTTATCTCTTTTAAAGTTTGTTGAGTGGAGGTTAAGGTAGGGGTTGGGGGAGGATGATAATAAAACTCCACTGTAATCAGTGCGGGAGGAGATGGAATTTCATGAAATCCTTCTTTGGGATTGTAGTGGAGCGGAATTTCTACCCCTCCCCCCCCACCTAGTCCTCTTACCCCTTGTCCAGGTAACTTTCAAAGGAGAGAAAGAGCGCGAGGCAATAAATTGCTCTGCGCGCTGGGAACTCACGTGGCTTTGCTTCGCAGCATCCTTCTGTCTCCTGGAGGGAAGTAAGCCAAGGCCAAAGAAGTAGGTCAGAAGAAAGAGGCGACGCCGTAACTCGCCACGACAGTTAACCCCTTGCTAAAGCTGACTGCCACCGCTCACTCTCTCCATCTTGTTCGCGATGACTTCTGATGTCACAATGCAATCTCTGTGGGTGGAGCACGAAACGGATCTGCCACTCACTTGCACTTCTGTCACCCCGGGGCGGGGGTGGCTCAGTCGGTAGCGCGCCAGGCTCGTAATCTGCAGTTCCCACGTTCTAGTCCCAGCTGGGTCAGCGTTCAGATTTATCTCCGCAAAATTCCCCGCCCTGCCCACGGTCACTAGGGGACACCGATGGGCTTGGAAAGGTCGCCGTCCGTCGGATGGGACGTTAAGCCGTGGTCCCGTGTGTGGGAGAGCCATACCCTGTACACGTTAGAGAACACGCTGGATGGCCTTGACGGGAGGCTACCATCTGTCTCCCAACAGCTGTTCCAGTGGCCTCCCCCAACCTTCTCTGAGCCTTCGGGGTCCTTGTGACCTGGCCATTTAGCCCATGGTGTGCAAAAAAGTGCCGCTCAGAGGTAAAACAACCCAACGTTAAAGAACACGCTGGATGGCCTTGACGGGAGGCTACCATCTGTTTCCCAGCAGCTGTTCCAGTGGGTCCCCTCCCCCAACGTTCTCTGAGCCTTCGGGGTGTACGTGACCTGGCCATTTAGCCCATGGTGTGCAAAAAAGTGCCGCTCAGAGGTAAAACAACCCAACCCAACAACACCTTCTTGTTAAGAAGAACTTTCGAAAAACGAGAAAAAATGTTCCATGTTGATTGCACTGCTGTTATTCTTAATTGACTGCTAAACATGTTATGATGATAACATGAGAGCAAGAGGTAACATAAATTGTTCTCAAGGCTTGAATTAGTAAAATAGGATTTTAATGGAAGCATATTCGAAGCACCAAACTAACATTTACTGCGTAATGTAATTACTCAATAGACAAATATTATATAGATATCTATCATTTATATTATCTGCTGGTAACGTTAATTGGGATTAAAAATTTATTTAACGTTTTCAAAAATATATGTTTCTGTCTTTGTCTCAGGTTCTTTTACATTTTCCTTTGGTCTCAATATGACTATTTCTTACAAATTCCGTTCTCAATCATTCCCGACCAAGAAATATTTGATTTCAGGAACGCTAATCTCTTTAGCGTTCCTGAAATCAAATATATACAAGTAAAATTTATACAAATGGCTGATATTTCG
Source organism: Ryuthela nishihirai (assembly GCA_038380435.1). Lineage (NCBI taxonomy): Eukaryota > Metazoa > Arthropoda > Arachnida > Araneae > Heptathelidae > Ryuthela > Ryuthela nishihirai. The sequence goes on along the minus strand of JAWZYU010000028.1, from coordinate 20,876,469 downwards.
ATTACAGCTCAGGGGTACATAAGAAGCTTGAAAAAATTTCCACGAGGAGATTGAAACTTTTTCTCTCTCGGGCCAGAACACTAATGCATCAATTTAGTCCCAAATTTTATGTCACATTTATGTCACTGGTCGTTGCAATTTGTTGAAAGACAAATTACAACGACCAGTGACATAAAACAGTTTATATAACATAAACTGTTTTATGAATTGGTGAAGCAAATTACTTTGCGTAGTGCATAAACCTGACAACTATATTCCGTTTCGTATAAAGAATGAAGTGGTAATTTTCCTTTAAAGATTTTCTTGTCCAATCGTGGCTCATTACACCCAACCACGAAAAATAAATACCCCCTCAAGCAACTGCTTGCCACAGAGGTCTGACAGGAGGCTGTCAAGTTTATGTGATATAGTAGGAGGTCTGTGAGGTTGACAGGACCTCAGCAGAAAAACAATAACAAGCATCCATGCCTTACCTGGTGCTCGAACCCAAGACTTTTAGATCAGTAGCCAAGCGTGCTAACCACTCGGCCACGGGACGGAACTTAAAGCCAATGAAAAACGATGCAGTGCCTAAAAATGAATCAATCGTCACTTATTTAGAAGCTTCTACAGAGAGTGCTTTACGTTGAGGATGCATCGGGGAAACCCCCTCGGTGTGAGCGCCTGTACGTGGTGAGGGGGACCACCCTGTGAAGGTTCCGCTGGCTCGGTTACCTTCTCAGGGTCCTAAACGCTCGCCCGCGTGTTTGCCGTGCGCGGAGACCCATGTCTCGGGAAAGGAGGATCCTGGTAGTTGCTCGGGGGTCCCCGTCTTCTCTCCTCAGCTCATGACTGGCGTGGTCCCCGTTGGCCGTCTTGCCATTGTAGAGGTAAAACAACCCAACTCACTCAGAGGTAAAACAACCCAATGTTAAAGAACACATTGGATGGCCTCGACGGGAGGCTACCATCTGTCTCCCAACAGCTGGCCCCCTCGGTGTGAGCACCTGTACGCGGTGAGGGGGACCACCCTGTGAAGGTTCCGCTGGCTCGGCTACCTTCGCAGGGTCCTAAACGCTCGCCCACGTGTTTGCCGTGCGTGGAGACCCGTGTCCTGGGAAAGGAGGATCCTGGTAGTTGCTCGGGGGTCCCCGTCTTCTCTCCTCAGCTCATGACTGGCGTGGTCCCCTTTGGCCGTCTTGCCATTGGGGAGCCTGTCTGTCGCGGGGCTGGGCAGCGGATTCCGGGGCCTCTGCTATACACTGCTTTGGCCTCTGCTTCCGGTAAACGGGAGCTCCTGGGGTGGCCCCCCCAGGAGCAATCGGCTGGTGGGCAGGTCCTGCTAGGGTCAACCGTGCAGAGCGGTGAGTAACCTTGCCCACGGTCCGGGTACAGGTTTACAAGTTTCCTCACAACTTATTTTCCTTTTGTCGTTATCTTTTCTTTTTGAGGCCAGGTTGGCCATTCACAATTTTGTTATTTTAAGCTTTGTTTCTTTTGTGTAGAACGTTTTTGTTCTGCACATTTCTCTTTTCATTTTCCTTGTATTTATTTGTGAGGGCTTGGCTCACTGTCTGTGTGGGTATAGTGCCTGCGTAGCCCTGGCGCCCGACTGGGCGTCCCCTTGTTGGGCTCCGTGGAGGGTGGGGACAGCGGGCACTGAACCACACAAAACCAAACATGCGAGTGAATGATGAAAATGCGATCACCGCCAACAAGAGGGCTCGACATGAACCCCCGTCTTCGTCCTTGTCTCCGTTATCTCTGCCATCGTCTTCTGTGTCTGTGTCTTCGTTCCCAAAGTTCTTGATCATCCACTCCACGGGTGATCAGGTGCTTGGGGACATGTCCCCTTTTTTCGTCAACAAAGGTTTAAAAGGTCTTGCGGGAGAGCCGAAATCTGTCAAGCGCTTACGATCTGGCGACTTGCAGGTTGAGACCGCTTGTTCAAAACACTCCGAACTGCTCCTGAAAGTAAAAGATATTGGTGGGGTGGCTGTCGAAGTCACTCCCCATAAAACTTTGAATTCCTCTCGGGGTGTGATCCCTGAGTGGGGCCTCCTCAAAGTCACTGAGGAGGAAATCCTCTCAGAACTCACACCTCAAGGAGTAACAGCGGTCCATCGGGTTCCGACACGCCGTGATGGGAAATTGACACCAACCCGGGTGCTGATTGTCACCTTTAATTCGCCACGCCTGCCTTCTTACATCAAGGCAGGATACTTACATTGTGAGGTTCGGCCGTATATCCCAAACCCTCTGCGCTGTTTTCAGTGTCAGATATACGGTCACGCCAGCACAGCATGCAGGGGCAAGCCCACCTGTGCTCGCTGTGGCAGTAAGGATCATCTCGATCCTGACTGCACAGCAGAAAAGGCATGCTGTGTGAACTGCAGTGGCGAACATCCGGCGTACTCCCGCGACTGTCCGAAGTGGAAGGAGGAAAAGGAGGTGCAACGCTTGAAAGTAGTAAACAACATTTCTTATGCTGAGGCGAGAAAGCTTGCTGCACCGCCCGCCCTGCCTGGCAAGGTTTCCTATGCCAGTGCAGTAATTGGGAAGCCCATCGTTCCAATGACTTCAGTGGCGGTGCAGACTGACATCAGTGTACCACCTACTGAGTCTTTCTCGCTCGCAGCCAAGTACCTCCTCACGCAGGCGAGACCGAGGGTGGTGTCGACTTCGACATCAACCCCAGTTTCTATTCCTGCAACACAGCCTTCCACCTCCACCGGAAGGCCTCCTCCTTCCCGTCCTCAGACAGCAAGACCTTCAAAACCGAAGGGGCCCCCACCGGGGCCAAAAAAGAAAATAACAGCGCCACAAAGGGCGGTCACCGATCCATGCCCCTCGGACGATTCCGAGGACATGGATACCGACCGCCCCCTATTCAGTAAACCGTCCTCCGCGGCGGTTAAGCTGAATAGAAACTTGTTGTCCGCCCACTCTTCTAAGTCCTGAGATGGCCACACTCCTACAATGGAATTGTCGTGGATTCCAGAGGAATCTTGACGACATCAAGGCCCTCCTTCAGGCACACCAGCCCATCTGTGTGTGCCTGCAGGAGACATACTTGCAGCCAGTCACAGATCCCACGATCCGGCACTTTTCACTAGTTCGCCGGGACTGGAATGGAGATGGTCCGGCTCGCAGGGGTGTCGCCATCCTCGTGAGCAACCATTCTCCATTCCAGGTCGTACCCCTCACCACCAACTTAGAGGCGGTAGCCATCCGTCTCTTCGTGGGGTTCTCGCTGACTGCTGCTCTGTATATCTTCCACCTGGGAGCATCGTCTTCCAGGAAGACCTTGATGATCTCGTCTCGCAGCTGCCGTCCCCCTTCCTCATTATGGGGGACCTCAGCGGACACAGTCCACTTTGGGCAGTGCTGACACCAACGGGAGGGGCGGGGTCCTGGAGCAGTGGCTCCTGGATCCTTCTCTCTCCCTGTTGAACACCGGTGTCAGTACTTACTTTCACTCCCCAACCCGCTCTTTCACTGCCATTGACCTCACCATCTGCTCCTCCTCGATCCTTCCACTCTTTACATGGGAGGTCGAGGACAACCCTTATGGAAGTGATCACCTCCCCGTGGTGTGCACCATCTCGCGTGGGGGGCCTTGCAGCCCTTCACGCGTCTCGCGGTGGAGGCTCGATCGGGCTGACTGGAGTGGTTTCGAGCTGCTCTCTGAGCTCGATGACCACTCTGTCAGCCAGGAGCCAATCAATGTGGCAGTAGCGGAGATAACGGACTGTATCGTAGATGCAGCTGCATCAACCAATCCTCAAACTTCTACACGGTTTCCTCGCTTTCCAAAACCGTGGTGGAATCCAGATTGCACCGCAGCTCGTAAGGCTCAGAACAAGGCTTGGGGGGTGTTTCGGAGATATCCGACAACCCCCAACCTCGAAAATTTCAAACGCGCCAGGGTGAAAGCTCGTTTCGTCCGACGCCAGAGCCAGAAGGAATCTTGGATCAAGTATACATCTTCTATTACCTGCACGACTACTTCTAAGGTCGTGTGGGATAAAGTCCGGAAGATGAGTGGGAACTACACGTCCCACTCGTTATCGATCCTGGAGCACAATGGACAGGCAATTGCTGATCCCAAAGCAATTGCTGACACTCTGGAGGAGTCATTCTCTTCCATCTCTTCGTCTTCCTCTTACTCCCCCGAGTTTCTGGCCCAGAAGGGCAGGGCGGAGCACTCTCCGCTGTCTTTCCACTCGAATGGCCTGGAGCCTTACAACAGGCCATTCACAGTGGAGGAGCTTCGCCTTGCTCTGCACTCTTCTCGTGCCTCTTCTGTAGGGCCGGACAATGTCCATTATGCCATGCTCCAACATCTTTCACCATCGAGTAAGGATCGGCTGCTCCATCTCTTCAATCGCATTTTTCTCGAGGAGCAGTTTCCGGACTCCTGGCGGGAGGCCATCGTCTTGGCCTTCCCCAAGCCAGGCAAAGATCCCAAGATTCCTTCCAATTATCGTCCAATCGCATTGACGAGCTGCGTGTGCAAGGTGTTGGAAAGAATGGTAAATGCCAGACTCATCTGGTATTTAGAACATCACGGCCTTCTTTCCAACACCCAGTGTGGCTTTCGCAGGCACCGGTCTACTTTAGACCACCTGATCCGCCTCGAATCGGCGATCAGGAATTCCTTTTTGCGCAGAGAGCACCTGGTGTCCATTTTCTTCGACATCGAAAAAGCGTACGACACGGCTTGGAGAATCGGCATTCTTCGTGACCTCCACAGTTTCGGCTTAAGAGGTCACATGCCGATCTTCATCTCCAACTCTTATCGACATGCTCTTTTCGTGTCCGTGTCGGTAACACTCTGTCGCAGCCGTACCCCCAAGAACAGGGGGTGCCACAAGGCTGCGTTCTGAGTGTTACGCTTTTCGCTGTCAAGATTAATTCTATAACTAGACAACTTCCTCCATCAGTAGGCAATGCCCTCTATGTTGATGACTTTAGCATCTTTTGCTCATCGTCCAGCATGAGGGTCATTGAAAGACAACTGCAAATTGCCCTGAACAATCTTTCGGTTTGGGCGACGGCAAACGGGTTTCGGTTCTCCTCACAGAAGACCGCTTGTGTGCACTTTTGCCACAAGCGTAATCTTCACCTGGATCCCAAGCTGCGGCTCGGGGGTAACATCATTCCAGTTGTGGCAGAGACCAAGTTTCTCGGTCTCATATTCGATCGGAAATTGACCTTTTTACCTCACATACGTCATCTCAGGTCCAAGTGCACGCGAGCATTGAACATCGTCAAGGTCCTCTCCTCCCTCTCTTGGGGGGCGGACCGATGTTCTTTGCTCCGCCTGTACCGTGCACTTGTCCGATCGAAACTGGACTACGGATCCCATTTGTACGACTTGGCCCGGGATTCGGTGGTGAAGGTGCTGGACCCCCTCCATCATCAGGCCCTCCGTGTTTGCACGGGAGCCTTCCGCACCTCACCGGTCCAGAGTCTTTACGTTGAGACTGATGAACCATCTTTATCTCTTCGCCGTCAGCAGTTGTCCCTACAATATGCTTGTAAATTGCGATCCCTGCCTGGCCATCCCACTTGGGACTGCGTTTTCAGTCCGAAGTGGGAAATGCTTTACAATAATCGGCCGACTGCCATTCGTCCTTTTGGTTTGCGAGTCCGAGGCTACCTCAGAGACATCAACACCAGTCTCGATAGCGTTGCATAGTCGACAGCTGAGCCACTTCCACCATGGCTCGCTGTTTCCCCTACCTGCGATTTTTCCCTGTGCAGGACGGGGAAGGCCTTTACACCCGACTGTATGTACCGGCAACTCTTTGCCAGCCATCGTGCTGAGCACCCGGACTTCTTGCCTGTCTTTACAGATGGCTCGAAGTCCGGCACTTCAGTGGGATCGGCCACGGTCTGCTGTGATGTAATCATTGCAGACCAGATCCCACTGCAGTGTTCCATCTTCACTGCAGAGTTGCACGCTATCAGCCTCGCCTTGGACCACGTGGCGACTAAGCATCATCGTCGGTGTGTGCTTTACACCGACTCGCTTAGCTCGCTACATGCTTTGATCTCGGTGAGGCATCAGCCTCACCCAGTTCTTACTAAGATCCGCCAGCAACTATATCGTCTGGCAGCCACCACCACCATCCATTTCTGTTGGGTGCCCGGTCACGTCGGGATTAGGGGCAATGACTTGGCAGATGCTGCTGCCAAGTCAGCCACGCCCCTGTCCGACTCTCCGTTGCCGGTTCCCTATCTGGATTTCCGGCAGCGTTTTACCACCGAGCTCCGGGCACAGTGGCAGAGATCTTGGTCGGAACAGCTTACAAACAAGCTCTTTGAGATCAAGCCTATCATCAAACCATGGCAGTCTTGTTACCGCAGGAATCGCAAGGAGGAAGTTGTACTTGCTCGGCTCCGCTTAGGTCACTCGTATATTACTCATTCGTTTCTTCTACGGGCGGACGACGTACCTAAGTGCGAGTTTTGTGACACCATTTTAACAATCAAACATATTTTAATTGAATGTCCATGTTTTAACCTTGACGTCGTTTGTATTTTACTTTTCACAAATTTACGTCCGAGCCACTTACACTCGGACATCTTTTAACTGATCATTGCTTTTTACCTCCAATTTTTGCCTTTTTGAAGTTTACAGGTTATTTTAACAGGTTATGATTTTACGGATTTGTTATTTATTCATCATCTCACCTAGGTCATTTACACCTGGGTTAGTTTTATCCATTGTATATACTGTATATATATATAAATATTTGTTCTTTTACAGTAATTTCTATCACGGTTTTTTGTTATATATTTTTGTTGGTTTTGTCTTTACTTGTTTTACACTTGTTGTTTTTGTATTGTATTTTATCACCTTTAGATGTTGCTTTTAACATTGGTTGTAGGTTTACACGATTTTTAATATCTTATTTACTACTTGTCTTTGTCTGGCGCATTATGGCCTTAGTTGCCGATGCGCCAATAAACCTAAAACAACCAAAACCAAAAGCATCGGTGAAAAAGGAAATTATGCTTCATCTTGTTCTTTACAATATTTCGAAATCAAAATACGTAGTACGATTCGCAATTTCTCACTTCTATAGACAATACATACCGTATATTTCCGCAGATAAGACGATAGTTGAATCATAAAAAAAGGCCCCCAAAATCCGGGTCGTCTTATAGGACAGATACAAAAAAAATTAGATTGAAATTTATATAAATTGAAACCATTATTACTACAACTTACCGAAAAATCTATCATATTATTTAAATACGCTATATGATAATACATTACATTGTAATAGTAAAACAATACTAAAACAAAATAAATATTAAAAGTTATATTTATTGAGCTACTGAGGAAAAAACGGACAAACCGTAATTATTTACTAGTACAGAGTAGGGTATGTCCACAAAATAGAATGGCCCATACGACGCTTTTGTGAAGAGTCAAGGTCATTACCCGAATGCCCGAATCAGTGCGAATGTTTGTGAATAGGACATAATTCCGTATACGCTATACAGTATTATTATCCAGATGATGATCGCCGATCTAAACTAAATTCATAGGCCGTTGATAGTTTGGGGTCGTCTTATAGGACAGATATATGCTAAAACTATAAAACTTTGACGAAAATTTATACCCCGTCTTATCTGAAAGTCGTCTTATCTGCGGAAATATACGGTAATAATAATTTATTTTAGAAGAAATACTTATTTTTGTATAGGCAGCTAATAATTTTTCTAAAGGTTAATATTAAATAATTTTCTAAAAAAATTCATAAACAAGCAGCTGCTTGAAGGGGTGGTATTTTTAAATTTTTTATAACTATTTGCTGTATCAGAGAATTACATATCAGAGTTGTTCTTGAGATTTCTGAGAGTCCCGAGGAAAGCTATAATTTTCCATAATTGAAAAAAAAATAGAAACTGAACAAATTATTTATCTGAATTGTTAATTAATAATAATTCGTGTAGATGTGTAGCTTTCATTGGTTTTTACTTCTTTTATAGTAGAAGTGCATCTTAATCGTATAGATGTTTATCTTTTTAGTGGTTTTTGCCTTCTTTGATCTTCTGATTTTACCGCTCCAATCTGTATTTGAAACAGAATACAGACAAGAAATTTCGCCAAAATGTTTGGACACAACGTCACTTTGAGGACTTGGACTGTGGACAATATTTACTAAATGTCCTAAAGGTACCATAAAAATGCTTCAAACTAATACCGTTGGACACCTTAAAACTAACTACACCTATCCCTTGATTCGCACAGTATTACGTGGTTTCGGTTTTACACGGTCAAAAAACCTATACCAGTTTCTTTTTGCACGATTTACAGACTCGGCTTTACACGGTACGGACTGAGACTTTTTTATATGTTTGTACAGTCGCTCAAAAAAAATATCCGAACACCATGGTTGATTACAGAATTCAGAAAAAAAAATACCCGGCAACGATTTTTTTCAGAAATTAGTGATCTAGCAACCTTCGTGTCACGTGACACGAAGGTTGCCAGAAATTTTTTCTGAATTCTGTAATCAACCGTGGTGTTCGGATATTTTTTTGAGGGAATTAACTATAATTCATATTCTGAAATGGCAGTGGCATAGTATCAAGGGAGATTATTAGACTATCATAGAGCAAAACTCAACTAAATGGCTCTAATCGATATCATTTACAGTGGACCCCCGATATAACGTGCATGTCGGGCGGGAAACAACACCCGCGTTATAAGGTGAACTGCGTTATACCGAGCGGCGCGGTGGCGACACAATAAATTTCACACTGTAAGCTTTTCTTTTATTCATCATGCATACAATAATTAAACACTATTCAAAATACATGCAGGAACTCAATACATACACAATTACTCAATACGCAGTAACAATAAAATGCGATGCGATACTAACGCCGCACGAACCTGTATAAACATGTTTGAACTTATCGCGAACATCGCCCGCGCTATAACCGAGTGCGCGGTATAGCGAGCAGCGCTATAACGAAGGTCCACTGTATTTTGAAGAATAAACTAATAATGGTAAATGCATATATTAATAAAATCATCATATATGTATATATATATATAACACGTATATTTATATTCATTCGCAAAAATTATATTCTTGCCATTGTAATGTAATCTGTCTTGCGACATCTTAACGAAATTAAGCCTGTTTTGAAACAGCAGCGAGATTCAACTTTTCTAGACTGATTTATTTAGATTAGTACAAACAGTGTTTTATTTCATTTTAACAAATTTGACTTGTAGACTGTTATATAGGCTAATACAGCTGTTTTGCAAGTATACCGTTTCATAAAATATTGTATATATAGTGCTTTATTTTGTAAAATTAGTAAGTGTTGGTAAAAGTGCTTAATTTCAATTTACATTCAGTCCATAAATATCCTTCTTTCAAATTTCGTCTTAAGATTCGATAGTGTACAGTCGCTGAAAAAGGTATGCGAACACTATGGTTGATTACAGAATTCAAAAAACATATCTGACAACGATTTTTTTAGAAATTACTGATCTGGCAACCTTCGTGTCACGTGACACGAATTTCCCAGGTTCGAGTCCCAGCTGGGTCAGCGTTGAGATTTATCTCCGCAAAATTCCCCGCCCTGCCCACGGTCAGTAGGGGACATCGATGGGCTTGGAAAGGCCGCTGTCCGTCGGATGGGACGTTAAGCCGTGGCCCCGTGTGCGGGAGAGCCATACCCTGTGCACGTTAAAGAACACGCTGGATGGCCTTGACGGGAGGCTACCATCTGTCTCCCAACAGCTGTTCCAGTGGGTCCCCTCCCCCAACCATCTCTGAGCCTTCGGGGTCCATGTGACCTGGCCATTTAGCCCATGGTGTGCAAAAAAGTGCCGCTCAGAGGTAAAACAACCCAACCAACGTGACACGAAGGTTACCAGATCACTAATCTCTAAAAAAATCGTTGCCAGATATTTTTTCCGAATTCTGTAATCAACCACAGTGTTCGAATACTTTTTTGAGCGACTGTACGTCTACAATAAGGACAAGTATTCTTCGCAACCAAAAGAAAAATGTATATCAAATCTAAGCTTATACTAAAGTGTGCAAATAAAATATAATCCAGGAAGTCGCTGTAAAGCGAGGTAAGACCAAACAGTTACGTTTGTTGTTCATATTATATTTTGCTTTAGGCGTTGAGCAAATTTAATGGCAGGAGGTAATGGATGTAGCCCAGCATCGTTTATGCCCGAGTCAGAACTGCTCTAGCATTAACCAGTTTGGTCGAAACTAACAAAAGTTCGGATGTTTTGGTGATAAAAAAAAAGAAAACTGACAAAAAAAAGAAACTAGGTCAACATCACCTGCCATTTATGAAGACATTCTTCCTAGAGAAATAAATATTTCACAGCCATTTTTTATTCAACATCGTGCTTATGCATGATGAACTCATTTCAAGCATTGAGGTTTAATGGAATCCCTTGATTACTAGCTCAAAATCCTGACAGACAAGGGGTAGGCCAGTTATATAACACTTCCAGAGGGTATGGCAAGCATAAAAGGTTGAGAACCACTGATATATATGTTTTATTTTATTCCCATTGTTATACTTTAACTATAGTTTTATCTATCTATACAAGGGGTACGCCAGTTACATATACATTTCCAGGGGGTACGTGAAGCATAAAAGGTTGAGAACCACTGATATACATGTTTCATTTTATTCCCATTGTTATAATATAACTATAGTTTTATCTATCTATACAAGGGGTACGCCAGTTACATACACATTTCCAGGGGTACGTGAAGCATAAAAGGTTGAGAACCACTGATATATGTGTTTTATTTTATTCCTATTGTTATACTATAACTATAGTTTTATCTATCTATACAAGGGGTACGCCAGTTACATACACATTTCCAGGGGGTACGTGAAGCATAAAAGGTTGAGAACCACTGATATATATGTTTTATTTTATTCCCATTGTTATACTATAACTATAGTTTTATCTATCAATACAAGGGTTACGCTAGTTACATACACATTTCCAGGGGGTACGTAAATCATAAAAAGGTTGAGAACCACTGATATATATGTTTTATTTTATTCCCATTGTTATACTATAACTATAGTTTTATTTATCTATACAAGGGGTACGCCAGTTGCATACACATTTCCAGGGGGTACGTGAAGCATAAAAGGTTGAGAACCACTCATATATATGTTTTATTTTATTCCCATTGTTATACTATAACTATAGTTTTATCTATCTATACAAGGGGTACGCCAGTTACACAAACATTTCAAGGGGGTACGTGAAGCATAAAAGGTTGAGAACCACTAGTGTATATGTTTTATTTTATTCCCATTGTTATACTATAACTATAATTTTATCTGTCAATACAAGGGTTACGCCAGTTACATACACATTTCCAGGGGGTACGTGAATCATAAAAAGGTTGAGAACCACTGATATATATGTTTTATTTTATTCCCATTGTTATACTATAACTATAGTTTTATTTATCTATACAAGGGGTACGCCAGTTGGATACACATTTCCAGGGGGTACGTGAAGCATAAAAGGTTGAGAACCACTGATATATATGTTTTATTTTATTCCCATTGTTATACTATAACTATAGTTTTATCTATCTATACATGGGGTACGCAAGTTACATACACATTTCCAGGGGTACGTGAAGCATAAAAGGTTGAGAACCACTGATATATATGTTTTATTTTATTCCCATTGTTATACTATAACTATAGTTTTATCTATCTATACAAGGGGTACGTCAGTTACATACACATTTCCAGGGGTACGTAAAGCATAAAAGGTTGAGAACCACTGATATATATGTTTTATTTTATTCCCATTGTTATACTATAACTATAGTTTTATCTAGCTATACAAGGGGTACGCCAGTTACATATACATTTCCAGGGGGTACGTGAAGCATAAAAGGTTGAGAACCACTGATATACATGTTTCATTTTTTCCCATTGTTATACTATAACTATAGTTTTATCTTTCTATACAAGGGGTACGCCAGTTACATATACATTTCCAGGGGTACGTGAAGCATAAAAGGTTGAGAACCACTCATATATATGTTTTATTTTATTCCCATTGTTATACTATAACTATAGTTTTATCTATCTATACAAGGGGTACGCCAGTTACACAAACATTTCAAGGGGGTACGTGAAGCATAAAAGGTTGAGAACCACTAGTATATATGTTTTATTTTATTCCCATTGTTATACTATAACTATAATTTTATCTGTCAATACAAGGGTTACGCCAGTTACATACACATTTCCAGGGGGTACGTGAATCATAAAAAGGTTGAGAACCACTGATATATATGTTTTATTTTATTCCCATTGTTATACTATAACTATAGTTTTATTTATCTATACAAGGGGTACGCCAGTTGGATACACATTTCCAGGGGGTACGTGAAGCATAAAAGGTTGAGAACCACTGATATATATGTTTTATTTTATTCCCATTGTTATACTATAACTATAGTTTTATCTATCTATACATGGGGTACGCAAGTTACATACACATTTCCAGGGGTACGTGAAGCATAAAAGGTTGAGAACCACTGATATATATGTTTTATTTTATTCCCATTGTTATACTATAACTATAGTTTTATCTATCTATACAAGGGGTACGTCAGTTACATACACATTTCCAGGGGTACGTGAAGCATAAAAGGTTGAGAACCACTGATATATATGTTTTATTTTATTCCCATTGTTATACTATAACTAAAGTTTTAGCTATCTATACAAAGAGTACGCCAGTTACATACACATTTCCAGGGGGTACGTGAAGCATAAAAGGTTGAGAACCACTCATATATATGTTTTATTTTATTCCCATTGTTATACTATAACTATAGTTTTATCTATCTATACAAGGGGTACGCTAGTTACACAAACATTTCAAGGGGGTACGTGAAGCATAAAAGGTTGAGAACCACTAGTGTATATGTTTTATTTTATTCCCATTGTTATACTATAACTATAATTTTATCTGTCAATACAAGGGTTACGCCAGTTACATACACATTTCCAGGGGGTACGTGAATCATAAAAAGGTTGGGAACCACTGATATATATGTTTTATTTTATTCCCATTGTGATACTATAACGATAGTTTTATTTATCTATACAAGGGGTACGCCAGTTGCATACACATTTCCAGGGGGTACGTGAAGCATAAATGGTTGAGAACCACTGATATATATGTTTTATTTTATTCCCATTGTTATACTATAACTATAGTTTTATCTTTCTATACAAGGGGTACGCCAGTTACATATACATTTCCAGGGGTACGTGAAGCATAAAAGGTTGAGAACCACTCATATATATGTTTTATTTTATTCCCATTGTTATACTATAACTATAGTTTTATCTATCTATACAAGGGGTACGCCAGTTACACAAACATTTCAAGGGGGTACGTGAAGCATAAAAGGTTGAGAACCACTAGTGTATATGTTTTATTTTATTCCCATTGTGATACTATAACGATAGTTTTATTTATCTATACAAGGGGTACGCCACTTACATACACATTTTCAGGGGGTACGTGAAGCATAAAACTTTGAGAACCAGTGATATATATGTTTTATTTTATTCCCATTGTTATATTATAACTATAGTTTTATCTATCTATACAAGGGGTACGTCAGTTACATATACATTTCCAGGGGGTACGTGAATCATCAAAAGGTTGAGAACCACTGATATATATGTTTAATTTTATTCCCATTGTTATACTATAACTATAGTTTTATCTATCTATACAAAGGTACGCCAGTTACATACACATTTCCAGGGGGTACGTGAAGCATAAAAGGTTGAGAACCACTGATATATATGTTCTATTTTATTCCCATTGTTATACTATAACTATAGTTTTATTTATCTATACAAGGGGTACGCTAGTTACATGCACATTTCCAGGGGGTACGTGAAGCATAAAAGGTTGAGAACGATTGTATTAAGTGACAAAATAATGTCTCCTTGCGTGAGAGAATTAAAAATATTTGGTCCATAAAGCCGGTTTTTTTCGTTCTCACCATTCGTAATGTGTGCGTAAGAAAAGGTAACATTAAAAATACGGGAAATATTAATGTAATAAATCAATATTTTACTTAGCATATAATTTTGTAGTATTCAATGCTGCAGTTCTGCGAATTAAGAAATTGCAATAATTATCAGAAGAATTGGTACATTTCCACGTTGTGTAAATGTAAAACTACATTCAGAGCTTCGTAAGTTTGACATAGATTTTTTTGTTGTCCGCTGTTTGTGTAAAGGACATTTGTAAGTAGTTTTTTATTCCTTTTGCGAATTGAAAAGGACATATTTTTGCTATTATTTAAATAAACAAATTGTAACACCTAAATGTTGGCGCCCCTAGCCAAGTGCCTAACGTGCTTTATGGGGAACAAGTCTTAGTTGTTTCTAAATAATTGCCTACTTAACCCTTTCAGGACCATAAGGTTTCTAAGAGTAAATATTAGTATGCAACTGTTTATTTTAGTTTGTTTAGACGTAAAATAAATAAAAATCATAAGAAAAATACATAACAATGTGTAGTTTTTTTGGAATTTTATGGGAAATATTTTTCCCAATGGACTATAAAGGTAACACAAATTATAGTTAGGCTTATTATGCAATGTCTTTTATTTATTGGTTTATTAGAACAAAATGTTAACTAAAATAATACAAAATTATGAAATAAAATTACTATACAAAATGATGTGCTAATTATGATATTCTGCGAAGCGATTTCTTTTGGTTGTGAAGCAAAGATGGACATTGCACAGATGCAACATTATTGCAAAGATGGACATTGCACAGATGCAACATTATTGCAAAGATGGACATGGACTAAACGTTCCCGTTTACGTAATTGCGCTCGGCATACGTTCTATTTTGATATTCTGTATAAAAAATGCAAATAAGGTTATAATTAAATACGACAATCACCAATTTTAACATGGGGAAAAATGTTTCCCTTAGTCGTGAAAGGGTTAAGTGATTGAATCCTCATTAAAATACAGATTCCATAACTCCAAAATGACGAACAATGTGATTTACGAAGGAGTAAGCGAATCATAGAGGGACGGGTATTTTTTTTTGTCCTTTTGAAATCATAATTGATTTGTGAATTGTTTTAGAAAAAGACTGAAGGGACAAAATATTTCTCTGGAATATTTTTTCAAAGTAGTAATTTGATCGTTAAAAAATTTGGGAATGACAAATTCGTGCGAAATTTTAAGGATGTCTAACTGTCAATGTCTAATGGTGAATAAAGATTTGTTAAACTTAAAATCCCCCACCCCCCAAGAAGGGAGTGTTAAACCCGAACTCTTTGACTATGCTACTAACTATAAATATGTATAGAAATAAATAAATACCCTTTCAAGCAGCTGCTTGCCACAGAGGTCTCACAGCAGCCTGTTAATACGCCATATAGAAGAATCTGTGAGGAAGACGAGGCCTTAGCAGAAAGGCAACACAAACATCCACTAATACCATGACAGATCATAAATTGTTGCAGAAAAATAAAAAAAAATAATTTATGTCTTAAAACATACATAAAAATTTAATATCTACAAACGAATAGACGGGAAAATAAAATCTTGTTTTTTTGAAAGGAACTAAAAAAATCTTTTTTTTTTCCCACTCACACCGTCCGAAGACTGGTTACTGCTTACAATTTCAATTCCGCTTCTCCTTTGCAGAAAATTATAACTTCTAGGTAAAATAAATACACTTCAGTGTTGTTTGGGTTGTTTTACCTCTGAGCGGCACTTTTCTGCACATCATGGGCTAAATGGCCAGGTCACATGGATCACGAAGGCTCAGAGAAGGATGGGACCCTCAGGAACAGCTGTTGGGAGACAGATGGTAGCCTCCCGTCAAGGCCATCCAGCGTGTTCTTTAACGTGTACAGGTTATGGCTCTCCCGCACACGGGGCCACGGCTTAACGTCCCATCCGACGGACGGCGGCCTTTCCAAACCTATCGGTGTCCCCTACTGACCGTGGGCAGGGCGGGGAATTTTGCGGAGATAAATCTCAACGCTGACCCAGTGGGACTCGACCCTGGGAACTACAGATTACGAGCCTAGCGCGCTACCGACTGAGCCATCCCCGCCCCTACACTTCAGTGATAACATAGTCCACATCAAGGAATAGGTAAGTGGCAAGAGAAAAAGAAATCCGACAACCGGATTGATAGACACGATAACGGGATCTAGAGGTTACGCGCCAGTTGTTCTACCTGTTGGATTAAGTCGGTGACAGTTTCACATTTGGTAAAGGTAAGAAGGAAAGCAATAAGTCCTTTTAACAGTTCAGTTGTTGGATTCCCATCGATTTAAAATAAGCGCATAGCCATGCGCTTATTTTAAATCGATGGGAAACGGAGGAATCTTAATGCAGCATGAATTGTTGTTAATCATAACCTTGCCTCTCCTTACAGGAAGGAAAAATTTCGAAACTTTAGGGGCATAGTTTCATGTCATGAAAGTTTAGTTCAAACATTAATTAATACCCAAAAATAACAAAATCTCTTCCTTTAAGCCGTTAACTAAAGTAAGTGTTGTCATTTTTTTTTTAAAGCTGACTGATAATCCTTTCAAATTTCATCTCTTCACACGAAACTTTTTAAAGATAAGCACTGTTATTAAATATTCATATTTAGATAGCGTTTTAAATTCCGGAAGAATATTTAAAAAAATTAAAATTTTAAACGGAGTTTACTGAGTTTTTTAATTTTTCTTCTCCACTCTTTTACCCCAAAAAGCTCTTTCCAGAAGTTACCAATCTTCAAATTTATCTTCACACTTGCACAATATGCAAAAATCACCGTTTCACAAAAAAAAAAACAAAATTCTGACCCGACTTCTATTCTCCCAAGGTCTTCTCCTTTTGACCTCAGCGGGTTCACTGTCTGCAGCCGACAGTTCCCAAACCCACAGAGTGCAACACTCTAGCCTTATCAGGGCGAGGGTGGCTCACTCGGTAGCGCGCCAGGCTCGTAATCTGCAGTTCCCAGTTTCGAGTCTCAGCTGGGTGAGCGTTGAGATTTAACTCCGCAAAATTCCCCGCCATGCCCACGGTCAGTAGGGGACACCGATGGGCTTGGAAAAGCCGCCGTCCGTCGGATGGGACGTTAAGCCGTGGCCCCGTGTGCGGGAGAGCCATACCCTGTGCACGTTAAAGAACACGCTGGATGGCCTTGACGGGAGGCTACCATCTGTCTCCCAACAGCTGTTCCAGTGGGTCCCCTCCCCCAACCTTCTCTGAGCCTTCGGGGTCCTTGTGGCCTGGCCATTTAGCCCATGGTGTGCAAAAAAGTGCCGCTCAGAGGTAAAACAACCCAACCCTTATTTTTCAGTTAAGTCGTTCGAAGTAGTTGATGACGTATTTCTCACGCTGTAGTTCACGCGAGCATCAAAATGAAACATCAGAGGTTTATATAAATATTGAAAATAAACTGACCAAAGTGGGCACTTGGAATGCTATCTGTTCTTATGCACACATTCAGAAAGAAGTGTGATGAGAACGAGAAGGAACGGTTTTATGGGGGGAACATTTGGAATGGGTTTTTTTGGCGGAAACATTTGTTAATAGGTGAAGAATTAATCATCCAATAAACCTCGCCAAATTTGATTTATTTGATTTATCTAAATATCCAAATTATGCAGCCTTTGGATTACTATTTCCTTGACAACCAGCCTTCTGACATCACTCAATAGAGCTGACTACTGAACTAAATCTGAAACGGAGAAAAACGAGACAATGTTTTAAGAACTTATGTCATTTTCTAACGAAATTTGTTATTAGAGTTATCGAGGAACACAAACAAGCACTAAATGTGTAATAATCAATGGAATTTTTCTGACTGAATCCTGCTGACAAGCCATAAGGCTTAGTGGGGTAATTTATGTATATTACCATACTAAGGCTTAATAAAGATATTATTATTATTATTATTAATCAGAGACGTTTTGCTTTACCTAGTCGTTTTAGGAAGTGGGCGAAGCGGGTCATCGAACCAGCGCACCTTTAGGACGTTTAAGAAATGTGAAAAATAATTCTTAGGAGCTTTTTATTTTGCTCAATAAGTTTTGTAAAGAATCCAGTTCAAGGCCTCCAAAACGCGGGTCGCATGAGGTCCGTGAAGTCATTATATGTGGTCCCCAAGCAATTCGTTCTGTCATAATCAAGGGTAGCAGAACTGTGACTTAATAAGTTGGCTTGACTTAGATGATCTCACTGGAGTATGGAGAGTACGGTAGAAGATGAAGCCACTACAAATAGAATTTAGGCTTTGGTATTAAGAGTATGTAGCATTTAAATACTAAAATAACAAATGCAAGTGATTACGTTTTGCTATCACTGCTGATCTATGTGACCTGGGTTCGAGCACCGGGTAAGGCATAAATGTTTGCGGTGTTTTTCTGCTGAGGTCCTGCCATCCTCACAGACCCTTTACTATGGCATATAAACTGACAGGCTCCTGTCAGACCTCTGTGGCAAACAACTGCTTGAGGGGGTATTTATTTTTTATTTATCATTGCTTAAAATAAAATATGCCCTGTCATATATTAAGAAGCAATTGATTTGGCCTCCAGATCATTCTTAAAATAAAAAATGCCCCATGTCATATATTGAGGAGCAACTGATTGAGTCTCTACATCATTTTTAAAATAAAATGCACCATGTCATATATTGAGGAGCAACTGATTGAGTCTCTACATCATTCTTAAAATAAAATGCGCCAGTAGTTTATTCACAACCTACCGTTCCCCCTTTGCACAGTGCTTTCCCCCCCTATGTCGCAATCGTCCACGTTGCCTTCTTGACTTGGACCCCCTATGTCGCAATCGACCGGAAATTGACCTGTGCTGGGCCACGTTGCCTTCTGAACTTTGACCCTTATATTGCAATCAACAGGAAATTGACCCTGGCGTTGCAACTGTCACGGTATTAATAATTCATAATTCATAATTAATAATACATAATTAAAAATTCCTCCCCTTTTAACCCCTGGCGCTATCTAGTGCCTATGAGGAACACTATTTTCCCAAAAAAAAAAATCCTTATTTTAACTCTAATTTTAAGCCCTCCTTCTCGAATAGTCTCGATTTTTCTTTATTTCAGACTAACCTTTTATTTTAAAACCTCGATTTTGCAAACCCCCTGGTTGACCTATATTTTAAGCCCTACCTATATTTTAAGCCCTACCTATATTTTAAGTCATGGATTTTGCAAACCACCTGGTTGACCTATATTTCAGACTAGCCTTTTATTTTAAAACCTCGATTTTGCAAACACCCTGGTTGAGCTATATTTTAAGCTCCCCTTCTCGAATAGTCTCGATTTTTCTTTATTTCAGTCTCACCTATATTTTAAACCCTCCACTTGCAGACCACCTGGTTGACCTATATTTTAAGCCTTACCTATATTTAAGGCCCCCTCGGATTACAGGTCTCAGAATAATTCCACAGAAAAGGATGACACAAGTCTCAATTGTAAAAATCAACTCGCAAAGTTGTATTCTTATTAATTAAAACCCTTTCTATTAAAAGTTACCTCTATTAAAAATCTTTTGGTGTTCATTTTGCCAGGACTGCTAAACGATTCCCTTTTATTAAAACTCTGGTATTTATTTTTTCCAACCCCGTTAATCGATCCCTTAGTAAATAAAAACTCTCACTTACCTTTATTAAAATCATCCAGCGCTCGTAATAAATCGGTTTAATCGGGGGAAAAAAAATCATTCTATCGCTAGCGTACCTCCACGTTAATTTCAGGGGAAAAGCCTCATCGGATCCAAGGTTCACGTATTTTACTAGAAGAATGACACAGTAACTGTTCCACAGAAAAATTAATAAAATTTGGTTTAAATTATTCGTAGGACTTGTATATAAGATCTAGCTTTAGACGTTCACCAGCCTAAAAGTTTACAAAGTCCGTTATCGGTGTATCGGAAATCGTACGTTTCCTGTAGACATCCTTCAGATCGCTTATTAGTGGGGTAGCAACAGCACTTTCGCCACATCACACGATATGGTGCAATCCTTTATCAGCTGGAAGGTCAAATGTCCAGCGCTTCACTGTGTCTGCATTTGACACTGATAAGGTTTAAAAATAGATGATTCCTAGAATCCACATTGCACAACGGTCAAAGTCCAGTGGGGGAGGGTGTATATAAACACCGACTTCTCAGCGACTGTCACTGTGTTCTTCATCTGTCAGTTTGCGACCTGTCAACCCTGCTCGCTCTCCTTCTCTACCTGCTAGCTCGTCGATCCTCTTCTCTACCTGAGATGTCCACTATGCGAGAATTTTCCTGTGCTGGATCCTCAACTGATACCAGGTAAATGAAATTTTATTTAATATTGTCCTTAAGTTGCTCAACTGAATCACCTACTAACGTACAATATAGATTTTTATATTTGTTTCTAACTAGTAAAGTCATTCTAAATGATAATTTTCAAACTTTAGTTAGATTTTTTGATCAAGCTAGTCAAGTGTGCTTTTACTACAACTGTTCAATATAGATTTTTTTTTTTATTTGTTTCTACCCTGTCATTTTATTCTAAACGATAATTTTCAAACTTTAGTTAGATTTTTTGATCAAGCTAGTCAAGTGTGCTTTTACTACAACTGTTCAATATAGATTTTTTTTTTTATTTGTTTCTACCCTGTCATTTTATTCTAAACGATAATTTTCAAACTTTAGTTAGATTTTTTGATCAAGCTAGTCAAGTGTGCTTTTACTACAACTGTTCAATATAGATTTTTTTTTTTATTTGTTTCTACCCTGTCATTTTATTCTAAACGATAATTTTCAAACTTTAGTTAGATTTTTTGATCAAGCTAGTCAAGTGTGCTTTTACTACAACTGTTCAATATAGATTTTTATATTTGTTTCTAACTAGTAAAGTCATTCTAAATGATAATTTTCAAACTTTAGTTATATTTTTGTTGATCAAGCTAGCAAAGTGTGCTTTTACTACAACTGTTCAGTTCAATATAGATTTTTTTTTTATTTGTTTCTACCCTGTCATTTTATTCTAAACGATAATTTTCAAACTTTAGTTAGATTTTTTGATCAAGCTAGTCAAGTGTGCTTTTACTACAACTGTTCAATATAGATTTTTATATTTGTTTCTAACTAGTAAAGTCATTCTAAATGATAATTTTCAAACTTTAGTTAGATTTTTTTTTTTTTGATCAAGCTAGTCAAGTGTGCTTTTACTACAACTGTTCAATATAGATTTTTTTTTATTTGTTTCTACCCTGTCATTTTATTCTAAATGATAATTTTCAAACTTTAGTTAGGTTTTTTTTTTTTTTTTGATCAAGCTAGTCAAGTGTGCTTTTACTACAACTGTTCAATATAGATTTTTTTTTATTTGTTTCTATCCTGTCATTTTATTCTAAACGATAATTTTCAAACTTTAGTTAGATTTTTTGATCAAGCTAGTCAAGTGTGCTTTTTTACAACTGTTCAATATAGATTTTTTTTATTTGTTTCTACCCTGTCATTTTATTCTAAACGATAATTTTCAAACTTTAGTTAGATTTTTTTTTTTTTGATCAAGCTAGTCAAGCGTGTTTTTATTACAACTGTTCAATATAGATTTTTATATTTGTTTCTACCCTGTCATTTTATTCTAAAACGATAATTTTTCAAACTTTAGTTAGATTTTTTGATCAAGCTAGTAAAGTGTGCCTTTATTACAACATAACTGTTCTAAGTTAAAAAAAACGTGTAAAGTACTGCATATTCTGAGACTAAATTATCTATCCAGATCTGATGCTGGTCCTTCCACTGATGCCGACTGCTTTGAAGAGCTACTCACGGCAGTGCGCACTCTAGAGGCGGCAGCCAAAAGACCTCCTACACCTGAGCTTCCTGAACAGTCGAAGCGCCTTTGCATACTCCAACAAGGTGGCAGGGAATTAAGGCAAAGGACATCGAAACTTTCCCTCAAGAAGCGTCGTCAATCCACTGTCGCAGCGGGTATGGGAAATCCCTACGTCCCCGTCGTACCTTCAACTGCAACCAGGTAAATGAAATTTTATTTAATATTGCCCTTAAGGCGCTCAATTGAATCACTTACTAACGTACAATATAGAGTTTTATATTTGTTTTTACCCTGTCATTTTATTCTATAAATGTTAATTTTCAAACTTTAGTTAGATTTTTTGCTCAAGCTAGTAAACTATGCTTTTATTACAACTGTTCAATGTATTTGTTTTCTACCCTTGTAAAACCATTTTACTTTTTTTATTCTAAATGATAATTTTCAAACTTTAGTTAGTTTTCTGCTCATGCTAGTCAAGTGTGGTTTTATTACAACTGTTCGGTTCAATATAGATTTTTCTAACTAGTAAAATCATTTTAGTCTAAATGATAATTTTCAAACTTTAGTTACTTAGTTTTTGATCAAGTTAGCAAACTGAAGCATATTGGTTTTTCATTTTCTGTTCTAAGATAAAAACGTGTAAAGTACTGCATATTCTGAGACTAAATTATCTATCCAGGTCTATCCCTTCCACTGGTGCCGGAACCTCCAGCGTTCGTGTTCCCGTCTCCTCCAACATAAGGACACCATTCACTATCGCCGCTGGTACCGGACCCTCCAGCGTTCGTGTTCCCGTCTCCACCGGCATAAGGGCACCATTCACTATCGCCGCTGGTACCTCCACCGCTACCAGGTAAATGTAATTGTATTTAATGTTGCCCTTAAGGCGCTCAACTGTACCACATACTAACGTTCAATATAGAGTTTTATATTTGTATCTGTTTTTCTAACTAGTAAAGTCATTTTATTCTAAATGATAATTTTCAAACTTTAGTTAGATTTTTTTTTTTGATCAAGCTAGTCAAGTGTGCTTTTTTACAACTGTTCAGTTCAATATAGATTTTTTTTTTATTTGTTTCTACCCTGTCATTTTATTCTAAACGATAATTTTCAAACTTTAGTTAGATTTTTTTTTTTTTTTTTTTTTTTTTTTTTTTTTTTGATCAAGCTAGTCAAGTGTGCTTTTTTACAACTGTTCAGTTCAATATAGATTTTTATATTTGTTTCTAACTAGTAAAGTCATTCTAAATGATAATTTTCAAACTTTAGTTAGATTTTTTTTTTTGATCAAGCTAGCAAAGTGTGCTTTTATTACAACTGTTCAGTTCAATATAAATTTCTCTACCATGTAAAGTCATTTTACTTTTTTTATTCTAAACGATAATTTTCAAACTTTAGTTAAATATTAAGATTTTTTGATCAAGCTAGTCAAGTGTGCTTTTTTTTTTTTACAACTGTTCAGTTCAATATAGATTTTTTTATTTGTTTCGACCCTGTCATTTTACTTTTTTTTTTTTTATTCTAAACGATAATTTTCAAACTTTAGTTAGATTTTTTGATCAAGCTAGTCAAGTGTGCTTTTACTACAACTGTTCAATATAGATTTTTTTTTTTATTTGTTTCTACCCTGTCATTTTATTCTAAACGATAATTTTCAAACTTTAGTTAGATTTTTTGATCAAGCTAGTCAAGTGTGCTTTTACTACAACTGTTCAATATAGATTTTTTTTTTTATTTGTTTCTACCCTGTCATTTTATTCTAAACGATAATTTTCAAACTTTAGTTAGATTTTTTGATCAAGCTAGTCAAGTGTGCTTTTACTACAACTGTTCAATATAGATTTTTTTTTTATTTGTTTCTACCCTGTCATTTTATTCTAAACGATAATTTTCAAACTTTAGTTAGATTTTTTGATCAAGCTAGTCAAGTGTGCTTTTACTACAACTGTTCAATATAGATTTTTTTTTTTATTTGTTTCTACCCTGTCATTTTATTCTAAACGATAATTTTCAAACTTTAGTTAGATTTTTTTTTTTTGATCAATCTAGTCAAGCGTGTTTTTATTACAACTGTTCAATATAGATTTGTTTCTAACTAGTAAAGTCATTCTAAATGATAATTTTCAAACTTTAGTTAGATTTTTTTTTTTTGATCAAGCTAGCAAAGTGTGCTTTTATTACAACTGTTCAGTTCAATATAGATTTCTCTACCATGTAAAGTCATTTTACTTTTTTATTCTAAACGATAATTTTCAAACTTTAGTTAAATATTAGATTTTTTGATCAAGCTAGTCAAGTGTGCTTTTTTTTTTTTTTACAACTGTTCAGTTCAATATAGATTTTTTTATTTGTTTCTACCCTGTCATTTTACTTTTTTTTTTTATTCTAAACGATAATTTTCAAACTTTAGTTAGATTTTTTGATCAAGCTAGTCAAGTGTGCTTTTACTACAACTGTTCAATATAGATTTTTATATTTGTTTCTAACTAGTAAAGTCATTCTAAATGATAATTTTCAAACTTTAGTTAGATTTTTTGATCAAGTTAGCAAACTGAAGCATATTGGTTTTTCATTTTCTGTTCTAAGATAAAAACTTGTAAAGTACTACATATTCTGAAAAATAAATTATCTTTCTAGGTCCGCATTCTCCAACGTTCCTGTCAGTGGATTCTCCAATGTTCCTGTCAGTGGATTCTCCAACGTTCCTGTCAGCTCTACAGAGTCTCCCCACTTCACAGTGTCGCACACTCGGCGGTACAACTCGAAAAAATTCAAGACAGAATTCATCTCCACGAGTGTGCGACTTGGAGGTATGGAGAATGTGGAACCTTATAATTTCCTTCCGGTCCTACACGACCTGCACGAGAAAATGTTGGCTGAAGTCGTCCCCACAGGGGAGTATAGCCATGTTCGGCTGTGTTTACGCTCCCGGGATTTGAAAAACCCCGTCAACATGGCTCTTATTCGGCGTAATGCCCTGACGGGGGAGAGATTCATGGCTGCACTAGACAAAGTAGTGCAGTCAAATGAGTCTCTCGGTCCCGGGAGCGAGCTGGAGTTTGACTTCGTTTGTGCCAACCTGGACCGGGTCGGTAGCGGTGGAGATGGAAGGCGCACAGGTCCCGAGACTCGTCGTATCGCTGACGTCCAGTCTTTCATCAACAATAAGAAGGCTGTCACAAAAATTGTAAATCGTGACAACATCTGTTTAGCAAGAGCTCTCGTCGTCGCACGAGAGCTTTGCTTAAAAAATAAAGGTCTGACAAATGTTTATGTGCGAATCAGCGATTATCGCTGCACACAACAGGCAGATCTAGCTCGCCAACTTCACCAGGATGCTGGTATTCCCGAGGGTCCCTGTGGACTCCCGGAAATACGTCTCTTTCAAGCTCACCTGACACAGTTCAGGATTGTTGTGTATTCTGCTGACGACGCCTTTCTTCCCATCTTCATTGGTCCCGAAGGCGGGGACAACCTTTATTTGTTGTTTAGTGCAGGGCATTATGACGTGATTACTAAACCATCAGGGTTTTTCGGTGTTAAACAGTTCTGTCACATTTGCTTAAAGGGGTTAAATACAGAGGGGCACGTTTGCAAGGGAACCTGCAACAGGTGCCTGTCAGTCGATGTGCTTCATACAGGGGAGCTGTTGCTTTGCACGGTATGCTGTGTGTATTTGCGCGGGGCTGAATGCTTTCAGGCGCACCTGCTGAAGGCATGTCAGACACGGCATCGCTGTGTTAAGTGCATTAGCATTTACGATCCCCTGAAAAAGCACGTTTGCAAGGCTGACACCTTAAAATTCGTCGAGCCCTGCAAAATTGACCCTGTCGGTCAGACTTACCTCTACTTTGACGTAGAGACTGTGCAGTGTGCCGACGGGTTGCTGAAACCGATACTATGTGTGGTCACATACCAAGTGGACGACGAGTGGGTCTATGCTTCATTCCCGGAAACGGACGCCTTTATGGATTGGATTCTCGCCGAAGAACGTCCCGGAGTTCAAAGATTCAAGGACGCCACAGTCCTCGCACATAATCTGAAAGGCTTTGACGGCATGTTCATCATTAGTTACCTGTACAGAAAATTTTTAAAACCGGATCTCGTGTTCGATGGATCCAAGATTTTAGGTATCTTTTTACCTGGCCTTAAAATAAGGTTCATTGACACGTTGTCCTTTATTCAGGCTCCTCTTCGATCATTCACGAAGACCTTCAACTTGGAGACGGTGAAAGGCTTTTTCCCCTTTAAATTCGTGAAGGAGGAAAATCTACAATATGCAGGACCCATCCCTGATCGGCTTTTTTTCCAGCCGGAAGACATGGAGCCTGAAACTCTGTCAGCATTCAACGAGTGGTATGCCGCAGCAAGCCTTGAACCCTGGGATTTTCAACAGCAGCTTCTGTATTACTGCAAGGCAGATACAGAGTTGTTGCGGCGAGGCGCCCAAGCTTTCCGTGAGGAATTTTTAAATCTCACAGGCGTAGACCCATTTGCACGTGACCTGACTATTGCCGGTGCTTGTCTTCGAATTTTCCGTGGGAAGTTTCTGCAAAAGAATACCCTTGGTGTGTGTCCCGCCCAAGGGTATTCGGCGAGTAACGACCGGCAGTCCTTGAAAGCTCTCGCATGGTTAGAGTATGAGGCTTCCAAGGACAATATCGTAATTCAAACTGCGCGATCACCCGGAGGTGAGTATAAGATAGGGCAGTACAAATTAGACGGCGTGTGCCATAGTACCCGCTGTTATTACGAGTTTTTAGGGTGTTACTATCATCACTGCTTGAAATGTTTCAACCCTGAAAAAATAGATCAGCGCACGAGAAAGCCATTTGGTCTGCTAAACACCCGGACCATGGATCGTCTTGAGACCTTGAAAGTGCTGATGAACGGGTACACATGCAAAATTATGTGGGAGCACGAATTCGACGAGTTAATGCGCAAAAACTCACCCGTCGCATTAATTTATAAATCCGTCGAGCCTATCAGGCGTATAGGGGCCCGTGACTACCTCTACGGAGGGCGCGTGGAGGTGTTTTCGATCTTTGCATCGGCAGACCTAGGATGCAGCCTTAACTACGTTGATTACAACAGCCTGTACCCTTATGTTTGCAAGAAGGCTCCATTCGGTAAAGGTCACCCGGTTCGGATCACCTCCGATTTCGCCACGGACCTCGACCACTATTTTGGCATTGCACACGCCACACTGTTACCTCCCGACGATTTGTTCATCCCTGTACTGCCCTACAGGTGTAATGGGAAGCTGCTTTTCCCCCTTTGCAGGATCTGTGCGGATGGTCAGCTGGCACCCCCTTGTCAGCACACCGTGAACCAGCGCGCATTGACAGGATCTTGGCCAACGTTCGAAATTTACGCTGCGATGCGTGCTGGATACAAACTTCTTCAATTCCACGATGTGTGGCATTTCAATACCATCCTGCAATACGATCCCGCAACAAAAAAGGGAGGTGTCTATGCTGGGTACATAGATACTTTTCTGGGGCTGAAGCAGCGCTACTCCGGGTTTCCCCCTGACGTGCAGACCGAGGAGCAAAAGGAAGCCTTCTGTGAGGCCTTCTTCCAGGCGGAGGGGGTTCGGATCCTCCCCTCGGAAGTTGAAAAAAACAACCTTAAGCGTACACTTTCCAAGGTCTCGCTTAATTCGTCATGGGGGAAGCATGCGCAGAACATGAGTCGAACCCAGACGACCATTGTGAGTTGTCCTGTCAAGTACATGGAACTCTTGACGGACGCATCGCTAGTCATCACTGACGTCGCTGTTATCAGTGATCAGGCCGTGCTTGTCACGCACAAGCCGGCGGAGTCTGCCACTCCAGCGAACACCCGTGGAAGCCTGATTCTCGCCGCAATGGTGACGAGTCACGCCCGACTAAAGCTGTACGAGCTTCTATCAAAATTAGATAGTCGTGCAATGTACTCGGACACGGATTCAGTAATTTATACAACGTCTCCTTGCGACACCTACACACCACCACAACATCCCTTTCTCGGAGGTCTCGTAGATGAAATTTCTTCAAAGTACGGCTCCGGTGTACACATCACTGACTATGTCAGCGCCGGAGCCAAAAGTTATGCCCTTCGGCTGAGCAACGGGGATGAAATTCTTCGCGCCAAGGGCATATCACTCACGAAGAAAAACCGGTGCACATACAATTTTGAACTACTGAAATCCATGGTGCTAGGGAACTCCCCAACCAGTGAGACCTTCGAAGTCCCTTTCAATGTAATTCGTAATAAAGTGGATGGGTCACTTACGAATAAGCCCATGGTGAAAAGGTTTAAGGCTAACCTAGATAAGCGGTATCTCAGCTCGGGTTCAACTCTCACTGTACCTTATGGTTACAATGACCTGGGCCTGGATACCCTTATCCAACTCATGGATGAGTAAATGTACAGTTTTCAACTTATTTATTTCATATTACACCTTTATTTATTTCATTGTACAGTTTTCAACTTATTTATTTCATATTACACCTTTATTTATTTCATTGTACAGTTTTCAACTTATTTATTTCATATTACACCTTTATTTATTTTATATTACACCTTTATTTATTTCATTGTACAGTTTTCAACTTATTTATTTCATATTACACCTTTATTACATTGTACAGTTTTCAACTTATTTATTACATCTTTATTTATTACACCTTTATTTATTATTTCACTGTACGCCTTTTATTTCAATATCCTTAATGGATCTTAATTTATCACGCGTAATGACCTTGCACTCGGCGTCGTCAGCAGTTTTTGAAGCTTGTATTTTTGAAACCTACAATATGTTACTGTCCAGCATTGGATATGTGAAACCAACAGTGGTTATGTCATGTGAAAGCAACAGTGGATCTGTCATGTAAATTTTTTAATAAAAAAGGTTTCAAAAAATCCGTCTCTTTATTTCTCAGAACTGGAAGACACTATGGTGGGAGAAAGCACGAGGTAACTTTGTTTTTCAGGTGCTCCGTAAGTCTTATCAGTGATCTGCACAATGCGCTGCTCCCCTCCAAGTCTCGCTGCTGCAGCAGCATTCTCATTTCCCCGCCCATCGACACTAACGCCCTCTGCTGTACTCCCGAGTGTAGCAGCACTCGTACAACTGTGCCCAGTCATGCAGATCACTTCCGGATGTCAAACATTGAATGAACTATCAGTGTGAAAACATTGAATGGGAAGAGACATAAAAATGACAAAAGGCATATTATCAGTTTTACTTTCTTTTATTGGATACAGATTTTTAATACATGGTTTTTTAACACAAGTCTTCAAGCACACAAGTCTTGGAAAGTTTTTTACAGATATTTTCAATACGCCGTCCACTCGGATAATTTTCTTTTCTTACGTCGGACGGGAACAGCAATGTCTTTTGGGGGCCGCTCTTCAGCTATATGATTTCTGGGAATGTTGACTTTTACTTCCTGTGGAGTGTCAAGCTGTTTTGAGAATAATAAATAATTTTTCAAAGCAGTCAGATATTTTTCAGACTTATCGTCAGCATCACCAGACTCTAATATTTTCTTCATCTCTGAGTCTAAATCACACACTTTTTTTCTTATGTTTCTCCTCTGCACTGCTTTCACTGAAATCATTTTTTTCTAAATAACGATACCAGCAGGGGGAGGGCAGCAGTCAATAGTGGTATAATGAACCCTGAACCACGCTGCAGGAGATGCTTCTTGTGGCGTAAAGATGCACGTTTGGATGCTAGACTCCTTATGACCGTCTTGTGCTGGCGTAAATTCTTTAATACTCGATGGGAGACAGGTATATTGCCTTTTAAGAAATTGGAACACACTTCACATAGAGCATACATCTGGGGGTCGGAGATGTGCTTCATCAGAGCTGCACGCTGCTTTCCCCCTAGCTTTGGCAAGCACTGAAGGAACGGGCCTTGAGATTTAACTTTCATTTGGAACGTAAAGTATTTCGGGTTCTTCTGATGGAAGAATCTTTGCACGGAGCCTTTCAGTATCTAACGTTCTGGGATGAAGGTCAACACACAAATAGCCACAGGTTGCTTGTGTAGCTAACCTATAAGCATCCGTCAGGAGTTTAGATTGATGGGGGTATACTTGTCTCGCCAGGTGAGTTATTTGTGAAGCATCCCGACAGTTGCGAAATAAAAACATGTAGTGAGCATTGAGCGATATAGTCCTCGAATGTCTTCCCTTTAAAAACAGATTTTGTAATATCAGGACAATCGTGATATTTTTATGATGACCACCACGAATAAACAATTGTGATATGCGTTCGCTGGCTACAGACTGTTCCATCAAGTCATCCAGTACCAGAAGTGTAGGTCTGAGGGGATCAAATTCCAGATCCGTAGGTAGTCCTTCATAAAATTCCACCGTTTTCTTGAAGGGTTCAAAGGCAGGCTGCCACTCCCCGTAGCAGTAAACGACACGTTGGGGTGGGGGTTCGAATACTTGAGCTGCTTCTCTGATGAGTTTCAGAGTGAAAGTCGTCTTTCCACACTGTGAAGGAGCAGCAATTATAATATTCGAAGGAGTTCGGAGAGCCATCGCAACACCATGCAGTCGTTAAAGTCTACTCGACACGTGTAATCACGATGCAGTACTGTGGGAAGAGTCGAACCACACGCTCTTTTAAACAGGAAATACAGACAGTGAGCACCGCAAGTGTCTCCCAGGGGGTCCTGCAGAGGTATTGAAGGATGTAAGACGTGACGTATGCCTAGTCGACTGTAGTATTCTTGCATGGCGACATCGGGACTCGTACCTAGGGGGTCAAAGTGATCCACGTGCATTCCTTTCTTGTAAACTGCTATCCAGTGGGCTCCAGGCATGGAGGACGGATCGGTATTGTAGATAAACAAGGCTTCTGATTGGGTGATTCTGCTAGGTAGTCTGTCACGGGGGAACACTCCGAGACTTGTGGGTAACATCGAAAGGATGGATTCTAGTTGATAGGTATTCATGAGCTGTAGTCAAACAGGACTTTACGATCCAATGGGATTTCCAGCAAATTCT
Organism: Ryuthela nishihirai; assembly: GCA_038380435.1. Taxonomy (NCBI): domain Eukaryota; kingdom Metazoa; phylum Arthropoda; class Arachnida; order Araneae; family Heptathelidae; genus Ryuthela; species Ryuthela nishihirai. Next base: position 20,845,572 of record JAWZYU010000028.1, on the reverse strand, counting down.
GATATTCGGCATACAGGATCACAGTGACCGATGCGGATAGCGGCTTGGCAAACTTTAATTCGACTCTCACACTCCCACTCTTTATTAAAGAAAACACTTGATTGCATTCACGTTGCTCGGGGGTCAATTGGAATCCAAACAATGTAAAACCTTCTCCATAGGCTTTTCGCGATAAGTTAATACCACTATCGGATTTCCAGGCATCCACAGCTTCCAATAATCCTTGGTAACAGCGGAGATAGCGCCCATTCGCAAAGTCTGGTGCGTAGGACTGGTGATCGCTGTCAATGTGAAGGCTGATGTAGTTTAAGTCGAAATGTTGGAAGTTGAAGGGATTTTTTTCGTACGATCCATTCAGGCTGGTGCTTTCCACCATACCCAGTACCAGACGTACGGGGAGCTGACCTAGAAATAAATTGTCACGGTTCACACTCGTCAGTCCCGAAGCGATGGAAAACATACGTAAATCCGTTCTTCGCAGAGGGTACTTGGCACTCTCTGAACTCAGCAGGCGAGCGTGTGCGAGGATGACACTCGAAGTGGGTTTGACTTTACGCACGAAAAATTCAGCTTCGTGTATCTGTACTTTGTAAGAGGGGTCTGCTTCACCTGTCACGAGACAGAATTCGGGTTTGGATCTCAATAAACGCAGTCTCAGGTCGACTTGATTGAGCAGGTAACGATCTTGATTAAACAGGTCGGCGTGGATCCATGAGATGAGTTCGATACCTGTTGGTTTGACGTAGCCCTTGCGCTGATGCCATCCTTCGTTCTCCCGACTCGTCAGTTCCATTTTACCAGGGGTGTCGAGGTACCAGAGCGAGGTGCCGAGCTGGCTTCGTGTGGCATCGGTACCGTAATTCAATAGAGTCTCCAGGTACGCCCTGTAGGGGTACAGGGTGTGAGAAGCACTCACTAGGTGATCATTGAGGAAGACGTCTACCTGGCTGAAGAGGGCATGGAAGAAATGATTGCAGGGAGCAATCACTTCCGATGGTGCTGTACCATCGGATTTTACAATTTTCAAGACGAGACGTAGGTGACATCGGGATAGATCAATGTAATCGTCTGTTCCTTTCACGATGAATTCAAGTGGAGCATTACCTTCCAAGGAAGCCACAGGTAAATAATTGACATAGCAACCTCTTTCTAATTGTGAGACTGTGGGAGGGATCAGAAACAGGTCCAGTTCTGAATTGGCACAGTCGCCAGAATCAGCGTGAATTTTCTGAATGCTCATGATGAAAACACGTCCTGCACAGTACAGTGTCTCTTCACTTTATGAACCTTGGGATGCTGACGGCGGCGTTTTATTCCTTTCCCTCCCTGCAGCTTTGAACTGGCACGTTGTAATAGGTCGGCGCCCGCTTCACGGAGTCCCGCTTTGGCTGCAGATTTGAAATTTTTCCCCTGGGACATCGCTGAAACGAACCGTAGCCCACCCTTACGTAGGGTGGACAGTGCAGGTCGTACGAGAGGGCTGATGAAACGTCCAATAGTGGCAAAGATGCTTCCTAGCCCATCGCCTCTCTGATAACGAGGACCGCGGAACACACCCTTCCCCGTTTGGCTCTTGTAGTAGCTCACGTAGGCGTCTGCAGAAGGGGGAACGAATTTAACCCTCATGACGGAAATGTAACTTGACTAAAACTTTACCGAATTTAAAATGCAGAGGTTCTCCGGTGTCAGTACGAAGGAAGATTCTCACACTCTCGAAACTGTTCCTTGCAAGGGGGTAGTAATCAGGTTGCTGATACACTGCAACAATGGCTTCGTTATTACTGGTTCTGACGGCGGGGTTCACGACACGCAACAGTTCGCCGTGAGTATCACCTAACAACTGAGGTGCAATCAGGTCTGAATACAAATAAATACCATACATTCCTCTGTTCATATCGATGGGATAGTCACCCTGAACTTTATTCAGTGGTATATCTAATTTAGTAATTCCTAGCATGTCTCCTAATCCGGGGTTCGATCGAGGAAATTTAATGTAATGCGACTTGTCTGTATCCATCAATACGGTGTGATCTGCCTGTTGCTTGAAACGGTAAGCTTTTCTCAGCCTGTAGGGTAACATCTGATTCATCGCATCGAATAATGATTCGGCAGTTTCGTATCGTCCGTGGGGCACCTTTCGTTCTTGGAAGCTACCTGGAGGGATCACGTAGAAATAACACTCGTCATCTATGTCGAACGTTGGTGTATTGCAAAGTTTGCTGGCAAATCGTTGGTGGAAGGGTTTGTCAACTTCACCCTCCCCGATACACAGAAGTTTACCGAAATTCGTTTTAGGAAACATCAAACCGTATCCCTCACTCGGTTTGAATACCCAGTAACCGCTGTTATAGGAAACTATTATTTCTTTTGGGAGTTGGGTAGTGAGGAGAGACAACAGTTCCATTCGAGTTATTTTACCCTGTTTAAGTTTGATTTTCCTGTATTCTTCGGTGGGAGCGTAATATTCATACGTGTCATTAGAACCGTCCACATTGTACCAGCTCACGGGTAAGTGAACTTCTGCTAGTCCCACTTTCCATTTTCCGCTCAGTCTTAGGGGTTGTGCTAGACGAACCGTGAAATCAGTCTGCGAATTGTTTGGGTAAATATTCTGACTAGCCGTGGAGGGTAGGGTCAGGTAGAAACTATCCATTTTTTAGGGATCCAGGAAGGTTTGGGATAACCACGAAATTTGACCAGTGCCTTGTGACCTTTACGCTCGATTATTTTCTCGACAGTGTAAAGTTCGGGTTCTGTCACTTTTTGAAGTTCCGATTTATAGAATGTACCTTTCAACACTTCTCCCTCGGAATCCCGTATGACGTACACAGGGGGTTGTCGCTGTAACACCCTGTCGACTATAAATATTTCTTCGGTCCACAAATGCGTTCCTGCCTTCTTGAAGGGTACTTTTACACTGGCTAGTCGAACCGTGTCCCCCACTTTAAATGCCGGTTTTTCTTTTACTACGGTCGGATTGTGATAGAGTCGAACCCACACAACGTCTTCGTTGCGTAAGGTCACGTCCTTGGGAGCCATATCGTGTGCACTGTGAACGGTGGCATTGTATCCCCGTACAACGCGCGGTAGCACATCCAGGTAGCGGTAGGTGTTATTGCGTGTATAATATCTACCCAGTCTCTCGCGTAGGGTACGATTCCATCTCTCCACCAAAGCTGCTTTTTTGTCAGAGTAGGTAGCAAAGAACCGAATACCTTTCTTTTTCAGGAATTTCTGGAACACTCTGTTGGTAAACTCCGTACCCTGATCCGTATTTAAATTCATTGGGGACCGACCCTTGGAAAGGATTTTTTTGAAAGCCAACACCATTTCTTTCCCTGTTTTAGCCTTCATGGCAACCGCCCACCCATACCTCGAGAACACATCGATGACTGTTAATATGTAGCGATACCCGTCATTGAAGCGCGTTAGATTTTTCACCACCATGAGATCAGCTTGCCATTGTTCGTCTAACCCTGTGACGTAAACTTTGTTACGGGGGAACTTTCTGCGAACAGGTTTATGTAGCGTGTAGGCAGGTTGCTTTTCTAACCATTCACGGACGAGTTTGAGTGGCAGTCCCGTATTCTGTGCTAACTTTTTTACACTACCGAATCCTCTTTCGGGGTCGAAATAATTGGACTCCAAAGTTTTGTTTTCTGCTGCACCCAGGCGTCGTACCCCACCAGGTTTTGCCATTGATGTAGCGAAAGTGTAACACCCGTCAGTGTAGGAACGTCCCCTATAAACTGTCTGATGTCCACTGTTAAGTTACACACACGAATTTTGTATTCGTCGTCTAAGGCTTTTGACTCCCCACACTGAATATTTTTACTAGGAGCTACAATTTCTAATACAAGCACTGCTATCGTTAACACTGTCACGATTACACTACCCACACTAGCTAACACCTTCTTTCTCCTATCCATACCAAGACTTAAATGACATTGGATGAAAAGACAGACACATTATATAAGGTTACAATTATTTATTTAATTTATACATTTCATTTTTTGCCTCGTCGACAATAGCGTTATATTTTAGATTGCAAACAAAACCAGAATCTACAAAATTCAACAGACCTCGTTTCCAGGCAGTATCCACAAATACCTGTGCTAAGGCATTAATGTCCAAGTCACCAGACCACCCTACGATAGTTGGTATTTTTTCTTCAGGTTGCAGTCCATCTAACGGTATCACACGTATAAGTTCTTGCTGAAAAATATTCACCAGCAGCGGGTAAACACAATCGGGATCGTCGAAAACAGGACCCAGTAGGAAAGGTCGAACGGATTCTGAATGTTCCATAATAGCTGTACGGAGTTGGTGATCTTTGGGAGTCCCGCACACACTATGCACAATGCGCATCACCTCGTCTAAGTGAATAGCCAGCGTGAACCACTGCGAAGCATTCAGTGTTATACAACGTCTCACAACACGGAACTGTAGAGTTCTTTGGTCTGCTGATTCTTTGATGAATTCGACACAACGTTCGCCATCCACAGTTCGATACATGTAGACACGTAAACCATGCGTCACGTACCATGTCTGTTGATCGGGGCCAATTTTCACTTGATCCTCTATGTGGGGGACCGTGGCACACAAAGCCTCCCATTCAGGTATGGAGAGGCTAACCCCTGCAAGTGTAGGGTAGATGAGTTCACAATTTTCATATTTCTTGTAGCGGCGTACGTGCACAGAAAACTTATTTTTGAACAGTGTAGGTACAACGTAAACATCTTCACCGAGACACCACGCATCTGGATTGCTAGGCTGCATCGTGAACAATGACGCACACAGCACTCGCTCCCTATTTAACTAGAGAGCCGCACCACCTGGGACGACCAATCAGGAACGATCTGATAAGCAAGTGTTTGTTGGGACATGTTCTCGACGACGATCGATCCATCCGAAGAAAGCAGCTGTTTCGGCTAAAGAGCAGTGGACGTCCTCTCCGGTGTGATATCCGCACTCGAACTCGGAAACTTTTGGGAGATCACAATATTTGGGGCAGCCGTAAAGTTCGAGATTAACACTGGGCAGATTTAATTGTTCCAAGAGATTTCTTTCCACAGTACCTCCTTTGTAACCCACCACAGTAGCTTCTTCAGTACGTGCAAGTTTGTAAGCATATTTCACGATGTTAGGAACGTGATGTAACGACCACACCTTTTCACGAAGCAGAGGACGAAAGGGTAGACCTATCACATATTTAGATACGTAGCTGACTGTCCTTCTGTCTTTTACTGACAAAGGTTGGTGTTGCCGAAGATTGAAACGGTAGACACCACATTTCCCATTCAGAGTTGCATATCCAAGTTCGCGCACTAAGAAACGACCATTTACATGGAAACCGTCGAGATCTAGAACCATACAGATGTTTTGCATGGTTGCACTAGTTCGAGTATCTGGAGACAAAAACACTTGACGTCTTCACACAGGCTACAGACGTCTCTGTCGTTTACGTCTCAGAGCCTGAACGATGTTCTGCGGTAATCCCGGGGGCCAGGTTTCGGGCGGCTTCATCACCAGCGGTCCACGTAGTCTTGTAGGTGGTGGTGGGGTAGTGTCCTCCACGACAACAGCCCGTAGCATCGGACCACCAATCCCAGGTCGCGGCAACATCTTAATAGTGACGGCTGGAGGTGGGGGTGGCGGTGGAGGAGGTGGCACAATCACAGGTCGACGTAGCAATCGACGAATACGCGTTCGAAAGTGTTGTGGATCGCTCTCGTAGCCGGAGTCTACATCACTCGTCCAATTATGACCAAAATCCAAGTTGTCGTCGTCGTCCATAACGTGTGGCTCAGAATAAATGTCAAACCTTTTTCAGCGGTTATATACAGCCAGAACCGTGACCTTGGGGGGGTTTACAAGGTACTTGGAAAATTACGAGACAATTTCCGGTCGATTGTGACGTAGGGGTCAATTTCCGGTCGATTGCGACATAGGGGTCAAAGTTCAGAAGACAGCGTGGCCCAGCACAGGTCAATTTCCGGTCGATTGCGACATAGGGGGTCCAAGTCAAGAAGGCAACGTGGACGATTGCGACATAGGGGGGGAAAGCACTGTGCAAAGGGGGAACGGTAGGTTGTGAATAAACTACTTGCGCCATGTCATATATTGATGAACAACTGATTGAGTCTCTACATCATTCTTAAAATAAAATGCACCATGTCATATATTGAGGAGCAACTGATTGAATCTCTACATCATTCTCAAAATAAAATGCGCCATGTCATATATTGAGGAGCAACTGATTGAATCTCTACATCATTCTCAAAATAAAATGCGCCATGTCATATATTGAGGAGCAACTGATTGAGTCTCTACATCATTCTTAAAATAAAATGCACCATGTCATATATTGAGGAGCAACTGATTGAGTCTCTACATCATTCTTAACATAAAATGCACCATGTCATATATTGAGGAGCAACTGATTGAATCTCTACATCATTCTTAAAATAAAATGCACCATGTCATATATTGAGGAGCAACTGGTTGAGTCTCTACATCATTCTTAAAATAAAATGCACCATGTCATATATTGAGGAGCAACTGATTGAATCTCTACATCATTCTTAAAATAAAATGCCCCATGTCATATATTGAGGAGCAACTGATTGAGTCTCTACATCATTCTTAAAATAAAATGCCCCATGTCATATATTGAGGAGCAACTGATTGAGTCTCTACATCATTCTTAAAATAAAATGCACCATGTCATATATTGAGGAACTACTGATTGAGTCTCTACATCATTCTTAAAATAAAATGCACCATGTCATATATTGAGGAGCAACTGATTGAGTCTCTACATCATTATTAAAATAAAATGCACCATGTCATATATTGAGGAGCAACTGATTGAATCTCTACATCATTCTTAAAATAAAACTCACCATGTCATATATTGAGGAGCAACTGATTGAGTCTCTACATCATTCTTAAAATAAAATGCACCATGTCATATATTGAGGAGCAACTGATTGAGTCTCTACACCATTCTTAAAATAAAATGCACCATGTCATATATTGAGAAGCAATTGATTGGGCTTCTATATAATTCTTAAAATAAAATGTGCCCTGTCATATATCGAAAATTAACTGATTGGCCATTTAGATGAATTGAGTTTGAGATCGGTAGCCTCGCATACTCTTAAGAGGATTCTGTGTAGGAATACTCTCAGAAGCTGAAAATTCGCGATGCTTTCGAAAACCTGTCTGTGGCACAGATTTCGTCTTATCCCGGCATAGCACGGATTTTTTTTTATTGGTTTAACTCCAAGATACACAATGAGAACTTCACCATCTTCAGTTTTCCTATTTTCATTGAAAAGCTTTTAAGGTGATATCTAATTTTATGGCAACAATTTGCAATTCAGAATCGTGACAATACATCTGTTTATTTTGAGTCGTTAATGACATTCCGATTTACGAGACTCGCCTTTTCTTTTGTGGACCAAGATCAGAAATTGCGTTGACAGCGACAGGCCGCCTCTTCTGTGAAGCACACACCGCAAAGGGGCCGTGGTTGTGGGCAATACCTGACACGCCCTGCGTTACTGTTCCCAATGTACAGATTCCTCGGCTACCTGTCTGGCCGGGCTGCTCGGGTTCCCTATCGCTACAGAAAAATTATAGGGGAAAAAAAGGGACTCTCACGTCATATCAAATAGCTGTTCCATTATCAGCGAAGCGAGGAAAATAAGATGCCAACAAGACTTGGAAAAAGTGGGCCACAACCGCGAGCACGCGCACTTTAGGAAGGCTGCTCGTGCGTGGGGTGACGTCACGGTGACGTTTCTGAGGCCCGGCGAAGGCAGAATGGATGGACGAGCAGAACCGACGGAGGTTCGAGGAAAGAGGACGCTGCTCTGCGCTGGATGCTCGCGAAGTAGCTCGTGCTCGTAGCCGTGCAGAGTCGATATAGGGTGGTAACGGGACTCAGGAGGTGCTGCTTGGACGACCGAGGAATAATAACGCGTCACAGCAGCAGTCAAGGAACTGTGCCATGTGCGCTTGAAGACTCGACGGAGATTTGGTGGGAGACGAGCTCCGACTGCGGAGTAGAAAAGTGAGTAGAAACTTCGATCTTCCAGACATCGCATAATATTGTGGCTCTGCAGTGAGAATTCATTGATTGTTGGGTTAACAAGAGATCATTTCTTATAATTTGAACGTTTTAAATTTCTGTGACGGACATAGACTAAAATTAAGTGAACATTTGATAATAATGAATTGATGGGCTTGAGTTGGGTTGGGTTGTTTTGCCTCTGAGCGGCACTTTTTTGCACACCATGTGCTAAATTGCCAGGTCACAAGGATCCCGTAGGCTCAGAGAAGGTTGGGGGAGGGGACCCACTGAAACAGCTGTTGGGAGACAGATGGTAGACTCCCGTCAAGGCCATCCAGCGTGCTCTTTAACATTGGATTATTTTATCTCTGAGTGGCACGTTTTTACACACCATGTGCTAAATGGCCAGGTCACAAGGACCCCGAAGGCTCAGAGAAGGTTGGAGGAGGGGACCCACTGAAACAGCTGTTGGGAGACAGATGGTAGACTCCCGTCAAGGCCATCCAGCGTGCTCTTTAACATTGGATTATTTTATCTCTGAGTGGCACGTTTTTACACACCATGTGCTAAATGGCCAGGTCACAAGGACCCCGAAGGCTCAGAGAAGGTTGGAGGAGGGGACCCACTGAAACAGCTGTTGGGAGACAGATGGTAGACTCCCGTCAAGGCCATCCAGCGTGCTCTTTAACATTGGATTATTTTATCTCTGAGTGGCACGTTTTTACACACCATGTGCTAAATGGCCAGGTCACAAGGACCCCGACGGCTCGGAGAAGGTTGGGGACCCACTGAAACAGCTGTTGGGAGACAGATGGTAGACTCCCGTCAAGGCCATCCAGCGTGCTCTTTAACATTGGATTGTTTTATCTTTGAGTGGCACGTTTTTACACACCATGTGCTAAATGGCCAGGTCACATGGACCCCGAAGGCTCAGAGAAGGTTGGAGGAGGGGACCCACTGAAACAGCTGTTGGGAGACAGATGGTAGACTCCCGTCAAGGCCATCCACCGTGTTCTTTAACGTCTCCCGCATACGGGGCTACGGCTTAACGTTTTATCCGACGGACAGCGGCCTTTCCAAGCCCATCGCTGTCCCCTACTGACCGTGGGTAGGGCGGGGAATTTTGCGGAGATAAATCTCAACGCTGACCCAGCTGGGACTCGAACCTGGGAACTACAGATTACGAACCTGGCGCGCTACCGACTGACATCCCCGCCTCGATGGGCTTGAGAAAGTAGAACTTGCGACAAATATGCGAGATCACAAACCTTGTAAGAAAAATTGTGTGGGAAAAATAGAGTAGATTTTGGGTCAAAAATAACGATTTCTCATCAGTAAAAAATTTCTTTAATGATTTCTCATTATTTAAAGATTTTGTAGAGACCTTTCAATTGTCATGCAATAAGAAGAAAGAATTCACAAACCTTAATCATAGAGTGAAAGAAAATTGCAACAATATTTCCAATAGACTGATTTATTGTTTTCTTTTTCCAACAATTTATCCTTTCTGGGAGGAGCAGATGGATCATTCGAATGGGCATTGACAGGAATAATTCCAGGATCATAAGGGGACTAAATATTTCTCACTGTAAAAAATTCAGATTGATATAACTAATATTGTGCATATTATTGATTTGACACTGTACATTACTGTTGGCAAATTTAAAGAATTTATGAGGCTATAATGTAACGTTTTTCACCTCGTCGAACCGTCATGGTGGTCGAATGGTTGCCGATGAAAGGTACAGTCGCTCAAAAAAGTATCCGAACACTATGGTTGATTACAGAATAAATAAAATGCAGAATAATGTCACGTGACACGAAGGTTGCCAGATCACTAATTTCTAAAAAAATCGCTGCCAGATATTTTTCCTGAATTCTGTAATCAACCATAGCGTTCGGATACTTTTTTGAGCGACTGTACCTGGAAAAGATGCAGATGCTTCTTTTATTCTAAACTCTCTTCTTCATCATAGATCCTCTCTATGACGTATTAAACTGAGGACCTTTATCAGACCTTTTGGGCAAGCAGCTGCTTGAGGGGTAATTTAAAAAAAACATTCAATCAGCTGCTTGCCACAGAGGTCTGGCAGGAACCTGTCAGTTTATATGCCATAGTAGAAGGTCTGTGAGGATGGCAGGACCTCAGCAGAAAACGACACATACATCCATGCCGTACCCGGAGCTCGAACCAGGTCTCTTAGATTAGTAGCCGAGCGCGCTAACCACTCGGCCACGGGCCCACCTATTGACACTCACAGACATCCCCTATAATTTTCAAACTTCTCCTCTAGGTTGGGAATTATTAGAAATATTTAATTTTGTAAATTCGTCGGTGGTATTTAAAAAAAAAACGATAAGAGGTTTTTCGTTGGCTTCTACTTCTAACGGCAATATTTAATAATGATTTATGAGCTAAAATTTTCTAGTTCTTTTAAATATGTCTTCTTTTAAACACCTCAACTTTTCATTTTCTTTTAAAACGCAAATAATTTCTCTCAATAAGTGATATTGGATAATGGTGAAAAATATATTTCGAAATTTTGTCACTCTGTTAACAGAAAGTAAGACTAATTAACAGCGAATCGTATCGAGGTGAATCGAACACAAAATCACTTCCAAAACCGTGAAAAAGAGTTAATGTGCCATGAATTGGGAAGGGAAACATTCTCAGATAAATTGGGAAGGGAAACATTCTCAGATGAATTGGGAAGGGAGACATTCTCAGATGAATTGGGAAGGGAAACATTCTCAGGTGAATTACGGAAACATTCTCAGATGAATTGGGAAGGGAAACATTCTCAGATGAATTACGGAAACATTCTCAGATGAATTGGGAAGGGAAACATTCTCAGATGAATTGGGAAGGGAGACATTCTCAGATGAATTGCGGAAACATTCTCAGATGAATTGGGAAGGGAAACATTCTCAGATGAATTACGGAAACATTCTCAGATGAATTGGGAAGGGAAACATTCTCAGATGAATTACGGAAACATTCTCAGATGAATTGGGAAGGGAAACATTCTCAGATGAATTGGGAAGGGAAACATTCTCAGATGAATTACGGAAACATTCTCAGATAAATTGGGAAGGGAAACATTCTCAGATGAATTGGGAAGGGAAACATTCTCAGATGAATTGGGAAGGGAAACATTCTCAGATGAATTACGGAAACATTCTCAGATGAATTGGGAAGGGAAACATTCTCAGATGAATTGGGAAGGGAAACATTCTCAGATGAATTGGGAAGGGAGACATTCTCAGATGAATTGGGAAGGGAAACATTCTCAGATGAATTACGGAAACATTCTCAGATGAATTGGGAAGGGAAACATTCTCAGATGAATTACGGAAACATTCTCAGATGAATTGGGAAGGGAAACATTCTCAGATGAATTACGGAAACATTCTCAGATGAATTGGGAAGGGAAACATTCTCAGATGAATTAAGAAGGGAAACATTCTCAGATGAATTACGGAAACATTCTCAGATGAATTGGGAAGGGAAACATTCTCAGGTGAATTGGGAAGGGAAACATTCTCAGATGAATTGGGAAGGGAAACATTCTCAGATGAATTACGGAAACATTCTCAGATGAATTGGGAAGGGAAACATTCTCAGATGAATTACGGAAACATTCTCAGATGAATTGGGAAGGGAAACATTCTCAGATGAATTGGGAAGGGAGACATTCTCAGATGAATTGCGGAAACATTCTCAGATGAATTGGGAAGGGAAACATTCTCAGATGAATTACGGAAACATTCTCAGATGAATTGGGAAGGGAAACATTCTCAGATGAATTACGGAAACATTCTCAGATGAATTGGGAAGGGAAACATTCTCAGATGAATTGGGAAGGGAAACATTCTCAGATGAATTGGGAAGGGAAACATTCTCAGATGAATTACGGAAACATTCTCAGATGAATTGGGAAGGGAAACATTCTCAGATGAATTGGGAAGGGAAACATTCTCAGATGAATTGGGAAGGGAAACATTCTCAGATGAATTACGGAAACATTCTCAGATGAATTGGGAAGGGAAACATTCTCAGATGAATTACGGAAACATTCTCAGATGAATTGGGAAGGGAAACATTCTCAGATGAATTACGGAAACATTCTCAGATGAATTGGGAAGGGAAACATTCTCAGATGAATTAAGAAGGGAAACATTCTCAGATGAATTACGGAAACATTCTCAGATGAATTGGGAAGGGAAACATTCTCAGATGAATTGGGAAGGGAAACATTCTCAGATGAATTGGGAAGGGAAACATTCTCAGATGAATTACGGAAACATTCTCAGATGAATTGGGAAGGGAAACATTCTCAGATGAATTACGGAAACATTCTCAGATGAATTGGGAAGGGAAACATTCTCAGATGAATTGGGAAGGGAAACATTCTCAGATGAATTGGGAAGGGAAACATTCTCAGATGAATTACGGAAACATTCTCAGATGAATTGGGAAGGGAAACATTCTCAGATGAATTGGGAAGGGAAACATTCTCAGATGAATTGGGAAGGGAAACATTCTCAGATGAATTACGGAAACATTCTCAGATGAATTGGGAAGGGAAACATTCTCAGATGAATTGGGAAGGGAGACATTCTCAGATGAATTGGGAAGGGAAACATTCTCAGATGAATTACGGAAACATTCTCAGATGAATTGGGAAGGGAAACATTCTCAGATGAATTGGGGAGGGAAACATTCTCAGATGAATTGGGAAGGGAAACATTCTCAGATGAATTGGGAAGGGAAACATTCTCAGATGAATTACGGAAACATTCTCAGATGAATTGGGAAGGGAAACATTCTCAGATGAATTGGGAAGGGAAACATTCTCAGATGAATTGGGAAGGGAAACATTCTCAGATGAATTACGGAAACATTCTCAGATGAATTGGGAAGGGAAACATTCTCAGATGAATTACGGAAACATTCTCAGATGAATTGGGAAGGGAAACATTCTCAGATGAATTACGGAAACATTCTAAGATGAATTACGGAAACATTCTCAGATGAATTGGGAAGGGAAACATTCTCAGATGAATTGGGAAGGGAAACATTCTCAGATGAATTGGGAAGGGAAACATTCTCAGATGAACTGGGAAGGGAAACATTCTCAGATGAATTGGGAAAGGAAACATTCTCAGATGAAAAGTTTACCTCTCTGTCCTGGCGTCAAGATTTATTTTCACTGTAGTCTTTAATCAGGAAATCATTGGCTGACCAAAATCCAAAGTGATCTGTTTTACTTTTTGTATTTGTCTGTTAGACATGCATATTGAATAACCGCGTCTAAGCAGGCTTTTTTTATTCTATTACACGACCTTTCGGCATTTCTGTTTATCCTGATGAATTCTTTACAGAAAATTACGTCTCAGGCTTAAAGCTGAACGAGAATCTTCAATTACTGAGATAATTCGTTTACCTTCAATCGTTTGAGAGGTAAAAGAGAAAAAAAATTGTTAGTTTTAAGTCGCAGTTACAGAAATATTTCAAAACATTTTTTCAAAGTCGTATGACGGTCATTTGTTACATTTGATTTCTTTTTTTAACACTGGCATAACGTAGTATTTTTTTATGTTGTTGCTCTGTTGCGCTTCGCAGACTTCTCTCATTCAACAGTTTCACTGAGAATTGGCAGATTGGTCTGGGTGGACAAGACACTTCAAGGACTTCAGCTTTAAGTTATTTGCATAAATAAATGAAATTGCTTGAGATCAGTTATTCCACAACTCATTGCTATCTTAGGCAAATAATAGAATAACAGAGTTATCAGCATTTATAAATTTTCGAACACTTAAATTTAACGAAACGTTTAGAAAATGATGATTTTTGTCTTCTTACGGCAAAGGATGATATCCCTTCCTGGATTAGGCAATAGCAAGAGAGATGATTTCTGCTGTGGGAAATAGGTCGCCGAAATAATTCATCTGCGCTGAAGTCTTTTGGATAGTTTTATTCAATTCCAGATTATTTTCCCATTTAAGATAGATTGATTTCAAAATGATTCCAGATTCGATTTTTTTTTCGAATATAAACATTTCAAGAGTTGTTTTAGAGTAATGCGAAGCAATAACCTTCAGTGCTACCAGTAGTTTAAAAATTTCGTTGTAATGGCTACTGATCTACGGAACCTGGGTTCGAGCCCCGGGTAAGGCATGGATGTTCCTGTTGTTTTCTGCTGATGTCCTGCCATCCTCTCAGATCTTCTACTGTGGCATATAAACTGACAGGCTCCTGTCAGACCTCTGTGGCAAGCAGCTGCTTGAGGGGGTATTTTTTTATTATTGTAATAAAGTTTTAAAAATTGTTGTAATATAGTCCATTTTAACGTTATAAGAAAAATTGACTTTTCAATAAAAGACATAAATGAAAATTTCGGAGATTTGTAATGAATGCACCTCAAAAGGCACCAACAATTTTCTTTTGTTTATTGACAGGGTACAAACCTTTACAAGTAAGATTTGCGTTACTTTATTTTATGGCATGTCTCTTTTTTATTAAATTACCTAAAAGTCGTTTTTTGAAAAGCCAAAATTCCATTTTCAACTGTCAGTTTAATTCCGCTTATTCCAGGATTTTAATTCCTTTTTCTTGCAGATCTCTCAAAAGTCAGGAAAAAATCGCAACACTTTGTGTGATTTTAAATAGAGCTAAGAAATGCAACGATAATAAATCGATACTTTGCATTTAGGATATGTAGAACGAGTTTTTAGTTAAACATTCCTCGCAGTATTTTGCTGCTTTTGGGAACTACGATTCGAGGCGGAAAAAATTCTCAGGAGCGGAGAACAGCTGTTTAGCTAAACCTCCCTCCACCCAAGGGCGGGGCGCGACCTTCGCACCTTGACAGGTTTTTAAGGCGGATTCAGCGAGGACATTTACGTTAGGATTGTTTTCTTATTTCATGCAAATTGGCGTGCATTTATAAATCTGAAGTTGTCAGGAAACTGAAAGAACGTGAACGAAAGCATTGTATTTTCAGAGTATTATATAACTGAGCTACTTAATTACGTTTTCATGCCGATCACAGTTTGAGCTTTTATGACTTCCGTGTTTTTCTTCTAGATCAGTGTTGTCCAACTTCTCTAAGACCGCGGGTCATTTTTTTTTCGCCAATATTTTGCGACCCAAAAAAATAAGAATAGAACAGGATAGGTAATTGAAAAGTCAGTTCATGTGCAATAATAATTGCAAATAGTAAGTTGAAGATTGCATATCAAGTAAAGTAATATATAGTTGACAAAAAATTATAAGGTGGATTGCAGATATTTATTTAAAATTTCGAGTAAAAACTTGATTTTGTTTGCGGGCCACAAGTTGGACAGCGCTGTTCTAGATAAACATGAAGGTCTAAAAATTGATAAAAATGTATTTATATTGATTTAGAATTAATATTATATAATTAATATAGTGTGATTCCTATTTTGTATCCGTTCTTTTCTTCGCATTACATTTTTGGAAGCAAAGCTTCCTGTAATGTTCTTGCATTTCTTAGCTCTCTTCAATTTTAGTAACTCTGGCATATTATCTAAATAAATCCAATAATCAAAGTTGTTTTTTCCAACTTCCGTATCTAATGCATCTTTGTATTTAGGTCTTGGGAATAATTTTTTTTAGGTAATGAGCGTGGTTTCTTAGCATACATTTAAATTATTTAGTGTCTTATTTGTCAACTCATTTGTTACAAAAAATAGCAATTTTAGTTAATATTTTTTAAACAATACAAAAAAAGTTCTTTCTTTGGAAAATTCAATAAACAATGTGAAAATTCTGGAGGGATTATGACAAAGAGGTTTAACACACAATCGTTTAAAAACATAATTTATATTATTCTTTAAAAACAATTAACAGCTCTTGGGAAGAAAACCAGAAATTTATCGTGTAAAGCCCCCATGATACAAGACAGAAAAAGTAATCCTTCAGTTTTCTTGAAACTTAAAAAATCTAATATATTGAGATTTCCAAGGGAGTGGGAGGTGACACCCTCCTCAGCGGACCCGCATGAGTACCACCAGTAAAAAATTTCTCTAATTTTCAAAAACAGAAAAATCGACATTTTGGACACTGTTTTTATTTATGGAAAACTGGCCACCTTCAGTTAGACTAAGAATTATTTATATTTAACCTTTCGTTTATTTAATCAAGTGAAAGAACCTTTCTTTTAAAAACAGCACACTACACATATACAGAAAAATGGTTTACTTAAACCAGAGTGAAATATCGTTTTTTCGCGTACAGTCGCTCAAAAAAGTATCCGAACACTATGGTTGATTACAGAATTCAGAAAAAATATCTGGCAACGATTTTTTTTAGAAATTAGTGATCTGGCAACCTTCGTGTCACGTGACATGAAAGTTGCCAGATCACTAATTTCTAAAAAATCTTTGCCAGATATTTTTTCTGAATTCTGTAATCAACCATAGTGTTCGGATATTTTTTTGAGCAACTGTACGTTGAAGAAAAAAAATGAAAGGGAGAGTTTTATATTTTTGCTTAACATGACGATAAGCTGAATGTTTAATATACAGATCAACACATGTAATATGCATAGCATTAAGCCACCTAGATCTACGACAGGGTCGCAAACGCAGATGTGTCCAGTGGCCTGGCACGTAAGGTAAAATTTGAAGCTGACCGGGTGTAGAAAGGTCAACTGCCGGATATACAAGTGTAATCAAACTTCCTTTGTGGCAACTAATTCAACATTAAAAAAAAACACTCTTTGCGATCTCTCATCTACAGAGATCCAACCAAAGTGGGGGCGGGGATGGCTCAGTCGGTAGCGCGCCAGGCTCGTAATCTGTAGTACCCAGGTTCGAGTCCCAGCTGGGTCAGCGTTGAGGTTTATCTCCGCAAAATTTCCCGCCCTGCCCACGGTCAGTAGGAGACACCGATGGGCTTGGAAAGGTCGCCGTCCGTCGGAAGGGACGTTAAGCCGTGGCCCGTGTACGGGAGAGCCATACCCTGTGCACGTTAAAGAACACGCTGGATGGCCTTGACGCGAGGCTACCATCTGTCTCCCAACAGCTGTTCCAGTGGGTCCTCTCCCCCAACCTTCTCTGAGCCTTCGGGGTCCTTGTGACCTGGCCATTAAGCCCATGGTGTGCAAAAAAGTGCCGCTCAGAGCTAAAACAACCCAACCAACCAAAGTGCAATTTCTTGACGTTATCTTCCATCCCATTCTATGTATTTCTGTCCCTTTTCCTCAAACTTCAAGGCAAACTCTGAATAACTCTGTTCTACAATATTCAGATGTGCATGGTGACAACATTATTAAACCAACGGGAACTTTCTCTTCAAAAAGTATGTGCTTAAAGGTGGTTAACGGCTTTGCCTAACCTGACGTCCTAGTAATTTAGGAAAAAATTGTCTTGTACCAAAATGATCAGATCCTTATACGTATTGTATTAAGAAGGTCTGGGTCCGCTTCTCAGAGTAAACATATTTCAAGATATTTTTTATCACTACCATTTTCAATCTCACTCCAAAATGAAATACGGGGCGGGATTGGCTCAGTCGGTAGCGCGCCGGGCTCGTAATCTATAGTTCCAGTTGGGTCAGCGTTGAGATTTATCTCCGCAAAAATCCCCACCCTGCCTACGGTCAGTAAGGGACACCGATGGACTTGGAAATACCGTCGTCCGTCGTATTGAACGTTAAGCCATGACCCCGTGTGCGGGAGAGACCTACCCTGTGCATGTTAAAGAACACGCTGGATAGCCTTGAAGGGAGGTTACCATCTGTCTCCCAACAGCTTTTTCAGTGGGTCTCCTCCCCCAACCATCTCTGAGCCTTCGGGGTCCATGTGATCTGACCATTTAGCCCATGGTGTGCAAAAAAACCTTCTCTGAGCATTCGGGGTCCATGTGACCTGACCATTTAGCCCATGGTGTGCAAAAAAGTGTCGCTCAGAGATAAACCAACCCAATTAAGAATGTCTGTGTCCGCTTCTCAGAGAAAACATAGTTTTTATTACTACCATTTTTAATCTCACTCCAAAATGAAATACAAAAATCTAGAATCCCAAAAGTCGAGAATGAATATTAAATCTCATTTAAAATATATTTTTTTATTTTAAATTCATAATATCTCTAAACCAAATAATACTTCTCCAAGACTTTAATTAAAAAAAAAAATCCAGTTTGTTTCTTTCCCACGGTTTTTACCCAGACAAAATAGATTGGGAAAGTGCTCCCTTTGGATGACACCCACCGAGAATAATGTCTTTCTTTTAAGGTGATTCCAATGCAGGTGGAACTTTCCTGCATTACGAAAAAATGAATGCGAAAATAATTCGTAAGATTTCAATGTGGCTGACACAGATTCTTCCTTTGGAAGTCATTGTCTGTTGGATGCGCGGGGGCGAGACCGCGGTTATTTCGAGTGCACGTGACGGTGAAGTAAGAGAAAGGTGCGAGGGCCTCGTAGGCGTCACCTGTGAGACTGCCGAGAGTCGTTCTATTTCAAGGGCTAAAGAAATTTCCCTGGAGAATCCGAAGGATAGGGATCGGATGACTCCCGTCGGCTTCTCTGCATTACACATTCGGTGGTGAAAGTGAACCGGAGTACTGTTGGGACTTTTCAAAATTAATTATGAATGTTATATTTTAAGAGTTCTCCAAATCACAACACCCCCCCCCCCCCAATTTATTTTACAACTTTGTTTTCGAATTTTCTCACATTTCAACCAGTTGAAATAAACAAAATTTGCGCAATCACAAAAAACACAGGAAACAATGTTGACGGTGTTTACAGAAAAGATGGGAAAAGAAGTGATGAAAAAATGTGGTAAACATAAGCCATTTAAAAAAAAGTAACCGGACACTTACGTCTGAGAAAACGTTTTAAGTTTCCAACGGAGAAATTTTCCTTTTTCTTGTGAAATTACGAAGCTACTAATTCCCTAATCTTTATTCGATCTCCACCTCATTATCATTAGTCGATCTTTATTTTCATGTAGGTTCGAGAATTATTTTCAAAGCTTAGAAAGAGAAATGCTTCATTCTATTGGGGTCGGGGGTGGCTCGTCAGGCTCGTAATCTGCAGTTCCCAAGTTCGAGTCCCTGTTGGGTCAGCGTTGAGATTTATCTCCCCAAAATTTCCCGGCCTGCCCACGGTCAGTAAGAGACACCGATGGGCTTGGAAAGGCCGCCGTCCGTTGGATGGGACGTTAAGCTGTGGCCCCGTGTGCGAGAGAGCCATACCTTGCACGTTAAAGAACACACTGGATGGCCTTGACGGGAGGCTACCATCTGTCTCCCAACATCTGTTCCAGTGGGTTCCCTCCCCCAACCTTCTCTGAGCCTTCGGGGTCCATGTGACCTGGCCATTTAGCCCATGGTGTTAAAAAAAAGTGTCGCTCCGAGGTAAAACAGCCTAACTTATTCTATCGTTTAAGCTTATCTCTTGCTTTTACTTTCTAAATTGTTTAAAAATAATTATGGTGACATATTGCAGGTGTAAATATAGAGAATGACATCCTTCCTCAATTTCCCAAATATTTCTTACGGGTTCGAGCCGCGAATAAAGCATGGACGTCCCTTTTCTGTGCTGTCTCTCTGCTGAGGTCTCACACTTTTCTAACAGATCTGCTCTGTGCTGTATTAAACTGACAAGCTCCTGTCAGACCTCTGTGACAAGAAGATGCTCGAGGGATATTTTACTTTAATTTTTATGTTAATGTTGAAAAAATAGCTACAGAACAAGGGAAACTGACGTATTCCCTCTTAGTCCATACTCTTAGTCCATACATTCATCAACCACAAATCAGTTGCATCTTGAAATAAGAAATGGAATTAAAAATTAATATGTTCAGACATAACTTAAAAAGCTTTCTTTGGAAGATATTGCACCTATGTTGAATAATCTAGTATAGGGGTTCTCAACGTGGGGTACACGATAAAATTTTTTGGGGTACGCCGTGAGAGCTCAAAAGTCGCTAGATCTAGTAACAAAGTAAAAATAACCATTGTTATACTATAATTATAGTTGTACTATACTATAATTATAGTTGTACTATATTATAGTTGTACTATAATCATTGTTATACTATAATTATATTATATATTACTATAATACGCCAGTTACATACACATTTCCAGGGGATACGTGAAGCATAAAAGGTTGAGAACCACTTCGGGGTCACAAGGACCCCAAAGGCTCAGAGAGGGATGGGGGAGGAGACCCACTGGAAGAGTTGGTGGGAGACAGATGGTAGCCTCCCGTCAAGGACATCCAGCGTGTGGATGTTTCTGTTCTCTACAAAGTTGGGTTGTTTTACCTCTGAGCGGCACTTTTTTGCACACAATGACCAGGTCACAAGGACCCCGAAGGCTCAGAGAAGGTTGGGGGAGGAGATCCACTGGAATAGTTGTTGGGAGACAGATGGTAGTCTGCCGTCAAGGCCATCCAGCGTGTTCTTTAACGTGCACAGGGTATGGCTCTCCCGCACATGGGGCCACGGCTTAACGTCCCATCCTACGGACGTTGGCCTTTCCAAGCCCATTGGTGTCCCCTAATGACCGTGGGCAGGGCGGGGAATTTTGCGGAGATAAATCTCAACGCTGGCCCAGCTTGGACTCGAACCTGGGAACTGCAGATTACGAGCCTGGCGCGGTACCGACTGAGCCACCCCCGCCCCTCCACAAAGTAATAAACGCTTTATATTATTTCGCTTTATATTATTTCAAATCAGGTTTAGAATTTAGTAATGATATTTTACCTTATGGTTTTTATTCAGTTGCATTCATGAAAGTCAAGTTTAGAATGCATAAATCTTGAGAATTTTAATTCGGATGACAATGGGTGGTGATGATTTCAATTTCTTCTTAAGGGGTGACGGGAAGATGCCAAAACTAAAAACAGGGTGAAGTAAATATGCGCAGGGAGTTGCTTCCTATAGTAAAAATAAGGGGATAGATTAATCACTTCAAAATTTAGCTCGAAAATGTAAATAATAAAAATATAATGTGATATTATGATCATCGGAATTCATGACTGCATTCAACCGGATTTAATAACGGGAAATTTTCAGTGGTCATCGAAGTTTTCCAGGGATGAACGAGGAAGTATTTGATCATCCTACCGAAAAAATAATTCTTGTTAAATATTAATCAATAAATTTAAAACATAAATTTTTTTATTAAGACATTAATTTTTTTTTGCTTTTTAGAGTGAAAATTTTTTATTTGGGGTTGGATAAATATTCGTTTATAAATAAAAATAAAATAAATAAATACCCCCTCAAGCAGCTGCTTGTCACAGAGGTCTGACAGGAGCCTGCCAATTTATATGCCATAGTAGAAGGTCTGAGAGGATGGCAGGACCTCAGCAGAAAAACGACACATACATCCATGCCTTAATCCGGGGCTCGAACCCAGGTCCCGTAGATCAGTAGCCAAGCGTGCTAACCACTCGGCCACGGGACGGCTATTCGTTTATAAAGATAAAAAATTCCGTTATTTTTTTTCGTTTGTATAAAGTATTTAAGAATATCGCCGTTCTCATTTTCGGACTCTTCCAATAGCGCCCTCTAACGGGGAAAAAGTTGGAAAATACCAAAACTGTAAACGAATATTGCAAACGACACTGAATAACTGATTCTGAATAAACTGAAGTGAATAAACTGATAGTGCAAACTGAAAATTAACTGAATAAACTGATAGTACAAACTGATACTGAATTACTAAATAAACGAATATTGAAAACGATACGCAAAAAAGTTGCGTTTTTCACTTTCTTTCAGCGGGGGGGGGGGGGGGGGGGGTGAATGAAAAACGCAACTTCTTTGTTTTCGGAGACAAATAAAAATTTTTTTTGCTTATTTAAAATATTACCATTTGCAAATTTTCACCCATCCATTAGTTCGAATTTCTACCGTTAGAGAGTGCTGAAAGTGCAAAATAAAAAATTAGTTTTTCTTTGTAAGCGAGCTTCCCATATCCGCCAGAGATGATTTGTCATTGTTCCAGTGTAATTCTCTTACAGTTTGCTTTGGAGATAATGAGTTGGTACAGTCGCTCAAAAAAGTATCCGAACACTATGGTGGATTGCAGAATTCAGAAAAAATATCTGGTAACGATTTTTTTTTTTTAGAAATTAGTGATCTGGCGACCTTCTTGTCACGTGACACTAAGGTTGCCAGATCACTAATTTCTAAATTGGATAAATATTCGTTTCTTCTGATTATTCGATATTTCTGAAAAAATCGTTGCCAGATATTTTTTCTGAATTCTGTAATCAACCATAGTGTTCGGATACTTTTTTGAGCGACTGTAGGTGGTCATATTATTTTGATACTAGATCGTGTGGGCTCACTCACGGAAATATTGAGCGTGTGCAGTTACCGTTCACAGCAAACTGGAGCGTGTGCAGTAACTGCACACGCTCCAGTTTGCTGTGAACGGTAACTGGAGCGTGTACAGTTGCTGTACACGCTCCAGATATTTTTCCTGAATTCTGTAATCACCTGACACGAAGGTTGCCAGATCACTAATTTCTGAAAAAATCGTTGCCAGAATCAACCAGAGTGTTCGGATACTTTTTTGAGCGACTGTACAGGAAGTGCTCCACGGAAGATCTAATCAATTTCCGTTGATTTTCAATGCAGTCTATTCCACGACAGAGGCTCGCAAATATTGCTTGCAGCTATGAGGCGTAGAACTAGCTACTAAGCATCATCTCAAGATACCCTTAAGAGCAAAACAATTTTGTTTTGATTCAAGTGTGTTAGATGAGGATGTAGAAGTGGCACTGACCCACTTTGACGTCATGGTTGCTCTTATCAGAGGAAGATCGCTTAAAGCGAAGAGGAATTTTCTTTTTCTCTCATCCGAAACAGAGGAAGAGCTCCAGGGCACCTCATTTGGGTACAGTGGCTCAAAAAAGTATCCGAACACTATGGGTGATTACAGAATTCAGAAAAACAATCTAGCAAAGATTTTTTTAGAAATTAGTGATCTGGCAACCTTCGTGTCACGTGACACGAAGGTTACCAGAAACATATAGGCTCGAGTCATTTGTGGCATTTACGTCACAGAATGAAATCCAAATTGCTCACCATCATCCGTAATGCATCGTCTAAAACGACTCGTATGGCACTCGTATGACGCACGTTTTTGGTGAAATAGCAGGAAAAGTAAGTCCTACCTCAGCTCTTTCAGTGTTGTTGGCTTCCTAGCGTACCCAGTTTAAAGCGTACCTAAAGGCTTAGCGTGCCTAAAACTTAGCGTACACAGTTTAAAGCATACCTAAAGGCTTAGCGTGCCTAAAACTTAGCGTACACAGTTTAAAGCATACCTAAAGGCTTAGCGTACCCAATGTAAAGCATACCTAAAGGCTTAGCGTACCCAGTTTAAAGCATACCTAAAGGCTTAGTGTACCCAGTTTAAAGCGTACCTAAAGGCTTATCATATCCAGTTTAAAGCCTACCTAAAAGCTTAGCGTACCCAATGTAAAGCATACCTAAAGGCTTAGCGTACCCAGTTTAAAGTGTACCTAAAGGCTTAGCGGGCCCAGTTTAAAGCGTGCCTGAAGGCTTAGCATACCCAGTGTAAAGCATACCTAAAGGCTTAGCATACCCAGTTTAAAGTGTACCTAAGGCTTATCGTACCCAGTTTAAAGCGTACCTAAAGGCTTAGCGTACCCAGCTTAAGGTACTTCATAAGTAAATCTAAGACCAATCTTCATCTTTCGTTATTCTAAATATTTACATGCTTTATGGATATTCAAAACGTGTTTAAATTTTTTTAGGGACATTGAATTTCTTTAGAGGATTTGGCTGTTTTATCTCTGAGGGGCACTTTTTTTAACACAATGGGTTAAATGGCCAGGTCACTTGGACCCCGAAGGCTCAGAGAAGGTTGGGGGAGGGTACCCACTGGAACAGCTGTTGGGAGACAGATGGTAGCCTCCCGTCAAGGCCATCCAGCGTGTTCTTTAACGTGCACAAGATATGGCTCTCTCCCGCACACGGGGCCACGGTTTAACGTCCCATCCGACGGCCGGCGGTCTTTCCAAGGCCATCAGTGTCCCCTACTGACCGAGGGCTGGGCGGGGAATTTTGCGGAGATAAATCTCAACGCTGAGCCAGCTGGGAACCTGTGAAGTGCAGATGGTGTGCTACCGCCTGATCCAATCCTTCTCCTCCTTTAGAAGATATATACGGGGTAGTGGAGTGAGCGCATATGATCGATATATTTTTCGCAACAGAAAATCTCAGTTTCATAATTGATTTGTTTCTATCTAACGAGGCGCTAGGTGAACGATTGCTCTTCTTAACTAAGATGCATCATTATTAAGCAATTGCTTTTTCTGATGAAAAAAAAAGGGGATTTTATTTTCGTACTTCAAATGGTTTCACCTCAAAGCTTCAATTCTGTTTATTGCTGAAAAAAAATGAAGGATCGTCTCTTAATATGTAGCAATTAGTCTCTCAAACTCTCGTTCGTATTTAAGATCCCAAATCCTGTTTTTCGGTTTTTATCCCTTGATCAGAAAAACAATTACTATGGGATCGATAAGAACACTGAATGACCTTGAGAGAGGTCATTTAAAAAGGGATTTTGAAAAGGGATTTAAAAAAAAAAAATTTAAAGCCGAAGTCTTTAAGGCTTCTACAACTTATAACTCTTAAGTGGAATTCCTACTCGAATCAGATTTTTTCTGAGACTTGGCGTCTTTTTGACCTGACCATTTAGCCCATTGTGAAAAGAAAAAAAAAATCGGAACAGTCCAACTGAAAAGAATTAAAGCACTTTAGAAAGTTTTTTGTATCTATTAATTTGGAGTATTTAACAAAAGTGATTTTTTTCTGGCAGTTGTTGTTCTCTGAGCGGCACTTTTTGGATGGAATGGGCTAAATGGCAAAGTCACGCGTGTTCCAATTCAGGGAAGGTTAAAGAAAAGGGACCCGCTGGACGACTGTTAGACGACAGATTTTCCGTCAAAGCCATCCAGCGTGTTCAGGTATGGCTCTCCTGCACACGGGGGCGTAGGTGGCTCAGTCGGTAGCGCGCCAGGCTCGTAATCTGTAGTTCCCAGGTTCGAGTCCCAGCTGGGTCAGCGTTGAGATTTATCTCCGCAAAATTCCCCGCCCTGCCCACGGTCAGTAGGGGACACCGAAGGGCTTGGAAAGGCCGCCGTCCGTGGGATGGGACGTTAAGCCGTGGCCCCGTGTGTGGGAGAGCCATACCCTGTGCACGTTAAAGAACATACTGGATGGCCTTGACGGGAGACTACCATCTGTCTCCCAACAGCTGTTCCAGTGGGTCCCCTCCCCCAACCTTCTCTGAGCCTTCGGGGTCCATGTGACTTGGCCATTTATCCCATGCTGTGCAAAAAAAGTACCACTCAGAGGTAAAACAACCCAACCCTCCTGCACACGGCACCACGGCTTTACGTCCCGTCCGATGAACGGCGATCTTTTCAAAGGCCATCGGTGTCCCTTTTCTGACCGAGGGCATAAATCTTAACGCTGGCACAGTTAGGATTTTGTTTTTGGCAGTAGCTCTCCTGCAGTGAGTGTCTCGAGCTCCTCCCCTGGTCGAACTTCGTTCCTCGTCTGCTGCCTCTTCCTCTGGAGGAGCAGCAACAGCTCCGAGAATCACAGGATGTGACGGAGGCTCAGCCAGTCGTGACCCTTCAGCACCTGTACGTGGCCGACGCTGCCGAACGGAGCCGCACTGCTGCTCGTCACGGCAGCACGAGCCGAGGTCAGAGGTCAGAGGTCAGGAGACATGTCGCTCCGCACAACGGAGAGCGACAGGCATGCAGTCTGCCTACCTCTCTTGCTTCCGCTGTGATCACCGATCTTCTTAGAAGCCATTTTCGATGGCTGAGGTCAGATTCTGTTTTCTTCTGTTACAAACCATTGTTGATTTTTGATTTCCAACTAAATATGTCAGTTTCTGACAAACAAATTTAATTTCTTCTTCTTGAGCTTCTTAATACATTTTAAATAATCTTATCATTCATATTGTTATGTCTCTTACCTGTCTTCAAACACGTTTCTTCTCCGATAATGGTTCTCATATAAAGTCAAGTTGAAAACTATACCAATTGTAAAAGTGTCAAAAGTTTCTCTACAAACATCAAGAAATCTTTACTACGTTTTCCTTTTAGAAATTTATCGGAAATATTTTACCCCAATTGCTACTCTAATCAGCTTTTTTGATTTGGTTTACCTTTGAGTGGCACTTTTTTGCACATAATGGGCTAAGTGGCCAGGTCACAAGGACCCTGAAGGCTCAGAGAGTTGGGTTGTTTTACCTCTGAGCGGCACTTTTTTGCACACCATGGGCTAAATGGCCAGGTCACATGGACCCCGAAGGCTCAGAGAAGGTTGGGGGAGTGGGACCCACTGGAAGAGCTGTTGGGAGACAGATGGTAGCCTCCCGTCAAGGCCATCCAGCGTGTTCTTTAACGTGCACAGGGTATGTCTCTCCCGCACACGGGGCCACGGCTTAACGTCCCATCCGACGGACGGCGGCCTTTCCAAGCCCATCGGTGTCCCCTACTGATCGTGGGCAGGGCGGGGAGTTTTGCGGAAATAAATATCAACGCTGACCCAGCTGGGACTCGAACCTGGGAACTACAGATTACGAGCCTGGCGCGCTACCGACTGAGCCACCCCCACCCCCATTTTTTTTGTAGGTTGATGATTTTAGCACGACATCCACCAGCAACTATGGGAAGTAGGGCGACCAAAAGGCATTTAGGGCGAAGCAAACGATGGAATCCGTTAGAGCTTCTGACAGGTCATGTTTTTAGAGTGTGTTAATAGCTCAATAATTTCCGAATCGTTGCATCGAATATCTTCATTTCAGAAAAATATATTCTTCGTAACAAAATGCGTCAATTTGTTTGAAGCTCAAAGATCAACCAAATCCGCAATCGCCAGACGATCGCCACACACACCAACCGATCAAAAATTGATGCGTAAAATTTCTCAAGTGACTAATTTTCGCTGTGATTTTTATTCTTTTTTTGGCAGATATTTTTCTCGGCATTCAGTTATCCTGAATAGTACCAATGACTGATTAGTTAAACAACAACACTGGTTCAAGTTGGGTTCGGTTGTTTTACCTCTGAGCGGCACTTTTTTGCACACCATGGGCTAAATGGCCAGGTCACAAGGACCCCGAAGTCTCAGAGAAGGTTGGGGGAGGGGACCCACTGTAACAGCTGTTGGGAGACAGATGGTAGCCTCCCGTCAAGGCCATCCAGTGTGTTCTTTAACGTGCACAGGGTATGGCTCTCCCACACACGGGACCACGGCTTAACGTCCCATCCGACGGACGGCGGCCTTTCCAAGCCCATCGGTGTCCCCTACTAATCGTGGGCAGGGCGGCGAGTTTTGCGGAGATAAATCTGAACGCTGACGCAGCTGGGACTCGAACCTGGGAACTGCAGATTACGAGCCTGGCGCGCTACCGACTGAGCCACCCCCACCCTCTGGTTCAAGAGCAGTGCCGAAACATGGCAGGTGCAACAGGTGCGCTTGGCAGGAGCTAGACCGGCGAAAATTTCAAATAAAATTATGAAACAATATTTTTGAAAATTAAATAATTAAAAGAACAAAAATTAAGCAATTTTTGGTAAAAAAAATACCGCAATCCCCAGGTGACTACAAGAGAAGCAAAATTTAAAAAAAAAAAGTATTTTCTCTACTAACAAAATGAAGGCCGATTTTCAATGTACGGACGGTCATGAGCGCTTGACATGATTTGTGCTTGCTAATAAATGTGAACACATGCATGTATTGAAATTAAACGGAACGCTATTAGAGCTGTTTTTGGGTATTTCCAATATTAATGAAATAGTCTGATATCCGATTACATATTTTTGTCAAAATGTTAGGAAAAAAAAATAATCTTGCACTAGGGAGTAAGAATGGCTAATTACGATATTGTTCAAGAGTTTCAAATGACTCATTGTTGTTTGTCGTTTCTGTTAAAAGTGACAGAATTGGGTTGTTTTACCTCTCAGCGGCCCTTTTTTGAACACAGTGGGCTAAATGGACCGAAGGACCGAAGGCTCAGAGAAGGTTGGGGGAGGAGACCCACTGTAACAGCTATTCAGAGACAGATGACAGCCTCCTGTCAAAAGCGGGGCGGGGGTGGCTCAGTCGGTAGCGCGCCAGGCTCGTAATCTGTAGTTCCCAGGTTTGAGTCCCAGCTGGGTCAGCGTTGATATTTATCTCCGCAAAGTTCCCCGCCCTGCCCACGGTCAGTAGGGGACACCAATGGGCTTGGAAAGGCCGCCGTCCGTCGGATGGGACGTTAAGCCGTGGCCACGTGTACGGGAGAGCCATACCCTGTGCATGTTATAGAACACGCTGGATGGCCTTGACGGGAGGCTACCACCTGTCTCCCAACAGCTGTTCCAGTGGGTCCCCTTTCCCAACCTTCTCTGAGCCTTCGGGTTCCGTGTGACCTGGCCATTTAGCTCATGGTGTGCAAAAAAGTGCCGCTCAGAGGTAAAACAACCCACAACCCTCCCGTCAAGACCATCCAGCGTGTTGTTTAACGTGCACATGGTTGGCTCTCCCGCACACGGGGCCATGTTTAACGTCCCATCCTACTTACGGAGGCCTTTCCAAGCCCATTGGTGTCCCCTACTGATCGTGGGCAGGACGGGGAGTTTTGCGGAGATAGAAAGTGACAGAGTTTCTTATTCGTTTGCTGATGAAACGTCCTAGAAGAGGGCAATGACTGCATCACGTGGGGATGGGATGGTCAAAAGATGATCGAAAAAGGCTTCAAGACAAAGGGTGGGGAACTCGACACTAAAATAAGAGCTCTGTAATTGTAACCTCAGGGCCAAGCCAGTTCTAATAGTGGCACTGAAATATACTATCAAGAGAGAGTGGGATCATTTACAAGCAAAGGATGATCTGCTCCTCTTCCATCTTTATAGCAGATTAAATTAGAGTTGGCCCACCCACACTTTTTAGCAAGAGAGATATTTGACAGAGTTCATTTAGTCTACGGATAGGAGTGTAATCATGGAGAGAACTCGCCCTTTTTTTTGCCTTATGATGGTTGAGCTCGCATTTCTTGCAAAACTCTTTAATTGCCTTTGAATCTGAGTTTCTTTTATCTCTATAGGTCATATTTGTCCGTGCAAATGACTTTGAGTCACATCCGAATCATTTTCCGTTCAATTTCGAAAAGAAAAAAGTAACTGAACGAAGACAATTCCACTTGGGTGGGCTTCACAATTGCCGATGTGCTACAACCTGTCATTAGAGGAGCAGACGTGTTAGTTGAGGTCAGCAGGGGTCTTCGGCAAAAGATGCAAGTGGCGGGAAGAATGACACTCCCTCCAAGAGACAGATATTGAAAGGGATTCTCTCTCTCTCTGTAAACTGGATGCCTATTGGATCACGAGGAATGTGAACCACATTCAGAGGAAGATTAATAATCATGAATAATTCAGTCCTAGTTTAGAATTTCACGCATCATAAAAATATATCTGACATTATCTTGGTTTCCCTTTCAGTTGCTGAATGGGAAGAATCTTCGAGTGTGTGAGCAATGTTAATTTTCGTAAACATTATGATTTACGTAAACATTTTTTTGTAACTCAGCTGAGGAAAGAGTGAGAGATTTCCTTGCGCATTTGCAGAATTTTATTTGAGGCATGGAAGAGGTACAGTCACTCAAAAAAGTATCCGAACACCATGGTTGATTACAGAATTCAGAAAAAATATCTGGCAACGATTGTTTTAGAAATTAGTGATCTGGAAACCTTCATGTCGTCGTCGTCGTCGTCATCATCATCATCATCATCAAGCAGCCATGGGCTACGGAGGTCCAACCAGACCGTACAATTTAGTTCTGCAAGCAAGTCTATCCTGAGCTACATCTACTGCATCTGGCCACTGCACACCAATTCTAACAAGGTCCTGTTTGACATTGTCAGCCCATCGCATCCTAGGTCTCCCCCTCCTTCTGAGGCCTTTAGGCACACTGTTCATAACCCTATTCGCCAATCTATAATTATTCATACGGGCAACATGGCCAAACCAACGGAGTCTCTCTCTGTAAAATATGCTGTTTAAAGGAGGTTGCAAACTCTTTTGCCTAACCTCATCATTAGTTACAAAGTTGAACCACCTAATGCCCAAGATACTGCGTAAGCATCTGGAATCAAAAGCATCTAGTTTCCTCTTATCTTTTTTACAAAGTGTCCAAGTTTCACTACCATAACTAACCCTAGAAAGAACCAAACTATTATACAGTTAGGTGTATACGCCTATTTCTCCACACTCTCCACAGATTCTTAAAAGTCCCGGCAGCAATCCCTATTCGTCTGTTAATCTCATGCCACACATCACTATTATCTGTTACATAGCTCCCAAGATAATTAAACTGTGACACATGCTCAAGACTGCAACCATTCAGATTAACTGAATCACAGCCTGCCTGACCAATTTTCATCACTTTAGTTTTCTCTCTGTTTATAACCAGACATACTCTACTACCAGTCTCATCAACAGCTCGAATGAAAGAGTTCATCTCATCAACATCATTTGCCAAAAGGGCTAAATCATCAGCATAATCTAAATCAGAAATTTTCGTATCTCCAGCCCATTTAAGGCCAAAATCTTTCCCTTGAAGTGAATTTCGCATAACATAATCAATAACCAAGATAAAGAGAAAAGGCACGTGACACAAAAGTTGCCAGATCACTGATTTCTAAAAAAAAATCGTTGCCAGATATTTTTTCTGAATTCTGTAATCAACCCTAGTGTTCGGATACTTTTTAATATATATAATGCGTATGAATATATAATGCAATGAATATGGAGCGTGTGCAGTTACCGTTCACAGCAAACTGGAGCGGTTAATGTTCACAGCACATTGGATCGTGTGAGCTCACAAAGACCTGGATCCCGTGGGCTCACTCACGGAAATATTGAGCGTGTGCAGTTACCGTTCACAGCAAACTGGAGCGGTTGCGGTTAATGTTCATAGCACATTGGATCGTGTGAGCGTCACAAAGACCTGAATCGTGGGCTCACTCACGGAAATATTGAGCGTGTGCAGTTACCGTTCACAGCAAACTGGAGCGTGTGCAGTAACTGCACACGCTCCAGTTTGCTGTGAACGGTAACCTGAGCGTGTACAGTTGCTGTACACGCTCCAGATATTTTTCCTGAATTCTGTAATCACGTGACACGAAGGTTGCCAGATCACTAATTTCTAAAAAAAAAAAATCGTTGCCAGATATTTTTTCTGAATTCTGTAATCAACCATAGTGTTCGGATACTTTTTTGAGCGACTGTACAAGAGCATGTGGAATATTAGAAAACAAAATGCATTTTAATTTATTGTATTTTCTGTTGTCTTCTTTATGATGTAAGGAACTGCATTTGTTGAAGAGCATCAGATTTTTCCAACTCCACCGACGCCCATTTCCGACAATTCGAAATGGTGTCTCATTTTGCAATTCGTTCGAATTCTGTTCGCATCCAACAATCCGTTTAAATCCTTCATGCCTGAAATGTAATTGGCTGGTCCTCCGTTGCTTCACCTTTTCAAATCGTCTCGTTCCACGATACGCACCGAGACGACACTTGTTACACATTACTTAATTAGTTATTTTAATTACGTAAAGTTCATTATTTAGGTTAAGGTACAATCTAAAAATGTGGCGTATTTAATAACAATACGAAACCTTCCCTAAGAGGGCAGAGGCGGCTCAGTCGGTAGCGCGCCAGACTCGTAATCTGCAGTTTCCAGGTTCGAGTCCCAGCTGGGTCAGTGTTTGAGATTTATCTCCGCAAAACTACCCGCCCACGGTCAGTAGGGGACACCAATGGGTTTGGAAAGGCCGCCGTCCGTCGGATGGGACGTTAAGCCGTGGCCCCGTGTGCGGGAGAGCCATACCCTGTGCACATTAAAGAACACGCTAGATGGCCTTGACGGGAGGCTACCATCTGTCTCCCAACAGCTGTTCCAGTGGGTCCCCTCCCCCAACCTTCTCTTAGCCTTCGGGGTCCATGTGACCTGGCCATTTAGCCCATGGTGTGCAAAAAAGTGCCGCTCAAAGGTAAAACAACCCAACCCTTCCCTAAGATGGAAACTGATAGTTTTAGTATTCGATTCGAAAAAGATTATACTGGTGAAAATACTTTTTACAATAAACTCTCAATTATTCGGAGCGATTAATGCAGAGAATAAGGAAAGGAATCGGATAACGCGAAGCACGAAAGTTTACATGAATTCATTTCTATGAAAAATTAGAAAATATTTCAGGGATGGATTTTACATGTCATTTTTCTGTGGGGTATTAAATTGACAGGCTCCTGTGAAACCTCTGTGACAAGCAGCTGTATGAGGGTTAATTTATTTAAAAAAATATTATTCCTAACTAGTAACGTGACAGGAATTTCCTAAAATCACTTAAAATAATCATCAGAAAGTTTTTAGTATTTTTTTTCTTTTTGTTTATGTATCGTGGAGCAGTTAATCAGCTATCGGATTATCCTCTGATTATCCATAGTTTATGTCTAGCTCACTAAAGAGTATATGTTAGATATATCCAAAATATATAGAAAATATTAAGCATGGGGTGTTTCGTTATTAGTGAATTAGACATGCTCAAGATTTTGTTACTGTAATTGACGTTTTAATCTGTGTCTTCCATACATTTATTACGTGTGCAACACAGTTAAGCATAGGGTTGGTTCGTGCGGCGAGCACATGAGGCTAAGGTCTCGAGAGTCAAAATTTTAGGGGCTGCTAAAAATAAATAAATACAATTATAAGAAAATGTTTCTTGAAAATATTATTAAAAATATTGTCTTAAAGAGGAGACAAAATTCTGGTATGCCTTGGGCGGCAAAATAGTTTGAGAAGGGGAGAGGCGACAAAATAGATTGAGAAGGGGAGAGGCGGCAAATTAGATTGAGAAGGGGAGAGGCGGCAAATTAGATTGAGAAGGGGAGAGGCGGCAAAATAGATTGAAAAAGGGGAGGTGGCAAAATAGCTTGAGAAGGGGGGAGGCGGCAAAATAGCTTGAAGGGGGGAAATAGTTTGAGAAGTGGAGGCGGCAAAATAGCTTGAAAAGGGGATAAGTGGCAAAACAGTTTGAGAAGAGGAAAGGCGGCAAAATAGCTTGAGATGGGGGGAGGCTGCAAAATAGCTTGAGAAGGGGACAGGTGGCAAAATGGCTTGAGAAGGGGAGAGGTGGCAAAATAGCTTGAAAAGAGGAAAGGCGGCAGAACAGCTTGGGAAGGAGAAAGGCTGCAAAAGAGCTTGAGATGGGGGGAGGCGGCAGAATAACTTGAGAAGGGGAGGTGGCTAAATAGCTTGAGAAGGGTTGGGTTGTTTTACCTCTGAGCGGCACTTTTTTGCACACCATGGGCTAAATGGCCAGGTCACATGGACCCCGAAGGCTCAGAGAAGGTTAGGGGAGGGGACCCACCGGAACAGCTGTTGGGAGACCGATGGTAGCCTCCCGTCAAGGCCATCCAGCGTGTTCTTTAACGTGCACATGGTATGGCTCTCCCGCACACGGGGCCACGGCTTAAAATCCCATCCGACGGACGGCGACCTTTCCAAGCTCATCGGTGTCCTCTACTGACCGTGGGCAGGGCGGGGAATTTTGCGGAGATAAATCTCAACGCTGACCCAGCTGGGACTCGAACCTGGGAACTACAGATTACGAGCCTGGCGCGCTACCGACTGAGCCACCCCCGCCCAGAGATAAAACAACCCAAACCTTTAAAAAAATCGTTTTAACTGCTTGATACATACGAGTATTTTTAGATAATACGTACTAATTAGTGCACAAATAACACCAAAACAAATCTTCAAATTTCAGTTGGAAAAAATATGCTCATTGCAAAATTATAAGAAACTAAGGATAAATTTAAGCATCCGTAATCTTTCGTATTAGATTTGTTTTCTACAAAAACCACGTGTTAAATTTTAAATTCTACTTAAAAATTAATGTACGTGTTTAACTGTTTTACGACTAATATCAATACCATATGAAAGCGAGTAAGAGAAACGAAACGCTTTCTAAACAGTTGTTGGGCTGTCAGCAAAAGTGATTAATTTCGCATTTAAATCACTCTTGTGCAAGAGTTGCGATTGACTACACGCTCAGAAAAAAGAGTTCCCAACTCATTTCTTATTCCAGAATCGTCTGTGCACTTTGAGGTTACGGTTATGTATGTCAGCACGTGAACCGCGAAGGTTTTGCCTTCGTCACAGGTCGTTGTGACGAAATGATAAATTCTTAGGCTCTCTTAACGTCTTCATAGGGGCGGAGGTGGCTCAGTCGGTAGCGCACCAAGCTTGTAATCTGTAGTTTCCAGGTTCGAGTCCCAGCTGGGTCAGCGTTGAGATTTATCTCCGCAAAACTCCCCGCCCTGCTCACGGTCAGTAGGGGACACCGATGGGCTTGGAAAGACCGTCGTCCGTCGGATGGGACGTTAAGCCACGGCTACGTCCCATCCGACGTGTGCGGGAGAGCCATACCCTGTGCACGTTAAAGAACACGCTGAATGGCCTTGACGAGAGGTTACCATCTGTACACCAACAGCAATTCCAGTGGGTCCCCTTTCCCAACCTTCTCTGAGCCTTCGGGGTCCATGTGACCTGGCCATTTAGCCCATGGTGTGCAAAAAAGTGCCGCTCAGAGGTAAAACAACCCAATGTTAAAGAACACATTGGATGGCCTCGACGGGAGGCTACCATCTGTCTCCCAACAGCTGTTCCAGTGGGTCCCCTCCCCCAACCTTCTCTGAGCCTTCGGGGTCCATGTGACCTGACAATTTTGCTCATGGTGTGCAAAAAAGTGCCGCTCAGAGGTAAAACAACCCAACCCAACTTAACGTCTTCGACTATCTTAACAAAGAATTCTTTTTTTCTCTGCTTCTTGTCGTTTAATACAAATGTCGTTAATAACAAAAAACTTTTAACGGTTCTTTTCAAAGTAGCAAAATACTAACTTTTTTGATTCTTCGCAATATTGGATGGAAGATACAATTCGTTCGACAGACAATTCGTTCGAATTCTGTTCGCATCCAACAATCCGTTTAAATCCTTCATGCCTCAAATGTAATTGGCTGGTCCTCCGTTGCTTCACCTTTTCAAATCGTCTCGTTCCACGATACGCACTGAGACGACACTTGTTACACATTACTTAATTAGTTATTTTAATTACGTAAAGTTCATTATTTAGGTTAAGGTACAATCTAAAAATGTGGCGTATTTAATAATAATACGAAACCTTCCCTAAGAGGGCAGAGGCGGCTCAGTCGGTAGCGCGCCAGGCTCGTAATCTGCAGCTCCCAGATTCGAGTCCCAGCTGGGTCAGATTTATCTCCGCAAAACTCCCTGCCCACGATCAGTAGGGGACACCGATGGGCTTGGAAAGACCGCCCTCCGTTGGATGGGACGTTAAGCCGTGGCCCCGTGTGCGGGAGAGCCATACCCTGTGCACATTAAAGAATGCGCTGGATGGCCTTGACGGGAGTCTACCATCCGTCTCCCATCAGCTGTTTCAGTGGGTCGCCTCCACCAACCTTCTCTGAGCCATCAGGGTCCATGTGACCTGGCCATTTAGCCCATTGTGTACAAAAAAGTGCCGCTTAGAGATAAAACAACGCAACCCAAATCAGCATGATTAAATATTTATATCAAATCGACTTTTAGTTACGTCCAATGCTCCATTAAAACGTGCCATAAAACGTGTAGTTGGCCAACAATTCATGCTTCTTGATTTTTACTGGGAATACCGAAATAACTTTGCTTTGTCAACCATGTCCCAGAATAGCTGTCTTAAAAACTGCAAATAGTTTAAGAATTGAAAGCTGATGCTGTGAAACATTCCTTCCCGAATTGATATTTTTTCCTCTGTTTTAAAGACTCGAATCGCTTTTATTACGGAGCGATCTAAAAATAATTTAATCCATAATTTGATATGTGATAAAAATTTTAATATCCATGTATGAGGTTATCAGAAGTAAAGCTTATTAATTCCAAATTTTGTACAGTCGCTCAAAAAAATATCCGAACACTATAGTTGATTACAAAATTCAAAAAAAAATATCTGGCAACGATTTTTTTAGAAATTAGTGATCTGGCAACCTTCGTGTCACGTGATTGCAGAATTCAGGAAAAATATCTGGAGCGTGTACAACACGCTCCAGTTTGCTCTGAACGGTAACTGCACACGCTCAATATTTCCGTGAGTGAGCCCACACGATCCAGGTCTTTGTGAGCTCACACGATCCAATGTGCTGTGAACATTAACCGCAACCGCTCCAGTTTGCTGTGAACGGTAACTGCACACGCTCCATATTCATTGCATTATATATTCATACGCATTATATATATTAAAAAATATCCAAACACCATGGTTGATTACAAAATTCAGAAAAAATATCTGACAACGATTTTTTTTAGAAATTAGTGATCTGAAAACCTTCGTGTCACGTCATACGAAATCTAAAAAAAATCGTTGCCAGATATTTTTTTCTGAATTCTGTAATCAACCATAGTGTTCGGATATTGTTTTTGAGTGACTATACATTTCGATTTTTACTGTCAGATTTCCTCAGCACTTTGATATAAAGTATTTCAGCATTTTGGAATACATTTCTTTGAAAAGAAAAGCATTTGGAATACATTTCTTTGAAAAGAAAAGCATTTTGGAATGCATTTCTTTGAAAAGAAAAGCATTTGAAATGCATTTCTTTGAAAAGAAAAGCATTTGGAATGCATTTCTTTGAAAAGAAAAGCATTTTGGAATGCATTTCTTTGAAAAGAAAAGTATTTTGGAATGCATTTCTTTGAAAAGAAAAGCATTTTGGAATACATTTCTTTGAAAGATTTTGCTCCTTAATTCAACTGTTAAAGATATTTTCAATGGGAAATTTGTTATGAGATTGTTTACAAAAAAAACGAAAACCCTTATGTCAATAATCTGTATCAAACTATATAATAATCTCAAACGAAGCATTTCAATATTCTCTCTTTTTTTTTTCTCATTCGAATCTTTTTAGATTTCTGCCAAAAGTCGATCGAGTCGAACATCTCTCCATGATCAGCAGGCGAAGGATTTTATCTCGATCCAGGGATGAACTGAATGTTGATCTGGGCCTCGAGGATGACGAAGATGCCTGGTTTACGAAAGAGAGGCTCTTCAGGGTGAGTTTCTTTTCACAGGAAGATTTACGGCTTAGTAGCAAGAGTATGAATTGCTGAAATAAAAAAAAAGATTCTTTAAAAACAACATTTTTAGAAAAAAATTCTCAACTTTTGAAATATGCCATTCTTGTCTTTTTTTAAATGTGAGTTACGTCATAGAAACAAAATACATTCCAGTTTAATTGTTGGCGGCTAAAACTGGTCTTTATAACAAACTTACAACAATCAAAAAGAAAGAAATACAGTCCGTAGTACAGTCGCTCAAAAAGAATCCGAACACTGTGATTGATTACAAAATTCAGAAAAAATATCTGGCAACAATTTTTTTTCAGACATTAGTGATCTGGCAACGTGTCACGTGATACGAAGGTTGCCAGATCACTAATTTCTAAAAAAATCGTTGCCAGATATTTTTTTTGAATTCTGCAATCAACTATAGTGTTCGGATACTTTTTTGAGCGACTTGTAGGTGGTCATATTATTTTGATACTAGATCGTGTGGGCTCACTCACGGAAATATTGAGCGTGTGCAGTTACCGTTCACAGCAAACTGGAGCGTGTGCAATAACTGCACACGCTCCAGTTTGCTGTGAACGGTAACTGGAGCGTGTACAGTTGCTGTACACGCTCCAGATATTTTTCCTGAATTCTGTAATCACGTGACACGAAGGTTGCCAGATCACTAATTTCTAAAAATATCGTTGCCAGATATTTTTAGAAACACTAGATCGTGTGGGCTCACTCACGGAAATATTGAGCGTGTGCAGTTACCGTTCACAGCAAACTGGAGAGTGTGCAATAACTGCACACGTTCCAGTTTGCTGTGAACGGTAACTGGAGCGTATACAGTTGCTGTACACGCTCCAGATATTTTTCCTGAATTCTGTAATCACGTGACACGAAGGTTGCCAGATCACTAATTTCTAAAAATATCGTTGCCAGATATTTTTTCTGAATTCCGTAATCAACTATAATGTTCGGACATTTTTTTTTGAGCGACTGTACAACACGACCTAGTCGGGAGTTATTCGATTCGAATGTTGGGTTGGGTTGTTTTACCTCTGAGAGGCACTTTTTTGCACACCATGGGCTAAATGGCCAGGTCACATGGACCCCGAAGGCTCAGAGAAGGTTGGGGGAGGGGACCCACTGGAACAGCTGTTGGGAGACAGATGGTAGCCTCCCGTCAAGGCCATCCAGCGTGTTCTTTAACGTGCACAGGGTATGGCTCTCCC
This sequence comes from Ryuthela nishihirai, assembly GCA_038380435.1. Lineage (NCBI taxonomy): Eukaryota > Metazoa > Arthropoda > Arachnida > Araneae > Heptathelidae > Ryuthela > Ryuthela nishihirai. Next base: position 20,807,061 of record JAWZYU010000028.1, on the reverse strand, counting down.
GCACACGGGGCCACGGCTTAACGTCCCATCCGACGGACGGCGGCCTTTCCAAGCCCATCGGTATCCGATTCGAATGTTGTGGCGGAAGTCAAAAAAATTATATAAATAAAGATAAAATTTAATCGCGTTGTTTTTTGAGTGTCAGTGACTTCCAGTATTTTCAGTTTATTTATTCGCTGAACCAGCGTTTCTAATACCATCAAATACGGTGGGAATCAATTGGAGAATATTGAAATATTGTATGGATATCAATTGTTCATTAGAGAAATTGAGTAATTTCATCTCCTAGCGAAAGAGCTTTCGCTGTGTTTTCAGAGAGCAATGGAATTTGGCTGAAAAAAAAGGGTAATATTCGACGTTAGGTGCAAAATTAGAGAAACTAATCATATTGTATATAGACAGTAAAGAGAGAAAAACCAACAAACCACCTCTAGGGTTGTTTGGGTTGTTTTACCTCTGAGCTTCACTTTTTTGCACACCACGGACTAAATGGCCAGGTCACAAGGATCCCAAAGGCTCAGAGAAGGTTGGAGGAGGGGACCCACTGGAGAAGCTGTTGGGAGACAGATGGTAGCCTCCCGTCAATGCCATCCAGTGTGTTCTTTAACGTGCACAGGGTATGGCTCTCCCGAACACGGGGCCACGGCTTAACGTTCCATCCGACGGACGGCTGCCTTTCCATGCCCATCGGTGTCCCCTACTGACCGTGGGCGGGGAGGTTTGCGGAGATAAGTCTCAACGCTGACCCAGCTGGGACTCGAACCTGGGTACTGCAGATTACGAGCCTGACGCGCTACCGACTGAGCCACCTCTAGAGAATATAGGACTCGCTGTTTTCAAGTTCTTTCGCAATTTCATAAGGGGGGCAAAAGTAAACTTTTTTATCTTCACTTTTTATCAAGGAAATATCAGATCTCTCGCATGAATCGATCACGAAACGATAGACATTCGAAATTATGGCATTTTCCAAATTTAGGGTCTTCTAACGGTGGAAATTAAAACTGTTTGAAAATTCAGAAAATGCGAATCCTAATATTTCATTAGTGCCTATCTAACCCAAAGAGAACATTTTATTTGGGTAAAATGGACCTAATGTTTTCAGTGCTAAAGTCTTCCCTTACATCACAGGTTGCCAACGGGACGCGTACCCTTTGGGGGTACGCCTTCAGAGGTCAAAAGTCGCTAGATCAAGTAACAAAGTCGTTAAGTTGGCATTATTATACTATAACTATAGTTTTATCTCTCTATACAAGGGGTACGCCAGTTGCATACACATTTCCAGGGGGTACGTGAAGCATAAAAGGTTGAGAACCACTGATATATATGTTTTATTTTATTCCCATTGTTATACTATAACTATAGTTTTATCTCTCTATACAAGGGGTACGCCAGTTGCATACACATTTCCAGGGGGTACGTGAAGCATAAAAGGTTGAGGACCACTGATATATATGTTTTATTTTATTCCCATTGTTATACTATAACTATAGTTTTATCTATCTATGCAAGGGGTACGCCAGTTACATACACATTTCCAGGGGGTACGTGAAGCATAAAAGGTTGAGGACCACTGATATATATGTTTTATTTTATTCCCATTGTTATACTATAACTATAGTTTTATCTATCTATACAAGGGGTACGCCAGTTACATACACATTTCCAGAGGTTACGTGAAGCATAAAAGGTTGAGGACCACTGATATATATGTTTTATTTTATTCCCATTGTTATACTATAACTATAGTTTTATCTATCTATACAAGGGGTACGCCAGTTACATACACAATTCCAGGGAGTACGTGAAGCATAAAAGGTTGAGAATCACTGATATATATGTTTTATTTTATTCCCATTGTTATACTATAACTATAGTTTTATCTATCTATACAAGGGGTACGCCAATTACATACACAATTCCAGGGGGTACGTGAAGCATAAAAGGTTGAGAATCACTGATATATATGTTTTATTTTATTCCCATTGTTATACTATAACTATAGTTTTATCTATCTATACAAGGGGTACGCCAGTTACATACACATTTCCAGAGGTTACGTGAAGCATAAAAGGTTGAGGACCACTGATATATATGTTTTATTTTATTCCCATTGTTATACTATAACTATAGTTTTATCTATCTATGCAAGGGGTACGCCAGTTACATACACATTTCCAGGGGGTATGTGAAGCATAAAAGGTTGAGGACCACTGATATATATGTTTTATTTTATTCCCATTGTTATACTATAACTATAGTTTTATCTATCTATACAAGGGGTACGCCAGTTACATACACAATTCCAGGGGGTACGTGAAGCATAAAAGGTTGAGAATCACTGATATATATGTTTTATTTTATTCCCATTGTTATACTATAACTATAGTTTTATCTATCTATACAAGGGGTACGCCAGTTACATACATATTTCCAGGGGGTACGTGAAGCATAAAAGTTTGAGAACCACTGATACATATGTTTTATTTTATTCCCATTGTTATACTATAACTATAGTTTTATCTATCTATACAAGGGGTACGCCAGTTACATACATATTTCCAGGGGGTACGTGAAGCATAAAAGGTTGAGAATCACTGATATATATGTTTTATTTTATTCCCATTGTTATACTATAACTATAGTTTTATCTATCTATACAAGGGGTACGCCAGTTACATACACATTTCCAGAGATTACGTGAAGTATAAAAGGTTGAGAACCACTGCTTAACATAATTCGTTTTAATGTTTTTTATTCTATTTTACATACGACGCTTTTTTCAGTTTTCAGGTATACAAGAGTTGTATTTTTCAATCCGCCTTATATATGAATCGGAGCATTTGCTTTTTTGACTTTGCTTTAATATCTGATCGAATTCTGTCTTCGTACTAAATTTCGACCCTATCTGAAGGAAAAGAAAAAAATGTTCTCTTGTAGAACATCACCCAATTTTTTGTGATTATTTCTGATGTTTTTCTGGCTGACGACAGAAAATGTAATTTTTTTACCCCAGATGTGAACTTAAGAATGCAATTTTTTATCTCAAAAATGGAAATTAAGTCTTGTAATAGATTTTCTTTTTTGTTTCCCTCTAGAGAAGATAATTTACAATGCTGATTTCGAAACAGAGATATTTCTCGTGATAAGCCTAACACGAAGAGAAAAATAATTACTAAAATCACTCTGCTAACAACTTGTTGAAAAGCATCGATTGAACCAACTTCCTTCGCAAAGAGATAGTTTTCGTTTTTTTCCCTCGAATTGTAATTTACGTTCACGTGAAAATGCACTTGCAACTTCCCGCATGGTTTGTTTATCATTTTTTTTAGGTCTTTTTCCTCCAAATTGCGCGCCCAACTGAAGAATGAGGAATAACGGCAATCAGCCGTGACGTCAAGCGATGACGTCATGTCCCCGTTGCCTCGCGGAATGCACAAGACACAAACAATGGCTTCATTAGCTGCAGACGGCTATTGCCTCTTGTGGAAAAAATCAAACTATTGATGAATGAGATCAAGTTCATCGGATCTGATTTCTCGATCAGAAATTTTTTTTCGGAAGACGAAGACTCCGAAAAGAATCTTTTATGTTCGCAACGGATGATGTGAAATAATAATTCCTTGGGAAATATATTCGATGGATAAGTTGATTGAAGTTAGCTGATGTTTTCTGGGATGAAATGAAACTATGGGGGCTTCATCAATCTTCAGAAAAGGATTTCATAAACTCTGATTTTTTTCTCTCAAACACCCATTTTAGTGGGGGCGGGAGTGGCTCAGTCGGTAGCGCGCCAGACTCGTAATCTGAATTTCCCAGGTTCGAGTCCCAGCTGAGTCAGCGTTGAGATTTATCTCCGCAAAATTTCCCGCCCTGCCCACGGTCAGTAGAGGACACCGATGAGCTTGGAAAGGTCGCCGTCTGTCGGATGGAACATTAAGCCGTGGCCCCGTGTCGGGAGACGTAAAAGAACACGCTGGATGGCCTTGACGGGAGGCTACCATCTGTCGTCTCCCAACAGCTGTTCCAGTGAGTCCCCTCCTCCAACCTTCTCTGAGCCTTCGGGGTCCTTGTGACTTGACCATTTAGCCCATGGTGTGCAAAAAAGTGCCGCTCAGAGCTAAAACCAACCAACAACCCATTTTAGTTTTGGTTAAAATTTAATTTAATTTTAACCAGAACTAAATTTAATTTTGTGTAAACTCACAATATAAAGTCAGTGATTTGCAGAATAATAGACCTTGTGAAATTTTATATATTTGGTAAATACCTCATTTTTGAGCATCTTGTTTCGATGTTATTGTTTAAACAACAGGCTTACTGATAGTATTGAATTCTGTTGATGACTGAAATAAATATTTAAGAGGTAGAAACAGCACAATGCCGCAGAAATATCAGTCATCTTTATATTTCCCAGACTAAAGGGCAATACAAAAAAATTTAACGTAGTATAATTGCACAATCTGTGGAACCTCCGTAGCCCATGGCTGCTTGAGGATGATGATGATGATGATAATTGCAGTCTGCACAATTACTACCAATGGACGAATTGACTCGTCGTTGTTATAACAAATCGGCTGGCATCAATCATTTCGTCAATGTAGGTAAAACAATTCGATAGGACAAAACAGCATCACTCTGTGGTAAGATGAAATGTAAATGAAATAAAAAAAGTCATATTAGCCTTTATTAAAAAAATATAATGATGTTTTCAATGTCACCTATTTGCAAAAATAGTTTTCAAAACTTTTCGATTTTAATTTCACAGATTTAAAAAATATTAAGAATAATAATAAATTTTGGATTTAATAAAACTTGTATATAGTTAAGAATTCTTTTTTGTTATCTTGTTGTATGGTTCTTGAGACGTCTTTGCGCCCTATTTGTTTTGGGAAGAAGATTTAATTGTATTCGAGCTTTGCATGAAGGATTTATTTTTTTTAATTAAGGAGATATGATTTTTCAATAGTCAATTGAGTATGTGCGTTAGTTGGTTGTTTTATCTCTGAGCGGCACTTTTTTGCACACCATGGGCTAAATGGCCAGGTCACATGGACCCTGAAGGATCAGAGAAGGTTGGGGACTCTCTGGAGCAGTTGTTGGGGACAGATGATAGTCTCCCGTCAAAGCCATCCAGGGTGTTCTTTAACGTGCACAGGGTATGGCTCTCCCACACACGGGTCCACGGCTTAACGTCCCATGGGCTAAATGGCCAGGTCACATGGACCCTGAAGGATCAGAGAAGGTTGGGGACTCTCTGGAGCAGTTGTTGGGGACAGATGATAGTCTCCCGTCAAAGCCATCCAGGGTGTTCTTTAACGTGCACAGGGTATGGCTCTCCCACACACGGGGCCACGGCTTAACGTCCCATCCGACGGACAGCGGCCTTTCCAAGCCCAACGGTGTCCCCTACTGACCGTGGGCAGGACGGGGAATTTTGCGAGATTATGTGCGTTGATTGATAGTCTCATGTTTCATTGTGACTGCAAAAAAAAATATCGCTTCTGTTTTATTTTCATTCAAATTGCATTGGAATGGGATGTATATTATTTTTTGAGGCTAGTAGATGAGAGAAATAGGCCGGGAGAAGCGTTGGCTCTTTCAACGAAACCATTTCCGTATTGGTCGATGAATTTTGTGAATGCTTGGAATTTGTGCCAGGTGAAATGGCTGAGAAGAGGTTAAGACTTTAACCAAAGCGATTGGAATAATTGGGAGGGGCGCAGACAAAAGATCGGAAGTGATCAATATTTGCTGGTGTTGGATACTTTTGTAATTAGCTGTCGAGAAGACGCTAAAGCTAGGGTCGGCTCAGTTGGTATTACGCCACGTTCGTAATCTGTAGTTCCCAGGTTCGAGTCCCACCTGGGCCAGAGTTGAGATTTGTCTCAGCTAAACCCTCTCCCTTTTCTTGGTTAGTAAAGGATACCGATGGACTTTGGATGGTGTGCACTTTAAAGAACATGATGGATGGCTTTGACGGGAGGCTAGCATCTCTCTCCCAACAGCTGTCCAATGAATCCCTTTCCCCAACCTTCTCTGAGCCCTTTGGGTCCTTGTGACCTGGACATTTAGCCCATTGTGTGCAAAAAGTGCCGCTCAGAGGTAAAACAACTCAGCATTTAAATCTACGTATTGGGAAGGGAAGACAGCGACGAGAGACAGCGGAAACTGAGTTACTTTTGGTAGAAGTGGGGGATATGATTTTTTTTAAACTTTTCAAAGGAAAACCATTTTTTATATTATCATTTCAAGGGAACAATATTGCTTTTAGTTTTATCTTCAGTGAATACCTCCAAAAGGATTGGGTTGGGTTGTTTTACCTCTGAGCAATGTTTTGTTTTTTGCGCACAATGAGCTAAATGGCCAGTCAGAAAGATCCCAAGGATTCAGAGAAGATTGGTGTAAGCGGATCCCTTGGACAGGAGACAGATGGAAGCCTCCCTTGAAGCCCATTCCGTTTGTTCTTTAACGTGCACAGGGTATGGCTTTCCTGCAGACGCCACTGCGGAATAAGTCCCATCCGACGGACGGTTCTTCTCAAACCTGAATGGTGTTCCCTTTCTGACCGAGGGAAGTGTGGAAGTTTAGAGGGAAATAAATCTCAACGCTATCGCAAGTGGGACTCGAACCTGGAAACTACAGATTACGAGCCTGGCGCGCTATTGGCTGAGCTACCCCCCCCCCCCCCCACCTCTCACACTGCCCCCAGCTTCTATCCGTAAAGAATAAAGAACACAGAACGGAATTGCTGACAGAAGAATAACACCAAATTCAATGGTAAGTTTCACAGACATAAGGCCGTTTTTTTCCTGAGTCAACAAGGGCTCGACTAATAAGCAGACCGGGCGGGGGTGGCTCAGTCGGTAGCGCGCCAGGCTCGTAATCTGTAGTTCCCAGGTTCGAGTCCCAGCTAGGTCAGCGTTGAGATTTATCTCCGCAAAATTCCCCGCCGTGCCCATGATCAGTAGGGGACACCGATGGGCTTGGTAAAGGCCGCCGTCCATCGGATGGGACGTTAAGTCGTGGCTCCGTGTGCGGGAGAGCCATACCTTGTGTACGTTAAAGAACACGCTGGATGGCTTTGACGGGAGGCTACCATCTGTCTCCCAACAGCTGTTCCAGTTGGTCCCCTCCCCCAACCTTCTCTGAGCCTTCGGGGTCCATGTGACCTGGCCATTTAGCCTATGGTGTGCAAAAAAGTGCCGCTCAGAGGTAACACAACCCAACCCAGTAAGCAGACCATTCAACATTATGCAGACACACACTTACTTTATTTCGTAATGTTAACCCCCACAGCCAAGAAGTCAACAATAAATTTTCTCTCGGTTATTGGATTGTACATAAGTAAATAATGTGTGGATGGGTGTGGTCTCTAAAAGACATCTTGGCTAGGCTTTTGATGCTCCTGATATACACACAGTAGTTCTGAATACAATAAAACTTTTCTCTTTGCTTCATACAAATATGTATTTAATCGGCACAAACCCAACAGAGCCTTTGGGTTATCTAAGTCCTTTGTGTAAATGAAGCTTGAGTTGGGTTGGGTTGTTTTACCTCTGAGCGGCACTTTTTTGCACACCATAGGCTAAATGGCCAGGTCACATGGACCCCGAAGGCTCAGAGAAGGTTGGGGGAGGGGACCCACTGGAACAGCTGTTGGGAGACAGATGGTAGCCTCCCGTCAAGGCCATCCAGCGTGTTCTTTAACGTGCACAGGGTATGTCTCTCCCGCACACGGGGCCACGGCTTAACGTCCCATCCGACGGACGGCGGCCTTTCCAAGCCCATCGGTGTCCCCTACTGACCTTGGGCAGGGCGGGGAATTTTGCGGATATAAATCTCAACGCTGACCCAGCTGGGACTCGAACCTGGGAACTACAGATTACGAGCCTGGCGCGCTACCGACTGAGCCACCCCCGCCCCAAAAGAGTTGCCTTTTAGTGTAGGCGATACACTGCTAAGGTAGAAAAGAGCGGGAAGCTTGATAAATGCTGAGATCATCCAAATGTATTTCAAAGATATTTAACCTTCGGTTTTAATTTCTTTCTCTAAAGCCTTTTCTATGATGTAATATCAGGCCTAGTAGAGCCAACTTAAGATATTACCAATTGATCCGAAGTCGTTTCTACTCAGTCATCGAATTTTTAGAGCAGTTTGTGAAACCTTTAGTTACAATTTGCCAACCAAATGAATCATGAGAAAGAAATCTTGGAATTTTTTTCAATTTGTCGATATCGGAGCGTATCCTATCAGCTCCTTCTTCTGCTCCACTTGGAAGAGTGTCATGGCCGCGAGAAGCGAGACGGAAACTGTCAAAAGACGACCTCAACTTCTTTTTTCTTTTTTTTCTTTCCTCAATGATTTTGTCTCGTCGTCTGCTAAGGGCCACACCAAACAACAAACGCTGATGACCCAGAAATCTCTTCTCCATTGAAACGCCGCTTAACGTAAAAGCCACACACGCAAAAAAAAGGACTCTGATGATCATTCTCTGCACTCGGTGCTCAGTGATCAGGGTCACATGACATTCTGCGAGCTCGCCAGCTCCATTAGGAGCTCAAGAGTTGCACCAGAGACTCGTGCGTTGTATGATACGTTTACAGCTGAGTTATAATCTCTTTCAACAATGAACTGCCATAAACTGCGCTGAGAGACTTATTGGGTTCGATTGTATTTTCCATTTGTAAATCTTGAGGTTTCCTACTTAACGGGTACTGCAACAACAAAAGATGGCATTTCTGTGGTGTGGAGATTTGGAGCTGTTGAAATGTCACTACTTGGTGGTCCATGTCGTGTATTTGTCTCTAAATATGGACTAGATCAGTATTTCGCAGTTGTAGGACAGTGGGAACTGATGACCAAAAATTAGAAAAGATTATCAGCATTAACAGAAATCTTTTCTTTTTATCGAAACAAATTTCAGACAAGCATTAAAGACTGGAATGTTATCTGCTGTTATGCCCCCTACTGAGGATGCCGATGAGGATGAGAAGGATGGGTCTTATGGACAACTTCAGGATATTTTGAATTCTGTCAAGAAAGGAGATATTACCCTTGTTCTTGGTGACTTCAATGCAAAAGTTGGTACTGACTCTGACTTTTTTTTTTTGGGGGGGGGGGGGTGATAGGCCCTTTTGGCATTGGTAGCTGCAATGGCAATGGGCAACGTCTCCTACAGGTAAGTAAATTCAATGGTTTCAGAATAACTAACACATTTTACAAACAGCGCGACATACATAAATACACGTGGGTTTCACCTGATGGGCTGCATAAGAATATGATTGATTACATATTAATTAACAGAAAATGGGATAGTTCTGTTAGGAATATCAGGGCATATAGGGGAGCTGAAATTGGATCTGACCATTACCTTGTTAAAAGTGTCTTGCAACTTAAATTTAAAAAGTGTTGTGCTAGGGTTAAAATTTTTACCTTTAATACCGAAGCTCTGAAAGACCCAGTTATAGCTTACCATGATAGGTTGCTTAGTCATTGTGACAGTCATGGTTTGCTTAATACTGAAGTTGAGGAAGAGTGGGACCGTTTTAAACAGGCTTTTTTGGAAATTAACAGTACTCTTTTAGGGAAAAAAGGAGCAGAGGAGTCAGAATTATTTAAGTGATAAGGCACTCGAGCTTATTTCAGAAAGGAGGAACTGCAGGAATGTCCTTAATCAGTACCCTACTAGTCCTAATAGAAATGATTACAGAGAGCTTAATAAACGTGTAAAGGATCAGTTAGCTACTGATAAGAATCTTTGGCTTGATGGCTTGGCTGACAAAGCTGAGGAAGCAGTTAGGCAGCACAACAGCAGAGAGCTGTACCAGACAGTTAATGTTTTATATGGTAGAAAACGGACAGGCATACAAGGATTGAAGGATAAACAAGGTTATAGAAGGTGAGGATTTTGTCAAGGCTATCTAGACTGAGGATTTCAGTGATGATCTCAACAATGTGGTTAGTAATACTCCCATTGTTTGTAATGATCATAGATGCATTAGTGGCTTTAAGGTTGGCCCTCTAACATAGTCTGAAGTTATTTTAGCTATTTCTAAACTTAAACTACATAAATCCCAAGGAGTAGATGAAGTTACGGCTGAAATTCTTAAAGCTGGGAATGTTTCGATTAGCACATAGATGACTGAAATTTCGAATATCTTTTATGATAAAGACATTGTCCCTAAGGACTAGAGCTATTATTATCACCAGATAATAATATAATATTAATACTAGAGCTTTAATACTATATTAATACCAGAGCTATTATTATCTCCATTTTTAGCAAAGGTGATCTCAGTTCTTGAAATAACTATATGGGTATTAGCCTACTTCCTGCTCCAGGCAGGTGTCACAATTTAATTATCTTGGGAGCTATGTAACAGATACTGGTGATGTGCGGCATGAGATTAACAGACGAATAGGGATTGCTGCCGGGACTTTTAAGAATCTGTGGAGATTGTGGAGAAATAGGCGTATACAACTAAAGACTAAAATTAGACTGTATAATGGTTTGGTTCTCTCTAGATTTAGTTATGGCTTTGTAAACAAGATAACAGGAAACTTGACGCTTTTGATTCTAGATGCTTACGCAGTATCTTGGGCATTAGGTGGTTCAACTTTGTAATTATAATGAGGTTAGGCAAAGGAGTTGGCAAATTCTTCTGAGCAGCATATTGTGCAGAGAGAGACTCAGGTGGTTTGGCCATGTTGCCGATTTGCATAATTATAGATTAGCGAATAGGGTTATGAACAGTGTGCCTAAAGGCCTCAGAAAGAGGGGAAGACCGAGGATGCGGTTGGTAGATAATGTCATATAGGACCTTTTCAAAATTGGTGTACAGTGGCCAGATGCAGCAGATGTAGCTCAGGACAGATATGCTTGGAGAACTAAAATTGTACAATCTGGTTGGACCTCCGTAACCCATGGCTGCTTGAGGATGATGATGAATGTTTGTATGCTATTTTCATTGAATTTGTAAAGAAATTGAATGAAAATATAAAGATATTGAAGAAATTTCATTGAATTATAAAGAAATGAAAAACATTCATAATCAAAATCAAAATTTCTTGAAAATGTCCATACCGTTTTTTTTTTTGACCTACTTCAGAGATCTTTATTTAAATAGGAGTTCTTTGTTGGTCTTGAGGCAACGAAAATATTTCCAGCTAAAGTGCAGCGAGATAGCTAACTTTGGAAACACTAGATCATTTATTAGTCGCTATTCTCCACAAACTCTGGAAATCTAGAAACTTAAAGCAATGTTATCTGAATTCCTGGATTTTAATTTAAAAAATTGGAAGCATTAAAAATATATTCTTAGAAAGAGTTCAAAATTGGATAATGTTCAGTGTCGAGGAAATGCTCAGTGGTTAAAGAAGATTGCTCAGTCGCTCTGTCTTGGGGGCGGGGGTGGCTCAGTCGGTAGCGCGCCAGGCTCGTAATCTGTACTTCCCAGGTTCGAGTCCCAGCTGGGTCAGCGTTGAGATTTATCTCCGAAAAATTCCCCGCCCTGCCCACGGTCAGTAGGGGACACCGATGGGCTTGGAAAGGCCGCCGTCCGTCGGATGGGACGTTAAGCCGTGGCCCCGTGTGCGGGAGAGCCATACCCTGTGCACGTTAAAGAACACGCTGGATGGCCTTGACGGGAGGCTACCATCTGTCTTCCAACAGCTGTTCCAGTGGGTCCCCTCCCCCAACCTTCTCTGAGCCTTCGGGGTCCATGTGACCTGGCCATTTAGCCCATGGTGTGCAAAAAAGTGCCGCTCAGAGGTAAAACAACCCAACTCAACGCTCTGTCTTGAAGGAAAGTGTTCATTGGTGAAGGGACATCATCTGATTCTCTTGCTAATGAATGTGGGTTGGGTTGTTTTACCTTTGACCGGAACATTTTTGGAAACACAATGGGCTAAATGGCCGGGTCACAAGGAACCCGAAAGCTCAGAGAAGGTTGGGGGAGGGGACCCACTGGAATAGCTGTTGGGAGACAGATGGTAGCCTCCCGTCAAGGTCATCTAGCGTGTTCTTTAACGTTGCAAGGGTATGGCTCTCCCGCACACGGGGCCACAGCTTTACGTCCCATCCGACGGACGGCGGCTTGTCCAAGCCCATCGGTATCCCCTACTGACTGTGCGCAGGGCGAGGAGTTTTGCGGAGATAGTCTCAACGCTGACCCAGCTGGAACTCGAACCTGAGAACTGCAGATTACGAACCTGGCGCGCTACCGACTGAGCCACCCCCCGCACCTAATCAATGTGGATGGCCACAGAAGAAGCAAAGATTTTAGAATGTCCATCTGTCTTCCTGTCAGTTTAGAAAAGAAACCTTGAGATTTGGTTATTTACAGTATGCGAATTAAAAGTACCGAAAAAGGGAATTTACACGTACAAAAAAATAATTTATTTGTTTCTTTTTAAATGATTCTAATCTTTGTTAGATTTTGAATGGTGAGTTGAAAGGTGGCAAATATAATCAGGAGATTGTAAAGGAATTTTAAAGATCATTTTTTATGTTAATCAGTGGGTTGCTTTCCATCCTGAAAGTTCTTTATTTATGTGGTTCTGTTAATAATACCCTAACCAGACATTTTCCATCTATATTTTCAATTGTGAAATCGCAATCATTTCAAGTTAAAGAGAAAAATTGTTTTTAAAGTTACATAGACCGAATAATATGATGATGATGCTTCTCGTTTCTTTGAAATTGAAGTCCTTTTACATTCGGTAAGAAACTGCATTCACAAACATCAATTTTCTTGAAATGTTAGGGGGCAGGGGTGGCTCAGTCGGTAGCGCGCCAGGCTCGTAATCTGTAGTTTCCAGGTTCGAGTCCCAGCTGGGTCAGCGTTGAGATTTATCTCCGCAAAAATCCCGCCCTGTCCACGGTCAGTAGGGGACACCGATGGGTTTGGAAAGGCCACCGTCCGTCGGATGGGACGTTAAGCTGTGGCCCCGTGTGCGGGAGAGCCATACCCTGTGCACGTTAAAGAACACGCTGGATGGCCTTGACGGGAGGCTACCATCTGTCTCCCAACAGCTGTTCCAGTGGGTCCCCTCCCCCAACCTTCTCTGAGCCTTCGGTGTCCATCTGACCTGGCCATTTAGCCCATGGTGTGCAAAAAAGTGCCGCTCAGAGGTAAAACAACCCGACCCAACAAACATCATTTTCCTTGAAATGTTTGTTCTCTATTTTTTTTTTTGTTTCTGCTGCGGCATAAGGACTTAAGACATATACTTAGCTTTTAATATTTCCCGAGTTAAATATTTCTGTCTGTTCATGCGAGCAATGACAAATCGGGTCACAAAAGATCTCCACATCGGAAAGCAATAGGAATTTGATCTTTGTATGTAACAGACCGTTAACTATTATGCTTTTAAAGGATTGGATTGTTTTACCTCTGAGAGGGACTTTTTTGCACACCATGGGCTAAATGACCAGGTCACATGGACCCCGAAGGCTCAGAGTAGGTTGGGGGAGGGGACCCACTGGAACAGCTGTTGGGAGACAGATGGTAGCCTCCCGTCAAGGCCATTCAGCGTGTTCTTTAACGTGCACAGGGTATGGCTCTCCCGCACACGGGGCCACGGCTTAACGTCCCATCCGACGGACGGCGGTCTTTTCAAGCCCATCGGTGTCCCCTACTGACCGTGGGCAGGACGGGGAAATTTTGCGGAGATAAATCTCAACGCTGACTCAGCTGGGACTCGAACCTGGAAACTACAGATTACGAGCCTGGCGCGCTACCGACTGAGCCACCCCCGCCCCATGCTGCTTTTAAAGAAGAATGATTGTTAACATCAGGCATTTACTCGACACAACAGGTGTCGACTTCAAAATCGACAACAAATCTGACAAGGTTTGCTCTTCTTGCGAAAGAGAGCGCGATGACCCAATCGTAAATGATCGTAAATTGATCCAAAAGGAACAAACCATTTTTCTTTTTTTTGATGATATCGCATCTATGAATGCTTCAAACGAGGGATGATCAAAATATTCTGTGAATGAGTTGAAGAATAATTGAAACTTCTTACTTCTCTTGTAGTTGATCACTTTATATTTAGACCTCTGCATCAGTGTATTTAAAATCGTTACCAACAAGCCCGGATCTAGATAAACTTCGAGAAAAAGGATAAGAAAATCGATTCGGAAAAAATGTAAAAGACTGGGAAGGGATAAAAAAAGAATTGTCTGTGAAAGAGACTTGATTTTCAATATAACATTTCCCTCTTTCTTTTTATGGATTTTTAAAAAAAATCTTGAAAAATGATTGAAATATAAATATGTTTAATATTTTTTGCCTTTTTTACCATTACATTCTGAAAGAGGGGGGCATGACCCCCTTGGCCCTCTCGCCCCCTATATCAGGCACTGGCTACCAATCTATTTTGTATTGTATTCGTGTCACGTGACACGAAGGTTGCCAGATCACTAATTTCTAAAAAAAAAATCGTTGCCAGATATTTTTTCTGAATTCTGTAATCAACCATAGCGTTCGGATATTTATTTGAGCGACTGTACGTGGGAGATCCTTTTTCTCATTGCCATCCCACGAAAGGTCGTCGATATTCTGACCTGTACCATGAATTGACTGTGACTAATGCAGAGCCATTGAAACCGCGCTCGATGACGACTCACGAACGTTCGGTCTGAGAAAAACGACCACGCTGCTTGCGATCGAAGGCAAACGAACTGTTGATGGCAGTTTGGCGAAAGTTTGGGAGTTGTTGTCTTTTCTCTTCGGGCAATCTTATCCTCCTGCCGCGGCTGTAATGTTCACGAGACCCACGCGCCAAAGGTGGGGTCCCGAGTCGTGGGTGTCTGCATGGCGGGAGAACGGCAACTCCCAGCGAGGTCACGTCAGTGGGAGGTGACCCGCCAAGATGTCTTCAAAACGTCATCTTTCGTCAAAGCAAACACTCCTTCACTTTGGAGAACCATCTGGCAACATCATTCCGTCATCTGATCATGAATTTAGGTTAATTATGCTAAAACAGAAAATTTAAGGGCGGAGAGGATAAACGAAGCTCCGAAATGGAATCGTTTATCCTCATTTAGATAAATGAATTGTAGTAATTTAGCTAAAAACCACAATATTTTTACTTGCGTTACGAAAAAAAATTTTTTTTTGTCTTTTGACATGTCCATTAGTTTGAAAAGTGATGTCACGCGACAGCATCGTTTTTCAAAGATTCCGAACTGTTTCGTCTCCACGGGAGGCTAAAAGGATTTTGTCTCAGCCCAAAAACTTAAGATAACAAACTATTTTTCTCTTTGTAGAAGCGAAATGAAAAATAGTTCTTAATAATTTTAACACACCCATTCTTGTTCTCTGTAAAGAGTTCCAAGAGAAAATATCAGTGTGACAAACACAATGATGGTATGAGTGGCAGTTGGGGTATTGGATTGGATTGTTTTAACTCTGAGCGGCACTTTTTTGCACACCATGGGCTAAATAGCCAGGCCACAAGGACCCCGAAGGCTCAGAGAAGGTTGGGGGAAGGGGACCCACTGGAACAGCTGTTGGGAGACAGATGGTAGCCTCCCGTCAAGGCCATCCAGCGTGTTCTTTAACGTGCACAGGGTATGGCTCTCACACACACGGGTCACGGCTTAACGTCCCATCCGACGGACGGCGGCCTTTCCAAGCCCATCGGTGTCCCCTACTGACCGTGGGCAGCGCGGGGAAATTTTGCGGAGATAAGCCTGAACGCTGACCCAGCTGGGACTCGAACCTGGGAACTACAGATTACGAGACTGGCGCGCTACTGACTGAGCCACCCCCGCCCCGTGGCAGTTGGGGAAACTATGCGACTGCGCAGTTGACGTTTCGAACGCTCTCGTAGGACCGATCTCGCAGATCATTCACCTATGATCTGTGAGAACTGTCAAAGCATCAACTGCGCAGTCTCAGTCTCTCCAGTTACCACTCACGCTACGTCATTGATGTCCAACATCGTGTTAGACTCAAAACTCTGTTATTATAAAATTGTGCAAAGACGCTCATAAAACAGCATCCAAATGTTTATTCCAACACTTACCGACGATCAAAGAACCGAAAAACTTAGTTTGATAAATATATTTCAACTCTTGATGATGACCACGGGCGCCGGCGGAAATTTTTCCGCAGGGAGGGGGGGGGGGGCATAAATTAATATTTTAAGATAGAATTATTGATGTCGAGCCGTTTATTAACGAGTGTTGTTGCAAATAAGGAATCTTGCATACATTATTTAAAGATAAAAAATTTCTGGTACACGTGGTATTATTTAACATAAATTTTTTTTTTTTATTAATTTTTCAGGGGGAGGAGCAACTGCACCTCTTTACTCCCCCCCTCTGCCGTCGCCCATGTTGTTAACTATTCCCCCTGCCGTCGCCAAACTTAACTATTCCCCCTGCCATCCTTGCATAATATTTTATGAAATTTAGCTTAGTTTTGTATATCTTCACTGGGTTGGGTTGTTTTACCTCTGAGCGGCACTTTTTTGCACACCATGGACTAAATGGCCAGGTCACATGGACCCCGAAGGCTCAGAGAAGGTTGGGGGTGGGGACCCACTGGAACAGCTGTTGGAAGACAGATGGTAGCCTCCCGTCAAGGCCATCCAGCGTGTTCTTTAACGTGCACAGGGTATGGCTCTCCCGCACACGGGGCCACGGCTTAACGTCCCATCCGACGGACGGCGGCCTTTCCAAGCCCATCGGTGTCCCCTACTGACCGTGGGCAAGGCGGGGAATTTTGCGGAGATAAATCTCAACGCTGACCCAGCTGGGACTCGAACCTGGGAACTACAGATTACGAGCCTGGCGCGCTACCGACTGAGCCACCCCCCGCCCCATATCTTCACTGAGATTTATGTGTATCATATAATAAAAGAATAGTTATTGTCACTGGCGAATATACGTAGAATACTCATTTCCAAATAGAAGGAAGTATCTCATTTTCTGACTTTTTCACCCTTTAAGACTAGAAATTGGAACCAATGGACCAGGAACATCCCCAGGATTTAGTTTCCAGGGGGAGGGAAGGTTCCGAGAAAACGACCAGTAAGGTTTCCCAATTACTAAAATACCCCACCCGACAGGAAAGGTTGAAATGATAGTCAGGGGTGCACAAGCTTTGGACAGCTGAGGACCAATTACATACTCCGCCAATCTTTATAGCATAACTAGAAGATGTACAGTGGCTCAAAAAAGTATCCGAACACTATGATTGATTACAGAATTCAGAAAAAATATCTGGCAACGATTTTTTTTAGAAATTAGCAATCTGGCGGCCTTCGTGTCACGTGACACGAAGGTTAAGCTCCGGGTTAAGGCATGGATGTATGTGTCGTTTTTCTGCTGTGGTCCTGCCATCCTCACAGACTTTCTACTATGGCATATAAACTGACAGGCTCCTGTCAGACCTTTGTGGCAAACAGCTTCTTGAGGGGGTATTTATTTATTTTTGGGGGGGCGGTCCGGAACTCTCACCCCTAGTATGTATTTCTGATGGATCATTGGGAGAATGGAAATTGTAAAATTGTATAATTTGAAGAATGGTGTAGCAGATAGTTGAATAATCAGACCAAAAAAGTGTGATATGTTTATGCTTATTAAATTTCATAATTTTTTTGAAATTTCATAATATTTTATTAAACTTTTGAAGGAGAAAACGAATTTTTCATTTACGCTTTAAAGCAAAAAAAAGTTAATTTCCAAACTGGTGATTCCCAAACAACTGCCAATTGTAACTCTCAGTTGTCAATGACCTTCACACTGCGTCATCATATTTTCGCTTCTAACCTAAATAGATCGTTTGCAATATTCGTTTAAAGTTTTTTCGCTTTTAAACTACCGAGATATTCGAAGAGTGCAAATCCTAATATTTCATCCAAAACCCATCTAACCCAAAATGAATTTTTTCATTAATCTCTAAATGTAACAAAAATTTTAAAAGTTATAAAAAGATGTACGACAAAGTGAAAATAATATTTCATTTTTTTTTGAAAACGAGCAAACAAGACATTGTAAAACCTAAATTTCTTAGAATAAAATAAGGAATTTTTTTTTCTAATGGCCGGTCCTAAGAAGCACTTTTTTTTTTCGGGGATGGGGAGCGATTTTCTATATTCCTCTCCCCTTACTTGAGATCGGATTGGTTTTTATTTGAGAGCAGAAATTTTTTTATTTATTTGCGACATATAGGACAGAGAATAATCCTAGAAGCTACTCCTAGCTTTTACAGGCCTTCTTATACAAGGACATGCCCTACTAAGATCGGAGTCACTCCAGCTGGGTCAGCGTTGAGATTTATCTCCGCAAAATTCCCCGCCCTGCCCACGGTCAGTAGGGGACACCGATGGGCTTGGAAAGGCCGCCGTCCGTCGGATGGGACGTTAAGCCGTGGCCCCGTGTGCGGGAGAGACATACCCTGTGCACGTTAAAGAACACGCTGGATGGCCTTGACGGGAGGCTACCATCTGTCTCCCAACAGTTGTTCCAGTGGGTTCCCTCCCCCAACCTTCTCTGAGCCTTCGGGGTCCTTGTGGCCTGGCTATTTAGCCCATGGTGTGCAAAAAAGTGCCGCTCAGAGATAAAACAACCCAACTGCTGACCACTGCCTTAGTTAGAGCTAACACAACACACAAAGTTTGACTTGCTGGAACAGTCGCTAGCTGCCTAACCACTATGCCAGTTAAGGCCTAATTATTATTAATTTTTAAATGGCAGACACGACATTTAGAGCATTACTCTCTCCCCTTGAGTTATATTTTACATTCCTTCCATGTCGTTTTTTAATGCGCTCTGATTTTTTGTATTCTTCATTTCATCATTAGTTTCTGCGTGAATTCTTCATTCCGATTTAATAATATTTCAAGGTACTTGGAATCAGAAAATTAGTTTAGAAAAACCCCTGCAGGTGCAGTGAGAGTCGAAGAAAAGAAACTAGAATAATTGACCTCATTTAAATAATTGAATTTCGTTTCCAGAGGATGAAGCCAGAGGCAATGCTTTGTTTTTATTCCTTTGCTGACAAAAATCATTTATTTCATTTTTTGACGTGTCATTAATTCGGAGCTTGTCGTCAGACGAAATGTCGGTTAATTGCAATTGCTGATTTCCTAATTTTCCTGAAGTCGCACGATTTTGGGAATGGGGATAAAAATGAAAATTGTTATTCTTACAAATCAAGTCTTGCTGTGATGAATGGGATTGTAATGTACAATCGCACAAAAAAGTATCCGAACGCTATGGTTGATTACAGAATTCAAAAAAAAATATCTGGCAACGATATTTTTAGAAATTAGTGATCTGGCAACCTTCGTGTCACGTGACAACACGTGACACGAAGACACGTGACGTGTCGTTTGTTGGGTAATTTTTGCAAATATTTGTCAACAGGGCTGGATTTAGGGGGGGGGGGAGCCAAGAAGATAATGCCCCCTTTCAGAATGCAAATAAGGGTAAAAGAGACAAAAAATTATTCAACTTATTTATATTTCATGCATTTTTCAAAAAATTTAAAACAAAACCCGTAGAACTGAGGGGGAAGTGTTATATTGAATTGGAAATGGAATTCAAGTGTCTTGATTCCACTTTCCCGCCCTTATATATTTGTGTTTCTTGCCTGCCTCCTCGATTTTTTTTTTAGGGCGGGGGTGGCTCGGTCGGTAGCGCGCCAGGCTCGTAATCTGTAGTTCCCAGGTTCGAGTCCCAGCTGGGTCAGCGTTCAGATTTATCTCCGCAAAATTTCCCCGCCCTGCCCACGGTCAGTAGGGGACACCGATGGGCTTGAAAAGACTGCTGTCTGTCGGATGGGACGTTAAGCCGTGGCCCCGTGTGCGGGAGAGCCTTACCCTGTGCACGTTAAAGAACACGCTGGATGGCCTTGACGGGAGGCTACCATCTGTCTCCCAACAGCTGTTCCAGTGGGTACCCTCCCCCAACCTTCTCTGAGCCTTCGGCGTCCATGTGACCTGGCCATTTAGCCCACGGTGTGCAAAAAAGTGCCGCTCAGAGGTAAAACAACCCAACCCTCGATTTTTTTCTAGATCCGCGTTTGTTCGTCAGTATTTTATATTTCTTAGAACTAGAGTTGTTGCTGTTAATTATTAGTTTCAATAACGGTTTACCTATCAAACGAATCTTGTGGAAAATCGGGATTTAGATCGATTTGAATTAGATCTTTAATTTATTTTTTGCCACAATTTTCCACTAAAAATTCAGAAGTTTTTAATGAAATATAATACAGGAATTCATTCGCAGAATACATTATTAATACAGAAATGAGAAGGTGGTACAGTCGCTCAAAAAAAGTGTCCGAACGCTATGGTTGATTACAGAGTTCAATTAAGAGAAGTCTTACTACTCTCGTCCCACTCCTCTTTTTTACCCTGGAAGTCAAATTTATTGACAAGTTCTTTTTTCTTTTGCCAGTAAGATAAAAAAAAAATAATCAGAAATACAATATATTTGTGAAATTTTGAGAAATTGCGGCACATTTTGAGCCTAATCTAACAGAGTCAACTTAATCTTAAAGAAATAAACTCTCCTAATTAAATGTGAAAATGGATAGCACTTGGGCAGTTGGGGGTCACGGAGTCAATTATAAACAAGGGACCTGGGGCAAGGTTATAAATAAGGACCATGAAGCCAAGTTGTAAATAGGAGCCATGGAACCAAGTTCTAAATCAGGGGCGGGGGTGGCTCAGTCGGTAGCGCGCCAGGCTCGTAATCTATAGTTCCCAGGTTCGAGTCCCAGCTGGGTCAGCGTTGAGATTTATCTCCGCAAAATTTCCCCGCTCTGGCCACGGTCAGTAGGGGACACCGATGGGCTTGGAAAGGCCGCCGTCCGTCGGATGGGACGTTAAGCCGTGGCCCCGTGTGCGGGAGAGCCATACCCTGTGCACATTAAAGAACACGCTGGATGGCCTTGACGGGAGGCCACCATCTGTCTCCCAACAGCTGTTCCAGTGGGTCCCCTCCCCCAACCTTCTCTGAGCCTTCGGGGTCCATGTGACCTGGCCATTTAGCCCATGGTGTGCAAAAAAGTGCCGCTCAGAGGTAAAACAACCCAATCTAAATCAGGACCCTGGTGCAAAGTTCTGGGTCCTGACCAGAATTCTAAATGGGTCCCTGGAGCCAGTTAAAACGGGGAACCTAGAGCTAGGTTATAAATAAGGACCATGAAGCCAAGTTGTAAATAGGAGCAAGTTTGCCCTGGTGCAAAGTTCTGGGTCCTGACCCGAATTCTAAATGGGGCCCTGGAGCCAGTTAAAACAGGGAACCTAGAGCTAGGTTATAAATAAGGACCATGAAGCCAAGTTGTAAATAGGAACCCTAGAACCAAGTTCTAAGTTCTAAATCAGGACCCTGGTATAAAGTTCTAAATGTGGAGTCCTGACCCGAATTCTAAATTGGTCATCGAACGAAGTTCTAAACGGGGGGGAGGGGGGGGGGGCTAGAGCTAAGTTTTAAATGTGTCCTTGTGTTGCTCACGCTTACGTTGTATTTCTTTGTTCGTTTACGACATACAACAAAATTTTCATAATCTGTAGTTCCTGGTTCGAGTCCCAACTGTGCCTTTATTTTATCTTCCCTTATCCTCAATTTGCCCTAGGTCAAAAAGGAGATATCGAGGGGCTTGGAAAGGCAGTCGTCCGTCGGATGGGACGTTAACCCGTGGTCCCGTGTGTATGACAGCCATACCCTGTGCACGTTAAAGACCACGATGGATTGTCTTGACGGGAGACTTCTACTCGTATCCTAACAGCTGTCCAATGACTCTCTTTCCCCAACCGTCTCTGAACTCCTGGGGTCCTTGTAACTTCGCTATTTAGCTCACTGTGAGCACAAAAATACCGCTCAGAGGTTAAACAACATAAAACAACAATCATCTCCATTTTTGGTGGGGCGGGGGGTGGATCGGTCGGTAGCGCGCCAGGCTCGTAATCTGTAGTTCCCAGTTCGAGTCCCAGCCGGGTCAGCGTTGAGATTTATCTCCGCAAAATTCCCCTCCCTGCCCACGGTCAGTAGGGGACACCGATGGGCTTGGAAAGGCCGCCGTCCGTCGGATGGGACGTTAAGCCGTGGCCCCGTGTGCGGGAGAGCCATACCCTGTGCTCGTTAAAGAACACGCTGGAAGGCCTTGACGGGGGGCTACCATCTGTCTCCCAACAGCTGTTCCAGTGGGTCCCCTCCCCCTTCTCTGAGCCTTCGGGGTCCATGTGACCTGGCCATTTAGCCCATGGTGTGCAAAAAAGTGCCGCTCAGAGGTAAAACAACCCAACAACACAACCCATTTTTGGTAATGGTTTTGTTTTAACGTTGATATTAACGTTTTGCTTTAACGTCCAAAAGTTTTTATCGTTTTTAAAGTTTTGAAAACTTGATAAAGCTAAACCGCTGACGTTATTTTCTCCGCAGCCATACTCTTGGGCGTTCTTGCCACAGGTGGTGATTTGTAATGCAGAGAGCGCTTCAACATCAGCGGTTCGAGAGTCCCCATAGGAAAAGGAAAAAAAGTCACTCTCAGGTGTTGCTTTGGCCTGCGAAGGCGTCATCGGTGGCTTCTCCTCGCGCAGAGGCGGAGGGCGCAGGAACTACACTCGCTGATAACGGGCACTTTAGTTCGGGCGGCCTTGACTGCAAAAACAGATCTGCTGGCAGCGAAGGTCTCTGCCAAACACCTGTACATCAAGACGATTCAAATGCGAGATGCGGTTTCCATGGAAACGGAGTGGAGGAGGAAGAAAACTAGGGGCTCCTTTGCTGTGTTCTGCTCATTGACATGAGGGCACAATTCGAAATCAATTGATTCCATTTCACTTAAAATTAAACATGCGTTTGGAACTTTTGCAACTTCTTTCAGTTTAGCTTTTTAGATTAACACGTATTATTTTCTCACGTAGCTGGTGGGGGGGAGGGCTCAGTCGGTAGCGCGCCAGGCTCGTAATCTGCAGTTCCCAGGTTCGAGTCCCAGCTGAGTCAGCGTTGAGATTTATCTCCGCAAAATTCCTCGACCTGCCCACGGTCAGTAAGAGACAAAATGGATTCTGCAAAGGCAGCCATCCGTTGGATTGGACGTTAAACCGTGGTCCCGAGTGCGAGAGAGCCACACCCTGTGCACGTTAAAGAACACGCTTAATTGCCTTGACGGGAAGCTACCATCTGTCTCCCAACAGCTGTTCCAGTGGGTCCCCTCCCCCAACCTTTTCTGACCTTTGGGGTCTGAGCCTCCCGTCAAGACCATCCAGCGTGTTCTTTAACGTGCACAGGGTATGTCTCTCCCGCACACGGGGCCACGGCTTAACGTCCCATCCGACTGACGGTGGCCTTTCCAAGCCCATCGGTGTCCCCTACTGACCGTGGGCAGAGAGGGGAAATTTGCGGAGATAAATCTCAACGCTGACCCAGCTGGGACTCGAACCTAGGAACTACAGATTACGAGCCTAGCGCGCTACCGATTGAGCCACCCCCGCCCCTACCATATACGGGAGAGCCATACCCTGTGCACTTTAAAGAATACGCTTGATGGCTACCATCTGTCACCCAACAGCTGTTCCAGTGGGTCTCCTCTCACAACCTTCTCTAAGCCTTTGGTGTCCATGTGACCTGGCCATTTAGCCCATGGTGTGCAAAAAAGTGCTGCTCAGAGGTAAAACAACCCAACTCGTCATGTTATATCGATGGAGAATTAACTCTTCTTTCTAACCATTATAATCATATTATCAATGAGTCCAATCGCAATGTTTTCTTGATTCTAAAATACTACAGCTGTGACACTGATTCCCTAATTCGTGTCTTTGCTCCATGAAACATTTCACCTGTGCGAACACAGCGTCTAATATCAGACAGAAAAAAACATTTAACATCGAGCGACTAGTTTTTTTAATATGACACGCGAATTAAAGTTTTTAATTGCCCTCTTCTCATTCGTTTGGGTGCCGAAGATTCGTGTTCGATTTAAAAATTTGTTATGACTTCATTCCGAGAATAATTGATGGGTTGGGTTGTTTTACTTCTGAACGGCACTTTTTTGCACACCATGGGCTAAATGGCCAGGTCACATGGACCCCGAAGGCTCAGAGAAGGTTGGGGGAGGGGACCCACTGGAACAGCTGTTGGGAGACAGATGGTAGCCTCCCGTCAAGGCCATCCAGCGTGTTCTTTAACGTGCACAGGGTATGGCTCTCCCACACACTTGCCCAGTTGACGACGTGATAGTTTTAACGAGACAGGAGATCCCTATACGTTGTACAGTCGCTTAAAAAAATATCCGAACACTATGGTTGATTACCGAATTCAGAAAAAATATCTGCAACGATTTTTTTTAGAAATTAGTGATCTGGCAACGTGTCACGTGACAGAAGGTTGCCAGATCACTAATTTCTGAGAAAAAAAATCTAAAAATCTTCGTGTCACGTGACACGAAGGTTACCAGATTACTAATTTCTAAAACAAAATCGTTGCCATATATTTTTTCTGAATTCTGTAATCAACCATAGTGTCCGGATACTTTTTGGAGCGACTGTACTTTAAAGAAACAGATTAAAAGTATCGATTGTGTTAAGAAATTCTGATACAAATGTTCCATGAATTTTAACGACGCAGAAGCAATTACTTTTTCACTGCAGCTTCCTCATCTTCAAACATCAAGTTCTCGTCCTTATTCTTCAAGATACTCATCGCTGTTGATTCCTCCTTCGGAATTGGAAAATCCGGCCATTACGATATTGAGGATCACGATCCAAATTCCGCATCCATCCTCTTTCGTTCTCTTCCTCCTCTCTCGGTTAGAAATGATCAACATCATCTCTTCCGTATCCTTTGTGACATTGAGCAAAATGTTTTGATGTGGATGGAAAGATGTTGCAAGATAAGGAAGCTGTAATAACTACATCAATGTGATTCCCTTTTTTTCCTTTAATCTTGAGATGCCTTCATGGCTTATGTCATAGCAGGCAACAGTGACATCCATTTACATTTCATGAAGGTCGCTTCTTCTGAAAAGGAAAGATAAAATTCTCTGACGAAAATCCAAGAGGAAAAAAAGACGAAATGTTGCTTACTGTCTGATCGTTTTTTTTTTCTTTTCTAAAAGGATGAAATATAGCAACTTGTTCTTATTCTTTGTATGCCTTGAGGGGACATAGCTGTAAAAGAAGCGTATATAAATACAGTTTTCAAGAGATTGGTTCTTTGATTTAAATCTTTTTTTATTTTTTGATGTATTCGGCTTTATGTCCTTGTGATCTGGTTCCTTGGCCCATTTTGTGCACAAAAGTGACAAGTTGGGTTGTTTTACCTCTGAGCGGCACTTTTTTGCACACTATGGGCTAAATGGCCAGGTCACAAGGACCCCAAAGGCTCAGAGAAGGTTGGGGGAGGGGACCCACTGGAACAGCTATTGGGAGACAGATGGTAGCCTCCCGTCAAGGCCATCCAGCGTGTTCTTTAACGTGCACAGGGTATGGCTCTCCCGCACACGGGGCCACGACTTAACGTCCCATCCGACGGACGGCGGCCTTTCCAAGCCCATCGGTGTCCCCTACGGACTGTGGGCAGGGAGTTTTGCGGAGATAAATCTCAACGCTGACCCAGCTGGGACTCGAACCTGGGAACTACAGATTACGAGCCTGGCGCGCTACCGACTGAGCCACCCCCGCCCCAAATTAAATTGTTAAATTAACACTAGACGTTGATATCGACGTTAGAGTGATATCTTCCTTGACAGTTAAACAAAAGCATCGAGAAATTTCTTCATCATATGTACGAAGATTTTGCGCTTTTCCTACTGATCATGCAGGAAAGCAGGATTTCCAGTATAATACTGGACAATTGTATCGACTTATACTTTCTCTAGGTCGGCATTTTTCGCTACCCAAAACATATTTAATAGTAAAAATTATCAGAGTTTTTACAAATATTTCATATAGTGGCAATGGAACATCAAGGCATCTCCATTGGTGCAGTTGCCAATATTAGAAGAACCCCAAACAGCGTAAATGGAAAACAACAATCTCAATTGTGGCAATAGAAGGTCGTTGAGTAAGACTGCAATGGGCGCCAAACGTTTGAGTATGGCATTTAGGTTGGGTTGTTTTACCTCTGAGCGGCACTTTTTTGCACACCATGGGCTAAATGGCAAGGTCACATGGACCCCGAAGGCTCAGAGAAGGTTGGGGGAGGGGACCCACTGGAATAGCTGTTGGGAGACAGATGGTAGCCTCCCGTCAAGGCCATCCAGCGTGTTCTTTAACGTGCACAGGGTATGGCTCTCCCGCACACGGGGCCACGGCTTCACGTCCCATCCGACGGACGGCGGCCTTTCCAAGCCCAT
The DNA here is from genome assembly GCA_038380435.1 of Ryuthela nishihirai. NCBI lineage: Eukaryota > Metazoa > Arthropoda > Arachnida > Araneae > Heptathelidae > Ryuthela > Ryuthela nishihirai. The sequence continues at coordinate 20,780,737 of JAWZYU010000028.1, read as the reverse complement.
CGGTGTCCCCTACTGACCGTGGGCAGGGCGGGGAATTTTGCGGAGATAAATCTCCACGCTGACCCAGCTGGGACTCGCACCTGGAAACTACAGATTACGAGCCTGGCGCGCTACCGACTGAGCCACTCCCGACCCATGGCATTTAGTGGTGTATTTATAATAAATGAACAGTTGTCTTTAATTTAACACATGGTTGTTTGGAGTTAATGAGGAGCTTAGAATGAATAAATTTTGGGAGAACTGTTGATTATCTTAAATCTTTTTAAAACCACCTGCAACCACCGAAATAATTTAATGAAGGCTAAATTGCAACCTGCAATTATTAGGAATATTTGAGCAAAATTTATTTTGCTATCTCGAAAAAAAAATAACAAATTCTCTATGAAATTCTAAAAAAATAATGTTTTAAAAATATACAATCTGAAAACAGGTAATTATGCTAATTTTCTCTGGCGAATTTTTGTTTTCTGTTAGAAATAGGTCCATTGTTTTTAGAAATTATGACTATGACTCATTATTTGAGAAAAATGTTCGTTGATGAATTCATCCCAATGTTAATTCTTATATCGGGTTTGATATTATTATTAGTAATAAAAATGTATAAAAATGTTTGCTTAATTCACTTATAAATTTGTTATTGCAGTTCATTCAATATTTTGACTATAAAAGTCTGTTTTATAAAGCATATATATATAGGATCATAATAAAAAAAAATACCCATATTCCAAAGTGTTATATTTTATCAAATAATTAAGTAACCAAAGTACTGTGTGCACAAAGATGTCGAGAAGCTCTAAAAGTTTCAATTTATATTGAACAGACTCCAACATGTCGTGCCAATCCACGCGATGTGTGTCTGGTGCAACACTTGCAACAGCTGAAATAATTCTTTCTTTTAAATACTGCAAATTTCGGAATAAGTCACATTTTTAATGTATTCTCAGAAGCAAAAGCCCAATAGTATCAAAGGGGGACATCTCTGGAGTTCCATATAGGCCCACCTCTACCAATCCAACGATTTGGAAATTTTATATTTAAGACATTACATATGATAAACACCACACCACGTGATACTACTTTCGTAACTTCTGAGAATTTCTTCACGTTTTAAACACACAATTACTCTTCTAACTTCATTATTTCGTAAAATATAATACTTTAAAATATATGGGTATTCTTTTATAATAAGCCTGTATATTATGGGTTGGGTTTACCTTTGAGCGGCACTTTTTTGCACACCATGGGCTAAATGGCCAGGTCACATGGACCCCGAAGGCTCAGAGAAGGTTGGGGGAGGGGACCCACTGGAACAGCTGTTGGGAGACAGATGGTAGCCTCCCGTCAAGGCCATCCAGCGTGTTCTTTAACGTGCACAGGGTATGGCTCTCCTGCACATGGGGCCACGGCTTAACGTCCCATCCGACGGACAGCGGCCTTTCCAAGCCCATCGGTGTCCCCTACTGACCGTGGGCAAGGCGGGGAATTTTGCGGAGATAAATCACAACACTGACCCAGCTGGGACTCTAACCTGGGAACTACAGATTACGAGCCTGGCCCGCTACCGACTGAGCCACCCCCGCCCCTTCCACGTAGTATATTTTGAGGATGGATGCTCAAGATCCATGAATATCCCACTTGCTGACCCAGCTGACCACGCTGACCCAGCTGGGACTCGAACCTGGGAACTACAGATTACCTGTATATTATGTGTGAAATCTGAAACTTTTATTTACTTAATCTTCTGACAATAATCTTTTCTCACGATCATGAAATACAGAAAAAACTCTTCATCGTTTTAGACTTTTAAGAATTTGGCAACTCCAACTGCACAGTTATTATCATACCCATATCAGATGATCATCAGGCCATAAGCTGTTCTCAGTCGTCACTGATGTTTTATCATATATTTTAAAGACAATTATCAATCTCCAGATCACACACTGAGACAATTTTGGATAAAGTACTGAAAATTGATTTACTGCAATCAGGGCCGGGTCAAGTCAGAGGTGAATACAACTCTCACCCAGGGCGCTAATGGCAGAGGTGCACAGCGATGGGCTTTATCAAATAGTAAACAGTCTGTTTTTTATTTACTAAATTTCACAAAAATAATTCAAGTGTTATAGTGCTCGTGTTTAAAACTTGTGAAATATATTAAAATTTGAAATCACGATTTTCTTGATTACTATGTCCGTAACTTAGCCCTTTTTTTCAGCTAAAATTATTTGTATATTATTTTCTAATTATATATGACCGAATTTTTTTATTAACATATTTTAAGAAAATATTTATTTTGTCAACAATAATGTGATTTTCTTTGTCAAAATGAATTAAATTTGTCTATGTGTAATTTTTTTCATTCACTAAATTCTAGGGGGCGCCAAAAGAGTGGGGCGGGGGTGGCTCAGTCGGTAGCGCGCCAGGCTCATAATCTGTAGTTCCCAGGTTCGAGTCCCAGCTGGGTCAGCGTTGAGATTTATCTCCGCAGAATTCCCCCGCCCTGCCCACGGTCAGTAGGGGACACCGATAGGCTTGGAAGGTCAGTAGGGGACACCATCCGTCGGATGGGACGTTAAGCCGTGGCCCCGAGTATGGGAGAGAGCCATACCTTGTGCACGTTAAAGAACACGCTGGATTGCCTTGACGGGAGGCTACCATCTGTCTCCCAACAGCTGTTCCAGTGGGTCCCCTCCCCCTACCTTCTCTGAGACTTCGGGTCCTAGTGACCTGGCCATTTAGCCCATGGTGTGCAAAAAAGTGCCGCTCAGAGGTAAAACAACCCAAGCCAAAAGAGTCTATGTAAGTAATATTGACATATTATAATCTAATCGCCCTCCTCTATGAATAAGCTCCCAGTTTTAAGGGAAGATTTTTAAACTATAAATATTAATTTTAAACTACAAGCTGAAAAAATTTAATTAATTTGTCAAGTATTCCATGATTTAAAAACTTTAGAAGATAAAACACACTGCAGAATGTTTTTTTCTTTATTATGTTTCTTTTGAACGATGAATCTAATAATGATCATTCATGTAAATAGTAAACAAGAGAAATAAATATAGCTACTTACTAAATTTAATTTCGTTTATCAAGATCAACGAAATAAGGACAGAATAATCATTAAAAAAATATTCCACCCTCCTTATCCTTCTTTTGTTTCGACGACATTAAAATTCTGCATTCAGTTTTCCACGCGCAAGCTCCGTCTGACCCCTTAACCTTTAACTTTCCTTTTCCTCCTTGTTTAGCCCGTTATGCCCCGTTGCTTTGTCAACTTCTTGAATATGGGGGAATTGGGTTGTTTTTCTTTCCGAATCTTTCCTCCGTCCTCATCTCGACTGCCCCACATGGAATACTGGCTTTCGGTTCTGGCCCTGTTTCCCGCCGCTGCTGCCGCCTCACTAGGTGACCTCCAGCCCGAGGCTCATGGTGGCCCATCTGGAGCAAGCATAGGATGCAGGAACAGATCCCAGCTGCAGGTGGCAACGGTACCGGGTGCGCGAAATGTTTCCAGGTCATCGGATCTCGTTCGCCCGGCAAGAGAAGAGATTTTTCAGCGATGAAGAAGAGGACGTTCAGCAGGAAAGGGGGGACGAATCTCTTTCTGCACACAAACAGTGTGGTTCGTTTCGTTAGGGATGGAGAACAAATTAAATTTAAATTTTGAAATGATATACAACTAGGAACTTGAAAACGTCCTTTTTGCGTGGGTTGTGTAGAAATTAAAATTAATGGGAGCTTATCAAATACTCAATTTGAAGCATAAAAATTCATATAATGCACAGCAGGTTCATTGATCACTTTTGAAAATTACTAACTTCTTTTATAAAAAAAAATAAATAAAAAACCCCTCAAGCAGCTGCTTGCCACAGAGGTCTGATAGGAGCCTGTCAGCTTATACACCATAGAAGTCTGTGAGAATGGCAGGACCTCAGCAGAAAAACAACACAACATCCATACCTTACCCGGGACTCGTACCTTAGATCATTTGGGGCGGGGGTGGCTCAGTCGGTAGCGCGCCAGGCTCGTAATCTGTAGTTCCCAGGTTCGAGTCCCAGCTGGGTCAGCGTTGAGATTTATCTCCGCAAAATTCCCCGCCCTGCCCACGGTCAGTAGGGGACACCGATGGGCTTGGAAAGGCCGCCGTCCGTCGGATGGGACGTGAAGCCGTGGCTCCGTGTGCGGGAGAGCCATACCCTGTGCACGTTAAAGAACACGCTGGATGGCCTTGACGCGAGGCTACCATCTGTCTCCCAACAGCTGTTCCAGTGGGTCCCCTCCCCCAACCTTCTCTGAGCCTTCGGGGTCCATGTGACCTGGCCATTTAGCCCATGGTGTGCAAAAAAGTGCCGCTCAGAGGTAAAACAACCCAACCCAAACAACTAACTTCTTTTATAAAAAAAAATAAAAATAAAACCCCCCTCAAGCAGCTGCTTGCCAAAGAGGTCTGACAGGAGCCTGTCAGCTTATACCCCATAGGAGAAGTCTGTGAGGATGGCAGGACCTCAGCAGAAAAGCAACACAACATCCATACCTTACCCGGGACTCGAACCCAGGTACCTTAGATCAGTAGCCAAGCGTGCTAACCACTCGGTCAAGGGGCGGTTGTATAAAAATTGTACGAGCTATTTGACTTTGGATGAAATTCATTTGGATCAAATTGCCGATGCTGGTGGTTCAATAGTGAGATGACTTATCGCAAGTGATAAACAGATAACAGCAGATGTAGAAACTGAACGAGCTATCGTGAGGCCTCTGACAAAAATTATTCGTCTTAATCAGAGAATAAAATCTTCTCTGTCAACAGATGTGAGCCTCCTTTCATCTCTGAGATGACGGTGGGAAAAAATCTCACTTTTGTCTACCCTTTGATGCACATCAGAAGCAGATGTTCTGTGGTGAAAAATAAGTAACTGAAAGGGAGACAAAATGGCAAATCTCAACCACTTAGTTTTACAGCTGTTACTGAGATAATTATATATATACATTTTTCAATGGAATTCAGACATTCGCCATCCCGTGGCCGAGTGGTTAGCACGCTTGGCTACTGATCTAAGGAACCTGGGTTCGAGCCCCGGATTAGGCATGGATGTGTGTGTCATTTTTCTGCTGAGGTCCTGCCATCCTCTCAGATCATCTACTATGGCATATAAACTGACAGGCTCCTGTCAGACCTCTGTGGCAAGCAGCTGCTTGAGGGGGTATTTATTTTTTTTATTCAGACATTTATTTGCACAGTCTGAAAAAGGGATTGGACGAACTCTTGTCGTATTTTATTGGGGTTCCAGATTGGGACCTGAGCTTGAATTATCTAATGAGCCTGTGATGTTTTTTCTGTTGCAGTAATGCCGGACTAATCTTCTGCACATCATGTGTAGCAAGTAAAATATTTTGTGAAAAACTGTATTTACACGCATAATTACACTCACAAACAAGTCGTAATCTGCTGGGTTATTATTTCTGCAAAGTATCTTGTTCTTTCATTTATAATCAACTTCAAAAATTGAAAACCTTGAAGGAAGTCTGAAGCTTGAAATGTGGGATTACTATTCTTTATTTCTTGTGAAGAGGGAATCAAGGAAATTTTATGGTTTATGCAATGGGATCTAATATACAAAGATGAATTTCAGTTTGTGATTGATTGATTTATTGAATGGCTGACTGACTGGCAAGGGATAACGATAATTCTAACTATGATGCAGGATTTGGTTGGTTGGTTATTTTACCTCTGAGCCGCACTTTTTTTTGCACACCATGGGCTAAACGGCCAGGTCACCAGGACCCCGAAGACTCAGAGAAGGTTGGGGGAGGGGACCTACTGGAACAGCTTTTGGGAGGCAGATGGTAGTCTCCCGTCAAGGCCATCCAGCGTGTTCTTTAACGTGCACAGGGTATGGTTCTCCCACACACGGGACCACGGCTTAACGTCCCATCCTACGGACGGCGGCCTTTCCAAGCCCATCGGTGTCCCCTACTGACCGTGGGCAGGTCGGGGAATTTTGCGGAGATAAATATCAACGCTGACCCAGCTGGGACTCGAACCTGGGAACTACAGATTACGAGCCTGGCGCGCTACCGACGGAGTCCCCCCCCCCCATTAAGCCGTGGCCTAGTGCGCAGGAGAGAGCCGTACGGTGCCCGTTGAAAAACATTGCGGATGATGCTGACGAAAGGTTTACATCACTTCTTCTAAAAGCTGTCTAATGGATGCCGTTCTCTCCAACCTTCTCTGAACCTTTAGGGTCCTTGTGACTTGGCAATTTAGTCCATGAGTGTAAAAAATAATGCTGGTCAAAGATTAAAACAACCCAAATAATGCAATGTGCGGGATTAATATGAATGCTATTAGCAAGTGTGCAATTGGACTGCATCAACAAGTAACACAGCTAAACTATTAAATTTTAAGAAAAAAAAAGTACATTGCTTTGACGAATAGAAAAAGAAAATGAATAACAGGGTTGGGTTGTTTTACCTCTGAGCGTCACTTTTTTGCACACCATGGGCTAAATGGCCAGGTCACATGGACCCCGAAGGCTTAGAGAAGGTTGGGGGAGGGGACCCACTGGAACAGCTGTTAGGAGACAGATGGTAGCCTCCCGTCAAGGCCATCCAGCTTGTTCTTTAACGTGCACAGGGTATGGCTCTCCCGCACACGGCGCCACGGCTTAACGTCCCATCCGACGGACGGCGGCCTTTCCAAGCCCATCGGTGTCCCCTACTGACCGTGGGCAGGGCGGGGAATTTTTGCGGAGATAAATCTCAACGCTGATCCAGCTGGGACTCGAACCTGGGAACTACAGATTACGAGCCTGGCGCGCTACCGACTGAGCCACCCCCGCCCCAAAATTAAAAACAGTATAATGGATAACAGTATAATGGAGATAACGAAGGGAAAAATTGCAACATTATAAACAATCGAAAGAAAAGAAAGTGTCTTCATTTCCAGCGAAGAAGTCTGAGCGAAAAATAACCGAAGAACAGAAAGACTTCATCAACAATAGATGAAGAAAAGAAATAATGGACAAAGATTCAGTTGATAAGGTGCGAAAGAATAGAACAACAACGCACCTGCAAATAAAAAAACGAGATTGTAAGAAAGTATAAAACAGAGCAAAGCAGCGACCATAGCAAGTGATGTCAAGAGTGATAAGATCAAATGGCAAGCATCCGCGAAGCAAAAGAGAGAATAGATGATGGGACTTCCGCCTCCCACTGTCCTATCCAACTATATCAACGACCTTCGCATCAAGGTCACATCTGCTGTTCCATGGCGAGGCAGAAGAGCTTCACTGGTTCACCTTACTCAGCCTCCGTGCTGAACATCTTGAAGACCTGGGCTGCAGGGTCAGCTCATTTACTGACACCGAAGGTCACTTCGGGTCACCTTCCATTGCTCGAGAGTCGGATTCGTCTCCATCTATCAGAGGAGAGACTTCCCTCGGGACTTCTCCTCATTACACAGATGTGGAGGGATTCTTCCTCTAATGGTCGAAACCTGCTCCGCATCCTTGACAATAGAGATGAAATGAACGATCCGCACTGGTCAGCCTTGACTCCATTTCTCTTCCTTCATAACGGAACCAATTCACTTGGATGAGCTAATTTTGCGTGAAACCAATTCGAATTCGTTTCATTGCAATGACATTTTGCAAACGCCTTTATGATTGATGTCTACCATTCATGCGCTAAATAGAAAAACTCAAAAGCTCATTTCTAAACTTAAAATTTAATTCGAAGCAAAAACGTATTTATTTACGATCTCTCTGATAAGATGAAATTACATTTTTCCCTTTCTGATGATAAGTTTCCCCTCCTACTACATTTTGTAGCAGAATTACTTTCATGGAACCATCCATCATTTTATTCAAAAACTGTCAACGAGTTTTTAAAATCCTCTTTTTCGTTCTGAAATGCACCATAAAAACAGGGTTATCTGCTTTCCCATTAATGATAATGATAACAGTTATTTTTTCGATTAATATGTATATTCATACATTTAGATCAGTGTCTCGCAAACCTTTTTACTCTGCGGCACACTGAATCAAATTTTTTTCCGCGGCACACTGAATCTAATTTTTTTTCCGCGGCACACTGAATCTAATTTTTTTTTCCCGCGGCACACCTAAAAAAGAATAAAAGCAAACTCTATATAATCGTCACTAGATTTGCGCTCTGTTGAAGTCATCAGCCTGGTTTCACTTGAAGATTTGCTCTCGTTCTTTAATTCATAACTCGGTGTTTGTTTTAAATATTTGTCCATTCTATGGCTTGAAATAATCAAAAATTAAATCCAAAAGTTGGAAAAAGCTTGATAAATGCTTACAAGATCCCAGTTGATAAAATGTGAAAGATTTTTATTAAAGCACGTCGATAGCAGGTCGATATTAAAGCACGTCGATAGCAGGTCGATATTAAAGCACGTCGATAGCAGGTCGATATTAAAGCACGTCGATAACACAAGTCAAGTCAAAATGAAATCTTTGGAATATCTAGTGTAAATTTGAAAATCTCTCGCGGCACACAGTTTGCGAGACACTGATTTAGATGGACAATGAATATTCAATAAAAGAAACATACATCCGTTTCCGCTTCCCCGATGTGTGGATCATTTATATTCGCTGAATTCCATTCTAAATAATCTCTAATTGCTTCTATTCATTTTTGGAAAATTTTCATTACCTCTTCATTTTTACTCTACATTCACACAACTAATTGTTTTTTTTTCTTTTAGAGTATCACCCCTTTCAACTTTAACTCATAGCAACATCTATTCACTTATTACTCTCCAAATAAGGAAATTAAAATTTTCTTTCTCTGCTTTATCATTACTGATGAAAATTTCCCTCACTCCCCCCCACTCATTGCATTATGTTACAGAATGATTTCAATGTCATCAGTTAATTTCAATCCAATCTAATGGTCTTTATGTTATTCATCACCCTCCTAAGTATTTTAATTCTGCAATTTATCTTCTCACGACTAACTTGCCTCATTTTGCCAAAGCTATTTTTAAATAAGAAATGACATTTTGAACCTCAAAAGAAGTTGTGTTGCGTTGTTTTACCTCTGAGCGGCACTTTTTTTGCACACCATGGGCTAAATGGCCAGGTCACATGGACCCCGAAGGCTCACAGAAGGTTGGGGGAGGCGACCCACTGGAACAGCTGTTGGGAGACAGATGGTAGCCTCCCGTCAAGGCCATCCAGCGTGTTCTTTAACGTGCACAGGGTATGGCTCTCCCACACACGGGGCCACGGCTTAACGTCCCATCCGACGGACGGCGGCCTTTCCAAGCCCATCGGTGTCCCCTACTGACCGTGGGCAGGGCGGGGAATTTTGCGGAGATAAATCTCAACGCTGACTCAGCTGGAACTCGAACCTGGGAACTACAAATTACGAGCCTGGAGCGCTACCGACTGAGCCACCCCCGCCCTCTCAAAAGAAGTAAAAAGCATCAACTCTATACATGCCAGTGAATACATTCGAGAGCAGCGGAAGTAAAGGACAGACGTCGAAACGATCAACCAAAAAAATCTGCTATACCTCGATGCGGTCGTAGGTAATACTTATTTAGAGGTCACTTAATACTAATATATGCATTTTAATGAGTCAGTAACCTACACCAACAGGGGCGGGGGTGGCTCAGTCGGTAGCGCGCCAGGCTCGTAATCTGTAGTTCCCAGGTTCGAGTCCCAGCTGGGTCAGCGTTGAGATTTATCTCCGCATAAATCCCCGCCCTGCCCACGGTCAGTAGGGGACACCAATGGACTTGGAAATGTCGCCGTCCGTCGGATGGGACGTTAAGTCGTGGCTCCGTGTGCGGGAGAGCCATACCCTGTGCACGTTAAAGAACACGCTGGATGGCCTTGACGGGAGACTACCATCTGTCTCCCAACAGCTGTTCCACTGGGTCCCCTCCCCCAACCTTCTCTGAGCCTTCGGGGTCCTTGTGACCTGACCATTTAACCCATGGTGTGGAAAAAAGTGCCGCTCAGAGGTAAAACAACCCAACCTACACCAACATGCAAAATATGCATAAACTGTTTTTCAGGAACCAGTCCAAACTTTAGGGGAAGAAGGGACAAGTTAAGGGATTGAACCAAATAGTCCAGACAGTCGTTAAGGCTATTAAGTTTATTTAAGGAGAAATTTCGCCCTTGCAAAAAGCTTATTCCTTTCTAGAATTACAACTCTGCAAAGAACTTCCAGATCTGGCTCTGTTACTTGATGCATCAATTTGCACTTACACTGGATCAACTGAAAATTAAAACTCTGACTTTTACCCAGGTCATCTTTCAGAGACAAGGACTGAAAAGACTGCTCTTCTATAGACACAATGCTTCCTAATAAGTCATTATTCTATAGACACAATGCTTCCTAATAGAGTCAACGTCTTAACGTATGGGGCGGGGGTGACTCAGTCGGTAGCGCCAGGCTCGTAATCTGTAGTTCTCAGGTTCGAGTCCCAGCTGGGTCAGTGTTGAGATTTATCTCCTCAAAACTCCCCGCTCGGTCAGTAGTTGACATCGATGGGCTTGGGAAGACCGTCGTGCGTCGGATGGACGTTAAGCCGTGGCTCCGTGTGCGGCAGATCCATACCCTGTGCACGTTAAAGAACCCACTGGATGGCCTTGACGAGAGGCTACCATCTGTCTCCCAACAGCTGTTTCAGTGGGTCTCCTCCCCCAACCTTCTCTGAGTCATCGGGGTCCTTGTGACCTAGCCATTTAGCCCATTATGTGCAAAAAAGTGCCGCTCAGAGGTAAAACAACCCAACGTCTTAATGTATGAAATGTGTTGCAGAACACTTTTTGGGATCAAAGGCAAACAGTTGTTGCAGTCTTGCAACATCCAGCATCAGCTTACCACTTCTCCAATGAATGGGATAAAGACTTAAAATTTGAAACTTTTCAGGGGCGGGGTGGCTCAGTAGGCATCGCTCCTACATCATATTCTGCAGTTCCCAGGTTCGAGTCCCAACTATGCTGCCAGAGTTGAGATTTATTTCTGCTAACTCCTTTCCCTTGCCCTCGGTGAGAAAGAGGACACTAATGGGACTCGAAATTCGAGCGTCCATCGGATGAGACGTTAACCATGACCCGTTGAGAAAGAGGACACTAATGTGACTCGAAATTCGAGCGTCCATCGGATGAGACGTTAACCATGACCGTCGAGAAAGAGGACACTAATGTGACTCGAAATTCGAGCGTCCATCGGATGAGACGTTAACCATGACCGTCGAGAAAGAGGACACTAATGAGACTCGAAATTCGAGCGTCCATCGGATGAGACGTTAACCATGACCCGTTGAGAAAGAGGACACTAATGAGACTCGAAATTCGAGCGTCCATCGGATGAGACGTTAACCATGACCCGTTGAGAAAGAGGACACTAATGAGACTCGAAATTCGAGCGTCCATCGGATGAGACGTTAACCATGACCCGTTGAGAAAGAGGACACTAATGGGATTCGAAATTCGAGCGTCCATCGGATGAGACGTTAACCATGACCCGTTGAGAAAGAGGACACTAATGAGACTCGAAATTCGAGCGTCCATCGGATGAGACGTTAACCATGACCCGTTGAGAAAGAGGACACTAATGGGATTCGAAATTCGAGCGTCCATCGGATGAGACGTTAACCATGACCCGTTGAGAAAGAGGACACTAATGGGATTCGAAATTCGAGCGTCCATCGGATGAGACGTTAACCATGACCCGTTGAGAAAGAGGACACTAATGAGACTCGAAATTCGAGCGTCCATCGGATGAGACGTTAACCATGACCCGTTGAGAAAGAGGACACTAATGAGACTCGAAATTCGAGCGTCCATCGGATGAGACGTTAACCATGACCCGTTGAGAAAGAGGACACTAATGAGACTCGAAATTCGAGCGTCCATCGGATGAGACGTTAACCATGACCCGTTGAGAAAGAGGACACTAATGAGACTCGAAATTCGAGCGTCCATCGGATGAGACGTTAACCATGACCCGTTGAGAAAGAGGACACTAATGAGACTCGAAATTCGAGCGTCCATCGGATGAGACGTTAACCATGACCCGTTGAGAAAGAGGACACTAATGTGACTCGAAATTCGAGCGTCCATCGGATGAGACGTTAACCATGACCCGTTGAGAAAGAGGACACTAATGTGACTCGAAATTCGAGCGTCCATCGGATGAGACGTTAACCATGACCCGTTGAGAAAGAGGACACTAATGAGACTCGAAATTCGAGCGTCCATCGGATGAGACGTTAACCATGACTCGTTGAGAAAGATGACACTAATGGGACTCGAAATTCGAGCGTCCATCGGATGAGACGTTAACCATGACCCGTTGAGAAAGAGGACACTAATGTAACTCGAAATTCGAGCGTCCATCGGATGAGACGTTAACCATGACCCGTTGAGAAAGAGGACACTAATGTAACTCGAAATTCGAGCGTCCATCGGATGAGACGTTAACCATGACCAGTTGAGAAAGAGGACACTAATGAGACTCGAAATTCGAGCGTCCATCGGATGAGACGTTAACCATGACCCTTTGAGAAAGAGGACACTAATGGGATTCGAAATTCGAGAGTCCATCGGATGAGACGTTAACCATGACCCGTTGAGAAAGAGGACACTAATGGGACTCGAAATTCGAGCGTCCATCGGATGAGACGTTAACCATGACCCGTTGAGAAAGAGGACACTAATGAGACTCGAAATTCGAGCGTTCATCGGATGAGACGTTAACCATGACCCGTTGAGAAAGAGGACACTAATGAGACTCGAAATTCGAGCGTCCATCGGATGACACGTTAACCATGACCCGTTGAGAAAGAGGACACTAATGAGACTCGAAATTCGAGCGTCCATCGGATGACACGTTAACCATGACCCGTGGTTGAGAATGATAAATGACCGATCCTACACTTATTATCTATACATACCTTGTGCACCTTAACACAAGACCCGTGGTTATTTGATGGTAACCATGACCCGTGGTGGTTGAGAATGATAAATGACAAAATCCTACACTTATTATCTACACATATCTTGTGCACCTTAAAGAACACACTGGATGACCTCGAAAGCAGGCTAATATATGTCTCCTAACAGCTGTTCCAGTGGGTCCCCTATTCCTAAACTGTTTTTAACATTCAATGTCCTTATGATCTGGCCATTTAGCCCATGGTGTGCAAAAAAGTGCCGCTCAGAGGTAAAACAACCCAACCCAACCTAACAGCTGTTCCAGTGGGTCCCCTTTTTCTAAACTGCTTTTAACATTTAATGTCCTTATGATCTGGCCATTTACCCATTGTGTGCAAAATCAGTGCCGCTCAGAACTAAAACAACCCTACAAAATGAAGCTCTCTTTTATTTTTCTGGTGACTTTTTCAGGTGTCTGAGATTCAAGGGTTTTTTTGTTAAGGCGTCACCGAATAATAGTGTAAAGTAATAGTAATCTAACTAACCTGTTGATAGTACAAGGGCAATAACAACATTAAACATCAAAATACAAAATAAAACACGAAATTCAACCTCTTTGTAAATCGCATTTAAAACTGAACTTTGAACATGCTGAGCATCTCCCTGTGCATTATGAGAAGAAAAAAATGTTTTTAACTGAATAGAATTCAGTCTAAAAAAAGTAATTGCTTGCGAATGCTTTAAGAAACATCTCAGCGCATTCAAAATCCTCACTTATCAACATACTTATTTCAAGCACTTCAAATTTCATGAAATGATTCCAAAGTTCCTTTCACATATTTAGGTCGGTTTTGTATTCCATATTATTTCCCTCGAACATGAAGATTACATTTTTTGGATGTAAACGTTCAGCCATGAGTTCTACGTACCGGGAAGCATTGAGAGTCGTTGGTACACGTACAATCGCTCAAAAAAAATCCGAACACTTATTGTTGATTACAGAATTCAGAAATAATATCTGGCAACGATTTTTTTTTAGAAATTAGTGATCTGGCAACCTTCGTGTCACGGGAAACAGTACATCAGAAACACTAAAAATCTGTTAAATGTATTTCCTTATAATTTTTTTTTCCTACATTCATCTTAATCTGATGTTTCCACCTGCAAAATAAAATTTGTTAAATATTTCTCATTCTTGACATATTTCCTTTGAATGTAATCAAGTGTTGACACATGAACATTGTTTTGATGTGGAGTTCATCAATTTTTTTTATCGAGCCCCCATATTGAAGTACCATCGCTGAGTAACACACAGAGAGTGTTGAGATATTTATATTTTTTCTTCTTATGATTTTTTTTTTTTGCATTAATATCAAATCGTCTGCTCATCGTCTTGCAACAAGCACCTCTATGCAAGTAACCGAGTGGCACAAATTCTAACCATGACTCAGTTATGTTACGAAATTTCGCCTTAAGACCAATCGATTGCAGAGTATTAAAGGATTACGAAATGAAAAGATTCGGTTCTTTTTATAGTGTAATTGAGGGCAGTGGGAAACTGTTGCCAGAAGGGAAAACATTCGAATGACACCAACTATGCTAATCTTCACTCTGTAACTAGAATTAAGAAATTATTTTTTGCAGAATTGCTTACTAAGTATGGGTGATTGTTCTTTGTTAAATTAAACTCATTTTACTTGCTCAACTAATTTTGTAAGTAGTAAAATATTGGTAGTGTCGCTCAAAAAATTTGGGCGGGGGTGGCTCAGTCGGTAGCGCGCCAGGCTCGTAATCTGCAGTTTCCAGGTTCGAGTTCCAGCTGGGTCAGCGTCGAGATTTATCTCCGCAAAATTCCCCGCCCTGCCCACGGTCAGTAGGGGACACCGATGGGCTTGGAAAGGCCGCCGTCCGTCGGATGGGACGTTAAGCCGTAGCCCCTTATGTGGAAGAGCCATACTCTGTGCACGTTAAAGAACACGCTGGATGGCCTTGACGGGAGGCTACCATCTGTCTCCCAACAGCTGTTCCAGTGGGTCCCCTCCCCCAACCTTCTCTGAGCCTTCGGGGTCCATGTGACCTGGCCATTTAGCCCATGGTGTGCAAAAAAGTGCCGCTCAGAGGTAAAACAACTCAGTCCTACTCAAAAAAATTTCCGAACGCTGTGGTTGATTACAAAATTCAGAAAAAATATCTGGCAACATTTTTTTTAGAAATTAGTGATCTGGCAACCTTTGTGTCATGTGACATA
Source organism: Ryuthela nishihirai (assembly GCA_038380435.1). Lineage (NCBI taxonomy): Eukaryota > Metazoa > Arthropoda > Arachnida > Araneae > Heptathelidae > Ryuthela > Ryuthela nishihirai. The sequence continues at coordinate 20,765,566 of JAWZYU010000028.1, read as the reverse complement.
AAGGTTGCCAGATCACTATCTTCTAAAAAAAATTGTTGCCAGATATTTTTTCTGAATTGTGTAATCAACTATAGTGTTCGGATACTTTTTTGAGCGACTGTACACGTTGGGAAGACATGGTGCTGCAACCGTTTTAATAATCGCACAAACAAATAACGAGTGAAAATGATTTTGAATGATAATATCGAAAACAATATTATTAGATCCGGAATTAATAGAATTCAGAAGAAATGAATAATTTTAAGTATACTTTTATAATTATTAGTTTCTTGAAGTTTTAAGTCTATGTTTTTTATCACGACTAAAGAAATAGTACTTTTCTGAAGTACATGTTCTAAAATCATCCGGCAGTGTCGTCCGGCAGATGCGTTCTATCATCCGGCAGTGTCGTTCCGATGATGTGCAAATGCGTGAACATAAAAATAATAGGCAAAAAAAAAAACTCTATGAAAAAAGTAAAATTTCCATCTGATTTTTATTTAAGCAAGGTATCAAAACTTGAATCAAAATGAAGAATAGAATAGTTTTTCTGAATAACAAGTGCGGAAAGTGAACAGACTCTCATCGCATAACTTTCTTCACCACACAGGATACAAAAGAAATTTCAACAACACAAGCTATTGGAGCAGTTATGTCGTAACGTTGTCAACAACACTCGGATACTCTAATGAGATGTAAAATTCTTCTGAGATTGAGGCAACGGGGGGATATTAAACCGAATGACCTGGTCCCTTTCTCACTCACAATAAAGGTTCAAGCCAATCCACTTCACAGGACCGCAGTGACAAAGGAACACTAATAAGAAGCACCAATTGGCGCTTTCATTGTCCCCTATTGTCACCAATTCCATTCTGCCACTGCTCGAAGAATGTGTTAATGTCTGTTTCGTAGCAATCGGCAGCTGCCAGTGAATGGTTTCCTCGAGCATAAAACCAAACCAGCGCACGAACGGATCCCATTCACGCGAAATATCATCCGGCAGTCTCGTTCCGATGATGTGCAAATGCAGCACGGCTAGCGTGTTGTTGTGGACAAATTGTTTGACCCGATTTCATCCTCCGAAGAGAAACCCGTTCGGAAGGGTTCTGGTAGCGCGTTCGGCTCCACGTGCGCTCCGTAGAGCCGGTTGATGCTGGCCGCGTGATCTGCACCGCGAGAGCTACGAACTACAGTCGACAGTCACGTACACAAATGGGTCATAAGAGCTGGTCACTGTCCGACGATATGTAAACAGTTCGCCGACATTGTCGCTTTTCACCGTTTCTCCCAGCTTCCAGATGCCGATTGAAACTGAGAAAAAATGCCTTGCAAGAGAGGAGTCATTGAGTCGTTTTTCTAGGCTTTGGGTTGGGTTGTTTTACCTCTGAGCGGCACTTTTTTGCACACCATGGGCTAAATGGCCAGGTCACAAGGACCCCGAAGGCTCAGAGAAGGTTGGGGGAGGGGACCCACTGGAATAGCTGTTGGGAGACAGATGGTAGTCTCCCGTCAGAATTCTAGAAATACTAGATTTCTAGAAATATAATACAGAAGATTCTAGAAATACAATATTAAATCTTCAAATACACATTTACATGCATCATGTTCAAATATTATACGAATAATATAAAAAAGAACTTTTAAAGAATAAAAAATTCGCGTTCCAGCCAAATTTGCGAATCATTATATGCGTAGCCTAATGTGCTGAAATTATTTACTGGAAATTATTTACTGAAAATTATTTACTGTTCAATAGCTAAATGCACGTTTCGTGTAAATAAAATGTGTGTAAAATATGAAAACTATTTATCTATTCTAATAGATATATAAATAATTTCTGTAATTGTGATTTCAGTTGTTCATTTTGATTTCCGTTTCTAAAGTGAGTGTGTTGATTTTATCAGTTAATTAGAACATATCGTCCACAGAATATTTATGTTTGCAAATGACTTTTTTTCGTCTTCATTTAATTCAGTAATTTCATTTTCCTTACAACTGAAATTATCCCTCTTATTCGATTTGCATATTCAGCTAACAATTACTGTAGCGAAAAATTGCAAACGAATTTTTCAGTTTTTTTTTTCAATTTATTTTGGAAATTGTAAAAAATCGTTGCAATTACTGATATTACTTATTAAACCATTATGCTCATTTCTTTATTTTAATTCGGTACTTTCAAAAAATATTGCAATCTTATATCCTGATTATGAGGGTCAGTCTTTTGTTTGGTGGACATTATCTTTTTGGGAATGAACAGATCAGAATTCTAGTTTCTTTAGTTGAAGAGATAGATAGAAACAATATGTTTAGGTCAAAATATATTACACTATAATATCAATAAATTAAGGATTTTTTAAGTCATAAGTGATATTACAAAATGGCTTAATTACTAACTAACTGCAGGAAGTTTTTCTCTATTATTTCATGAATTTTAGGTAAATTTTAATACAGTGTTTATTTTTATTACTAATATGATTCATAAGACAATAGCCTTTATTTTATTGTTGAATATCACTGAGTTTCTTAACTTCAAAATATATCAAAACTATTTCACCGTTTTCTTAATTATATGTTATGGAGACCTTCATCAGTACAGTCTCTCAAAAACTATTCGAACACTATGGTTGATTACAGAATTCAGAAAAAATATCTGGCAACGATTTTTTTTAGAAATTAGTGATCTGGCAACCTTCGTGTCAGGTGATTACAGAATTCAGGTTTGGGGCGGGGGTGGCTCAGTCGGTAGCGCGCCAGGCTCGTAATCTGTAGTTCCCAGGTTCGAGTCCCAGCTGGGTCAGCGTTGAGATTTATCTCCGCAAAATTCCCCGCCCTGCCCACGGTCAGTAGGGGACACCGATGGGCTTGGAAAGGCCGCCGTCCGTCGGATGGGACGTTAAGCCATGGCCCCGTGTGTGGGAGAGTGTGTGGACGTTAAAGAACACGCTGGATGGCTTTGACGGGAGGCTACCATCTGTCTCCCAACAGCTGGTCCAGTGGGTTCCCTCCCCCAACCTTCTCTGAGCCTTCGGGGTCCATGTGACCTTGCCATTTAGCCCTTGGTGTGCAAAAAAGTGCCGCTCAGAGGTAAAACAACCCACAATTCGGATTTTATGAGATCCAACACCCTTCTGCATCGAAACAGAAAATAATTTGGTTTAATTTATTTCGGATATTAAAAAAATACATTAAACATTTGAGCAGATCTCATTACGTTTGGCTAAATGATATTTAAAATTAATGGATAACGACTTGTTGGCATTTCTTGTATTATTTTTCGTCTAAGGAAACCACTTTTGAGAAAGAAAATGTTTCACCACAGATTTTCAGAACCAAACGTCTTCAAATAATCTTTTCAAAAATAGTTGAATTAATTGTCTGAAATTATCTTTTTCTTTTTCGTGTTTAGTTTACTCAAGTTAGTTTTTACGAATTGGTTTTTAGTTTTAGAGTGAATTGAAATGAAGAAAGCAAAAACCTAAATCATCTTTGAAAGCAACTTTATAAGTTTTTTTACTACTTTTATAGTTTTTCTACTACTTTTAAAAAACACGAAACTTGTAAAATTAAATATTTCCTTACATCTTAACTTCAGATATCATCAGAGAAATCGAAGCGGGGGTGGCTCAGTCGGTAGCGCGCCAGGCTCGTAATCTGTATTTCCCAGGTTCGAGTCCCAGCTGGGTCAGCGTTGAGATTTATCTCTTCAAAAATTCCCCGCCCTGCCCACGGTCAGTAGGGGACACCGATGGGCTTCGAAAGTTGTCCGTCGGATGGGACGTTAAGCCGTGGCCCCGTGTGCGAGAGTAGAGCCATACCCTGTGCACATTAAAGAACACTCTGGATGGCCTTGACGGGAGGATACCATCTGTCTCCCAACAGCTGTTCCAGTGGGTCCCCTTCTCTGAGCCTTCGGGGTCCATGTGACCTGGCCATTTAGCCCATGGTGTGCAAAAAAGTGCCGCTCAGAGGTAAAACAACCCATCAGAGTAATTTTTTATCAACCATAGTGCAAAAGGAAAAAACGAAATAATTTTAGCAAAATAAACTACTTTCTGTTTCGATTTCCAATTGACTAAGCTTCAACGAACATCGACGACAAAGGCTGGTACAGACGGAAATTCAGAGAAACAACCAGGAAGAAGGAATCAATCATGACCGCCCCCCCCCATCCCCCCCATCACTATTTCCCTAAAAAGCATGTTTTGCTATTGAGCTCGAGACCATTACTTCCTGCTTGCACTTTCACTCCCTCTGCCGAAGATGTCTGAAACTTCCTCGTGCCGATATCGTGTGATGCAAACGAAAGCTCGTTCTTCCACTTCGGGAACTAAATGACCTTCTGCGGTGAGTTCGCCTTGGTCATCGGTCCACACCTTCCAAATGACCAGCAGGGCGGGTGCTCCATGTTGCTCTTATGCATTGTCTGCTGACCCAGATATTCCAAAGGAATCGGACGAAGGGTGGGGGCCTGGCAGACGACGAAGTAATTGCGTCTGCTCTCTGACATCAAAACAGGAAGATATCAACGTTCAAAAATATTGAATTCTTTATTATATTGTTTGCAAAATGGATTCTGAGAGCGTTCGATATCCCAAACTCATCTAATTTCTTGATTCGCTACCTAATAGAGGAAAGTCGGAAAAAAATCTTAGCAATTGTATTTGAAGGAAATTAGTTTAATATTTCAACCCCATTTCTTAGCTGTGTCCATCGTTATCATTATTGTAATGATGGAGGAAATACACACAATTTATTCAATATTAGCCTCCCGTCAAGGCCATCCAGCGTGTTCTTTAATGTGCACAGTGTATGGCTCTACTCCCGTACGGGGCCACGGCTTAACGTCCCATCCGACGGACAGCGGCCTTTCCAAGCCCAACTCCTCTGTTGCAAGCAGCTGCTTGCAACAGAAGTCTCAATTCTTTCTCCCCAATGGATGATTCCATTGGATCATTCCCCCCAAATATTTTATGATTTTGCCCATTTTGCTATTTAGCATTGTACAGTCGCTCAAATAAATATCTGAAAACTATTGGTTGATTACAGAATTCAGGAAAAATATCTGGCAACGATTTTTTTTTAGAAATTAGTGATCTGACAACCTTCGTGTCACGTGACACGAAGATTGCCAGATCACTAATTTCTAAAAAAAAGTCCTTGCCAGATATTTTTTATGAATTCTGTAATCAACCATAGTGTTCGGATATTTTTAATATATATAATGCGTATGAATATATAATGCAATGAATATGGAGCGTGTGCAATTACCCTTCACAGTAAACTGGAGCGGTTGCGGTTAATGTTCCCAGCACATTGGATAGTGTGAGCTCACAAAAACCTGGATCGTGTGGGCTCACTCACGGAAATATTGAGCGTGTGCAGTTACCGTTCACAGCAAACTGGAGCGTGTGGAGTAACTGCACACGCTCCAGTTTGCTGTGAACGGTAACTGGAGCGTGTACAGTTGCTGTACACGCTCCAGATATTTCTCCTGAATTCTGTAATCACGTGACACGAAGGTTGCCAGATCACTAATTTCTAAAAAAAAATCGTTGCCAGATATTTTTTCTGAATTCTGTAATCAACCAATAGTTTTCGGATGTTTTTTGAGCGACTGTACTTAAAGAGTTACACATAGAAATACGAATATTGAACGACATCGATGTCCAAGGCTGGATCTAGGGGGTGGGGGGGGGGGGGGGGCAGACAAGGAACCATGCCTCCCCTTTCAGAATGCAAAGGTAAAAAAAGGCAAAAAGTTATTAAAATTACTTATTTATTCATTTTTCAAGAAATGTTTTAAAAACTTGTAAAACGGGGAAGGAAATGTTATATTGCATTGGAAATCAAGTCTCTTGGGCTCAAATTTTTTGTAGATTGGGGCCTTAATTGTCAATTATAAGAATTCACCTCAGAAGTTAATTGAAACTTTTCAAAAAAGGCATATTTCAAACTATTTAATAATATAAGCGTATGTTTCAGAATTTTCTTCAAATAATTCTTTCAATAATAGTCAGTTTGGCAATAAGTTGCTTAGGACTGACTTTGTTGCTATTTAATATTAAAGCCTCCATAGCCTTTTAAATGCCCAATGAATATTGTTAAAAATAGAGGTTCAGAGAAATATGAATCAGACTTTAATTTATATAGTCCTATTTTTCCTGCAACCATCTCGTGGCTGAGTTTTTAGCGCGCTTGGCTATTGATTTATGGGACCTGGGTTCGAGCCCCTGATAAAGCATGGGTTGGGTTGTTTTACCTCTGAGCGGCACTTTTTTGCACACAATGGGCTAAATGGCCAGGTCACAAGGACCTCGAAGGCTCAGAGAAGGTTGCGAGAGGGGACCCACTGGAACAGCTGTTGGGAGACAGATGGTAGCCTCCCGTCATCCGACGGACGGCGGCCTTTCCAAACCCATCGGTGTCCCCTACTGACCGTGGGCAGGGCGGGGAATTTTTGCGGAGATAAATCTCAACGCTGACCCAGTTGGGACTCGAACCTGGGAACTACAGATTACGAGCCTGGCGCGCTACCGACTGAGCCACCCCCGCCCATGTTATCAAGGGCACAACAGATGTCAGAGGAAACAGATTTAAGACGGCATAATGGGATCGCGAGCCTTGTAAACATCAAATTATGATCCAAGCACGCTCCCTTCTGGGTCAACCTTTGGACGTATTACAACACTCAAATCAGACGAACCAACTTGGCGATAACACTGAGGTATCAACGGACAGAAAAACGAATGTTAAGACAATGGTGAGTCAAATTCGAAGATACGTAATTTCTGCATTAAGCATTTTACATGAAAAAAATAAGTATCCTGTCAAGCAGCTGCTTGCCAGAGGTCTGACAGCAGAAGGTCTGTGAGGATGGCGATAGCTCAGCAGAAAAACAACACAAACACCATGCCTTACCGGGACTCAGTAGGTAGCGCGCCAGGCACGTAATCTGTAGTTCCCAGGTTCGAGTCCCAGCTGGGTCAGCGTTGAGATTTATCTCCGAAAAATTCCCCGCCCTGCAGCTGTTCCAGTTGGTCCTCTCCCCCAACCTTCTCTGAGCCTTCGAGGTCCATGTGACCTAGCCATTTAGCCCATGGTGTGCAAAAAAGTGCCGCTCAGAGGTAAAACAACCCAAAACAACCCAAGCCCTTGATAAGCAAAAAGACATTGTGCACAGACTGCTGTTTATCGAATAGGACAATAAGCCGTGGCTCATGCACAAGACAGCCGTATCTGTGCACTTTAAAGAACATGCCAGATGCCCTTGAAGAAAGCTACCATCTGACCCCTATGAGCTATACAGTGAATTCTTTTCTTAAGCCGAGTTCTCAGCTATTGATGTCCTTGGACTTGATTGTTTAGCCCACTGTGTGATGAAAATTCCAGCTCAAGGATAAAACAGGCTTAACTGTTGTAACAAGAAATTGTCTGATGAAGCACGATGATAACTAGCATTATATACCTGTAGGTTACTACTTTTCTTTAACAGGTAATCCGGATGTTTCGTTTAATGACCCCGAAATATCTGCGAATATAAATATTTCAATTTCACCTTATGCTTTAAAAGACGTTAAATAATGAAACAATATAATAAAATAAATACTCCCTCAAGCAGCTGCTTGCCACAGAGGTCTGACAGGAGCTTGTCAGTTTATATTGCATGGCAGAAGGTCTGTGAGAATGGCAGGACCTCAGCAGAAAAACAACAAACACATCCATGCCTTACCCGGGGCTCGAAACCAGTTCCCTAAATCACTAACCAAGCGCGCTAACCACTCGACCATGGGACGGCTAAAAAAAAACATTCCAAAAAAGAGAGGTAAAAACTTCAAGTAATTTTTTCTGCAATATTCAAAATCATTTGAATTCCAAAGGTTATGTTATTATTATCTATAAATTGAATATTTATAAAGCTAAAATTTTAAATATCATCCATATTTTAGGATAATTTTTGAAAGAAATTTTAAATGGAGGAAACTGTTTTGAAAAAAAAAAAGAATTGTTGAAGGTAGAAGAATTGTAGAAGGCAAAAAACTGTATTTCTTCTTAAACTTTTGTCTCTAGCCCAAAATCTCTGGGTTAAAAATTCCGAGTTGTCACCCTATATATCGGTAGATTATTTCCCAATCGATAAACTGTGCTTAGTGCCCAATGGGCATCACTGCCCTTTGCAAAGGATTGGATTGTTTTACCTCTGAGCGGCACTTTTTTGCACACCATGGGCTAAATGGCCAGGCCACAAGGACCCCGAAGGCTCAGAGAAGGTTGGAGGAGGGGACCCACTGGAACAGCTGTTGGGAGACAGATGGTAGCCTCCCTTCAAGGCCATCCAGCGTGTTCTTTAACGTGCACAGGGTATGGCTCTCCCGCACACGGACCACGGCTTAACGTCCCATCCGACGGACGGCGGCCTTTTCAAGCCCATCGGTGTCCCCTACTGACCGTGGGCAGGGCGGGAAATTTTGCGGAGATAAATCTCAACGCTGACCCAGCTGGGACTCGAACCTGGGAACTATAGATTACGAGCCTGGCGCGCTACCGACTGAGCCCCCCCCCCCCCCTTGTAAAGGTTCACCATATTTAGAATAGTACATTTAATTTTTTTTTCCACTTGAAACTCTGCAAACTGAATCCACGACCCAGAAGAGTACCTTTCCCGAAAGAAAAAGACTTTTCCCAAAAGAAAAAAACCTTTCCCATCAACTTCAACCTCCTAACGTCAGCGTACTCTGAAAGCGCCCCGATGTTTCCAATTTCTCTTCCCATTATGAGCAAACAATGAGTGCGCTTTTGTGGCCTTAGTTAACAAGGTCATCTTTAAATTTTGACCTCTTCTGCATTTGCTATCTGCAACCGAGCGGAAAAAAACAAGGTCGTCGTGTGCCCTCCTCCTACCTCGAGCCGTCGCTCATCCATCTGAGTTCAGTGGCTCCTTTCGTCTGAACTCACCGAGGGGCAAAACATTCCCTACCGACCTTCATTCGGAGAAGCAACCGTTGCTAAGCATCTGCACATTGTTCTAAGAGACAGCGAAGAGAAAAAGAGTTAAAAGAAGAATGGATGAATTTTGAAAGAGAAATGATTTCGATAAAATGAAACAAAATTGTCAAATGTATGTTGGAAGCATTTTTCAGATTTATTCGACACAGATTGATTCAATTATAAACTTTTGAATAGTTCTGCTGCTCAGTTTTAGATATTTTGTATGTGGAAAAATCGCCCTTTTTATTGGGGCGGGGGTGGCTCAGTCGGTAGCGCGCCAGACTCGTAATCTGTAGTTCCCAGGTTCGAGTCCCAGCTGGGTTAGTGTTGAGATTTATCTCCGCAAAAGTCTCCGCCCTCCCCACGGTCAGTAGGGGACACCGAAGGGCTCGGAATAGGCCGCCGTCCGTCGGATGGGACGTTAAGCCGTGGCACCGTGTGCGGGAGAGCCATACCTTGTGCACGTTAAAGAACACTCTGGATGGCCTTGACGGGAGGCTACCATCTGTCTCCCAACAGCTGTTCCAGTGGGTTTCCTCCCCCAACCTTCTCTGAGCCTTCGGGGTCCTTGTGACCTGGCCATTTAGCCCATGGTGTGTAAAAAAAGTGCCGCTCAGAGGTAAAACAACCCAATGTTAAAGAACACGCTGGATGGCCTTGACGGGAGGCTACCATCTGTCTCCCAACAGCTGTTCCAGTGAGTCCCCTCCCCCAACCTTCTCTGAGCCTTCGGGGTTATTGTGAACTGGCCATTTAGCCCATGGTGTGCAAAAAAAGTGCCGCTCAGAGGTAAAACAACCTAACCTGATTATGTAGCATATAACACAGCACGCGGAGAAGGAAAGAGATAGGATCATGACGACCTAGCACGGGCAGGGGCACGAGATATGAAGCACAACACGTCAGGGTGCTGCGTGTTAATCTTCGCTCTCTCTCAGCAAACGAGAGCAAGTCACCACGCGTGCAGCCGAGCCATTGTTCTGTAGGCAATCGTCTCGCTTCATTCCGAAGGTGCTCTTAATGGGCGCGCGACGGCGTGAAACGATGACACGGATCTGACACTGGAGGTGTTGCTTTCTGAAGTGCCCGTGTCAGGGATCACCAGATGATGCTTTAATTTAAACTATTTGAGGCCCTAAAAGAAAAAAGATCGACGCCACTGAATTAGAATCTAAAAATAGGAAACTGCATCTTTGTTAGTGTAGCCAACGAAATGCTTGCAAAGATGTTAAAAGTGTTGACGATGTGTATGGCATTAAAAGGTTGCTATTCTTAAAACCGCATTCCTTCTTACCGACAGATGCGACTTATAAAAGCATTTAACCTTTTATGTAAACTAAGTAACGATTATATTTATTACCTACCGATAAATGTTTGGCGTTTCTGGCAGCAATTTAAAACAATAACTCCTCCGAGTTGTTCGTTAAAGAGATTATCTGTGTAAGAAAGGCTGGGTTGGGTTGTTTTACCTCCGAGCGGCACTTTTTTGCACACAATGGGCTAAATGGCCAGGTCACATGGACCCCGAATGCTCAGAGAAGGTTGGGGGAGGGGACCCACTGGAACAGCTGTTGGGAGACAGATGGTAGCCTCCCGTCAAGGCCATCCAGCGTGTTCTTTAACGTGCACAGGGTATGGCTCTCCCGCACACGGGGCCACGGCTTAATGTTCCATCCGACGGACGGTGGCCTTTCCAAGCCCATCGGTGTCCCCTACTGACCGTGGGAAAGGCGGGGAATTTTGCGGAGATAAATCTCAACGCTGACCCAGCTGGGACTCGAACCTGGGAACTACAGATTACGAGCCTGGCGCGCTACCGACTGAGACACCCCCGCCTTGTGAGAGAGGCGAGATTTCAACGAAAGGAAAGCGAATTTCTTATCCGGGATTCGAACCCAGGTCGTCTTAGTCTGCATAAAAACATGCGAGTCACTTATTGGAATTGTTTTCTTTTCCTATTTTTATTGTTATTTAAGAAAAGCAAACTTCATCATTGTAATAACAATCCTACCTCCCCACCCCCCAATGAAAAGTGCTCATCTCCCTAATACTACTTTATCGAACTTTTAATACTTACATAAGTACTAAATTAACTCGGCTATCCCGAAAGGCGGAGTTAATTTAGTACTTCTGTTAGTATTAAAAATTCTCTGTTCTCATTAAAATTTCTCTGTTCTCAGTCAGAAAGTGGACACCAATGGGTTTGTTTGGAAAGATCTCCTTCCGCCGGATGTGACGCTATATGCAGTGGCTCCGCGTGCAGCACAGCCTGCCCTGTGCATGTTAAATAGCAAGTTTGTTTAACAACACGCTGGATGGCCTTGACGGAATGCTTCCAGCTATCTTATAACAGTGAATGAGACCTTCCTCGATGTTCTCTGAGTCCTTGGGGTCCTTGTGACCTGGCCATTTAGTCCATTGCGTGCTAAAGGGTGCTGCTCAAAGGTAAAACAACCCAACTGAATAAACAGAAATATATTCTACCGTACCCGTGAAATGGAAGAAAATGTACAGTCGCTCAAAAAAGTATTCGAACACTATGGTTGATTACAGAATTCAGAAAAAATATCTGGCAACGATTTTTTTTAGAAATTAGTGATCTGGCAACCTTCGTGTCACGTGACACGAAGGTTGCCAGATTACTAATTTCTAAAAAAAATCGTTGCCAGATATTTTTTCTGAATTCTGTAATCAACCATAGTGTTCGAATACTTTTTTGAGCGACTGTACACTCCCATGCCCAAGTTTTTTCAGGAGTGTTGGAAAAGCAAAAGGAAAATATCTATTTTGTTCTGGAATAGTCGAGGGATGGGAAAGTACCGAAACAAGATTCTGAAGTTCATGTCTTGTACTATTATTAATTAACAGAAATTGAAAAATACATTTAAAATTTCAGGGGGGGGGGAATGCCTCTTTTCTCAACCCTAATTTTTTTATGCTTATGAGAATAAGTGAAAAATTTGGTTCAATAAAACCTTCTTTAATCATTTTAATTACCTTCTGAAGAAGTGCAGAATGAAAAGTGTGATATTTCAGCCATAGAAAACAAAAATATCGCTCAAGCAACTGCTTGTCTCAGGTGAGCCTGGGGGCGGGGGTGACTCAGTGGGTAGTGCGCCAGGCTCGTAATCTGTAGTTCCCAGGTTCGAGTCCCAGCTGGGTCAGCGTTGAGATTTATCTCCGCAAAATTCCCCGCCCTGCCCACGGTCAGTAGGGGACACCGATGGGCTTGGAAAGGCCGCCGTCCGTCGGATGGGACGTTAAGCCGTGGCCCCGTGTGCGGGAGAGCCATACCCTTTGCACGTTAAATAACACGCTGGATGGCCTTGACGGGAGGCTACCACTGTCTCCCAACAGCTGTTCTAGTGGGTCCCCTCTCGCAACCTTCTCTGAGCCTTCGGGGTCCATGTGACCTGGCCATTTAGCCCATGGTGTGCAAAAAAGTGCCGCTCAGAGGTAAAACAACCCAACCCAACCAAGGTGAGCCTGTCAGTTTATACGACATAATACTGTAGCAGTCTCCGAAGAATGCGATATCTCAGCAGACAAACAGGGATGCCTCTCCCGGGGCTCGAACCCAGGTTCTTCTAATCAGTGGCCAAGCAAGCTAACCACCCGGCCACGGGATAATCAGTCATGTATCAGGCGATTAATAATCCACATAAATTTTCTTTTACTTTTCTGTGTTTGCATTGAAAGAAGTTTCGCCATTTTGAGTTAAAAGGGCAACAAGAAAACAACGTTTCTTTTTTTCGCGTCAACATTCCAGGGTGGAAAACATCAGTCACGTGCACACTGGTTCGACTCACGAGAACCGTTGACAGCCAATCAGAGGAGCGTGATCCGTGCTCAGCTTTTTGCACTCCTCTCAGCATCTTCGATGCAAATCTGTGATAAGCAAACGCCTTCTTGGTCCTAGGAGAGATCTCCCAGTTCGTGAACGCCGTCTTCTACTTTAGGGGAAGAGTGGGGTTCGGGGATTGCTGTTGATCAATATTTCACTAATGAACTTTGCTAGGTGAGAATGTTAGAACATTATGGAAACAGGAAGGGGGGGAGACATCTTATCAGATTAGACAAGATCTCTATCAGCTGAATATTAATCAATGACTCATGCACCGAGGATGAGGAAAGATGAATGAGCTACGAGAAATTCTTGCATATCTCCGCATGCATTGGGGAGGGGGGGGGGGTGTTCAGTCGGTAGCGCCAGACTCGTAATCTGTAATTTCCAGGTTTGAATCCCAGCTGGCTGAGATTATCTCCGCAAAATTCAGTAGGGGATACCGATGGGCTTGAACAGGCCGCCGTCTGTCGGATGGGACGTTAAGCCGTGGCCCCGTGTACGGGAGAGCCTACCCTTTGCACGTTAAAGAACACATTGGATGGCCTTAACGGGAGGCTACCATCTGTTTCCCAACAGCAGTTCCAGTGGGTCCCCTCCCCCAACCTTCTATGAGCCTTCGGGGTCCTTGTGACCTGGCCATTTAGCCCATTGTGTGCAAAAAAGTGCCGCTCAGAGGTAAAACAACCCAACCAGTCTGCATGCATTACTTGTAGGTGATTCGAAACAGGACTGAATAGCTTCGTAAATCGCTTTTAATGGTAACGATTTTCTGATCAGTTAGCACGCTTGGCTACTGAACTAAGGGACCTGGGTTCGAGCCCCGGATTAGGCATGGATGTGTGTGTCGTTTTTCTGCTGAGGTCCTGCCATCCTCTCAGATCTCCTACTGTGGCATATAAACTGACAGGCTCCTGTCAGACCTCTCTGGTAAGCAGCTGCTTGAGGGGGTATTTATTTATTTTTCTTTAAACATCATGGCAGTTGCGAGCGATTCTTACACATTCGGCAGAAGATACTTTTTCTCGTCAGATAGATCTGATATTGCAGCAGATTTTTTCATTACTAAATGAAACATCTGCAGAACAAACTAATCAAAATTTCTGCAAATAATTCCTCAAAATTGGTAGTTCTTGAAAACCAAATCAGATTTGGATTTTAGAAAGAGAAAAACACGTCTGAAAAGAACAGATAGTTTCGAGTTTTGTGTCCTTCCTCAAATATTTTGTGAGCTAGGGAAAGACAGAAAGAAATCGAAGCGTTCCGCACGAAGAAGAATAGACGACAACAACAACAAACAAGCCATTTTCATCAATTCCTAAATTAAAAAAAAAAACACTTTTTAATACATATCATGTGTTGTTTTTCTGCTGAGGTCCTGCTATCCTCTCAGACCTTCTACTATGGCATATAAACTGACAGGCTCCTGTCAGACCTCTGTGGCAAGCAGCTGCTTGAAGGGGGATTTTTTTATATATATAACTAGAAGGACTCATATCGCCTCTGGCGCATATGAGAATCTCGTTTTCAAAGATAAAGAAGTTTTTCCTTTACCTATTGTTTCATTCCTTAAAAGTTTTAATTTCAGCTAGCGGATGATAGGAAAAATGCAAATAGTATTTTATTAGTAATTATACAACATAAACGTATTCGTCTTTTATTTCTTAAATCTAGAAAGTTGCATTTCCCACACCTCTCTCAGAAAAGTGGATAAATTATTGCTGTCAGTTGAATATCTCTTATAAACTACCACTTGTTTTAAAAATTTTGACTCTATACAAATATTTTGACTCTATACAAATATTTTGATTCTATACAAATTATTTGTAAACCGTAATTAAAACTGTGACGTTTCATCATTTCAGTGATCTGTAAAGATATATATTAAAACTACTAAGTGTTTGAAAAATGCGAATTATATATTTCATTAGTACCAATAAAACAAAAAAAGAGTTTCCTAATTATCATTTTCATTGTTGCCAATAGAAACTTCATGATGTTCACGTTCCACCACCAAAATGTCATATTTCTATCATAATACATCGTTGCAATATTCGTTTGAAATTTTGCAATTTTCAAACTTTTTCGCCGTTAGTGGGAGCAATTCTAGTGTTCGAAAGATTCTGAAAGTGCGAATCATTATATTTTATCAATTCCTATCTAACCCTAAGAAGATTTTTCATTTATCTCTAAATACAAACAATGATCTGCTAAACCAAAAAATTGTGTTTTCCCACCTCTCCTGGGTCTAAGAGGTTAATTCATTGTTGCCAATGGAAACATCATGGCGTTCATATTCCACCACCAAAATTTAAAATTTCTAGATTAAATACGTCGCTTGCAGTATTTGTTTGAAATTTGCAAACTTTTCCACCGTTAGAGGGCGCAATTATAGTTTTCGGAAGATTTAAAAGTGTGAATTATAATATTTTATCAGTTCCTATCTAATCCAAAATCAATTGTCTGCTAAAACTAAAAAGATGTGTTTTTCCACCCTCCTCTGGGTCTAAGGGGTCAACTGATTGATGACAATGGAAACTTCGTGACCTTCAGATTCCACCACCAAAATTTCAAATTTGTAGCATAAATACATCGTTTGCAATATTTGTTTGAAATTTTGGAATTTTTAACTTTTTCCACCGCTAGAGGGCGTAATTATAGCTTTAAAGAGATTTAAAAGAGACTTTAAAGAGATTTTAAAGTGACTATCGTAGTATTTCATCAATATCTATCCAACACAAAAAGAATTTTTAATTTATCTCTGTAAACAAAAAGTTCTATGTCTACAGACGGATAGACGGACAGACAGACGACAAAACGAAACAAAGACTTAATCATCATCATCATCATCATCCTCAAGCAGCCATGGCTACGGAGGTCCAACCAGACCACGCAGTTTAATTCTCCAAGCATATCTGTCCTGAGCTACATCTGCTGCAACCGGAGCCGCGATCAAATAAAATGGTGTTTTTTGCCCTCTTTCCTAAGCACTCTAGAAAAATATTTTTTTTTACCTTACTTTTATCTACTTAAGTCTCCTTGGAAAACTTTGAAATATATACAAAACTGTTTTTTTTTCATTAAATTGATAGAGTGAGGCGAATGTTTCTGATTCTTTTGGGACTTAGCATTTCCTATTTGCTTGTTTCGCGGTAATTCTAGGAAGGTTTGCAAGTTCATTTTCATTTTTGATAAGCAGGCCCTTTGTATTAAAATAGGAGTCTTAGGCTAGTAGATCAAGTAAAGCAGTCTCTTGCAACAAAAAATGGCAATAGAAGTTGTCTCAGGAAGGCACAACAATCAGAATAATAATTCATAAAATGTGTTAGAGTATGATATTTTTAAGTTAGGGGTTCTCGTAAATTTTTTGGGGTATTCCGTGAGAGCTCAAAAGTCGCTAGATCTAGTAATAATATATATATGTTTTATTTTATTCCCATTGTTATACTATAACTATAGTTTTATCTATCTATACAAGGGGTACGCCAGTTACATACACATTTCCAGGGGGTACGTGAAGCATAAAAGGTTGAGAACCACTGATATATATGTTTTATTTTATTCCCATTGTTATACTATAACTATAGTTTTATCTATCTATACAAGGGGTACGCCAGTTACATACACATTTCCAGGGGGTACGTGAAGCATAAAAGGTTGAGAACCACTGATATATATGTTTTATTTTATTCCCATTGTTATACTATAACTATAGTTTTATCTATCTATACAAGGGGCACGCCAGTTATATACACATTTCCAGGGGGTACGTGAAGCATAAAAGGTTGAGAACCACTGATATATATGTTTTATTTTATTCCCATTGTTATACTATAACTATAGTTTTATCTATCTATACAAGGGGTACGCCAGTTACATACACATTTCCAGGGGGTACGTGAAGCATAAAAGGTTGAGAACCACTGATATATACGTTTTATTTTATTCCCATTGTTATACTATAACTATAGTTTTATCTATCTATACAAGGGGTACGCCAGTTACATACACATTTCCATGGGGTACGTGAAGCATAAAAGGTTGAGAACCACTGATATAGATGTTTTATTTTATTCCCATTGCTATACCATAACTATAGTTTTATCTATCTATACAAGGGGTACGCCAGTTACATACACATTTCCAGGGGTTACGTGACGCACTGAAGGTTGAGAACCACTGCTTTAAGTTATCATTTTGTGATGTCTCAATGCATTATGTTATTCATAAGTTAGTTTACTAAGTGTTGCCAATGTATGAGTTGCTAAGACAATGATATCACTCTAGTAAGGAAGGAACAAGTAACATTGGTTTAGTTAATAGGAAAATGAAAAAGTGTTCAAATTATTTAATTTTCTATCAAAAAGAAAATAGAATAAAACTCTAAGTATAATCTTAAAATAGTATAAACAATAAAACCGTATTTAAAAAAACAATAACCAAAAATGCTATTCATCAGTGTGACTTTTGAGTTTGTGCATTCCTGGCCAACTTGTTTAAATTTGGAGTGCATTTAGAGCATTTGAATTGCATCAGTGCTTTCAAACTATCGTATGCTGACTTGCTCCAGTATTTGTTTTAAAATGAACTTCATTAAGAAAAAAAAAATAGTTTCCAGTTAAATGTTGAACCAAGCAGCAAGAAACCAAACGCCGTGTCAAGTGCAGCCGGCTTTGAATGCTTCAAAAAGTACTTAGTAAAAACAAAAACGAATCAAATAATTTCCTGACGTGTAGAGGTAAACGCCTGACTGATTTATTTAGATTTCAAGGATCCGTGATTTGTTTTTTTATTGACGTTTTTTCCTTCCTCACTCGAGATTAGGAAATTTAAACATTTAACTCATTGTCCGAAGCAACTATTTCAAAAAATATGTCGATTTAATCTTATAGTAGGAAGGTAAATTTTGAACTTCGACACGATCCTAATTAAAATTTATTATTAATAAGGTCGGGGGGATGCATTTCAGAGTATGTGGATTAAAAAATCCGCAATTCTGAATAGATATCTCTTAACAGAGGGTGGATACCTTAAGAACAGAAAGCATAGGATATTACACTCTTGTTAAATGTTGCATTCGTACTCTAGATAATTTGCCATAAGGGATGAGAAACTTTAAACTCGTCCTTTGTTAGACACGTAAGAAATCGGAGAGGAATGCTACTAGGATAAAAAAACATATCATGGTTTATATACTTTTCCTTATTTATTCATTTCTGTCTATTAGCTGTATTATATTATGCCAAAATTTCGGGTTTGTTATTTTACTTCCTAGTGTCATTTTTATGCACACAATGGGTTAAATGGCTAGGCTAGATGTAGAGGGCCCAGTGAAGAACTGATAGATGGTAGCCTCACGTGAAGAACTGATAGATGGTAGCCTCACACAAGAGATAGATGGTAGACTCACGTGAAGGTTATCCAGCTTGTTCGTTAATGTGTACAGAGTATGACTCAATTGCACACAGTGCAACGGATTAACGTCCCATCTGAACGGATGGTTGGTGTCCGATTGATGTCCGCTTTCTCACCGAAAGAAAATGGAGGAAAAACTGGGTTAGCAGAGACCCAGTTTTTCCCCTTATTAGCGGAGACCAGTTTTCTTTTTTCACCGAGGGAAAAACTGGGTTAGCGGAGAAAATGAAATTTGGGAATGAAATTGCACTGCTATTTTGAAGCTATTGCGTATGTAGTCATTAATGCCAAAAAAAAATAAAAAAAAAATCAGTAAAATAAATAAATAAAATTTCAATAAAGCGCGAAAAAAATAAAATTTACCTTTGAAAAGTTAACAAACACGCAAAATTCTACTCTAATTCTAGAAATAGAAATGCAAACAACATCAACGAGCAAATTTAATAATGTTTACTCAGATATCATATAATAATAAGATTCAATCTACGAACTTATTGAACAACAAAAAGTTCATAAAGAAAATACCACTTAATGAATTTTTATTAAAAGATATTAAAATTATTATGCAATAATCTCTGCAAAATGCTTTACCTCGAGTTCCATGAAACAAATGTGCCCTCCTGCATGTTCATACTGTGTGATAATTACTACTTTTAGTGTCATCTATCTCTAATTACTTTTCACCATAATAATATCTAATGAAATAATGATAAACTATGTATGAGATATTTTAAATGAATCTAAAGGAATTGCAACTGTTTGGCTGAAATGTGATAGCAGAATAAAATATATTAAAGACCCCAATGAGTGGCATTAATTGGAGCCTTCTAACAGATATTCCGTGGGTCATTTAACACAATGGAGTCTGAACTGAGAGATATTCCATGGGTCATTTAACACAACTGGAGTCTGGACTAACAGATATTCTATGAGTCATTTAATACATTTGGAGTCTGGACTAACAGATATTCCGTGGGTCATTTAACGCAATGGAGTCTGAACTAACAGATTTCCATGGGTCATTTAACACAATTGGAGTCTGGACTAACAGATATTCTGTGAGTCATTTAATACATTTGGAGTCTGGACTAACAGATATTCTATGAGTCATTTAATACATTTGGAGTCTGGACTAACAGATATTCCGTGGGTCATTTAACACAATGGAGTCTGAACTGAGAGATATTCCATGGGTCATTTAACACAACTGGAGTCTGGACTAACAGATATTCTATGAGTCATTTAATACATTTGGAGTCTGGACTAACAGATATTCCGTGGGTCATTTAACGCAATGGAGTCTGAACTAACAGATTTCCATGGGTCATTTAACACAATTGGAGTCTGGACTAACAGATATTCTGTGAGTCATTTAATACATTTGGAGTCTGGACTAACAGATATTCCGTGGATCATTTAACACAATGGAGTCTGAACTAAGAGATATTCTGTGAGTCATTTAACACAATTGGAGTCTGGACTAACAGATATTCTGTGAGTCATTTAATACATTTGGAGTCTGGACTAACAGATATTCCGTGGATCATTTAACACAATGGAGTCTGAACTAACAGATATTCCATGGGTCATTTAACACAATTGGAGTCTGGACTAACAGATATTCTCTGAGTCATTTAATACATTTGGAGTCTGGACTAACAGATATTCCGTGGATCATTTAACACAATGGAATCTGAACTAACAGATATTCCATGGGTCATTTAACACAATTGGAGTCTGGACTAACAGACATTCTGTGAGTCATTTAACACAATTGGAGTCTGGACTAACAGATATTCTGTGAGTCATTTAATACATTTGGGGTCTGGACTAACAGATATTCCGTGGATCATTTAACACAATGGAGTCTGAACTAACAGATATTTCATGGGTCATTTAACACAATTAGAGTCTGGGCTAACAGATATTCTGTGAGTCATTTAACACAATTGGAGTCTGGACTAACAGATATTCCGCGGGTCCTTTAACACAGTGGTTTCTAACCTTTTTCAGACCAACACCATTTTTAACAAAATATTATTTTCTAACACCTCCTTTTACCAAGAATTATTTTTAACGCTCTTTAATGAAATTAATAATAATAATGAAAATCATGCATGAAACTAGATGAACACTAGATGGCAGTACCGTCTCTGTTATCGGTTTCAAAAATAAAATGTCCCCACAAATGTCTGAAACGCCCCTATGGGGGGGAAGGGGGCGTTTCAGATATTTGTGGGAGATTTGCGAGAGTTTGAAATCTCCAGCAAACTTTCACAATCATAGGTAATCACTGATTCAGCCTATTTTGTACAGATGCTGCCATCTGTCAGATGGGATGTTAAGCCGTGGCTACGATTTGTTCGGTAAATTGAAAGAGTATCTGGGAAGAGAGAGGTTTCGTCAGATGAAGAGGGGATGTGGGAGTGGGTGGTTCATTCGATACCTTACCAGGCTTGTAATCTGCAGTTCCCAGGTTCAAGTCCCAGCTGGGCCAGCGTTGAGATTTATCTCTGCAGAACTCCCCCCTCCCCCATGCCCTCTGTCAATAGGGGACACCAATGGGTTTGAAAGTTCGCCGTCCGTCGGATGGAATGTTAAGCTCTGGCCCCGTGTGTGGGAGGGCTATATGCTGTGCACGTTAAAGAACACACTGGATAGCCTTGACTGGAGTCTACCATCTGTTTCCTAACAGCTGTCCCAGTGGGTTCCCTTCCCCAACCTTCTCTGAGCCTCGGGGGCCCTTGTCACCTGGCAATTTAGCTCGTTGTGTGCAAAAAATTGCTGCTCAAAGTCAAACAGTCCAACTCTATCTCATAAAAAAAATGCCACCAGAAGATTAAATAACTCAGCCAACGCTTGCTGCAAAAGGAAAAGGATTGTTAGACTCCTTTGGTTTGAATTTAATTTGAACGTGCTTTTGTGTGTCTCCGATTCGTTTAATCCTTATCATTCCGCCACTTCCAACTCCCTTTTGTCAGACATTATTTTATTGGAGCCAACCAGAGCTGAACTGAGCAGTCGACATTTGAACCCGGCGCCATCGATCTTCTCTTCAAGCACGAATCTAGTGAGGCTAATCCTCACGCTCAGACAGAGCCAACGACCAAGTGCACCACCTTCAGACATGGCAGAGCTAACACTTGTGCGGCAATCAATCAACCGCAGATGATGCCCACTGATCCCATCCTCGCAGGGTGAAGTGCTTATCAGGGATCGCATCTGGAATCAGCGCCCTTGATTCTTCTCTCACCTCAACGCTGCTTCTGGATCGAGTTCACAAAGGAGAGAATCCACAGACCACAGATTAAATGTTACGGCTTCTAAATGGAGACTTCATCTTCCCGTCGCACGTGAGCGACGTCGAACTCAGGATGCTTGTGAGCGTGCGTGCGTGCCTTTGCTCCATCCCTCCGTGGCTTGACGTCTTCGAGATGAAGGCGCGATGAGCTCCATTCATCCATCCCCCGAGCAACAACCGTTAGCTCAGCAAAACGAGGTCATCTTCGACAGCGATGAACTCCGCTTCTTGCAATGATCGCTGCAGCTCGCCTAAATGGCTGCTAACGGGTTTCATAGCACATAACACAGTTCGTGACAATTTGTGCACGTGGAGTGGTTTTTTTCTGTTATTTCTTGTTTTGTTAAAAAATGAAGACGTATCAGAAAAGGAGAAAGAAAATTAAACTTATTTATTCACTGATGAATAATAGCAAATTGTGAAAAGTTGATTCAGAATTTAGACGTTGTAAATAATTACAGGCAACCGTGGCCGAGTGGTTAGCGCGCTTGACTACTGATCTAAGAGAACTGCTTTCGAGTCCCGGGTAAGGCATGGATATTCGTGTTGTTTTCCTGCAGAGGTCCTGCCATCCTCAAAGACCTTCTACTATGGCATATAAACTGACAGGCTCCTGTCAGACCTTTGTGGCAAGCAGCTGCTTGAGGGGGTATTTATTTTTTTTCTTATTTTATATTTTAAAGAGGAATCCAGTAGTCTCAACGAGAGATTTTCTTAAACAGTGTGCTTTAATCGGACCACCTGGAATCTTTGGATCCGTGGAAATCATTCAGAGGTTTGTAGCAGGTCATTCATAAGTGTACCAAACAGAAATGAATTCTTCCTAAATCTTTTCAAAAACTTAAAATGAAAAATGGATGTGCTGACAAAATGCATATATTATGCTCCAAATATAAGGTATTTAACAGTGCACTACAATAATTTTTTTTAATGTAATCCAAGCTTTTTTTTAGGTGATAGGTTGAAAATCATTAGTCTGAAGTTTATAAGCGCTCATCGCGTATTTAAACGAAGCTAAAGGCGCTCATCGCGTATTTAAACAAAGCTAAAGGCGCTCATCGCGTATCGTTTAAATACGCCAATAAGCGCTCATCGCGTATTTAAACGATAAGCGCTCATCGCGTATCGTTTAAATACACCAATAAGCGCTCATCGCGTACTTAAACAAAGCTATAGGATCAGATTTCTTATTAGGATAGCTAAAATAATCATTGATTTAAAAAGAAAATGCTGGACAAATTCACTGAAAAAAATTTCTTCCAATTGTTAATTTCATTCACATTGTTTCTACTAATCAAATGGAAATAAATATTGCTTTTCATGGCACCCGATTCCTAAAATTTATCGAATCACTGAATGATTCGATAAATGTATATTTCGTCGGAGATGTTATAATTCTTTCAAGATTACCAACATTTTAATCAGAAGTGGATATTATAACCAGATATTGAACATGAACAAATTATAGTTGGGTTGTTTTACCTCTGAGCGGCACTTTTTTGCACACCATGGGCTAAATGGCCAGGTCACATGGACCTCGAAGGCTCAGAGAAGGTTGGGGGAAGGGACCCACTGGAACAGCTGTTGGAAGACAGATAGCCATCCAGTGTGTTCTTTAACGTGCACAGGGTATGACTCTCCCACACACGGGGCCACGGCTTAACGTCCCATCCGAACAAATTATAGTAAAATGAACTGATGATGAATTAATAATTCCTCAGACTTCTATCTTCGACAAGATTAAATGTTCTGAGCAGAACTGATGATTGACATTGGCTAAATGTTTGTAAAGAATGAACCTTATTTCAATATTTTGCAGTAAAACAATTCTTTTTTTCACGAAAATCCGTAATGATTGCATTTGAGTAAATGATTTCGATTTGCGACTTATAGGTCAGAGAAGAATCCTAGAAGATTCTCCTAGCTTTCAGAGGCATTCTCATACAGGCACATGCCCTAATAGGGGCGGGGGTGGCTCAGTCGGTAGCGAGTAAGGCTCGTAATCTGTAGTTCCCAGGTTCGAGTCCCAGCTGGGTCAGCGTTGAGATTTATCTCCGCAAAATTCTCCGCCCTGCCCACGGTCAGTAGGGGACACCGATGGGCTTGGAAAGGCCGCCGTCCGTCGGATGGGACGTTAAGCCGTGGTTCCGTTTGCGGGAGAGCCATACCCTGTGCACGTTAAAGAACACGCTGGATGGCCTTGACGGGAGACTACCATCTGTCTCCCAACAGCTGTTCCAGTGGGTCCCCTCCCCCAACCTTCTCTGAGCCTTCGGGGTCCATGTGACCTGGCCATTTAGCCCATGGTGTGCAAAAAAGTGCCGCTCAGAGGTAAAACAACCCAACATGTCCTAATAAGATTGGGTTGGCCAAATAAGATTGGGTGGCCTAATAAGATTGGGTGGCCTAATAAGATTGGCTCTGAGCGGCACTTTTTTGCACACCATGGACTAAATGGCCAGGTCACATGGACCCCGAAGGCTCAGAGAAGGTTGGGGGAGGGGACCCACTGAAACATCTGTTGGGAGACAGATGGTAGCCTCCCGTCAAGGCCATCCAGCGTGTTCTTTAACGTGCACAGGGTATGGCTCTACCGCACACGGGGCCACGGCTTAACGTCCCATCCGACGGACGGCGGCCTTTCCAAGCCCATCGGTGTCCCCTACTGACCGTGGGCAGGGCGGGGAATTTTGCGGAGATAAATCTCAACGCTGACGCAGCTGGGACTCCAACCTGGGAACTACAGATTACGAGCCTGGCGCGCTACCGACTGAGCCACCCCCGCCCCTCTAATAAGATTGAAGTCACTGCTAACCACTGTCTCATTACAGCCAACTTCGTTTTTTCGCAGTTTGACCTGCTGGAACAATGACTAACTTCTTATTCTCACTTTGCCAGTTAAGGCTTCATTTCGAAAAACAAATTTTTACGGAGCATTGTTTGAAAAATTCAATTGTTTTAGTATCTTCGTACCTTAAATATACTCTCTACATAAAAGTAAAAGTACAAAATATTCATATTTTTCCAGTAAAAAGTTAAATTCCAAACTCGGTAATTTCTGTAATAAGCTTTTCGTTGGAAAATGAAAACTGAAATAAATTATAAATCTAATTCAAATATATCTAGAATTAAAATAATATTTGTGCAATATTCAAACAGTTTTAGAGAATTTCGAAACTTTAGGGGGATAGTTTCATGTCATGAAAGTTTAGTTCAAACATTAATTAATACCCAAAAATAACAAAATCTCTTCCTTTAAGCCGTTAACTAAAGTAAGTGTTGTCATTTTTTTTTAAAGCTGACTGATAATCCTTTCAATTTTCATCTCTTCAGACGAAACTTTTTAAAGATAAGCACTGTTATTAAATATTCATATTTAGATAGCGTTTTAAATTCCGGAAGAATATTTAAAAAATTAAAATTTTAAACGGAGTTTACTGAGTTTTTTTATTTTTCTTCACCACTCTTTTACCCCAAAAAGCTCTTTCCAGAAGTTACCAATCTTCAAATTTATCTTCCCACTTGACAATATGCAAAAATCAACGTTCCAAAAAAAAAAAAAAAAATTCTGACCCGACTTCTATTCTCCCAAGGTCTTCTTCTCCTTTTGAGATAGCGGGTTCACTGTCTGCAGCCGACAGTTCCCAGACCCACAGAGTGCAACACTCTAGCCTTATCAGGGCGGGGTGGCTCAGTCGGTAGCGCGCCAGGCTCGTAATCTGTAGTTCCCAGGTTCGAGTCCCAGCTGGGTCAGTGTTGAGATTTATCTCCGCAAAACTCCCCGCCCTGCCCACGGTCAGTAGGGGACACCGATGGGCTTGGAAAGGCCACCGTCCGTCGGATGGGACGTTAAGCCGTGGCCCCGTGTGCGGGAGAGCCATACCCTGTGCACGTTAAAGAACACGCTGGATGGCCTTGACGGGAGGCTACCATCTGTCCCCCAACAGCTGTTCCAGTGGGTCCCCTTCACCAACCTTCTCTGAGCCTTCGGGGTTCATGTGACCTGGCCATTTAGCCCATGGTGTGCAAAAAAGTGCCGCTCAGAGGCACAACTCTGAGCCTTCGGGGTCCATGTGACCTGGCCATTTAGCCCATTGTGTGCAAAAAGTGCCGCTCAGAGGTAAAACAACCCAACCCAATCTAGCCTTATCGCGTCTGCCACATGGTCTCGAGTCAGCTGCCACCCCATCGCAGCTGGTAATTTTCTTCTAAATACCAATCTGTTCCTGATTTCAAGCAATGTATCTCAAGCCAGTTAACGTATCCTACTGTAGCTCAAACTTGCCATTTTCATTAGATGCAAGGACAAATAGCAGCTTAAAGAAAAAGCATTTTCTCTGAGGCGGTGACCTGCATCTGAGGCTGATGAAACGGTTTCAGATCATTAGATATCCACTGTTGGTTTGCTACGGAAGAAGGACAAAAAGGAAGGATAAAACATCCCTCAGGGCTCATATACTTAATGTGAAATAAATATGCATGTTAAATATTCAACTTCTTGAAACAAAAATTGAAATAGCAATTAGGCTGAAACTGGAGGAAATGTTTCAGTTTTGTCAAGATTCGCCCTGAGGAAGTTTGAGACGAAGTAAAGATTTGTTAAAAGCAACAAGTAATTTTTTTAAGGAATAAAATGAAAGTTTTATTTCACCAACATTATTAGAGTGTAAGCAGTGTAAGCAGAAATTTCGCATTCTCACTCTCTGAATGAACCGTTTTTTTTAGACCTTGAACGATTCCTTAAAACGACTACAGTTCAGTCGAAGTATTTGAGTAAAGGGAGTTTTTGCAAAGAAGATGTCAGAAAAAGCTTTGCTTAATGGAATTCAGGTTGAAAGGAAAAATAAAGTAAAATGTAGATTTTTACATTTAATTGAAAATGTGATTATCGACTAATACTAACGTAAAAGATTGAATCTAATGATCAGCATTCAGGCGAAGAAAAAATATCGATGGTTAGTTCTCATGTTTCAAGACTTTTCTTGCACTATCAATATTCTTTTTAATCTTTCATTTCGAAGTATTTTTTTCTTAAAAGCAAATCATTCTTTGTTTGATGATCAACTGCAATGAATCTTTAATTCGTAAAAGTGGTAGAGTCGGTGATCTTTTTGGCAGTCTATTGAAGCTCTTAATAGTTAAACTCACTTTTAAATTGGGGCGGGGTGGCTCAGTCGGTAGCGCGCCAGGATCGTAATCTGTAGTTCCCAGGTTCGAGTCCCAGCTGTGTCAGCGTTGAGATTTATCTCCGCAAAATTCCCCGCCCTGCCCGCGGTCAGTAGGAGACACCGATGGGCTTGGAAAGGCCGCCGTCCGTCGGATGGGACGTTAAGCCGTGGCCCCGTGTGTGGGAGAGTATGTGGACGTTAAAGAACACGCTGGATGGCTTTGACGGGAGGCTACCATCTGTCTCCCAACAGCTGTTCCAGTGGGTCCCCTCCCCCAACCTTCTCTGAGCCTTCGGGGTCCATGTGACTTGGCCATTTAGTCCATGGTGTGCAAAAAAGTGCCGCTCAGAGGTAAAACAACCCAATCACTTTTAAATTGCAATTCAATATCAATGATGTGCCATTTAAACTTTGTTTTACACTAAAGTCTATTTTTTTAACTTGGATGCGAAATAAAATTCTTTTTTATTTCTTTATATTCGTGGAACATGCAAATTCATATATTTATTTCTTTTAAAATAAAAACAATATACAAGTAGTTCGTAGGCATGCATGTTGCTTTCCTCAAGTAGGCGTTAGAATACACTGTCCACGTTATCATGCGAAAGCTAGAAGCTTTGTACACTTCATAGAATAGTCCTCACAATAGGAGAAATAATGGTTGAATCGAACTCGAAAGTTTTCTGCATTGCATCCTAAGTTCACTGCCATCATCAGACCGGTGATCTTATATGCATCGTCTATATGGGCGAACACCACCGCCGCCAATATTCATAAGATTCAGGTCTTACAAAACAAAATCTTGAGAGCAGCCGGGGGGGGGGGGGGGCTCAGTCGGTAGCGCACCAGGCTCTAATTTGTAGTTCCCAGGTTCGAGTCCCAGCTGGGTCAGCGTTGAGATTTATCTCCGCAAAATTTCCCCACCCTGCCCACGGTCAGTAGGGGACACCGATGGGCTTGAAAAGGCCGCCTCCGTCGGATGGGACGTTAAGCCGTGGCCCCGTGTGCGGGAGAGTCATACCCTGTGCACGTTAAAGAACACGCTAAATGGCCTTGACGGGAGGCTACCATCTGTCTCCCAACAGCTGTTCTAGCGGGTCCCCTCCCCCAACCTTCTCTGAGCCTTCGGGGTCCTTGTGGCCTGGCCATTTAGCCCATGGTGTGCAAAAAAGTGTCGCTCAAGAGGTAAAACAATCCAATCCAATGAGAGCAGCGGTCGATGCCCCATGGGTTGTTACTAACAGACGACTTCATTCTGACTTGGGTATCGACCACATTTACACCCATATTAAGCGCACCTTGAAAAAGTTCTTCGAGGGTGTGGATAATAATCCAAACGTGATTATTTATCGTCTTTTATTTTATGATCATACTGTTTTGAATAAGTACAAGAGGCCTAAAATGATGGCCTCCTCTGAGGAGAGCTTCCCATTTTTGGTCTCTTGTGCGATCATATCTTGCTTTTTGCTCTTTTAGTTACTTGCCCTTCGGGGCCCAACCACGGGGGGTTTACCTTTGTTTTATACTCATGCCAATCAGGCACAACCTTAGATGGAGATGGTTAAGGGCACTGTATTGCCCGGAACATCGAATATCCTTTGACGATCTACGATCTACAACTAAGTTCACAAAAAGGACATCAATGTGAAAGTTGGGAAGGGTTAGTCTTCCAGTTCACTTTTTCACTGTATTCGGGGAAATTAAGATTCATTCTTATACATATATCGGCATACAGAAAACTTCCAAAAATATACGTTATCAAGCTCTCATGGGAAGGGGGGGGGTATAACTTACCGATAATTATTCCACAGTATGTATGAACTTGCCACACATATTCCTCCAGGGTAAAGGATTAACAAATTTTGCTACTTGGGTTAAAAAGTGACCTGTAGTTGAAAACTTTGTTTAAATGCCACGCTGTACAATAAATTACGTTTATTTTGGCGAATTCTACTATTAATATTCTCATGGGCTGTGATATTTTTTTCTAATAGTAGCAAAGGTTCTTCATTTCTATTTCTTCAGCAAAATGTACTTAACTTCACTAGTCAGGGGCGGGGATGGCTCAGTCGGTAGCGCGCCAGGCTCGTAATCTGCAGTTCCCAGGTTCGAGTCCCAGCTGGGTCAGCGTTGAGATTTATCTCCGCATAACTCCCCGCACTGCCCACGGTCAGTAGGGGACACCGATGAGCTTGGAAAGGCCGCCGTCCGTCGGATGGGACGTTAAACCGTGGCCCCGTGTGCGGGAGAGCCATACCCTGTGCACGTTAAAGAACACGCTGGATGGCCTTGACGGGAGGCTACCATCTGTTTCCCAACAGCTGTTCTAGTGGGTCCCCTCCCCCAACCTTCTCTGAGCCTTCGGGGTCCATGTGACCTGGCCATTTAGCCCATGGTGTGCAAAAAAGCGCCGCTCAGAGGTAAAACAACCCAACATTAAAGAACACGCTGGATGGCCTTGACGGGAGGCTACCATCTGTGTCCCAACAGCTGTTCCAGTGGGTCCCCTCCCCCAACCTTCTTTGAGCCTTCGGGGTCCATGTGACCTGGTCATTTAGCCCATGGTGTGCAAAAAAGTGCCGCTCAGAGGTGAAACAAACAAAATCGTAATCTTTTTATAAAGCTTTTCCAAGAGACAAAAGTTTGAACATTATTTCGAGCCAAAAAAAGATAAGAAAAGAGAGTATTTGCAGAAGCCAAAAAGAGAGAGAAAAAAAAAACTAATTTCCCTGGAGTCGATTTCCCAACTCGACAGCATTTTGGCACATCAGATTAGAATGACATCTTTTCGGTAAAGTTTAAAAATGTAGTTTTGAAATTTGACTTCCGTTATCATCGTCTTATTTTTACATTCATAATGTGTTAATTCGTCGATAGATATTTCTACAGAACAGAGGGTCATTCTTTGGAACTACATAACATTATTAGTTTGCTACGATGAAAAAATTACGATAATTTATCAATTAATAAGGAACCATTTTGGTTAAAGTGTTGTCTCCTTTTTCCAGGATCATATACAAGAAGTGCTTAACAAATGGGAGCAGATAGATGATGAGATATGGGCGAAGATCATCTGCATGGAGAGGAACAGAAGAGTTGCCAAAGCCTATGCAAGAACTCCAGTCCTCACGGTTAACGGATCAGGGGATGGTTTCGATGGATACAAGTAAAAACATCTTTTTCTCTTTTAACTTATTTATCAGTATTTCTTTTAATTTTCATGACGCTATTTAAAAACCTGGTAAAAATATTTTCTAATGATCTCAAATCTACGATATGATGATAACTTTCGGGAGGTCATGAAAATGGCCGAAAATTTATGGATTATGCAGTTTTGATTTTCTGTTAGAGAAAGCTTTTACTTGGATTTTGAATTCAACACAAGCTCTTCCATTTAGCAAATCTATCATTCCATAATCCAATACAGAGACTATGTTTCATAACTCAGAAATCTGAACTTTTTCATCTGTTAGACTGGGTTAGGTATCTAACAGATATTCTATTATTAAATGCTCTATTATAAATTGGTTATGCATAACCGATCTGGGCTGTCCCGTGGCCGAGTGGTTAGCGCGCTTGGCTACTGATCTAAGGGACCCGGGTAAGGCATGGATGTTTGTGTTGCTTTTCTGCTGAGGTTCCGAGGGGCGGGGGTGGCTCAGTCGGTAGCGCGCCAGGCTCGTAATCTGTAGTTCCCAGGTTCGAGTCCCAGCTGGGTCAGCGTTGAGATTTATTTCCACAAAATTCCCCGTCCTGCCCACGGTCAGTAGGGGACACCAATGGGCTTGGAAAGGCCGCCGTCCGTCGTAAGGGACGTTAAGCCGTGGTCCCGTTTGCGGGAGAGCCATACCCTGTGCACGTTAAAGAACACGGCTGGATGGCCTTGACGGGAGGCTACCATCTGTCTCCCAACAGCTGTTCCAGTGGGTCCCCTCCCCCAACCTTGTCTAAGCCTTCGGGGTCCTTGTGACCTGGCCGTTTAGCCCATGGTGTGCAAAAAAGTGCCGCTCAGACGCAAAACAACCCAAAAAGCTGAGGTCCCGCCGTCTTCACAGATCTTCGACTATGACGTATAAACTGACAGGACCCTGTCAGACCTCTGTGGCAAGCAGCTACTTGAACGGATATTTATTATTATTTTACAATCGATCTGTAATAGAGCATTTGGATATTATCATTAATAATTGTAGCAATTATGCATCGGTTTCCAATCATTTAGTGGCCCTTTCTGTTTTTTAAAGCAAAAATTAGTTTTTATTGACTCAAGATATATTTTATGGTATCTATTTTCTTCAAAATATTAATCTATCGATTGATGGAATCAATAAAAAAGTGTTAATATTTTGAGGAAAGTTAATATATCCTTTGAAGTTTCAAATTCTATGCAATCTCTTTGCTATTTAAATACTTTGTTTAACAAATAATTCAACTCTCAAGTACAGTGGCATACCCAAAGGTGGGTGCGGGGTTATTATAACCCCCTTAAGGGCTTCAGTACGATGTATTTTTTAAAGCAGTTCTCCAAAATAAGAGACTCAAGCAAAGTGGCGCAAAGCAAATACCCAGAAACTTCCAAAGGGGTGTTTGAGTCTTATTTAATGTATACGAGTTAGTATTTTGAGCGCCACTTCTCAAGTATATTGCTAAAGTGTGAACCCTCCCCCAAATGAAAGTGTTTGGGTTGGGTTGTTTTACCTCTGAGCGGCACTTTTTTGCACACCATGGGCTAAATGACCAGGTCACATGGACCCCGAAGGCTCAGAGAATGTTACGGGAGGGGACCCACTGGAACAGTTGTTGGGAGACAGATGGTAGCCTCCCGTCAAGGCCATCCAGCGTGTTCTTTAACGTGCACAGGATATGGCTCTCCTGCACACGGGACCACGGCTAAACATCCCATCCGACGGACGGCGGCCTTTCCAAGCCCATCGGTGTCCCCTACTGACCGTGGGCAAGGCGGGGAATTTTGCGGAGATAAATCTCAACGCTGACCCAGTTGGGACTCGAACCTGGGAACTACAGATTAAGTGTTTGGGTAGGATACACTACTGCTGAAGTAGAACTGTTTTATTCACATTGAAGACAGAAAACATTTATCTTTCTTAGTGTGAAGTATTCGAAGAAGGTTTGCTCTACATATTTTTCCTTCCTTTTCAGATAACAACTGCAAATGAAGATTAAGTTAGCAAGCGATGAAACTGAAAAACAAATATCTTTAACAATCATTTGCAGAATATAATATGTCCTGATTCGATATCGCGTACATTTATTTCCACTGCGATAAGCCGCTGCTTTATGAATATTTCATCATGGATGACCTAGATGTCAACGATTTTCAAATAAGCAGTTATTT
Source organism: Ryuthela nishihirai (assembly GCA_038380435.1). Lineage (NCBI taxonomy): Eukaryota > Metazoa > Arthropoda > Arachnida > Araneae > Heptathelidae > Ryuthela > Ryuthela nishihirai. The sequence goes on along the minus strand of JAWZYU010000028.1, from coordinate 20,733,521 downwards.
GCATTTCCTTTTTTCCTGAATATTATCAGCAAATCTCTGAGCTTCATCGTACTTCTATTCTGAGAGAATGACGTGTCGCAAAATTACACACACAATGAAAAATCTTTTACACACTTAATTCAAAGCTAAGAATATTTCGTTTGCAGATGACACTGCCTTGGTTTACTGTGATTTAAAAACACTTCAAATTTGGTTCCAAACAAATAAATTATTAATGAATGTAAATAAAACGAAAATATGTATTTTAATACTGTTAGGTTGTAGCCTACTGTTAGTGGGTCCGCTCCACCAACCTTCTCCGAGCCTTCGGGGTCCATGTGACCTGGCCATTTAGCCCATGGTGTGAAAAATAGTGCTGTTCAGAGGTAACCCAGATCAAGAAAAAAAATTAAGTGGGAGGTAGACCCTCTTGCCCTTTCCCTTCCTCCTAGATCTGGTCTTGGTCAGTACCCATATGGGGGCGGGAGTGGCTCAGTCGGTAGCGCGCCAGGCTCGTAATCTGTAGTTCCCAGGTTCGAGTCCCAGCTGGGTCAGCGTTGAGATTTATCCCCGCCTGCCCACGGTCAGTAGGGGACACTGATGGGCTTGGAATAGGCAGCCGTCCGTCGGATGGGACGTTAAGCCGTTTCCCCGTGTGCGGGAGAGCCATACCCTGTGCATGTTAAAGAACACGCTGGATGGCCTTGACGGGAGGATACCATCTGTCTCCCAACAGCTGTTCCAGTGAGTCCCCTCCCCCAACCTTCTCTGAGCCTTCGGGATCCATGTGACCTGGCCATTTAGCCCATGGTGTGCAAAAAAGTGCCGCTCAGAGGTAAAACAACCCAACCCAAAGTACCCATATGTTCTTTTATAAATCCAATTTCTTAGTCGAGTCTCAACCCTACTAGGAAATGGGCAACTGATTTTGGGAGCGTTAGTGAGATTCTACACGGATCTGCTGATCCGTGTAGAATCCCACTAATGCCTCTTGAGAATATTTCGCTTTTGAGAAGAAGGTTTTTCAAGGGGCTTTTCAAAGAGGCGAAATGCTTCTTGAGAAATATTTTGCTTTTTCTCTATTGGTAATAGTTTCTCTGTTATGTAAACGTTTTCGTGGTTGTATGGTTAACATGCTTTGATGAGTATCAAAGGGACTTTGGCTTGATATTTATTTTCTTCTATTGACTTCGTGCTGAAGTCTTGCTTTTTTCACAGACTTTTTCTGTCTTATGATATTGGTGTTTTTTCAGTCTATCTTTCTTTGGGGCGCGGGTGGCTCAGTCGGTAGCGCGCCAGGCTCGTAATCTGTAGCTCCCAGGTTCGAGTCCCAGCTGGGTCAGCGTTGAGATTTATCTCCGCAAAATTCTCCACCCTGCCCACGGTCAGTAGGGGACACCGATGGGCTTGGAAAGGCCGCCGTCCGTCGGATGGGACGTTAAGCCGTGGCCCCGTGTGCGGGAGAGCCATACCCTGTGCACGTTAAAGAACACGCTGGATGGCCTTGACAGGAGGCTACCATCTGTCTCCCAAGAGCTATTCCAGTGGGTCCCCTTCCCTAATTTTCTCTGAGCCTTCGGGGTCCATGTGACCTGGCCATTTAGCCCATGGTGTGTAAAAAAGTGCCGCTCAGAGGTAAAACATCCTAACCCAACTCAGTCTATCTTTGGAACTCTCATTGGAAAAAGGTCTTTGCTATTATTTCCTATCTATAAAAAATATATAAAATAGTGGAAAAATATATATTTTGATTATAAATAATTTCTGAAATAAGAGAGTGCAGTGATATTTCCCTTATATTTAATTTCTCTAATTTGCATTATATAGTGGAACATTGTAACATATTTTTGTTTATATTCTGTAATTTCGCAATGTTAGATTATAACTAGTTCGAATCTTAATTTCGTTTTAGATTCCTTATATTCAGTTTTCATTACATATATAAGAAATATATTGCGGTTTGTTATACCTTGTGGCAATGTTTAGTAGATACCAAATTTCTTATGTTCGTGCTGTTTTCATTCATAGTCTGATTCAATATTTTTTTTTATCTGATGTTTTTTAAAATGAATACGGAAATAAAGTTATTATTATTACGAATTTGCATTCTATTAAAAGCAGTCTTAAATTACATTCATTGCTTCTTCAACCTTTTTGAACATTACATAGCGCCTAACGCCAAATGAAGGCCAAATAATCATTTTGAAAAGTTTCCTAAGTCAAACGTTCAACGTCCTGTGACATCAGACGCATGTGATCATACGTCAATGTAATTTCGATTAGAGTTTTATTCTGGCATTTTGCTGGGGCAGGGGTGGCTCAGTCGGTAGCGCGCCAGGCTCGTAATCTGTAGTTCCCAGGTTCGAGTCCCAGCTGGGTGAGGCGTTGAGATTTATCTCCGCAAAATTCCCGCCTTGCCCACGGTCAGTAGGGGACACCGATGGGCTTGGAAAGGTCGCCGTCCGTCGGGTGGGACGTTAAGCCGTGGCCTCGTGTGCGGGAGAGCCATACCCTACTGCTGTTGGGAGACAGACTACCATCTGTCTCCCAACAGCTGTTCCAGTGGGTCCGCTCCACCAACCTTCTCCGAGCCTTCGGGGTCCATGTTACCTGGCCATTTAGCCATGGTGTGCAAAAAAGTGCCGCTCAGAGGTAAAACAACCAATCAACCAACTGACATTTTGCTTCCATAAATTATTCTCATTAAGTAACGCATATGTATTTTTGCACTTCGTCCTAAGAGTCTTTTAGAAATATTCTTCCAGTATACATGCATCAAACTTATATATTCACGTCTCCTACCTCCTAGAATGCACTGTGAAACATGCATTAATAGACTTACAAAGAGATAATTTTGTTTTTCCAACACACCCATTATTATTAACTGCTAACAAATATTTACTGGGGTGATGTAAGTGCCTTGTTGTCACGTGGTACCAGATGCATCTCCGTGGCAATGAACTTCATCACATCCTTCCCCATCGCCAACGCTCTTTCAGGTGTTGCTGAAATTAATTTCTTCTCTTTCTGTTTCCAGGATCGGGCTGTGTGGGTTTGAGAATCCCATGAGAGACCCCAAGACCGAAGATGCCAAGCGACATATCGGACACGTGAGTAGAAATCTGCTTTCTCTCTGTCATCCAGGTTGTTCAACTTTCAGCTGCCGAGGCGTCGTCCGTCGCCGACGTCGTCTCCTCGCTGCCCACGGCGCCGCAACGCCCTTTCCAATTCGGAAGAGCAAACGATGTTGCATCGCACTTTGCGGGTGGCTCGCTTGGCTTGGGAGGGTGCAGTCGAGATTTGAAAACCGAGTGTACATTATCCTCCAGGAGGGTCAGCTCTGCAACAGATGCTGCTGACGTGCCCAAAGGGGCACGTCAGCAGCATCTGTTGCAGAGCTGACCTCCTGGAGGATAATGTGCGTGTGAAAAAAAAACGCGTGGCAGTTTTTTTTCTTGAAAATTTCCTGAATATATGACGGCATATTTTTTGGCTCCACCCTCTGCAGGAAGTCCTTCTTGAAGGAGCGGAAGAGATGCTAAAGGGTTTGTCCGCCTTCCCATCTCGAAGCCGAAAAAGGCGGATTCTGTTGGCACAAGTGAAAGGCGATATGCAAATGAGACAGATGGAGTGTCGTCATTTGAGGGAGTTGTGTCACGAAGTGACGTTAAAACTACGTCATGCAGTGACAATATATTTCAACTGGCCATTTATTCATGCTAGTTTCTAATAGTCTTTGAATTTAAGTATAATAATAACCTGGCATCCTATGTCAAAAATGTGGTTATGTATATACTCATTGAGTATTTTAATATTAATGCTAGACCAATGATACGTCAACAATGAGTCAGATCCAGGGATCAATGACTTCTGAAATGGACTCTTTACGGAAAAACGTGATTGAAGAGAAGTTAAAGATCACGACTAAATCTGTTAAAATCACGATTTACATCCGTGCATATTCGGAATTTAAAGAGTTAAGGACTCTTGAATATTTAACAGCAACAGTATCCTTCAAAACAATCGATCTAAAATGTTAATTCAGACTAGTTAAATCAGAAGCAATAGCCGTTGATTATTTCAAAATTTATTAAACCTACGTTTTAACAACTTTAGTAACGATTTTTCTAATTTTTACCAATTTTAAAGGATTTTTTTTTTTGAAGAACGACACAAACTATTGTTAAAGCTCTTTCAAATATCCAACGAATATTTTTAATATTCAAAATCTGAATAGATTCTTCTGAGAGTTTTAAATAGTCTAGTCACATTTTCAATACAAAGCACATTTAAGAAGTCCAAGAGCTCTAATTTACTCCCTATTGACATAATATGAACATGTTCTTGATTGAGCGGCATGCTATCTGTATGAAATCTACGCTATTAATTTAAAGTGAAATTACGCAAGATAGATTCTCAAGATAATGTATCGTGGAAAGAACTGCAACATTCGTCTAATGAAAGCATTCTTCAGGGCAATATTCCTGTCAATAGCATTCTCAATTTATCCATCATCCTCACAGAAATTTAGAGTCGGTGTTCGTAACCATGTTTCCAAACCTATTACACTGGGTTGGGTTGTTTTACCTCTGAGCGGGGGTGGCTCAGTCGGTAGCGCGCCAGGTTCGTAATCTGTAGTTCCCAGGTTCGAGTCCCAGCTGGGTCAGCGTTGAGATTTATCTCCGCAAAAATTCCCCGCCCTGCCCACGGTCAGAAGGGGACACCGATGGGCTTGGAAAGGCCGCCGTCCGTCGGATGGGACGTTAAGCCGTGGCCCCGTGTACGGGTTGTTTGGGTTGTTTTACCTCTGAGCGGCACTTTTTTGCACACCATGGGCTAAATGGCCAGGTCACAAAGACCGCGAAGGCTCAGAGAAGGTTGGGGGAGGGGACCCACTGGAACAGCTGTTGGGAGACAGATGGTAGCCTCCCGTCAAGGCCATCCAGCGTGTTCTTTAACGTGCACAGGGTATGGCTCTTCCACACACGGGCCACGGCTTAACGTCACATCCGACGGACGGCGGCCTTTCGAAGCCCATCGGTGTCCCCTATTGACCGTGGGCAGGGCGGGGAATTTTGCGGAGATAAATCTCAACGCTGACCCAGCTGGGACTCGAACCTGGGAACTACAGATTACGAGCCTGGCGCGCTACCGACTGAACCCCCCCCCCCCGCCCCCCGCCCCCCCCCCCCCGTGTACGGAGAGCCATACCCTGTGCACGTTAAAGAACACGCTGGATGGCCTTGACGGGAGGCTACCATCTGTCTCCCAACAGCTGTTCCAGTGGGTCCCCTCCCCCAACCTTCTCTGAGCCTTCGGGTCCATGTGACCTGGTCATTTAGCCCATGGTGGGCAAAAAAGTGCCGCCCAAAGGTAAAACAACTCAACCCAACCTCTGAGCGGCACTTTTTTGCACACCATGGGCTAAATGGCCAGGTCACATGGACCCCGAAGGCTCAGAGAAGGTTGGGGGAGGAGACTCACTGGAACAACTGTTGGGAGACAGATGGTAGCCTCCCGTCAAGGCCATCCAGCGTGTTCTTTAACGTGCACAGGGTATGTCTCTCCCGCACACGGGGCCGCGGCTTAACGTCCCATCCGACGGACGGCAGCCTTTAAAAGCCCATCGGTGTCCCCTACTGACCGTGGGCAGGGCGGGGAATTTTGCGGAGATATATCTCAACGCTTACTCAGCTGGGACTCGAACCTGGGAACTACAGATTACGAGCCTGGCGCGCTACCGACTGAGCCACCCCCGCTCCATTACACTGGGAAAAGTGGCAAAGATAATGCTTATACAACGTTCCATATTCAAAACGCCAATGAAAAATTGGTGATAAAACTATTGCCGAATTTCACTAACTAAATTAAAACACAGAATAGTCGAGAAAATAGGATACTGATGAACGTGGAAATGACCACCGTCCGTTGGATGTGGAATTAGGGAGTGATCATGTGCGTAGGTCAATCATATGCCCTGCGTACATTAAAGAAAAGTTTTGATAACCTTGAGTGGCTTAATTTCGTCTCTTAAAAGCTACTCCAGGTGACTTTTCCGCGAAATGCAAATCGCAACCTCTGCCACAAAAAAATGTATGACAAAACTGTTTGCGTATGTCCCATTTAGTTCAAAGGAACAGTCACATGTTGGAAAACAACGCATTATTGGTGATAAAGCGTTACGTGTCGTCACGGATGTAAATCGTGATTTACGTAAGAGTACGGATTAGTATTATCTGCTGAGTTGTCTTAAATGGCCTCCATCGGAGACCACGCATGCGTGGAGACGTTTCACCAGATTGTTATAAATGTCCCTCAACGTCGCAGAGTCGATGATGCAGTATGCCTCTGTGATACTTTGTCGAAGGTCGTCGACGCAGAGTTCGCCATTGCATAGACGAAGCCTTTAAATAGCCCTTTAATGACTTTAATGAGCAAGCGGAGTGAACTGTAGTGAAATCGGAAGAACAAGCAGACTTTGCCACTGATCCCATATCTCATCCAGTTGACCCCATGTCCTATCCAGCTTTCCCCATGTGTCACCCTGTGTCACCCCATGTGTCCCATGTTCCCATCCAGTTGTTCTCATGTGTCATCAAGTTGCACCCTATTCCCATCCAATCCCCCCATGGACATTTCAGTTGTTCACATGTCCCATTCGGGGCGGGGTGACTCAGTCGGTAGCGCGCCAGGCTCGTAATCTGTAGTTCCCAGGTTCGAGTCCCAGCTGGGTCAGAGTTGAGATTTATCTCCGCAAAATTCCCGCCCTGCCCACGGTCAGTAGGGGACACCGATGGGCTTGGAAAGGCCGCCGTCCGTCGGATGGGACGTTAAGCCGTGGCCCCGTGTGCGGAAGAGCCATGCTCTGTGCACGTTAAAGAACACGCTGGATGCCTTGACGGGAGGCTATCATCTGTCTCCCAACAGCTGTTCCAGTAGGTCCCCTCCCCCAACCTTCTCTGAGTCTTCGGGGTCATGTGACCTGTTCATTTAGCCCATGGTGTGCAAAAAAGCACCGCTCAGAGATAAAACAACCCAACCCATCCAGTTGCCTCCATATTCCACACAATTAAGTCCCCCCCTCCCCCAAGTCCCATTCAGGTTTGTGGAGACAGTCTTTAATGTCTCTAATGGTGGAGTTCCATCATGTTGACACCAAATGTTTTGTACCATTATGAGGAAACGATTATTTAAATTTTCAATATTGTTCAATATCATACTTTCCTTTCTGTAGTAATCTGGGCTAATTTCACCATTTAGGTCATAGGAATGAAAAAAGGCTCCAACTAGTTGATAATTGTATACAATCACCACGCATTCGTGGACCATTGCGTCTGGTATCGGTTCCAATATGACAGTGTCTCGCAAACTGTGTGCCGCGAGAGATTCCTAGTGTGCCGCGAGAGATTTTCGAATTGACACTAGATATTCCAAAGATTGCATTTTGACTTGACTTGTGTTATCGACATGCTTTAATATCGACCTGCTATCGACGTGCTTTAATAAAAATCTTTCAGATTTTATCAACTCGGATCTTGTAAGCATTTATCAAGCTTTTTTCAAATTTTGGTATTAATTTTTGATTATTTGAAGCCATAGAATGGACAAATATTTAAAACAAACACCGAGTTACGAATTAAAGAACGAGAGCAAATCTTCAAGTAAAACCAGGCTGATGACTTCAACAAAGCGCAAATATAATGACGATTATATAGAGTTTGCTTTTATTCTTTTTTAGGTGTGCCGCGGAAAAAAAAATTGATTCGGTGTGCCGCAGAGTAAAAAAGTTTGCGAGACACTGCAATATGCAATGGAGATTCTCTGTACTCAATAGGGCATGATGTGCATGTTTACAATGTCATTTTGGGAAAACTTGGCTTTGTCGGTCCACAGTTTCTGTTGTGTGAATGCTGGATTTTTACACAATCAATTCAACATAAAATTGCCTCACTCGTAACATAGAGGTTTATCGACCTGTAGCGGAGGTCTTGCAGCAAAGTTGCATGAGAGAGATGAAAATTTTGACTCTACAGATTGTTGAACAGATGTCGCTATTTAATGTCGCAGAGTCGTTAGAATTTACATGTACTCGTGTGGGCATATGCAGGATAGTAGACCACAAGACTACAGCTCATAATTGTCGTACAACGTTCCACTGTCTACCAGGATGTTTATGTTTGTATTAAGTAAAATTGGGTTGGGTTGTTTTACCTCTGAGCGGCACTTTTTTGCACACCATGGGCTAAATGGCCAGGTCACATGGACCCCGAAGACTGAGAGAAAGTTGGGGGAGGGGACCCACTGGAACAGCTGTTGGGAGACAGATGGTAGTTTCCCGTCAAGGCCATCCAGCCTGTTCTTTAACGTGCACAGGGTATGGCTCTCCAGCCCACGGGGCCACGGCTTAACGTCCCATCCGACGGACGGCGGCCTTTCTAAGCCCATCGGTGTCCCCGACTGACCGTGGGCAGGGCGGGGAATTTTTGCGGAGATAAATCTCAACGCTGACCCAGCTGGGACTCGAACCTAGGAACTGCAGGTGACGAGCCTGGCGCGCTACCGACTGAGCCACCCCCGCCCCGTATTAAGTACAAGTTTATAGAACTGGTTACATGGTAAATAAGAATTGCATGCGTTGAATTACGTGCTTTACAATAGTTTTCCATAGAAAGCTCGAGTTGTATTCTCTTTGTACCCACATTCGCGTTGCTGGGGGGAACCTGATGACGTTATCTAAAAGTGGCACCTTTTATTGGGTATATGGCCATTTTATTCGGTATGTGAATTGGAGCCTGTTATGCGTGGATATGTGCTCGTTCCCCATGATGTGAGACCCTCGCTAAGCCACTGCCCACATTCACCATATACATGAAAGGATAATTTATTACCACACCCACCTAATAACGTGTGGATCCACCTTTGGTCCTCATAACAGCAGCAACACATTATGGCATGGACTCTACTAGGCGTTGAAAAACGTTTAGGTGGTGGTGTAGCCCATTATTCCAGGACAACAGTCTATAAGGCACCAAGAGTTGGTGTTTGGTTTCGGGCTCGAATGCATCGCTCCACTTTGTCCCACAGATGCTCAATAGGGTTCAAATCCGAAGAGTGTGAGGACCAATTCCAGGGTTTGTGAACTCCCTGGAATGTTCCTTCAACCAGTCCTTCGAAAAACGGGAGCTTTGAGAAAGAGCTTGTCTCGTTGAATGAAGGCATCTTGCTCTGCGAAATGGATAGCCTGAATGGATGTAGGTGGTCAGCAAATACGTCAATTGTGACGGCAAGTACGTCCTTGTGACTTATCCCCACGAACATGCCCAGAACATTGCACTGTTTCCACCAGCCTGTAACATCCCGACTTCACAATTTGGGTCTGTGGTTTCGTGTGGTCTAAGCTGTAGATGCAATTTTCTGTAAAAATGTTGTAGTTGGAAGTTTCTAGTCTCTGTTTCCAGTCTTTCATGATCCATTTGTGATTTTCCTTCACTCACTGCAGCCTCATAGCAGAGTGGCATGCTATTAATAAGGGTACCCGATGTGGGCATCGGCCGCCATATCCCAGTCATGTCATCATACGCCAAATGGTGTTTGCACAAACCTTTCATTGAATGCCGACATTATCATCTGCACTCTGACCCTTCATCCCGGTGTTATGATACGGGTGAGGCGGCACTCACCTGAAACATCATGGCCCAGTTATGGCCACATTTTCCCCGCCAACTGCAGGTTTTGTCGGTTTTCATGTAGTCCTGGTACACACGTGCGATGGTCGCATGCGGAAATCCTAGAACGATTTTTTTTCCTAGAAACGATTTTTTTTTTAGAAATTAGTGATGTGGCAATCTTCGTGTCACGTAACACGAAGGTTGCCACATCACTAATTTCTAAAAAAAAACTTTGCCAGATATTTTTTCTGAATTCTGTAATCAACCATAGTGTTTGGATATTTTTTGAGCGACTGTACGTACTCATGTATTACCTAATTTCCAAATCGTGCTATGTTTAGCGAAGAGAATAAAGGATACACCGAATTTTAAGCTAGCAAGAAAGTATACATATTATACTAATCTCTTTGTTAAAGAGCTTGATGTATGACATGAAAGTTCTGTTTCCATTCCAGTCTGATATTATTGTTCTCCTCAAGTTCTGCTTTATTCAATCTCAAAAGGATCCGTTGATTCTTTCAGCTATCACACAACAGAACGAAGACAGAATATTTTCTCTCTGACATCATTTCTCGTGCATATAGAGCGATCTGAAACTGTGCTTGGTAGATCCATCCATAATAAATTCACTGATTACCTGTAGAAATCTAGAGAGTTGCGGGTTCGATTCCCACTACGTCAGCAATAATTTTTTTCAGGAGTTTTTAACAACTGCTGGTAGATATTTCAGCCCAACTACTACCGGTCGCTTTCAGCTATTCATTAAACATTTATCTCAGTTAAATTAAAATAAATTTAGTCTGAACCATGGGCGTCCGCAGAGGGGGGCAAACGGGGCACTTGCCCCCCCCCCTCCCTGGGATCGAGTAAAAAATTTCACAAATTATAATCGTAACAATTTAAACGTAATTAATTTATATACATTATATATGTGTTTTTGTATTGATGCAATACTGTATTCTATAACCTACTTGTGGAAAAAAAAATAAATAAAAATGTATTGATGTAATTATTTGTTTTCAAGCTTCCCCCCCCCCCTGGAAAATTTTCCGCGGACCCCATGGTCTGAACATTACTTTCTTAATGACTTTCTTCGGGGTCATGATTTCACCAAAAAATAAAATCATTGAAATTGCATCTAAAAAATTTTAAAATCGGACATTCATAATGAGTTGGGTTGGGTTGTTTTACCTCTGAGCGGCACTTTTTGCACACCATGGGCTAAATGGCCAGGTCACATGGACCCCGTAGGCTCCGAGAAGGTTGGGGAAGTGACCCACTGGAACAGCTGTTGGGAGACAGATGGTAGCCTCCCGTCAAGGCCTTCCAGCGTGTTCTTTAACGTTAACAGGGTATGACTCTCCCGCACACGGGGCCACGGCTTAACGTCCCATCCGACGAACGGCGGCCTTTCCAAGCCCATCGGTGTCCCCTACTGACCGTGGGCAGGGCGGGGAGTTATGCGAAGATAAATCTCAACGCTGATCCAGCTGGGACTCGAACCTGGGAATTCATAATGACTTCTTTCGGCAATGTTAAGAATTAGTATTGTTATTTTTCAGTTTACTTCCTCCAATGCCGTATGCATTGTTAATTAGTATTTAGAAGAAATGTTTTTAAATTAAACTTTCTGATCTTATATCCTTAAAAGAAATCAAATTCTGAGTTGCGCTTTTCACATTGGTGAAGGAATCAGGTTTTGGGAACCGTGCTTCCCAGCCACAAACAATCGTTCAACGATTATGGTAAACACCCTGTTTTCCCATTTTCTGTATTTTTTTACACCTTCTTAAACAGGTTTTTTTTTTAACAGCTTCCGTTATTATCCAATAAACAACATAAAGTAAAGACAAAGACTCCCATTCAGGAAACATTAGAATCATTTCAGATGAAACTTCTAGTCAAAAACCACCCTTTTAAATAGCATTTTTTTCATTTACAAGGCTGTATGTCCCTGTGGGTGTGTTTGCATAGAAAAAACCCTCCAGCAGTCAGCTGTTGGCCCGTCACCATGGCGACCATCCTATCTTTTTGGATGGGAGTGCACTCACCGCATCTCGAGTAGGCGCCTGAGCGCGTGGGCAATCCAGCCTACATGTTCAGGTGGACTTGCACTTTCTCTCCACTGTGGGCGGAACCGAGGGTCGAGACAGAGCCGTAAAAGGACACCCGTCGATGGAGGCGAGAGCTTCCTCTCCCTCTACCCACCCCATCGGTCTGCAGTCAATTTCTTCTTTCCTCTAGACAGAAAAGACACTTGGACGTGAAGGAATCTCTCCAAAAGACAAGAAATCCCAATAGCACCAGTTTCTGTTTCGCTATGTAATTTAAATTCCTTTGGTTGTTTATTTACTACCAATGCACTGCCATAGAGGTTTAGGGATTTCTCTTTTTAAACGATTCATATGTACATTAAATGAATGTCTAAAAACAAAAGAAAATATATTCCTTCAAGCAGCTGCTTGCCACAGAGGTCTGACAGGAACCTGTAAGTTTATACGGCATTGAAGAAGGTCTGTGAAGACTGCGGAACTACAGCAGAAAGACAAAACATCCATGCCTTATCGGTGGCTCAAACAACTCAATAAAAATTTATTTGTTATTTATAGTGGGGTTTATGCTATATAGCCGTCCCGTGGCCGAGTGGTTAGCACACTTGGTCACTGATCTAAAGGACCTGGGTTCGAGCCCCAGGTAAAGCATGGATGTATGTGTCGTTTTTCTGCTGAGGTCCTGCCATCGTCTCAGATCTTCTACTTTGGCATATAAACTGACCTCTGTGGCAAGCAGCTGATTGAGGGGGTATTTATTTGTTTTGTTTTTTTATTTTATGCTATATAAAGGACAGAAAAAGCTGAAACTCCTTTTAACACTTAGGCTGACTGACACAAAAGGATATTTCACGGAAACTTTAATCAGGTTTTCTGAAAACTATAAAATTGAAGGTTGGGTTGTTTTACCTCTGAGCGGCACTATTTTGCACACCATGGGCTAAATGGCCAGGTCACATGGACCCCGAATGCTCAGAGAAGGTTGGGGGAGGGGACCCGCTGGAACAGCTGTTGGGAGACAGATGGTAGCCTCCCGTCAAGGCCATCCAGCGTGTTCTTTAACGTGCACAGGGTATGGCTTTCCCACATACGGGGCCACGGCTTAACGTCCCATCCGACGGACTTTCCAAGCCCATCGGTGTCCCCTACTGACCGTGGGCAGGGGGGGGGGGAATTTTGCGGAGATAAATCTCAACGCTGACCCAGCTGGGACTCGAACCTGGGAACTACAGATTACGAGCCTGGCGCGCTACCGACTGAGCCAACCCCGCACCTCAAAATTGAAGGTAACCAGCAAAGTATGATCTGACCACTGTAACAACTACAGCTGTCACAAAAAGATGTGCAGCGATAAATCTACTTCTCAGCGATGCCGTCCAGTCGTTTTACATAGATTAAAAAAATTCGATTTAAAAACTAGAAATAACATCATATTCATAATGGCAGAAATTCTCGGCGAGAGAACGGAAGGGCGGGCAGACCCGTGTGACATTATCGGTGGCAAAATTGGCAGTTTCTCGGTGGTTCCGCGATTACTTGAGAGATCGGTCACGAATTTGGAATTTTGGTCTCACTTAACTCTGACCTTCTTGGTGCAAAAAATGAGGTTCCTAGCTGCCGTGGTTCGGGAGTGACACTTCGAAAGGCATCCGAGATATCTGGGGCGCTGCGTCGCCTGCCTTCTGAATGCAGTTATCGATCGACGTACAGTGGGGCGGGGGCGGCTCAGTCGGTAGCGCGCCAGGTTCGTAATCTGTAGTTCTCAGGTTCGAGTCCCAGCTGGGTCAGCGTTGAGATTTTTCTTCGCAAAATTCCCCCCCCCCTGCCCACGGTCAGTAGGGGACACCGAAGGGCTTGGAAAGGCCGCCGTCCGTCGGATGGGACGTTAAGCCGTGGCCCCGTGTGTGGGAGAGCCATACCCTGTGCACATTAAAGACGTTAAAGAACACGCTGCATGGCCTTGACGGGAGGCTACCATCTGTCTCCCAACAGCTGTTCCAGTGGGTCTCCTCCCTCAACCTTTTCTGAGCCTTCGGGAATAATAAGAGATCTTTTGGAAATAATGATAAGAGTTATATATGAAAATGCCCTCGGAATTGGTTACGGAATTGATTTCGAAATAATATTTACGAAAATAAAGCTTAATTTTCAAATATATTGCATTTCTTTTTAATCTAAAAAATGAAAAAGAAGTGACACGAAAGTTGCCAGATCACTGATTTCTAAAAAAAAATCGTTTCCAGATATTTTTTCTGAATTGTGCAATCAACCATAGTGTTCGGATATTTTTTTGAGCGACTATACGTTTGGTGTGGGGTTTACTAGCATGAAGTGTTTCCTGACTATTATAACAGTGCTAAAGAAACGGTGTGTCTTGATCACTGCAACAGTATGACTTCAAAGTCTGTTCTCATCTCTGTAACAGCTAATACCAAAAGGTATGTCCTGACCACGATAACATAGAGTTTTCTCCTGACCACTGTTACACAAAGTTGTGTCGTGACCACTGTAACACAAAGTTGTGTCGTGACCACTGTAACATAGGGTTTTCTCCTGACCACTGTAACAGAGTTTTCTCCTGATCACTGTAACACAAAGTTGTGTCGTGACCACTGTAACATAGGGTTTTCTCCTGACCACTGTAACAGTTTTCCCCTGACCACTGTAACATAGAGTTTTCTCCTGACCACTGTAACACAAAGTTGTGTCGTGACCACTGTAACACAAAGTTGTGTCGTGACCACTGTAACATAGGGTTTTCTCCTGACCACTGTAACAGAGTTTTCTCCTGATCACTGTAACACAAAGTTGTGTCGTGACCACTGTAACATAGGGTTTTCTCCTGACCACTGTAACATAAAGTTTTCTCCTGACCACTGTAACATAGAGTTTTCTCCTGACCACTGTAACACAAAGTTGTGTCGTGACCACTGTAATATAGGGTTTTCTCCTGACCACTGTAACACAAAGTTGTGTCGTGACCACTGTAACACAAAGTTGTGTCGTGACCACTGTAACATAGTTTTCTCCTGACCACTGTAGCACAAAGTTGTGTCGTGACCACTGTAACATAGTTTTCTCCTGACCACTGTAACACAAAGTTGTCATGACCACTGTAACATAGGGTTTTCTCCTGACCACTGTAACATAAAGTTGTGTCATGACCACTGTAACAGAGTTTTCTCCTGATCACTGTAACCCAAAGTTGTGTCATGACCACTGTAACATAGGGTTTTCTCCTGACCACTGTAACATAAAGTTGTGTCATGACCACTGTAACAGAGTTTTCACCTGATCACTGTAACACAAAGTTGTGTCATGACCACTGTAACATAAAGTTGTGTCGTGACCACTGTAACAGAGTTTTCTCCTGATCACTGTAACACTAAGTTGTGTCATGACCACTGTAATAAATATAGAGTTTTCTCCTGACCACTGTAATACAAAGTTGTGTCATGACCACTGTAATGATTAGCACTAATCAGAGGTGTCACCCAACTGGTTCTCACCGATTCGGTCAAACGTATTATTAAAAATATTTTTAATCTCTAAACCAATTAATGAAAACAAATAAAAACAAAATCTGAATATTAAAACACAGTATAAAGGGCAATTATTAATAATGAAGCAAATGAAGGTATGTAAAGAGAATTGCTCATGTTCCGTCTTTAACTGACTCTTGAAAAGATTATTCTAGCAATTGAGTTTCATATTATTGCACGTTAAAAATAATAGCAAAATAAAAATTGCAATTGGAAAGAACCTGTTATTAATAAATTGAGATAACTGTGTAGAACAAATGCACAAATTTGTACTGTGATCAGTAACAGTTAGAACTAACCAAGGTGTATTTTTTCCGCTGTAGCAATTGGGACAATTAGAGGTGCGTTCTAACCACTGTAGAAGTTAGAGCTAACGTCGAAAAGGTGTGTTCTGCCCATTGTAACAGTTGGAGCTGACACACAAATGTGTTTCCTGACTACTGTAACAGGTAGAGTTGAGACATAGAGTTGTGTACTGATTACTGTAACAACTAGAGCTAGCATCAAAAAGGTGTGTCCAGCCCACTGTAACAGAACGAGCATAAAATAGTGTGTCCTCACTGCTGCAGTAGTTGAGCAAACATACAAAGACGTGGCCTTATCTGTTTAACACAAAGTGTGCTGCACACGAAGGTGTGTCCTGATCATTGTGACCGTTATTAGAGCAAACACTCTGGTGTGTTCTGACTATTCTAGAACAATTAAGGCTACCCAGAAGGGTCTGAAACAGTAGACAGATGTTCCAGCTACGAAGCCTATTAGCACCATTGCAGAACTTGAGTCAGTATAATTTATGTGTAAGTCAACATTGTTTGCCATTCTTTATGATCTAGCTTTGCGATTAGAGCTCCATGAAGATTGAACTGACTGTTTCGTTTCAGAGCAACTTAATTTCAATGATCAATGTTACATTTTTTGGTATCAGCTAAGTTTGCATATTTGATTTCTTCATAGTAGTCTAAATCACTTTGACGACACATATTTAAGAAAAACTTTTTAGTGGAAAAAGGACTGAACCGTGTGGAAATTAAAAAAGCGATTAAATTAAAATTAAATTTAAATATAAATTAAACTTGAATTTCTTTTCAGAGTTCATCATGTGCACTTTAAAATAAAAAATAAATACCCCCTCAAGCAGCTGCTTGCCACAGAGGTCTGACAACAGCCTGATCAGTTTATATGCCAAAGTAGAAGATCTGAGAGGATGGCAGGACCTCAGCAGAAAAACAACACATACAACCATGCCTTAATCCGGGGCTCGAACCCAGGTCCCTTAGATCAGTAGCCAAGCTGCGCTAACCACTCGGCCATGAGACGGCTTTACATACATAAAATGATAGTTTTATTTTCCAGTGCTTTTTTTTTTTACGAATTTATTTTAACTGTTCCAGTTTTTTGGTGAAAGGTTTTCAATTTTTTTTTCGATTGCCATCATTTTCTGCACTATCTGTTCTTCCCCAGACATTTTAAGTTACAAGAAAAAAAATTAGAGCTATTATAACGCACAATGAAAAGGAAAACGTAATGTTATGTATCGCTGGAGACACACTGTGTCAGGAAGAGATAGCGAATCGTACAAAAGGGAAAGGGAAATCTTCAAGATTTCACCTAAAAAAAACAAGGTAAAAAATCAATTGCCGTTAGAATCCACTAAGAACGCCGAAAAATGGTGATGTTAGTAATCTTCATAGAGAAATAATAGTGGAGACAAGAAGAAGCTTTTCGTAAAAGTGATGCTAGAATAAACCTAGGCTAGATGCTTTTTGATTGATGCATTTGTTACAGATTTTACTAAAATTATCCCACCATTTTTTTGCTTTTGTTTTCTGCTATTTTTCTGTTTGTGTATACAGTATGGAAAATGTGACAGCAATTATTGACTGTACACTAGCAATTGAGGTTTAATTCAATATTTTCAGGAAAAAGTTTCTTTTGGAAATAATAAGAGTTTTATAAGAAAATGCCTTCGGAATTGGTTACCGAATTGATTTCGAAATAATATTTACGGAAATAAAGCTTATTTTTAAAATATATTTCATTTCTTTTTAATCTAAAAACTGAAAAAGAAATATTTAACATTTTTTGAAACAACATGATAGTTTTTTTTATATATTTTTTAAACTTTTAATGCCGATTAGAACAAAAAAAGGGAAAATATACCTAATATACCAACACAGACAACACCTGACATTTTATTAGGTGGTCATGGGTTCGAATCCCACCTGGCTTAAGGCAATTTTTCCTCTATAACTTGGGGCGGGGGTGGCTCAGTCGGTAGCGCGCCAGGCTCTTAATCTGTAGTTCCCAGGTTCGAGTCCCAGCTGGGTCAGAATTTAGATTTATCTCCGCAAAATTCCCCGCCCTGCCCACGGTCAGTAGGGGACACCAATGGGCTTGGAAAGGCCGCCGTCCGTCGGATGGGACGTTAAGCCGTGGTCCTGTGTGTGGGAGAGCCATACCCTGTGCACGTTAAAGAACACGCTGGATGGCCTTGACGGGAGGCTACCATCTGTCTCCCAACAGCTGTTCCAGTGGGTCCCCTCCCCCAACCTTCTCTGAGCCTTCGGGGTCCATGTGACCTGGCCATTTAGCCCATAGTGTGCAAAAAAGTGCCGCTCAGAGGTAAAACAACCCAACCTCTATAACTTGGACATCATACAAATAAATTCAACATAATAGATGTGAATAATATATAAATACCCAGCAAAAAATATTTATATACGTTTAAAGCAAAATTGAGAGCTAATTTTCATTTGAAAGAGATTTGAGGAATTGATCGTATGAAGATGATCAACTTAACAAAGTTTGTTTATAATGAATAATTTAAATAATTATTTTTTATAATATAAGCGATGAAAATAACCACATTATTACAAATATTAAAATTGAAACGTTATCTCTAACTGTGTGAATTAATTTTAAAATAGGCGAGTTATAAATAATTCTGCCTTTCCCAAGAAGTGACAAATTTTGAAACAGATGAAAATTTAAACATCGAATGAGTAAACAAAAGCATTTTTGGAAAATAATTAATTGCTGTTATATATAATCAATATATTAATTATATTGTATTTGGGATATTTAAGAGAAAGAACTGTTATAAAATAAATACCTAATTTAAAACTTTTAAATATGCCTTTTTCTCATTTAATTCTATTGAAGAAATCCTTCATATTTCTTTTAGAACGATCTTTATTTTGGTATTATCGAGAAGTGCACTTCAATAGGCTATCATTGTCAGATAAAAGCCAAAGATATAATTTCAGATATCGTGGATGATGTATCATTCATTATAATCAAATGTTAAAACATAAATTGTTATTAGTGTAGTAATCATTTAGTCGGTAATTCTCTGTTCTGTCTCGAGAAATAAAAATTTTTAAACGCCTTCACTCCCCAGTTGTAAAAAAACTGACTTGACTATGGTTATGAGTTAATCCATGAACAATTGTTAATTCTTAGATATGTTACCGCTAAAGCTCGAAAGCCGTTAATGTGCACATTACCTAGCTAATCTGCAGATTAACTGATTTGCTCCGTTAACGTGCGGAATCAAGAGTTTTCCGCATTTTACCTAGGTAATGTGCACATTAACGGCTTCCGTATCGTTAAAGTTCAAAAGTTTGTTTCTCTCATAGTGGTGAATCTCTTGAATATGAATCTTCGTGTCACGTGATTCACTCGTCCGCATTATAAAAAACGCCCCGGATGAGCGGAGGCCAAGTGAGGACGAATCAGTAAAGTGATTCATTCTTGATAACGAATCACTAAAATGATTCGTTCTCACTTGGCCTGCTCATTTTGGGGGCGTTTTTTATAATTCGGACGACTGATTCATGTTGACAGAGGGATGACCCTGGTTTCAACTCTACTCTCGGACACTAGATAAATAACAATATGTTAATTTTAGCGTACAGAAACGTTCCTGTTGTTCCAGCAAAGATCTTATTTTCACTTTAACGAGTGCCTAGTAGGTAATGTGCAGATTATCCAGGTAATTTGCAGATTACCTAGTTAATTTGAGAAATGAAACAATTTTCCGCACGTTAACGGATCACCCTAGTTAATCTGCACAATACCTAGATAATCTGTAGAATAACTGATTTCTGCACTTTAGCGGTAACAGATTATACTATTCATCATCATCATCAAGCAGCCATGGGCTATGTAGGTCCAAAAAGACTGTGCAATTTAGTTTTCCAAATACATTTACAACACATTCTTTAGCTTTAACTTATGGTTAATATGAGAAATGCTAAGAAATAAAAAGTTTATCCACTAAAGAAAAGTTAATTTGACTGTGATATCTTTTAACAGGGAGTCAAAATCAAGATGGACGACAATGGTAATATCATCATAAAGCGAGCGAGCAAAAACAGTGCTTTCGTGAAAGAAGTGAACAGTCCAGAAGACAGTTGCCTGTCAGCAGACATTCACAGGCTCAGTGGCCAGCTCGAATTAGAAAAGCCTGTCAAGGTAAGCGAGAAGTAACACTTTTTCTTACATGAAAAAACTCAGGAAACCATAGATTACGAAACTCCAACACAGAATGAGCAATGCAAAGTCCAGGTTTTCATATCATGGCAAACTTTTAAACCATATAGTGTTCTAACAATTTAAATCGACCTATAGGACTGAAGCATCACAATCGCATAGTTTTTAAGACAGTTTTTCCTTCTCTGGTGGGGGCGAGGGTTGCTCAGTCGGTAGCGCGCCAGGCTCGTAATCTGTAGTTCCCAGTTTCGAGTCCCAGCTGGGTCAGCGTTGAGATTTATCTCCGCAAAATTCCCCTCCCTGCCCACGGTCAGTAGGGGACACCGATGGGCTCTGAAAGGCCGCCGTCCGTCGGATGGGACGTTAAGCCGTGGCCCCGTGTGCGGGAGAGCCATACCCTGTACACGTTAAAAAAACACGCTGGATGGCCTTGACGGGAGACTACCATCTGTCTCCCAACAGCTGTTCCAGTGGGTCCCCTCCCTCAACCTTCTCTGAGCCTTTGGGGTCCATGTGGCCTGGCCATTTAGCCCATGGTGTGCAAAAAAGTGCCGCTCAGGGGTAAAACAACCCAACCTTCTCTGGTATTATTCCCCAGATTATAATCCTCTTGTTCATTAACTAGTATATGAAATATTCTCAAAATTGGATTTAAACTGATCTATTTGAAGAGAACTAAAGTTTTTCTTTAAATTTTGCAATCTAATTTGAATCAACAATAGTTTACAACTGCAATGCATTGCTGTTTTCAGGTTGCTTTTCTTGCATTGCAGGAAAGCCAACTCTAAAACCAGTGGTATCCAATCTTTTTGTGATTAAGATCCGAACACTACGGTTGATTACAGAATTGAGAAAAAATAACTGGCAATGATTGTTTTAGAAATTAGTGATCTGGCAACCTTCTTGTTACGTAACACGAAATTTATATTGACAGCTACAGTTATGTGTTTCAATGTATAAATTATTTATTGAGCCTTCTCTGAATGATCATATATTTAGTTTTTTACTTCATTTAAGAAAAGTTTCCTTTTCTGAAACCAGGAATTTACTTTATTACAGTCGTTTCGTGAGCACTCAATTTCCTCTTCTGCTTCCATACCTGTAGACAGCAGAACAGAGTCATCAGAAAACATAAATTAGTAGCATGATAAATAAATAATAAATAAATAAATTCTCCCTGAAGCAGCTGCTTGCCACAGAGGTCTGACAGGAGTCTGTGGTTTATATGCCACAGTAGAAGGTCTGAGAGGATCGCAGGACCTCAGCAGAAAAACGACACAAACAGCCATGCCTTACCCGGGGCTCGAACCCAGGTCCCGTAGATCAGTAGCCAAGCGCGCTAACCACTCTGCCTCTGCTAAATGATTTATATGAATTTCAAATAAAAGCGGCCACTAAACTGAACCCTGTGGAAAACTTGTTTTTAAAATTTGTCTTCTGCTCTAACAATTTTTAAACCATTTATTCAGTGATCCTTGAATTCCCACCAATGACAACTTTTTTTTATCAAATTGTCATGTTTAGGCGTGTCAAATGTTTTATTCATATCCATAAATATCACGCAAATTTTTTTCCAGAATTGACTGATTTGCTAATTTAATGTATTGTGAGAAATTCTCTAATAAATCAATTGTTCCTTTGTTCTTCTAAACCCGTATTGCCTATTTTTAATTATTTGTATAAATATTTGCATATATGTTTTTCTAAAACTATTTTAATAACTGATAAAATCATAATCAGCCTATAATTTCTATATATTTTCTATATATTTTTCTTGATCGTTTTTAAACATAGTATGCACAATTGTCATTTTGAATATATTAGGAACAATGCTAATGTTCAAACTCAAATTCATCAACTGCTGTAGAATCCCAGATATATTATCTGCATTATATTTTACATATGAAGTTTTAACCATAACGTATCCAGCAACATTGCCTGTGTTCAAGTTGCAACTAATCTATAGTATCTCATATCTATTTGTTTCAGGTATAAAAACAGAATGTAAATTATACGTGTAATAATTTAGTTGACTGCTATTACTATATTTTTTTCAATATCTCAAGGTTAAAAAATATCTAAAGATTAAATTGTTGGGAAAGGAAATTATTACAATCATTCAATATCAACTCCATTGGCCTATTTTTTACCAAAACAGCATTTTATTTGCATATCGAGAGATAATTTTATTTATTTTTTATTAATAATGTCTTTTTCAAGCTCCCAAATCTTCTTATTGCTATCTTTATTCAAATTGATTTCATTCTTGTAGCAGAATGTTTTTTTGTTTCCTTATCTCCTACTATGGCAATTAAACTGATAGGCTCCTGTCAGACCTCTGTGGTAAGCAGCTATTTGAGGGGGTATTTTTTTTTATCAAACTATTTACAGTGTTCTTTCATCATCATCATCATCAAGCAGCCAAGGGCTACAGAGGTCCAACCAGACCGTGCAATTTAGTTCTCCAAGCAAGTCTGTCCTGAGCTACATCTACTGCATCTGGCCACTGCACACCAATTCTAATAAGGTCCTGTTTGACATTGTCTGCCCACCGCATCCTAGGTCTCCCCTTCTTTCTGAGGCCTTTAGGCACACTGTTCATAACCCTATTCGCCAATCTATAATTATTCATACGGGTAACATGGCCAAACCAACGGAGTCTCTCTCTGCACAATATGCTGATTAAAGGAGGTTGCAGACTCCTTTGCCTAACCTCATCATTAGTTACAAAGTTGAACCACCTAATGCCCAAGATACTGCGTAAGCATCTGGAATCAAAAGCATCTAGTTTCCTGTTATCTTGTTTACAAAGTGTCCAAGTTTCACTACCATAACTAACCCTAGAAAGAACCAAACTATTATACAGTCTAATTTTAGTCTTTAGGTGTATACGCCTATTTCTCCACAATCTCCATAGATTCTTAAAAGTCCCGGCAGCAATCCCTATTCGTCTGTTAATCTCATGCCGCACATCACCATTATCTGTTACATAGCTCCCAAGATAATTAAACTGTGACACATGCTCAAGACTGCAACCATTCAGATTAACTGAATCACAGCCTGCCTGACCAATTTTCATCACTTTAGTTTTCTCTCTTTTTATAACCAAACCTACTCTACTACCAGTTTCATCAACAGCTCGAATGAAAGAGTTCATCTCATCAACATCATTTGCCAAAAGGGCTAAATCATCAGCATAGTCTAAATCAGAAATTCGTGTCTCCAGTCCATTTAAGGCCAAAATCTTTCCCTTGAAGTGAATTTCGCATAACATAATCAATAACCAACCTAAAGAGAAAAGGAGACAAAATGCAGCCTTGTCGAACACCAGAAGTAATGCTAAACCAATTGCTACAAGTCTTACCAACCCTCACACACGACTCAGTGTTATTATAGAGAGCTTTCATTATGTTAACTAACTTGTCAGGTATACCATATGATCTCACAATCAACCACAAATTATGACGATCAACAGAGTCGAAAGCCTTTTTGAAATCAACAAAGCTAGCAACCAAAGGTTTCTGAAACTCTAAACATTTCTCAAGAATCTGCCTAAGTGAAAATATCTGATCCACACATCCCCTACCACTTCTGAATCCACATTGCTCATCACGCAATTGACTGTCAACCAGATTCTTAATTCTATTAAGCACAATCATGGAAAGAACTTTACCTGGAACAGAGAGTAGGCTAATACCCCTATAGTTATCACAAGAACTGCGATCACCTTTTTTGAAAATAGGGATAATAATAGCTCTGGTAAAATCCTTAGGAACCATGCCTTTATCATAAAAGATATTCAGAATTTCAGTCATCTAAGTGGCAACCGAAACATTCCCAGCTCTAAGCATTTCAGTAGTAATTTCATCTACCCCTGAGGATTTATGAAGTCTAAGTTTAGAGATAGCCAAAATAACTTCACATTGTGTTATAGGGCCAGCATTAAAGCTGCCAATGCATCTATCATCATTGCAAACAACGGGAGTAGAACTAACTACATTGTTTAGAATATCACTGAAATGCTCAGCCCACCTAGCCATTACAGAATCCTCACCTTCTATAACCTTACCTTGTTTATCCTTCAATCCTTGTATGCCTGTCCGTTTTCTACCACATAAAACATTAACTATCTGGTACAGCTCTCTGCTGTTGTGCTGTCTAACTGCTTCCTCGGCTTTGTCAGCCAAACCATCAATCCAAAGATTCTTATCAGTAGCTAACTGATCCTTTACACGTTTATTAAGCTCTCTGTAATCCTTTCTATTAGGACTAGTAGGGTATTGATTAAGGACATTCCGGCAGTTCCTTCTTTCTGAAATAAGCTCAAGTGCCATATCACTCAGATAATTCTGTCTCCTCTGTTCCCTTTTTCCTAAAAGAGTACTGTTAATGTCCAAAAATTGGGACACTTTTCCATATTCATCACATAATATCTTACTTTGCATATTATCCTCATACTTAACCCACAATAGATCACTTTTTTTATTCCTTGCTGATTCCAAATTTCGTATCTCGGGCACTGTCTCACCAAAAATAATCACAAAAAGTAATAAAGAAATTTGAAATTTAGTATTCATTATTTGTCATATCTAAACAACTTAATATTATTTTTATATTCGTCATGTAATCATAATTTGCCGTGTGACGTAGACCATCACATCAATTACTTTGTGAATCAGCTCTATGTCAGCTGCTTTTGCATCGTCAATAGTAATTTTAACATTACGCCTACCGTCCGGAATCTTAACATTATCAGTTATAGCGATGAAACATATGCGCATACGCTGAAATACAATAGCCCTGAATGCAGGAGCCAGGCCACTATTTTGAAATGGCCTGTGACACTTAATTAAATATTTCTACCAAAGCAACCAACAGCCGAAGATTTTTTTACCTAGAAGTTATCTTCATTTGACTGTGGCAGGCTCAACAAACCTAAACTTTCCTAACAAGGTGCGTTTGAACTGGGTTGTAAACTTTTATTTTTACCAAGGAAGGATATTTTTCTACGAAGAATTTAAGAACAGCATTAAATATGAAAATATCAAATTCGTTGAACATTTGGTCTATAAGAGGATGCAAATAAATCATAACCCTATTCACCAATCTATAATTATCCATACGGGCAATATGGCCAAACCAACGAAGTCTCTCTCTGCACAGTTGCCGATTCCTTTGCCTAACCTCATCATTAGTTGCAAAGTTAAACCACCTAATACCCAAGATACTGCGTAAGCATCTAGAACAGTGATTCCCAACCTTTTCTGGACCATCGCCCCCTTTAGAAGAGAACAAAAATTTCAACGCCCCCCTAGTCCATAATAGTTAATTTTATATGAAATAGAAAATAAAGTAGAAATAATAAAACGACAACCAAACGTACAGTAAAATTGTTTATTAAAATTTTAAAAATAAACACAGAATCAATAAGAAATAAAAAATAATGAGATAAACACAAAATTAATAAGAAATAAAAAAAATTAATGAGGGTTGAGGCTGGTGGAGTGTTAAGAATTTGTTAATGTCGGGTTCCAATTTCGTTAACATCAATCGCAGATCGCCACGTTCAGTGATGTGTAGTCTGTTCCTCTTCTTTGACAGTAAATTAGCTACTGCACTGAATCCACGCTCAGCCATATAGGACGAAGGAAATGCGATTAAAAACTTCTGTACTACTGCTCACAATCCAGGGTAGAGAACTGGTATTGATATTTGAAGCCAGAACTCTTGGTATCCATGTTTGAATTTTACTTTGAGTGCTTCGTTAGTCGTGAGTTCTAAGAGTTCCTCTTCCAAATTTGATGATTCTTCAGTATCTGTGTTTGCGAAAGGATCTAAAACCCAACTCGGTATATTCATGTTTAAAATATCTTGGAAACGCTCCGTAAAATCAACACGAAGAACTTCCAAGTGTTGGCAGTAAGTAAGTAAATCTTCCGGTTTTGCAGAGACTGCTGATAATGTGGGAAAGTGGTTGTATTCACCTCTACCTAGATTTCGTTTGAATAGAAGAACTTTCCCGCAAAAGCAGCTATGACGTTTTTTGTTTTAATTAAATTCAACTCATCACCTTGCAATTGTAAATTAACTTGATTAAATATTTTAAACAGGTCTGTCAAATAAGCGATATCATCTTTTGACGTAATCAGGTTTTCGCGCAATTTTTCGTCTGTCTTCAAGAAAGTCCAGTACTGAGTCAAATAGATTGAAAAAACGATTCAGACAAACACCTTTAGAGAGCCAACGTACTTCTGTGTGCAGCAGCAAGTGATTGTAATCTTCATCATTTTCATTACAAAGCTTACCAAATAATCGGTCATTCAATGAATTGCTTCTAATCTTATTGATTGCATTAATAACGTAATGGAGCGACGTATGCAGACGTTCATTCAAATTTTTTGCAACCAAATGCTGACGATGAATAATACAATGTACAGCGAGTACATTTGGTACTGCTTGTTTCAAATGCGCTATGAAACCCTTATGACGCCCTTGTCATTGCTGGAACACCATCAGTAGCAGCAGACAAAATATTGCAAATAGGAATTTCTTTCTCTCGAAAAAACTTTTGCATGGTATTAAATATAGATTCTCCCTTTGTATCAGATTCCAAATTTTTAGCAAATAATAACTCTTCACGAATTTTTTCTTCTTTTGTAAATCGTATGTATGATAAGAGTAGAGCTTCGTTATTTTGGTAGAGTTGATTCATCGAGTTGAATGGAAAATTTGCAAGTCTTTAAGTAATCACATAATGATATTTCAACGTCTTTTGTGGGGCGGGGGTGGCTCAGTCGGCAGCGCGCCAGCTCGTAATCTGTAGTTCCCAGGTTCGAGTCCCAGCTGGGTCAGCGTTGAGATTTATCTCCGCAAAATCCCCCGCCCTGCCCACGGTCAGTAGGGAACACCGATGGGCTTGGAAAGGCCGCCGTCCGTCGGATGGGACGTTAAGCCATGACCCCGTGTATGGGAGAGCCATACCCTGTGCACGTTAAAGAACACGCTGGATGGCCATGACGGGAGGCTACCATCTGTATCCCAACAGCTGTTCCAGTGGGTTCCCTCCCCCAACCTTTTCTGAGCGTTCGGGGTCCATGTGACCTGGCCATTTAGCCCATGGTGTGCAAAAAAGTACCGCTCAGAGCTAAAACAACCCAACCCAACGTCTTTTGCCATTTCATCTATTCTTCTTTGCACTGAATTATTACTGAGAGGAATTTTTTGGATGATATCTGACGGTGTCTTATGATGATTTTAATATCTTTTTGACTGCCGGTAAAATTAATTCCTCGCCAATTGTGTGTGGTTTTCCTGCTTTTGCGATTAACAATGAAACGTTATATGAGGCTCGTAGTCCATCATCATCTTGTTTAGAAGACGACGCAAAAGGGTTTGACATAGTTGGCTGTTTTAAATATTGCTTTTCCAGTTCTTGAAAATAGGATAAATCCTTGTTCTTCTTATCAGCATGCATTTTATTTAAATGCTCTTGTAGCCAAGAAGGTTTCATAGCTTCATTTGAAAAAACTTTTCGGCAAATTAAACACATAGGTGATGATTGGTTTGTAGGAGAGTACGTAAATCCATATTTCAAATACTCAATACTGTACTGCCGGCATTTCTTTTTAGATGTATATTCAGACATTTTCAAATACAAATTAACTTCTCAACAGATTTATAGATAGTTATAAAAATAATGTTTATAATGACTTCTAACACTTATCACTCACGACTATTTATCACGGCGAAGCACATAAAAATAATAAAACATTCCTAGAGCTATCGCTTTTATAGATTTGATTTTGTGCACGCATTAACTTATATGTTTGCGATGCCGGCGCACTTGCTCCGTAAACAAGTCATTTCAAGATCCCATATTCTTGTTGAAACATGTTAAATTGCATGAACCGCGTGTTTGCCTACCAACTTGCAAGGACTTGTCACCATCAATCTATTCTAAACTAAAACAAATTAGGTATAGGTATACCTAATGCTAATTTAAAAATGCTTAGTAACGCGATAACAATAAGATAATTTACATAGCTAGATAAAACATTTATTCATGAAAACAGGTATTTTCAAAGTATTTTATTATATTAAAAAATAATTATAAAAAAATATTAAATATAATAAATTTATTATTGTTATATTATTATTGCATCAAAGTTGATTTGCCTATCAGGACGGACACACATGCCCAACATAATAAGCCTGATATAGTAGTGCATGTTAAGGTATTGAATGAGATTGCAATTATTGAAGTAGGAATAACATCTCAGGATAACCTGCAGACAGTAGAGGTTGAAAAGAAGAGGAAGTATGATCTGCTGGCTAATGAGTTGAGCCTAATTCACAAGTGTAATGTTAATATTATACCTTATGTTCTGACGTGGGATGGTATTGTAACTACGTACCATAAAGCATACTCAAAACGACTTGGAGTGGGAAAACATATTGAAGCTTATATCCAATCTGTGATCTTGAAGAGAACTTTTGAGAGCATCTCAGTCGACTTCAGACGTACCAGTACGCTAGTAGGCGGTAGCAGGGAACTTATTGTCCAAGCTGCAGTTGAAAAGCTGTACGTGACGGATGAGGTAGTGGATGACCAGAATCACCAGGAAGACACCACAGAATAGAAAAGATAAAAAGGTTGTCACAGAAAATTCCATTAAATTTATTTATTTATTTGACCGCCCCTCTTGACTGCCTCAACGCCCCCCATTTGCCTCTGGATCCGCTACCGCCCCAATGGAAGGCTCCAGCGCCCACTGGGGGGCGGTATTGCCCCCGTTGGAAATCTATGATCTAGAATCAAAAGCATCTAGTTTCCTGTTATCTTGTTTACACAATGTCCAAGTTTCACTATCATAACTAACCCTGGAAAGAACCAAACTATTATACAGTCTAATTTTAGTCTTTAGGTGTATACGCTTATTTCTCCAAACTCTCCATAGATTCTTAAAAGTCCCGGCAGCATGCCTAAAGGTCTCAGAAAGAGGGGGAGACCAAGGATGTGGTGGGCAGACAATGTCAAACAGGACCTTGTTAGAATTGGTGTGCAGTGGCTGGATGCAGCAGATGTAGCTCAGGACAGATATGCTTGGAGAATTAAACTGCACGGTCTGGTTGGACCTCCGTAGCCCATGGCTGCTTGAGGAGGAGGAGGAGGAGGATGAATAATACATTTTAACATAACGTTTCACAAAATGTTTTGTGGAAAACTTTTTTGCTGACATACAGAAACATGCCAGAGTATTCTACAGTTGAACCATTGTCAGCTCTATCCTTTTTCCACTATATATGACTTTAAACTCTTCCATCTTACTCAGCGCAATAAAAAAAGGAACAGTTGCCACCCGGGATCACAGATGGCGCTAATTGTAGGCGTCGAAATCTCAGGAAGAGTTTAAAGTCATACAGTGTGAAAAAAGACACAACGGGCATTAGTTTAATTGTGGAATACTCTGGCATGTTTTTGGAGAGATGCGGATTCAAGTCCCGTATGTCAGCGAAATTTTTTCCACAAAATATTTATTGATTTATAGACGTTGAAAAGTCAACAGGTAAAGCTGTGATTGTACCGTTTTTTCTCTTGATTGTAACTTAATGGTCTCCTGATCATTCTAGCGTCTCTCATTATAATTTAGTTTTTATAATTCAATTCATTACCATACCACTTTTTATAATTCTTTGTAAAGTAAATTAACGTATGTAATAATATATACGTAATAAATTAATATTGTAAAATAACTATAACCAGAATAGACAACTTTTCAAGTGATAATTTACGGCGAAAAATAAATAAGGAGTCAAAGAAAAAGTAAACCTATATTTTTGACATATTTTTCACGAATCATTATCATCCTCATCCTCAAGCAGACATGGGCTATAGAGGTCCAACCAGACAGTGCAATTTAGTTCTCCAAGTATATCTGTCCTGAGCTACATCTGCTGCATCTGGCCACTTCACACCAATTCTAACAAGGTCCTGTTTGACATTGTCTGCCCACTGCATCCCAGGTCTCCCACTCTTTCTGAAGCCTTTAGGCACACTATTCAAAACCTTATTCGCTAATCTATAAATATCCATACGGGCAACATGGCCAAACCAGCGGAGACTCTCTCTGCACATTATGCTGCTTAATTTAGAGATAGCCAAAGCGACTTCGAAATGTGATATAGGGCCATCATTAAAGCCAGTAATGCATCTATCCTCATTACGAACAATGGAAGTAGAAATAATCACATTGTTTAGAACAGTGGCCCTCAACCTTTTACGCCTCACGCACCCCGTGGAAATGTGTATGTAACTGGCGTACCCCTTATATAGATAGATAAAACTATAATTATAGTATAATAATGCAACTTAGCGACTTTGTTACTAGATCTAGCGACTTTTGAGCTCTCACGGCATACCCCACGTTGAGAACCCTGGTTTAGAACATCACTGAAATGCTCAGCCCACCTAGCCATCAGGGAATCCTCACGTACAACCACCTTGCCATGTTTATCCCTCAATACCTGTGTACCTGTCTGTTTCTTCCCACACAAAAGATTAATTATCTGTACAACTCCCTGCTGTTCTGCTGTCTAGATACTTCTGCTTTGTCAGTCAAGCTATCAAGCCAAAGATTGTTATCAGCTATTAACTGATCCTTTACACGTTTATTAAGCTCATTTTAATGCTGCCCATTACGACCAGTAAGGTGCATATTATTCCTGCACTTCCTTATTTCTGAAATATGCCTCACAACTTTACCATTCAAAGGACTTTGTCTCTTCTGCTCATTTTTATCCAAAGGAATGCTGTTAGTTTCAAGAAAAGTCTGTTTAAACTGATCGCATTCTTCCTCAACTTCATGGGGCGGGTGTAGCTCAGTCGGTAGCGCGCCAGGCTCGTAATCTGTAGTTCCCAGGTTCGAGTCCCAGCTGGGTCAGCGTTGAGACTTATCTTCGCAAAACTCCCCGCCCTGCCCACGGTCAGTAGGAGACATCGATGGGCTTAGAAAGCCCATCGATGCTCCTACTGACGGGAGGCTGCCATCTGTCTCCCGTCAGCGTAGTGATCAGGAAACCTTCGTGTCACGTGACACGAAGGTTGCCAGATCACTAATTTCTAAAAAAATCGTCGCCAGATATTTTTTCTGAATTCTGTAATCAACCATAGTGTTCGGATACTTTTTTGAGCGACTGTATTATTTCTTGAAATGGAACTTCTTTGATTTGAAAGTGAACTACTTTGAATTTAAAATAACTACACAAATGAAATCTTGGGGGGGGGGGGACTGGGATTATCAAATCGGCCCGATTATTTTGAATTTTTATCTGCCCTGGTATTTCTATCATGTATTGGAGACATCACTTTCACTTTCCAAAGACAACTTTTCTGAGAAATTTTATTAGACATACTGTACAGTCGCTCAAAAAAGTATCCGAATACTACGGTTGATTACAGAATTCAGAAAAAATATCTGGCAACGATTTTTTTTAGAAATCAGTGATCTGGCAACTTTCGTGTAAAGCAACCTTCGTGTACTTTACACGAAACTTGCCAGATCACTAATTTCTGAAAAAAAATCGTTGCCAGATATTTTTTCTGAATTCTGTAATCAACCGTAGTATTCGGATACTTTTTTGAGCGACTGTAGAATAAGATAGTAAATTTCATTTTATTTCAATAATTATTGAGCAATCGGCCATCAACCGACCCTCAGTCTGCCCGGTGATTTTTACGGAGGGTTTTATGGTCAGTCCGCCCTCGGGTGAAATGACTGTATCAGTAAATGTAGGAATTAATTCCAAGTGTCATCCAGGTTTTTATTGCTTGTTTTTGCATATATTTCAATTATACCATTCCTAATTAATTATAGGCAAAACATATTTTGAAACGAAGTGTTTGAGTTTCATTTTCTCTTTCAGAGTTGGGTTGTTTGGGTTGGGTTGTTTTACCTCTGAGCGGCACTTTTTTGCACACCATGGACTAAATGGTCAGGTCACAAGGACCCCGAAGGCTCAGAGAAGGTTGGGGGAGGGGACCCACTGGAACAGCTGTTGGGAGACAGATGGTAGCCTCCCGTCAAGGCCATCCAGCGTGTTCTTTAACGTGCACAGGGTATGGCTCTCCCGCACACGGGGCCACGACTTAACGTCCCATCCGACGGACGGCGGCCTTTTTAAGCCCATCGGTGTCCCCTACTGACCGTGGACAGGACGGGGAATTTTGCGGAGATAAATCTCGACGCTGACCCAGCTGGGACTCGAACCTGGGAACTACAGATTACGAGCCTGGCGCGCTACCGACTGAGCCACCCCCGCCCCTTCTCTTTCAGAAACAAAATAGTTGCACAGTGCGTATAGTCTCTGAAAATTTAAGCGCAAAAAGTTTTTAAGCTAACGTAATCCAACAGGTGAGGATAAATGATCAATTATGACGAAATAAAGTATATTTTTCCCGTGGTCGATAACATAAATATTTGGAGGTGGAAGAAGAACTTCGCGATTGTCCGTGCGGATGAATCCAAGACCCTTTTTAAATTTTCAGATGGAAAAATACTATTTTCGCTATTTCCAAGGGGTTACAAAAGCTCCTCTGCGCGTGCCAACACCAGACATGCTATTTTCGCCATTACAAATTACAAGAATTAGACAACTGAGGCTCATTTTTCATTTTAAATATTCTTTTATATTTTCTCATTTAGAAGAACAACAATGTAGCCTATGATGTATTAGTTTTTTAAATCTTACCCTTAAACTAACCCAAAATATCATTTTAACTTAAATTTGTAGCCTTACTAGACAACAGCATTTTCATTTCGTTTCACGAGTATCTTATTTTGTCTCTTCCAGATGTTTGACATGAAGAAGTTCCAGCAGCACGTGGCTCGAGAGCTCCGCAGGGCCTATCCCGACCGCAGAAAGCTCGAGAGTCAATGCATCTGTGTTGTGGGGTTCGTGAAGGACACTCCTGAAGTGCTGGACGTTCCCTGCTGGATCATGGTCATCAACATCGTGGCTTTGGATATGTTGAAGTCCAAATTGCCTCCCAGTAAGTAAAGACCTTTCATTAAGCCACATTATAAATAAAAATAAATAAATACCCGCTCAAGCAGCGGGGCGGGGGTGGCTCAGTCGGTAGCCCGCCAGGCTCGTAATCTGTAGTTCCCAGGTTCGAGTCCCAGCTGGGTCAGCGTTGAGATTTATCTCCGCAAAATTCCCCACCCTGCCCACGGTCAGTAGGGGACACTGATGGGCTTGGAAAGGCCACCGTCCGTCGGATGGGACTTTAAGCCGTGGCCCCGTGTGCGGGAGAGACATACCCTATGCACGTTAAAGAACACGCTGGATGGCCCTGACGGGAGACTACCATCTGTCTCCCAACAGCTGTTCCAGTGGGTCCCCTCCCCTAACCTTCTCTGAGCCTTCGGGGTCCATGTGACCTGGCCATTTAGCCCATGGTGTGCAAAAAAGTACCGCTCAGAGTAAAAAAACCCAACCCTCAAGCAGCTGCTTGCCACAGAGGTCTGACAGGAGCCTGTCAGTTTATATGCCACAGTAGGTCTGAGAGGATGGCAGGACCTCAGCAGAAAAACGACACATACATCCATGCCTTACCCGGGGCTCGAACTCAGGTCGCTTAGATTTGCAGCCAAGCGCGCTAACCACTCGGCCACGGGACGGCAAGCCACATTAGAAACAATTTTTTTTGAAATCTTCGCGCAACTGAAATACAAGAGTTAGCTGTAAATAAACGACTTTCTGCAGAAGAGGAAGCTGCAGTCTCATTCAATCCTCAGCTGATGGTAGACTATGAAAATAATTCCATGATCAAGAGATGCTTATGGTTGCATCTTTCGGCGAGAGAGGAAGGGTTGGGTTGTTTTACCTCAGAGCGGCACTTTCTTGCACACCATGGGCTAAATGGTCAGGTCACATGGACTCCGAAGGCTCAGAGAAGGTTGGGGGAGGGGACCCACTGGAACAGCTGTTGGGAGACAGATGGTAGCCTCCCGTCAAGGCCATCCAGCGTGTTCTTTAATGTTGTTACTGTATTACCTCTGAGCGGCACTTTTTGCACACCATGGTCTAAATGGACAGGTCACATAGACCCCGAAGGCTCAGAGAAGATTGGAGGAGGGGACCCACTGGAGCAGCTGTTGGGAGACAGATGGTAGCCTCCCGTCAAGGCCATCCAGCGTGTTCTTTAATGTTGTTACTGTATTACCTGTGAGCGGCACTTTTTTGCACACCATGGTCTAAATGGACAGGTCACATGGACCCCGAAGGCTCAGAGAAGGTTGGAGGAGGGGATCCACTGGAACAGCTGTTGGGAGACAGATGGTAGCCTCCCGTCAAGGCCATCCAGCGTGTTCTTTAATGTTGTTACTGTATTACCTGTGAGCGGCACTTTTTTGCACACCATGGTCTAAATGGACAGGTCACATGGACCCCGAAGGCTCAGAGAAGGTTGGAGGAGGGGACCCACTGGTAGCCTCCCGTCAAGGCCATGCAGGCCATGCAGCGTGTTCTTTAACGTCTTTAATGTGCACAGGGTATGGCTCTCCCACACACGGGGCCACGGCTTAACGTCCCATCCGACGGACGGCGGCCTTTCCAAGCCCTTCGGTGTCCCCTACTGACCGTGGGCAGGGGGGGGGGAATTTTGCGGAGATAAATCTCAACGCTGACCCAGCTGGGACTCGAACCTGGGAACTACAGATTACGAGCCTGGAGGAAAGGAAATAGGGGCAGTGATTTTCAGAAAGATATTATTTTGATACACAAATCGAGTGAAAAATGTAATAACGAAAAATAAACAGTGAAAAATGTTATAATTTGAATTTCTCACTGGTAACGTACCCTTTGTTTCTACCCATTTCTTTATACCTAAAAAGATATAAATGATTGTGAGTGATGGCTAACTGACAGGAGATCAAGCTAATTCTAATTATAAGGCAGAAATGGTAGAACTCCGAAAATTTGAACCAAGGGGCAATCCGGGACTTAGATATAGGGTAAATCCGAAATTCGACCTTCGGCGTGTCCTTCAAGATCAAACAGAGAATCGCATAGAAATCAAACCTTGAGCTACGAGGTCTAGAAACGTGAAAATTTGGGTCCGGGAGTGTTTCAGGCTGTACATGTCGGAAATTTTGCGACATTTTGAAAACGGAGGGTCCGAGCTGAAGATTCGTTTCTGGGGGATTTTATGTTTGAGATCTCGGAAATGTTGGGGAATTTTGGTTGCGATGGGTCTTTCAAGGTCAAAGGTCAAATATAGATCTACTAATGCTAGAGGGCTAAAAATTGGGCCTGGAGAAATTTTGAGTCATAGATATCAGCAATTTTGTCAAATTTTCGATGCGAAGGGTCTTTCGAGGTCAAAGTTCGAATTTCAATATACTGGTGCCGGAGAGCTCGAAATTGGTGAATAGGAATATTTCCGGCAGTAGAAATCAGAAATAATAAATAAAAAAAAAAAATACCCCCTCAAGCAGCTGCTTGCCACAGAGATCTGACAGGAGCCTGTCAGTTTATATGCCATAGATCTGTGAGGATGACAGGACCTCAGGAGAAAAACAACACAAAGTCCATGCCTTGTCCGGGGCTCAATCCAGGTCTCTTAGATGAGTAGCCAAGCGCGCTAACCACTCGGCCACGGTACGACTAATCAGAAATAAGAATTTTCATATCCGGTGTCGCTTTCAAGGTCAAGTAGAGGTCGGCGTGACGGGCTTGAAATTAAGAGGTGACGCAGGCACCAATTGATATCTAAGATATTTATATTTACTCTTAATATAAATACGTTTGGTATGTATACATTTGGGGGCGGGGGTGGCTCAGTCGGTAGCGCGCCAGGCTCGTAATCTGTAGTTCCCAGTTCGAGTCCCTGCTGGGTCAGCGTTGAGATTTATCTCCGCAAAATTCCCCGCCCTGCCCACGGTCAGTAGGGGACACCGATGGGTTTGGAAAGGCCGCCGTCCGTCGGATGGGACGTTAAGCCGTGGCCCCGTGTGCGGGGAGCCATACCCTTGTACGTTAAAGAACACGCTGGATGACCTTGACGGGAGGCTACCATCTATCTCCCAACAGCTGTTTCAGTGGGTCCCCTCCCCCAACCTTCTCTGAGCCTTCGGGTTCCATGTGACCTGGCCATTTAGCCCATGGTGTGCATAAAAGTGCCGCTCAGAGGTAAAACAACCCAACCCTATGTATATATCAATATACTCAGGCCAGGAAGATGCCATAAAGATAGATCTGAATTGTTGTTCAGCTTCTAACGATCTCTGTTGTTAACCGTAAAAGAAAAGAATGGTTTCTCACATAATGAATATTGTTTAAAATATTTTCAAACAGTGAAATAAATATGAACTACTGCTTTATATTATAAAAAATAACATATATCTATACTATGAAAATTCTTGACTCTATATGCATT
Organism: Ryuthela nishihirai; assembly: GCA_038380435.1. Lineage (NCBI taxonomy): Eukaryota > Metazoa > Arthropoda > Arachnida > Araneae > Heptathelidae > Ryuthela > Ryuthela nishihirai. Next base: position 20,697,349 of record JAWZYU010000028.1, on the reverse strand, counting down.
CATTTTATTATTGTTATACATCTATGTAGGTATGAGTGTTTATTGCAGGATTTAGGAAAGTTTTAGTGGTAGGAAGATAATTCTTGGAGGAATCATTTCACAATTTTGAACAGATTATAGGAAAACCTAAAAGTGACCACATTGCTATCATCTTAGGTGTAATGATGACATCATGTTGCAAATATTCATAGTTCACAAAAAGGGGCACTGCTTAGATCAGGGGTTCTCAACGTGGGGTTCGAGTACCCCTTGAGGGTACGCGGTGAAATTTTTGGGGGTACGCCGTGAGAGCTCAAAAGTCGCTAGATCTAATAACAAAGTCGCTAAATTGGCATTATTACACTATAACTATAGTTTTATCTATCTATACAAGGGGTACGCCAGTTACATACACATTTCCAGGGGGTACGTGAAGCATAAAAGGTTGAGAACCACTGATATATATATGTTTTATTCCCATTGTTATACTATAACTATAGTTTTATCTATCTATACAAGGGGTAAGCCAGTTACATACACATTTCCAGAGGGTACGTGAAGCATAAAAGGTTGAGAACCACTGATATATATGTTTTATTTTATTCCCATTGTTATACTATAACTATAGTTTTATCTATCTATACAAGGGGTACGCCAGTTACATACACATTTCCAGGGGGTACGTGAAGCATAAAAGGTTGAGAACCACTGATATATATGTTTTATTTTATTCCCATTATTATATTATAACTATAGTTTTATCTATCTATATAAGGGGTACGCCAGTTACATACACATTTCCAGGGGGTACGTGAAGCATAAAAGGTTGAGAACCACTGATATATGTGTTCTATTTTATTCCCATTGTTATACTATAACTATAGTTATATCTATCTATACAAGGGGTACGCTAGTTACATACACATTTCCAGGGGGTACGTGAAGCATAAAAGGTTGAGAACCACTGATATATATGTTTTATTTTATTCCCATTATTATATTATAACTATAGTTTTATCTATCTATATAAGGGGTACGCCAGTTACATACACATTTCCAGGGCGTACGTGAACCATAACTCTCACAGGAACCCGTCAGTTTATATTCCATAGTAGGAGGTCTGAGAGGATGTCAGGACCTCAGCAGAAAAACAACACGAACATCCATGCTTTACCCGGGGCTCGAACCCAGGTCCCTTAGATCAGTATCCAAGCGCGCTAAGCACTCGGCAATCATTATCTTGACGTAACCCTTCCTACATAATTTTTAATTCATTTTATAGGTTTTGATGAAGCTGCTTTACAATTATTTCTGTACATTGCTTGTTAAAAGTTTAGAATTTCAAAAGGAAAAAGCAACTAACATAAACTTTCATTTACTTCAGTTGCCAAACGGCAGAGTACTCCCAACCTTGCCAGTATCTTCGAAAGGCCTCGGACGATCATCCAGGAAGAAGATCCTTACAGCCTCCCAGGCGCGGGAAATTCTCGCAGCATCTATGGTATTCTTCGAGAGCCCAAACCGCCCAAACTGCCGCCCAGAGACATTCCTCGGGTCCCAGTTCCAACGGTAAGTGGGTGGGAAGACTGAAGAGGCACAATTTAGGGTGGTTAAGCAGATGAAGCTGAAATTGTCTAAATCTGTGTAGTCAAATGTTTTTCTTCAGAATTTGATAGGCCTAAGAAATGATTTATTTATATTTTCCTGTAATATGAATGAATGTTTTTTCAGTAAGTATATTGAAATTTGAATACTTAATTGATACTTATATATAACTGTTAAATAAGAATGATTGCAATTAAGAGAAAGTGTTTGGGAAAAATAATATTAGCTAACATTTCGAAATTTCATGAAGTACTCAATGAAGGTCATTATACATTTAAAAACGTTTCTTTAAATATCTTCAGTAATGCAGCATAATTTCTGTTTGAAAACTTTGTATTTATTGTTTCTATATGACGAAATATATAGATCAAAGTTAATGTCTCCACAAAGAAAGTTTTACGTTCGGTAGTATCAGTGAAAGAGTTTCAGTAAGGGACTTATTAGTATGAATGTATACAGGCCCGGATCTAGAAAAAATCGAGGGGGGGGGTGGAAATAAACATAATCGACCCACAAAAATGTAAAAGGAATCAAGAGGCTGGTTTTCCAATAAATAAAATAAATACCCCCTCAAGCAGCTGCTTGTCACAGAGGTCTGACAGGAGCCTGTCAGTTTACATGCCATAGTAGAAGGCCTGAGAGGATGGCAGGACCTCAGCAGAAAAACGACACATACATCCATGCCTTATCCGGGACTCGAACCCAGGTCCCGTAGATACACTATTAATATTTTCCCCCTCCGTTTTACAGGTCTTTAAAAAATTTCTTTAAAAATTCATTCATTTTCTGCTTCTATTACCCTTAGTAGTATTCTGAAAGGGGTACTTCTCCTTGCCTCTCTCCCCATATCCGGCCCTGACCGTGAATATAACATATCTTACAAGATATTAAAGGTCTCCGCAAAATTTCCCTCCCTGCCCACGGTTAGTAGGGGACACCGATGGGCTTGGTAAAGGCCGCTGTCCGTCGGATGGGACGTTAAGCCGTGGCCCCGTGTGCGAGAGAGTCTTACCCTGTTCACGTTAAAGAACACATTGGATGGCCTTAACGGGAGGCTACCATCTATTTCCCAACAGCAGTTACAGTGGGTCCCCTCCCCCAACCTTTGGGGCGGGGGTGGCTCAGTCGGTAGCGCGCCAGGCTCGTAATCTGTAGTTCCCAGGTTCGAGTCCCAGCTGGGTCAGCGTTGAGATTTATCTCCGCAAAATTTCCCCGCCCTGCCCAAGGTCAGTAGGGGACACCGCTGGGCTTGGAAAGGCCGCCGTCCGTCGGATGGGACGTTAAGCCGTGGCCCCGTGTGCGGGAGAGAGCCATACCCTGTGCACGTTAAAGAACACGCTGGATGGCCTTGACGGGAGGCTACCATCTGTCTTCCAACAGCTGTTCCAGTGGGTCCCCTCCCCCAACCTTCTCTGAGCCTTCGGGGTCCATGTGACCTGGCCATTTAGCCCATGGTGTGCAAAAAAGTGCCGCTCAGAGGTAAAACAACCCAAACCCCCAACCTTCTCTGAGACTTCGGGGTCCAGGTGACCTGGCCATTTAGCCCATGGTGTGCAAAAAAGTGCCGCTCAGAGGTAAAACAACCCAAACCCCCAACCTTCTCTGAGACTTCGGGGTCCATGTGACGTGGCCATTTAGCCCATGGTGTGCAAAAAAGTGCCGCTCAGAGGTAAAACAACCCAACCCTTTTACTAAATCTCAAACTTTGTCTACCTGCTTTGAAATCCAAAACAGTTTGTCTGTGTATAATTTTATTTTAGCCGCATATTTTTTTATGTCCGACATTAAAAGTAAAAAAAAAAACTATAAAAAATTCGTAAATGTTCACTTTATTGCTGTATGCAAAAATACGTATATATAGCAGCCGCTGGTGTTATTAACGTCCAAAGGATGTGTTTCAAAGGGTTGGGTTGTTTTACCTCTGAACGGCACTTTTTTGCACACCATGGGCTAAATGGCCAGGTCACATGGACCCCGAAGGCTCAGAGAAGGTTGGGGGAGGGGACCCACTGGAACAGCTGTTGGGAGACAGATGGTAGCCTCCCATCAAGGCCATCCAGCGTGTTCTTTAACGTGCACAGGGTATGGCTCTCCCGTACACGGGGCCACGGCTTAACGTCCCATCCGACGGACGGCGGCCTTTTTAAGCCCATCGGTGTCCCCTACTGACCGTGGGCAGGGCGGGGAATTTTGCGGAGATAAATCTCAACGCTGACCCAGCTGGGACTCGAACCTGAGAACTGCAGATTACGAGCCTGGCGCGCCACCGACTGAGCCACCCCCGCCCTGTTTCAAAGGGATGAAAGAAGTACTTACTCTGAGTTGATTCCAATGCGAGATATATCGTTGTGATCAAGTCTGCTTTCTGTTCCATTACAATGAAATCGAATTATTGAAACCTCATGCTGTGTTTATAACGTTATTTTGTGAAAAACAATAAAATTCCATTCCATATAGAATATCATTTTAACCTTTCCTGTTCAGTGGAATATTTTAGTAGATGGAAAACCCTACTCAGGTCTTATTCTCAGACCCCCGAAAACGAAATACTCGGACCCCCCTTCCCGAAATTAAATTCTGTGTATGTGTCTGGCTATAGTGATGTGAAGTTTTTAAGTTGTATGAATCTTTGTGCATTTTTATCACCTCCTTTTCATCCTTATCGTTTTTTAAGAGCAACACAAATTTCAGCGAAGTCTTCTGAAAGGTTCAATGATTCCTTGGCCATTTTGGGGCGGGGGTGTCTCAGTCGGTAGCGCGCCAGGCCCGTAATCTGTAGTTCCCAGGTTCGAGTCCCAGCTGGGTCAGCGTTGAGATTTATCTCCGCAAAATTTCCCCGTCCTGCCCACGGTGGGTAGGGGGACACCGATGGGCTTGGTAAAGGCCGCCGTCCGTCGGATGGGATGTTAAGCCGTGGCCCCGTGTGCGGGAGAGCCATACCCTGTGCACGTTAAAGAACACGCTGAATGGTCTTGACTGGAGGCTACCATCTGTCTCCCAACAGTTGTTCCAGTGGGTCCCCTCCCCCAACCTTCTCTGAGCCTTCGGGGTTCTTGTGGCCTGGCCATTTAGCCCATGGTGTGCAAAAAAGTGCCGCTCAGAGGTAAAACAATCCAATTCAATCCTTGGCCATTTTAAAAATGTGCGAGAATAACTTGCTCAGGTAAATCGAATTTCTAGTAGAAAAGTGGAGTACCAAGCTTTGATGAAGAAAGACGAGGAAATATTTTCTAATTACACCGTTCTTTAACTATTCTAAAACAGAATGAGTAACATAATGCGATAAAATGAGCAGCCCTTTAGTAGGTAAAGAGCTTCATCTAAATCTTTTCAATTTGTTGCAGCCTGATTACGAAGACAAAGACAATTCTCGTTTCAACTTTCCTGATGTTCGCAACACGAGGAGCAAAACTTCAGGTATCTATGGTAAGTGCAGATATCAAAATATTTATACGACTGTGTTTATTTGCATAAAAGTCGATTCTGAAGGAAAAATAACATCTGTAAAAATAATGCGCAACTCAAGGGATTTCTATTTTATTCAGATGAAACTTCCTCAAGTAGTCGAATTTTTATTTTTTAAAGACTCTCTCCAAAGATCAGAATCAGTAGTAATTTGGGCACTGAAGCCACCTAGCACAATGGGGCGGGGTGGCTCAGTCGGTAGCGCGCCAGGCTCGTAATCTGTAGTTCCCAGGTTCGAGTCCCAGCTGGGTCAGCGTTGAGATTTATCTCCGCAATAATTCCCCGCCCTGCCCACGGTCAGTAGGGGACACCGATGGGCTTGGAAAGGCCGCCGTCCGTCGGATAGGACGTTAAGCCGTGGCCCCGTGTGCGGGAGAACCATACCCTGTACACGTTAAAGAACACGCAGGATGGCCTTGACGGAAGGCTACCATCTGTCTCCCAACAGCTGTTCCAGTGGGTCCCCTCCCCCAACCTTCTGTGAGCCTTCGTGGTCCTTGTGACCTGGCCATTTAGCCCATGGCGTGCAAAAAAGTGCCGCTCAGAGGTAAAACAACCCAACCCAAGCCACCTAGCACAATAGTAATATCTTCTTCTTTGACAGAATTCAAAATATCCTGAAGGTTCTGTAAATACATCATTCTCCTTCTCATCAGAGCTTTCGTTGGGGGCAAAATAACAGATAAGATTGAAGTCTTTTGTCTGAGTTTTAAATTTATCTCTAAGGAATCGTTTATTAGTTCAGTCATATGCTAAAAGACCATTACTGGCAGTCGTGATGAGAATCAAACCTACTCCCTGTAAATGTTTCTCCCATCTCTACAGTCGCTCAAAAAAGTATCCGAACACTATGGTTGAGTACAGAATTCAGAAAAAATATCTGGCAACGATTTTTTTTTAGAAATTAGTGGTCTGGCAACCTTCGTGTCACGTGATTACAGAATTCAGGAAAAATATCTGGAGCGTGTACAGCAACTGTACACGCTCCAGTTACCGTTCACAGCAAACTGGAGCGTGTGCAGTTACTGCACACGCCCCAGTTTGCTGTGAACGGTAACTGCACACGCTTAATATTTTCGTGAGTGAGCCCACACGATCTAGTATCAAAATAATATGACCACCTACAGTCGCTCAAAAAAGTATCCGAAAACTATAGTTGATTACAGAATTCAGAAAAAATATCTGGCAGCGATTTTTTTAGAAATTAGTGATCTGGCAACTTAACATTAACATTTTTTTATTATCATCTAATATTTCTAAGTACCGTGAAGTTTTTGTTAAACTTTTTATCACTTTTGCTGCTGTTTTCCTGCATTGTTTGCCTGAAGAATAAAACGATACACATTTTCGAAAATATCTTTATATATTCCTAATTCGAATGACAGATTAGAAGAAAATGAAACGAATCTAAATCATCAAAGAACTATTCTTATTTTTCATAAGACTTTCAATCAATTACAAATATTTCCCTCTTTTATTCCAGATGACCCTTACTACTGCGGACTGAGTGCTCGAGTGCCGAAATTTCCTAAACGACAGCCACATCAGCAGCCCTTTCACGCTCCGTTGAGGAAGGCGCACAGTGGAAGCTATTTGAGTCTAATGCGACCTTATGACTCTGGGCTAGGTGAGTGAGAAAAAATAATCATCGTTTATGTAATTAATGTACTGAAAATAAAGCTTCACTTAATGAACTTGATGATGAGATGGTTTCATCTGAACATCAGGTTTATGCTTCACAGAAGTTAGCATAATAGATTAAGATGAAGGGAGGGGGGGGGGGGGGGGCTCAGTCGGTAGCGCGCCAGGCTCGTAATCTGTGAGTTCCCAGGTTCGAGTACCAGCTGGGTCAGCGTTGAGATTTATCTCCGCAAAATTCCCCGCCCTGCCCACGGTCAGTAGGGGACACCGTTGGGCTTGGAAAAACCGCCGTCCGTCGGATGGGACGTTAAACCGTGGCCCCGTGTGCGGGATAGTCGTACCCTGTGCACGCTAAAGAACACGTTGGATGGCCTTGACGGGAGGCTACCATCTGTGCACCAACAGCAATTTCAGTGGGTCCCCTCCCCCAACCTTCTCTGAGCCTTCGGGATCCATGTGACCTGGTCATTTAGCCCATGGTGTGCAAAAAAGTGCCGCTCAGAGGTAAAACAACCCAACACTGTCAAACCTAGGTGTTAGGTGCGCTCTCCAATGACTAAGTTATTTTTAAGTTGACGTGTTTCTCTGTAATAAGATTCAGAGGTAAAAGAGGGCCACTAAAATATTTTAAATCCATATAAAACCAATCAATATAAAAATTAGTTTCCTTGGGAAAGCTGCCGTCTGCTGAATGAACCTTGCATTTTAACCCTGTATGCAAGAGAACCATACCCACAGCATGTTAGAAAACAATCTGGATTCTAATAACTGTCCAATGAATCCTTCTCCCTACTGGAAGGACGGGCGGGGGTGTCTCAGTCGGTAGCGCTCCAGGCTCGTAATCAGTAGTTCCCAGGTTCGAGTCCCAGCTGGGTCAGCGTTGAGATTTATCTCCGCAAAATTCCCCGCCCTGCCTACGGTCAGTAGGGGACATCGATGGGCTTGGAAAGGCCACCGTCCGTCGGATGGGACGTTAAGCCGTGACCCCGTATGTGGGAGAGCCATACCCTGTGCACGTTAAAGAATACTCTGGATGGCCTTGACGGGAGGCTACCATCTGTCTCCCAACAGCTGTTCCAGTGGGTCCCCTCCCCCAACTTTCTCTGAGCCTTCGGGGTCCTTGTGACCTGGCCATTTAGCCCATGGTGTGCAAAAAAGTGCCGCTCAGAGGTAAAACAACCCAACCCTACTGGAAGCGAGAGTTATGTATTTATTTATTTTACGTACAACTGAGAGGTCAGTCAGCAAGCACCTCTTACTCAAAAAGTAATCAGCAATTTATGGTACAGAAAAACATGAAAGGTAGTGAGTTAAGTTTCATAAAGTGTAAAAAAAGTTTAGTTTCATAAAGTGTAAAAAAGTTTTTTACACTTTATGAAAGAAAGAGTCATTTAGTTTAGAAAAATATAGTTAAAAAATGGATTATAAAATTTTATTAAATTTGAAGCATCACGAAATTTAAAAAATTCTTTAAGACAGACAACTTGGTTAAAAGTAGATGGAATTTTTAAAATATTGTTTAGAGTACAACCATTTAGAATAAGATTTTTTAGATTTTGAAAAAATTGTGAAATATATTTCGGACAATTCAAAATAGAATGAGAAATTGTTTCAATTGTAGAGATAAAGGACAATTTCGTGATTTTTGTTATTTTGTTTCTTTATTTTAATAAGGTATTAGTTTAAATTTGGAAAACCAGTTCTTAATCTATAAAAACATGAAAGATATTTGTGTGTATTGGAGCGAGGGTTGCGTAAGCAGTAAGTGCACTAGTCTCACGACTAGTGCACTACTGCATAATTCTAAGCAATAGACATTTCTAAGCAATAGACATCCTATTGCTTAGAAAAGCTGGCATCCTTTGGATGAGACGCTAATACGTGGTCCCGTGTGTAAAAGAGCCATACTCTGTGCCAGGAGCGTACTCAGAGGTTGGGGAGAAGGAATAAAGGAGATATATTACTTTTTTATAAATAAATAAAAAAACCTGAAGCAGCTGCTTGCCACAGAGGTTCTGACAGGAGCCTGGCAGTTTATACGCCATAGTAGAAGGTCTGTGAGGATAGCACGACCTCAGCAGAAAACAACACAAATATCCATGCCCGGGCTCGAACCCAGATCACTTTGATCAGTAGTCAAGGGTGTTAACCACTTGGTTACGGGCACTACCTTTGTTACAAGAAAAAAAAAAATCATTAAAAGTTATCAGAAAAAGCGGAAACATATTTTATTTTTGATCCCCCCCCCCCACGAGGAGAAAAATTCTGCTTATTTTCTGTTCAATGAACATTAACGAACATTCTTAGGAGATCATGACTGGAAACTTTTTTCTATCTTCTAAGGGGGCGGGGGTGGGGGCTCAGTCGGTAGCGCGCCAGGCTCGTAATCAGTAGTTCCCAGGTTTGAGTCCCAGCTGGGTCAGCGTTGAGATTTATCTCCGCAAAATTCCCCGCCCTGCCCACGGTCAGTAGGGAACACCGATGGGCTTGGAAAGGCCGCCGTCCATCGGATGGGACATTAAGCCATGATCCGTGTACGGGAGAGACATACCCTGTGCTAGTAAAGAACACACTGGATGGCCTTGACGGGAGGCTACCATCTGTCTCCCAACAGCTATTCCAGTGGGTCCCCTCCCCCAACCTTCTCTGAGCCTTCGGGGTCCATGTGACCTGGCCATTTGGCCCATGGTGTGCAAAAAAGTGCCGCTCAGAGGTAAAACAACCAACCAACCTGTCTTCTAACAACTACTCAATGGATTCTTTTCTATGAGCCACTCTCTTCCTTTCTCTTAGAATACCAACACTACTCCTGATACTCTTATTCTTTAGAGTCTTAAAGCTACAACAAATGATTATGTGTTTTTACATACAGTCTTCTGTTATTGTGATCTTTATTAGTTTTAAGCATTTATTAATTTTCTACTCTGTTGCATTTTAAAGAAAAAGATGGCAATTGATAAAGTTTTGTTCTTCCGTCTATCAGAAGTTAATGCATTGTTTTTCCAACCTTTACGGGCTCTACGCTCCCTTTTACCCCTTCATGAAAATTATATGATTTTTTTCCTATAAAACTGATTGGGAAACATTATACACACATATATGTATATATATATACAGATTTAGTAGTAGTAGTACAGTGGACCCCCGATATAACGCGCATGTCGGGCGGGAAACAACACCCGCGTTATAAGGTGAACCGCGTTATACCAAGCGGCGCGGTGGCGACACAATAAATTTCACACTGTAAGCTTTTCTTTTACTCATCATGCATACAATAATTAAACACTATTCAAAATACATGCAGGAACTCAATACATACACAATTACTCAATACGCAGTAATAATAAAATGCGATACTCACTAACGCAGCACGGACTGTATAAATATGTTTGAACTTATCGCGAACATCGCCCGCGCTATAACCGAGTGCGCGGTAGAGCGAGCAGCGCTATAACGAAGGTCCACTGTATTTAAAACGCCCCCATTGAGAACCACTGTTTTTAGACTTAGAATGATTTGTTGCCAAAACCAAGGTTGAAGTTCAGTCATTTATTTCCTTATTAGCATCATTATTCATCTTAAATAATTTTAGTCTTCATATAGTATTTTACAAAAGTATTTAATAATCTATAGGAGATTAGAAGTGGTATTTAAACATGTTTCTGATTTTATAAATTCAGCTGTAAAATGCTTTATACTTTTATAACCTTAGAACGTCTGATACGTCCCAGCTGGGTCAGCGTTGAGATTTATCTCCGCAAAAATTCCCCGCCCTGCCCACGGTCAGTAGGGGACACCGATGGGCTTGGAAAGGCCGCCGTCCGTCGGATGGGACGTTAAGCCGTGGCCCCGTGTATGGGAGAGCCATACCCTGTGCACGTTAAAGAAAAGTTGGATGGCCTTGACGGGAGGCTACCATCTGTCTCCCAACAGCTGTTCCAGTGGGTCCCCTCCCCCAACCTTCTCTGAGCCTTCGGGGTCCATGTGACCTGGCCATTTAGCCCATGGTGTGCAAAAAAGTGCCGCTCAGAGGTAAAACAACCCAACCTAGAACGTCAGATACATTAGTATAACTGCATTCTTTACAAATGTTTTCAAAATACCTTTAGATTTGTGTGATAAATAATATTTGATATTTTTAAAAGCTAGTTACTTCGATTATAGTGAATATATTATGTAAGTAAGTATATTACACAAGTATATATGAGGTATATACGTATATAAGTATATTTTTATTTTAGGCATTTAGTTACGTTTGTTGTTTCAATATTCATTTATACAAGTTTATTTTGGTTTTCCTTAAATAATCTTCTAAACTCTTTTCAGTTTGTAAACAAATTCGCATTTTTTAAAACAATTAAACTTATTACCTCATCTCAGTTTTGCAAAACAAATCTCAGTTGTCACTAAAAGCTATGTAGCATGTCTGCAAGAAATAGAATACAACAGTTTCAATATTTATTTAAATCTATTAGTTTTTAATAAAGAAGAGTAAAATATAAATAAATAAATATCCCCTCAAGCCGCTGCTTGCCACAGAGGTCTGACAGGAGCCTATCAGTTTATATGCCATAGTAGAGGGTCTATGAGGATGGTAGGACCTCAGCAGAAAAACAACACAAGCGTCCATGCCTTGTCCGGTTCTCGAATTCAGGTCACTTAGATCATTAGTCAAGTGCGCTAACCACTCGACCACGGGACTGCTAAACAACAACAAAAAAAAATAAAAAATAAAAATAAGAAACCTTTATATAAAAGTAAACAAAAAAATTATCTGCACACAAGGAAAAAAAGGGAATACATGTATATTATATATTATCTGTTATCACATATATCTTTGTGCTATAAACAAATAAGAGTTTTAAAAACGCTAACATTGTTAAAGGTCAGTCAATTTAACATTGACAAAGCTTTAACATTTCAAACTGTTTCGTGGGCAGAAGTGATATATGTGTTTTTTAAAGAAAAAAGGGTACTTCCGTACACAAAGGACGATGATAACCTAGAAGGTATATTAGGCTTGTCCTCGTACAACATTCAAACCCTTGTACAAGAACATACCCCGCTGCTTTTAGTACAACCAATGCAAAGCACTGCTTTTAGTACAACCAATACAAGCAAGCTACTCCGCCGTTGCGGCACAACGGCGGAGTAGTGATCGGCGTACCTGCTCATAAACACTGGGCTTGTCGCGCACATCGGCTGCTGCGAAGGACAGTCGGGCTACCAGATCCTCCGCAGACTCTCTAACTAACCACTAGACTAGGTAGTGATTCGAAATTATAACTTCTCTATTAGGTACACCTATCCCTCGATTTACACTGAAAATAGGTTCCGCACAAAACCGTGTAAATCGAAATCCGTGTAATCGAAATCAAAACCGTGTAAATCGAAACTGAATTATGCACATTTCAGAGTTTTTTTCGCTTTACACAGTTTTACATAGCAAAATCCAAGATTTCGATTTACACGGTTTTGTGCGGAACCTATCTTCAGTGTAAATCGAGGGATAGGTGTATTGCTTTTCTTTAAAAAGTTTTAATTTTCTTTCTCAATGTGGAAAAAAATTATCTTGATGTCGCAATGGGCTCTAGTTTTATATTTGCTTACGAACTTACCACATTATCACAGCACAGTTTCCAGTATTATTTTTCCTTTAAAGATTTCTTATGATTTGCTTTTTAATTTTTTACCATTATTCGCATTAAATACATTACGTTGAATTAATTACAGTTAACTGCAGCTTTCCCATGATTATTTTCCAATTATCTATAATATATAATATTTATCTTCTTTTATTCAGGTGATCTTTTTTTTCAGCATTTTTTTAAAGAAAAATAAATATTTTTTTCATTCTGTCGTCTCCTACTGTCTTCAGAGATTTAATTATTTTGCTTTCAGAGATAAATGAAAAAATTCGTTTGGGTTATATACTTCCTCATAAAATAATTGGTCCCCTTCGAATCTTCCAATAGTTTTGCTTTATGCTATACTCACTAACGTTTGCGCTATTACAGGGCGCAAACGTTAATGAATTAAAAACTTTAAAATTGTAAGCAGTCTTTTTACGCTATAAATATAAAAGTTAGGTGTTGGTGACAAATTTTATTTTGGTAGAAGCAATTTGGCGTTGACCTCTAGGGAGGGATAGATTTAACTGTGATGAGCTCGTAAGCGATTGGGTTAATGAAATGTCGAAAGTGAGGCAGATATTATTTAGAATATACAGGGTGTCCCTGAATTCATGGCCCAAACGTGAGGGGATGGTAGTACACACCGAACCCACCAATATTCGTCATAGAATATGCGGCCGCAAACGCAGTGAGGAGTCGGAAATGAAGGACAGACACAGAGGTTTCCAGAGTGACATTTTTATTGGAGGTCATTACAACAAATGCTGAAACGTCCGCCCACCAACGTTGATGCAGGCGGCACAACGGCGGAGTAGTGATCGGCGTACCTGCTCATAAACACTGGGCTTGTCGCGCACATCGGCTGCTGCGACGGACAGTCGGGCTACCAGATCCTCCGCAGACTGCACGGGCGTCTCGTACATGACACTCTTCAAATGTCCCCACAGAAAGAAATCGATACAAGAAAGATCAGGCGATCTGGGGAGCCACGGAATGGGACCACCGCGCCCAATCCATAGGTTCCCAAATGTGTTTGGCCGATCCAGCGCTTTTAAGCCATGCTGTCTCATCCACACCCCCTACCGGCATCAGACTGCGTTTGCGGCCGCATATACTGTGACGAATATTGGTGGGTTCAGTGTGTACTACCATCTCCTCACGTTTGGGCCATGAATTCAGGGACACCCTGTATATTAAAAAATAATATCAATGACATTTGTGTTTCATATTTTTTATTAAATCAATTTATTTTTACTTTACAGAGTCAGACTGTCTGACAGGTTCCAGTGAGGATGATTATTCCCGCATCTATGGACGCCTCCGTGCCTCGCCAGCCTACTACGGTTACCTCCCCCGCAGGGAAGTGTACACCGGCAAGTGGGAGTAGTAGCCTGACCTCTACTCACTTGAAATCTCTGCTTGCCTGCTAAAGGGAAAGTGTCACAGTCATCGTAAAGAAGGACAACCCACCCCAAGGGTGGGAGAAGAGAGTCGCCCGCTGCTGCCAAATTCTGTCGTCTGTTCTCCTCACTTCTGCCCAGATTGCATTCAGTTGGAGTCTGGAGCACAAGTTCTTCTCTGGGAGGTGATGGTTTCTTCGGGGAAATTCTTCCTGTGGTGGTGATTTCTTTCTCGTTTCAGCGGAGGAGTTCAGACAGCAGAGTGTGCAGAGAACTGAAGAAGATGGCTGACACCGACTTCACTTTCTCAGTGAATAATGCTGAGGAACATTGATGAAGCAAAACTAACGAAACAAGGCAGCCTGGAGCTGCGCTTGTTATTGTGATCTGTTACTATAGTAACACTTCTGGTCTACTGACTGTGTTCGGCGTGTGAACAGTTGATTCATGATGAGAGAAAAAGAAAAATTACAAATCACTTTAAGTCAATTGTAACGCCAAGTGATGTGTTGTGTTTCTATAGCATAATGTGTGTGTGAACATACATTAGGGGACATTGAAGTCGCATATTGTACGTTGGTTCAATGAGAGTTACGAAACCGAAAACAGACACGACCTTTAGGACCCTTTGCAGTTGATTAAAGTAGAGACTATCTTGATTTTGACATAACAAGTATCCTCAAAAACGTCTTTTTTCGAGACAGCTCGAATAAAGTTTGATATAAAAGTATCACAAAGGAAAATAATTAATTCGCTCTTTTTTTTTTAGAATAAATTATAACTCTTTTCTTATTTAAAGTTAGCATTTAATTTTTTTTCAAACAACTTGCAATTAAAGATTATCAAGTATATAATCATGACAATATAATTTCCAAACTTACGTAATTCTAAATTTAACTGATAAAGAATTTAATTAACTCAAGTCACTTTTAACAATCATTAAGATTTTACATAAAAATATATAAATTTGTGTAATTTCAGAATTGGTTTCTGAATAGTTTCATTTAATTCTTTAAAGATATTCTTTGTCTGAAATTCAGACATCGAATAAATAATGTGTTCGTCATCAGAAGAAAATTAATGATGCGAATCTGAATCAGGGAAAAAGAAATAGTCCGTTATGACGAAACGGAGGCCAAACTAAGAAAGAAATTCAACTTCATGGACTGAAGACAATATCTTTATGTACAGAATTTGCCAAGACACTATAAAATTATGTACAGAATTTGCCAAGACACAGTATTCATAAGCGGGCTCTTCTCGTAGCCTTGTCGAAAGACCTCACGACAGATACATAAATAGCAGACATGAGAGATGTCTGGAGAATCCTCTTATTTCGAAATGAAAGTGAACTTTATGTGGAAAAAGAAATTGAAACGTTTATGATAAAGAATTTGAAAAGAACAAGTGAGATGGATATTTTTTATGAATTGGATTTGTATAAAGAGAAGAAGATATTTTACTTTTATTTAGATTTATGACCCTTTACATTCTGCTGGTTTTGCTTGTTAATAACAAATTTCTATTAAACTTGTTTCAAAAACGCATACGAATGCTGTTTTTTTTTTCGCATTGAGAAAATTAATTCTTAAAGTGCCAAAAGGTGATATTTTTAGCTTTTGAAAAATCCCCACAAATGGACGAGCAATATATTTTCAAAATTTATCTAAGGGACCTGGGTTCGAGCCCCGGATTAGGCATGGATGTGTGTGTCGTTTTTCTGCTGAGGTCCTGCCATCCTCTCAGATCTTCTACTGTGGCATACAAACTGACAGGCTCCTGTCAGACCTCTGTGGCAAGCAGCTGATTGAGGGGGTATTTTTTTTTATTTATGTAACATTTTTGTTGCTTACTTTCGACTTTTTATGTTTATTTGATTAAGGTTTAAATGGTCTTTCTTTTGGTATGTGACATCAGCTATTTTTGTTCTTTAGTTACTTCACTTTTATGAGGTTCAGAAGTTGAGTTGAATTTTAAAAAAGGGAAGGCGTATTAGAAACTAATTCTTACTTTACCAATGTGCATCATTATTTCATTTTAATTCACTGCAATGGATTAGGGTTGGGTTGTTTTACCTCTGAGCGGCACTTTTTTTGCACACCATGGGCTAAATGGCCAGGTCACATGGATCCCGAAGGATCAGAGAAGGTTGGGGGAGGGGACCCAGTGGAACAGCTGTTGGGAGACAGATGGTAGCCTTCCGTCAAGGCCATCCAGCGTGTTCTTTAACGTGCACAGGATATGGCTCTCCCACACACGGGGCCACGGCTTAACGTCCCATCCGACGGACCGCGGCCTTTCCAAAGCCCATCGGTGTCCCCTACTGACCGTGGGCAGGGCGGGGAATTTTGCGGAGATAAATCTCAACGCTGACCCAGCTGGACTTGAACCTGGGAACTACAGATTAGAGCCTGGCGCGCTACCGACTGAGCCACCCCCGCCCCCAATGGATTAGGAAATAGCGATAAGTGGCACTATTGATTATAGTATGAGATTGGTTAACCCTTACATTACCAAGCCGTTTCATTTACCGAGAGGGTCATTCCGACCCACCGTGAATTTTCACTGGTGTTATTTGTAGAAAATTCTTATTATTTGTTATGCGATAGTAATTAAAAACACACCAATCAGAAGTGCTTAGCCTTTCTACCTGGCTGACCATTTCTTAATAATGGAACGTGGAACCAATAGGTTTCTATTTTTATCCACAATGAATCAACAAGTGAACCAGAAATTAAGGCATTATTTTCGCAACCTTATTGTGTCCCGTAGTACTTAAATTTTTAATCGATTTTTTTGCATCACTTAGTCAATGGCCACTCGAACATGGAGGTGGGTTGCCCCTCCGCCAAAGACAGGAAGCTACAGAAAATCATTGAGCAATTCAGTGCTTTTAATAATTCTTGAAGTCTATTTCTAAAGGTAATCTGTGTCTTTATTATGGAAAAAATTGGGTCCCATTTTTTCAGGGGGCGGGGGTGGCTCAGTCGGTAGCGCGCCAGGCTCGTAATCTGTAGTTCCCAGGTTCGTCCCAGCTGGGTCAGCGTTGAGATTTATCTCCGCAAAATTCCACGCCCTGCCCACGGTCCATAGGGGACACCGATGGGCTTGGAAAGGCCGCCGTCCGTCGGATGGGATGTTAAGCCGTGGCCCCGTTTACGGGAGAGCCATACCCTGTGCACGTTAAAGAATACGCTGGATGGCCTTGATGGGAGGCTACCATCTGTCTTCCAACAGCTATTCCAGTGGGTCCCCTCACCCAACCTTCTCTGAGCCTTCGGGGTCCATGTGACCTGGACATTTAGCCCATGGTGTGCAAAAAAGTGCCGCTCAGAGGTAAAACAACAACCCAACCCATTTTTTCAGAGGTCTTCACCTCCAAAAATGTGTTTCCTGGAACGCACTTTCCTTGCACTTAATTCCATAATTCAGTAGTTCGAAATCCACAATACTCGTGCCTTCTGATGCAAGATAAGAACGAAAATGCCCAGTTTCGTGAGCCAATGGTATCGGAAGAACGACGCTGATATTTATTTCGTCACGTGGAATTAGATATTCTGCTTGACCTGAACCGAATGTGGTGTTGGGCCAGATGACAATCGATTTATCCACTCTATAGTAGAGAACGATCAATTAGTGCCTTGATTAACTTCTACCTTCACCCTTATTTCAGTGAAATGACAGTTTCGCGGATTGTTACACCCGTAAGTAGTATAGTCCCACTCCACCGTATCCCCTTTGCACAGTGCTTTCCCCCCTATGGCATCATCGTTCCCAAGTGCGAGGTCGCTTTGGACTTTGACCGCTATGTTGCAACAGACCACGCTGCCTTCTCAGATTGAACTTTGACCCCTATGTCGCAACCGACCATATTTCAAGTCTCCCCTTTTCATAGACCCCCTGGTTGACCCACCAATATTTTAAGCCCCCTTCTCGAATCGTCTCGATTTTTCTTGATTTCAGACGCCCTGGTTGACCCACCTTTATTTTAAACCCTCTCCTCGAATCGTCTCGATTTTTCTTGATTTCAGACCCCCTGGTTGACCCACCTTTATTTTAAACCCTCTCCTCGAATCGTCTCGATTTTTCTTGATTTCAGACCCCCTGGTTGACCCACCTTTATTTTAAACCCTTTCCTCGAATCGTCTCGATTTTTCTTGATTTCAGACCCCCTGGTTGACCCACCTTTATTTTAAACCCTCTCCTATTTAAAGACCCCCTGGTTGACCCATCGCAAATCAGTTTTTGCACATTTAATCGTTGTCATCCGACGTCCGTACTGTTTTTAGTGCGTCTCTGTATTTAAAAAAAAATTTGCTTCCGACGCCGTGATTTGAACCCGATAGCTATAGCGTTATCGCACTCGACTATGCCTGTACTTGATGATGTGGCTTAGATGTGACTCAAACGGGGTATAGCCCATCGTTATAAATCACGTATCTCTTTATTACAGTTTAAGGAGTTATTTCAGATATTTTTATTAACGTAGGTTTTTTTCTTATTATCCTACGTTTTTTACAACCTTCGTATTTATTTCTTTACAACTAGCTTTTTTCTGTGTAACCTTCGTTTATTTTTATAACCTACGTATTTCTTTTAATTAACTCCGTTACTGTTGGTTGTCGCATTTTTACTAGAAGAAGGACTATTCTACAGTAAGACTGTACCTCAGAAAATGCCGTTGGGTAAAAAAAATAATAAAAGGAAAAAATCTGATTTAAAAACTTATTCGTCATTATGTAAAAAGGTAATATGGTGACCGGTATGGATGACCTAAAAGTCCCGCTTTAGAAAAAGTGTTCAACACCGGACCACGTTTTATTGACGGATGGTTAAGTCCTGCGTTATTAAAAAATATTAAATGATGAATCACAAGGGGACCACGATTTACTGATGGATTACCTTTGACGATCATCTTGGATAAACTCGTTAATCATCAAAAAATCCTTTCTTAAAAACCCTACATTAATTAAAACTCTTATCAAAAGTTCTGCCCCCTCATTAACAGTTCCACCCCCCCTTTCAAGGACTATCCCGCAGTAACTGTTTTAAAAGACTGTCCCGCTGAAAATACCAATGGGTAAAAAAATTTAATAAAAGGAAAACGACGCAAAAGAATTTGATTTAAAAACTTATTCTTCATTATGTGTGATATGGTCTGGTGACCTGTATGGATGACCTAAAAGTCCCGCTTTAGAACAAGTGTTCAGCACAGGACCATGTTTTATTGACGGATGGTTAAGTCCTGCGAAATTAAAATTTTTTTTAACTTCTACCCTCATCTGAAAATTTTCCAAGTCAACTAAACTTTTTTTTGAATGGAAACGAGGGTGTTGCAATTCTTTTACCCATATTTTGCGAGTTCGACCTTTCATAAACTCGCGTGATGTGCATTTCGCAAGAAGCGGACTGTGTACGACAGAACTGCTGCTATCTGCACCGCAATATTTGCATCTGCAACTGATAAACGATTTCCTTTATTAAAAATAGAAACTTGATAAATAAATCCACTGCATTCATTAAGAACACAAACTGATTTCGTGCTAAAACATCTTCTTTCACGCCAGGTTTCGGCTTACTTGAAAAACTAATGTTAAAAATTTATGAGTGATTTCACAGATCACTCAATTACCATAAGAATATACTATTATGGCGCAGGGTCGGGAAAGCAAAGAAAGTGGAAAACTTCGAAAGGAATCACTCAATTACCATAAGAATATACTATTATGGCGCAGGGTCGGGAAAGCAAAGAAAGTGGAAAACTTCGAAAGGAATCACTCAATTACCATAAGAATATACTATTATGGCGCAGTGTCGGGAAAGCAAAGAAAGTGGAAAACTTCGAAAGGAAGTGGAAAAATGCAAAAAAAAAGAGAGTTTAGAGAATGGAGGCGAGGAGAGTCAAATGGAGAACAAGAATTATTCGCTCACTAGTCTTCCAGAACTGATGAGAAGAAACACGCGACATTATTTAAAAGATTCGTAAGGATGAAAACTATAAAAAGTACGAGAACTAAGGTCAAGGTATGCAAATTAATTCAAAGTGACAAGCAGGGTGTGATTCTGCATAGTTCAATGAGCTCCTTTGGTAGACGCTAGGAAGGTGGGAAGTAGGAGATTAGCAGACTGAGAAAAATAACATATCGTTGGAATATGGGATGTTCGTTTCCAAAGAGAATGAATGTTTTCATTTTACATCTTCAGTACCCTCAAAAAGTTACATATCTACGGTCTATTATTATTTTGTACCATGGAAACCAGTTAATCAGCCAAGAAAAATCAAGAGTTGATGTATATATTAATGTTTCGCTGAATTATTTATTGGAATGAATGCAGGAAATACAAAACATGAATGTTGTTGAAACAGTGCAAAACAAAATTTTTCAGAGTTACATTTAGTACACACAATTCTTGTTAGTTTTTTTTCTCTGCTTTACACATGGCCGTCTTGTGTTTACTTCGACTGTCAAATGATCTCCTACCCTGAGCATGCTATTAGAAGCTTCTACGGCACCAACCGGGAAAAGCACGGGATATTTTGCTACCAATGAACTAGGAATTTACTCTTTTTCTCCATTACCACTGGGACTACTTTCCACACATGTAAATCCTGTATTAACTGTGAATGAGCCTGTAATAAATTGAACACCTTAACAACTATATACATTTAGAAGAAAAATTAAACACATCCGGCCTAATTCTCCCTATAACAATAAATCAAATATCTAAATACGTAAAAATGAACAACATTTCAGTCAATGTTTTTGGACACGAGAAAGAGGTGTTCCCACTCTACATCACACCATTCACATTTAAAGCGCACTCAAATCTCTTACTGTTATCAGATGATGAAAAGCAGCATTATTGTTCCATTAAAAATTGATAAGAATCTATGAAATTCAAAGTTCCAAGGGAGAATGCTGTTTTCCATATTATTGGGAGCACAATTAATCTTATTTTTGATCATTCCTTACATAATAAGATGGCTGTCCTTTAGGTTATGAAATATAACTGGAACCTTATTAGGGAGCTTAAAATTGAGATGACAAGTATTATGAGCGCTTCCTCGGAGAAGTGTTAAAACTATGTGTTAGATACTATGAAATTGATCCCTGTCATGTTTACACAGCTCCTGTCTTCATACGAGAAGATGACAAATATAGTTGATAAACTACAATGTATCTTTTTGGAGGTATACGAGGGGGAATTTCAGTGAATCGTTTTAGCACGGCAAGCAACAAGCATTTAGAATGAAAGACTGTGGATAGGTGAATATTTTCACAATTCTTTGGAAGTGGAAGACACAATAACTGTAAAACATACAGTGACGAGAGAGAAAGTATAAAAATGCAGTGGGATGGTTGTAAAAATCGCTTCAAAACAGCAAATTACAGCGCAAATACTGTAAGATAGGGGGCGGGGTGGCTCAGTCGGTAGCGCGCCAGGCTCGTAATCTGTAGTTCCCAGGTTCGAGTCCCAGCTGGGTCAGCGTTGAGATTTATCTCCGCAAAATTTTCCGCCCTGCCCACGGTCAGTAGGGGACACCGATGGGCTTGGAAAGGCCGCCGTCCGTCGGATGGGACGTTAAGCCGTGGCCCCGTGTGCGGGAGAGCCATACCCTGTGCACGTTAAAGAACACGCTGGATGGCCTTGACGGGAGGCTACCATCTGTCTCCCAACAGCTGTTCCAGTGGGTCCCCTCCCCCAACCTTCTCTGAGCCTTCGGGGTCCTTGTGACCTGGCCATTTAGCCCATGGTGTGCAAAAAAGTGACGCTCAGAGGTAAAACAACCCAACCCAAACTGTAAGATACAAAAAACGACTATTAACAAGCGCCATCTAGTGTGTAAAATAAGTGAACCTAAGGAGTAACTGATAAAAGTCACCCTTTAGCTTTTCTGAACATGGGTGAAATCGCTCCAATGGAGTGAACTACAGTGAAATCCTCACACAGAGAAATAATGCAGAGAAATAGGAATGAAGAAGATAAAAAGTTATATTACTAACTAAAAGGACAAATCAGAAATGATATTAAGGATTTTAGACAAAATAGCTGGAAGGATAAAATCAGCAATCTTTCTGTGCACGATAACTCCATATGGAGGTTAACAAAATCTCTTAAAATTCCTAAGGATAATCTCCCACCTATTCATGGTTTTCAAGGAGTGTTCTTTAGCGATGAAGAGAAGGCGGAGGCTTTTGCCATCTCGCTGGAGGATCAATTTCAGGAAAATCATGATTTCTCTGATGAAGGCACACATGAAGAGGTGGAGGATGGACTCTTCAGATTCTTACAACTTCCTGTCGTTAATATTCTTTTAACCACAACCAAGGAAATTGAAGATGCAATAAAAAACCTTAATCGAAATAAGGCCCCAGGTCCTGACCTCATAACTAACAAAATGATGAAAAAACTGCCAAAAAAGGAGATTGTTCATTTGTGTTCAATCTTCAATCTACTCATCAGTTGGGTTGGGTTGTTTTACCTCTGAGCGGCACTTTTTTGCACACCATGGGCTAAATGGCCAGGTCACATGGACCCCGAAGGCTCAGAGAAGGTTGGGGAAGGGGACCCACTGGAACAGCTGTTGGGAGACAGATGGTAGCCTCCCGTCAAGGCCATCCAGCGTGTTCTTTAACGTGCACAGGGTATGGCTCTCCCGTACACGGGGCCACGGCTTAACGTCCCATCCGACGGACGGCGGCCTTTCCAAGCCCATCGGTGTCCCCTACTGACCGTGGGCAGGGCGGGGAATTTTGCGGAGATAAATCTCAACGCTGACCCCCCCACCCCCGCCTTTAGCATTTGAAGATGCATATTTTCTAAGGAAATCCCCGAAAATCACTCAATCCATGCAAAAATAGAGTTGCCAAAATATTCCCATAGAAATTTCTGGGTACACCATTGAACTATAAGGCAATTGACCTTTTACAATTCCTCTGTTTGAACTGCATTTGTATGGATTTAAGCGAACCTCTTTATCACAATTTCGCATTCATCATGTTTCTAAGCACTTCAATGTTGTGTCTTCAGCTTCACTTTCCACTTCACCCTGAACTATAAAGTGACCTCCTGATGACATGTCAGGTCTCACTCGGTTCAAGACATTTTTTTCTTCACCTCTTTTCCATTGAGCATGGAAATCGTTATGATTTCCCCTTTTATTTTGGCAGTGTTGATGTTAACGCAACCTACCAATTAGACAGAATGCGAAGCACGTAATGAATACAATGTGAAATTGAAAATGGAACGATTAATTATAATGAGGTAACTTAACAACCGCCTTCCTGCACCATTTGGTATTTGCATAGAAGAATGAACATCTATTAAGGTTTCACGTGCATCATTGATCAATTCTATTATGTTGCTAGGGCAACGATGTCCTACAGAGAGTTTCTGTCACGTGACGAGAGTTTGTCGCAATCGTAATATAGATGAGGTGTGATGTTGCACTAGTCATAAAATGTTTCGCTGGTAACGAAAAAGGTTCTCTCTTAAGTAAATGGGTTCGTCAGGAATAAAAAAAAGTTTTACGCAAACGTGTGCTGGCATGTTCTAGGTGAGTCTTTTTCTTATATGCTAGTTGGGTTGGGTTGTTTTTCCTCTGAGCGGCACTTTTTTGCACACCATGGGCTAAATGGCCAGGTCACATGGATCCCGAAGGCTCAGAGAAGGTTGGGGGAGGGTACCCACTGTAACAGCTGTTGGGAGACAGATGGTAGCCTCCCGTCAAGGCCATCCAGCGTGTTCTTTAACGTGCACAAGGTATGACTCTCCCACACACGGGGCCACGGTTTAACGTCCCATACGACGGACGGCGGCCTTTCCAAGCCCATTGGTGTCCCCTGCTGACCGTGGGCAGGGCGGGGATTGTGCGGAGATAAATCTCAACGCTCACTCAGCTGGGACTCGAACCTGGGAACTACAGATTACGAGCCTAGCGCGATACCGACTGAGCAACGCCCGCCCCATTTATATAATGAATATTCATCCACTATCAAGCTGTTTTTAGTAACAGGATGAAGATGGATGTAGAGGAAAAATTGTCGTGGGCCGAGTGGGATCTGAACCCATGACCTCCTGATGACATGTCAGGTCTCACCCGGTTCAAGACATTTTTTTCTCTACATTCATTCATCTTCTCCTGTCACTTAGAAACAGCTTGAGAATGGATGAATATTCATTAAATCAATGACGAGCTCTGAATTCGTATATCTAAATATAGGGTACAGTCGGTCAAAAAAGTATCTGAACACTGTGGTTGATTACAGAATTCAGAAAAAATATCTGGCAACGATTTTTTTAGAAATTAGTGATCTGGCAACCTTCACGTGACACGAAGTTTGCCAGATCACTAATTTCCAAAACAATCGTTGCCAGATATTTTTTTCTGAATTCTGTAATCAACTATAGTGTTCGGATACTTTTTTGACCGACTGTAGGTGGTCATATTATTTTGATACTGGATCGTGTGGGCTCACTCACGGAAACATTGAGCGTGTGCAGTTACCGTTCACAGCAAACTGGAGCGTGTGCAGTAACTGCACACGCTCCAGTTTGCTGAGAAACGGTAACTGGAGCGTGTACAGTTGCTGTACTCGCTCCAGTTGTTTTTCCTGAATTCTGTAATCACGTGACACGAAGGTTGCCAGATCATTAATTTCTAAAAAAATCGTTGCCAGATATTTTTTCTGAATTCTATAATCAACCGCAGTGTTTGGATACTTTTATGAGCGACAGTACTACTGATCAAAGGTGAGGTAGATTCAGATTTGCTCACAAAAACAAAACAGCAACCAGGATACCCTTGTGCTGGCTGTGTGCACATGATCGGGATGGCCCTGGAGAAACAGTCCCCAAATGCACTCAAAAGATAATGATTAACTAGAAGGAGTAGAGCATAACATCAGCAGTAGAGTAGAGATTGATCAGTGGCCGATAGTTCAATGGTCAGAACACTTGACATCTCATCAGGAAGACTGGGTTCAGATCCCTGAAGACCTGGACCTGGGTTCAGAATCCCTGAAGACCTGGACGTGGTTCCCTGAAGACCTGGACCTGGTTCCTCAGACCTGGGTTCAGATCAATGAAGCAATGTCTCAAGACAATTGCTTCATTTGGATTTCTTTTATACATAAATTCCTTTACAAGAGCTACCAATACTTCTTACAGTTCTTTGGATCACATATTTATCATATCAGCTGATAATACTTTATATTTCAATTTGGCTGTTTACAAAATGATATTACTGATCATTATCCCCATTTTATTAAACGTTATTAGAATATAGTTACTTCAGAACAAAAAAGATCAGTAAAGAAATTTGCCATTCTTATATGAATTGCAACATATTTGAAGATTTAATTAAAAATTTGAATTTTGTATATGATGAGAATATTTAAATAAATACAATGTATGACATTTTTGTAGATCAAATTAAGTCATGTATTCGACAAAGTACTACTAAGAAAACACATTATATAAAGGATTCCAGTTCAAAGAGACATAAGCCATGGATAAACTTGGAAATTTTGCCATTAATTAAGGAAAGAGAAAAAGCATATAAACTGCTTAGGGAATATTCTTCAATATTGATTTATACAAATGTATATCAAAGAATGAGAAAATTGACTCTTGCAACTATAAAAAGAACAAAAACAATATTTTATGTAAATGAATTTAATAAATGAAGTGGGAATAGTAGAAAATAGTGGCAAATTATTGATGGTATCTTGAATAATAAAATGAATCATCATCATCGTCGTCGTCGTCGTCATCATCATCATCGTCATCGTCATCATCATCATCATCAAGCAGCCATGGGCTACGGAGGTCCAACCAGACCGTGCAATTTAGTTCTCCAAGCAAGTCTATCCTGAGCTACATCTACTGCATCTGGCCACTGCACACCAATTCTAACAAGGTCCTGTTTGACATTGTCTGCCCACCGCATCCTAGGTCTCCTCTTCTTTCTGTAGCCTTTAGGCACACTGTTCATAACCTTATTCGCCAATCTATAATTATTCATACGGGCAACATGGCCAAACCAACGGAGTCTCTCTCTGCACAATATGCTGCTTAAAGGAGGTTGCAAACTCCTTTGCCTAACCTCATCATTAGTTACAAAGTTGAGCCACCTAATGCCCAAGATACTGCGTAAGCATCTGGAATCAAAAGCATCTAGTTTCCTGTTATCTTGTTTACAAAGTGTCCAAGTTTCACTACCATAACTAACCCTAGAAAGAACCAAACTATTATACAGCCTAAGTTTAGTCTTTAGGTGTATACGCCTATTTCTCCACACTCTCCATAGATTCTTAAAAGTTCCGGCAGCAATCCCTATTCGTCTGTTAATCTCATGCCGCACATCACCATTATCTGTTATATAGCTCCCAAGATAATTAAACTGTGACACCTGCTCAAGACTGCAACCATTCAGATTAACTGAATCACAGCCTGCCTCACCAATTTTCATCACTTTAGTTTTCTCTCTGTTTATAACCAAACCTACTCTACTACCAGTCTCATCAACAGCTCGAATGAAAGAGTTCATCTCATCAACATCATTTGCCAAAAGGGCTAAATCATCAGCATAATCTAAATCAGAAATTTTCGTATCTCCAGCCCATTTAAGGCCAAAATCTTTCCCTTGAAGTGAATTTCGCATAACATAATCAATAACCAAACTAAAGAGAAAAGGAGACAAAATGCACCCTTGTCGAACACCAGAAGTAATGCTAAACCAATTGCTACAAGCATTACCAACTCTCACACACGACTCAGTGTTTTTATAGAGAGCTTTCATTATGTTAACTAACTTGTCTGGTATACCATATGATTTCACAATCAACCACAAATTATGACGATCAACAGAGTCAAAAGCCGTTTTGAAATCAACAAAGCTAGCAACCAAAGGTTTCTGAAACTCTAAGCATTTCTCAAGAATCTGCCTAAGTGAAAATATCTGATCCACACATCCCCTACCACTTCTGAATCCACATTGCTCATCACGCAATTGACTGTGAACCAGATTCTTAATTCTATTAAGCACAATCATGGAAAGAATTTACCTGGAACAGAGAGTAGGCTAATACCCCTATAGTTATCTCAAGAACTGTGATCACCTTTTTTGAAAATAGGGATAACAATAGCTCTGGTAAAATCCTTAGGAACCATGCCTTTATCATAAAAGATATTCAGAATTTCAGTCATCCAAGTGGTAACCGAAACATTTCCAGCTCTAAGCATTTCTGTAGTAATTTCATCTACCCCTGGGAATTTATGAAGTTTAAGTTTAGAAACAGCCAAAATAACTTCGGATTGTGTTATAGGGCCAACATTAAAGCCACCAATGCATCTATCATCATTGCAAACAATGGGAATAGAACTAACCGCATTGTTTAGAATATTACTGAAATGCTCAGCCCACCTAGCCATGACAGAATCCTCACCTTCTATAACCTTACCTTGTTTATCCTTCAATCCCTGTATACCTGTCCGTTTTCTACCACACAAAACATTGACTATCTGGTACAGCTCTCTGCTGTTGTGCTGTCTAACTGCTTCCTCAGCTTTGTCAGCCAAACCATGAAGCCAAAGATTCTTATCAGCAGCTAACTGATCTTTTACACGTTTATTTAGTTCTCTGTAATGCTTTCTATAAAATTATATTGCCCAATGTTGGTAATTTTGAGAAACTGGTAGGAAAATTTAACGAATATTTCATAAATGTAAATAGTTTAACTTTATGTTCTAGTAACTCAGATTATAAATATCCTAATGATTTAATTGAACAAAACTCAATGTTTACGATAGACACAACAGAAGAAGATATTAGTCGTATCATTGGTAGTCTTAAAAATAATCAAGCAGCAGGATATGATGGTATAAATTTAAAAATAATTCAAATAATAGTAAAATATCATTCTAAATTTTAAGTTGAGTTAATAAATAGCAGCTTTCGAAAAGGTATTTTCTTCTCAGACTTAAAAATTGCTATTTTAAAACCTATTTACAAAACTGTAGACAAAAATTGTTTTAATAATTATAGACCAATTTCCATTCTTCTCACATTTTTTAAAGTTATTGAAATCATCAAGAAAATAAGATTTAACAATTATTTAGAAAAAGTTTCCTTTTTATACAAGTTTCGGTTTGGTTTTAGGTAAGATTTAGGTATTGAAGTCAACGGCAGTACCAAGCTGAAATCACCGGTTCTCGTCCGATCACCGAAGTTAACAGCTTTGGGCACGGTCAGTACCTGGGAACACCGCGAGCAGTTGGCAAAAAATCTGTTGAAACCCGCCATCCTCACAGATCCCTCTACTATGGCGAATTAAACTGACAGACTCCTGTCAAACCTCTGTGGCAAGGGGCGGGGGTGGCTCAGTCGGTAGCGCGCCAGGCTGTAATCTGTAGTTCGCAGGTTCGAGTCCCCCCAGCTGGGTCAGCGTTGGGATTTATCTCCGCAAAATTCCCTGCCCACGGTCAGTAGGGGACACCGATGGGCTTGGAAAGGCCGCCGTCCGTCGGATGGGACGTCAAGCCGTGACCCCGTG
Source organism: Ryuthela nishihirai (assembly GCA_038380435.1). Taxonomy (NCBI): domain Eukaryota; kingdom Metazoa; phylum Arthropoda; class Arachnida; order Araneae; family Heptathelidae; genus Ryuthela; species Ryuthela nishihirai. The sequence continues at coordinate 20,669,068 of JAWZYU010000028.1, read as the reverse complement.
TGCGGGAGAGCCATACCCTGTGCACGTTAAAGAACACGCTGGATGGCCTTGACGGGAGGCTACCATCTGTATCCCAACAGCTGTTCCAGTGGGTCCCCTCCCCCAACCTTCTCTGAGCCTTCGGGGTCCATGTGACCTGGCCATTTAGCCCATGGTGTGCAAAAAAAGTGCCGCTCAGAGGTAAAACAACCCAACCCTGTGTGGCAAGCAACTGCTTGAGTGCTACTTATTTTTTTCATTAGGTACTGAACATGCTATCTTACAGTTGACTACCAGTATTTATAAAGGAATAAATAATTCTGAAAAAACACTAACCCTATTTGTTGACGTGTCTAAAGCTTTTGATACAGTTAGACGTGATACTTTATTAAATAAATTACATTTATTAGGAATTAGGGGAAATTTATGGAGATGGTTTAAATCTTATATATCTGAACACTATCAAATGGCTTCTATTAATAATGTTAAAAGTACTAAAATACTGATTTATAAAGGAGTTCCAGAAGGATCTATTTAGGACCTATTCTATTTTTAATTTATATAAACGTTTTTTATCAAAATTTAAAAGGAAAATTAATTTCATATGCTGATGATCCAGTGCTTGTTTACAAAGAAAAAAATCAACATGATTTGTTTCTTAATATTTATAATGATTTAAATATTGTTGCAACTTGGTTTAACAAAAATGAATTAAAAATTAACTCTGAGAAAACATGCTTTATGTATTTTTCACTCACCCCAACAACTTTTTTAAAATAAATTACAGTTTAATAATACGCATTGTGCCAACAAAATTTCTTGTGTTGTTGTTGTTGTTGTTTTACCTCTGAGCGGCACTTTTTTGCACACCATGGGCTAAATGGCCAGGTCACATGGTCCCCGAAAGCTCAGAGAAGGTTGGGGGAGGGGACCCACTGGAACAGCTGTTGGGAGACAGATGGTAGCCTCCCGTCAAGGCCATCCAGCGTGTTCTTTAACGTGCACAGGGTATGGCTGTCCCGCACACGGGGCCACGGCTTAACGTCCCATCCGACGGACAGCGGCCTTTCCAAGCCCGTCGGTGTCCCCTACTGACCGTGGCGGGGCGGGGAATTTTGTGGGCAGGGCGGGGAATTTTGCGGAGATAAATCTCAGCGCTGACCCAGTTGGGACTCGAACCTGAGAACTACAGATTACGAGCCTGGCGCGCTACCGACTGAGCCACCCCCGCCCCAAATCTCTTGTGAATGTCCTGAAATCAAACAAATGAAAACTACAAAATATTTGGGAGTTTTAATAGAGAGCAATATGGAATGGAAATCACATGTTAATAACAATGATAAATAAATTACGATTTTACTCAGTCAGATTGTACCATTTAAGAACTGTCTCTGGTAGATTTATGATTACTCTTTTTTTTGCTTGGTTACAGTCTCTTTTAAAATATGGTTTAACTAGGGGTCCTGCCATCCTCTCAGATCTCCTACTGTGGCATTATAAACTAACAGGCTCCTGTCAGACCTCTGTGGCAAGCAGCTGCTTGAGGGGGTATATTTTTTTTTTTTTTTTAACTAGGGGGGGAGGGGTGTACAGTCGCTCAAAAAAGTATCCGAACACTATGGTTGATTATAGAATTCAGAAAAAATATCTGGCAACGATTTTTTAGAAATTAGTGATCTTTAACATAACGAGACACGTTTTTCGGCAGCCAAGATTTCATAGTTTTTGAGAAGATCTTGAATGAGCTGATGGTAGTTTTCCTCTTTGTGATTCCCCAGAAAACTTTGGACCACAGACGTGAAGGATTACTTTGCAGCGCGCTCCTTCATATTCAGTTTTTCTTCGAAGACAGTATCATTCAGCAGCTTCTTGATCTGAGGTCTAACAAAGATCCCTTCTTTGAGTTTGGCATCACTTAGTTTTGGAATTTTTTCCTTCAAGTGCAAACCCTCTTTACCAGTTTTGTCCATAGACTTTTCAAAGTTTTTCATAAGCCCCAGTTTGATGTGTAGTGGTGGGAGAAGAACATCAGAGGGGTCAACTAGAGGCTTATACCTCACATTACTCTTTCCAGGAATAAAAACATATCGTTTGGGCCAGTCTTTTGTTTCGTAGTGTTCCTTTCTGGCCCTATGCCCCACAACACAGAAAACAGCAAAATTTTGTGAAGCCTCCTTGAAGCCCGAGCAAGAGAGATATGACTTTTAGATCACCACATATTGTACACTTAAACTGATCATATTTTATAGCAGTGAGTATTTTTTCCATGCTTTCAAAAGTTTCCTTCATTCCCACAGCATGTATCACTGGAATGGAAGGTTTTTGGTTTCCTTTATGCAAAAGGACAGCTTTTAAACTGAATTTTGACAAATCTATAAATAGATGCCATTCCTTAGGGTCGTGAGTTGTTTCAATTTCTTCCATCAGCCCTGAAATATCTGTGCAGAAACACAAACCATCTTGCATCTCGTAATAAACAGATAAAGCCAAATTTCTCTTTTTGAACAGAGAAACTCTGGTATCCTTGGCCAGAAGATTCCACTTTTGAACACAAAAACTTCAGCTGTTGTTTGGAAAGTCCAAGATCTCGAACAAGATCATTTAGTTCATTTTGCTGAATCAGATGAAGATCGACTAACTTTTTAGGGGTGTATATAGGATTAGGATCTTATGTGCCTCAAAGTCTTCCTCTGATGAATGTGAATCCATCTCTTTCCAGTTGGTTGGAGGTCTTGGTATAGGAAGATCTTTTCCATGAGGAACTGGCCTTATGGTTGAAGGGGCACATTTGTATATTGTATTTTGCTTTTGTCCATTTTCGAAAAGCCTGACTCTATAGTTAAACAAAAATAGCAATCATGTAAGTGACTAGTTGGCTCACGTCAAGCCATTGGAACTGCAAAGAGCTTGGATTTTATCTTAAATAAAAAATAAATACCCCCTCAAGCAGCTGCTTGCCACAGAGGTCTGACAGGAGCCTGTCAGTTTATATGCCAGAGTAGAAGGTCTGAGAGGATGGCAGGACCTCAGCAGAAAAACAACACGAACATCCATGCCTTACCCGGGGCTCGAACCCAGGTCCCGTAAATCAGTAGCCAAGCGCGCTAACCACTTGGCCACGGGACGGCATGGATTTTATCTTACCTTTCAATAATTCACTCAGGCCAACAAAGCACGAAATGCAGCACACATATGGAGCCCATGTTTTGTCCTGTTCTCCAACATGATATCCAAAATACAAGTTATAGGTTTTCTTCACAATCTTTGTCAAAGAACGACCCTGGGATTTTAAAATATAATTTCCATACACATAACCAAACTTATCTGGCACATTAACACGTCCGCGAGGCTGCCTTTCTGCCATTTAAACGACAAAATTCAGTCTTCAACGTACAGCACGTGTTCCTCCGACAATGAAAACAACAAGAATGGCGGTCTGAGGTTAGGTTATTGTTACATGTTTTCTCCCACTTGGCAATCACTGTTGCCAGCCACAAAAGTAAAATATATAGTATACTCCTAGTGCGTGGAGTTTTTGTATAGGAAGATCTTAATAGGAGTGAAAATGACCAATAACATAAAATGTGACTTGCTAGCCTTTTTTTAAGGCCAGATCCGAAACAAGCACCTGAAAAATAGTTAAAGGCATCTGCAATGGTTCATGTTAAAAAAAAACTTGTAAACAAGTGTTATTATTATTATTATTATTATTTAACACATTTAATAATTAGCATATTTTATGACATATCTGTTTATGAATATAAAAAATAATATTTAACACATTTTAATAAAATATACCCTTATTATAAAGCACATTATTTAACACAATTTTCAATTTACTTTAATTATTTTGAAGCCATTTCATTATAAAACAATAGTTTTCATTTTCCGTCATTTACAAGGTCATGCACATTTTAAAATTACTACTAGGAAATCACCGCTAGATAAATTCTAGTTAGAATTATCCATCGCCAGAGAAGTTATAAAAGAGTAATTGATAATACCAGAAAAATCCTGATAATGTGCATGGTGGATTCATTTAATCCCCCATCCTAAAAAACGACAATGGATAAACCGCTGTGCCAAATATTAAAATCTGCAACAGAGTACCCATATATAATATAGCATTCTTTAAATTTTAACAAACTAGAGTATCCGATATATAATTGTGATGAAGAATGAGAAACGTATAACCGTAGTTTTAAAAAGAATTATAATAATAATAAAATGTTAGCCTATAAGTATATATTTAAAAAAATTTGAAGGAATGTATTAAGACTTATCGTTTCAGTTAATGATGGACTTGATAAAATCCTCACTCGACACAGGCCAGAAAAGCAAAATTTGAAATACTTAATTGAAAATTGAACAATAGCAAAAAAAACAAGAAAGGGTTGTTGTTGGGTTGTTCTACCTCTGAGCGGCACTTTTTTGCACACCATGGGCTAAATGGCCAGGTCACATGGACCCCGAAGGCTCAGAGAAGGTTGGGGGAGGGGACCCACTGGAACAGCTGTTGGGAGACAGATGGTAGCCTCCCGTCAAGGCCATCCAGCGTTTTCTTTAACGTGCACAGGGTATGGCTCTCCCGCACACGGGACCACGGCTTAACGTCCCATCCGACGGACGGCAGCCTTTCCAAGCCCATCGGTGTTCCCTACTGACCGTGGGCAGGGCGGGGAATTTTGCGGAGATAAATATCCGCTGACTCAGCTGGGACTCGAACCTGGGAACTACAGATTACGAGCCTGGCGCGCTACCGACTGAGCCACCCCCGCCCCTACAAGAAAGGGAAAGTAAGTCAGCATCACAACATATCACTCTCACGATGAATACGCCTTCTTTCTTATTTTCTGAAACTCCACTTTAAAAAAAAACTCCTGTTCCTATTGTGAATTCGAACCTCGTGTCTGGCTCATGCTATTTAGTCATTTCTGAAACAATGGCTTTATGACGCGAAATAGATGAAATTTAATTTAACTTTAAAACTCAGCGAATAATATTGCAAGATTTATTTTCAGCAAACGCTAATGTTAAATCTATAGGAATTTGGAGAAATTCTAGCCGTTCACACCTGTTTTGATTGGCCCACAAGTGTGTTCACACATTGCCTATACTCTTCCCATGTAGGGCGGGGGTGGCTCCGTCGGTAGCGCGCCAGGCTCGTAATCTGTAGTTCCCAGGTTCGAGTCCCAGCTGAGTCAGCGTTGAGATTTATCTCCGCAAAATTCCCCGCCCTGCCCACGGTCAGTAGGGGACACCGATGGGCTTGGAAAAGCCGCCGTCCGTCAGCCGTGGCCCCGTGTGTGGGAGAGCCATACGCTGTGTACGTTAAAGAACACGTTGGATGGCCTTGACGAGAGGCTACCATCTGTCTCCCAACAGATGTTCCAGTAGGTCCCCTCCCCCAACCTTCTCTGAGCCTTCGGGGTCCATGTGACCTGGCCATTTAGCCCATGGTGTGCAAAAAAAGTGCCGCTCAGAGGTAAAACAACCCAACCCAACTCTTCCCATGGATGAAGGGTTCATGCAAAGTTTGGTGCCTCTAGCTCTTTTAGGGGCCTAGTGCATAAGCGGATAGACACGCAAACTTTCTTCTTTATATATCAGATTTGCATTTTCGTATCACCCATTAGTAAAAATTACTGCTATTAAAGCAAGCAACATTCGGAAAATGATATTTTTTATTCTCTTTGAAAACGAGCATCAGATATTCGCCAGATTTGATATTTTATTCTTCTAGTTCGACAAAAAAAAAGAACAAAAAAAAGGAAATAACGTTTCCGAGTTTACCAAATACTCTAGTTTATATTTCTTTGGGATGTAGAAGCGCTGAATGCAATGTTTGTCTATGGTGTCAGTTGCTGATAGCTGATTCTAACACTGCTCATGTAAATGCTATTTATATCTTCAAGATTGAAGGGGAAATTGAAGCAAAAATATTTATTCTTTCTCAAATCTCATTTTGTGTTGCTTCTACAATAAGTGTTGCCTTATTTGATGAAGCACCATTACTTAATGACCATTCCACTTAGTACTGTCCTGTTGATCTAATGTCACAGAAATCGACAGGGAAATTGAAGAATGGCGTGTAGAATTCAGCAAACAAAATATATATGCAATGCGTTTTTCGTTTGATGAATTCCACGTGCATTTTTTTTTCGATTTCACTGATCGTGTCCAGCTATATTAAGAATTGAACGAGATTCTACAGACGTAATGGCCGGAACGACTTGATCATTGGAATAAAAAGGGTTAGGGTTATTTTACCTCTGAGCGGCACTTTTTTGCACACCATGGGCTAAATGGCCAGGTCACATGGACCCCGAAGGTTCAGAGAAGGTTGGGGGAGGGGACCCACTGGAACAGCTGTTGGGAGACAGATGGTAGCCCCCCGTCAAGGCCATCCAGGGTGTTCTTTAAGGTGCACAGGGTATGGCTCTCCCGCACACGGAGCCACGGCTTAACGTCCCATCCGACGGACGGCGGCCTTTCCAAGCCCATCGGTGTCCCCTACTGACCGTGGGCAGGGCGGGGAATTTTGCGGAGATAAATCTCAACGCTGACCCATCTGGGACTCGAACCTGGGAACTACAGATTACGAGCCTGGCGCGCTACCGACTGAGCCACCCCCGCCCAGTATGCATTGCGTTTTTCGTTTGATGAAATCCACGTGCATTTTTTTTTCGATTTCACTGATCGTGTCCAGCTTCATTAAGAATTGAACGAGATTCTACAGACGTAATGGCCGGAACAACTTGATCATTGGAATAAAAATCGAGGCTTAACAAAATGTAGCATTTGCATTTTTCGTCAATTCTTTGTTTAGGGTTAAAATAGTTCGTAATTATCGTTGAGTTTCACCTACAGTTAATTATCTTTCAATTTCATTTTTGATATTTCAAAAGGATACCATTCTGGAAATAAGATTGAAAAAAAATGTATTTGTAACAAAAAATATTGATGTAATACCTTTTTGGACCTCTTTTCAACATTGTAAAGAGATTTTAATCTTTTGGCATGCAAATTCAACTTTTCAATCACCTTTGAATTAGCCACCTATTATCCTAAATATTCCTAGTGTGATAAAATAATAATAAAATAGCAAACTATTTATGTACACATTAAGAAAGAGGATACTTACCCTTTGTAAATCTTAGTTAAAAATGAAGTTTATTTTATCCACGATAAATAGACAAAATGAATACCTACTCTTTGTAATTCTAATGAAAAATGAAGTTATTTTATTAATTATAAATATACGAAAGGAATGCTTATGAAACCTCATACAATCGCTCAAAAAAATATACGAACACTAAGGTTGATTACAGAATTCAGAAAAAATATCTGGCAACGATTTCTTTTTAGAAATGAGAGATCTGGCAACCTTCGTATCACATGACAATCAAAGTTTGCCAGATCTCTCATTTCTAAAAAAATCGTTGCCAGATATTTTTTCTGAATTCTGAAATCAACCATAGTGTTCGGATACTTTTTTCAGCGACTGTAGGTGGTCATATTATTTTGATACTAGATCGTGTGGGCTCACTCACGGAAATATTGAGCATGTACAGTTACCGTTCACAGCAAACTGGAGCGTGTGCAGTAATGCATACGCTCCAGTTTTTCTGTGAACTGGAGCGTGTACAGTTGCTGTACACGCTCCAGATATTTTTCCTGAATTCTGTAATCACGTGACACGAAGGTTGCCAGATCACTACTTTCTAAAAAAATCGTTGCCAGGTATTTTTTCTGAATTCTGTAATCAACCATAGTGTTCGGATATTTTTTAATATATATAATGCGTATGAATATATAATGCAATGAATATGGAGCGTGTGCAGTTACCGTTCACAGCAAACTGGAGCGGTTGCGGTTAATGTTCACAGCACATTGGATCGTGTGAGCACACAAAAACCTGGATCGTGTGGACTCACTCACGGAAATATTGAGCGTGTACAGTTGCTGTACACGCTCCAGATATTTTTCCTGAATTCTGTAATCACGTGACACGAAGGTTGCTATATCAATAATTTCTAAAAAAATCGTAGCCAAATATTTTTTCTGAATTCTGTAATCAACCATGGTGTTCGGATACTTTTTTGAGCGACTGTACCTTTAGGCTGACGGACGGGATGGGGAAATTCATTTTCCACACAGGATGCTGAAACCTTTAAACTGAATACATCCTTTGCGACCCACAAGGCATTTGTTTTGGTGTTTTCGGAACCCGCAAAGGAATCGAAAAGTTTTGAACCTTCCGCTGACGCTACTGTTGCGTGCAATTCAATGCAAGCAGAATCGCATAGCTCTCCAAATTTCTAAATCCCCTTTATGCTAGGGTTGGGTTGTTTTACCTCTGAGCGGCACTTATTTGCACACCATGGGCTAAATGGCCAGGTCACATGGACCCCGAAGGCTCAGAGAAGGTGGGGGGAGGGGACACACTGGAAGAACTGTTGGGAGACAGATGGTAGCCTCCCGTCAAGGCCATCTAGCGTGTTCTTTAACGTGCACAGGGTATGGCTCTCTCGCACACGGGTCCACAGCTTAACGTACCATCCGACGGATGGCGGCCTTTCCAAGCCCATCGGTGTCCCCTACTGACCGTGGGCAGGGCGGGGAATTTTGCGGAGATAAATCTCAACGCTGACCCAGCTGGGACTCGAACCTGGGAACTACAGATTACGAGCCTGGCGCGCTACCGACTAAGCCACCCCTGCCCCTTTTATGCTAGGAAAATGTGGCAAAGCCGCTTTAAATCTCAGTGGGAAAAACGCTTCTTGATGCTCTAAATGCTGAAATTCGACACCAGATAGTTTACAACAGAGATTTGTATTATTACACAAGAAATTTAACAAAATGCAATGAAATGTCAGCATAATAAACTCCAGAATAACGAAATATTCGGTAAACAAATTTTTTCTCGACCCCGACCTGTTTACTATTTATCTCTATGTAAAATTATTTCATTCTAACGAATACCAGCAGAGCGAAAATTAAAATTCAACGAAATAAACATTTACTCCGATACAAAAAATATGACCAGTATAACGAAATTTTGAAAATAAAAATCCTTGTACAATATACATTTTAGTATATAGCAACTGTGCAATAATTTAAACGTTGTGTTCAAGATATAAGGTGTTTTAAGATCATGGTGAAATTAGTCTCCATTGAGGGGCTCAAAAATGAGGCTTCCAATGAGGAATCATCAATCACGGCAGAATGAATCACGTGCTATTGTTTATCTATCGCCTGGCATGCATTTTTGTCTATCTCACTACAGGGGGCAGTGTACTTTAAAGCGATGTTGCCACATTATCCTAGAACAGGGGTTCCAAACGTGGGGTACGCGGTAACATTTTTGGGGTACGCCGTGAGAGCTCAAAAGTCTCAAGATCTAGTAACAAAGTCGTTAAGTTGGCAACACTGCTGTCCAAAAATGTCATTTTTTGTGGTTTTCGATATATGTAATTTATGAATACAAAATTTAATGTGTGTGTGTGTATATATGTTTTATTTTATTCCCATTGTTATACTATAACTATAGTTTTATCTGTCTATACAAGGGGTACGTCAGTTACATACACATTTCCAGGGGATACGTGAAGCATAAAAGGTTGAGAACCACTGATATATATGTTTTATTTTATTCCCATTGTTATACTATAACTATAGTTTTATCTGTCTATACAAGGGGTACGTCAGTTACATACCCATTTCCAGGGGGTACGTGAAGCATAAAAGGTTGAGAACCACTGATATATATGTTTTATTTTATTCCCATTGTTATACTATAACTATAGTTTTATCTATCTATACAAGGGGTACGCCAGTTACATAACACTCCCAGGGGGTACGTGAAGCATAAAAGGTTGAGAACCACTGATATATATGTTTATTTTATTCCCATTGCTATACTATAACTATAGTTTTATCTATCTATACAAGGGGTACGCCAGTTACATACACATTTCTAGGGGGTACGTGAAGCATAAAAGGGTGAGAACCACTGATATATATATATATGTTTTATTTTATTCCCATTGTTATACTATAACTAGAGTTTTATCTATCTATACAAGGGGTACGCCAGTTACTTACACATTTCCAGGGGGTACGTGAAGCATAAAAGGTTGAGAACCACTGATATATATATTTATTTTATTCCCATTGCTATACTATAACTATAGTTTTATCTATCTATACAAGGGGTACGCCAGTTACATACACATTTCTAGGGGGTACGTGAAGCATAAAAGGGTGAGAACCACTGATATATATATATATGTTTTATTTTATTCCCATTGTTATACTATAACTAGAGTTTTATCTATCTATACAAGGGGTACGCCAGTTACATACACATTTCCAGGGGGTACGTGAAGCATAAAAGCTTGAGAACCACTGATATATATATGTTTTATTTTATTCCCATTGTTATACTATAACTATAGTTTTATCTATCTATACAAGGGGTATGCCAGTTATATATTCATTTCCAGGAGGTACGTGAAGCATAAAAGGTTCAGAACCACTAATATACATATATATGTTTTATTTTATTCCCATTGTTATACTATAACTATAGTTTTATCTATCTATACAAGGGGTATGCTAGTTAAATACACATTTCCAGGGGGTACGTTAAGCATAAAAGGTTGAGAACCATTGATATATATGCTTTATTTTATTCCCATTGTTATACTATAACTATAGTTTTATCTATTTAAACAAGGGGTACGCCAGTTACACACACATTTCCAGGGGGTACGTGAAGCATAACAGGTTGAGAACCACTGATATATAAGTTTTATTTTATTCCCATTGTTATACTATAACTATAGTTTTATCTATCTATACAAGGGGTATGCCAGTTACATATAAATTTCCAGGGGGTACGTGAAGCATAAAAGATTGAGAACCACTGATATATATATATATGTTTTATTTTATTCCCATTGTTCTACTATAACTATTGTTTTATCTATCTATACAAGGGGTATGCCAGTTATATACACATTTCCAGGGGGTACGTGAAGCATAAAAGGTTGAGAACCACTGATATATATGTTTTATTTTATTCCCATTGTTATACTATAACTGTAGTTTTATCTATCTATACAAGGGGTATGCCAGTTATATACACATTTCCAGGGGGTACGTGAAGCATAAAAGGTTGAGAACCACTGATATATATGTTTTATTTTATTCCCATTGTTATACTATAACTATAGTGTTATCTATCTATACAAGGGTACGCCAGTTACACACACATTTCCAGGGGGTACGTGAAGCATAAAAGGTTGAGAACCAACTGATATATATGTTTTTTTTTATTCCCATTGTTATACTATAACTATAGTTTTATCTATCTATACAAGGGGTATGCCAGTTATATACACATTTCCAGGGGGTACGTGAAGCATAAAAGGTTGAGAACCACTGATATATATGTTTTTTTTTATTCCCATTGTTATACTATAACTGTAGTTTTATCTATCTATACAAGGGGTATGCCAGTTATATACACATTTCCAGGGGGTACGTGAAGCATAAAAGGTTGAGAACCACTGATATATATGTTTTATTTTATTCCCATTGTTATACTATAACTATAGTGTTATCTATCTATACAAGGGTACGCCAGTTACACACACATTTCCAGGGGGTACGTGAAGCATAAAAGGTTGAGAACCAACTGATATATATGTTTTTTTTTATTCCCATTGTTATACTATAACTATAGTTTTATCTATCTATACAAGGGGTATGCCAGTTATATACACATTTCCAGGGGGTACGTGAAGCATAAAAGGTTGAGAACCACTGATATATATGTTTTATTTTATTCCCATTGTTATACTATAACTGTAGTTTTATCTATCTATACAAGGGGTATGCCAGTTATATACACATTTCCAGGGGGTACGTGAAGCATAAAAGGTTGAGAACCACTGATATATATATATATGTTTTATTTTGTTCCCATTGTTATACTATAACTATAGATTTATCTATCTATGCAAGGGGTACACCAGTTACATACACATTTCCAGGGGGTACGTGAAGCATAAAAGGTTGAGAACCGCTGTCCTAGAATAATAGCATGGACAGAAATTCATTCATTTTAATGAAATTTCGTTATATTAAACTGCAATGAAAAACGTGCTATGATAGTTACGTACTGCAAACTAATCATTATGAAAGAAATTGACCTATTATTAAAGTTCATTTTTTAAAAACACCTCTACTTTTTTTTCACTGTTCTAACAAGCATTTGTCATAACAAATTCTGTTCTAACAAGCATCTGTCATAACAAGTTCTGTTCTAACAAGCATCTGTCATAACAAGTTCTGTTCTAACAAGGATCTGTCATAACAAGTTCTGTTCTAACAAGCATCTGTCATAACAAGTTCTGTTCTAACAAGCATCTTTCCTTCAACTTTTAAGTGACTTCGTAACTCTCCAACACACCGTCCGGATTACTTTTCCGTGTCATCACGAAACGGCGAAGACTTCGCATCACATTGGCTGCTAATAAAAAAATTAATTCAGAAACTTAAAACAATGAAAATAACGAACAAATATAACAATAACTTAAATTTCACGAATGATGAAATAGAACGGACGGATTGGAACCTCTTCGAAAGAACTTTTCGCTGAAGCTATTGTTACTTGCAATGCAATAAAATCAGAATCGCGTGATTCCTCGCCCTGCGCACGGTCAGTAGAGGACACCGATGGGTTTGGAAAGGTCGCCGTCCGTCGGATGGGACGTTAAGCCGTGACCCCGTGTGCGGGATTTGGGTTGGGTTGTTTTACCTCTGAGTGGCATTTTTTTGCACTCCATGGGCTAAATGGCCAGGTCACATGGACCTCGAAGGCTCAGAGAAGGTGGGGGGAGGGGACCCACTGGAACAGCTGTTGGGAGATAGATGGTAGCCTCCGGTCAAGGCCATCCAGCGTGTTCTTTAACGTGCACAGGGTATGGTTCTCCCACACACGGGGCCACGGCTTAACGTCCCACCCGACGGACGGCGGCCTTTCCAAACACATTGGTGTCCCCTACTGACCGTGGGAAGGGCGGGGAATTTTGCGGAGATAAATCTCAATGCTAACCCAGCTGGGACTCGAACCTGGGAACTACAGATTACGAGCCTGGCGCGCTACCAACTGAGCCATCCCCGCCCCCCGTGTGCGAGAGACCCATACCCTGTGCACGTTAAAGAACAGGCTGGATGGCCTTGACGGGAGGCTACCATCTGTCTCCCAACAACTGTTCCAGTGGGTACCGTCCCCCAGCTTTCTCTGAGCCTTCGGGGTCCATGTGACTTGGCCATTTAGCCCATGCAAAAAAAGTGCCGCTCAGAGGTAAAACAACCCAACCGAGAACCGCGTATATCTGCATATTTTAAAATTCACTTTTATGTTAGGAGAATGTGTAAAAGCCGCTTTTAAGCATTATGGCGGTACATGTAGAGAGAGTATCTATGCCACGCACTGAGATCAGAAAAAAATACCCGATAGGTGTATGAAATAGCGCGTTTTTCAGAGTGGGTTGAGTTGGTTTGTTTTACCTCTGAGCTGCACTTTTTTGCACACCATGGGCTAAATGGCCAGGTCACATGGACCCCGAAGGCTCAGAGAAGGTTGGGGGAGGGGACCCATTGGAAGAGCTGTTGGGAGACAGATGGTAGCCTCCCGTCAAGGCCATCCAGCGTGTTCTTTAACGTGCACAGGCTATGGCTTTCCCGCACACGGGGTCACGGCTTAACGTCCCATCCGACGGACGGCGGCCTTTCAAAGCCCATCGGTGTCCCCTACTGACCGTGGGCAGGGGGGGGGGAATTTTGCGGAGATAAATCTCAACGCTGACCCAGCTGGGACTCGAACCTGGGAACTACATTTTCAGAGTGGTGTGATAAGTTAATAATTCATAGCGTTTAAATCATTGCAGCGTTGCAAGATGCTAAAAAAAAAAACACGTAAAGCTGATAAAATATATATTGTACCTAATGTTTAAGGATTTCCGTTATGCAAATTTTGTACGGGTCAAAATATTTTGCATCGGGATAAATTTTCATGCCGTTAAACTGATATTTTTGTTATATTGGTTTTCATTTAAAAAAGGCTTTGACATAGCAAAATATTTTTCATTTAAAAAAGGCTTTGACGTAGCAAAATATTTTGCATCGGGATAAATTTACTGAACTGGGGTTTACTTAAACCAGGGTTTGAACAAGAAATTTCTTTGTACTGAATATTTCGTTATTGTGGTGTTCATTAAACCGACATTTTACTGTATTTGCACATTTACATTTTTATATCAACAATAAAAGAGAGTACATTCTTATTTCCCTGATGAAAATAAAAAAATATCTCTAATAATGAAAACGCGTAGTTTCCATTATTAGAAGTTTTTTAATGCTAAGGGGCATTAAAATTGTCGTTAACTGAAGGGTTGGGTTGTTTTACCTCTGAGTGACACTTTTTTGCACACCATGGGCTAAATGCCAGGTCACATGGACCCCGAAGGTTCAGAGAAGGTTGGGGGAGGGGACCCACTGGAAGAGCTGTTGGGAGACAGATGGTAGCCTCCCGTCAAGGCCATCCAGCGTGTTCTTTAAGGTGCACAGGGTATGGCTCTCCCGCACACGGGGCCACGGCTTAACGTCCCATCCGACGGACGGCAGCCTTTCCAAGCCCATCGGTGTCCCCTACTGACCGTGGGCAGGGCGGGTAATTTTGCGGAGATAAATCTCAACGCTGACCCATCTGGGACTCGAACCTGGGAACTTTACCAGATTACGAGCCTGGCGCGCTACCGACTGAGCCACCCCCGCCCAGTATGCATTGCGTTTTTCGTTTGATGAAATCCACGTGCATTTTTTTTTTTCGATTTCACTGATCGTGCCCAGCTTCATTAAGAATTGGACGAGATTCTACAGACGTAATGGCCGGAACAACTTGATCATTGGAATAAAAATCGAGGCTTTACAAAATGTAGAATTTGCATTTTTCGTCAATTCTTTGTTTAGGGTTAAAATAGTTCGTAATTATCGTTGAGGTTCACCTACAGTTAATTATCTTTCAATTTCATTTTTGATATTTCAAGAGGATACCATTCTGGAAATAAGATTGAAAAAAAATGTATTTGTAACAAAAAATATTGATGTAATACCTTTTTGGACCTCTTTTCAACATTGTAAAGAGATTTTAATCTTTTGGCATGCAAATTCAACTTTTCAATCACCTTTGAATTAGCCCACCTATTATCCTAAATATTCCTAGTGTGATAAAATAATAATAAAATAGCAAACTATTTATGTACACATTAAGAAAGAGGATACTTACCCTTTGTAAATCTTAGTTAAAAATGAAGTTTATTTTATCCACGATAAATAGACAAAATGAATACGTACTCTTTGTAGTCCTAATGAAAAATGAAGTTATTTTATTAATTATAAATATACTAAAGGAATGCTTATGAAACCTCATACAGTCGCTCAAAAACATATACGAACACTAAGGTTGATTACAGAATTCAGAAAAAATATCTGGCAACGATTTTTTTTAGAAATGAGAGATCTGGCAACCTTCGTATCACATGACAATCAAGGTTGCCAGATCTCTCATTTCTAAAAAAATCGTTGCCAGATATTTTTTCTGAATTCTGAAATCAACCATAGTGTTCGGATAATTTTTTCAGCGACTGTAGGTGGTCATATTATATTGATACTAGATCGTGTGGGCTCACTCACGGAAATATTGAGCGTGTGCAGTTACCGTTCACAGCAAACTGGAGCGTGTGCAGTAATGCACACGCTCCAGTTTTTCTGTGAACTGGAGCGTGTACAGTTGCTGTACACGCTCCAGATATTTTTCCTGAATTCTGTAATCACGTGACACGAAGGTTGCCAGATCACTACTTTCTAAAAAAAGTTGCCAGATATTTTTTCTGAATTCTGTAATCAACCATAGTGTTCGGATATTTTTTAATATATATAATGCGTATGAATATATAATGCAATGAATATGGAGCGTGTGCAGTTGCTGTACACGCTCCAGATATTTTTCCTGAATTCTGTAATCACGTGACACGAAGGTTGCCATATCAATAATTTCTAAAAAAATCGTAGCCAAATATTTTTTCTGAATTCTGTAATCAACCATAATGTTCGGATACTTATTTGAGCGACTGTACCTTTAGGCTGACGGACGGGATGGGGAAATTCATTTTCCACACAGGATGCTGAAACCTTTAAACTGAATACATCCTTTGCGACCCACAAGGCATTTGTTTTGATGTTTTCGGAACCTGCAAAGGAATCGAAAAGTTTTGAACCTTCCGCTGACGCTACTGTTGCGTGCAATTCAATGCAAGCAGAATCGCATAGCTCTCCAAATTTCTAAATCCCCTTTATGCTAGGGTTGGGTTGTTTTACCTCTGAGCGGCACTTTTTTGCACACCATGGGCTAAATGGCCAGGTCACATGGACCCCGAAGGCTCAGAGAAGGTTGGGGGAGGGGACCCACTGGAAGAGCTGTTGGGAGACAGATGGTAGCCTCCCGTCAAGGCCATCTAGCGTGTTCTTTAACGTGCACAGGGTATGATGGCTCTCTCGCACACGGGTCCACAGCTTAACGTACCATCCGACGGATGGCGGCCTTTCCAAGCCCATCGGTGTCCACTACTGACCGTGGGCAGGGAGGGGAATTTTGCGGAGATAAATCTCAACGCTGACCCAGCTGGGACTCGAACCTGGGAACTACAGATTACGAGCCTGGCGCGCTACCGACTAAGCCACCCCTGCCCCTTTTATGCTAGGAAAATGTGGCAAAGCCGCTTTAAATCTCAGTGGGAAAAACGCTTCTTGATGCTCTAAATGCTGAAATTCGACACCAGATAGTTTACAACAGAGATTTGTATTATTACACAAGAAATTTAACAAAATGCAATGAAATGTCAGCATAATAAACTCCAGAATAACGAAATATTCGGTAAACAAATTTTTTCTCGACCCCGACCTGTTTACTATTTATCTCTATGTAAAATTATTTCATTCTAACGAATACCAGCAGAGCGAAAATTAAAATTCAACGAAATAAACACTTATTCCGATACAAAAAATATGACCAGTATAACGAAATTTTGAAAATAAAAATCCTTAAACAAAGTATTTTCCAAAAATAAAAATCCTTGTACAATATACATTTTAGTATATAGCAACTGTGCATAATTTAAACGTTGTGTTCAAGATATAAGGTGTTTTAAGATCATGGTGAAATTAGTCTCCATTGAGGGGCTCAAAAATGAGGCCTCCAATGAGGAATCATCAATCACGGCAGAATGAATCACGTGCTATTGTTTATCTATCGCCTGGCACGCATTTTTGTCTATCTCACTACAGGGGGCAGTGTACTTCAAAGCGATGTTGCCACATTATTCTGGAACAGGGGTTCTCAACGTGGGGTACGCGGTAACATTTTTTGGGGTACGCCGTGAGAGCTCAAAAGTCTCTAGATCTAGTAACAAAGTCGTTAAGTTGGCAACACTGCTGTCCAAAAATGTCATTTTTTGTGGTTTTCGATATATGTAATTTATGAATACAAAATTTAATGTGTGTGTGTGTATATATGTTTTATTTTATTCCCATTGTTATACTATAACTATAGTTTTATCTCCCTACACAAGGGGTACGTCAGTTACATGCACATTTCCAGGGGGTACGTGAAGCATAAAAGGTTGAGAACCACTGATATATATGTTTTATTTTATTCCCATTGTTATACTATAACTATAGTTTTATCTATCTAAACAAGGGGTATGCCAGTTACATACACATTTCCAAGGGGTACGTGAAGCATAAAAGGTTGAGAACCACTGATATATATGTTTTATTTTGTTCCCATTGTTATACTATAACTATAGTTTTATCTCCCTACACAAGGGGTACGTCAGTTACATGCACATTTCCAGGGGGTACGTGAAGCATAAAAGGTTGAGAACCACTGATATAAATGTTTTATTTTATTCCCATTGTTATACTATAACTATAGTTTTACCTATCTACACAAGGGGTACGTCAGTTACATACACATTTCCAGGGGGTACGTGAAGCATAAAAGGTTGAGAACCACTGATATATATGTTTTATTTTATTCCCATTGTTATACTATAACTATAGTTTTATCTATCTATACAAGGGGTAGCCAATTATATACACATTTCCAGGGGGTACGTGAAGCATAAAAGGTTGAGAACCACTGATATATATGTTTTATTTTATTCCCATTGTTATATTATAACTATAGTTTTATCTATCTATACAAGGCGTACGCCAGTAACATACACATTTCCAGGGGGTACGTGAAGCATAAAAGGTTGAGAACCACTGATATAAATGTTTTATTTTATTCCCATTGTTATACTATAACTATAGTTTTATCTATCTATACAAGGGGTACGCCAGTTACATACACATTTCCAGGGGGTACGTGAAGCATAAAAGGTTGAGAACCACTGATATAAATGTTTTATTTTATTCCCATTGTTATACTATAACTATAGTTTTATCTATCTATACAAGGGGCACGCCAGTTGCATACACATTTCCGGGGGGTACGTGAAGCATAAAAGGTTGAGAACCACTGATATAAATGTTTTATTTTATTCCCATTGTTATACTATAACTATAGTTTTATCTATCTATACAAGGGGCACGCCAGTTGCATACACATTTCCGGGGGGTACGTGAAGCATAAAAGGTTGAGAACCACTGATATATATGTTTTATTTTATTCCCATTGTTATACTATAACTATAGTTTTATCTATCAATACAAGGGGTACGCCAGTAACATACACATTTCCAGGGGGTACGTGAAGCATAAAAGGTTGAGAACCACTGATATATATGTTTTATTTTATTCCCATTGTTATACTATAACTATAGTTTTATCTATCTATACAAGGGGTACGCCAGTAACATACACATTTCCAGGGGGTACGTGAAGCATAAAAGGTTGAGAACCACTGATATAAATGTTTTATTTTATTCCCATTGTTATACTATAACTATAGTTTTATCTATCCATACAAGGGGTACGCCAGTAACATACACATTTCCAGGGGGTACGTGAAGCATAAAAGGTTGAGAACCACTGATATAAATGTTTTATTTTATTCCCATTCTTATACTATAACTATAGTTTTATCTATCTACACAAGGGGTACGTCAGTTACGTGCACATTTCCAGGAGGTACGTGAAGCATAAAAGGTTGAGAACCACTGATATATATGTTTTATTTTATTCCCATTGTTATACTATAACTATAGTTTTATCTATCTATACAAGGGGTACGCCAGTAACATACACATTTCCAGGGGGTACGTGAAGCATAAAAGGTTGAGAACCACTGATATAAATGTTTTATTTTATTCACATTGTTATACTATAACTATAGTTTTATCTATCTACACAAGGGGTACGTCAGTTACATGCACATTTCCAGGGGGTACGTGAAGCAAAAAAGGTTGAGAACCACTGATATATATGTTTTATTTTATTCCCATTGTTATACTGTAACTATAGTTTTATCTATCTATACAAGGGGTAGCCAGTTATATACACATTTCCAGGGGGTATGTGAAGCATAAAAGGTGAGAACCACTGATATATATGTTTTATTTTATTCCCATTGTTATACTATAACTATAGTTTTATCTATCTATACAAGGGGTAGCCAGTTATATACACATTTGCAGGGGGTACGTGAAGCATAAAAGGTTGAGAACCACTGATATATATGTTTTATTTTATTCCCATTGTTATACTATAACTATAGTTTTATCTATCTATACAAGGGGTACGCCAGTTACATACACATTTCCATGGGGTACGTGAAGCATAAAAGGTTGAGAACCACTGATATAAATGTTTTATTTTATTCCCATTGTTATACTATAACTATAGTTTTATCTATCTATACAAGGGGTACGCCAGTTGCATACACATTTCCAGGGGGTACGTGAAGCATAAAAGGTTGAGAACCACTGATATATATGTTTTATTTTATTCCCATTGTTATACTATAACTATAGTTTTATCTATCTATACAAGGGGTAGCCAGTTATATACACATTTCCAGGGGGTATGTGAAGCATAAAAGGTGAGAACCACTGATATATATGTTTTATTTTATTCCCATTGTTATACTATAACTATAGTTTTATCTATCTATACAAGGGGTAGCCAGTTATATACACATTTCCAGGGGGTACGTGAAGCATAAAAGGTTGAGAACCACTGATATAAATGTTTTATTTTATTCCCATTGTTATATTATAACTATAGTTTTATCTATCTACACAAGGGGTACGTCAGTTACATGCACATTTCCAGGGGGTACGTGAAGCATAAAAGGTTGAGAACCATTGATATATATGTTTTATTTTATTCCCATTGTTATACTATAACTATAGTTTTATCTATCTATACAAGGGTACGCCAGTAACATACACATTTCCCGGGGGTACGTGAAGCATAAAAGGTTGAGAACCACTGATAAAAATGTTTTATTTTATTCCCATTGTTATACTATAACTATAGTTTTATCTATCTCCACAAGGGGTACGTCCGTTACATGCACATTTCCAGGGGGTACGTGAAGCATAAAAGGTTGAGAACCACTGATATATATGTTTTATTTTATTCCCATTGTTATACTATAACTATAGTTTTATCTATCTATACAAGGGGTACGCCAGTAACATACACATTTCCAGGGGGTACGTGAAGCATAAAAGGTTGAGAACCACTGATATAAATGTTTTATTTTATTCCCATTGTTATACTATAACTATAGTTTTATCTATCCACACAAGGGGTACGTCAGTTACATGCACATTTCCAGGGGGTACGTGAAGCATAAAAGGTTGAGAACCACTGATATATATGTTTTATTTTATTCCCATTGTTATACTATAACTATAGTTTTATCTATCTATACAAGGGGTACGCCAGTAACATATACATTTCCAGGGGGTACGTGAAGCATAAAAGTTTGAGATATACTGATTTTTATTTTATTCCCATTGTTATACTATAACTATAGTTTTATCTATCTACACAATGGGTACGTCAGTTACATGCACATTTCCAGGGGGTACGTGAAGCATAAAAGTTTGAGAACCACTGATATATATGTTTTATTTTATTCCCATTGTTATACTATAACTATAGTTTTATCTATCTATACAAGGAGTACGCCAGTTACATACACATTTCCAGGGGGTTGGTGAAGCATAAAAGGTTGAAAACCACTGATATAAATGTTTTATTTTATTCCCATTGTTATACTGCAACTATAGTTTTATCTATCTATACAAGGGGTACGCCAGTTACATAACACTCCCAGGGGGTACGTGAAGCATAAAAGTTGAGAACCACTGATACGTATGTTTTATTTTATTCCCATTGTTATACTATAACTATAGTTTTATCTATCTATACAAGGGGTATGCCAGTTATATACACATTTCCAGGGGGTACGTGAAGCATAAAAGGTTAAGAAATACTGATATATATGTTTTATTTTATTCCCATTGTCATACTATAACTATAGTTTTATCTATCTACACAAGGGGTACGTCAGTTACATACACATTTCCAGGGGGTACGTGAAGCATAAAAGATTGAGAACCACTGCTATATATGTTTTATTTTATTCCCATTGTTATACTATAACTATAGTTTTATCTATCTATACAAGGGGTATGCCAGTTATATACACATTTCCAGGGGGTACGTGAAGCATAAAAGTTTGAGAACCACTGCTATATATGTTTTATTTTATTCCCATTGTTATACTATAACTATAGTTTTATCTATCTATACAAGGGGTATGCAAGTTATATACACATTTTCAAGGGGTACGTGAAGCATAAAAGGTTGAGAACCACTGATATATATGTTTTATTTTATTCCCATTGTTATACTATAACTATAGTTTTATCTATCTATACAAGGGGTACGCCAGTTACACACACATTTCCAGGGGGTACGTGAAGCATAAAAGGTTGAGAACCACTGATATATATGTTTTATTTTATTCCCATTGTTATACTATAACTATAGTTTTATCTATCTATACAAGGGGTATGCCAGTTATATACACATTTCCAGGGGTACGTGAAGCATAAAAGGTTGAGAACCACTGATATATATGTTTTATTTTATTCCCATTGTTATACTATAACTATAGTTTTATCTATCTATACAAGGGGTATGCCAGTTATATACACATTTTCAAGGGGTACGTGAAGCATAAAAGGTTGAGAACCACTGATATATATGTTTTAGTTTATTCCCATTGTTATACTATAACTATAGTTTTATATATCTATACAAGGGGTACGCCAGTTACATACACATTTCCAGGGGGTACGTGAAGCATAAAGGATTGAGAACCACTGCTATATATGTTTTATTTTATTCCCATTGTTATACTATAACTATAGTTTTATCTATCTATACAAGGGGTATGCCAGTTATATACACATTTCCAGGGGGTACGTGAAGCATAAAAGGTTGAGAACCACTGCTATATATGTTTTATTTTATTCCCATTGTTATACTATAACTATAGTTTTATCTATCTATACAAGGGGTATGCCAGTTATATACACATTTTCAAGGGGTACGTGAAGAATAAAAGGTTGAGAACCACTGATATATATGTTTTATTTTATTCCCATTGTTATACTATAACTATAGTTTTATCTATCTATACAAGGGGTACGCCAGTTACATACACATTTCCAGGGGGTACGTGAACCATAAAAGGTTGAGAACCACTGATATACAGGGTGATTCAAAACTTATCGTTCAAATTTCGTTAGGAGGTAGGGAATACGTCAGGAAACCGATTTCACCTAGGAAAGTATGTCCGCAAACGTCATGTACATGAACAAAATGGACAAGTAAAGTGAACACAAGGAAACAGTACAGTTAAGTGGTAACGAATGTGACTTTTATTCCAACAAGGTAAAGTAAAGGTTCACAGTAGGTGCTCAAAATTGCGACCAGTTACAAGGACACAGGATTGCGATGCACACGTGCAAACATTTGATGCTGCGGCATTCTTCTGTTGGGGTATCGGTCTTCGTAAACCTGCCTAGCTCGGCGGCCGCTTACCCCAGCTGCCCCATATGCGAGATGCATATCCGCTAGCTCTTGATGCGTAAAACGATTCATCTTATCACTAGTAAGTCAGCTCGTACACTGATGACAGCGGGAGTGGTCGGGCGAGCTGTACACTGGTTGGGTACACACAGCGCCCTCTACATACGCATGCGTACATTTGCGAACATACTTTCCTATGTGAAATCGGTTTCCTGACGTATTCCCTACCTCCCCACGAAATTTGAACGATAAGATAACTATAGTTTTATCTATCTATACAAGGGGTATGCTAGTTATATACTTATTTCCAGGGGGTACGTGAAGCATAAAAGTTTGAGAACCACTGATATATATGTTTTATTTTATTCCCATTGTTATACTATAACTATAGTTTTATCTATCTATACAAGGGGTACGCCAGTAAACTACACATTTCCAGGGGGTACGTGAAGCATAAAAGGTTGAGAAAAACTGATATAAATGTTTTATTTTATTCCCATTGTTATACTATAACTATAGTTTTATCTATCTACACAAGGGGTACATCAGTTACATGTACATTTCCAGGGGGTACGTGAAGCATAAAAGGTTGAGAACCACTGATATATATGTTTTATTTTATTCCCATTGTTATACTATAACTATAGTTTTATCTATCTATACAAGGGGTACGCCAGTAACATACACATTTCAGGGGGTACGTGAAGCATAAAAGGTTGAGAACCACTGATATAAATGTTTTATTTGATTCCCATTGTTATACTATAACTATAGTTTTATCTATCTACACAAGGGGTACGTCAGTTACATGCACATTTCCAGGGGGTACGTGAAGCATAAAAGGTTGAGAACCACTGATATATATGTTTTATTTTATTCCCATTGTTATACTATAACTATAGTTTTATCTATCTATACAAGGGGTACACCAGTTACATACAAATTTCCAGGGGGTACGTGAAGCATAAAATGTTGAGAACCACTGATATATATGTTTTATTTTATTCCCATTGTTATACTATAACTATAGTTTTATCTATCTAAACAAGGGATATGCCAGTTATATACACATTTCCAGGGGGTACGTGAAGCATAAAAGGTTGAGAACCACTGATATATATATATATGTTTTATTTTATTCCCACTGTTATACTATAACTATAGTTTTATCTATCTATACAAGGGTTATGCCAGTTATATACACATTTCCAGGGGGTACGTGAAGCATAAAAGTTTGAGAACCACTGATATATATGTTTTATTTTATTCCCATTGTTATACTATAACTATAGTTTTATCTATCTATACAAGGGGTACACCAGTTCCATACACATTTCCAGGGGGTACGTGAAGCATAAAAGGTTGAGAACCACTGATATACATGTTTTATTTTATTCCCATTGTTATACTATAACTATAGTTTTATGTATCTATACAAGGGGTACACCAGTTCCATACACATTTCCAGGGGGTACGTGAAGCATAAAAGGTTGAGAACCACTGATATACATGTTTTATTTTATTCCCATTGTTATACTATAACTATAGTTTTATGTATCTATACAAGGGGTACACCAGTTACATACACATTTCCAGGGGGTACGTGAAGCATAAAATGTTGAGAACCACTGATATATATGTTTTATTTTATTCCCATTGTTATACTATAACTATAGTTTTATCTATCTAAACAAGGGATATGCCAGTTATATACACATTTCCAGGGGGTACGTGAAGCATAAAAGGTTGAGAACCACTGATATATATATATATGTTTTATTTTATTCCCATTGTTATACTATAACTATAGTTTTATCTATCTATACAAGGGTTATGCCAGTTATATACACATTTCCAGGGGGTACGTGAAGCATAAAAGTTTGAGAACCACTGATATATATGTTTTATTTTATTCCCATTGTTATACTATAACTATAGTTTTATCTATCTATACAAGGGGTACACCAGTTCCATACACATTTCCAGGGGGTACGTGAAGCATAAAAGGTTGAGAACCACTGATATACATGTTTTATTTTATTCCCATTGTTATACTATAACTATAGTTTTATCTATCTATGCAAGGGGTACACCAGTTACATACACATTTCCAGGGGGTACGTGAAGCATAAAAGGTTGAGAACCGCTGTCCTAGAATAATAGCATGGACAGAAATTCATTCATTATAATGAAATTTCGTTATATTAAAATGCAATGAAAAACGTGCTATGATAGTTACGTACTGCAAACTAATCATTATGAAAGAAATTTACCTTGTATTAAAGTTCATTTCTTAAAAACACCTATACTTCTTTTTAAATGTTCTAAGAAGCATTTGTCATAACAAGTTCTGTTCTAACAAGCATCTGTCATAACAAGTTCTGTTCTAACAAGCATCTCTCCTTCAACTTTTAAGTGACTTCGTAACTCTCCCAACACACCGTCCGGATTACTTTTCCGTGTCATCACGAAACGGCGAAGACTTCGCATCACATTGGCTGCTAATAAAAAAATTAATTCAAAATCTTAAAACAATGAAAATAACGAACAAATATAACAATAACTTAAATTTCACGAATGATGAAATAGAACGGACGGATTGGAACTTCTTCGAAAGAACTTTTCGCTGAAGCTATTGTTACTTGCAATGCAATAAAATCAGAATCGCGTGATTCCTCGCCCTGCGCACGGTCAGTAGGGGACACCGATGGGTTTGGAAAGGTCGCCGTCCGTCGGATGGGACGTTAAGCCGTGACCCCGTGTGCGGGATTTGGGTTGGGTTGTTTTACCTCTGAGCGGCATTTTTTTGCACACCATGGGCTAAATGGCCAGGTCACATGGACCCCGAAGGCTCAGAGAAGGTTGGGGGAGGGGACCCACTGGAACAGCTGTTGGGAGATAGATGGTAGCCTCCCGTCAAGGCCATCCAGCGTGTTCTTTAACGTGCACAGGGTATGGCTCTCCCAGACACGGGGCCACGGTTTAACGTCCCACCCGACGGACGGCGGCCTTTCCAAACACATCGGTGTCCCCTACTGACCGTGGGCAGGGCGGGGAATTTTGCGGAGATAAATCTCAATGCTAACCCAGCTGGGACTCGAACCTGGGAACTACAGATTACGAGCCTGGCGCGCTACCGACTGAGCCACCCCCTCCCCCTGTGTGCGAGAGACCCATACCCTGTGCACGTTAAAGAACACGCTGGATGGCCTTGACGGGAGGCTACCATCTGTCTCCCAACAGCTATTCCAGTGGGTACCATCCCCAAGCTTTCTCTGAGCCTTCGGGGCCCATGTGACTTGGCCATTTAGCCCATGCAAAGAAAGTGCCGCTCAGAGGTAAAACAACCCAACCGAGAACCGCGTATATCTCCATATTTTAAAATTCTCTTTTATGTTAGGAGAATGTGGCAAAGCCGCTTTTAAGCATTATGGCGGTACATGTAGAGAGAGTATCTATGCCACGCACTGAGATCAGAAAAAAATACCCGATAGGTGTATGAAATAGCGCGTTTTTCAGAGTGGGTTGGGTTGGGTTGTTTTACCCGTGAGCGGCATTTTTTTGCACACCATGGGCTAAATGGCCAGGCCACAAGGACCCGAAAGCTCAGAGAAGGTTGGGGGAGGGGACCCACTGGAACAGCTGTTGGGAGACAGATGGTAGCCTCCCGTCAAGGCCATCCAGCGTGTTCTTTAACGTGCACAGGGTATGTCTCTCCCGCACACGGGGCCACGGCTTAATATCCCATCCGACGGACGGCGGCCTTTTCAAGCCCATCGGTGTCCCCTACTGACCGTGGGCAGGGCGGGGAATTTTGCGGAGATAAATCTCAACGCTGACCCAGCTGGGACTCGAACCTGGGAACTACAGATTACGAGCCTGGCGTGCTACCGATTGATCCACCCCCGCCCCTCGCCGCCGTTAACTGAAGAGTAAAGGTTTCATATACGACATCAAAATGTTAATGGTTAATCTCGATTAGTGTATTGTGTGAGTTAAATATTTAGAGCATTTTCCTAATCTAACAAACGTTATAATTGCATCGTCTAATTGTGTAAAAATTTTAAAAATTGCAAAATTTTAAATAATATTCAAATGACATATTTATGTTAAAATTTTGAACTTTTGGTGGCAGAATGTGAATGTCACGAAGTTTCCAGTGGCAAAAATGAGTTGATCCCTTACACCGAGGGTGGGTGAAAAAATGCTAATATTTTGTTTTAAGAGATGATTGTAAAAATGTTCTTTAGTTGGAAAGCATTATTTCTTCTTACTAAAGCATTATTTCTTCAAATTTTTTACTCATCGTTTATTTAAGTAAAAAATCAAGAACTCCATATTTTGAGGAGTATTTTATGCACGAGATATGCAAATAGTTTTAATTATCCAGAGTTCGATACTATTTTCCGAATCCTAGTTGGCAAGAAAAAAATAATATTAACGAAAGAACTTAGCCAGTTCTTAGAATTATCTAGAAATTTCAATGGATTCACTAAGTTTCTTATTCTGGGCACTACAATACGAAATGTTCGCCGGATTCGCAACCCTTCTTCAGTTGTAAGTGAAGTATGGTATCGAAGCAAGGTCGATTACAACTCTACCTGGTGAATGGTTAATGATTCTTACTACTTGGACGGTGGACCTTGTATTGTGTATTTATTGATATGTTTCATACGAAACTAGGGCAAGTTGGACAAAGCTTTTATGTTACTACATCCTTTGTGCTTTATGTTCTGAAAAACCAACTTCCTTAAAAAGCATAACGAAACACTGACGGAATAAAAGTTAGTCGGGACGAGACTGAAAAACTGATACGAACAGATAAATTTGTTAACAATGCGAGTAGTTGTAAGATCCTCAACACTACTTTTATTTCAACTTGCAATTTCGAAGAATTGCTGGTCTTAAAATAATCACTTTCAAGAGTGATTTATAACACTAAATGAGATTAAAGAGAGATGATTTGGGTTGGGTTGTTTTACCTCTGAGCGGCACATTTTTGCACACCACGGGCTAAATGGCCAGGTCACGTGGACCCCGAAGGCTCAGAGAAGGTTGGGGGAGGGGACCCACTGGAACAGCTGTTGGGAGACAGGTGGTAGCCTCCCGTCAAGGCCATCCAGCGTGTTCTTTAACGTGCACAGGGTATGGCTCTCCCGCACACGGGGCCACGCTTAACGTCCCATCCGACGGACGGCGGCCTTTCCAAGCCCATCGGTGTCCCTTACTGACCGTGGGTAGGGCGGGGAATTTTGCGGAGATAAATCTCAACGCTGACCCAGCTAGGACTCGAACCTGAGAACTACAGATTACGAGTCTGGCGCGCTACCGACTGAGCCACCCCCGCCCCTTAAAGAGAGCGGAAGAAAAGGATGAATATGTGAACCAAAAAGAATCCTTTTAACTGTAGTGTGATGCGAAGTATCCACTTTCACTAGCCATAAATAAAAAAATCCACTTTCACTAGCCATAAATTATTAAAATGCATCCACTTTCACTAGCCATAAATACTATAGAAGAGGCTCTGCTAATTCGTTGCTCCTTGCAAAACAACTTGTGACTCTTAAAACAAGTAATCGATATATTGAATCTGGATCGTTTCTTCAAATTTTTTGACACTTTTAGGTACATGACTGAACGATTTTGCCAATTCTTTGTGTGGGCGGGGGTGGCTCAGTTGGTAGCGCGCCAGGCTC